>CM060901.1:922430964-923738821 GCA_030737815.1 Allium fistulosum
ATAAAAATATAATTTGACACAAAACTTATGAATAAAAAGATACTTTACAGGTAATAAATATTATTGAAGGACAAAAAATTCTATGTTATCCATGCATTCCAATAGACTCCTGAAAAATTGATAAAGAAAGCCAAATTTGTAGATATATTAATCAAAATAAAAGTCTGAAGTAAACAAAAATATTTGGACAAAAACTCAAAGAAAAGGTCTACAGTCAAATATTTAGAAAAAAAGCAATTAATTAACCTCAAAATTAAAAGAAAATATGTTAACAAAACAACGATCAAACCTTTAAATGAAACTCAATCGATCCAGTAAACCAAGGCCCTTTTGGATCTATAAGTGAAAATTCCTAACCGCTAAAGCAATTGGTAGAAACACAATCACATCAAAACTTGAGCAAAATCTTGAAAAACTATAAGGTGAACACGAATATGAAAAACTATTGATGAGTTAAATCAAATTCTAATTGGATAAAATGTTTGCTATAATCGATTAAAAATTGTTTAGAAAGAACCCTATTTCTATTCAGTTTGAGAACCGATGTTTTTGTTTTAAAATTCTATAAAAGCATCTTCAACGAAAGATAGTGTACATGACTAGAAATCAACAGATGATGATAAAAAATCCCCCTCAATAAATTTACTCGCGAAGCATGTGCTATCGTCACACGTGAAGCACATGTCGTAATGCTTGTATTAATAATAATCCCACATCCTTTCTTCTTCCAATTTTCTATGTTAACTTCCCTTTTGTTCTCTTCTTTTTCCCTCTTCCATTCTTAAATCTAACAAGTCTATCTATCTATTATTTTATTATATGAAAAAAGTTTGAGTTTCTGTGATCTTTCATTTCCATTTTCTTCGCAAATATGTTGTGTTGCATGTGTCCAGGTACTTTAATTTTCCCAAACAATTAATTGTTCACAATTCTATAATTTATTTACTATCAATCTATCTATTATCTATGTGGAGCGCCGGAAGCTAGAGAAGCTTATACTGGTCATGATTTCCGTTCAAAGTAAGAGATAAAGCTTAGGATGTTGGAAAGTGAGATGACAGACCCACTTCGATAGAGATGGAGTAGCATCTATGGAGATGAGTCAATACAGATTCAATTGAGTCAACTGGTTCAATGTAAAGAATAGACCATTCATACCTAACATTGATGGAATTAGGGATGACGTACTATGAGAGTACCATTGTTTGAGATTAGTGGTATATTCCAATGGAAAATAAGATATTGGACAGACATCTTATTGGGAAGGGAATAATGGAAGATGTCAGGATTTTGGTATGTGGAAAGCTTATAAGAAGCATTAAGGAAGAACGACATTGGATCGATTGGGAGGTATCGAAGTTGAACTGAAAGTGGTTTAAGAGGAAGGTGTCGAAGTTAGTAGAAGTTTAGCAAAAGCAGAGGCGATAGTATGGAGGAAATCGAGGAGAACATGGGGACCGATGTTGTGGAATGCTTTATTTGGAAGAATTTTCCATGTATTGCATTCTCTTTCACTTGCGATGTCATATAGGGTAGCTTATTATCTCGCATGTTAGGATAGACATAGATACTATTTGGTTGCTTACAATTGCGTGGATGCATGTTGGATGTTTGAGATGACTATTAATGATTGTTAGGCATGTGAGGTAAATATTGTTGATTTTTCCTTGTTTGACTAGTGTAACAGCCCGCATTTTACATATCAAATGATCATAAAATAATATTTTTAAATTCCTATAAGGTCATATTACTCAATAATTTTGGAAAATGTTAACTAGTGACATTTTTCATCTATAGAATTATTATTGGACAGTTTTAACCTCGAAAATCTTATATAGCCTATAACTTTTGATAGGGGCTGAATTACGGTCTGAAACCGCTTATCTTATCAGACTATGATATGGGTTGAATTAGAGCCTATACTCTTGTAGAATTTCATGTTATATTAACCTAGTATGCCGATGGTCTCGGCCAGGTT
This sequence comes from Allium fistulosum, assembly GCA_030737815.1. Classification (NCBI taxonomy): domain Eukaryota; kingdom Viridiplantae; phylum Streptophyta; class Magnoliopsida; order Asparagales; family Amaryllidaceae; genus Allium; species Allium fistulosum. Next base: position 922,432,943 of record CM060901.1, read on the forward strand.
CTATATATGCTCCATGTCCTTCTTAGACTTCACCAACATGTCATCCAAATAAACTTCCATGTACTAGTGTAACATCCTCAACACCAGAACCTAAAAATGGACGCCGATGATGCTGCAGTCGTCATCAAAATTATTTTCAAGCGACATAAGTGAGTTCTGTATATTCATAAATAATTTAAGTAAACAGAGTAGCAAAACATTTTTATTACATATAGCATGTTTCAAAAAATTTATTACAAACATAGTTTTCCAGATTAATGTAAAAGTCGTGCCCATACATGGGTCCAATAACAATAGAAAATCACATAACACTGCTTCATTTGAACTCATAAAACTATGGAAACATCATTCTTTATTACTTGATAAAGCCTTCTGCTCCATCTTCGAACTGAGTACTACAACGCCTCTAATAAACCTACCTGAGCCATAAACTCAACCTTCTTAAATGAGTATCCATGAGTTTATGGAGAAACAATAATAAAAATATGGGTCGGACATATAGTCTGATGTGAATAATACATACTTGAAAAACGTAATATATATATGGTGAGACCAAGCCGTAGATCACGGAACAGGTTTCCCCCTCACTATTCACCCTATCCCAATAAAAACAATCATGGCTTACTCCAACATAATTTCTTATTACCCATTGTCTACTGAGGTGTGCCCCTGCGTAAAATTCCCTCTACTTCTACATCCCTATGTAGTTACCCCGCAGTTTTATTTTAAGCTATTTTTGAACCGGATGCTGCATGGAACATGTCCCCTACATCACCCTTCTAACTCATTTATTTAATTCGATACTATACGAAGTCGGCCCCTCCCAGTACTTCTCTAGTTAAATTTCAAACTGCCATGAACCAGCCATCCCCAATTTTAAATTACTTATTTGTTAAACTATGGACATGATGAAAGAGCCACATGTAGTCCATATGTATTTATTTACTTAAATTTTGGACCACTATGAAACAACCACCTGTAGTCCGTAAATATTTATTTAATTTGAAACTGCATAGAATCAGCTCCATGCAGCATTCTTCAAACTCATTTATTTAATTTGATACTACACGAAATCAGCCCCTTGAAGTCTCTTGGAAGTTGAATTCCTCTCCTCTCCTTCTTTAAGCGCACACTCGAGTGAGCGTCCCCATCTAGCACCAGTAGCCCTTCCAACCCTATCTCCAGCGTAGGAGTTCTTTCCTTTACTAGCCCCGGGCTCCCCTGAATCCTAGTTAATTATCTTTTATTAGGTTTCATTCACACCCTGACTTGGCGCAGTAACCCCCTGCCCCAACCGATGTTCGCAATACACTTTCTTATTTAAGTGTTCACTTTCACGTTGTGGCACCGTATGTCTTTCTCATATGGTGTAGCAGTTTTAATCTCTTTCAACTTTACATTCCGCGGCACAGTATGTCTTCTACATATTGTGGCGTTGATATACTTTTCCCTGAAAGTCCCTGGATTCCCTTAAAAATTAACTACTCTCGACTCCCCAGCGCGGTTTTATTAAAACTCGAGCTTTCCCCTCAGCTCAACATCAGACAAAGTCTAACACGTCTGACAACGCCTTTCCATGTGTTGCTACCTGGTACGTCATGATTCCGCTTTCTTTTATTAATAGTTTCATATGGATTTTCATTAATAAGTAAAATGTTTAATGAATGTTTTGGGGGAAAATAGATGAACATAGGATGTCTAGATGTATTTCCCCAACTCTAAATATTTCGATATGCTATGAAAATTTAATATGATTTTCTAATCATGATTTTAGAAAGAGTTTTAGTATGAGAGGCTTCCTATGTCAAAATAATTTATTATGAATTTTTGAAGGAGCACACCTAGAATATAAATAAGGAAAATATATGAAAGTTCAAAATAAATAAAGAAGTATATTAGGACAGTTATCCTTGAATTTTCTAGAATTTTAATAAGGCGTTCTATGAAGAAATTAAGCTAATATAAGAGGGGAACTACGGTGGGGAAAAGGATATTGTGCAGTCGCTTATAATTTATAATTATCCGGTGAAACAAATGTTAAAAAAACAGGGATCAAATCCATATATAAGCCGAAAAGAAAAATAAAAGACTCTGTCTGTAACGACCGGCCTTTTTGGACATTTTAAGCAGACACACACGTCAGACTCAAACCATTCAAAAGGGCAGATTGTTATGGGGTAAATAAGAAAAGCAAAGAAAGAAAGAAAACAAATACAGAATCTCATAGCGGAATGACAAAATATAATAATCAAATAAACAGTTCATGAAGCTGTTTACAAATACATTGATTATAATTTTACAATACAGATCAGAGTTACATACAACAAGAATAAAAAATAAATAAATGCAGCAGAACAATAAGATGTAGTGGAATACATATAATAAGTAATAATAGTACAAAATCTTCGTCTTCATCATTCAGAAAGCAGTCTTCGATAAACTGAAAAGCTCAGACTGACCCGAGCGAATTGAAAAGACAAAACACTCAAGTCAGAACTAAAAGATCTTATGCAAGTTAAATCAACGGTAAATTAATATGAGTGTAACGGCTTCAGAGATGTTTACGGGGTTGGACATCTCCTATCCAGTGTCAACGAGAGTGCAATAACTTAAGAGATATTCGGGATTCCCATCTCCTAAGGATCTGTTAAACTATCTACATACATAGTACAATACGCTATTATAATAGTGTCTACAGTAAAGTAAAGTAATAAAATAACGTTAAGGCGTTACCCATATCCGCCTTAACACATTTTATATAATACCATAGTCTATACAGATACTGTAAACTCCACCCGTAGGTGGCCTATCAGGGAGCACTCCATAGGTACGATACAAAACAAACTCGTAGAAGGCACGATAGGTCATGTGAACATGGCATTCGAGGCAATGTCAGGGTAGATATACCAATTCCACTCCCGGACTGGTGGTAACGCATAGCAGCTACTACCGCCCACCTCGGACACACTCCCATAATTAAAATCGAGAGGTGGCCACCAAATCAATCATAAAGTCAGAATATAGTATCGAAGAAATGCGCCCGATAGGAGGAATGACCTTACTTGGCCCGGTATAGCTCATGTTTTAGCCACATCAAGCTGACTCATGGGAGTCAGGGTCACGTAAATACCTCATACAGAACCGTTCACCAAACCATCCTACTTCATTTCTGAAATCTCCACCACGTACACAGTTGTTAAAGTGGTTTTCGGTATTGGCAGAGAGTATGACAATATCCGATCCCGGTCTCTTTAACAACCAAACGCTTATTTCACACCGGATGGTTCTTTTACATTTCAAAAAGTCAATTCCAATTTATATCAAAATACTATATTCGATTTCAAACCATATCGCTTTCGAAAACATATTCACTTTCAAAATCACATTCACTTCCAAAATAATATTCACTTTTCAAAATCATATTTACTCAAAGTCATATTCGCTTTTGAAATTTATCGATAAGATAGGCTAACTAAATTCTCCTTCCAAAATCATCATTATTTACTGAAATATGTCATTTCACAAAAAGGTACAAATTCCAAATTCAAACTTAGGTTGTAAATCATCATCAAGGATTTAAATATAAATACTTCAACTTTACACAGTCTGAAATTTTAGAAATTAGTTTAGGTAGTCATAAATAGTTTTAATAGTTTTAAAAATAGTTTAAAATAGATTGAAATAGTTTAAATAGTAAAAATAGTTTATATAGAATAATTATAGATTAAATAGATGTAAATCATATTAATTAGATTTTTAATAAATTAAATAAAATTAAAATAAATTAGATAGGTTTAACTTATATCACTACTAGAAAATACTGCATTTTTCTACACAAAGTTTCCGACGTCTTTTCTACGCCAAAAGGCGGGGTGTAGGGTAGGCGTAGGAAACTGGTAGAAAGAGGTAAAGGCGTAGGGAAGACGTAAGGAAATTTCCTACGCCTCTCCTACATCAACTTCAGTACGTAGAAAAAAAATCAAGGCGTAGGAAAGATGTAGGAAATCGCCTACACTAGAATGATACTGTAGAAAAGACGTAGGTAATTTCCTATGTCACTTGGCGTAGGAAAAGCGTAAAAAATTTCCCACGCCATCCCTACACATGCTCTAGGACAAAAACAGTTTTTTTATTTTTACATTAATCACCGTATACTTCCAAACCTTCTCCTAAACTCAGTTTTTCACCCAAACGAAACAAAACCAGTTTTTCACCCAAACGAAAAAAAAAAACCTAATTCTTCTCCGCAATTGCAGATCGCAACAAGCTCCAGCTTCAATCTCAAAACGTCTTCTACACAGGCAGGCGGCAGGCGGCAGTTCCCCCTTCTCCGCCAACACCTACGGACATCACTATCGCTTAGGTCGAGCTCGTCTTCCGATAGCACCTTAGGTCGAGCTCTTCAATACAGGTAACCCTAATTAATTAACTTATTTGAATGAATATGTTAGTTTGGGTATCGCATATAATATTTTTCCGTTTCTATTTGCAAAATGAAATATCTGATCAATTTTAAAAGTAGATTTGAAGATTAATTTTAAACAGTGGAAATTAGATCCGCCGATTGCCTTCAAACTTAATTCTTTAGAAACCCTCTAAAATCAAGTTTTACCAAACATGTTTGTTTTAGCAAAAAAATACTTGGTTTACACTGAAAATACATTGTTGAAAAATGATATTCAAGTTTTCTGACACCAGACCCTTGGCAAAACAAGTACCCAGTTCAGACTGTTTGTGGATGTTCTTCATCTAATAATAAATGAATAAGTAAATAAATAAAACGATCTAACTGATTTCACTGAAACTGAATTTAAACATTATTATTTAACTTGGGTTTAACTAATTATAGCATTCTTAAGGTATAAAATTGTCTACAGATATATCTGTTAATTCACAAGCTTGTTAACGAGTACAAGTTTGAAGCTTAACCCAACGAGTTACTTTTTTCAGTTGCTAAACTCCAGAATTGGACGATGTACAAACAACTTCCAGTCATCTGCTCATTTTCGTGGGCTTTTCCAAATTTGCTGTTAAATAATCTACCAAGTATTCGTGTACGTATACGTATCAGAATACCATGAAAAGTCTGAAAACAACAGCTTACTAGTTGTAACAACTAATCCATGATAAACGCTGTGTATATCAAAGCTTTAATCATATGAATATTAATAGTAATAATAATTAAACAAAAACCTAGCCAGTTTTACAGCTGAAAATTGAAATAAATCCAACATGCAATACTGCTAAATGAGTTGATGCAACAAATATCTGACTAGGAACAAGCAATCAAATCACTTAATGTTAATATATACACTTGAAGCATGATTTAGTACATGGGGAACATACTGGGCTGATATAAGTTAAAGCGACTCCCACAACAGCGACCTACCAGATTGAAGTTATGGTCTTCGGTTGCATCGGAATGTGATAAAATTGAGAATAATGATCTTGTCGCAATGCACAGTTTGCCGTGTGTTTATTTAATGTACACGGTCCCGTTGGATATGGAGGCATGCAAACTGTTGACAATATCATTCGCTAATATTCTACAAATAACTGTTAAAGCTTATATCGAAACTATCATTTAATTTGTATAAGGTTTTGTTTAGCAGACTTGACAGTGTCCAAAAGCTCACCACTAGTTCTCAGTAAACCGAACACGCTTCACACGTAGTAGCTTTGAATATCTAAGCTGCAACAATGATGCAACAAATAGGTCAGCATGCCCAGGCAGACTCTGAACGGTTTGCATTAGCATAGCAACCTTGCAAAAATTTATATCTTTTCAATAAGGTTATCGCCATTTAAAACAATACCTCCATTTAAAGGTTTTATCTTATAATTGTGCATCTTTTGTAAGCATGATTGTAAATTTAGAAACTTGAGAGCATACTGAAAAACTATCAAGGACTTTGAAACAAGGTATTCTTTTACTTGATAATTATTATTATAATCTCTTAAAAGTTATAATGTTGCTTATCAGATTTGGATTCATAATTTTTTCATACAAACTTAGGAAAATCAATTATGCTCGGATTCATATTTATTTTGAAGTAAAGTGGTAATCAAGCCCATGCTAAGAAATTTATTTGCACTAAGGGCTAGCAATTAGAATCGAGAGCTGCAAACTCGAACCAAACAGACCTTAAAAGACCCAAGTCCGAACTAATCCCGATGGGTTTTGGGTCAGGTCCGGATGATGAAAATATCATAAAGATCAGACAGACCTGACCAGAAAGACCCAATCAAAATAATTAAAATATATGCATTTTTAATGCTATTACCCAATCGGATCCAAATCGGCCTGAATCGAAACTCGGGTCGGATTTAGGTTTTAAAATATATAGTTTGGACCCAACAAAACTAAGCCTGCTTAAAAACTAGACACATGGGTCGACGAAACAAAACAAAAAGTTTAGATCTCATGATTAATATTTCAAAATATATGTGATATTTCAAGTTCAGACTTGTATTCTTAGCAGCTACATGTATACTTTCATGCACTAATACTATATGTTGCATTATGGATATTGTACATGATACTAAATCATTTTGCGTTGTACAATCTAAAGATGGTCGATTGATATGTCCTCTATTCAGAACCTTGCATATTGTTAGTAGTTATAATGCACTAAATTGTTGGCTACGCAATCATGTATGAGATCCTTCGATAGAAGGAAAATAAGTAGCTCCATATTTTCTTGCAAGTTAAAGTAACCATTTTCGATGATAGTGTAATCGTTGCTGCGGGTAATAAATTTATTGTTGCTAGTAAAGTATGGCACTTCTTTACATTAAAACAGAAGTTATGTATCTAAACTAAATTTTAATATTAAATTATTCATTCACTACTTATCATATTATGTTACTTCAATCAAAGAAACTATAGTCAACTGCAGAAGTTTATATAAAAACAGGCACAAACGGAAATAGACGCAAATATGATACACAAGTGAATCACCGAGCACACAAAAAAAAAATCCAACTAAATCACTAATTTACGTAAGGTAACAACTAACCTATAAGAGTAACTGATCAATCAAAATTTAATTATGGATTTTAATTGTAAGAATCAAATTGAACTGAAACAAAAGTAGAACCAAATAATATAGAGTCTTTTACCTGCAACGACGTTGATAGTGGAAGAGAATACAGACAAGATGAATTTATAATTGAGGGTTTCAGAGATAGTTTGGATCGACAATTGACAACGACTTTCAAATGCAGAATACTGGGAACAAAGCATGATTCGACAGTGGTAGTTGAAGATGCAACCGAAACCATCGATGCTAATTTTGATGACTATAGTATGGAAGATAGAATGACAGAAATAATTGTGTAATCCTAGTTATAATTATACTCTCTCTACTAACTAGCAAACTGCATTAAAGGCTGCAGGCTAGTTGACTGTTTTGTCTTCGAGTAGCCTCTGAAGACTGGCCCATATCTGATTCCTTGATTCATGGCTTACAGTTGAATAGGTTGACATATTCAAAAGTTATGTTGGTGCGCATGTATTAATTTAATAACATCTTTCAAAGGTTAGGAAAATGTGATTTGTTAACAGTTAAATATGAATAAATATATTTGCAAGTTGCAGTTTTGTATTAATATCGGCTATGCAACTTACAACTTTATGTTGGACACAACTATTTTTAGTTTTGAATTTTCATTATAAATAAATTCCAAACAAATTTACCTAAAGGCCGGAAAACACACATTATTTCAATAGATCATAAAAAGAATGAAGACTACAAACCCTGACTGCAAACTGTTAGAAAACTACACAAGTCTGCCATCCAAATAAATCTTACTTGCTCACACTTGGAGATCTTGGTGAGCGGAGGTGGAGAAGCAGACCTGATTGCAAACGATGGTGAAGCCGCAATGAGGTGCAAATATCCATTGGTTATCATAAGATCCCAATTTAAGAACTTAAGAGTTGTGAAGAGGTACACGAATCTAAAATCGAGTTATAATTGCAATTGAAAATGAGACTAGATTTATGTCCAAACTACTAAAATTTATTCAAGGGATGTAGAATGGATCAGTGGTCTATTTATTAGGCGTGGAACGTTTATTAGATGGGCATTCATTCTCTTTTCACTATAGCATTTAATACTATCAATCTTATAATTTAATGTTTACTGACTAGTTGCTTTTATGGTCATTTTAAACTTATCTTCTTTAGACTATTCATGATTGATTGCAACATAGTTTATATCAGCATTCTTTTGTGTGTGTTTCCTTCTTGTTTAACGATGTAATTGATACAGACATAGTTATCAAACGCAGCAAATACCAGATCCAAACGCATTACTGGGCTGCCTAGAAGGATCTTGGAATGAGTACAACATAATTAGTTATGCAGAACATTGCTAATCTTTGATATTTTTCTTTATTTCTTTTGTTGGCTTTATTTCAAAAGTTTGTTGCTAGGTGGTGGGTATTATATTGACAGCTGTACAAGTTTTAACCAAAAATGTAATCATGGCTATATATAGCCGGAGGTAATGAAAGGAAAGTAGCAGATTTAAGGGAAATGTGACCAAGTCAAATTTGGTGTTTCAGGTGCATTTATGAAGCTTCGGATTAAACTGCTAATCCAAACTGTTGTCTGAATTAGTTCAAGCGTCAAAATTACTAAAAAATTGGCTCTTCCAGTTTATCATTTCACATTGTTTACCTACTTGTGAAAACCAAGCCTGCACCAGATGCACCAGTATGAACAACTCACTGAGATTCTTCGACGATGATTTGATGGAGAGTTGAAAGATCGTCGTGAGGGATGAGGGTATTTTTTATTCTTAGTGGTAACTGTATGATGTCATATATCATGAACATGTTATCGTATTATTTTGACATATAAGAACTTGATTAATATTGTTTGACTTTGTAATATGAACTAGGATGGAGCCCGTGCTTCGCACACGGGCAGTGGTTGGGTTATATTGTGGAAGGTTGCTACTTTTTTATCACCTAGAAGATAATGAAATTTTCAACCGTAAACTTGTATGAAAAAACATAATAAGATTGAATTCATTGATGGCCTAGAGTGGAAGTACACTCGCTTTAAGCGTCTGTTAACTCTAGCATTTCTTAAAGAAAATTACTTGAGGGTAGATAGTTTTTCTGTCTTCTATGTCTCCATTCTCTCAAAAATCAATTAAGATATAAAAAATGAAATTCATGCAAGATACATTGAGAAACTTGGGCACCAACAGCGTGGGAAAAGCCTCTTTAATTTTGCAATTCGTTTGAAATCTTAAATCAAGTGCCATGATGACATTTGCAAAACAACGTTAAAACACAAATGGCACACTACAGAATGGGCACACATTGACCTGACTCATACATTCAATTTTGCAGTCATTTAGCTCTTGTTTAACATCATTTATGGCTCATTCATTAACCGTTATTCATCAATATTCATGCTATCTTGGTTCATACAAAGAATCATTAACTAATACAATATCTATAATAAAAAGGTAATGCACTCATACTATAACATTCAGTGCGAAAAGTAGTACATTTGCATGCTTACCTATTGTTTGTATGCTCACTCTTCTCGCACTTAAAACCTTGGTAATATTTTTGATTTCATAGTGTGTAAGTCTGAACTAACATACCGTGTCAGTCCCCACCATTTTGTTTGAAATCTTCTAAATCGTTGCTGCTTCATTTTCCTGTAAAATCTCACACGTTAAATATAGATGAATATAGTATTGAATTTGCTAAACTAACCATATCCGAAATCTTAAGCAGCTCATCAACATTTTAGTCTATAATTGCTACAACTTATTTATCAAAATGAACCGTTCTATAAGGTCCGAAAAAGAAAGATGAGGGAAGTGAGTTTAGAGACAAAAAAATAAGTTAAAAAGTAGGAGTTTGGGTGTTCTAATATTTTATATCAGAATACGTAGTAAAATGCCCAAAAATCTTTCGATCTTCTAGCTTTATTATTAGCAGATGTGCAGTTATAGTTACCGACATGATGGCATTAAGTATATCCAAAGTCACACGATATCTGAAACATTTAAGTAAATTGAGTACTAAGACAGAAATAATCAATTTGTTCATAGTCTAATGTATGCATGTAGTTGATAAAGAAGAATATATTTCGAGTTCACGTAATAACTTGCAATGTTATGTGAAGACAATATAACATTTTGAGGTCATTTAGTTAGTAATGTAAGCTTATAAGAACAAAATATACATATACTATTGATAAGAATGCATTTATCTTATTCAAACATCATGTTCCACTGATTATTTAAGTCATTTCCTTCAATACTTAATGATCATATTGCTCAGATTATTGTGCACTAAAATCTTAAATATAATGACTTAATAGTATATTCTATTTCTCATACCTTTCAGCAGTTTGAATGGTAGTATTAATGCAAACCAATAGTACAGAAATTTATAGTGGTATTATAGCCATTATTTTATGATATGATATTGTTTTTAGGTTCATATATTATGAGAATACATAAAGTTCTACACAGTGGTGCAATTGTGTGTGTGTGAGGAAAACACATAACATGCACTCTAGCCCATGATAATAAACCAAATGGTAGCAACACTCAAATAAAAACTAAGGAAGAAAATGAATAACATAGGTATCTAGATGATAACAATGCTTAAATATCATTTTCCAGTCATTAATTTTTATTACATAGTTTTCCAGGACAAACAAAATTTGGTTTGTTTATCAGCTGCAATAAGCTGACTAAGTTTGAATATAAGGTGAATTCATGGGGTAAACTTGCATAAATCAACTGAGAAACTCCATGAATGCACTTTTACTAAATTCAGAATAAATTACAATAAGAAATTTCAAGTACATCGGTTATCAATGATATAAATGTACTGAGCAAATACACATCAGTTGGATATAGTTTGTATTAAATGCAACATAAAATGGTTGATGTGAAAATTAAGTAGTATTCATTAAACCTGCACTGTACAGAAAACCACATGCTCGTATACAATAAAGATATATACAATGAATAATTATTTATTATAGCATAGATTTATGAATTTATTTTATTGAAAAGTAGAGAATCTTCGAATAGATATAAATTCCTCCAGTGGACTCTAAAAACTTTGTACCGCATGCGCGAATCAAGTCAACATATTTTGGTTTATCTTATTGTTTGATGATTCTAATAAATAGTACTTTAGCTTAATTAGCTTCGATTCAAAATAATTGATAGATATTGGAATACAGTAGTCTGAACAAACTGAATCTCAGTGGTAGAAATGAACATTAGTTTCTGATTGAATTTCAAGTTTAAAATACAAATAAGTATACAATATTAGCATAGTACAATGGAAAATGAAAATAATACTGTATGTACAAGTGATGTTACCTCAATTTCATTTTAAGTGAGTGCAGTGTGTTAAACCAGAGCTACTGCACATATTAAACCCGGAAAAAAGATCAGATGCTCGTAGTGCAAGTTAGTTACCGAATGTTCATGGTTGGACACATCGAATATGGTCTCATGTCTTTTCCTCATCACAAAATTCAGGCGGATTGCCTATCTGAATGACATAAAGATCAAATACACACACACAACGCTTACCCACCTTGTAATGTCAAAGTAAAGTGATACAATAAAGTACGGTGCAGTAAATAGTCCAATTCATAAGACCAAAGTTGAGGATTAAGTAACAATGATACATGTTGCAAAGTTGAAGTATTAAATATTAAATGAACGAAAAAAGGATAATGCCTCACATGATAACTGTCAATAACTTGCGCTTTAAAACATCAATGAATGAATAAAGAGTAACACCTCGTAGAATGAGTATCCATGACTTTTATGCGTTATTATGTTCAACTTAACCATGTAATACAGTAACCTACCTCTGCCAGTTTGGTACTTTCATATTTAATATCAACACGATTAATTATGTTTTAACTTTTAACCATTTTCTGATGGAAGAATATGAATGAACAGATGAGAAAACCTAACGGTTTCATAAAAATTCATTCAGATTATTGAATAAGGGTAGAGAAATTACCTTCAATGCATACAATGAAGATGCTGAGTAGTAAAGATTTCAGTGGGTATACTGCTTCTCTAAGAATGAGGGGTTTATAACCTAAGGAAGAGGTGAAAGAAAAATTAACGAAAGCATTTTACATTCTCCAAGAACAAATTTTAGGATATGAAGAACAACCAAAAATTAACTGGGTGCAAAACAAATGTTAGAACTAATTTACAAAAGATCTAACAGTTCGAGTTACAACCAGAAAGTTGACTATGTTCAAATCAAATGGTAGAACTACTTTACAACTAATGTAGCAAATCAGAGGCCAACGCTTATTTCAAGCATTACCGATTAGAGGAATATGAATGAAAACATGTGAAAACCTAACAATCAGACAAAATTCATTAGCTTTAGGAAACAGGGAAGGAGAAATTACCTGGAGTAGACAATGACAATGCGATTTGAGGAGTAAACTTTGGCTTCGGCAGCTGTCGATTTATGTACTGACATTAATGTAGAGTTTCTAATGTAGAAAGAGGGGAAAGGAAAAATAGGGGAAATGGTTTGCAAAGATCGTGGGATAGAGAAAGTGTGGGAACGGTTTGGAAAGAGAGTGGGAAGGAGAAAATGTCTGTATTGTTGAAAAGTTAAAGTTGAAGGTACGTCAGTGGGTTATTTTGAAATGACGAATATTAGTGTTGCCACATCAGCAATGTTTGGATTGTGCTTTTATGTTTAAGTAATAGATGAGATATTTGTTTTTTGAATTAAAAATGAATGATTTGATATTAATATTTTTGTTGGAATGTGTATATATGTGCAATATGTTGATTTTAGTTTCTATTTAATGTGGTGAAATGAAACACAATAGTAATATATCAAAATTGCTTCAGAAAAGGCGTAGGTAAAGGGAACATCGATGCGGCAAAAAGTCATGTGCATGGCGTAGGAAAAACATAGTTAACACAGACGTAGGTAAACCGTAAATAAATGAACGACGTAGAAAAGGCGTAGGGAATGTATCATGTAAGAATGACGTAGGGAAAGCGTAGAAAAACAAGGCGTAGGGAAGACGTAGGTAAATGGATGACGTAGGAAAGGCGTGGGTAGCAAAAGAAGTAAAAATGTCGTAGCAAAACCGTAGAAACAACGAGGCGTAGGGAGGGTGTAGAAAATTCATGGCGTAGGGAAGACGTAGGAAACAACCCAACGGATGGCGTAGGTAAAGCGTAGGTATTTTATTAGCTACGCAATTTTTACCTACGCCAATATTGGCGTAGGGGTTACGTAGTTATTGCATTTACCTACGCCCCGCTTACGCCATTTTGACGTAGGTAAACCGCAGTTTTCTTGTAGTGTATTAAATAGATTTAAAATATATTAAATAGATAAAATAGATTTACTTGGATTAAATGGGTTATAATAGATTAAAATAAATTAAAATAGTTTAAATTGATTAAAGTAGTCTAAATTAGTTTGAAATAGATTTCAAAGTTATATCCTATCATTTCAATAATTCAATTCCGGTTAATTCATTTATATTTGACACTTCAACTTTGAAATTCAAATTTAAATCCTTTGAACAATTCATTAAATCAATTCCAATTTCAACCTTCAACACTTGGATTATCCAAAAATAATTCAGTTTATATAAATCAATTTCAATTTTAAAATGCCAGTTAATTGAATTCAAATTTTAAGGAATTAAAAATCATTTAATTTAATCCATCCGGTGTCCGTATATAATTTTCTACCCTATGGTCAATTGATACAGATATTTATCATTTCAATCCGCAATTTAAAATTTTACGGTTATATATCATTTCAAACCGCAATCCCGAATTAAATAAAAATTTATTAAATCGCTCGAGTCTATCATTTCAACCTATAACGATTTTTCCATAATCTATAAATCGTTCGGGTATGTATCATTTCAACCCATAGGGAACTTGAAGTGTTATAACAATATAAAATACAACATCCAGTCATCCAATATCAACAAATCGAACGTCCATCACAATCATCATCCAAATCAATCAATAAACATTAATAGATAACTGATAATCAATAACAAGTATTAAATTGACAATTTAAATTCAATATTAAATTAAACGATGATTAAATGCAATAAAAGTCAAATTTAACTAGGATGAAAAATTTAAACATACCAAACAACAATCAGTAAATTTCTAATCACATTATAAATTTAATTTAACTACCATAAGATAGTTTAGTAATTGTGAGCGGGTCAAAACACTCACCTTTAATTTCAAATCGATTTAAAATCCAAAATAGGAGTCAAAATTCAACAGTCTCAGAATTCGTCCAAACTAGTTCCATTATGTTCGAAATTTGATACGATCCAAACTGAACAAACCGCGCGTGAAACGGACCTCGTATAAAGAAGTTATGGTGATTAGAACGCTTTAATTTTGAAATTTAAATAAATAGAATAAAAGAAATCACCTCCTCTCAAAATTTGCCACGTCAACACATAACAGCTCCACCCTTACGCGCAAGCTACAGCTCGATTCCGAAAACCCTAGCATGCTGCCGCCACCTTCATTCAACACGCCACCGTGTCGTTGGCCATCGCGGCCCTCCAGACCAACCCCCATGCGAAGCATCGCCTCCCCCAAGCATCTCGACCCCACTCGCGTTCGCCACAGGTCGAGGCCAAATCCAGCCGCCGCCGAAACACGTAAACCTTAGTTGAACTAAATCGATCGATCCAACCATCACACCACCAAACAAACACCGCCGATGCATTCCCCTCGACCATCTCCACAGCCCGGTACTTTCGATTCGACGATCAGACAAAGTCGACCAAGACACGACGGACGGACGAGACTTCATTACCCAATTCTGGCCACACCGAAACCCAAATTGAAAAACAGACTGCAGATTTGACTTGCGCTCATCGAGAGTTTCAAATTAATATATAATATGCTATAGTTTGAGGAGTTTTAATTTTGATTTGCAATTGAAATTGGAATTGGGAATTAGGTTTTGGTTTGTTTGCCATTGAAAAGAGAGAGGCAGACAGAATTGTACGTACAGAATAATGGAATAAGAAATAGCTGTGGTTTATAACAGGCTATATATAGGCAGATCATAAATAGAAAAGAATGGACTAGATTGATTTGGACTGAAATGATACACGACCCAAAAGCCCGTTCCGTTCCCAAAACGAAAACGGGTCATCCCATATATCAAAATAGATGTTTTCGATATTTCTAAATCCAATAGAAAAGGTTTCAAGTCCTAATTCCATCGTACGTAGAAGCTAGCTCAAAAATCAGCTTATTTCAAATTGATTTCAATTGAACTTAATTAAATCGATTTCTACGCGTTTCGAGTCCATATGATCAAACGACAAGTCTGATCGCTACGAAACTTGAAATCCAACAATAATTCGCCGTTACGGATCCAATGAAACTGGTTTCGTCGAAATCCGAGTCAGTGGCCAAAATGGCTATTTTCACATTAATTAAATAAATTATAATTAAATTAAATTTATCACCTCTTATATTCAAATTAATTAACTAACCATTTTTATCATTTTGATTTCATCGACATTTACAATAATTTAAAACAAATTTACATATTGAATTCAGTGTTAAATATTTCATTAATTACAATGTTCAATTTCAACTGTAATTAAATCCAATTAATTAAAATTAAATTCCAATAAATTGTTTTATTTTGATTTCAGTCTTTTATTCAATCAATTATTACTCTACAAACATATTTAACATTTGTTTGTATCTTGTTACATTAACATTCTACAATTATCATCTTAGTTTTCATTAACGTAGTACTTAATTACATTTAATTGCAATAAATCCATTTATTATAGCTTAATGTAACAACCCGCATATTTGTCGATTTTATATTTAAATATTTTATCTAAATATTTTATCGTTAGTTGGATTTTAGTCTGAAAAGCTACTTTTTGCATACGGACGAATTAGGACTCGAGACCACTTCCATTGAGTTCAAAACGTCGTTTGTAATCTTTTAAGTATAAACTTCGATCTGTTTGGAGATAGTGGAATTTTCGTCAATTTTTGCTTTGGCCTTTTGGTTTGGGCTGAACCACTTACTAACTCAGCCCAACCCCTTCTCCTCTTCATTAATTCCTTCTTCATTTTCCTAACACTAAAAGCTTCTTAAAAATGGTGGAGGGAATGGGAAATTAAAACTCCAAAGCTCTTGTTCATTTGCAAATCCAACAACTAACTCCAAATTCAAAGTGAAGACATTGATTCAAGCTTGGGACTATTCTTGCTTTGCTTTCAAGCTCGGTTTCCCTCAAATTCCGTGAAAAAGGTGAGATTTTTATCTCACATTCTTGCCTATAACTATCTTGGACTGTTGGGGATGAATTCCTATCACTTTAACATGTATATTTGCTTTTGGTTTGGATTGGATTGGCGAAAAACCCCAATTTTTAGTGTGCTTCAGCAAAACTGGGCTTAGGTCGTTCGGCAGTTGAGAATTCGCATCTGCATATAGCTCGTGCCACCTTAGGTCGTTCGACATTCGTTAGGTCGCTATACACCTTAGGTCATTCGGCAGTTAGGTCGCAACCCCTAGGTCGCTCAGCATTGAAGAACACTTACCTGATATATGTCGCGCCTCGTTAGCTCATTTATCCCCTAGGTCGCTCGGCGACCTAAAACAATATTAGTTCGCGATCAATTAGGTCGTTCTGTTTTCCTTCGCTAGGTCGTTTCCTAGCTCGCGAGCATTTTGGTCGTTCGGCATCGATAGGTCGCTTGGCCTTGTTTAAGACCTTAGGTCGCTCAGCTTTGTTTATAACTTTAGGTCGCTGGCTTCTATGTCGCTCGATTCTGTTGCCGTTCTAGGTCGCAACCTTTAGGTCGTAAGACCTTGTTTCCTTTAGGTCGTAAGACCTTGTCCCTTAGGTCGTAAGGCCTTAGGTCGCGCCACATTAGGTCGCGCCACATAGGTCGTAGACCCTTAGGTCGCTCGACCATGTTAGGTCGCTTGACCCCAGTCTACCTTAAAGTCGCTCGACGCCATCTCCTAGCTCGCTTTATTTGGGTCGCTCGACCTTACCAACTTGTTAGGTCGCGCACACCTTAGGTCGCGTACCACTTAGGTCGCACCATTAGGTCGTTAGGTCGCTGACCTCAATCCTGTTAGGTCGCCTGACCTTAATTACTTTAGGTCGTTAGACCTTACTCCCTTTAGGTCGTTCGACCTCACCACTTTAGGTCGCAAGACCCCAATACCTTTAGGTCGTTAGACCTTATTACCTTTTAGGTCGCTCGCCTAGTTAGGTCGTTCGAACATTTTAGGTCGCGCCTCATGTTTAGGTCGCTTCCCTAGGTCGCTCAGCATGACATACTTAGGTCGTTCGACCTATCCTACTTTAATTCGTAAACCACTAGGTCGTTCGACCTATCCTACTTTAATTCGTAAACCACTAGGTTGTTCGCCATGACTTAGTTGCATCATTCGCTTAGCTCGAGCGTGTTAGGTCGCTCATCCTGCTAGGTCGCGCCATTAGGTCGCGTTGTTCTCTTTAGGTCGCTCGACCTATTTTCTGCCTAGCTTGTTAACTATTAGGTCGTTTGACCTGTATTTTCGTTAGGTCGCTCGGCATACTTGGCCGCACCAACAACTTTCACTTTGATGCATTTTGAGCTGATTTCCTTGGATTTCATTCACGTCTTCGATTGTGAATTTTTGTGACTGATTGTTTCTGCAATCGTTTTATGACTTGTCACTTTAAAAACATGAAGGTTTCAATACTAGTAGTAAATATCAAAACTCTTTCATCAACTCGATTTCAATACTATTTTATTACGAAACCCTTTTCCTCAAACCGTTTTCCAATCTACTAGTATATACAAGCCTTTACATCACTCGGATGAGAAATCTAATTAAACGGCTTAGTAAAACGAGTGGTATGAAACGCTTGCGTTCACTTCGTCGGTTAATTCTTGGACTTGTTCGATTGAACCTCTTGTGACAATTTTCTAGTGAAGATCTACAGTTCGTTCGTAAATATTTAAGTTAAGCAAGTGGTTATGGGACATGAAGCTAAACTCATATATTTACTAGCTTGGTGTGATTGACACTTCTTCATGATCATGACGATCATTTTTGTGATTTAGACTAGCGATTGAGCGATGTCTCTTTGTCTGCGAGGGAGACTAGACCCCGCTTGTGTGATGTTTCTACTCACATATGTGGGGTAGCGCCCCATGGTCTCCGGGCCATTCATGTGTTCGATGGTTTCCGGGTCGATCATGTGTCAGAGGTCTCCGGGCCATTTCGTGTGTTCGAAAAATTAAATGGTTAGCTTCCATAAGATAGCTTCTCGTTCGTGTGATAGGCCTCCCCCTTTTTCGTGGTTCCTGGATTTCGTGTGTTGATTTCTGGGATTTGTTCTGGATTTCGTGTGTTGATTTCTGGCATTTATGCTTCACCAATTCTCATGATTTTCATTGATATGTTTTATCAATTTTTGTGCATTGGTGAATTCATGTGTCATTACCTTTTCGTGGATTTGGATCTTTGAGAAGATTCTTGTGATATTGATTAATCTCTTGTTGATTTTCATTTACATACTTATAGTAGTATGCCATTATGGTTATTATATGTTGATGCCATATCTCTTATTCTATATCATGTCATCTGATATTTATAGCTAGACTGATCCGTTTATTATTTTCTTATGAAATAATACTCAGGTTAGACCGAGATGTTACAGGTGCTTCTGCTTGACTTCTCCCTTGGGATTTACTACTCTGACCTTTTGGCTAACTACTTAGATTAGTAGTTTTTGGATGTATACATTTGAGATATAGACTCTATAATGTATACTTATTCTTTTGTGTAGCACATGTTGCTATTCTTTTGTATTATCGTGGATCTTTCAGACCACTACTCTGATATACACTTTCATGTGTTATATATATATATATTCATATCTTTTTCCGCCTTTGTGATATGAATGTCTGTGACTGATTTATGTTATGTTTATTTCTATGTTTGTTTCCAAAGATTATATATAGCCACTGTGTGATAGCTTTGTGTTTGTATCGGTATGTCGGATTTCCTCCTTAAATGAAGTACATGCTATACGATCTGACATATCGGTGCTCGCACAAAGAAGTTGCATGGATGGTCGCTCCTCAACGGCCTTATTCTCCGTGCTAGTTGACAACATTACACCGTAGTGTTCTTGGCTAGCGTGGGTATAGAGGTGGGGCGTCACAGCTTGGTATCAGAGCCAAACTTCGGAACAATGTAGAATAACTTAACAAGGATCATCGTCCTAAGTCCATCTTAGGAGTCGTGCTTCAGGATTTAGTTCAAGTCTTCGAACCAATTCATCATGTTTTCTTTATGATTCCTTGTTTTATCTATCCAGATTGCTTGATAGTCATTCTGAGAATAACCTTTTTCTTCTTCTTTCTTTCTTTCTTAAAGAAGAAGAGATGGTTAGTTCTGGCAGTCCTAGCGCTGGTCAATCCAGTAGTCCTTCTCTGGATGGCGTATTCATGTCTGCCCAACAACTTTTGAATCTTGCTAAGAATCAAAGGTTTATCTCTGCTTTGCGTAAGAAATCCGAAATGGTTTTACCTTTGAAACTTGAAGTTCCTTTCAATCAACTTGTGGATATCACTCTTCGACATGAAGAGGTTGATGAAGGGATTGATAGTGATATCGGGATTTCCGAAAAGAGGCATATTAAGTTCAAAAGCCCTTATCCCGATAAGAAGGTGAAGCAACCTACTTTGTTAGCAAAGACCCCAAACTCTATTGGTAGGGGATGCTATAATTGTAATTCTATGGACCACTATGCAAAGGAGTGCCCAAAACCACTCCTTTGTCGTTATTGCAAAGATTCAAGTCATCATATTTCTGTCTCCCCTATACTTCTGAGCAAGAAGAAAATGAAACCAGAAACTTCGGTAGCCAAGACACCTACCCCAAGTTGTAAACAATGCTTCAATTGTGGTTCCACGGATCATTATGTAATTAAGTGCCTGAAACCCCTTTATTGCCTCTATTGCAAAGGATCGGGTCATTACTTATCAGCATGTCCCAAACTTCAAAGCAAGAGAAAAAGGAAAGCTGCAAGCCCTAGCAACTCTTCTCTTGGTCAAGGTATTTCTTATTCAATCCTTGATTACACTTGTTTTGTGATTATCCTATTCGAGTTCTTTTTTATATGGGTTCATCTCATTCTTTTTATATCAAAAGAACTTGTTGATTCTTTTTCTTTAAAACATTTTGGGATTGATGACTTGTTTGAGAATTGCGAATCCAGTTGGTGGATCCGCAACACTCAGTTTGCTTTTTATTGATGTCGAAATTATTTCATGTGATTTTTCTTTCCGAACTGTTTTGCATATTATGCGTTGTTTAGGTTTCGGAATTGATTTGCGTGAAAGGATTGGCTTAATCATTATGAAGCCCATGTCCTATTTTTTCGAATGGACTATTCATTTTCGATATTTTTAATCTGTTAAGCAGATTCATATTTTTCCTTTGTGATTTCGATTCCAAATTAATGGCATCATTTTATTCTTTAAGCTCACATGTTGAGTAAAGAATTATTTCTCTCAATTGAGTAGTTGTGAATTTTCCGGAATCTTTGAGCTGTCTTAGGATCATCACCTAAGCAATCTTTTAAGAGGTGTTAAGGTCTTTCCAGTTTGACCTTGCCACCAGATTTCATTAGCTAGGAGTTGCGGGAGTTAGCATTCCGCTTACCACATTCCGCACTCATTATGCTTCTTATGAATGACTTATTATGTCATTCGGTTTATCCAGCTTATTTAATCCAATTTATAAATCGAGTATTCTATGAATATCTCAATAATTCCATTCTTGTATTTATTAATTATGGATGGAAATAGAAATTTAAAATTTTGCAAATCTTTTTCATAAGATTTATTTATAAGTACAATTTGATTTTTAATCTTAAACGAGCAAAGAATATTCTCAAAACTTTTAAGAGATATTTTCATCATATAGAAAATGATTTTGTGTTGTATTTCCCATTTAGTGTTTTAAGAATTCTGGTCGATGCGCTTGATCAGCGTTATCGATAGGGATTTCCTAAACGCTTTGATGAGACAGTCAGACATAATAAATTGACTTGTAAAACGTAAATCTTTCTATAAAGGTAATTGTGATTTTGAAAGTTTTAGCTTTTCGGGAAAGAAGATTAAATTCTTTCTTTTCGATACTCTTATTCTTATGATTCCCGAAGGGAACCAAAACTTTATCTTTAGTACCAATGCTAATCGTTATTGGAATGGATGCCGTTCTCTTGCAAAAGAGAACGTGCAATCACTTGTACTTCTAAAACCATAAAAGCCGATAGAGACTAGGTATGTCACTTATGAACTGGTGCTCGAGGCTATTGTTTTTGCTTTCAAAGTTTGATATCATCATCTTGGGGGAGAAATTTCTTTCCACCTCGATTATAACTCATTTGGATATTTATTTTCTCATAAGAAACTTAAGTTGTGTCAACCATGTTGGCTCAAATTTCTTGCATCTTATGGTCTTGATAATCTTTATACTCCCAGATGGGAGAATCGTGTTGCTGATACCCTTAGTCTTAAGCAACAAGCAGTTATATATTTGATGATATCCGAATGGAATGATCTCGAGATTTCCTCCACTTGTGAGATTCGAGATCGTGAGTTCTAATTCATGCTCATCTCTTGTTTTATGTAGCCTTGAGGCTCATCCTTC
The DNA here is from genome assembly GCA_030737815.1 of Allium fistulosum. Taxonomy (NCBI): domain Eukaryota; kingdom Viridiplantae; phylum Streptophyta; class Magnoliopsida; order Asparagales; family Amaryllidaceae; genus Allium; species Allium fistulosum. The sequence goes on from CM060901.1 coordinate 922,454,702, forward strand.
TCTTTTTGACTGCATTCTTGAAGCTCAAAGGCTGGATCCCGAATTGGCTCTTCTTAGCCAAAGTTGTAGGGATAAAATTAATATTGAAAGTTTGAAAGACTTCGATATTGATTCTTGTGGCGGCATTCGAAAATTTGGTAGACTTATCGTACCAAATATTAGTGATCTTCGTAAAGAATACTTTAGAAGATTTTCATCATTCTAAATTTACCATTCATCCCGGTAGTAGTAAAATGTACGCAGATGCGAAGCGACTTTATTATTGGGAGTGAATGAAGTCTGATATTGCTAACTTTGTCAAGTGTTGCATGACTTGCCAACTTGTTAAGGCCAAACAACAAAGGCCTGATGAGTTATTGCAACCTTTAGAAATTCCAATTTGGAAGTGGGACCAAATTTCCATGGATGTTAGTGATGGCCTTTCCCGTTCTTGTTCGGGTCACGATAGCTTATGGGTGATAGTTGATAGACTTACTATATCCACCCATTTTATTCCCGTTCGGTCGAACTGAACCGTTCCTCTTCTGGCCAAACTCTTTCTCAAGGAAATTGTTAAATTGCATGGTGTCCCTACTTCAATTGTTAGCGATCGCGATCCATTGTTTAATAAGTGGAATTTAGAAAAGTCTTCGAGATTTTAACACCGCTTATCACCCCTAGTCCGATGGACAAACCGAGCGTGTGAATCAAACTCTTGAAGACCTTCTTCGTGTTTGTGTGCTTGATTTCAGTGGAAGTTGGGAAGATCATATTTCTCTTGTTGAATTTTCCTATAATAATGGCTTCCAATCTTGTATTGGTATGGTACCTTTCGAGGCACTCTATGGAAGGCCATGCCGATCTCCTTTTTGTTGGCTTGAGGCCGGTAAGAAGCTAGTTTTTAGGTCCAGATTTTATTTGTGTTTCACCTATTAAGGGTGTTTTACGTTTCAGTCGATGGGGAAAGATTAGTGCCTCAATATATTGGGCCATTTCCTATCACTGGACGTAGTGATTCCTTGACGTATCTCCTTTTATTACCGGCTCAAATTTTCTGCTATTCGTGACGTGTTTCACATTTCTCAGTTATGGAAATGTTTTCAAGATTCCGATTTTATTGTTGAGTCCGGCGACAAGGAAGAAATTGAAGTTTCGCCTAATTTAACTTTTGAGCAGCATCCTATTCGTATTATCGCTTCGGAAGTCAAACGTCTTCGAAAATAAAAGATGTTCTTTCTGTGTGAGTTCTATGGTTCTCATATCCCTAGGATTTCTCTTGGGGAATCTAGAGAATTCATCGAGCGAACACATCCGGACTTCCTTTCTCATGCTCTTTGAGGCGAACTTCTTATTTCAAGTTTCTTTTGTGTAAATATGCCTTTATGGTTGTTACTTTTTATTTTCCGTCTTATATATTGCGAGGACGCAATTTCTTTAAGGAGGGGAGTTTATAACAACCCGCATATTTGTCGATTTTATATTTAAATATTTTATCGTTAGTTGGATTTTAGTCCGAAAAGCTACTTTTTGCATACGGACGAATTAGGACTCGAGACCACTTCCATTGAGTTCAAAACGTCGTTTGCAATCTTTTAAGTATAAACTTCGATATATTTGGAGATAGTGGAATTTTCGTCACTTTTTGCTTTGGGCTTTTGGTTTGGGCTGAACCACTTACTAACTCAGCCCAACCTCTTCTCCTCTTCATTAATTCCTTCTTCATTTTTCTAACACTAAAAGCTTCTTCAAAAATGGTGGAGGGAATGAGAAATTAAAACTCCAAAGCTCTTGTTCATTTGCAAATCCAACAACTAACTCCAAATTCAAAGTGAAGACATTGATTCAAGCTTGGGACTGTATTTGCTTTGCTTTCAAGCTCGATTTCCCTCAAATTCCGTGAAAAAGGTGAGATTTTTATCTCACATTCTTGCCTATAACTATCTTGGACTATTGGGGATGAATTCCTACCACTTTAGCATGTATATTTGCTTTTGGTTTGGATTGGATTGGCGAAAAACCCCAATTTTTAGTGTGCTTCAACAAAACTGGGCTTAGGTCGTTCAGCAGTTGAGAATTCGCATCTGCATATAGCTCGCGCCACCTTAGGTCGTTCGGCATTCATTAGGTCGCTATACACCTTAGAACGTTCGGCAGTTAGGTCGCAACCCCTAGGTCGCTCAGCATTGAAGAACACTTACCTGATATATGTCGCGCCTCGTTAGCTCGTTTATCCCCTAGGTCGCTCGGCGACCTAAAACAATATTAGTTCGCGATCAATTAGGTCGTTCTGTTTCCTTCGCTAGGTCGTTTCCTAGCTCGCGAGCATTTAGGTCGTTCGGCATCGATAGGTCGCTTGGCCTTGTTTAAGACCTTAGGTCGCTCAGCCTTGTTTATAACTTTAGGTCGCTCGATCCTGTTGCCGTTCTAGGTCGCAACCTTTAGGTCGTAAGACCTTGTTTCCTTTAGGTCGTAAGACCTTGTCCCTTAGGTCGTGCCACATTAGGTCATGCCACATAGGTCGTAGACCCTTAGGTCGCTCGACCATGTTAGGTCGCTTGACCCCAGTCTACCTTAAAGTCGCTCGACGCCATCTCCTAGCTCGCTTTATTTGGGTCACTCGACCTTACCAACTTGTTAGGTCGCGCACACCTTAGGTCGCGTACCACTTAGGTCGCGTACCACTTAGGTCGCACCATTAGGTCGTTAGGTCGCATGACCTCAATCCTGTTAGGTCGTCTGACCTTAATTACTTTAGGTCATTAGACCTTACTCCCTTTAGGTCGTTCGACCTCACCACTTTAGGTCGCAAGACCCCAATAGCTTTAGGTCGTTAGACCTTATTACCTTTTAGGTCGCTCGCCTAGTTAGGTCGTTCGAACATTTTAGGTCGCACCTCATGTTTAGGTCGCTTCCCTAGGTCGCTCGGCATGACATACTTAGGTCGTTCGACCTATCCTACTTTAATTCGTAAACCACTAGGTCGTTTGCCATGACTTAGTTGCATCATTCGCTTAGCTCGAGCGTGTTAGGTCGCTCATCCTGCTAGGTCGCGCCATTAGGTCGCGTTGTTCTCTTTAGGTCGCTCGACCTATTTTCTGCCTAGCTTGTTAACTATTAGGTCGTTTGACTTGTATTTTCGTTAGGTCGCTCGGCATACTTGGCCGCACCAACAACTTTCACTTTGATGCATTTTGAGCTGATTTCCTTGGATTTCATTCACGTCTTCGATTGTGAATTTTTGTGACTGATTGTTTCTGCAATCGTTTTGTGACTTGTCACTTTAAAAACATGAAGGTGTCAATACTAGTAGTAAATATCAAAACTCTTTCATCAACTCGATTTCAACACTATTTTATTACGAAACTCTTTTCCTCAAACCGTTTTCTAATCTACTAGTATATACAAGCCTTTACATCACTCGGATGAGAAATCTAATTAAACGGCTTATTAAAACGAGTGATATGAAATGCTTGTGTTCACTTCGTCGGTTAATTCTTGGACTTGTTCGATTGAACCTCTTGTGACAATTTTCTAGTGAAGATCTACAGTTCGTTCGTAAATATTTAAGTTAAGCAAGTGGTTATGGGACATGAAGCTAAACTCATATATTTACTAGCTTGGTGTGATTGACACTTCTTCATGATCATGACGATCATTTTTGTGATTTAGACTAGCGATTGAGCGATGTCTCTTTGTCTGCGAGGGAGACTATACCTCGCTTGTGCGATGTTTCTACTCACATATATGGGGTAGCGCCCCATGGTCTCCGGGCCATTCGTGTGTTCGATGGTTTACGGGCCGATCGTGTGTCAGAGGTCTTCGGGCCATTTCGTGTGTTCGAAAAATTAAATGGTTAGCTTCCATGAGTTAGCTTCTCGTTCGTGTGATAGGCCTCCCCCTTTTTCGTGGTTCCTGGATTTCGTGTGTTGATTTCTGGGATTTGTTCTGGATTTCGTGTGTTGATTTCTGGAATTTATGCTTCACCAATTCTCGTGATTTTCATTGATATGTTTTATCAATTTTTGTGCATTGGTGAATTCGTGTGTCATTACCTTTTTGTGGATTTGGATCTTTGAGAAAATTCTTGTGATATTGATTAATCTCTTGTAGATTTTCATTTACATACTTATAGTAGTATGCCATTATGGTTATTATATGTTTATGCCATATCTCTTATTCTATATCATGTCATCTGATATTTATAGCTAGACTAATCCGTTTATTATTTTCTTATGAAATAATACTCGGGTCAGACTGAGATGTTACAGGTGCTTCTGCTTGACTTCTCCCCTGGGATTTACTACTCTGACCTTTTGTCTAACTACTTAGATTAGTAGATTTTGGATGTATACATTTGAGATATAGACTCTATAATGTATACTTATTCTTTTGTGTAGCACATGTTGCTATTCTTTTGTATTATCATGGATCTTTCAGACCACTACTCTAATATACACTTTTCATGTGTTATATATATATTCATATCTTTTTCCGCCTTTGTGATATGGATGTCTGTGATTGATTTATGTTATGTTTATTTCTATGTTTGTTTCCGAAGATTATATATAGCCACTGTGTGATAGTTTTGTGTTTGTATTGGTATGTCGGATTTCCTCCTTAAATGAAGTACATGCTATACGATCTGACATATCGGTGCTCGCACAAAGAAGTTGCATGGATGGTCGCTCCTCAACAGCCTTATTCTCCATGCTAGTTGACAGCATTACACCGTAGTATTCTTGGCTAGCGTGGTTATAGAGGTGGGGCGTCACACTTAAATTCCAATAAATTGATCAAACTTGATTTCAATTCTTTTTATTAAATCAATTATCATATTATGAATAAAAGTTTACATTGGGTTACATCTTATTGAATCAATATTCTACAATTATCAATTTACTCTACACTAACTGCACTAATTTATTGAATTAATTGCAATTGATTTCAAATTTAATTGACTAAATAAATAGGTAACGTATAATAATCGTCACCGTTAACTTTTCATCACATCTATAAGTTTATTATTCACTACAAGTGTTATAATTACTATCACCGCACTAATTTATTCAATTACAATTTATTACATACTATTTAATTAAGACAACATTTAAATTGTCAATTACTCTTTTAAATCCAATTGTCAATTAATACACTCCTTATTATAATTTATTTACAATCTATATCCGATTATAACTTTTTAATCCTTTTATTATTTGGAATTATATTTAAAGCAGTTATTAATTACCTTAAATTACATTATTATATTTTATTCCAGTTATATTCTTATTATTAAATCACAAATTTTTATTTCTTCCAACATTAAGTCACAAATCTCATTAAATTAATAATTTTTAATTATCGAAAATTACGGATCGTTACACTCTCCCCACTCAAAACTTTTCGTCCTCGAAAAAGAAAAAGGAAGGATAAAGAAGGAATTAAGTAATAAATATATCTTATTCAAAATATTAAATTTATAAACAATAAAATTACATAATTAAATAATTTAAATAAAATATATCAATTTATAACAAGTAAACACTTTATATTCAAGTTAATAAAATTTGGAAAACATTTCACAAAATTTTTCTAAGTCCAAAATTCACGGAAAATTTCGACAGAGTCTCTTTTGTACGGGGAGGTCTGGAAGAAATAGCAATATCAATAATACAATATATATCGCCTATTTTTCAAAATAATATATCCCAAACCACGGGAAACAATATAATATCGCTATAAAACCGTAATCCGAGAACATACCTATTTGTCGGGCAAACATCGCTTATTTTATGAAACCAAAAGCAGTAGCTATTGCTTCCATACCTGTATTTCACTTATATAATCCAAAGAGGTTAATAATTAAGTAAAAGAGAAAATATTTTAAGTTGTTTTCATCTAATAACAAAACAAATCAATACAACATGACAACAACTACTTGCAAACAAACAGTACATACATCATTTTCAATAAAGAGAGCAATCATCCATCCATAGCAACCAAAACAAAAGGTTTGTTCGGTTCAGAACTTCTAATCATATAAAATGATAAATAAACTATGAAGTAAACCATACACTCAACAGCCGTAGATAACTTTATAGATTATTCATACATCTCTATACAAAATAGAAGTATCCTTTCCCAACCAATCCATAAGTCCAACAAACAAAGAATTCAACACATTTTTAAGTTTACTCTATTTATCTTTTCACATCATTTATTATTCATTTTTTTTCGTACATTGATTTTCTTTAATTCACGTTCATTACTTACAGAATTTTAAATTTCATTCACTCATGTAAGGCTTAGTTCATTAATTTGCATTCTTTACTTACATAAGTTATATATATTTAAATTATTTGGATCATAAATGAATTCATTATTGAAGTATTGTATACATTTTATTTCAGTTTACTTCACATTTACAATTTAGTTTGATTTTCCCTTTTTTTCATCATATACTTTTCTTTTCTTATTCATATAATGTTTATTTTTATTAATTTACATTCGTTATTACTTACAAAAGTTCATTTCTCATTTATTCATACAATGCCATTTTCTTTCATTTTATTACTTTACATTCATTGCTTAAATAAGTTATTTTTATTTCAATTATTGGATTATATATTATTAGGTAAGTTTCTTTACAATTCAATTTACCATTTATAGATTATTTCTTTTTCACATTCATTCTTCCATATAAAGTATTATTGAATATAAACTCCATTTCTAAATCATTTCCAAATGTTCGCTGAAGTTATAATAATTCAATTTATATAGTACTCATTTTAATTATAAATGGCTTCAATATTTATTCAAGTTTATAATTATTTACTTACAGTATTCACCTTTACCATTACATCTGATTATAAATAGCTTAAAACGTTAACTTAAGTTTATAATCATTTTTCTTACATTGTTCACTTTTATTACATTTAATTAATAACATTTCAAACTATTAACTTAAGTTTATAACAATCTATAATATCAGAATCCTTATTTATAAAAGTAATTCCATTGACCACTTTCATTTACTAAAGTTACTTGTATAATATTCTATTACATATCCTTATTAACATTTCAACTTTTAATAATTTGGTAAGTTATATATATGGTTTTTAGAATGCAATTGAATATTACCCAAGTTTCTCTTATTTATTTAACAAAATGTTCAATAGTCGCCATTTCTTATTTTCCTTTCCATTTTATTTAAAGTTTACAAATTTCCAATTTCTTATATTTATTTTAGAAGTTTCCAATTTTTAATATAGTCAAGATTTCATTTATTACAATAGTTTCAATTTCTAATTTACAGATACTTAAGAACTAAACAACCGGGTTCCATTTCAATCATTTAAAATAATATATATATATACACACTCATAAATTACATATATTTTGATATATATATATATATATCAAGTCGAACTTCAGAAATTAAAAATTAAGATTTGTTTATCAAACGGATGTGCAGTATAACTACTACAACAATCTTCCCACTTCGAAACTCGAAAATGAACGTCGATGATGCGTGCACTCATCACCGAAATTATTTTCCAGCGATAGAGGGGGTAGTACAGAACTTATTTCCTTTAAAAATTTCTTTTTAAAAACATTTCAAATCACCTTGAAATATTTATACCAGAAAAAAAATATTTTATTCCAAAATAATGCTAAGATTACATTCCAAAAACTTTTAAAAGAAATTTCCAAAATCTCGGAACTTAAGTTCTCAAATTTCAATTTATATTCATTTTATTTGTAAATCTTATTTTTCAATTAATGTTTATAGAATTTCACTACCTAGCAAACAAATATATATCAACCAACTATATCATTTATAAAATTTATTATTTTATATACAAAATATATAATAGGCAAAAAAATTCATTTACCTATATTTCAAAACAAAAATTGTGTCAGTCTGCCCTATTTAGTGTTCAGAAATCCCTATCTATGTCATAGCGTCCTATGCACCGACCAAAACTTATAAATACAAAACGGAACAAATTAACACAATACAAAAACCTTTTATAACACTAACAAATACGCTCTCTCATATATATATACTCACCAACTCATTCTAGGGTATTACAACCCTATTCTTTATGAGTCAGACCCCACAAAGCTAAGGTTATCGCTAATCCAAAGCTCTGATAGCAACTGTAACGACCTGACTTTTTGGACGTTTTAAGAAGACACACACGTCAGACTCAAACCATTCAAAAGGACAGATTGTTATGGGGTAAATAAGAAAAGCAGAGAAAGAAAGAAAACAAATACAGAATCTCGTAGCGGAATGACAAAATATAATAATCAAATAAACAGTTCATGAAGCTGTTTACAAATACATTAATTATAATTTTACAATACAAATCAGAGTTACATACAACAAGAATAAATAATAAATAAATGCAGTGGAACAACATGATGCAGTGGAATACATATAATAAGTAATAATAGTACAAAATTTTCATCTTCATCATTCAGAAAGCAGTCTTCGATAAACTGAAAAGCTCTGACCGACCCGAGCGAATTGAAATGACAAAACACTCGAGTCGGAACTAAAAGATCTTATGCAAGTTAAATCAATGGTAAATAAATATGAGTGTAACGGTGTCGGAGATGTTTACGGGGCTGGACATCTCCTATCCAGTGTCAACGTGAGTGCAATAACTTAAGAGACGTTCGGGATTCCCATCACCTAAGGATCCGTTAAACTATCTACATACATAGTACAATACGCTATTATAATAGTGTCTACAGTAGAGTAAAGTATTAAAATAGCATTAAGGCGTTACCCATATCCCCCTTAACACATTTTATATAATGCCGTAGTCTATACAGATACTGTAAACTCCACCCGAAGGTGGCCTATCAGGGAGCACTCCATAGGTACGATACAAAACAAACTCGTAGAAGGCACAATAGGGCATGTGAACACGACACTCGAGGCAATGCCAGGGTAGATATACAAATTGCACTCCCTGACTGGTGGTAACGCATAGCAGCTACTATCGCCCACCTCGGACACACTCCCATAATCAAAATCGAGGGGTGGCCACCAAATCAATCATAAAGTCAGAACATAGTATCGAAGAAATGTGCCCGATAAAAGGAATGACCTCACCTGGCCCGGTATGGCTCCTGTTTTAGCCACATCAAGCTGACTCACGGGAGTCAGGGTCACGTAAATACCTCATACAGAATCGTTCACCAAACCATCCTACTTCATTTCTGGAATCTCCACCATGTACACAGTTGTTAAAGTGGTTTTTGGTATTGGCAGAGAGTATGACAATATCCAATCCCGGTCTTTTTAATAACCAAATGCTTATTTCACACCGGATGGTTCTTTTACATTTCAAAAAGTCAATTCAAATTTATATCAAAATATCATATTCGATTTCAAACCATATCCCTTTCGAAAACATATTCACTCTCAAAATCACATTCACTTCCAAAATCATATTCACTTTTCAAAATCATATTTACTCAAAGTCATATTCGCTTTTGAAATTTATCGATAAGATAGGCTAATTAAATTCTCCTTCCAAAATCATCATTATTTACTCGAATATGTCATTTCACAAAAAGGTATAAATTCCAAATTCCAACTTAGGTTGTAAATCATCATCAAGGATTTAAATATAAATACTTCAACTTTACATAGTCTGAAATTTTAGAAATTAGTTTAGGTAGTCATAAATAGTTTTAGTAGTTTTTAAAATAGTTCAAAATAGATTGAAATGGTTTAAATAGTAAAAATAGTTTAAATAGATTAATTATAGATTAAATAGATGTAAATCATATTGATTAGATTTTTAATAAATTAAATAAAATTAAAATAGATTAAATAGATTTAACTTATATTAAATAGATTTAAAATAGATTAAATAAATTTAAAATAGATTAAATAGATTAAAGAGATAAAATAGATTTACTTGGATTAAATGGGCTATAATAGATTAAAATAAATTAAAATAGTTTAAATTGATTAAAGTAGTCTAAATTAGTTTGAAATAGATTTCAAAGTTATATCCTATCATTTCAATAACTCAATTCCATTAAATTCATTTATATTTGACACTTCAACTTTGAAATTCAAATTTAAATCATTTGAACAATTCATTAAATCAATTCCAATTTCAACCTTCAACACTTGGATTATCCAAAAATAATTCAGTTTATATAAATCAATTTCAATTTTAAAATGCCAGTTAATTGAATTCAAAATTTAAGGAATTAAAAATCATTTAATTTAACCCATCCGGTGTCCGTATATAATTTTCTACCCTATGGTCAATTGATACAGATATTTATCATTTCAATCCGCAATTTAAAATTTTACGGTTATATATCATTTCAAACATCAATCCCGAATTAAATAAAAATCCATAAAATCGCTCGAGTCTGTCATTTCAACCCATAACGATTTTTCCCTAATCTATAGAACGTTCGGGTATGTATCATTTCAACCCATAGGGAACTTGCCGTGTTATAAAAATATAAAATACAACATCTAGTCATCCAATATCAACAAATCAAACATCCATCACAATAATCCAAATCAATCAATAAACATCAATAGATAACTGATAATCAATAACAGGTATTAAATTGACAATTTAAATTCAATATTAAATTAAACGATGATTAAATGCAATAAAAGTCAAATTTAACTAGGATGACAAATTTAAACATACCAAACATCAATCGGTAAATTTCTAATCACATCATAAATTTAATTTAACTAACATAAGATAGTTTAGTAACTGTGAGCGGGTCAAAACACTCACCTTTGAGTTCAAATTGATTTAAAATCCAAAATAGGACTTAAAATTCAACTGTCTCAGAATTTGTTCAAACTAGTTCCATTATGTCCGAAATTTCGATACGATCCCAACGAAACAAACCGCGCGTGAATCGGACCTCATATGAAGAAGTTATGGTGATTAGAACGCTTGAATTTTGAAATTTAAATAAATAGAATAAAAGAAATCACCTCCTCTCAAAATTCGCCACGTCAACACGTAACAGCTCCACCCCTACGCGCGAGCTACAACTCGATTCCGTAAACCCTAGCACGCTGTCGCCGCCTTCATTCAACACGCCATTGTGTCGTTGGCCATCGCGGCCCGCTAGACCATCCCCCATGCGAAGCACCGCCTCCCCCAAGCATCTCGACCGCCCTCGCGTTCGCCTCAGGTCGAGACCAAATCCAGCCACCGCCGAAACACGTAAACCCTAGTTGAACTAAATTGATCGATCCAACCGTCACACCACCAAACAAACACCACTGATGCATTCCCCTCGACCATCTCCATAGCCCAATACTTTCGATTCGACGATCAGACAAAGTCGATCAAGACACAACGGACGGACAAGACTTCATTACCCAATTCTGGCCACACCAAAACCCAAATCGAAAAATAGACTGCAGATTTGACTTGCACTCGTTGAGAGTTTCAAATCGATATATAATATGATATAGTTTGAGGAGTTTTAATTTTTTGATTTGATTTTGATTTGCAATTGAAATTGAAATTGGGAATTATGTTTTGGTTTGTTTGCCATTGAAAAGAGAGAGGCAGATAGAATTATACGTACATAATAATGGAATAAGAAATAACAATGATTTATAACAGGCTATATATAGGCAGATCAGAAATAGAAATGAATGGATTAGATTGATTTGGACTGAAACGATACACGACCCAAAAGCCCGTTCCGTTCCCGAAACGAAAATGGGTCATCCCATATATTAAAATAGATGTTTTCAATATTTCTAAATCCAATGGAAAAGATTTCAAGTCCTAATTCCATCGTATATAGAAGTTAGCTCAAAAATCAGCATATTTCAAATTGATTTCAATTGAATTTAATTAAATCAATTTCTACACGTTTCGAGTCCGTACGATCAAACGACAAGTCCGATCGCTACGAAACTAGAAATCCTACAATAATTCGCCGTTACGGATCCAATGAAACTGGTTTCGTCGAAATCCGTGCCACTGGCCAAAATGGCTATTTTCACATTAATTAAATAAATTATTATTAAATTAAATTTATCACTTCTTATATTCAAATTAATTAACTAACCATTTTTATCATTTTGATTTCATAGACATTTACAATAATTTAAAACAAATTTACATATCGAATTCAATGTTAAATATTTCACTAATTACAGTGTTCAATTTCAACTGTAATTAAATCCAATTAATTAAAATTAAATTCCAATAAATTGTTTTATTTTGATTTCAGTCTTTTATTCAATCAATTATTACTCTAAAAACATAGTTAAAATTTGTTTATATCTTGTTACATTAACATTCTACAATTATCATCTTAGTTTTCACTAACGTAGTATTTAATTACATTTAATTGCAATAAATCCATTTATTATAGCTTAAATTCCAATAAATTGATCAAACTTGATTTCAATTCTTTTTATTAAATCAATTATCATATTATGAATAAATTTTACATTGGGTTACATCTTATTGAATCAATATTCTACAATTATCAATTTAATCTACACTAACTGCACTAATTTAATGAATTAATTGCAATTGATTTCAAATTTAATTTAACAGACTAAATAAATAGATAACGTATAATAATCGTCACCGTTAACTTTTCATCACATCTATAAGTTTATTATTCACTACAAGCGTTATAATTACTATCACCACACTAATTTTATTCAATTACAATTTATTACATACTATTTAATTAAGACAACATTTAAATTGTCAATTACTCTTTTAAATCCAATTATCAATTAATACACACCTTATTATAATTTATTTACAATCTATATATGATTATAACTTTTTAATCCTTATATTATTTGGAATTATATTTAAAGTAGTTATCAATTACCTTAATTACACTATTATATTTTATTCCAGTTGTATTCTTATTATTAAATCACAAATTTTTATTTCTTTCAACATTAAGTCACAAATCTCATTAAATTAACAATTTTTAATTATCGAAAATTACGGGTCGTTACACTGTCATCATATATAAAAGTTTGGAAAATTGTACCGAAACCAAATAATTAGGAGCGGTAATATAGGTTTAGTAGAACTCACTTAGATCATTGAAATATCTTGTTTTAATCTGCTTATTCCCTTTTTAGCTTGCCTTTCCTTATCTTCTCCTTATTTTCCCTCTTTAGGATCCCACCATTAATGTATTCTCAAGTGTTTGCTTTTATTTTTTAGAAGAATGAAATGAAGGAATGGAAAAGAGTCATTCTTGTTGTCACTCAATAATTTGGCCATTGGTCCTCTTACTCTTTTTCATTAGTTCATTACCTATTTCTATTGTTTAATTTACCTCTTACATCCTTTGCTAGCCCATCTTAATTCTTTAAATAATAAATTTATTGTTAAGTGTGGGGTGTTACAGTCTTCCCCCTTTAATGGAATTTTGCCCTCGAAATTCAATTAAGGGACGATAGTGATTGCCAGTCTATCCCATGCCGGTTAATACTTCAGTTATTGATTTGATGATAACAAACTTGATAACAAAATACGTTCATATAAAATATGGATTCTAATATTTTGCCAAGTTATATAGTATATAGAGCATGATATTATACAGGTGTTGAATCGAATATTGTACACTATAAAGACTCAAAGAAAAGACATGAAGACTCATGATTATAAAGATTAAGATATGAAGATCTCAAGACTATAGTATAGTATATATGGTCATAGAATATTGTTAAAGTCCCTAGTAGTAATCTTTGATCTCTATTTCCCATTTCTTACCCTATATTTTAAAAAAAAATTATAAAAGTTTTTCAAAGTTAAAATGTTTATAAACTATGATTAATTTTTTTTACAAGGTATCAAAATGTTTTACAAACATAAGATTATCAAAATATTTGAAAACAAAAGAATTTTCAATTTTCAAAGGGATATGTCGACATATACTATGAGTATGTCGACATACATATTGCAAATTTGAAATTCAAATTTTGAAATGAAGTGTCTATTCGTCGTAACTCTTCGCGGGTAGACATGTCTATTTATTTTCTATAAATATGGTATTTCAAACGAGTTTTTTAACAACTAATTTCTTATTTCTTCTCTCCTCTTACTTTGCCAAAATTTATAGTCGAAAATTTATTCAAATCTCTTCAAATTAAACCAGAATCAATTCAATCTTCATTGTATTGATTCTATACTATCTACTCTCTGATTTCAATCATCTCTCTCTCTCTCTCAATTCAAGTTCAAAGTGCTACTCAAAAGGCTATAGGATCCATTATATCCAAAGTTCAAGAAATTGTCTTTGGAAAAACCATCAAGCTCTAGTTGTATTTGCTTGGGTGTGATTGTAGCTAGTTCAAATCAATTGGGTGTGCTTGGTAACCAAGAAATCCGAGTGGGTGTGTAGCCCGTCCAAATCAAGTGGCTGTACTCTGAGCCCGAAAAATCAAGTATCTCGTAGCCTTAGAATAAAGATTGTAATTGGGTTTGCCTTCTGCCCTTTTAAAGATTGGCATTTGAAAAGAAATCTATACAAGCAATTGTATGGGTGTGGATGTAGGAGAAATCTGAATTAATATAAAATCCCTCATGTCATCCCTTTAACTCTCCACTTTACTTTACTGCTTTTATCTGTGTTTGCATCTGTGATTGATTGTTGTTATAATTCTGTGTTGAAAAATCTGTGATTTAATATTAAACTTGACATAAATTTAAAAAGATTTACAAAAATTAGAAAACAATATTCACCATCACCCCCTCCTAGTGTTTATTTAGCCTTAAGATTCACAATTTTGCTACCCACGATGCTTAATCTTAAGCATAAACTAATGAATTCCCAATTTATACATTAATTGTACTATTGCCACTTCTAAAACAAAATAGTCAACCATAATACTCATATTCATATATATGGTCTACCATAATACTATGCATAGCCAAATATGCTAAGCTATATTAAGTGACTGAAACAACTGAAGTAAAGTAGTGGCAATATATGAAATAAATAGCATCTACTATAAACTAGTTGTAGTACATGAAATTAATAACATATATTAAGTGAATGATGGATCTTTGAATTCAGTATGCTATTATAGTAATAGCAGAAATAATGGGAGAGTGCTATGTAACACTTATTAATTGCACCAAGTTATGAAATTTTCATAAAACATACCGAACATTATTTATGAAATAATGACTATTTGTCGATGTCGACTGAAAAATAGACACGGTTGCATTTCAATGAGAATATTATGAATATTCTTTATGAAATAAAACTATAATGTGGCATTTGTTTTCACAACAAAAGCGATGCATTGGAAATATTGAAGTATCTATAATCATTTACAATTATTTTGGTATTATAGACTAAGCCATAGTTTTGAGAAATACATTTTATTATATGATTATGAATCATATGATAATGGTTAATTGTATCTCAAGCAATCAAGGGCAATGCACCCATTTTGTGGGAGCATCATAATAGTTGATGAACTCTTCGAATTGATACATATAGATGTATGTAAACATAAGTCTATTAATACCAAAACGGTTCCACATACTTCGCCATATTCACCAATTAGTTATCACAAATATGGACATGTGTATTTGATACGCATGTATAAGTGTATGATAAGCTCATGGAATATAAAACGAAGTAAATAATATAACTTGTGATAAAAATGATTCGATTTGATCGAATGTGTGAGTATATTGGAAAGAGTTCTGTATATACCTAATATGTATAAAAATTCAATCTAAAAGGTCACTCCTCCCTATAATACATAATGATGTATTGATAAGGAGAAATCGAGCTTTGTTGGACAAAACACGATTAACGATGAATGAACCTGAGTTAAATTCTTTATATAAGGTATGTACTTAAGAGTAATACACAAGTTTAAAATTAATATCATCCAAAGAATAGTTTATAAATTCATACAAGATAAGGATTTATAAGAAACCTCAACATATCCTAGACCAAGAAGTTAGCAGGTTGTGTGAGTTAAAAGACTAAATGTAATAATTCTTCGTGAGGGGTCTTCAATGAATTGCCCTAAAAGGAATTTGGGAACGACAGTCATTGGATGACCACTTTATGTTTGAACATAAGTTTTGTAAACAAAAAACCAAATCACTTTTATATATTAGGCAATCCATGAAGTGTTTATGAATAACTATTCCATTGCATTAAGAAACAACCGTTGTTTCAAGAAATAACAACTTCATAGTAAATGAATTTCTTCAAGAAATTATTGGTATAAAATGAATTTGGATACGATCCAATGATAAAACTAATTACTAGGGATGAAATGAAATTGATCAAAACTAAATGAACACAAATACATTAGAAGTCTAATGAGTATTCTTGTACATTACAGAGAAACTGTGAGTTTCTTGTCAATCTCAAGAATAAATATTCGTCGGTTGTTTAATTAAACCATTAAGAGTATTAAATTTATGGTATGATATGATGCACGAATCCAAAATAGATTCCAAGTACGTTATCATAATATGATTTTGAAAGTTTTATCCAAAGAGATATGATCCATTGGCCGCAAATGTGCCTTTAAGAGAAAGGCAAATGCAATTAGAATATAATATGCCACATTGATAAGAATGATACCGTAAATTTCAATTGTTGAAATTAACGTAACAAATTTATCATTCGATGTGCTCAAGTTGTTTCACATTTTAGTCACAAAATTATTGCATAGTATGATATTATGTTTTGGTATATATAAACAGAAAGTTCTGAATACAGATTTAGACTAGTGTGTTTGCACATTTGTCTCAAAGTTAGTAGGAGCGATATTATGTTTGTGGGTTTTCGGATACGACCCGAGAATGGATATGAAAGTATCATTTAGAAAAGCATCAAAATTGAACAAGTGTTTTGATAGAAATATCACATAGTTTGATTAATAATCAAAATGCAAAGGAAGCGCGTGTTTATAAGAAAGAACATTAAAAGGTACATATATATTTCTAAATCGTTAGTAAACAACACAGTGTTGATTGTTAACGATGTACTTGTGTTAAAATCAATTTTAGTTGTTTTAATACTCGAGATTGGATTTGTTAATGATATCTTTTATAATAAGTATAAATAATATTGGGAATGTCCCAAACAATATGCAAGGACATCCTATTAAAATGTTTAATATGGAACATGTAAGATGGATTCCTTATGGATTGACAATAGGAATTATCATACATTATGTTGTCTACGATATCGTGATTTATTTATGTTTTGATACAGAAACAACGAACTTCTCATAAAGGAGTGTTCAGACTCAAACTTCATAAGTGATATTGAGTATAATATGTCAATAATAAATTCAAGTTAAGAATCTTTAAGTTGGGTTTGTTCCAATTGAAAGACAATGGCCGATTCAATGAAAAAGGCTAAGTACATTGACTTGAATAGCTTCACAACAAAAGTAATGTATAAATAATAAATGCACAAATTCATAACCGAGCCGAAGATGATTCCAAATGTTGAGAATCCAATAACATTGTTATATGATAATAATGTCGCGATATAATTCATAACAGAATTTAAAGCTCACTAGAAGTCGAGAGACATACTTCGAATTGTTCCAAATGATAAAATAGTTTATCAACGTCGGAGAGAGTTGATTGACAGAGTAGATAATTGAGACACAATAGTATACCCATTCACTAAGGGACTGACCCAATTGGTTTTGAGGAAACTGATTGGAGAAGTTGGAATAAGATTCTGTAATTGACCCTAAGTGCAAGTAGGAAATTGATAGAGTTGGAGTATGCCTTAGGGGCAATTATGTAATTTGTTACATATATCTAACTCGATAACCAATCTTGTTCAAAATAAAAGGTTTTTTTTTCTATTACATACTTGATATAATGTGCTATATTAATTAATAATTTTAATTAAAAGTATATTTAATAGAAAATCCATAAATAGTATGTTTTGTGATAGTAGTTACAAAGTGTTGTAACCGTGAGTAATTTATCATAATGAAAACAAATATACCATTTTAAATGTTCCTAGTCAAGATGCATCGAGACTGGATATCGATGTATCCGGTGAGACTAGAGTACTTAACGCTCTCCAAATGTTGGGCAGTGTAATACTTATGACTATTGGAGGCACCTAGGGTTACGTAGTGATAGTTATTAGATAACTATAGAATGACTCACTTAATAGTTTTCTGTTGGTTAATATAACTAAGGTCAAACAGAAAATATCAATGTGATTGATTTACACAGTTCTCTCAACTTGAGAATACTGTCAATCGTCAATATGAAAGCTCCTCTTTTGATAATAGTCAAAGGCATGGCGTCCATCGAGTGACTATAGTTGGGTCGAATGGAAGTATTGGAAGTGAAGCACTATGCAAGAGAGAATTTATCTCCTCGGTTATATAAGGATAATTTCACAGTCAACTCAAGTCAAGTCAAAGTCTCTACCAGAGCAGTACGGTTAATAGTAATGGTTATTATTGAACCAAGCACTTTGTGTTTGGACTATAAAGTTGATGTGGACGATATTGGAATTTTGATAATTACCAAATTCCTTAAGCCCAAAGTGACATGGTTTTGACGAAGAGAATTGCTATAAATAAAAATCACCAATCGGGTAAAGCTTAACAAAATAAAATTGGATTTTAGCGAAAATATCACACCATCTGCTAAGTGATGTCTGAACGTTAATATTCGAATAGTTCGATATTATTCGTTGATCAAATTTACACCTGACGAGTCACATAACCGAAATGATGAATTCTCCTTTGACCAAATGATTTAAGTAATTTATAATTGTTATAAATTAATTAATATTTACGAAATATTAATTATAAAATTTGATTATGATTTGATGAATAAATATTATTAAATATATTTATAATATTTATAAATATATCAATCGATATACGATATCGATGACCGATTAAATTTGATTTAATTGCATAGTATTTTATTTGGGCTTTAAATGGATTTAGGGCCCATCGTAGGGATGGAAATTTTGACAGAAAACATAGGTATAGATGACTCAAATTAGGTTAGAAAGTGGCTTGATTTTGGATGCTCAAATTAAAGGAGAATTAGTGTGAGATGAGATCCATACTTCTCTCCTTTCTATCCACTATATAAGCAACCCTAGCCTAATTTGATTTATCTTTTTGCGTGCCTCCTCCTCTGGGCTTGCTGGGCGAAATTCCTACCGTTCCCTCCATCTCATCAAGTACAAATCAAGTTAATTCAATCGCTATCCGATAACTGATGGTCAACGGTTCAAACACTATCTATCTGTTGAATCGAAAATAGTTTAAAGGAGCAGAAACTATCTTTTCAACGTGTACTTCAAGGCATTGGGATTAAGACATGTTTTTAATCAAAATATAGTTATTAATTCTCAATTATAATGTTATATTATATATGTATATATTATATATATTGTTAGTTAGGTAACGATTCTGATATGAAAATAATGTTGTCATGAAGCTCTTTGGTTGCATGCATGTGTGTGTGTGTGTCTGTATTTAAAATAAAAATAACAATAAATACTTTTTTGTCAAATACTCATCAAGTCAGTACAACTCTGAATAAAAATATAATTTTTATATTTTATTAAATTAATTCATATTATTTAATTATATATATGGTTTATAATTAATTATAACACCATACTTTAGTCAAAAATAGTTAAATAATTTTATATGTAAATAATTAAAGCTATGATAATATTCAATAAATGGAAAAATATTTTTATATAATATTTTATTGTTATTTAATATTATTTAAATCAGTTTATTACAAATAAATTATATTAATTCATATATATGATTAAATTATATTTTATAAGATAATAAAAACAACAAAAAGCTCTCGGCGGAAAAATAAAGTAAAACAATTTTTTTTATTTTTAAATTAATTATTTAATTTTGATCGAAAAAAAGAAAAATCATTTTAAAATTATTTTAAACTGAATAAATTGTGAAAAAAATTTCAAAGCATAAAATATCATTTAGGATTTTCTGAAAATTTAAAATTTGAAATAAAGTTTCAAAATTAATATTTAACTGACATTTTATTTATTTTTGAATGGATTTTTAATTAAATGTATATTAAAATATATAAATTATTTTTTGAGCTATAGTGCACAAGGCATGGGCTTCTATATTTTAGAATAAAAAATTATTTTAAGTACTTTATTAATTTATATAAATATATATATTATACATATATTTGTGTATATATTTAAAAATTAAAAAAATTAATATTTATACACACACATACATACGTATTAATCACAGTTTATAAAAAAAATTAATTTAACATTTATAAATAATTTATTTATATTTGAATAAATCTATTATAATAATATGTATGTAATATTAATATTTTATTCATATGGTTTTATATATATATATAAACATATATATATATTTATATTTATATACTTATTTAAAATTATTTAAACAAAACTTAATAGACATATATATATATACATAATACTTATATAAATAATAGCATATACATACATACATATATTTGGACAATACATACTTGCATATTGGATGATCTAACATTTCTATTGCGATGTAAATCCCAGCATCTATACACGGATATGTTATATCTTGCACGAATTGATATATTACACATGCACATACACACACACACACACACACACATATATATATATATATATATATGTGTGTGTGTGTGTGTGTGTGTGATACACATGTACACACACATATACGTGTGTGTGTATACGTACATATGTATGTATTAAGACATAAATTAAGTAAAACAATATATTTTATAAATTTAAATAAAATAAAAGATTTTATTTAAATAATATTTAGAAATGTTTTAGTTTTAAATAACTTAGACTTCATAGGCCCAATAAACATCTAATAAATGAAATTTTTATGAAATTCATCCATAACTTCCGTTGCGAACTGGTCAAGTTCCAACAGTATCACTACTCCAAACATAATCAAGTCGCTATTCCCAATAAACTTAGGCGAAGTTCTGAGGTGCAAAAAATGAAGAAGTCCTTCCTGAAATAGAGGGAAGTTTTTCGTTGTGGCTGCATCTACACGTCAGTACAGTCCACCAGCCTCCTGCTTTACAGAATCATAAAATCGTGATCTTTTCAAATCTTAATTTCCCCGCTTCAATTTCAAGCTTTCGTCGAAATTCAAATTACAGTTTCCCGCTGAAGACCAAATCGGCAATCCATATACAGTAAATAAACTAAATGGATGGTCAACGCATGGCATCATCCAGTGGCGGAAATCAAAAGAGCGTAGAATGACGTTGACAATCCATATGAACCACTGTACTATAAATAAACGAGGTACTGGACTGTTTTGATATCATCTTTCTTAACGAATTAGACAATGATTTATCATTAGATTTAGAATATTTTCCTCATAATTGTATTAGCACTATCACACATAATTACCTCCTCTAAAGGCAATTTTAATATTACTTAATCTCGTTGATTCCTAATCACGTAAGCATTCAACGACGTGATTACTTCAAAAATATTTGTGTGTTTTCCACCTAGATTGGCAACATCTGCTTATATCTGGTGTCATGGAGAAGGTTAATTACATCCTCAATTTAGAGCATCCAAGGATGGCTTGGTTTGCATATGATAGTTAGGAAAGGCTTCTTATGGGTGGTTCGGCAGCCCTTGACTCGGTTAAGGCTAGCTTGCTTATGCCCAATGTGGTCGCTTTGCGCCTCTTCATTCTGATCGTGTGGTTTAACTGTACTTCTATCTCCAATCATTTTTGTTTTTAGAAAAGACATTTAAATCCATTTCAAATCCACTAGAGTTTGTAACGGATTTTTCCATCACAAAACATAAATACGTCACTGAAGTTGTCTTTTCTATTAGTGGTGAAACGCTAACGACCTGTTTTTGATGGATTTAAATAAGCTGTTTTTAATTTTTTTTTCGTTTTTCGAAAAGTAAAACAAATTATTTTGGCTTTCAAATAGTTTACAAAAACAACCGATGCCAACAAACTACACTAAAATAAAAGCGAAGCGTTGTAACATCATTAGACGTTGGTAAATCGAGGATGGAAAACAGAGCTTAAGAGCCTAATAGTTCTCTGATGGAGCCTTTAACAGCTTGGAACTGTAACAATATAACAATTTTAGCATTGTTTCTTATGATTATTCAAGGAATCAGGTGCGGTAAACAAGTTCATCTTCCCGCGGACTCATTGACTAATGCAGTGGGAAGCAGCATCCTCATATCCAAGTTCCAACAAATCACTATTTTTAATAGGGGAGTTGCCTATTGGATACTCGCATATATCAATTACATTCATATTTAACTACTTTATAAAATGGAACTTCTCGTTATTAACATTTGTTGAACCAGAAGGTAAAATAGGTTCGTTGAATATTTTTCTTCCAAGTTTTTCAAATCTACGGGAATATATATATATATAACATCTGTTGTGCGTTCATTTGAGGACTACTTTCTAGTTCGGTTGATGAGCTTGATATATTAATGTATATCGATGTCTGGATGATGTTCTTTGATACAAACATGTTTGCCCAGTTTGAGATAATTTTACGGTATAAAGTACCTGCTAAGTTGATTATATCATATTCTAATTTTCATATATCAATTAGCCAACTATCGAGCATCAAAGTGTTGCTAATTATGCATGTATCGTTTAAGTTCACATAATTCATTGCATTGGATACTTCCTATACTAAGATTAATTGCAAAGTGCATGTTATTGTCGAAATTATATTCCAACATTATTCGTAAAGGTTTAAGAAATGGAGGCCTCGCATATGGAAATTTTGATTCTATGTATGAAACTGAGAATGTCTATGTTGCCCATTCTTATGTTGTTTAGGTAGCCTCCTCTAGTTTAACGAGTTTGGACAATATAGCATGTATGTCTTTAGTGCTTGTCCCGCATGCAGAATACTGGCCCTTAACCATTGATATTGCTTGTGAACAAGGACAATATTATTTCATCAACTGTCCATATAACCTAAGTACAAAAGCATATAGCCCTATTGGGTTAAAAACTCAAAATAGAAACAAATGGCAGTAGGTAGCCCTGTTGGAATTGTCCTGATTCATACACGAATTTAATATAACTGCATAATATATAGCTCTAGACTACTGTACATGACGCGTTTCTCGCCCAAAATTTAAACATAAACAAACACATTTTATAATGTTGTCTAGGCAACTATATAATTAACATATCATGTGCGCAACCTGTTTAATATTTTTTAGTCCGAAGTAAACGACTTTATTTATGATATTTTGAAGTTGTCCTCATCCACTATATAGATGATTGTCTTGTTTATGTGAGAAATGAAACAGTCGTATCTTTTTATTTTTAAAACATGTATAGTTGATTGAATCGCTGAAGTAACAACTGAAAGGTAAACGCTGAAATAAAAAATTCTTGAACAAAATCTATAGTTGGAGTACCAAAACACCTCTGTAGCGGCATGAGATATTGTGTCTTGTAGCTTTAAATTTGGTTTATCTTTCTGTCGTGCACCACACTTTCCTACACTTGTAGTTATGCCTTTGCATGTGTTAAGTTTGTATAATGATATTTGTGGTCAGTTTACGAATTTCTGCAGCATCTCCAACAAAAGAGGTAGGTTAGAAGTTAGAAATTTTGAATTTACACCCCCAAACCCCATTCCAAACACATGATTTCAGAAAGTAATCCATACAAAAATTCAGCTGAATAACTACAAATCTGTAAGTGTACAGGCACTCACAATAGGATGTTTGTTAAAAAAGTTGAGCCCATGTTTAACAAACATCCAACAAGAGTGATTTCATAAACGTTCATAACACACATGTTTGTTAAATATGCGCCTATATGCTGCATGTTTAACACCCTTCTAACACTTTAGCATTTGTTTAAAAACG
This sequence comes from Allium fistulosum, assembly GCA_030737815.1. Lineage (NCBI taxonomy): Eukaryota > Viridiplantae > Streptophyta > Magnoliopsida > Asparagales > Amaryllidaceae > Allium > Allium fistulosum. The sequence continues at coordinate 922,478,618 of CM060901.1, forward strand.
GCCTAAGCATGGGATGTTGTTTAAAAGGTTTCCAAAACAATGTCACTACCATGGAAATTGCACGATCAAGAGTTATAATCTCACATTTTTGTGAGTTTGAAATCAACTGTTGAAGATGGTATTTATATTAATTTATTGTTGTAATGGTTAATGATATCAATGAGATTTTGATCTTACTCAAGGGTTTTAGTTGAACAGTACAGTACATAGGATCATCCACTGAATATTAGATGAAGACGTGGATCCAAATAGGACTGGTTCGTTTTAGTTGAGCGGTCTCTATATGCAGGCCTTGTTTTTAATATATACAAGTTATTAAAACATAGGACACATTCATTAAAGTCGGTTACAGTTGAATGCGAAATTAAACCACAGACTAAATGTTAATCACAACAGTTATCCAAGATAAAATTGAGAAATCAAAATAACATACCTGTATATAAAAGAGTATATAGTAAACCTTTTTTCTTTAACCAATACCAACCAAAAGCATGGTTTACAAACACCAAGAAAATAACAACTGCCCGCAAAATCATTCACTATCCAAGTACTCAAACTCATCTTCTTTCAAATGGGCGAAAAACCTAACTGGCTTTTCCTGCCCTTCCACCTCGATAAAGAACTCAACTTTAAATGGCAAATTCGCTGAAATGCTTTTACCTTTCCACACACCTACATATTGCTTAATCACACCTTCCATCCCTTTCAGATCCAAATCAGGTGCCTTCATCACGTGGTACACTTTTATCGATTCCTTAACCCTAATCTTTTTGCCTTCTTTACTCACACCTGACATTTCTTCCTCCGACAAAGAAGTTATGTCTGCCGTGACGGCGGCTGCGGCGCTTTGACATGGTACTTTGAGTTTAATGGGGAAATCATTCAATTTGATTTGAAACTTTGCGGTTTTGGGAGCGAACAGATTGGACGCGACTTGAGGGTGGGTTGGAATGAAAGTGGAGGCGAGTGTGGAGGTAGAAGTCAGCATTAGATCCGAGTTTGATTTGGAATTATTAGAGAGTTAAAGTGATAATAATTGTTAATATTAAAAAAATAGAGGTTAGTATTTATTGGGGAGAGGGGGAGGAGTAGAGAATGGATAAGAGAGGAGAGGTGGAGCAGAATTGGGTAAAACTACGAAAGGGTCGAGAACTGGGAGGAATTTGATATAATATCTCCGACAATTAACACGCATATATTATGTTAATCTAATATATAAAGAAAGAAAAACGCGAGAGGGTATATATTGACCGGTTGATTGGCCGAAAAATAAATGCTTACCTCGAGAATTGACCGTTGACTTTGCTTTTATTTTATTTTATTTTTTACTTTTATAAATGTACCATATCTTATTATTTATTTCCATTTATTTATACTTATGTAAAAATGGATTTTCACTCAAAGGACTTTTTTATGCAGAGTAATAAGTTTTAAAGACAACATTTCTGAAAAATTAGTTTCACGGACAATTTATAAAAAAAGATAAATGAAATTATCATTTTTAGTTATACAGAAATAATAATAAATGAATTTATTATTTTCCTGTATAACTTAAAAAGATAAATGAATTTATCATTTCTCTGTAAATTGTGCTTAAAACTAATTATCCATAAGTGTTGTCTTTAAAACTTATTACTCTAGAATAATAAGCCCTTCAACCTAATTTCCACTTTATTAAATCTTCGTTCTACCATTAAATTATGTTTTACCAAAATAGCGACATATGTGATATGATAGTACAACCGCACAATAGGTGGAAACCGACCAGTTAATTATATAATTTAAAAAAATACAAAAATATTTAATTTAGTTTTTCATTAATTTCAGTTAAATATTAAATGATAATATGTTGAAAAAAAATCTAAAATTAAAGTGATGGAAGAAGATACATGTGGGGGGGAAAAAAATAAATAGCACCAAGAAGGCAATGTTAAAAACATAGTTCTTGTTTTTGTTTAGCTTCGTACAATTTAGTAACTGTGTTTAAACAAACAAAGAGATATTATTCTATCTATATACAGATAAATACATTTAAAATGTTAAACGTGTTCAAACAAATAGAATGAACAGATGGTCACAAACATAAAGATCATATCACATATCCTCAAATTGTAGTTTACTTTACCACATAATTAAAATGTTAAATCAGAGATGAAAAAAACAAGCTCTAAAAAATGACAGTAAATTTCTTCGTTATCAAATATGTAAATCTCAACAATCATGATTTTTATACTACTTCAGATGACCCTCTCCATTAAAATACAAACTTATATGACACTCTCCATAAAAATACAAACTTATATTAATACAATAAAAATTTCTAATCGAATATACACCAAGTCTAAAGAAGACTGTTTTATTGAATTTTAGAGGTATTAGACGTCCCCAAAATGGTGGAACAATAAAACAATTTAACTCTACATCATTGGGGGAGTTAACATCCAACGCTTAATTCATAATACAACCAATAACGTTGCATAAGGACACACTACACAGCAGAAAACAAAACAACATCTAAATAATTTCCAATGTCAACATTATAAATAAATGTATGAATATATAATTATGGAGGAGTTAGAAGCCAGGGGCATTCTGGAAAAACTTGGGAAGATGAGCATTGGTGAGCTTGGTGATCTCTTTCTGCTGCTTCTTGGATTTCTTGGGCTTGGAGGAGGGAAGCCCGTGTACCTCGGCCATGGCCCGTCTTTTGGCGGTGCTGGTGGTGGGTCTCATGTTGCACCGCTGGAGGTCATTCTCTATACCGACTATGTCTCTAGGTAGTTCTATGCTTCTAAACAGTTGTTTCAGGTCGTCATCGACTTTTATCCCCACTTTTGGGTCGTTCGAGTACACTATATCTTCTTGCTCAAAAATTCCAATTAGAATGAAAAAATATGAATCACATTGAAAGTTGACTGAAATAACAGCTGCTCAAAAAATTTAAATATTTGCTGATTATATGAAAGAGAAAAAAAAATGAAATAAAGTGCACTATGTGTTATGAATTGCGAAGGTAAGCTCTTAAAAAAGATGCAAAGAAGCTGATTTGATTGTTTAAGAGAAAGTGTGATAAATTTTAAAAAAAATGGTCTTTGTATTTTATTTTCACTTTTAGTGTATTCGAGGAAGAAAGAAGGTTACTAAAAAGGATAGAAAGCAAATTAAAGTGTAAAAATATAGGGAAAACAAAGAGAAACTTGCTATAGAATGTATAGAAAGCGACATTGATATTAGAAATAGCACAGGAAAAAACCTTTTACCAATAGAAAGTAACAAGACGGAGAAAAGGTAAAGAAATGTTTACCTTTGACGTGATGTATTTGATTGATGCTAGTAAAGTTTTAAGGATTTTTTTTATTTCGGCCGGTTTTGAAAACTTATTACGCTTTTAGACCAGTTTGAAAACTATTTACGAATATATATCACTTTTGGCCAGCTCAGCGCCAAGCTGGCCAAAGTGAATCGTCGTCTGACGACTTCTCAAAAATCGTCGGTATGTTTTTCCTTTAAACATAGTTGACGCTTTTGTGTAGAAAAAAAATAACATACAATATTTCAAATGTCGCATGTATACTTTGGTCAGCTTGGCGCTAAGCAGACCAAAAGTGATCTGTATTCGTAAATAATTTTCGAACTAGTCTAAAAGTGTAATAATAAGTTTCCAAAACCAGCCAAGAAAAAAGAAATCCAAGTTTTAAATAGGTATAGCTAGGGAGAAAATAGTGCAATATTGATAGACTTTTCAAATTATCTTATACATTTGACTTGGCTACTTTGATTATATGCAATACTTTAAATACCTGATTTTTGTCAAAAAATATTTTCCAGCCTATACAAGTGGGCTTATTATCATATTCTAATTTATGTACGTACCTGATACCTTTGTACTAGATAATCTAAATTGCAAGCTTCATTCAATTCAAGTAGCTAACACCTATTCATATTTTGAAAATATGGTTCTGTCAATTAAATCAAAAATTCTCTTATAAATCAATGATGATGATAAGTAAGTATAACAAAAACTTGGTAAATAAAAGGCAAATGTAACTTCATTTATTTATGCTAACAGTAAAAAATGAACTTAGACAAAAGATAAGTGGATCCATTGACAACATCTCCTTAAGGGTAAATGTATTCAGCAAAATTAGAACAGTGAAAATCATCACATCAGATTTGTATTCATATGTTGAAGTACATGGACATAATTTTGTAAAGCAATTATGTGTACAATTTGCTTAGCTTTTAGGAAGAAAACACACTCACTTTTGCTTAGGAATCACACTCTTGTAGAAGTTGAAATTTTGTAGCCTTCAAGGACAGTGAAGTATTCATGTCAATTGTACAGCTTTGAATCAACAGTGAAACCTGTTGTAGAATTGAAGCTAACATTATAAATCTTTTAAAACTCCTTTTATCATGCATAAGTTAATGATTTGAGGGTTTTCAATTGAAGTAACAAAAAAATCTTTATGAAGTTAAGATGTTCAGAATGTTAATGCATACTAAAATGAGAATATCTAAGACAGTATTTATAATGTACATGCAAAGCCTATTGCTTTATGCAATGTAATACAAGTTATTGCAACATATTGAAATTATACCAGGCGTAAATATATTGGGACATTTCTACTTTTTTGCACAATCAAGTTGCCTTTTAACTCCATGTAACAATCACAAGAGCATTAAAATAGCTCCATAAAAGTGACAAAGAATATAATAGAATGAACAAAGTAAAAAGGAGAATGAGGTGAGCTTAACCCAAAAAAATGAGGGTACTCACATAATTATCTGTGAGTTTATAAACCTCGAATAGCATCTTCCCAGCATCAATATAACTACCTGTCAAACAATGAAAGAACAAATAAATATGCATAAACCATTTGATGAAACTTAAAACAAAATATATTTTAAAGAAAACAACCAATATCCCAAGTATTAATCAATGTAGGGTGATGTAGATAGGAAAGAAAATATTATTATATTACAAAAAATATGAATTAAACTTACAGTCGATCAGTTAAATATTTACTTTCAACAAATTTAATAAAGCGTGGGATCATCAGATCGCTTGGCAACTTGATCAACCAAGTTTGAAGCATTGGATAGGATATATCAATGAGAAAAGTAATTGTTTTTTCTTTCTTAGAACAGTTACACCGTGTAGCTAATGTGGTTTCTCTAAGAGTAAGTGTAAGGGTTCAATGCTAAAAAGAAACTAAAATAAGAAAACTACCGCTCAAATCCTTCATACTCCGCTTGTGTTATTTATTTCTCATGCAGTTTATCTGAGTCTAATTCATGCGTGAAAAACAGTACTTCATCACTATAACTTCTTGTTGAAATTAAACAAATGAACTTCGACTGAGTCGTATACTCAGTCACTGTCTTGAAGACGTTTCGGTGTTCTGCTCAGGGGTGAAAGCAGTCAAACAAACGCTGCCGCCTCTAGGATAAAACAGCCTTGTTTTTCGGTTTTTAGTATCGATCTGTCTACACAAACAGAATCGACTCGGTTACACTCAAAAAGTGTCTGCTCAGTTTTTTGATTTTTGAAGAAAACTATTTCATGGAGAAGAAAATAGTTTTCTTCTTTATTTCGTCTAACAACCAATTTAATAGAAGGAATACCAAGTCTAATGTATTACTGAGTCATGAGGGTGATGTTGGCTTAAAATTCGGACCTGAAGTTTTACCGCTTCAAACAAAATAACAGTCAGAAAACGCTTAATAAATTCGTCCAAAAATATAAGTGCTACATCACAACAAGTCCAAGCCTGACCCGGGTCGAGTCGGTCAGCACGCATGCGCGGTGGTGATCAAACATGGTCTTCCTCCTCACAAAAAAACAATACCATCATTATACCTTTCTAGCGACCCAAGTGAGTTCGGTGCTTTCTACCTCTTTAAAATCCTTTTTAATTATTTTTCACTCAATAATATTTTCCAAAACAATACCATCATTATACCTTTCTAGCGACCCAAGTGAGTTCAGTGCTTTCTACCTCTTTAAAATCCTTTTTAATTATTTTTCACTCAATAATATTTTCCAAAACAATACCATCATTATACCTTTCTCCAAAAACTTGAAAAACAAGTTTCAAAACACCGAAATTTATGTTTTCAAATTCTCAGTTTTAAATCCTTTAAAACCATACATTTTATAAATTTACTTTCTTATATAAACTCATTTCACAAATGTTTATCCTTACTAAGATTTTAATAAACAACTTTATTAACATTGTACTTTGAATATAACCAAACAATAAATGCTCTTAAATTAGCTGAGCACAATTAATCAACAATAAATGATAATAATTAAATACATTCTAATAACCAATCACACCATATATAACTATATAATTCTTTTAGGAATTTATTCTATTCATATGTAAAATATAATCTAGGTAAAATTATTTCATTTATCGAATTTCAAAACAATACTGCGTCGTTTTGCCTTGTTCAAGTGTTTAGAAACCCCTATCGATACAACTGTTCCTTCTGTACCGATTAAAATTCATAACCACTTAACCGATAAATCAACACAATATAAAATATTTTTATAGCACTAACAAATACACACTCTTATATATTATATATACACTCAAACTCATCCTAGGGTCTCTCTTACCCTATCTCGAATGAGTTAACCCCACCAAAGCCTAGATGTTCGCTCAACTTAAGCTCTGATACCATGTTGTAACGTTCCCCCTAAATGGGTAGTACCTATAACTGGTACTTCGTATCTGATTTTACGGCCAGCCTCTTGACTGAAACCAACCCATTAGTTTCAAGGATGTGTAGGGGTAAGAGTGTAAGCTTCGGCACAGTTCACAAAGCGAGAACCCCCGATCACGTTAAAGCAACTTTGAAAATATATCAGATCCCTTGATTTATCTAAAGAGGTGAGTTATACTCACCGAAATTTCAATTGACGTTGAAGCGTTCCGGTAGGGGTGGGCATTTAACTGACTTAACCGACTTAATCGACATCGACCGAACCGACTTAACCGGTAATTTCAGTTAACCGACATTATCGGTTAACCGACCGACCATAACCGAACATTTTCGGTTCGGTAAATGGTTAACAAAACCTACTCGATCGATTGACCGTTAGCCGACCAAAAAATTAAAAAAAATTTATCGCAGCCCAAAACCAATAGTAACCCATTTATAAGCAACCCATGCCTGAACCAATGCTTAGCGTGCCCTAATATCATCCTTTCTAGGTTGAATTCTCATTTCTAAATCAGTACAAAATAAAAATAAAAGGAGAAAAGGTGTAATAGCCCTAAAAAGATTGATCACTTCTTATCTGGGTTGTAATTGGGCCGAGCTGAATCAAGTGGAGTTGTACTCGAATATGTCTATATATACTGGTATAGGCGATTGTAATCAGTGAAGAAATCTGAATATCAAAATTACTTCTCTTTCATTTTTCAGTTTGAGTGCAAACTTAGTTTAGTTCTGTCATTTGCTAGATTAGATCTTATTCAATATCGATTCATTCTGTTCATTAATTTGCCATTTCAATTCCTATTATTATGATTCTTGTATTTTCTTCATCTTAGTTCTTGTTTCAATATCAGCAGATTTATCATTCCAGTTCTTTAATTTGTGCATCTAGTTCTTGTTAATAGTATCACTTGCTCCTTAATTCCAGTTCTCTGTTCATTTTATATGCAATTCAATTTCCAGTTCTTTAGATTCCTACCCATACTTCAATTCCAGTTCTTGTTAATTTCTTGTTATTTGCTCTTGTACTTAGATCTGCCTTTACTATTTCTTATTGCAATTTAGTTTTTACTTCAGTTCTTAATTCTCCAGTTCATTCTTCTTTTTAATTCATTTTCGTTGATTCTTGTTCTTGACCATTCTGTCATTGTAGCCTTAATTCTTGCTAATTCGTGTGTTTTTGTGATTATTCATCACAATTTGCCACAATTCTTGAATCAGACACATTGCATGTGCCATAAGCAAGCTCCAGTTCACCATTTTCTTGATACTTGGCTAATTAAAAAAGGAAAATAATATCAAGCAGCCACTATTTCATCTTCTTTTCTAGAAAAACTTCATGTCCACCATGACAATGGCAGCATACACAACTGGGACCTTCCAATTGGTATCAGAGCCTCAAGATGAGTATATTTCTGACCCTCGTCTTCCAAAAGATCCAGTTCAAGATGTCCAGGGAATCAAGAATCAACACTTCCATCCTTTTCCACAATAGTCTACACCACCACTACATTCCTCAAATTACCCAAACCCTTACCCTATGCAAGTCCCCATGTACCCTCAGCCAGTACTGCAGCCACATCCACCAAGAATGCCTGCAAACCCACCAAGAAATCATCAAAACTCCCTAAACTATCCTCAAGAACCTCCACTGTCCTATGGGTATAGACCACCTTACCAAAATCACTACTACCCTGATCCAAGAAATACACCAATGACCACCTACAAGCTTGATTTTCCTGTGTTTGAAAATGAGGAGAGAGTGACTGATTGGATCAGACATGTGGAGCAATACTTCAGATTTCATCAAACAGATGAAAGATTTTGGGTGGATATGTGTTCCTTTTATCTCAACAAGGAGCCAATGCGATGGTATATCTGGTATACAAAGAATGTGCAAAATCATAGGTCATGGAAAGTATTCAAGGAAGAAATTATACTTAGATTTAATCACGAGGAGATGGAGATGCCATATGAAGCATTAGCAGGATCAGTTTCATCTTATGTCCAAGATTCGCAGCAAATTGAGAATCAGACCCAAGAACTACTAAAGAAATTATTGGATGGATTTAAAAAGGACATTAGAGATGAAGTATTGGCTTGCAAACCTATAGATTTCAGAGAAGCAATTTCTTTAGCTAGATTCTTTGAAGTCGAATGGCTCAACAATCAGAAGAATAACAAGCTAACTGCAATTGATGAAGCAGCAATGCCCAATTCAATTCTTGATAGCAGTGCATCAACAAAAAATTATATTCAGATGCCCAATTCTTATCAACAAAAAATGAAAGGCAAAAGCAACCTTGAAAACTTGGCAGAAAGCAATGATCCAACAACTGACAAGTTGCTCGAAAGAAGAAGAGATGAACTAAGTTGCGGCTATTTTGAAAAAATGCATATGGAGCATCAATGTAAAAACCAGGTTTACATACATGGTGGGGCTGTGGACTTAGGAAACTTGATTGGAAATGAAGAAGAGGTTGTTGGAAAATTCAAAGATGACGAGACTGCAGCTGATCATCAACTAGATCATCTCCTATCTAACCCATATACCACTGTCAATCCAGTTCGTATGCCTACAGTTCATCGTTCAGAGCCAAGAATTCCTATTTCTTCAGCTATTGAATTTGACGATGTAAGTGGTAAGCCCAGTCTTGAGACTGAACATGATACAAACAATGAAGTAGCTAAGGATTCACATGATTTTAATTCGCATGATGTGTATATTCAACCGCCAAGTCCTATTCATACGGCTGATAATATAACCATGATGAAATCAAGTGATTCCATTACGGGTTTAAGTGAATTTTTCTTGCTCATTGAGGCTGCTAACACAATTTATATTGAGGAAGACAAGAGAACATTCTCCGCATTTGAAGCTGTCATTTTCAGTGAGAATTCATACAAACCATATAAATCACCATGGCCACCTCCTTTGCTATCACCCGACCTTGAGGACAAGGTCGTTTTTGAAGGAGAGAGGAGTTGTAATAGCCCTAAAAAGATTGATCACTTCTTATCTGGGTTGTAATTGGGCCGAGCTGAATCAAGTGGAGTTGTACTCGAATATGTCTATATATACTGGTATAGGCGATTGTAATCAGTGAAGAAATCTGAATATCAAAATTACTTCTCAATCATTTTTCAGTTTGAGTGCAAACTTAGTTTAGTTCTGTCATTTGCTAGATTAGATCTTATTCAATATCGATTCATTCTGTTCATTAATTTGCCATTTCAATTCCTATTATTATGATTCTTGTATTTTCTTCATCTTAGTTCTTGTTTCAATATCAGCAGATTTATCATTCCAGTTCTTTAATTTGTGCATCTAGTTCTTGTTAATAGTATCACTTGCTCCTTAATTCCAGTTCTCTGTTCATTTTATATGCAATTCAATTTCCAGTTCTTTAGATTCCTACCCATACTTCAATTCCAGTTCTTGTTAATTTCTTGTTATTTGCTCTTGTACTTAGATCTGCCTTTACTATTTCTTATTGCAATTTAGTTTTTACTTCAGTTCTTAATTCTCCAGTTCATTCTTCTTTTTAATTCATTTCCGTTGATTCTTGTTCTTGACCATTCTGTCATTGTAGCCTTAATTCTTGCTAATTCGTGTGTTTTTGTGATTATTCATCACAATTTGCCACAATTCTTGAATCAGACACATTGCATGTGCCATAAGCAAGCTCCAGTTCACCATTTTCTTGATACTTGGCTAATTAAAAAAGGAAAATAATATCAAGCAGCCACTATTTCATCTTCTTTTCTAGAAAAACTTCATGTCCACCATGACAATGGCAGCATACACAACTGGGACCTTCCAATTGGTATCAGAGCCTCAAGATGAGTATATTTCTGACCCTCGTCTTCCAAAAGATCCAGTTCAAGATGTCCAGGGAATCAAGAATCAACACTTCCATCCTTTTCCACAATAGTCTACACCACCACTACATTCCTCAAATTACCCAAACCCTTACCCTATGCAAGTCCCCATGTACCCTCAGCCAGTACTGCAGCCACATCCACCAAGAATGCCTGCAAACCCACCAAGAAATCATCAAAACTCCCTAAACTATCCTCAAGAACCTCCACTGTCCTATGGGTATAGACCACCTTACCAAAATCACTACTACCCTGATCCAAGAAATACACCAATGACCACCTACAAGCTTGATTTTCCTGTGTTTGAAAATGAGGAGAGAGTGACTGATTGGATCAGACATGTGGAGCAATACTTCAGATTTCATCAAACAGATGAAAGATTTTGGGTGGATATGTGTTCCTTTTATCTCAACAAGGAGCCAATGCGATGGTATATCTGGTATACAAAGAATGTGCAAAATCATAGGTCATGGCAAGTATTCAAGGAAGAAATTATACTTAGATTTAATCACGAGGAGATGGAGATGCCATATGAAGCATTAGCAGGATCAATTTCATCTTATGTCCAAGATTCGCAGCAAATTGAGAATCAGACCCAAGAACTACTAAAGAAATTATTGGATGGATTTAAAAAGGACATTAGAGATGAAGTATTGGCTTGCAAACCTATAGATTTCAGAGAAGCAATTTCTTTAGCTAGATTCTTTGAAGTCGAATGGCTCAACAATCAGAAGAATAACAAGCTAACTGCAATTGATGAAGCAGCAATGCCCAATTCAATTCTTGATAGCAGTGCATCAACAAAAAATTATATTCAGATGCCCAATTCTTATCAACAAAAAATGAAAGGCAAAAGCAACCTTGAAAACTTGGCAGAAAGCAATGATCCAACAACTGACAAGTTGCTCGAAAGAAGAAGAGATGAACTAAGTTGCGGCTATTTTGAAAAAATGCATATGGAGCATCAATGTAAAAACCAGGTTACATACATGGTGGGGCTGTGGACTTAGGAAACTTGATTGGAAATGAAGAAGAGGTTGTTGGAAAATTCAAAGATGACGAGACTGCAGCTGATCATCAACTAGATCATCTCCTATCTAACCCATATACCACTGTCAATCCAGTTCGTATGCCTACAGTTCATCGTTCAGAGCCAAGAATTCCTATTTCTTCAGCTATTGAATTTGACGATGTAAGTGGTAAGCCCAGTCTTGAGACTGAACATGATACAAACAATGAAGTAGCTAAGGATTCACATGATTTTAATTCGCATGATGTGTATATTCAACCGCCAAGTCCTATTCATACGGCTGATAATATAACCATGATGAAATCAAGTGATTCCATTACGGGTTTAAGTGAATTTTTCTTGCTCATTGAGGCTGCTAACACAATTTATATTGAGGAAGACAAGAGAACATTCTCCGCATTTGAAGCTGTCATTTTCAGTGAGAATTCATACAAACCATATAAATCACCATGGCCACCTCCTTTGCTATCACCCGACCTTGAGGACAAGGTCGTTTTTGAAGGAGAGAGGAGTTGTAATAGCCCTAAAAAGATTGATCACTTCTTATCTGGGTTGTAATTGGGCCGAGTTGAATCAAGTGGAGTTGTACTCGAATATGTCTATATATACTGGTATAGGCGATTGTAATCAGTGAAGAAATCTGAATATCAAAATTACTTCTCAATCATTTTTCAGTTTGAGTGCAAACTTAGTTTAGTTCTGTCATTTGCTAGATTAGATCTTATTCAATATCGATTCATTCTGTTCATTAATTTGCCATTTCAATTCCTATTATTATGATTCTTGTATTTTCTTCATCTTAGTTCTTGTTTCAATATCAGCAGATTTATCATTCCAGTTCTTTAATTTGTGCATCTAGTTCTTGTTAATAGTATCACTTGCTCCTTAATTCCAGTTCTCTGTTCATTTTATATGCAATTCAATTTCCAGTTCTTTAGATTCCTACCCATACTTCAATTCCAGTTCTTGTTAATTTCTTGTTATTTGCTCTTGTACTTAGATCTGCCTTTACTATTTCTTATTGCAATTTAGTTTTTACTTCAGTTCTTAATTCTCCAGTTCATTCTTCTTTTTAATTCATTTCCGTTGATTCTTGTTCTTGACCATTCTGTCATTGTAGCCTTAATTCTTGCTAATTCGTGTGTTTTTGTGATTATTCATCACAATTTGCCACAATTCTTGAATCAGACACATTGCATGTGCCATAAGCAAGCTCCAGTTCACCATTTTCTTGATACTTGGCTAATTAAAAAAGGAAAATAATATCAAGCAGCCACTATTTCATCTTCTTTTCTAGAAAAACTTCATGTCCACCATGACAATGGCAGCATACACAATTGGGACCTTCCAAAAGGTGAAATCTAGATCTATTCGGTGCTTATCTCGTTGCTAATCGTCGATGTTAGTCGCAAACCTACACTATAATGATGACCACCATCTGAGATGGCTTAGAGATTAATGGAGTCGTGAAGGAATAGAAAGCAAGTGAGTATACTTTGATGTTCGATTTAATATTTAATAAGTGTAATTACAAAATTACTCTGTTCGAATCTGTTGATCTACGATACATATTTAATTTAGTTATGTTGTTCTGGTCTAGTTACTTACCATTTACCAAATTCAGTTCGGTATGCATATGTAATTAAGTTATAAATTGGTGTAGATAGTGTCCTAACAGATGAATTCTTTGATTTACAAATTTGTGTTTCATATTTATTTAGTAAAAAAATTTATCAATTCACGTTCTGCAAAATAATAGCAATAACAAAATGAATTTTTCACATGATTAAAAAAAGGAAGATATTGCAACTTGGTTTTGATATATAAATATTTCCTACCAAATATATTTGAAGGCAGTAAATTTTTTTGAAGGTAGCATTACAGATTACTAATGTTTCTGTTCTGTTTTTTTTTCTTTTCTGCTTTTCCAAAAAAATTATATTTTTTTACATACGGTATTTTGTTTGCATAGGATATTTCATTCAAGTTTAATGATACCGTGTTGCATATTTATGATAAGCATGATAAAAAATAACCATTCATCAAAGCTAATCATTATCTAACAGCAATTTTGATACACTTCAGACTAATATGATTTGCAATTTGCATATCTGGTGTAGTAATATCGACCAAAACTTACAGATGACACCTTTATTCTAGAATTCGTGTAAATAGCTCATGTATGATGTCTTAGTTTGTATTCTTCTATATTCCATTATATTTGTTTGGTAAATATCTCTTTTAGGTACTTGCAGTTGTAGCATAAATAAGTGATGAGATGTATGTTGAATCACTAGTTGGATTTGTTTAATATGCAGTTACAAATAGTATCATAGCTTCCCTTTTTGGCGTAACAACCAATGTTTTGTTTAAAATATAGGATCTTTTCTTAAACGTTAAAAGTAAATATCTACTATACAGTATTATTAAATCTAAATCATAAATGTCGAGTAAGGTTCTATCCTACTTGTCCTACTAATACAAGATAAGGCAATTAATAATCAACCGAGCCATATAAATCAAGGGAGAGCTTGCCATTGGTCTTAATTTTTAGGAACAAGTTGAAGTATGCTCTTACGTACCATGAAGTTATTGCTATTTTGATGTAAAGGCATGCAATGGTTTACAACAAGGTCAGGACAGACAAAGCTTATCTTGTTGGTTTCATGGGTATGTGTAGCTCTTAACTCCCTTAAACATTGAATTCACGTGTTTAATAATTGCAGATTACATCCTACACTTTGTATTGTACCTGGTTACATAAGTAGTCAGTATTCGCTTCAATTTCCTGACATGAGTAGTGTTATTATGTAATACGAGTACATTTTCCAATGTTCTTTAGGAAGTTTAAGGAGCTAATTTTCTGTTTAACTATCCAATGATATATTCAAAAAAATTAATATGCAAGTTGGGTTGTTGTTAAAGAATCCATTTTTGTTTTACTGAATGTTATTGATATGTAATGAGATTAATTTGGAACTTTTTACCCACAGATGTTGTGTCCATTCCCAAAACAAATGTGAACTTATGTCTGTTGTGTGATACCAAAAATTGCTTCCATCTAAACATAATTAGTAATAAGTCAAAAGTTTCTTTTGCTTGTGCAGTTTCTCTTTGCACAAAATCAATAGATTGTAATTTCACATATAAACTTGTTCATCATGTATAAACCTGTTCCTCTTATATGCATGTTTTATCATCAGCTTCATCATTAGTTTGGAGCTTGGAGAGTTGCTGAGTTGGTTGCTTTCTTGCTCAGTTTCATCATCAATTTCCTTACAAAGTTGCTGGAAGTGGTTCGTGTAATTTTTAGTATATGTAATTTGCAGCTTGGAGAGTTGTTGTGTTAATATTATGTGTAATATATGTAATATGCTAGTATGTTGAATCAGTGAGTTTTACATGTATATTATGTGATATGCTTACTGAGATTTTGCTTTGGCCTAGACTTTGGTTAATATGTACTATTTGTGCAGCGCATTTTGCTAATTTTTGCTTAGTTTTTTCCCTGGTTATTAGGCTTACTGCAATGCCTTGCTAGTTTGATGTATAACCGTATCCTATATTATGCAGTGAGTAATATGTAATATAATTATGTTACTGCCTTATTGGTTACCGCTGTCCTTTGCTAGTTGTCTCTTTTTATATTAGTTTTGGTTAATTTTAACAACTAATTGCAGTTAACAGAATAGTTAACCGACTGTTGGTTAACTAACGAAGCTTAATCGGTTAATCGATTTAAATAGGCGGTTAACCGCGGTTAATAATTTTCGGTTCGGTCGAAATAAACTACCTAATTTATTTTTCAGTTCGGTTAATCGAACCGTTCAATTTGGTCGGTTAAATCGGTTAATTAACCGATCGATTCGGTTAACCGACCGTGCCCACTCCTGCGTTTCGGTTTTGAACTTTAGCCCAAATTTCCATATTGGTCCAAATCTATCGAATCCAATTCCAAAGTGTAGCCTATGTCATTACGAGTGCAATGCAAAAAGTCTCGTCTCGAATGCCCTCGTATGAGAGATTTATTACATTTTCAAGTTATTGGATTTTAAATAATATTAATTTAAATACTAATCGCATCATTTCCATCACCTCAAGCTCCTCCATTCTTCCATAAGATGCTGCGAGACCACCACCAATCTTCCCCTCTATGCGTGTCCACCCATTCACCGCCTCAAATCGAGGTCCGGCTCAACAAAAAATCACAACCTGGGAGCGATTTTATAATCATACGCCATATCGCGACCTCTTTCCATCGACCGCACACCACCAAATCTCGACCTGAGGTGCGCCTCGACCTGACAAATGCCGCTCGATCCCTCGATTTGCCCAAATTCGTCTAAATCAAACATAACTAAAACCCTAGTTTGCCAAGAACCCACCCTTAACCGTTCACGCGCCACAAATGATCTCCAAATGCAACTAAACTCGACTAAAATGTAGATCTCATCAACTTACACTCAAAGATCCAACCTTTTTATTTTTCTAGATTTTAATTCTTTTAGTTTGAATTCTGTGAGAAGAGAAATAACTTTTTATTTTGTTTCAGCAAGGGTACAAAAGAGCAAAGGAAAATAGGATGTTTAACTTTTCTCAAGTGTTACAAATCACCAATTTTCGGCATTTCGTCATACATATTTATGTCCACGTACGAACCGCGAATGATAAAACAAAAATATAGTCGTGTTCAAAACAATGACGCGACTTTAAAACAATAACAATATACACTAGTTTTTTGATTCTGTAAAATCACAAAAATACTGTCGTTTGCCGAAAAATCGTCAAATGATTACTTAAATATTTTTCAAACTAATTTTTTTGGAATAATCAAATAAACTAAAATAATAATATATCAATAAAAATCAAGTCGTTATATTAAAATTAATTTTTTTTATTAATTATTCAAACCATTTATTATTGCAAATAAATTTACAAAATGAGACCGCCGTTATTATTTATAGATTTAAAAGAAGTTAAATAAGACCATTAAATCCACCTAATTAATATTCCATTTAAAATCCTAATATTTAAATCATCATGCAAATATTAAAATTTCCAATTCAAGTAATTAAATATTCTCTATATTTGAATTCAAATCATTTAACTTAAAAACCAAATTATTTCAATATATAAAATTAATTAAATATTCAAAATCAAGCGACAAAAATCCGGGTTGTTGCATAAGCGATCTCTATTATGTTGACAGTTTCATTACTAGTTATGAGCGCCAGTTAAAAAAATATTGATAGTTAAAAAAATGAGCAGTAGATGGATAAAGACCATTCTCCATTATGTTGACAGTTTGGGTACAGTTCAATATTTTTAGGTGTCATCATATATAATTATGAGTTGAACATTGTGTAGGGTAAGAGCATTCCCAGCAGCGTGGAAAGAGCAAGGAACATGAAGAATCCCCATTTTTATTTTCTTCCTCACGCTCCAACAGTGAGAATTTGAGCGTGGGGAAGAAAAAAAAGTGACGATTCTTTTCTTTTTTTTATGAGCATGGATCCCTTAACGGCTTTCAGAAAACCGTTTAGTTTTAAGTGGTTTTCTGAAAACCGTTTAGGTATAAATATTTTATTTTTTTAATATTCAATGCACTAAACGGTTTTCTGAAAACCGTTTAAGGCACTCCTCAATTTTTTTTTAAAATCACGTTTACTGTTGGGTGAGTGGGAATTCTTCCCATTTTTCTTCTTCTTCCTCCTCTTGAATTTCGCCACCCTACTGGGAATGCTCTAAGTCTGTATCGCTACCATCTTAGGGTTTGCCTGCTTTGCCAATTGGACACATAGCCTCGGAAATAAAGAGGTATATTTTTCATCTTTTCCTTTATTTGTTAATTTATTTAATGCCTAGTAGTTGCTGACCTTATCCATTCCTTGGGATTAATGGCTATGGCGATGGTGCTATAGTGTCAAGGACCACTTATCATTGTGCCACAACTTGAAATGTAGTCATTGTCGCGGACTTGAAAAGAGTCAATTTTTTTTTGAACTTCTTATTTTATTTTATTTTTTAAGACCTACATTGTGCACATTTTATCATCACAGGCAACTTTGCCTCGACGGTTGGATATGTTGAGATTAGTCATAGTTTAGCTAGTTTGCATTTTTCATGTGTGGAAATGCACACATGAAGCCCTTAATAGTAAGATGTGGTGTTTGAAATAAAATTCCATCACTATCCAAAGTAGGCATACTTCCGTCCAATATTTCATCCAAAAGGAGTTTCTCTTAAAGTTCAAGATGCTATTGGTAATGAGTGGGTATTTCGGTTCCGTTTCTGGCCAAATAATAATAACAGGATGTATGTCTTAGAGGGTGTCACTCCTTGTATTCAGTCCATGCAATTACATGCTGGTGATACAGGTATGTAAAGGAGAATTCTTGTGTTCTCTTGAGCTTTTGCCTAGTTGTGTTCCACTTTGTGTTATTTTGAGTCAACTGAGATATCCTTTTTCTCACATGATATTGGAGCATACTTTTGATAAGTTTTAGTTGTAATTACGTTGATGTCTTTCAGCAGTTTTAGAAATACCCTTTTTCGTCGTTGAGTAAAAGGATGAGTAAACACCCCTCACCTAATATTTCATATGAGTAAACTTGCAAAAGAGTATGAGGTTCAATTCACTCTAGCTTTAGGTATACCATATGGAAACAGTTTCTATAAACTTTTTTGGATGTTTACTTGAGGAATGTTACGTGCAAAAATGATGAGAAGATGTTGAATTGTTTTTTGATGTATACTAATTTTCTTTGGTCATTTTCTCTTTTAGATTTCTTGATTTGTTATGTATTGTCTAAACTGAATGCAACTACATGTTGTGCTGCTTATATATTTGTGTATATTAGAACATAACTGTATGAATTTCTACTATAACGTTTAGCCGGATTGACCCTATATGAATTTCTACTATAACGTTTAGCCGGATTGACCCTGAAGGAAAGTTGGTCGTGGGGTTCAGAAAAGCCAACAATGGTTCATATGATCAGGTTTTTGAATTGAAGAAGATGCTATTAACATTAGTTCCTCATTCAATTAGTTTACTACTTGGCTAAAATTTTCAGTGTTAGGTATAAAGGGTGAGTTTATATGAAGCAAAATTAGATTTGAGGCTACCTCGTTATAATCTGAATTTTTCTTCTTCCATATTTTGAAAGCCAATGCAGCGTAACAAGATTCTGGTTAATTTGATTGCATTAATAGTAGACTAGATTATTATGCTATAAAACTCTAATAATATTGACTAATGTTTTGGTGGGGACTTCAACGCCATTACAGGATACACAGATGGTTATAATATGCATGCAATCTTTTTTTTAGGTTATTTAGCTCCAAGGCGATCAAAGAACGTGGTTGCATTCCTTGATCAATTATAATTTGAGTACTTTATATCTATATTGAAATATTGGTCAAGGGTCGATATGTGTAAAATTAACTAACTTTTACAAAAAATTAACCAATTTCTAGAAAATTTAACTATGTTAAGCAAGTTTTATAAAATTAAACAAATTTATAAAAATTAAACACAATTATAAAAATTAAACATATTTATAAAAATTAATTAAGTTTTACAATTTTTTGACCAAGTTAACTAAGTTTTATAAAGAAATAACGAAGTGAATAAAAAATAATTAAGTTTTATAAAAACTTAACTAAGTTAACTAAATATGAACTAATTTTTATAAAATTCAACCAAGTTTATAAAAATTAATCAAGCTAACCAAGTTCTATAAAAATTAAATAATTTTCTAAAAATTAGCTAAGTTTTATAAAACCTAAATAAACTTATAAAAATTAACTAAGTTATATAAAAATTTGATCGGGTTAAAGTTTTATAAAAATTAAATAATTTTCTAAATATTGACCAAATTTTATAAAAATTAAATAAATTTATAATAATTAGCTAAGTTTATTAGAAATTTAACCAAGTTAACTAAGTTTGATATAAGTCAAATAAATTTATAAAAATTAACTAAATTTATTAAAATTAACTAATTTTTAATAAAGTTAACTAAGTTTTATAAATATTAATTAAGTTTATAAAAATAAGTAAGTTTATAAAAATTAATTAAGTTTTTTTAAAAATAACTAGGTTTATAAAAATTAATTTAGTTTTAGGAAAAATAATTAAGTTTATAAAAATAACTAAGTTAATAAAATTAACTAATTTTTATAAAGGTAAACCAAGTTTTATAAACATTTACCTAAATTAACTAAGTTTCTAAAGAATTTATTAAGTTTAATAAATATTTAGCTAACACTACAAGAAACCAACTCAGCAACAACAATTATTACTAGCGTTTTTGGGGTGAGTGTTGTTTGAACCTATTTAGAGGAAAACAATAATTATTTGAGCACTGTTCTTATGATTGCTGCTGAAATTTTTGAAAGGCGGGTTAATGCCATAAGTTGGCCTCTTATTTTCACTTCATGGTTAGCTCTTTCGCCAAAATCAAACAACCCTAAAATTTCTTTTCTTCTTCTCAAACCTATATTTCTAATTCAGTTAGAGCTCTATCGACGAATCCAAAGACTAGGCCACTCACTTAAGAATCTTAGGAAAACTATTAGTTGATTTTACCAATTATGGAATCCTAGCTTCTACTGGTTGCAACAATGCGATTTTTCTCTCCAAATCTCTTATGCAGCTTAAATTTGCAGATTGACTTAGTTGGTTTTAGTAATCCTAATGTTAACCCAAAAAATGGATCAACATCCTGGTTTGGATTTGAAAGCACCAGCCCTGTTTTGATAGAGCAATAACACAGATAACAGATATAAGGAAAGAACAGTAAAAGAAAGAAGACGGAGAATTTTTATAGTGGTTAGGCTATTAATGAAGCCTACATCCACTTTATATTTTTCTTATAGATTGATTGTTGTTACAAGATGTGTTTGATTACAAGACTTTGATTATCTCTCAATAGACCGAATCCCCGGAGTTGGAATCCACTTGAGAATCACAGTGAATTACTTTGGAGATTGTTGTGAGGGAGGCACAGAGTGAAGAATGTTTCCAACAGAGTTTCAGCAATCTCCAAAGGAATTCACGTGATTCTCCAGTGGATTCCAACTCCGGGGATTCCGTTTATTGAGAGACAATCAAAGTCTTGTAATCAAACACATCTTGTAACGGCAATCAGTCTATAAGAAAAATATAAAGTGGACGTAGGCTTCATTAACAACTGAACCACTATAAAAATACTCTGTCTTCTTTCTTTTACTGTTCTTTCCTTATATCTATTATCCATGATATTGCTCTGTTAGAACAGGGTTGGTGCTTTCAAATCCAAACCAGGGTGTTGATCCATTTTTTGGGTAAACATTTTGGTGCTTTCACTGAGAACCTTGAACGTGATCTGAAAAATTGAAGTTTGAATCCGAGATTCAAAGAAAATGAAGAGGTCTAACACCAGATCCAAAACTGGAGCAAGTCAACCGAGGCTTGGGGGCAGCCAGGAAGTGTCCTCAAATTCTCATCAACTCAGCTATGTGATTAGAGAGGAGATGGAAAGGATGATTAAAGAGATGCATGATGAACTCTTAGCTAGACAACAAGAGATGATGGACGAATTCTTCCAGAAGATGGAGCAGCAAGGGATGGCTAGATCTGCAAGGAATAGGAATCAACGTCCAGGGAACAATGCAAGGATTGCCGGATTTGGATTGGAGCAAGGTGGAGCCTTTCCCCCACGCTCGGAGCAACCGACACATGGGAGCAGTCTTGGAATCAACATGGGAATCAATGCCAATGCCAGGACGACTGTTGAAACACCAGGGACTGATGGCATGGGAGCTGATCCAAATACTAGGATGCGGCCGACAGAAGGATATGTACCAGAACTTCCTCGAAGGAAATGAAGCTAGAATTGCAAATCAGAACATAGGTATGTTAGCGGAAGATTCCATCCCGGGATACCCCCAACGGGGAGGGGGGCAAAGTATTGCTTTAGGACAGAGACCTTCATTGGATGGTGAGAACAGAATTGCTGAATTGGTACAGAGATTCATCAGAGGAGGCCCCTCAGATCAGGGTCTGGAAGATGTTAACTGAAATCCATTTACTGCTAATATCCGGAACGCGAGAAATCCTCCAGATTTCAAGCTTCCGACAGTGGAAATGTATGACGGGAAGACAGATCCGACGATTCATACGATGCGATACATCCAACATATGAAGGTGCTGTGTGCTTTTGAGGAAGTAATGGGGCGATGCTTCCCCTTATACTTAATAGATTTGGCTGCAATGTGGTTCAGACAATTGGAAAATGGGTCCATAAGCACGTGGAACGACTTAGTGAGTAGATTCTTCAGACAGTTCATGGTTCATGTCTCACAACCAAGGAATGTACTTACGCTCTCAAACGTAAAACAAAGGCCTGGAGAGTCATTGAGAAGTTATTTAACAAGATTCAATGCAGCGGCAGCCGCGGCAAACAAACCAGACCCATCTTTTATCCTAATGGCAGTAGTATCTGGAGTCGCGAATAAGACTGATTTTAAAGCCGCATTGAAAAGGGACCCACCGATGGATCTTGCGGAATTCTACTACGAAGCTGAGAGATACCTGCATCAGGAAGATGCTAAAGTCGAGGATTAAGATGTGGATGCTGAAATAAATGTTGTCGAAGGCGGGGGACCGTCCGGAGCTGGAATTGGAAAAGACAAAGGGAAAAGGAAAGCCTACAATGACATCAAAGACTCAAAACTACACAGAAAAGACCCAAGATTCTCTTCATACACCGACCCGACTGAAACCACGGAGAGGATATATCTAGATACGAGGGGGCAGAACCTCTACTGAAGGCCAGCTAGGAGGGAGCCCACTGACCGAGAGAAAAGATCTGAAAAGTTTTGCATCTTCCATGAGTTGAATGGGCATGAGACGAACGAGTGTCGACACCTTCGTGATCTGATAGAAGAACTGGTCCGGAACAACCAGCTGCTACAATATGTGAGAAACAGAACTGTAGTGGAATTGCAGGGACAACCACCATCCGTGGCTAATGCATCAAGAAATGCCCAAGGACAAGCGCCAAAACAAATTATCCCATGATCGGGGTAAACAGGAGTCGGATTCGATTCTAATGCTTTGTTTTATCATTTCTTTTCCCGCACTTTTCTTTTGGTATGTAGACGATAATAATCGAAGGCCGCTTACATGTGTACGGGATCCCGAACGGTCCCTATGCACGCTCTGAGTCGGATGCCTGAGAGAACTTAGGACAATAACAATCGAAGGCCGCTTACACGTGTACGGGATCCCGAACAGTCCCTAGGCACGCTCTGAGTCGGATGCCTAAGATGAACATTTAGGACTCTTGCTTGTTTAATTTCTATTTATTTGTTTTGATTTGAATATTTGAATTTTGATAACTGATATTGATCGCCTTAGAGTCCCACCACGAGACCGGAGTGCAAGGTGCAAGTCCCCTTGCCAGAGAGCGAGTGGATGGACTTGTACGATATTGATTGCCTTAGAGTTCCACCCCGGACAGGAGTGCAAGAAGTAAGTCCCCTCACTGGAGAGTGAGCGGATGGGCTTACTTAATCCCCCTTGACTTAACAAACAAACGATCCGGAAAGATCGTCCCCTTAACTTAAAACATTATACGATCCAGAGAGATCGCATATTAAACTAAACATTAAACGGTCTGGATAGATCACGCGTTAAACTAAACATTAAACGATCCGGAGAGGTCACGCATTAACTTAAGCAGTCCAGAAAGATCGGACCTTAAAACAGATTCGGTTTTGCAAAAAAGGATTTGAATGCCTTATAAGTGGAATAAAACGGATAAATCCTGGATGAACACACGATGACTTTGATATATGATGTGATACAATGTGATTTTGATATATGTTATGACACGATGTGATTTTGAGATATATTGTGATTTTGATATATGATTTGATATGATGTGATTTTGATATGTGATTTGATTTGGATATATGATGTAAAAACTTTGAATGAAAAGCAAAAATTGATAGTATATGATGTAAAAACTCTAAATGAAAAGCAAAAATTGATGGTGATGTAAATCCCAAATGAACGCAGGACGATTAGAGATGTGTAATGTAATTAGAGACATGTGATGTAATAACCCCAAATGAAATCAGAATGATTGTGATGTATAGATTACACTTAGGCAGAGTCTAGAGTCTTAGGTTGTAACAGGTTTGGAACGACTTGTGACTGACAAGAGAATTTGAAGGAACTGGGCGATTCACCAAGACTAAAGCTCAACAATCGAAGACTCATTGCTATGACTTGTTCTAGAGCAAAGCACACCTTTCATTCAAAAGGCGTACTTTGAGGGGCAAATGTTATCCGGGTTTTTAACCCAACAGGATCCAAAAGAATACGGAACAATCCCATCACATCAGAATAACGTAGAACTTAACCAGAAAGGCTAAGGCAAAGAGTTGAGAGAGCCAAATTGTAACATCCTCTATTTTGGACCATTCAAATCGACAATAAAACCATGTGCATAAGCAGACACACATGTCAGACTTGAATAATTCAAAACAACTGATTGTTAATAAATTTTGGGGCAAATAAATTCAATCACAGAACCACAGACACAGAATATTACAATAACTCGCAACGGAATAAATAAACATAGTAGTTCATGAAGCTACTAAATACAAAGTCTCAAAACAATACAAAATACCAGAGTCTAAAAACAGATACAACAGGAAATCTAACTACATAAGTTCACTAATACATAAACAAAGCTGAATGGAAATAACTGAAATAGAAATAATAGATAGATAGCTAAAACTCCAACAGATCTCTAGTTATAAATGATGAATCCAAAGTTGTGGTACTAAGGCTGACCCGAGCGTAAAGCAAAACACAAAACACTCGAGTCAGGACATACATACTTATAAAATGTAAATCAACTCAAGTGAACTGTAAAAGAAATGCATCAATAACTTAAAGGATGCTTGGGATCGCCTATCCTTTAAGGATCCGTTAAACTATCTACTATGTAGTACAATACACTATTATAATAATGTCTAAAGTAAGATAAACTATTAAAATAGCGTTAAGGCGTTACCCATATCCCCCTTAACACATTTTTATATATTCCCATAGCCTATACAGTACCGTCACTTCCCATAAACTGGGCTTATCAGAGGGCACTCCATAGGTATGATAAAAAACAAACTCGTAATGGTCTCAATAAGGTAGGTAACACGTCACAACTAGGCAATGCCAAGGTAGATATACCAATTACGTAAGTCTACGGGTGGATCGTGTAGTGTATATGCAAGTATATGTGACAAAATAGATGATGAAACTAAAATAATATTAATCTAAGTAAATATAGAATAAGCACACCAGGATTTTATACTGGTTCAGACCTCCCGTCCTACGTCCAGTCCCCAAGCTCCCCTTCGGAATTCGACTACCAAAAACCCTCGCTTCGCCCGGAGAATAGGCGTGGTTATAATGAGTTGTGCTTGCCAAATGTGTGTTCTAGTATAACACGGATGTTGACTAATTAGTACAATTGCTTCCAATATATCTCTCAAGAATATTGTCTATGAAGAACTGAGTATATGGAAGAGTGAATACAAGTAAAGATTGCTAGAGTGCAGAGATCAAGAATATAATATAGAATTAGAAAGCGTAAGTATGTAAGGTGACTTCTTTCTCTTGATTCTTGATGCTATATATAGTTGTAGATAGGTATCTTGAGTAGTTATGTCCATTAACAAGTGCTCTATAGTTGCTTCTGTTGATGATGAAGAGTTGCAGCGAAGAGAAGCGGAGATGTCCATTCGAATGTGACAGTTGAAGTTCTTATTTGAAATCTGAGTTTGAAATCAGACGTCTGGTATTTGTATCAGACGTCTGATACTATATATTTTTTGAACATAGTAGGTTTTCAGACGTCTGAGTGCTATTACCAGACGTCTGGTTTAGCCTGTTTGTTATTCCAGAGGACTTTTCCAGACATCTGGCTTGTGCACCCAGACGTCTGATACTTGTGCATGTCTGTTTTGTGCATCTTTTCTTTTGCTTCTTTGTACCTATCGACTTGTAGTCTCTTGTAGTGTCATTTGAGCCTCGTTCTTGTCTTTCTAGTGATGTTGTTCTAGCAAGTTCCTGTATATATAAATATATATGTACATTTGATTTCCATTGTATAGTTGTTGTCATTAAAACCATGGATTTGATTTCCTAACAATCTCCCCCTTTTTGATGATGACAACTATACAATGTACTTATATATAATTTTTATCCCCTTGAATATGTGCTTACCATTATTTCTCCCCCTTTGTCATTATAAAAAAGAATGAGGGAATATAATAAATTTTATAAAATATCTTGTAAATAGTAGGATAAACTCAATATTAATTATGGAGGAAAATTAAATAGATTTTACCATATTTGCTGAAGTCCATATTTCATTGTAAGCACGTAATTCTATTAAACGTATGGAACATCCTTTTTAAAATTCCAAAATCTATCCTTTTCCTTTTGTTTCTCCGAGTACCTGCAATAAATAATAATCATTTTCGGTACCCACTTACTATGTTAGGGTCCGGGGGGTTAGGTCTTGGGAAACCATACCCATTTGGGTGTGGTTAAACTTTTATAAATATAATTTTCATTATTAACTACCATATCAAAATAATCATCAATGTATTTTTCTCTATTTTTCCAATTAACTGGAACCCAAATACTTAGATAATTTTTATTCATATTTCCGATCAATGATTTTGTACTTCTAGAGAAATTATAAACATTATTGGTCATAGCAGTATTTGAATTACTATAAAAATTGGATTTAGACTTTACTCGAAATTTAGTACTAGCACTAACATTTTTACTATACATGAAAGCGTATCTAGTGCTATTTCTATGATTAGTTTTATTATATCCTAAACCACTTTTGTCATGTAAAGGTCTAGAACTAGATAAAATCAGGTTTAAATCGTTTTGACATTTATTAAATTTTGTGACTTCAGTGTTAAGTTTATCAAATTTAGCTTTGAAGTCAAAATTATTATTTTCAAAAGAAATATTACTGTTTTTCAAAACATCAATTTGCTTGTTTAATTCAGAATTCTCCCTTTTTATCGTACAGTTCTCATTTTCGAGAAGAAAAATTTGAGATTCTGAATTATCTAAAGATGATTGTAATAAATCATTTTGTCTTTTCAAATCCGTAATTTCTTTTGAAAAAATTTCCTTTTCTTTTTCAAACATAGTATTTTTATTTTGCAAAACATTCATATCTTCCAAAAGATCATTGTTTTTATCTTCTAACTGCTCATTTTCTTTTTGTAGGAAATCTTTTTGTGAAGCAAGTTCTTCTATGATAATTTCAAAACATTTAGTTTGTTTTTATCAAAAATTTATTTTCCTCTCTTAAACTGGAAATTTCTTGCTCACAATCTTTTAACTTATCTAAAGCAATTCTATTAACTTTATTCAAGGTTTTACAATCTTTTAATAATTCATCATGTGCTAACAGAAGATCTTTATATAAAGAATCTAAGCATACCGATTGTGATCTGAGTTTATCCATGAAGCAATTGTTTGTTTTCTCCTTTGATTTTTCTTTATTGCTCTTCCTCTCCCTATTGCCTTGAGTAGATCTCTTTATAGCCATTTATTCTAGGATGTTGTTACGATCACTAGAATCCCAAGCTTTGATACCAATTGTAAGTCTACAAGGTGGATCGTGTAGTGTATATGCAAGTATATGTGATAAAATATATGATGCAACTAAAATAATATTAATCTAAGTAAATATAGAATAAGCACACCAGGATTTTATATTGGTTCAGACCTCCCGTCCTACGTCCAGTCCCGAAGCTCCCCTTCGGAATTCGACTATCAAAAACCCTCGCTTCGCCCAGAGGAATAGGCTTGGTTACAATGAGTTGTTCTTGCCAAATGTGTGTTCTAGTATAACACGGATGTTGACTAATTAGTACAATTGCTTTCAATATATCTCTCAAGAATATTGTCTATGAAGAAATGAATATATGGAAGAGTGAATACAAGTAAAGATTGCTAGAGTGCAGAGATCAAGAATATAGTATAGAATTAGAAAGCGTAAGTATGTAAGGTGACTTCTTTCTCTTGATTCTTGATGCTATATATAGTGGTAGATAGGTATCTTGAGTAGTTATGTCCATTAACAAGTGCTCTATAGTTGCTTCTGTTGAT
Organism: Allium fistulosum; assembly: GCA_030737815.1. Taxonomy (NCBI): domain Eukaryota; kingdom Viridiplantae; phylum Streptophyta; class Magnoliopsida; order Asparagales; family Amaryllidaceae; genus Allium; species Allium fistulosum. Next base: position 922,506,469 of record CM060901.1, read on the forward strand.
GATGAAGAGTTGTAGCGAAGAGAAGCGGAGATGTCCATTCGAATGTGACAGTTGAAGTTCATATTTGAAATCCAAGTTTGAAATCAGATGTCTGGTATTTGTATCAGACGTCTGATACTATATTTTTTTTGAACATAGTAGGTTTTCAGACATCTGAGTGCTATTACCAGACGTCTGGTTTAGCCTGTTTGTTATTCCAGAGGACTTTTCCAGACGTCTGGCTTGTGCACCCAGACGTCCGATACTTGTGCATGTCTGTTTTGTGCATCTTTTCTTTTGCTTCTTTGTACCTATCGACTTGTAGTCTCTTGTAGTGTCCTTTGAGCCTCGTTCTTGTCTTTCTAGTGATGTTGTTCTAGCAAGTTCCTATATATATAAATATATATGTACATTTGATTTCCATTGTATAATTGTTGTCATTAAAACCATGGATTTGATTTCCTAACAAATTACACTTCCGGGCTGGTGGTAACGCATAGCAGCAACTACCGCCCACCTCGAGCCACACTCCCAAATCAAAGGTGCGCACCAAATCAATCATAAAGTAATAGAATGACAATCGAAGGAATGTGTCCGATCGGAGGAGCTACCCCACTTGGTCCGTCGATTGCTCCTGTTTTAGCAACCTTAAGCTAACTCACGGGAATTAGGTCTACGTATATACCTCAAATAGAACGTCATCAACCACCTACTTCATTCTAGAATCTCCACCGCGTACACAGTTGTCAAAGTGGTTTTCGGAGTTGGTAGAGAGTATGACAACTTCCGATCCCGGTCTCTTTAACAACCAAATGTTATTATAACCCGTGGTTATTTCAATTTCAAATGGTTTATATTTCATATCCAAACATATTCATTTCAAAATCATATAAATCCAATATCATTATTCTTTCAAATTAATGTTCATTTCAAAAGTTGTAACACTTTCAAAATTTATACATTTAATTATAACACTGCGAAATCATAATAATTTAGAAACCATATCACTTTAAAAATGCAACCTTTATAATCATAGCAATTCGAAAACATTACATTTTTGAAGTAGTAGCATTCCGAAAACATAACCTTAAGAAATCATAGCATTTTGGAAAAGTGATACTTAAGAAATCATAGCATTTTGGAAATGTATCCTTAAGGAATCATAACATTTTGGAATGTAATACTTACCACGTTATCATTTTATATAATCAAATTATTTATATACTTACAATTTTTAACATAGTTATTTATCATTTCTATTTTGTTACACTAATTAATTCATTTGGACATTAACTAACCCATGCTTTTAGTTAAATAAACTTTATTACTGTAATTTCCAATTTAAAGCTGAAATTCCTTATGTTAAGTTAAAGTGGAAATTAGCCACAAGGGACTCTTTAGCAAGTGGAATTAGTTTCTAGGACACACAATTGAAATAATTACTTTCAAGGATAAAACGTAAAATATTAGTTTCTATGGCCTAAAAACCTATGAAATTTTTTCCTTGAAAGTAATTGGACTGCTGACTTTGTCCTTGAAAGTAATTATTCTGCTGACTTTGGCCTTGAAAGTAATTTCTTTGAATGTGTGTCCTAGAAACTAATTAGACTGCAAAGTTTGTCCTTCTAGTGAAATGCCCCTAAGTTAAAAGTATATTATTAACTTACATTTAATTTTTACAGTAAAGAACATTTATTGTTTTAATCAATATTACATTAATTAAAACTTACATGTCACATGTATGTTTTAACTTACATTTTATTACAATAAAGAACATTTATCATTTTAATCAATATTACATTAATTAGAACTTACATTTTTATTACAGTAAAGAGCATTTATCATTTTAACCAATATTACATAAATTAAAACTTACATGTCAAATGTACGTTTTAACTTACATTTATATTACAATATATAGCATTCATCATTTTAATCAATCTTACATTAATTAAAACTTACATTTCTAGGTTAGAATAAAATACCATTATTAAGTCAAACTGGATTATTAAATTTCAGTTAACCTTCATATTGTAAATTAAATTCCAAAATTTACATTTCCAACCATTTATTTCTTATAAAAAATTAACACATGTAAATAAATGTATAAAATTTTATAGCAATCATTACATTAAAATTTTAGTTGAAATCCATATATTAAAAATACAAAATACTTAATAATTTTTAGAAAACTATTTTAAAACCAACCACGGAGTCTGTATAAAATTTCTAACCTAGGGTCAAGTAAATACAGATTTATATCATTTCAATTCGAACTTATTAAATTTCTGGGTTTATATCATTTCAAACCCGCAATCCCAAGTCAAATAAAAATTGCTCAGGCCTATCATTTTAGCCCATAACAATTTTTCCTTAATCTAAAGACCATTCGGGTATGTATCATTTCAACCCATAGTGAAGGAACTTGCAGTGTGAGAACAGAATATGAATTTAAACAAAATAATAAATAACATCATGGCATATGATCATAACAGGTATAACATAAGATGGATTAACATAATATAATCATATAAGAAATTACTAGCTTGCATAAGAAATCAATACAATTCAAATGACATCAATTCACCCAAAATATAAGTATGTAGTCAAGCGTGATTACTTACCTTCTTTATCTAGAGAAAATGATTCCAAATAAACACAACAACTACGAATAAGCACGACAATCACGAAAAAGCTTGAGTGGGAGGAGAATCCAAATCCAATGCTTAGAAAAATAAATAAAATACATATGTAAACAAATACATTTACATAGGAAAAATAAAAGTAGAAAATTTTATTTTGTAAAACACATGAAAGGGCTAGCCTAAGGGGCAGATAGGCTCGGCTATAGGTGGTGTTTGAGTTTTGAGTAATAATAATACTTTAAAGTTGCATGAATTAAATTAAAATAATAATTAAAAAAAATAGTTTTTAACCTTTTTAAAAGTAAAAAAGTTCAAATGCAAATCCTTATGGATTTAATAAAATTAAAAAAATTATGAAATCCATACGGATTTCATTAGGAGTAATAATACTTTAAAGTTACATGAATTAAATTAAAAAAATCGATTTCGTTTAAAATGGCTTCGGCCGAAATAAAAAAATTTAAACATATTTTATTTATATTTAAAAATTAATATTTTGTAAATAATTTTAAATTATACATACATACATACATACATATATATATTTATGAAAGTTAATACACACACACACACATATTAGTATATATATTTAAAATATTAACATTTGAGTTTTGAGTTTTAAATCTGAGATAGATTTTTTATTTTTAATCTGGATTGTTTTTAAATTTAAGTCTACCTTCGAATATTTTAGCTATTAACTTGAATTATTTTGAGTTGGTCAAAATCATTTAAATAAATATTATAATATATAAATGTTTTTATGTATACAAACACATGTGTGTGTAGATATATAATGTATATATAATAAATTAAATATGGACAACAAATATGTATATAAAGGGGCAAATATGTCTATTGTAGTGTAAATCCCAATACTTATATACAGACACATTAAACTATGTACACATATATATGGTTCATGTATATTTTACACATATGTGTGTGTTTGATACACATATACATTATATACTATATATATATATATTAAAATTATATGTATGTATTAAATAAATAAATAAAATAAAGATTTTATTTAAAAATTACTTAGATTTTAGAGGAAATTAGGCACAAGGACAAACTTTGAAAAAAAATTAGTCTGAAGGACACAAAGTTTCATTTTTGGGCTGAAGGACAAACTTTGAAAGAAAATTAGGCTGAAGGACAATGCTAAATATAGTTAGCATTTTGTACAATGCAAACATTGTACAAAATGCTAATTATAACTAGCATTATATCCAGTTTTACATTGTACAAAATGCTAGTTGTATTAGCATTGTCCTTCAGCCTAATTATCTTCCAAAGTTTGTCCTTCAGCCTAAAAATGAAACTTGTTGTCCTTCAGCCAAAATTTTTATGAAAATTTGTCCTTGTGCCTATTTTCCACTAGATTTTAACATGTACACTTTACACGTATGTGTTGTGCATTCGTTTTAGGCTTGGTTAATTTTATTTCATCTTATGTAATTGGTTTCTATGTTCGTGTCTCAGGATCATATCCAAGTCCATGTACTAACAATAATTTCCAAGAAAGTTCCTTCAATCACGATGGTGGTGTTTCTTGGAACAATAATTATTCTCAGTACGACGGAATAGGCATTCATAAATATTCTATGAACCGCCTCTTATATGTGTATAAAACTGCTTTAATTTTAGGTCTACGAAACATATGTCCATAACATAAATTTGACAACCACACACCTTAAACTATTTAAGATCGGAGTTCCTTATCAATTCAATTCTTATATGATTATGATCCCACAAACTGTGATTCAAATGAATTTTAAATTTAACCAATGTACTTGGTCTTTGGTACTCATTCTTACGGAAAGAAGTTAACTCAACTTCACTCATCAGCAATCTTACTTTGTTTAACAAAGTTCGATTACTCCTTATCGATATATAATTATGTATCTTAGGAAGGAACACTACAAGAAAAGCAGTCTTTTATAGCGGCATATAGCCGCTATTAAACACAACTATAGCGGTTTGATAAACACTGTATATCGACATGTTATAAAAAAGAATTGCACATTTATAACACACAAAAAACCGCTATAAAAGAGCATGATTTCATAGCATAAAGTAGCCGCTATAAAAGAGCATGACTTATAACGCCTATTTGCCGCTATCCTTTGGCAGTAACCTCATACATTGCATTATCTTTTTATAGCACTTATGTCATATAGTTATAACGCTTTTTAGGAGCAATGCTTTATTTTACTATATATTTGATGCACCCCACTATTACATTTTAATAATAACAATCAAAATGAATCTTCTTTAAATAGATAACGATTTGAACAATGTATGAACGAAAAAAATATAATAATCAGCAAATGTAACGTATATTCATGATAACAAAATAAAGTATCAACTAACAAAAAATAAGTTCAATACATGAGTTACCAAATTCAATACATATTCATGATAGCAAAAGACAACATAGTTCAAAGTTAACGTCTACAAGTAGCAAATGCATCACTAAGAACTTGAACTGCTCAAAGCCTTTCTTCATGCATGTCTTCGGTCATTGGTAGTACTTCCTGAAAATTCAGAACAATTTGAAAATAATTATATAGAACTATGATGAAAATCATTTTGTCATAAACTAGAACTTTAAAAATTAACACTACAATGAAGAAAAAATGTAAGAAATAAAATACTCGTGGTTTCAAAGAAATGATAGAAGTGCAACACTGACATTTCAAAAGAAAACTTAGTTTGTAGATAATATTTCCAGCACGTTGTCTTCTGTCTGAATTATACTTTATCATTGAAGAGGTAATCCATCAGCTTCAACATATTCAACATTCTTGTCTAACGCTTCATATTTCCTAGTACCACCAGAAATGTCATGTAAAAAGAATGAGCATTGTTCTTAGATACAAATAGGACAGAATCAAACTTGTTTATTATAAAACTTAGGCGAGACTATGAAAACATGTACTAAAGCTCTTATACCATGTTTGACTAAGCTGCCATCATCTTATACAAATTAATACAATTAGCCATTTTCAAAATATAAGTAACAATATCTGGGTATGTAAAAAATGAAAGACTCGTGTGCATAATGTAAGGAAATATTTAGAAACAAAAATATTTTCAATTTCACAATGTTTGAGTCACATTTCATCAAACACAACATAAAATGTCAAAACTAAAATAGGTAGGTTTTCTCAAAATTCTACATAATAATTAATCAAAAATACATAGTAGAAAATAGTTTGATATTAGAACGTTAACAGTTTAATAGTTTCACAACGAATTAACATAATTACCTCCCTACCAGGCTCCAAGCTACAAAACCCCAACCTGCAATACTCCACGCTGCAAATGTCTACTTATTTCAGCAATAACCTGAAACTATTATTGGCTCATGCATGAAACATGTGATTGATTAAGAATTTCTTGTATTTTTGTTTTATACGTTAATCAGATGTTGCAATTCACAAAATAAAATATGGAAATCAACTACCTCCCAGGAAATGTTGCAATTCACAAAATAAAATATGGAAATCAACTACCTATCCAGTGTAGTTACAGTCAGATGTTCACATCATGCATTGTTGTTTCTTCACGTTCATCAATCTCCATATTTGTGAGCTGAGAAGAGGCACTTCTAGGTGGGAGCACACTTTCAATCACTTTACACTGTTCTGGAGTGAGTGAATCAGGGAAATCAACTAAGAACTGGATGTACAACTTCCCTCTCATAAATGGCCTTTGATACATTGGCATTCCTTCATCATTAATTGCCTTGAATTGATCTGCACCACATACCTTAATAGTTAGATAGTTCAGTCATTCAAATCTCTTTTAAAGAGTACTATTTCTTTGCCAGCAACAAAGTCAGAAGTACTGGGGCAGGCTAAATTACAATAGTTGCAAGTTATGATATTCAAGTATCATAGATCTTGTGCTAGATGAACATATGCAGTACCACATATTCTACTAAAGTTCTTCCCGACTGCTAAAGCAAAAGTCTAAGATCGGTGACATTTATCGCAATAAGTTGAGCCATCAATGTCAATATTCTATAATTTTTACCTAGCTTGATCACCTCTCCAGGATTAGACTTGATAAGGAGTTGCCTGTTATCATGAGTTAACACAAACTGGAAACCACAAAGAGCCTCAGTAAGAGAGAGGGTATGTTTCTAAAACAAATCATCTCCTTTCCTTTGGAATTTCGGATGTTCCTTCTGTTGTAGCACAAACAAATATCCCATGTAATTGTATCTGGCCGCACACTAGAAAATATACGTTAGTCAAGTTGTTTTAGAAAAGGAGAGCATGGATGTTCTCGTAATAGTATTTAAACAGTAAAAGAAACTATAAAAGAAACTATGACTAAGGGCAATTACCGCTTCATCGGCTTTACCAGGGAAGGTAATTCTCTGTCCATTCTGCATCCCTTTCTCAACATGCACTTCTAAAATATGTTGCAATTCACAAAACATCTTACTATAACAATTCACAGATATGGAAATCCCAGGAACCAATAACGCAAAGTATGGAATGTGCAAGAAATAAAATGAATAAACCACCTCCCTCTTTGTCGAAATTACGCAATATGCACAACTATAACTACACTAGAGAGGCACAGACAGTTTCAGAGAATTAGCAAAAAATAATTATCTAAAACTACAATTCTTGAACACAAAGTAATTTGGTGCAGTATTTGCAAAGGTTAATAAACTAATATCTAAGAAATGTCGTTTTTTCCCTCTAAACCGACTTAAAAGATACGGTGAGTAAAATCTTATAAGGTTAATAAGCTAATATCTTATAATTTGTTTTTAAACTTAGTTAACTCGGTTAATATTTTATAATTTTGGTATTATTCTAAACTTAATTAAATGTTATGTAACTTGGTTAATTTTTATAAACATGGTTTGTTTATTGTTATTATTACTATTATTTTAAACGTTTTTAATTTTTATAAAACTTAGTTAATTTATTGTTACTGTTGCTATAGTGATTGTTGTTGTTTGTATTTTTATTATAAATAATAATTTTTATAAAAATTAGTAGAATTATTATTATTATTTAAATTTGTATAAGCTTATTTATTTTTTATATAATAACAAACGAAGTTAATTTTTATAATTTTAGTTAATTTATTATTGTTGTTGTTGTTACTATACAAATTTAGTTAATTTTTATATATCTTAGTTAACTTGGTTAATATTTTATAATTTATTACTATTGTTATTCAAAATTTAGTTAATTGTTATCAAACTTAGTTAAATTTTAAAAATTAGTTATATTATTATTTTTATTATCAACTTAGTTAATTTTTATAAACTCATTTAGTTTTTATTAAACTTAATTAACAAAGTTAATTTTTATATTCTTAGTTAATTTTATTGTGATTATTGTAATTATTTAAATTTTATTGTTACGGTTTGTTAATTGTTATCAAACTAGACTTAACAAATTGTACTATGATTTTATTTGATAGAATCATGCTCCATGACATAAGCTAAGTTCTTCCTAAGTTTAAGGGTTGTTATTGATAGAATATTAATATGAGTTCACTTTGTGGCTTGGATGGGTCGTTGTTTACATTTGATGTGTGAACTTGAATAAATAGGTGTTGATTGATAATTTTGGTGGTGTTGTTGATAATTGATAAGAAATAAAATTTGATTTAACTAATAATATAGTTATTATTATTATTATTATGACTGCCATTGTCATCATTGTTGTTATTAGTATTATATTATTATAAACTTAATTAATTTTAATAAACTAAGTTAATTTATTATTTTTGTTATTATATAAATAAATAAATTTAGTTATTTTTTATAAAATTTAGTTAATTTAGTAAGTAATTTGTTATGAGTATTAATATTATTAATTGTTATTATTTTAAACATTGTTAATTTTTATAAAACTAGGTTAATTTATTGTTGTTGTTATTGTCATACAAATCTAGTTAACTTTTCTAAAATTTAGTTAACTTGGTTAATATTTTATAAGTTATTATTATTATTATTGTTCAAAATTTTGTTAATTGTTATCAAACTTAATTAAATTTAAAAGTTAATTATGTTATTATTTTTTTATCAACTTAGTTAATTTTTGTATGCTTATTTGGTTTTTATTAAACTTAATTAACGAAGTTAATTTTAATAATCTTAGTTAATTTTATTGTGGTTATTATGATTATTTAAATTTTATTGTTATGGTTAGTTAATTTAACTAATCTTAGTTAATTTTATTATTATGGTTATTTAACTAAGATTATCAAATTTTATTTTAACTATTATGATTATTGGTGTTGTTATTGTCATTGTTATTATTAGTATTATTATTATAAACTTAATTAATTTTTATAAACTTAGTTAATTTATTATTATTATTATTATATAAATTTGTTATTTTTATATAAAACTTAGTTAACTTGGTCAATATTTTATCATTATTTTTATTATTACTATTACTATTATTATTGTTATAGACTTAGGTAATGTATTATTATTATTATTATAATATAAAACTTGGTTAATTTATTATTTTGATTTTGACTATTATTATATATATTTAGTTAACTTTTATAAAATTTAGTTAACTTGGTTAATATTTTATAATTTTTATTATTATTATTACTACTACTACTACTACTACTACTACTACTATTCTTATACACTTAGTTAGTTTTTATAATAAACTTAGTTAATTTTCATAAACTTTGTTAATATTTTATTGTTATTATTATAAACTTATTTAATAGTTAAAATACATTTGCTTTAAAAATGATAAAAATATCACAATAAACATATAAAACACGTTTGTTATAATTCAGACAATTACATGGCATTGAATATCATAAACTCAGTACCACAAAAAAATCACAAGTAAAGATCATTAAATAAATCATTAAATAAGTGTTTTCTATGCTTTGTTAAAATGTAATAAATAAATAAAGCATCAATGGATAGTAAAGAAAATAATCAACCTTTAATATCGATAGCTTGGATAGCCAAGGGTTCGTCTTCAAACTGATACATAATCAGATCAGAAACTCTAGTCCATATATAGCCTCATCATAGCATCAACGGCTCTAAATGGGCATAAAAATTTATATTTCAATGGTAAGCTTAACTGTTTGGAAAAGTCTGAGAAAATACAAGTCAAGTTTGCCATCAATTAAAAGAATATAAAACATTAATCAGTTTTAATTTATCAAAAATTCACAACAAAAAATTGCTAGTAACTCTTTCATAATTGGTTAAAATGAAAAAAAAAATGAGTTTCAAAGAAGAAAATAACAATAAATCAGATGAATACGAGAGGAAAAGATCAAAGCCTCTTCCTTCAGATGATTACATAATGAAAGAAAGAGATGAAGATGGTGACTCAAGGAAGAAGCTCAAGCTAAGTGAAGAGCAAGCCACTTTCCTTGAAGAAACTTTTTAAGATCACAACACTCTTACCACTGAACATTTTTTTTCCAGTATAGAAACAACACCAATGATTTTCATGATATAATTCATTAATGAGATCATGAGTTATTTTTACAGATAGAGAAGCATGACTTAGCAGATAAACTGAAGCCGAAGCCGAGGCAAGTAGATGTTTGGTTTCAAAACAGAAGAGCCAGGTAAATATTACTGTATAGTTTATTTAATTGGCTAACTATATCAGAATGATGTGAGATTATTTATTTGTTAATATTTCTGTATGCTACAGTAATAAGCAGAAGCAGACAAAAAGGGATTTTGAGCAGCTAAAGAGGCGGTGTGAAACACTTAATGAGGAGAACCAAAAGCAGACAGAAAACTGATTCTACATTCCTTGTTATATGTTTTCCTTTAGTAGTTTAGTCACCTTCTAATATGCACAAACAATGTTATATAAAACAGAAGCATCTATGATGTAGTTTTGTTTTTGCTGGATCTAACATTGCACCTCATGCTAATTAAAGTGAAACGAACGTTGGATTCAATGGTTAATTAATAAGCTGTTGATGATACTTAAATGCCTGGAAGTTGTAACTTTTGTGCTTAATGATACTCCACTTTAATTTATTTGATTTTAATAATTAGCAGTTATTATTGTCATAATTATTGAAATAAACAAAGAGATTTGGAACACCTGCAAAACAGAGGCTCTTTCCATAATCTTTTTGTACTAAATTGAACCTTGCACCCTGCAAACATAATATCAAGGACCAGATCTATGACACGGGCATTATCGACTTTGATTCTCATTCCATATGGAGCTTTTAATTCTTGTTTATTAAGCTACAAGGCCCTTGTTTATTAATTCGAACACTCAGTTTATTTTAATAAATTATATGAGAAATGATGAATGAAAATGTGAATGCCTAAATTCAATGCAAAATAAATAAGATAAACGTGGAAGAAAAATAACGTACCTGATCATCAAGCGTTAGGGAATGAAAGAAAATATTGCTAAATTCTTAGCAAGCAGAGATTTTCATTCCTGATAGTAAACATGAAGTAATAAGCTATAAATGGCACAAGTAATATATGTTAAATGATCAAAGCTAGTAACCTTTTAAACTCACCTAGTAATTGGATATCAAATATAATCAACAGTTAAATCCATTCTATCTTTCCTTTGTTCAGTATGTGTCATTTGGGCCTTATCTAACAAGATTGTTATCACGGTAGGAATCTGCAATACCCTACAAAAATCAAAGGAAGAAAACAAGCACATCAAGAAAACCTTATCATTAACGAGTGAAATTATACATTCAACAAAAAAAGTTGATTCATAGAACAGGTATAAAGATCATGTTAAGGCAATCTTAACATTATGACCAAAAAGCTTATTATATTTTACAACACAACATGCAAAAATTCAACGAAATTAAAGATTTTTAGCTCAAGTGAGACTATAAACATAGCGAGCTTATTTGCATCAAAATCTAAGGCTAACAGGGCCAATAGGCTGATGTCGTGCCTTCCAAAAGCATGTATCTACCACGAGCCTAGATGATGATTTGCCCCTGATTTGCATCCAGTTCACATCAAATGTTGTGCTTATGGTAGTGCACTAACCGCTAAACTATTCAATAGTTTTCGCTCTCCTACCGGTTTTTGTACATTTTCCAAGGTTTGAAACATGGTGGACTGAGAATCGTGAGAAGTTATATGAGAAACACAAATCATACTACCAATCGTTGGAAAAAGTAAAAAAATCCAGAACCTTACAAACATACACCATCTAATTCAAATACCCAAGATATATACTACAGCTAAACAATCCTAAGCAGATCCAAAACAAATAAGACAATAGCATCTATTTACAAGCTAACGATAGCCATTAAATTGGAAAGATTGAAAGTGATAAATTGAAAGCTCACCAGATTAATTAAAGAGGAGAGCGAAAGTGGAAATTTGGAAATTCAAAGAAGAATGAAGCGGTCGTGGACCTTCCATGCTTTTTAGTAAACAAGCTTTTGCGCTCTGCTCCTTCACAATTTTATAATGTTCCCTTAAGTTGAGGGAAGAGAAGCAGGTCGTCCCTTGCGATAGTGGGTATGTGATTTGAATATTCCACCAGCTCCTTTGCGCTGAGCTCTGATTACTCTACCATGGCGGTGGCTGCTTGGAGGGTACAATGGATCTGAAGGGGTGCATTAGGGAAAGAGTGATTTGAGGATTTAACAGAGATGGAAAATTTGGTTTTCTTCTGGTTTTTGAGATAGGAAAAAATTGGAATGAAAAGCGGGAGGGAAATAATTTGGTGGAAAGGCGGGCACGAAAATAGTCGGAGGAATAAAAAGCGTTATGGAGTCATTCCTCTGCTAAATAAGGCAAATTAATAGGAACAAAACCCTATAGAATCTAGCGTTATCTTTGGGCGTTATAAAAGACAATTTTTCTTGTAGTGGAATGACTTTTGAGATTGAATCTTATTCATTTTTAGGTACGTTTGGGACACTTTTCCAATACACTCACCTATTTGATCAAATCAAATTATTTTATTTCTTTTGCATGTAATGTTTCCACTTTCGTTTTATATACTATGAATAATCATACATATGATACTTATGTATCAAATAAATACTTTTAATTCTATGATAATTCATCAGTGAATTTCAACGAAGTAAGCAAATACGTTTTGGTATCATTAGACCTTCGATTGCCTACATCTATATGTATTAATATAAAGAGTTCACCAACTCTTTTGTCGCTCCCACTGAATGAATGGTTCGCCCTTAATCAGTTGAGATACAATTCACTTGTGTCATTTGATTCATATGATCAAAGAATTATTTCTCAAAGACATGGCCTAGTCGATAATTCCAAATTATTTGTTAAAATTTTCGATACTTCTGTATTTGCTACCTCTAAGGCATCACAATTGTCATGGAAACAAATACCATTATTATAAGAGATTTCTTTTCACAATATTCATATTAAAGTAAAATCATATCTATTTTCAATCTATACCGATACAGTTATTATTTTATAAATAAAATTCGACATGTACATGAATCAATCTTTTATAATTTGATGCATCGACTAACAAGTGTCATATGGCACGCTTCCACTATTTCAGCCATTACAATAACAACACATGAAATAATGCGAAGCTGCATTCAACCTTTAATGTTCGTTCTTATAGACACGCTTCTTCTACATTTTGACTGAAAACCAAATTGTTTGATTTCTTTGTCAAAATACTTGTTCAACTCTGATGCTTTTCGCACGTCATCGATGTATCCGCTTTTGGATCATATCCAAAACATAAAAATCATGTTATAGCTCCTACTGACTTTGAGACATTTTGGTTGTTATGTGCAAACAGTCTCTTCTTAATCATTATTTAGAAGTTCTGTTTCAACATCAAAGTGCCAAAACTCAAAATCAAACTGTGTAATAAATATGCGTGGAATCTGAATGGTTTTAAGCATGTTGACTAGCAAAATTACATCATTAACTTCATCAATTAAAATCGATGAAGTGATTTCCTTTAACACCGCTTTTATAATTTCAACTGTATTGATCTTCTTGAAGATACACTTGCAGTCCATGGACCATATCCCTTCGGCACAACTATCAAAATCAAAATTTTAACAATGTACTTGTAATCCATTTCAGATTTAAAGCATCTTGCCATATAGCGGAGTTTATACCTTTTATGGCTTATGACAACAGAGAAAATTGTTATTGCTAACTATACTTTTTCTCAACATTGATGAGAAACTTGTAGTTTCTCTTTATTGTACAAGAAAATTATTATTTGACATGCTAATATGTTTGGTGTCCATTTTAGGCTGGGTTAATTTAATTTTATAATATGCAATCAGAATCTATATTCGACTCTCTAGATCATATCCAAGTTCACTATACTACCACTAATTTCTAAATGAAAATCGTTCGATCATAAAGGTGGTGTTTCTTGAAACAACAGTAGCCTTTGAATACGATGGAATAGGCATTAAGAAATATTATATGTACTGCCTTTTATATGTGTATAAACTAATTTAACTTTAAGTTCACGAAACTTATGTTTGTAAAATATATTAGACAACCACACACCTTAAATTACTTAAGGTCGAAGTTTCAGATCAAATCATATCTTATATTAATATGATCCTGTGAACTATGCTTCAAATGGAATTAAATTTAACCTATGTACTTACTCTTAGGTACTAGTCCTTACAGAAAGAAGTTAACTCAACTTCATTCATCATCAACCATACTTTGTTTAACAAAGTCTGATTACTCCTTATCGATACATCGTTATGTATCATATGGAGGAGTGACTGTTGAGATTGAATCTTATTCGTTTTTAGGTACATTAGGAACTTTTTCCCAATACACTCACCTATTTGATCAAATCAAATTTTTTTATTTGATTAGCATTTAATGTTTTCTACTTTTGTTTTATGTTCTATGAAATTATCTTAAATACACTACTTGTGTATTAAATATACATGTTCATTTCCATGATAATTAATCGTTGAATTCAATGAAGTAATCGGATCTGTTTTGGTATCCGTTAGACTTTGGTTTGCATATATCTATATGTATTAATCTGAAAAGTTCACCAGCTCTTCTGTCGTTTCCAATGAATGAGTGTTTTGCTCTTAATCGATTGAGATACAATTCACTAGTAATATATTATTCATAATCATATGATTAAAGAATTATTTCTCAAAGATATGGCTTAGTCCATAATCCCAAAATAACTGTACAAAGTTTTAGATAATTCTATATTTTCTATAATTAATGCATCACATTTGTTATGAAGACAAATACCATAGATTTATCATATAATGAATATTCATAATATTCATATTAAAATAAAACTATATATATTTTTAGTTAATATTGGAAAACCATTATTATTTCAAAAATAATACTTGGTGTGTGTGTAAGACAAAATTTGATGCATTCACTAATAAGCACTCTCACTACTTTCGCCATTACAACTCTTTCTCGTGAAATACAAGGCTCTATTCAATCATTTATTGAACATATCATCTTGCACCATGGATCACTTGTTCATTTCGAATTATCTAATTTTCGTCGAGATTTTGTACACTACGAATCAAGACTGATCACCATATAATATTTCTATGTGATCGAATATGGATCAAATATCAATATTCTTGCATTTTTTTAGAGTTCAAAACACATAGGAGGCAATACATGGTCTCGGGCAAATAAATACAAAAGTAACTAAGGTATGAGTGTATTTAATAGTGGTATAAGTTAGCTCTTTCATGGGTCTAAAAGTGACAACATGCTAAAAGATTTATTGGTAAGTATATATTATATTTCCATGTCAATCTTCATTCAGTTCATTTATATATCTTAACGTTTTATCAATTTTTTACTAGTTGTACAAATTTATTGATGCATGTTATTCTAACTTTATATAGATATTATTCCAACTTTATATAGCATATGTCACTACAATAGAAATTCTGTTCCACAATAGCTTTGAGTCTTTCCTAAATAGTTCTGCAATGACCTTAAGCCATTGCTAAATGGGGAGTAGCTAAAAATTAGCATATTCCAAAGCCGTTGTAAAATATTGTACAATTCAAAATGCATTCATGTGTGTGTCTATATATATATACACACACACACACACATACATATACATATACATACATACATATATAAGTATGTGTGTGTATAACATATACAAATAAATGCGCGCCCGCGCGCACACACACATACATACTATATATATACTTATACTTACTATTAATAATCAGAATTAAATGAATAGGATTTCAATTGCGTCCTTTTGAATTTCCCAAAATACCCTTTACATCTCTATGGAGAGTAGATGGGAACATTTGGATCCTTGGTGGATAGGGGCTGCAAATGCTAATTTACAGCATATCAGTGGTACTTAATTAATTGAACCATTATTCAATTTGGATGCCATGTGCTCATGGATCTCATTAAAGGTGGAGGCATCATCACAACTTCTTTCACGCTTTCACACCTTAGCTTATATACAATAACAATTAATATACTTGGAGGATGTGGGACTATTATATATAAGCATACAATGAATCAAGTGCAAAATATATACATGCATCGAACACACACGTGAAGCAAGAGCATGCACATGTCAGTACATGTGTGCATGTACTAAAAAGTATACATGTTATGTTGCATGACAATAATTTAACACATGCAAAACTTCAAAATACATGCACCCTGGACTAACTTTTTTAGCATGCGAAACAATGAAAAACATACCATATCCATATATTTCTAAATATGTACTAAAAAAGCATATTGAGTAAATATATATATTTTTAAGCATGTATTTTATTAAGTTGGTGAATTCATGATAGTAATATAACCATAAAAAAGTATATTAGTCATGCATGTACTAATAAGTATACAAGTTGCACAAAATGTATATTAAGTTGGTGAATGCTAAACAAAATGCATGCGAAAGTTACAGAAGTAATTAAACATATATTATTCATGAAATGCAAAAGAGGTATGCACGCCTAAAGGCATGCGAAAGATATTGCGCAAAGAGAAACGGGATGATATATACGCTAATGGGTTGTTATATATTTTAACGCGCGATGACCAAGTAAATAATGCGCAACGGTTTATATTTTAATACGCGGTGACTGAGTAAACTTTTAATGCGTAACAGTCAATATTTTAATGTGCGAAGATAGAGTAAAATTTTAATGTGCGAGCATAAGTGAAATTTCAACGGCGACGGCATATATTTTAGCACCTTAAAAAATGTGAACTTTACAAAGCGTTGGCCTATGGTTTTAAAATTTTGCCTAAGTTTTACTAATTTGGGACATTATTATATTGGTTTTCAATGTACAAAAAAAAATCATTTGTTGATATGATATGCAAAAATATGATATGCAAAAGGAAAAAAAGGAGAAAATGAGTACAATTGCATATTTTTCTACATCACAATTATGCAACAGTGATAATGTATACATGATGCTTAATAATAATGTAGAGAGGTGTATGTCTTGAATGTTAGAGAAGCATTGTCATTGAGTTGAGCAAAAGAGGAAAGCTATCGAGTTGTTAGAAGATGTGCACGAGAAGCATGAGTGTGCAGTACAACAGAAGTGTGAATGGATAATGCAAAACACACACACACATATTGTGTGTGTGAAGTGCTTTATATATATATATATCCCACTTGGATATTTTTTTGAAAAGAGCTACCGGTTATGATTAACAAACTAGATTTGATAAAATCCACTTAAATTCATTAATATTTCCAAACTTAACATGACTAAACATCTATAGTCAGCAACTCCTTTTCGTTCCTATGGAGTATTTACATTACTTACATGGCAGGCTAAAGAAAGTTACTGTTGAAGGAATCTAAGTTCCTATGAACTAACTAATTCATTACTTGCATTATTTACACTACTTATATACTGAGATAGCAAGTGAGTGTAAACGTAGATGTTATATATCACTAACTAATTCATTACCAAAGACGCAACAAAACTCCACATTCTCATCAATACGTGAAAAAAAACAACAAATTACAAAAAAGGAAGTAAAGAATTTAAACATCATCTACAATTTAGAAAAGAGGAAGACAGATCGATATCTAAATAGCGGAAAAAAAAAACCTAAATTGTGTTCGATGGTCGATCTCGAATTAACAGCAACTGAATGGAGTAGGCGCTTCCGTGATCAGTCACTACACCAAAACAGGTGATCCCAACGAGTATAACTGTCGCAAACAGTTTCAGCAACGCTTATTAGCGTCGCTGTAGGGGCGTCGCAATTTATTGCCAACGCTTATAAGGGTTGGCGAGTTTAGTTTCCCAACGCTTATAAGCGTTGGAAGGTTGTATTCGCCAACGCTTATAAACGTTGGTGTATATTATTTAGCAACGCTTATAAACGTTGGCAAATTAACCATTCAACATTGTTTAATTTTCTATGTTGACGCTTATAAGTGTTGGTATATTTTAATTGCCAATGCTTATAACGCTTTAACAGCATTATTATACTACATTCAATAGAAACCCAAAATTTACAATATTCATGATCAAATAACAACATAAATTTCATAGTCAACTACTTCATAACAAGTACAATGCATAATTAAGTTGGTTAATTCAATACATAATCAACTACTTCATAATAATGTCAAATTGGAATACAAAAGACAACGTAAATTTCATAGTGAAATTCTACAAATACCGAATACGAAAAACTGTCGGAACTGTTTGATAACATAGAAGTAATTGCTCGATAATAATTTTTCTTCGTGTCGGAACTAAAAACTTCCGCAATTGGGTCATCTTCAAGATCTTCGACTCCACCCTTAGAACTATCATTCAACTTCCTCTTTTTTTCCGCTTCCTCTAGAAGTGCCTGCATTTAATATCATGTTAAATTGAATTTGCAGTTCCTTTATAAAAATTAAATTGAACATTAAATTAAGTTGATAATTAATAATGAAAACTCATGTTATAATTTTGAAAAAAAAGATGCATGCTAAAAGCAATGTAATTCAAGAGAAAATGAACATATTTAACATTTTCCTACAGGGCACTTCACCAGTACCAACACACTTCAGCAAACCAACAAGCAGTCTAACCTCCAAAATCATTAAACAATCTTAATATATTTTATGTATGATTTGATTCCTTTATGCGGTATTAAATCATTAAATATGGCCCAATTTTCCCCGTTTATATCAACCGTTGGCTAAAAATGATTCATTCTGTTTTTATGGATTACATATTAAATCATTGACCATGTAAAAGAATAGACAACGGTTAATTACAACACCATGTTGTAGACTTTTAGTGTGCACAAAGTGGATAGCCAGTGGGATTTTACAATATATACAGGCATGCACAAGTCTGAAGTGCTCTAACTATTTTTTCGTGTAATTTTCTGTTGATCCATTAAACTATTGTCATTATTAAGTAACCAAACAATACAACATTAAATTTGAAGCAGGTTTTATGCTAATCCAGTTGAAGCAATAAAATATTTTCCTATTGTTTCTATGTCACTACATCGGAAATTTGAGATGGCATCAGCTCATAAATTGGAGACAAACTGTGTCGAAAATACAAAGGGGAGAACAACATAGGTTGGAAATATTATCACATGTAATGTCACGCGAAGGTGATAAAAAAGCTACTGCAACTCCTTATATGTCAAGAGCGTGTTTCAAGCATATAAAAACCAAGCTAACCTAAACAAAATGCAGTAAACAAGAAGGCGCATACACAAAATGCAGTAGATAAGAAGAAACCTACCTCCAAACAATTATGAAACCCACACAAAAATTATATTAACTCAATTTGAGTTATAAAAGACTCAACTAATATAATAACACCTACAGCAAAAGAAAAAGAAAAATCAAAGTAACAACTGTTAAGAAGCC
Source organism: Allium fistulosum (assembly GCA_030737815.1). Taxonomy (NCBI): domain Eukaryota; kingdom Viridiplantae; phylum Streptophyta; class Magnoliopsida; order Asparagales; family Amaryllidaceae; genus Allium; species Allium fistulosum. The sequence goes on from CM060901.1 coordinate 922,525,964, forward strand.
TAAAACAGAGAACCGGTAACACTTATTGCACAAACTAATAATATCAATAACTGAACTGCTTATAGCTCTTAAAGGCCTCCAAATCAATAGATTAAAAAAGAAAATAAGTCTAATTAAGAATTAAAAATGATAGAACACCTAAAATGTCATGGGCATGAGGAAACCGTGAGACTAATGAATTGGAATAATAGTAATCCCAGCTTCAGCCTCAGGGTAAATACTGCAAAAGGTTACACAAGGGATGAGCTAGTCACCCGTCTGAAGAATTTAAAGGTTCCTTATGAGTTGTCTGCATACACTGATGATTTTGTTCGAATACATACTAGTATGCAGGATGTCATTAAAGCTGGATTACTGAAAGAAGGTTTATGCTCAGTCCAAGATGAGAGTGCAGGTCTTGTAGTGGCCGTCTTGGATCCACAACCAAGTGAAACCATAGTTGATTGTTGTGCTGCTCCAGGTGGAAAAACTCTTTATATGGCTTCACGCATGAAAAAGCAAGGTCGCGTATTGGCAGTTGATGTAAACAAAGGTCGGTTGAGAATTCTGAAAGAAAATGCAAAAGTGCACGATGTAGATGGTATCATCACCACTTCTCATGTTGATCTTCGATTATTAGCTGAAAAAAATATAGTGAAGTGTGATAAAGTGTTGTTGGATGCTCCATGTTCTGGATTGGGTGTGCTGTCAAAGAGGGCAGATCTGCGTTGGAATAAAAGGCTAGAAGATATGGAGCAATTGAAAGTCTTACAAGATGATCTCCTCGATGCAGCTTCCAAGTTGGTAAAGCCAGGTGGGATACTTGTGTATAGCACTTGCTCGATTGATAGAGAGGAAAATGAGGATAGGATAAAATCATTTCTTTGTAGTCACAAGGAATTTATTGTAGATCCAGTAGATCACTTTGTGCCCTCAAATTTTGTCACAGAGGAAGGATTCTACTTTTCAAATCCAGTCAAACATAAAATTGATGGATCGTTTGCAGCTCGCCTGAGTCGGTCATCGGATCTCTCAGTATAATGATCATATTAACTTACGAATCTGTTTGGACATGCAATCAGAGTCCCAATGGAAGCTTCTTACGGAAAATTCATCAAAAAATGATAAAGAAGGCTGTTTTTACTTATAGTTGTAAATTCAGACATGGAGGATCAGAAGGTATGCTGAATTATTTTTTTTATAGTAAAGCTTTCAATATGGTGCTTGTTTTGCTTATTAGTTATCTTTGAATTGTATCTCCTGATTGTTCTTTCATTCAGCCATATTAGTAGTATACGATTAACATGTACCTGTATTCAAACCAACAATACTCTGCAGTAATGTAAGCCACCAAATACAGTTGAGGGAATTATTGTATGAAATTGAATGAAAACAACCAAAAAAAAACTTTTAAATGTCTGCAAATCAATAGATTAAAAAGGAAGTAAGTCTAAAGAACAAAATAGTTTAAAAAACTGAAACAGTTTATAAAAAGAAGCTGAATAACATAAATGAGTCAAAGACATGAACTAGAGACAGATATACCAAAAATGGAACTCATTAGTAACAAGAAAAGCAAACTCATATTAAAATTACACATTCACAGCAATTAATATAACCCTACAGCAAAAGAATAACAAATTACAATGTTATACAATATAAAACTGTATAGAACTCCTATATTAAAAGAGTTTAAAAAACAAAATAATAACTGTTGAACAAAGCCTGAAACAATGAACAGGTTATGCCTATTACACAAGACAAATATTATCCAAATCTGAAACTGTTTATAACTCATAAAGGCATGTATACCAATAGATTAAAAAAGAAAATAGGTCTAATGATCAAGAGGTTTTAAAAAACTTAAACAGTTTATTAAAAATGCTGAATATCGTAAATGAATCAAAGACGTAAATTAAAGGCTTATATACCATAAATAATGGAACACGGTGTTAACAATAAAATTTGAAAATACTCATTCACATCAATTAATATAATCCTACAACAAAGGAAAAACAAACTACAATGTTATAAATAAAAAACTAAATAACCAGATAAATCCCTACAGTAACTACTATATCCCTACAGCAAGCTAAAAATGCTTTAGACCAGAATTAAAACCATAAAGAACAAAAAAACATATGAATTATGCTAGCCTACACCAATAATAATAGACAAGAATACAATTAATACAAACTAGTATGAATTACACAGCATAATTCCAAAAACTTAATTTGAATTTAAACAATCACAGTAAACAAAAAATTCCTTATAGGATTAGCATTATATAATACAATATTATAAACTAAAGACCTATTAACCATAAAAAAAGCCCTAAAGAAAAAGGTAATCAACATGATAGGATTTGAAGGAAGCGCATTGTATTGAAATTAAAAATTATTCCAGTTAAGGCAAGCTAGGCAGGCAAATGTTTTTTTGTTTCTGTTTTTTGTCCTCGTATTTTCTATTTACATAGCAAGTGATTTTGATATGCGGTTAATGGGATTGACCTCTTCAATAGATCAGATCCCTCACTAATATCCTAATCAGTGTAAACGGGTTGGTTAGAACCGAAGAACAAATTTGTATAAAAGGGTTGGTTATATGAGAATGTCGATAACATTTAATTTTTAATACCATTGTCTTAAACCTTTTTCATCTAATATATATTCATTGTTGGTATAAGCAAAAAGAATATAGTTCAGATTCCATGATAGAACACCTAAAGGATGGATGTAGGAGTGGTTTATGAATTCCTTGATTAATAGAGGGAGTGGCAGTAACCCATTGACTGCACCTGGAACTATGGATATTACTCTCATGCACACATTTTAGGCGGGAATAGAGACATACTAAACAAATAATCGACCTTTAAGCACCAACATCCATGACTTGACAACGTATATACAATTTATTAACATTTTGAATGTAGACAATGTTACATAATAATTAAAAAGTAACATTTTATTTTTCAGATAAATTCAAATTTCATCCAAAAAGCAAGAATGAAATTACAATCTAAGTCGATGTTTAGCCAAAATTACCCATATGCAATAGAGCCCCAAATAACAACTAATTTTCAGCTATTGTCGCATTAATTCGGTAACATGTTTAACTATTGGTAAAGCAAACAAACTAAAATTTGATTTATTTTCATATGAGAAAAACATATATTCAAGTCATAGCATCTGGTCACAACATCACCGTTTGTCCACGTAATGTGAATGCTAGCAATGTTTAGCAAAACAATTAAAAGTTGAATCAAGTGATTAAAAAGAAACAAGTTGCCATGCATCCAAATCAGTGGAGCTACAGGAGAAAAGTAAATGGGAAAAATATTTAGAGAGAAAATCAGAGGTAGCCACATACAAAGTTTTAGAAAACTTATATAGAAAAAATTAATAACTCTTCGACTTGTACCCAGTCAGATCAACCCACTTGTCCCATTTCCAACAACATTGCATCCGCAATAATTAACCCAATCATATGGAAATAATAAGCTATATTGATGTATCTTGTTAGCATGTACAATGAAAAAAAAATGTGTACCTTAAGGTCTTCTAGAATCAAAGAAAGTATCGGATATCTTGTACAGGTGTATAGCTCAAAACTGGTGTTGCTTTTCCTGATTTTAGAACCTTTGTCTTCCAACAGTTCTCTGTAATACAAATTAATACAAATGAACAACATGCATATTTATTGTTAAGTCAAGGAATCAAGTATAAAAAAAGGCTATCTTTTGTTCTCTGTCTCTAAATCAAAGTGTGTATATATCCACACAAAAACAAATAAATATCTACTGTATTATATATGTTGCTTCGTGCTCAAGCTGTATTTTTGGTAAGCAGCCAAAACAGGTTTCATATTTATATTTGAGTACTTAACCATATGTTGAACAGTTGAAACAAAATTTATACATCATTCTAACTTGTATTCAAAGTTTATAATACTGAAAAACATACTTGTTAACAAAATACGTGCAATATAGTTCCAATCAATATATTAAAATTTTACTAAAGCTTGCACACAAAAATATACATACAATTAACCACTAGATAGTACGGTTTACAGTTCCTTCAATAATGCATACTTACTGCATTCATAAATCATAATTACCAAATAGTGTTTTCTTTATATTAGTACCAATAAAATAAAACTGGAAGAAAAACTCTTGACAGTATAGCATATTTAACATAGGAATAAACAGGCGAGCACTAACTAGACTTACTGGAAAAGACGAACAACTGCATAGTAATTTATGTTTAATTTATAATGCTACCACTATAGGAGATCTGAAAAACTAAACAGGAATGGAGCTTCACTCTTAATAATATAAGTACAACCTCTTTAAAACATTGAACATGAAACTGAATAAATTAAAACATGTTCAGATTTTAGAACAATGGAGAACTAGTTGACTGTAGGGATAAAATAAATAATAAAAGTTCCTAGATCTTTCTACGGTACATTATATTGAATAATAAGGCTGAATTAAGAATGTATGGATCACTAACTATCTTGGTGTGGTGACGTAAGTCTTGATTATGACGATAAGATAAGTTCTGGTACTTGATAAGTATTCCAAAATCAAACTTTTTACATTTTCAGTTTCACCTTTTTATGATTTGTCTATCGCTGTAAGATTAATATAATCAAACAACTAAAATTACTTGTTTGTCTTACCATTCTTTATTTAGCAGCATTTCATCTAAATAAAAATTTCCCACAATAAGCAGATAAGCATGTCTCCAGGACTAAGAAATGTTCACAGCATATTATTGCGTTATGATATAAACAATGAAATATACCTAAACATGATCCAAAAGCCTACATCTCCTCTTAGTAAGCACCACAACGTGAACAACGAATGCTTCAAATTGTAATACTCGAAATAGTTCTATATCAATACCTTCCAGTGCCCCTGCCACATGGATCGTCACCTAAACAAACTATAATCGACTTTGTTAGATCACTGTCCGATTTTCAGCTATCAAGAGCACAAACCTTCGCTAATACTTCAAAAGCCCAAAGCTTAGACCATGGATCACCTGAAGTAATCATCTGAAGTAATCATCTGAAATCGAATCACATGAAGTAATCATCTGAAATCGAGAGCTAGCGCGTGGAGTCGATGGCGAAATCGAGAGCTTGAAGTTTTGTCTGAAATTGATTCGCCTGATGTTGAGGCCGAAATGGAATCGCAAGTCGAAATTTCAATTGAGATTAGGGTTACGGATGTTGAGGCCGAAATGGAACAAGCGTTGAGAAGTTAGGAGTAGAGTTAGGGATGACAAAAGCGGCTGATTTACTTTTTTTCCCTAGCAACATTTTAGAAATTGCAATTTAACCAGATTTCCCAACGCATATATATGTTAGGAATGAAAAATGTTTTAATGTGTATTTTTGGTCACACATTTTTAGCTTAGCAACACATATTGATGTGACTAATTTATAACACAAATAAGCGTTGGCAACTCAAAAAAATAAGTGTTACGAAATGGTTGTTATGGTGTAGTGAGTAGCACAAGCTCTACAAATAAAAATATACAGAATATCGAATGTTTATGAACATGTATCAATCACTAACCAATTCATTATCACAGACGCAAAGAAATAAATACTTAAATTGCGTATGAAGGTCGATCTCGAATTAACATGAGTGGAATGGAGTTGGTGTTTCAGTGATCAGTAACACAGACTCTGCAAACAAAATCATGAAAACTTCCTACTATAGCTTTCTAACATAAATCATATAATTTTCCACAAATTTACTTAATAAAACATGTAAAAGGTGTGACGTGCTAATAATTTGAGCTCATAGTTCATAACATGTAAAATGTGCGATGTGCTAATCATCAAACAATAAGCATCTGCATATGTAACATAAATGATCAAAGGAGTAATGGGTTGTCTATACGCATAAAGGAGTTTAAATTTTAACAGTACAACAATTGAATCCCAAATCGGTTAAAATACATGTTTTAATCTTCCAAGTTGAAAACCATTAACAAATATGATGTAATTTGAAACATTAAAATGCTTATTTCAGATTTCAAACATTTGAAAAAACAGCCGTAATAGTTAATCTGTATATAGTAGGATGATTTCATATATATATTTAATTGAGAAAAAAAAGTAAAAGATAGAAACATTAGCAAATAATCATGTTACTTGAAGATGAATATGCATAATCCATAAAATGAATATGAACTATGGAAGGAGGCATGCAGTTGACATTCGATTACAAAGAATTTTTTCAGCTTTCAACAAAAAAAAATAATACGATGAAAACGAATTCTATAAATTTGGCTTAGTCATAACACGGAAAACAATTTCAACATATAAATAAAATGATCACAAATAGCAACATAGGATCATAATTGTACTTGCCACAACAAAATAGTGCACGAATGAATTATGCAATCTTGAAATAATATAATCATTGAATAATAGATTTCAAGTAATATAATTATTTGCTAATGGTTCTATCTTTTACTTCTTTTATACTTAATTTAAAAAAATATGAAAACATCCTACTACATTGAATAAAGATAAAGATAAAAACAAAATTCAATGGACTAACTTCAGCAGCGTCTTTCTGAAATACCCAAAATGCCCTTACATTTCCCATCAGGCCCGCATGCGTACCTCCCATTTCCTTTCTCGGTTCGTAAAACCTAATTGTGTCTCTTCCCAAATTCATCCACGTTCCTCAATTTAATTCCTCAAAACCCAGATTTCATTCATCACCATCATCCAATCCTGAGAAATCGGTTTCTTTTACATCTAAATCAACACTAGTAGTACCTCCAGAGACGTAGCGTCCACGACGTGCGATTGGATGGGTCGCCAGAGATAGCTCACATGTGTTACCGCCTTCTTCTTTCTCTCGAAGGTATAGTTCTTTATAATTTATATATTTTATTAAAATGTTTACATGTTTCGATTTCCTTTAATTTTTGACATCGTTACTCACTATTTTTTGTTTTGATTGATCTGATTTGTGAATGTCAAATATAATTTTTCCAATTTGATTTTTGATTCACAAAGAGATTTTATTATAAATAAAACCACTGAATCCATACAACTTTTGACATCGTTACTCATTGGTTCTAATTTGATTTGTGAGTCTATGATTTCAAAGATAGTTTTTCAATCTGATTTGTGATTCACAAAATAAAATTTATAACTTAATTGTTGATCCGACATGAGTTCCCACTACTATGAATCAAATTTATAACTTGAAATCAATTGATCCAGGTAATTGTCTTCAACGCTCTATCTTTGTATTAGATCTGTTGAAATGATTTTTTGAAAATGCTTTGTAGGTTTTGCTATTCTTATCACATGTAATTAACAATGCTATCCAGTTTACTTTCAAACCCTAAGTCATACGTATGTTGTGAATTAAGTAATATTACTCACTATTTTTTTTGCTTTTAGTTTTTCAGCACTTTCAATGGCAATGCTGATTACAAAATCTATTTGGTACATATGCTAATTTTTTACCATAAATTTGTTTCACGTTTGTTATAAGTCTCCATGTTAAACTGCAAGTAATTGTAATTGTAATTGACTACTTCTGCCTCCTCAGATGCACTATTTCATCTTAACTAGCATAAACTTATACTCAACTAAAAGATTCATTTTATTTTACAGTAAATAATTTGTTTGGTTCTTCTGCTTATTTTTTTAATGCAAATTTGTTCATGTTTGTTATAAGAATTTTTGTGCAATATGATAATTTCTCAGTCTTAAAAGTTAACTAACTGTAATTGATTACTGCTCCTTCCTCAAATGCATTATTATTCAACCATGATTGGCATATCTTATATTCAACTAAAAGGTTCATTTTATGTACAGTAAACATTTTATGCATGTGACCCGGTAGTAATTGCTGACTCTCCTAGGTCTTCCTAATTTCTAAATTGTTGTTTGAACTTAACATTTTTGATGTTTCCATAGGTTTAAGTAGGTGTTCATTACTAGCATACATCTACCGGTCTATACATATAAACTTATGACAAAGACAATTTGGGGACCTATATTGCATGTCCATACATGCTAGATTTTGATAATCAACTGACACTAAATTTGTAATTTTTGGAGCACATCTAATGACACTATGTGTATCGTACTTATCAGAGTATCTTTTCAGTAGATGTGAAATTGAGTTCTGTTTGTTTTGATGCATCATAGTGAATCTCTGAACATTTACCTCAGTTTTTTATGGTTTGAAAATGAATATATAACCTAGAATAATTTCTAAACATGTATATTATTCCAAATTGATAGAGGAAAAAATTCATATTTAGTTGGATTTTCTTAAGATAGATAAATTTGTTTACATGTACAACATAATTTCAATGTTGTTACTAAATAAAAGTGTAATTTTATGAAATCTTTTTCAAAGTAAAATGTTAATTTTTTACAAGCAAAATAGCCATTTAATTTGTGCAAAAAATATGTATAATATTAATGAAGATAGTTAATCTCATGCTTTAGAATGTAAGAACTATTTTGAAGTGTTGTATAATTGTATTTATCCTATCAATACTCTCATTCTATAGTCCATTGGTTTAGCTAATGTATTAAATTTGAGACAAAACAAGTTAAATAACCTGTACCAAAAGCTTCACTCAGAGCTAAATTATAATTATTTCAACTTTCCAAGATGAGTACATGGTTAAACGGTAGGTAACTCACCTCACATGTGTAAGTTTCAAATATAAACATGTCCTTTTGTATTTTAGATGAACATCATGAACTATACTAATAGATTTGATAAGAAATTAATCGCCTAACTTCGAAAAATTTACCGAACATGTAAAACATATACTTATTAAGTGGTCGAAGATTTTATATCGTCAACTTACCATCATCATTTTCTAACTAACATTGTACATGCAACAAAAAGATACCATTTTTTTTTTGAGAAATCAATATATTTCACCTACTTCAAAGGAACTAATTTTGTCGGATTTGTAAGTATATGGATTTCATATGATTAATTATGTGTACTGAAGTACTAATACAGATATAATACGTGTGAAAAATCCGCATACTTCTACGTAACTATTTAGTTGTATTTTAAACCATACTTTAGACTGTTTTCTTTTACGTGTTTTAGTTCGGAAATATTTAGAATGCTATTTAACTTTTCATTCTTTTCAACTATCTACATCAGATATCTATTATGTAATATTATATGTTTTAGTTATAGAATGTTTATTGTTCTATATTCTCAACTTCTAATACTGCCTCTTTAACCACATTGAACATTATGCTGTACCACATTCTGAATTTTCTATTAATAATATGTATGGCTTGGAACTACCCATAATAATTAATCATGCAATGTGACTTAAATATGGTTTGGATTTTATAATCAACCAATAGCCACCATAATGTTTTCAATCTTTTCATTCCTTAACTCATATTCAAAGTTAAGGGTGAAGAGAGGAATGGGTCTTCTATCACATGAAATTGCTAGGTCGAGTTTGAAGTTGGAGATAACATATAATCAGAGAGGTCGTCTTATGCTTATGTGCACTATGGAATATGTGTAAGCGATGGCAAATTATTGCACTTAATGGGAGGCAGAGGCCAAGAAGCAGGCACAAGCACCATGCTCGATGTCATCATTATCGCAGTCATTGGAGTACCCACAGTCGGTCTTTATAAAGTTTATCTTTAGTTGCAAATCTTATTCATGTGCAAACTAAGAAGACTTTTAACAAACTATTTCCATTGAATATATTCTTATGAGATGAAATCCTATACAACACAAATATAAAAAATTGATGTTGTACCAGGGATTTTTTATATTTTCTTTTTTGGTTATTTATTAGGGGTATATAATTTCTTTTTTGGTTAATCTTTGTTGGCCAAACTGTTCCCACAAGCTCATTGAGAATTTACTCATATAGTTATTTGATCTGTGTGATCAATGTGCTAGTTATGCATATTCTCATGAAAAATATTGTTAAGACGTAGAAGTGCAGTTCAATCTGTAAGAAAAGGCAAATATCTAAGCTTTAAGCCCTTACATTTTTGCCCTAGTGATGGATGAGGTTACGAAGGGTATACGAGGGGAAATTACTTGATGTATGCTCTTTGCTGACGATGTTGTGCTGATTGAAGAAAGTATAATAGAGGCTGATAAACAACTGGAGTTGTGGAGGCAGACTTTAGGCGAGTTCAGCAGTGTCAGGTCAGAGGATGGAGATGTCATTCTCGTCGGACAAGTAGTGCTCAAGAAGGAATCCTTTCGATATTTAGGGTCAATGTTGCAGTATGATGGGTAGATTAATGAAGATGTTGGTTTTAGAATTCAAGCGGGATAGGTGAAATGACGACTTACGTCCGACATTCTTTGTGACAGGAAAGTCCCACAAAAGCTTAAGGAAAGTTCTACAGAACGACATTTAGGTCTGCGATGTTGTATGGTGCAGAATGTTGGCATACTAAAAGACAACACATCCAGAAGATAAGTGTAGTAGAGATGCGTATGCTGCGATGGAGCTGTGGTCATACAAGACGAGACCAAATTAGGAATGATGATACACATGACAAACTTGGAGTAGCATCAATTGAAGAAAAGCTAGTCCAACACCGCTTAAGATGGTTTGAACATCTCCAACGGAGGCCTCCCGAGGCACCTGTACGCATTGGAATTATAGGCCGTATTGAATGCTCAAAGAGAGGTTGAGGTCGACTAGGGTTGATATGGGAGGAAGTGGTAAAAAGGAACTTGAGAGATTGGAATATATCCAAAGAGCTGGTGTTGGACAGGAGCGTGTGGAAGTTAGCGATCCACGTACCAAAACCATGAGCTATGAGTTTTTTCTTAGGGTTCGTATGGGGGTGGTGTTATAAGTTTTAAATTATAGGACTAATGAATAGGAGCCGCAGACGTAGTGTTTGGTCTTCGGTCTCTATTACTATTATTACCATTATTACTATTAGTTTTATTTTATTATTATTATCATGGTTTTTTTAATTTATTTATCTATTTTTATTTTTTATTTTATTTTTATTGTATTTATTTATTTATTATTATTATTTGTTTAATTATTTTACTTTACTTTATTTTCACCTTATATATATATAATATTGTTGTTATTACTTTTAAATTGACTTTGTCATTTAGCTTTGGGTTCCATCTTTAGCCGATCCCAACTTGTTTGGGAATAATGACTTAGTTGTTGTTGTTGTATCGCTAAAAAACACCTCATCGGACAAACAATGTGTCATAAAAAGGGCATATAGTTATTTATTCCACTCATCAGACAAACAAAACTCAGATAAATTAAATTAGGACAAATCTGATTTTGTATTTTTCATTTCACAATTCGTAGATTAGCTATGGTACATCAAATGTGGTTTTGGTTGATCTGTGCCTAAAACTCCATCCATGAGACGCCTGGCATGTTAAAGGCCAACATAAATTGCTTGCTCAATGATCTTTCAATTGATCGATGAGAAACCTCTATAAAATTATGTCAGGTACAAAACACTATTTGCAGATAAAAACCCATTTCTTTCTTACACATAGACACGTTAATAAAACCCATTTCTTTCGTACACACGCATTAATGGAGAGCTAAATATAGTTACTATTGTTTTAATTTCTAATTTTCCTCCTTCATTATAGGGTTAGGTGCTACCTAACTATGCTAACTGCACTAGGTCCTTATATTTGCATATAACAATATTCCAAATTGATGAAGTAGTTCAAATGAATGAAAATAATGTAGGGCAACTGGAGCTGTAGTGTACAAAGTTCCCGAACTAAATAACGACACAACAACAAAAGTAAGTCTCAGAAGTCTATGGGGACACAACACTGAAAGTAAGTCTCAGAAGTCTAAGGGCAAAGGATACAACATCAATTTATCAGGTTCATTCAGTTTTTAAATTATTAATTAAATTTGGTCATACAATTTAATTATTTTCCAGTTTGAGTGTGGTCAATTCAATTTGAGTGATTTTATTTTTATTAACTGCAATATATTGTTGATGTTGAATAGAGACAGTATCGCATTGCAACTGATGTTGTGCTGTCAGAATGTGTGACATGGTATATATGTTCCAATGTTAAGACAATATTAATTTTAGAGCTGAATGGTATCTTAAAGCAATTTAAGATGTTTTCTATTAATATTTAAGAATGTCTTTGTTGTATTTGTGGATATTATGGCTGCATTTAAGCATTTCATTGTTTGTTAACAATGTTTCATTGATTAATTCAGGTGTCTTCGATTGAAGCTGTTTGTGTGGAAGTCTTCATTTGAGGCTTGGAAGAGAATTTCAGCACTCAGGCATTGCAAGCTATGTGCGGAATGATTAATGGTCAGAATTAGATGTCCTATTTGGATATAGGGTAACACATGTTACTGATTTGAAATGTGCACAATATTTTAAATGATGTGCTCGGCTGGCTCAATAGCTTTTATGATATTTTAGGCCCTTCACTTAACATGTATGATGCTTTCAGGATATATGATGTTGAGGATAATTCATTGCTATGCGTTTGAAATAAGAATTGATTCATTACCATGTATACACCGTTAACATGCAAACATTGATATAACAATTCTATGTTTTTCACATAAAATCAATTCTTTCATCATAAACATATATGCAAATTATTTTCAACCGATCAACGCTTATCATCAACTATTAAACTTATGTTATCCACGAGCTTTCTCCCATGCTAACCTTACAAACGCTGACATACGCACGTACTGTACTTGTACATTTCTGGAAATTAAAATAATTTGTATTTCAAACATAAAATCATGAATATTGATTAAATTCCTGAGACTAAATGATATTGAAGCATTGTTTGGTAGTTATATATCAAAACAAAATAAATTAAAATATGAGAATTTGTAAGATTCTTTTTTTAAAATTCACCAATGGAAAAATAATAAAAGTAAATCTAACGATGAATGGGTAAACTGCATGGACTAAGGTCTTCATCCAATTTTGAGTCACAGAACTATATTTCTATCCAAGGATATTGTATATTTTGACAAAGCAACATTCAGACAGATAACAAGTCTTAGATGTGAGATTCAAAAAATTGATGCAAGGAATTGAAGCCAAGCAGTTTGAACAACGATTCTACCTATATTTTTATGTACAAGTATTGGGGAAAGGCTATAATATATTAAACGGCGAAAATTCCTTTGTTGGATCTTACTATCTATATGCACTAAACCAATTCATGAGGCAATTGACTGTATTTGAATATGTTGATGTGGCAGACGATTATTGCATTGATTTTATTTCCATTGTTTTTTAATAGCTATGTTATAAAAGTATGGCTCAACGATCAAATGCAGGTCCACTTGGACGTGTGGACGTGCGTATATGCTCGTTTACTTAATAAAACTTTCTATAATGGACTTTCATATTGAAATTATATGTTTGCAGTCAAGCTATGCACATATAGTTAGAAAATCATGTAAATTCCATTGGCAATCAAACAATAAGCATCTGCATATGTAACATAAATGATCAAAGGAGTAATGGGTTGTCTGTATGCACAAGGGAGTTTAAATTTTAACTGTACAACAATTGAATCCCAAATCTATTAAAATACGTATTTTAATCTTCCAATTTGAAAACCATTAACAAATATGATATAATTTGAAACGTATTTCAAATTTCAAACATTTAAAAAACAACAATAATATAGTAGGATGATTTCATATATTTTTTTAATTGACAAAAAGGTAAAAGATAGAAACAATAGCAAATAATCATATTACTTGAAGATGTATATGCATCATCCATAAAAATGAATATGAACTATGGAAGGAGGCATGCACTTGACATTTGATTACAAAATAAAATAAAATATGATGGCAACGAATTCTATAATTTTGGCTTAGCCACAACACAGAAAGTAGTTTCAGCATATAACGAAAATGATCACAAATAGCAACATAGGATCATAATTGTACCCACCACAACAAAATAGCGCACCAAGGAATTATGCATTCAGTTGCAATGGCGATTTGAAGCCAAAAAATCATGAAAACCGCAATAGAATGAGGTAAAACCCTAGTCAACGAAATTCTTCGATTGCAACTTACTATAGGATGGAGGGTTAGCTTTGTTGATCAGGTAGCGATGGTGGATGATAGGCCAATAAATACAGTGAACCAACCTTAATGGATCGTTGTTCGAACCGTAGTCGTTAATCGCACTAACGATGGAGAGGATGGTGGATCGGGAACCGCACGGGACTAACCATCGATAGTGGAAGAAGGCGCTGAGATCTATGTCGAAGACATAAGGGTCGTGGATATTTAGATTTTTATTTTATTTTAGGGGAGAACGATGCGGAAAGAAAAGGATGTGGTACGAATAGAACATGATGTGATGCGAAAAGAATGATGAGAGGAGGGTATTCCAAAAAGACACGGTTGAAAGTAAATGGATGGAAGTGCATTAAAAAAAAGTATATGGATGGAATTACATACATACATAAAATCTAGAATCAATTGCTCTCTTTAGTTTGCATCATTTGTAGTCATTTAATATCAGTCACAAGTTTATATTTAAATATTTATCCATATAACAGGAGAGAGAAAGAGAACGAACAAATACAAACACACACAACCACCCCAACCCTCCAAAAAAAAAAAATTCAAAACAATGCATTGACATTTATGTTAAAACAAACCCTCAGCAATTTCATATGCTGAAAAGCCATATCCAGCCCAAAATTGAAATATTAATGACCAACGGCAAACCAAAATCATAAAATAATCATCTCAACATTACACGTTCACTAACATATGTGTACAAAAATTAACTAGTTCAACAACAAAAATAAAGCAACAAACAAGGTAAAAGAAGGTCAATCACCTAACACCATTCTTTTTTATTCACTTCTGGATTTTGAGATGGTTGACTGACACAGAAGTTCATAAATATTACATCATATTTGAAAATTGTTGCAAATATGATTACCATTGTTGCAATAGGTTAAAAAATGGTACGCTCTGCTATGTAGTCTCAAATGTATTCGAAAGCCTGAGGTGATTGCTGATGGATTTGCTCGGGATGACATGTTTGTGTGTCCTAGACCTCTGGTACATGAAGTTCAAGGTGAGAAATATTTAGATACCCATGAGCATAACAATAAAAAAAATGTTAGAAGTTATGATTTAGTCTTTATTGTCCTAGTTCTTAGCATAGTAGTGTGTCCTAAAATAATGCAATTACCTATTCAATAGGTTAGTGGGTAAGTGTTTCCAAGTCTATTTAAGTGATTGTATTTTCTATATCTTTAAAAAAGTAGAGCAAAGCAATAACAATGTAGTTATTTTGAGTTTTACCATTTAACCTCTCTCTCTCTCTCAAAATTCTAACATGGTATCGGAGCTTGGTTATACGAGAGAGAGGGTAGAGAGATCTAGAGACCTGAGAAAACTAAATTCGCGAGAGTTAAAAAAATCCGAGCGTAGTTCTATCTTCCTCAAAACATCCAAAAGCCCTTCATTTCGGAATCATGTGAAGCTTTCCTTTTATCCAAAACAATCGCGCCTTGGTATCAGAAGTGAAATAGCGATGCAACTGGATCTGAAGGATGCTTCGGATTTGCACACCATCGCTTTGAAGTTCATCGTTAATTTGAAGCCCTCCGCATTCTGAGGTTGCGATCTGGAATAGTGCTTGTCTGAACAAATTTCGATGCTTTGTATCTTGTGGTTCTGAGTTGATAGCCGCCGTCGATCTGAAACCGAAGAGATCTAGATCTTGCTCATTAGAGATGCTCATGTTGGATTGGTGGAGTACTTGTTGCTTTTGGTTGCTGGTGCTCAGAGTTTGTCTTAACTTGGATGTCTGATAGTTCGTCGAGGGATTCGTTGAGATGAAAGTTGCGGAGGTGATGGTGGTAAAGTAATGAAGTTGCGAGTTGATGTATGAATGAATTAGAGGCAGTAATCTGGTGAATGATGACCAAAAGTTGCAGTAAGGAGCTGCTGGTGATGGGTTTGCTGTGCGGTGAAGTGTTTGTATTTGCATTGTCAGGTGAGTGTGGTAGTTGTATTATTAGTATGCCCAGTTGTATAGTTGGTCGAAGGAGGTGTATATGTTATGGTTGTGAATTGAAATTGATGACAGTGTTATGAGATGCGAATTGTCTTGTGGCAGCATGATTTGTAGGCAATGATGTGAGTTGCAGGCTGGGACGAGGAGGATGATATTTGGTAGCTTGACTCTGCACTGTACTGTGATGTAAGAGGAAGAGTGGAGCTTGTATGTTGGTAGTAGGAGAAAGTGGTAGTTGTCAGGTTGATGAGTGGTGGTAGTGAAGGGAAGTTGAAACTGCAAGTTGTGATTTTTGTGACTGCTGTGACTGAGTGTAGTAGGTAGATGTATGTGGTTTGGCAGATGTGTTTGTGGTTTGCAAAGTGCAGTGGCAAGCAATGATGGGCTGTCTAGTGATCAGTGCAGTCGATATGGTAGCTGTGCATATGATGGTGGAGTTTGGCAATGGTAAGTGGCAGGGTGAAATTATTGTCAGAGGAGAAGGGGTAGGCAGTGGTGTTTGGTGATCGGAGGAATTTACATTGGTGATGTTTAGTGGTTTTAGATGGAGAAAATGCAGTTAGTATATTGATGAATGAAGTTGAGTGTCAGTAGGGGATGGTGGTATCACTATGGTGATGGAGATTGTGGTCAGGCCGCAAGGAGAAGTGTAGAATTTAGAGTTGTTTGAGTGATTTGCGTATGAGAGGCAATACAGTGAGTATGAGTGTTTTGGGTTCGTGATGCCAAAGTTATGTTGGCAGTGAAGCAAGGAGCAGTGAAGATTTACTGCTAAATGAGTTGGTGTAGTGAAGATGGAGTCAGAGATGATTGTTTATGGAGATGTGTAATCAGTTGTTTGTGAGAGATTGCAGCTGCAGATTGAAGATGGAGATAGTGACATGTAGAACGTCGGTTATGTGGTTGGACATTTATGGAAAACGCTCGAGAACTGTTTGATGATATGCCTAAGAGAGGATAGGCATGCCTACATGTAAAGTAGGTGAGTGGGGAAGACTTGGTTTTGTGTCATCCAACAAGTAAGGAAGAAGAGCTGCGGTTCTCACTTGTTGGGGGATGACAGATACAAGGGACGACCCGAATGGAGAGGTCAGTGAATCCCTAAGAGGAAACCAAGAGTATTTGTTGATGGTTAAAGTATCAATCAACGTGAAACAGTTGAGAATGCCCAACCAGGTAGAGATGAAAGTTATGACCGAGTTCTTCTATGCGAAATGATGAAGAAATTGAGAAGCACGGTTTAGTGCTTTGTAAACTGGATGTTAACACATCTAGTTTAAGGAAGGGTGTTAGAAGTTATGATTTAGTCTTTATTGTCCTAGTTCTTAGCATAGTAGTGTGTCCTAAAATAATGCAATTACTTATTCAATAGGTTAGTGAGTAAGTGTTTCCAAGTCTATTTAAGTGATTGTATTTTCTATATCTTTAAAAAGTAGAGCAAAGCAATAACAATGTAGTTATTTTGAGTTTTACCGTTTAACCCCTCTCTTTCTCTCAAAATTCTAACAAAAAAGAGGATATGGAAAATCAAGTATTTTGGATTAATTGAATAAAATCCCAGGATTAACCATGCATTTACAGAATACTAACTTTAATGTATTGGTGCAACTAACGCATACATATTTGAAAAAGATGGCATTAAAGTATTCCATCATCGACGAGTAGTTGAAATCTTAAGGCCCTGGGGATGATCCTAAGCAAAACTGAGTTGACATGTCAACCACCATGAAGTTCAGTAGCTCGTGATGGATAAAGGCCTACAACAATACCAAGAAAAACATATAACTTTTTTTTCAAAAGTAAAAGAATTATAATCTTCAACCATCTACTAATCTTTTATGAAATGTGAAAAGTGTTCGTAATGTAATCGAATTCAAATCTACAATTTAATCAAGCACAAACCTGTTCTATTATAGTAGCTCTTACTGCCGATATGCATCATTTGTACAAATAAATGTATGATGCATTTTAATTTAAGTTTTGATTGGTTATTCTGTTCATTTTGCTATCTGTAATATCCTACTGTAATGCTACCAAATAACCATACTAGCCATCGATACATTATCAATTGCAATATACATAAAATAATAATATAATTATACTGGAATGGATGCTGATCAATAGTACTGGAGAGAATATATTTATGCAACATATATTAATGGAAAGAACAAATAAAGCGAACAACTTGGTAGTATAATACATCCACCTTAGATAGGGATTTTGTAAGATGCATGTGAAGCATGAGAAAGAAGCTTCGAAAAATCTACATAGTACGTGGTGTAATTTAATTGATTTTAAAGGGGAATAATAGGAATAAATTTTTATGCAGAAGTTTGGAATTAGAAAACGCAATGAAATTATCTTTTTGGGTATATAGAGGAAAACCAATTGATGGTTTGCACTTATTTTTTTTTTTAGTTGGATACTTAGGTGGTAGTACATAATTGTAGTATAAGGCTTAGATAGTATATAGCATACAACAAGTCAACATATGTTCAGTAATTCAAATCACGCTACGCTGAACTCACGATCCAAAGCAGTAGCGCCTAAGACTGACAGTGGTGCTAGACCTGAACACTTATTCATGGTATTGCTGTAAACAAACAAATGATAAATTTCTTAAAACTAATTTTATAATATATATTAAGCATCCATTGAAGTCAATGACCACTAACTCAATTGTTAGGATCGGTAAATTGTGGCTTCAGAGATTTTGGATTCGACCAACCGAGACACCAAAATGGATGATGTACTTAAATTAAGTATCACCGTTGTTAAAATAAAAATACTTAAATTAAGTGCAATCCTTGTGAAAAAATGCATTAAGCACTCACTTGTTACAGACTGACACACCCTAAGGCATAGTTTTGAAAACCGAACTGTGAATTGAACCGTAGTACTCAAAGGTCGGATGTTTCGAAGGTTGGATCGATTGGACCGTTAGGACCGTGCAAATTTTAGTTACTAAATTATCTGTTATAAGTTGAATCTAATGTTTGACCGATTAAAAATATTAATAATAGAAATTTTACGTTTCATAAATACATTTAACAAAAGCGTTTCAAAAGGTTGCGTAAAACCAACGCTATGTTTTATAAGAAATGGTAGGTTGTTTAAAAATTTATAAACACTACTGCCAAAGTCCCACATCCCCTGAAAATCCAAACTAACTTTAGTTTTCCCCTATAATAACATTGACTTTGCATTCCCAACAACCCAAATGATTTCCCATCTTAAGCTCCTCAGCTGGGCTTCACAAATTTGGGGCCTGGTTTCAACAATCTTTTTAGTTTGCTGAATTTTATTTGCCAAATAAAACCGGGTTTGGTTTGCTGAACCGTGGGTTTTCAAAGGTTTTGGCGGTTTTGAAACGGTTCAATGTAATTAAAGGTTTAACTAATCTCTGGACCGGGCTGCTTCACGGTTCACGGTTTTTTTGATTGGACCGCCGACCCAGTCCGGTTTTTAAAACACTGCCCTAAGGTACTATTTCTTTATAGTAAGTGGTCGCTTATTTGACCACTTACTGATATATAAGAACTTTAAAGTTGTTTATTTTGAATAAGTGTTCAAATCTGAAACGTTTATTTAGTGAAAAAATGTTTAGCACTTTCATACTTGCTTTTTCTGATTTTGAATGATAATTTTTTGAATCAGTTGTTTGGGAGATACCTCGGTGCACACTCCGGCAAAGCCGCTTAGCAGTGCCATGACCTAGAAAACAAATAGCAATAATACCAATTTTTGATAAAATATATCCATTAGGTAGCTGCTTACAGACATAAATATCAGAGTCAACTGATGCTTTTTAAATATATATCTGTTATATATCCAGATGCTAGCAAACTAACAAGCATAAATATCAGAGTCTCTGTGAGCATGGATGCTACTGAGTTCATTGGAACAAAATGTGCATGGATAATAAACCTAATCCTTCCATTAGGTAGCTGCTCAACCAAAAATGAGATTCAATTTATCCAAATATATGTTTCAGTTTTAACTAATTATCACTTAAAGCAATGATGGCCATTTGTTATATTGTACACTACACTGTACAAGTTAATATATGGGTTGATATTACATAAATATAAAAGAGAGTTATAGAAAATCTGCCCAGCATCCAATATAACAAGCCTAACCCCCATAAGTATTATAGGTTAATTTTAAGAACCATGCTGTTACATGACTATTTAGGAAAATTAAATTAGTTAATTCAGTAGTTTTAAGTGGACAACTAAAAGAAATTTACCTGTGTCATGTGTGGATATATTTCAGTGCTCGTAACAGTTGATAAAGGAAAAATTGGTAATGTTCTTTTGTCAAATTATCATTAGCCTTGATAATTTGATGAGGATCCGACTCCATGACCTAAAAACAGCGAACATTTGATAAGCTAGTAACCACATCTTATTATTTCAACGTAGCAATATCACTAGAGAATATTGCATAAAATAGTTACTTAGAAATACATCTAAAACGAACTGCTTGCATACTTAGAAAACTCGAAAGCAAACATTTGTAAGTTGACTTCCATTTGTTTTACAGTGGTGCAACCAAAGAGAGTAGCAGTAATGTTGGCTGAAAGAAAATAAGTGATATTAAGCGCAAATTCTGAATATAACGTTGTTAAGATCGCAAATAAGAAAAAAAAAAAAAAAAATTCAAATGACAGGGAAAAAAACAAGAAGAATCATAAGCTCACTTGTTGTCTTTTGTGACAACGTCTTTTTTTCCTTAGTCTGACAAGAGCCAGAAGTGATAATGCACATTTAAGGCCTCCACCTGTGTGCATATGCAAACAAAATTAACAAATATACAGTTAACAATAATATATACCATACTATTAAGGAAATTTTGCGACCACTTTCAAACTTAATTACAGATATATCCCTGTTTTGAGAATAGTTAACAACAATATGTTGGTGGTGTGTGTAAACCAGAAAGAGTACGGAAATGTTGCAAATTAACGGAATTATAAGAATCTGTTTACAAAACGACGAAAATTAATTCAGAAGAATTTGAAATTGAATTAGTGGTTAATTGACCAACAAACTCGGGTTCTAAAGCAATAACATTAGCGGACAATGATGACGTAAAAGTAATGTTTTATGTTGTTGCAAAATCGATTGAGTTATACATAGGGAAAGTTGCAAAACGACAACAAGAACAGCATGTGGCATCTCCTGTAGTAAGCACTAAAATTGGAGACTATACATAGATGTTGGAGACGGAGAATCCATCTGATGGCTACGTATCTCCTAGTTACAGTAATCCGTACATAAATGTTGGAAGATACCGTCCTCCGTCTATGCAATACGGGTTCATGCCGTACACAAACTCGCAACCTTCTATGCAACAAAGCTTTCCTTATTACACACCGCTTATGAATGCAATTACTAGCCCGAGGTAACATTGTTATGATGAATAGTTGGATATAATGGTATATTTTCTTACGCTTTGTTGCATTGTAATTAGTTTCCAGCAACAAGTCAGTCAATGGAACGAAAGTGTTGAATCATCAAATGCTAATACGTCGCAGTCAATATATCCTAATTCATTCGAACTATATGATATGAGTCAGAGGTATGTTTATAGATATATCATTGTTTTGGTCTCTTCTGGTATTGATTGTTGGTTAGTTGACTCCTATATTGTCAACAAGTATATGACAGTCGATATTGGTGCACAACAGAGTGTTGAACCATCGCCCCATTCTCCTTATGCAAATGTTGACAATGATATGGACGTTGATGGGGATGAAGCGGTTGGTAAAGAACCTCAAGTCGATAGCATGGTTGTTGCTTCTAAGAATGGTAATAAAGACTCTTGGATTGAAAGAATGCAAGTTAACAACGATCCGTTGAACTATGACTTTCCTACAGCAGATGACAATGATGGTGATGATGATAGTGATGAACCAGAGATGGAAGTACCTTTGGATGATGATCTTTGCACTGCACAAATGTTGGCAAGATCTGTTGTTGCTAATCTTCAAGTTGCGGACGAACGATTTTCAACTACTTGCGTTCAAGGTGGTTTCAGTGTTGGAATGGTTTTTGAGACAAAAGAAAAGTTTCTTCAAAAATTAACAGAATGGTCTATTCTACATGCTGTTTCGTACAAGACAATCAAGTCAAACAAAACAAATTACACTGCTATATCTAATGT
Organism: Allium fistulosum; assembly: GCA_030737815.1. Lineage (NCBI taxonomy): Eukaryota > Viridiplantae > Streptophyta > Magnoliopsida > Asparagales > Amaryllidaceae > Allium > Allium fistulosum. The sequence continues at coordinate 922,548,188 of CM060901.1, forward strand.
TGAAGGTAATTGTCCTTGTAGGACACATGCGATAGTTTCGAAAAAATCTGAGTCTGGATGGTGGGAAATTCGGAAGTATCCAAGCGAACATACCTGTATCAACCCAATTGTTAATTCCAACCATAAGCAAGCCACTTCGAAATTTCTTGTGACAAAAATCATGTCTTTTGTCAAAGCTGATTTGGATATTTCTGTTGATATAGTGCAAGTGCTTGTACACGATTAGTTGTTCATCAACTTTAGTTAATGAAAGCATGACGAGCATTAAGCAAAACAATAGAGAGAATTTATGGTGATTGGGCAGAATCATATGCGACATTACCATAGTTCTTTGAGGAGATAAAGAGAACGAATCATGACACTATAGGTCATGTGACACATGATGAAGTTGGAGTATTCGATCGTGCATTTTGGGCATTTGGGCCTTGCATTACAGGGTTTCTGCATTGTTGGTTGTTGTTACGTATTGACGGGACGCATTTGTATGGTAAATACAAAGGCACAATACTTGTTGCTACTGCGGTAGATGCAGATGATTATCTTTTTCATTTGGCTTATGCAGTTGTTGGATTTGAGTCGTCTGATTCTTAGGGTTGGTTTTTTTCGTACATGCTTGAATTCATACATAGTGTACGCAGTCGATGTATTACTTTCATATCAGATAGGATGAAAGGAATTCCGAAAGCTTTACAAAGAAAATGGCGAGAACCGCAAAAACATCAATACTGTGCAAGGCATATAAAATCTAACTTTCAAGCGGCATGATTTAGAGATAAACGATTAACGGGGTTATTTTATTCAGCAGCGTGCACTTCTAAGGTAGTTGAATACATGAGAATTAGAGAAGAGATCAAAGCAACAAACAGGCATGCGCATGATTGGATTGAGAGTAGTTTAGGAAATTTCGAGGAAAACTTGGCATTATGCAAAGACGACGGAGGACACTTTCATGTTATGACCACTAATGCGTCTGAAAGTTTTAATGGTTTACTAATAGGGGCTAGATCTTTACCTATAAAGGCTTTGGTTGCATGAACAATCTTTCGCTCAATTGAATATTTTGTAAGCGTCGTCAAATTGCTGATAAACTAACAACACGATTGACTCCAAAAGGGGAAGCTAAAATAGCTGAAAGGGCTAGTGAAGCGCGTGACTTGTACGATTTAGCCAAATTGAATGGCAGGTTATTCACTATTTTGAGGATGAATACAAAGTAATAATCGACGACAACAATTGCTCGTGCACATGCAACATTCCACTACTGTAGAAGATACCATGTGCTATTGTAATGGCAGCTTGCTCGGCGCAAACAAGTGGGATAATAGAGCACACCATGATTTAGCTTCATCATGGTACTCTGGTGAGAGTTACAAAGCTACTTATAAACCTGAGTTTCATCCTATACGTGATAAGAGATATTGGAGCACAAATAACGGTCGTAAAATATTGTCGCCATCAGTGAAACGACAACCGATGAGACTGCGATCTACAAGGATCAAAGGTGTGATGGACGAGAGCCAGTCGTCCAAATCTAATAGGTGTAGCAAATGTGGTGTGTAAGGGCATAACCGTAAGCGATGCAATATTGTCGTCTAGTATGTTTGTATCATTTAACTTTTATGAATTGAAACCGATTTTATGTTGTGTATGTTAAACATGACTGAATAATATATGTATCAACATCACTTTGCTATACCGTTTAATCCTCAATTGCTTTTGGTTATTATTTTTTGTGGCTTCTGGGTCTATGTTGCCTGCAATTGTGTTTGAAAAGTCGCCAACAGGTTTATGCAGCATGTATGAACACGCGATTTTCAGAAAATCGCATGTGGCGACTTTTGAAAAATCGCATGTGTACGACTGCTGTTTAAACACTACAGCAAGCAACACAGCCCACTTCCGCCCCGTTCAACTCAGCAAACTCAACTCAACAAGCCAAACAAACAAGTGCTACACATACACATATTCTATATACTAACCATGACACAATAACAAATTAACTACACATACCAATAGATATCCATGGTACAAATATAAGGAGTTCTGGAACCAATAACACATCCATGATAACAAATACACATCCATACCATAAACAACACACATCCATGACAACAAATACAAATATCTATACCACAAACTACACAACCATATCCATTAAGAATCTTTTACCATCTTCGCAAGCGACGAACTTCCAAAGAATTTTGCGACAAGACGATGTTCAGGCGGTTGAGACATGTATTCTTCTTCGTCAATCTCGGTGGAAGGATCAATTGTACATGCTGGTTGAGAAGGACCATGAATGTACTCTTCTAGTTGTTGTGACAGCGAACCTTCACCTTGGAAAGAAGTACCTTCACCTCTTTTATTTCGACGAGTGTATGTAAGTAGGAGTGGAGGTACATCTATGGGAGGTGGAGGTACGTCTGCGGGAGGTGGAGGTGGAGGAGGAGAAGGAGAAGGATGCCTTGGTCTTTCTAGTTTGTTCCTTCCCAAAACAGCCTGTAGAATGTTTTATATGTTCAAGCACATCCCCTTTGACTGCGCATCATGTTCAAGATGTTGTTCGAGCTTTTTGGTTGTTTCCAATGCCTTGTAGATGCTATCAGCCTGTACAACATAATGAAAATTAGCTATCCTTATTTATTTAAATTAAAAGTGCTAAGTATACTTATAATGTTCCCCTCTAGCGGTGCACGAGGGGTATATGGATTGTGGGGAACAGCTTGTACCGGCGCCTTTAAAACATATCGGCACGTAATGTTCCAATACTACCTCATATAAGTCTCAAGAGGAGTGATCGGCTCTCTCTCGATTTGAGTAAACAACTGGTTCTGGTTCCATATCTCAAGAGCATTTGCGATGTCCTCCCCATGATACTCCCCGGTATATAATGGAGCATTCTCCGGTATATGCTGCGCTATGACGCCCCACCTTTATACCCACATTAGCAAAGAGTATTATTAGATAATACCGTCTGCTAATACGGAGAATAAGGCTGGATAGGAGCGACCATCTATAGTCTTTCCTTAACTATCTACTGAGTACATCGACAATTGCTATACCAAGCGGATCGACATATCCAATAAATACTTAATTCAAAACCATAGGTGGTTGGAGGATCTATCAGAACAGAATATAACAACTCAAATGTAATATACATCACAGAACAGTGGATCATCATAAACACATATACTGATACAAAGCAGAGTATACAAAATGATACATGTCAAATGGTATAGCAAACCACAATATACAGACGAGTTCACAAGAATACATATCAGAGTTACAACAGATAAGGACTAAACAAAAAGCTAAGACAAAAAGGAGCTAGCGGAATAGTCCATGCGAAAGCAAAAGAGGCTAAGTCCAAAAGCACCTAACCTGAAACATCTCGGTCTGACCCGTATAAAAATACTCGGGTCAGTCTAGCTAAACAAATCAGTTAGATAAACTGAACGATAATGAACCTGCAAGATCATATAGTATAACAATTATCTCTAAAGGAGATAACTCAATCATCTAACATAAGATAAATCATAACAAAACAAGCCTCATATCATCGGCAACTCAAATAAACAAAGGATACCAATATCCCAAATCAAGCCAAAGGCAAATAACAATTACCAATGAAGGTAATACAGGTTCCACAAGGTACCCGCTATACATCGTGTGGCTCAAAAGACCAACACCGTAGGGCGATACCTAGGGAATATACGTATCAAAGAAACACAGAAAATTTCAACTGCAACAAACCCAAATATCTCTTGAGCGGTGGTGAAGAAACCACTCCAATATCTCTAGAGCGGTGGTGAAGAAACCACTCCAATATCTCTAGAGCGGTGGTGAAGAAACCACTCCAATATCTCTCGAGCGGTGGTGAAGAAACCACTCCGAAAGCGCTATAAAAAGCAACACCCCAATATCTCTCGAGCGGTGGTGAAGTAACCACTCCGAAAGCGATACAAAAGCACAAGCCAAAAGGGGACAGTCCAAAGACACTATCCCAAAGGCAACAACAATCCCAAATATCTCTCGAGCTGGGGCAAAGGACCAACTCCAAAAGCGATATTAAAGGCAACAAGCCAGAAGGAAACAGTCCGAAGACACTATCCCAAAGGCAGCATGTGTCACAAACTTCCAGAAAGGAACCCGAAAAGTGTTAACGTGAGTCCCATAACCACCCGTTCGCACTAAACGGTTTACTATCCGTTAGTCAATTTCTGTAACGTCCCAGATTTTCGCGTTCGAAAATCGACATCCATACTTTACATCGTACTCGAATGCCGTAGATTCGACCGTTCAAATCCGAGTCACCGGAGCTTATAACACAGTTAAGTAAATAACACAGCGAAAGAAATGAATATAGATTTACAACATCTGATACAATATCCAGATACAATGATGATCAATATGCATCAGAGATATGATACAACAAATAGCAGCGGAAAAGAAAATGATAACATCAGCAGCGGATAATCTCCATCTTTAGAATGCCAATCCAGAAATAGCTCGTACTCCCAATAACGATGCACAAAGATAAGCAAGTGCAATCCATATCCAAAGACTGAACTAGCTCCAGAAAATTCACTAATCCTGACTATCTGAAAAACCCAACTCTAGACTGCTCGTGTAGAAAAATTTTGAGCAGCCAGAGTTTAGGAAAGAACAATAAACTCCGGATCAGTCATGGGACTAGTGTGAGCAACAAAAACAGTTTATCTTTAAAAACAAATAGCATAGAATTTTAAAGTCAATTCGCAATGCTTTTGGAAAATGAAACTACCATAAGACCTCCCGCCACACACACAATGCAAACGCAGAATTGGAGGAGATTTCTTCTTATGATAGTCAAACATGCTTACTACGCAAAATCATTGGATTATTATTATTATTAGTGCATAGTGCAGAAACACATTTCGAAAGTATAATATTAATCTTAGCCAGCATAGACATTCCGAACTATGCCTACTATAGCTACCATCTAAACAGTGGTGACCAACATAAGTAAATGGCAGGTTCTACAACTAAAACCGTACAGGGTTCGTATTGGAAATTGGATTTCCAACAAATGGTCAGGCTAAGGAACTTCCTACTGTCAATGGGAACGCCTCTGGCGGGACCCCCCGAGAACCTACCCGGCTCTCTGCCAACACAAGGTCGGGTTACCTCTGTAACTAGGTAACTACTACTCGAGTATGCCACCTCCCGGTCCTTTGGGACCTTTATCCGAGGCGCCTCGATAAACACACAATCACAATAAATGAGATCGGAGTATCCACATAGGTTAAATACCAGGGATCCATACTTGATACCACCCTTTTCCAGAAGGAAATGACATACCCTAAAGGGCGCGACCCTCATAACCTTGCCGCATATTCATGTTTCGACCATTTCCGGGTTGTGAGGTCCGACGAAGTCTCGTCCACAAAGCTACGCTTTGTCACAAATCCATGCTTTGGGTCAACAGATGATCAAAGAAATGATCACAAAGATAAACGATCAAACAAATGATCATATCACAAATGATCAAACGATGATCATCACACAGCAACACTCAGCATGTCACATTACCAAATTGGGAATATATCGCTGATAACCTTCAACTACATAACCTCTGAGCTCGTACGTCTCAGAGAAGGGTGTTAAGCTAAGAGAATAAATTCTCCGCCACCAAACAGAAATGTATTTGAAAGGAATCTGCTTTATATCTCAAAATGTAATGTCAGACATGTAACCATACAAGTCTGTTCCGGGTTCGAACAGAACCGAAGGCACTTTCGAAGAAGCCCTTGCAATGCGGATATCCACAATCCTGATTGGACTTCCCATCACTTAGGAAATCTCTGTACCGGCGCGACACAGTGCAGAGACAATCGACAAGTTATCCTTTCGTTCTCGTGGATATCCGGTCTTCACCACCGGTCTTCAAATGCAATCCATATACGACGTATCACTTATTCGGAATGGGTTATATGACACAAAGGTCTTTTCCCGGCTAACCCGAATAGTGAGCGCAATATTCAAAAATAATATGGATATTGGGATTCCGATTAAGTCACCGCTTAAAACCCAAAACTTTTCATCCGAATGGTTAAAACAAATTACCATTTCAAATCTTTTAAACATTTATTTCACAAAGTTAACCCCATTCACAAAGATTCATTCACAAATTTTCCAAAACAATTTCCATTACGAATTTAATTAATTCGTCAAATCTTTAAATCAAAGATTTAACTAATAGCTTTCAAAACAATTTCATTTCGAATGGGTTAACAAAACATCATTTTAAATCTGTTAAAAATAAACAGATTTAATTCATAGCTTTTTAAAAAGAATTCATTCATAACTTGGAAAATCCATTTTTCAATTCAATCTTGAAATTCCTTTAACTTAAATTGGAATTTCATTTCTTATATGAAAGCTTTTACCATTTGAAAACAAGCAGTTTCATTTCAGAAAATCTGATTCATTCATACGAGTTGAAATCCTTGGTTTAAATTCAAATTCCCAAAATTATACTTTTAAAATGGTTTAAATTCATACAAACACATTTATATCATTTTTAATCCCTAGTTTTCAAATCATAGGATTCAATTTCAAACTTGAAATCAAATTTAAATCAAATTATTTAAATTTTCAAAACTCGATTAAGTTATTCAAAATAACTTTTATCTTTGAAATTCCATTTCAAAAGCTTTTCATTTTAAACCCAAATTTCCAATTTCAAAATCAATTGAAATTAAAATTTTCATTTCAAAAACATCAAATTTAAATTATCTGTGACTTAACCGATTTCCACGTGAAATCCATATTTGTGTGTGTAAAAGTGTAGTCCAGGGGTTTCACACACAATAGTGCAACACGATGAATCATCACAGATCAAACTACAGGATATAGTTGATAAGCGATATAACTATAACGCTTATCGTTCATGCATAGATCACAGATATATATCACAGATAAGTAAACTACAGATCATAATATAAATCAGGGTGTATCACAAAGCATCATATATTAGGGATATCAAACAATTCATTTCATTCAACAGAATCCAAACATTCATAAGTAAGCTCAATTAATTATCTGATTAATTTAAATCAAATAAGTCATCAATCATGGTTAATTAACATTAATTAATTATTCTTAATTAATTACAATAAGCGATCATCCTAATCACTTATATTAATAAATCACAAATTAATTACTTTGAGTAATCATCCTTTAATTATTTGATTTATTAACTTCTAATCATTAATTAATAAATCTTAATTAATCAATCAATCTTTAATCATTAAATAATTATCCTTTAATTATTTAATTACCTTTAAATTTATAAATTGATTACCATTTAATTTTAATTCATCAACTTTTAATTATTAAATAATCAACCTTTAATTATTTAAGTCACATTTAATTAATTATCTTTAATAGATTAATTAACCCTTGGTTTATTAACTTCTAATCATTAATTCTCAATTAATTATCATTCTCCATTAATTTATTAAAATTTAACTAAATTAATTATCCTTTAATTTATTTATTGTTTGATCACTTGGTTAATCAACTTTTTTTTTCTTCTTCTTACTTAACTACTTAATGCCTTAAACAAATTTGAGTTAAAACAAACTTTACTTTATCAAAATCTGATTGTACAATCTAACTTGAATTTATATACTTAAACTTTATTTAGACTCAGTTTAAAATTGATTTAATTTAAAAACTAAAATTTTAAAAATTGTTAACTGGTACAGGTTTTAAACTCTGAATCCTAACTACTCGAGCCTTCCCCTGAAACAAACTTGAGTGAAATTAAATTTCCCCGGCATCATCCCTGAGCACATTATCAAACACTTCGAGTCTCTCCCAAGAATCCACGCCTTCCTCAACGACAAAACCATTTTTATCCCCATACGTACACGCGTACATCTGCTTCTTCCCCGAGCCACACTCGCGTAAATCTGCTTCTTCCACACCTCGTAAACAACCCAGATACACGTTTCACGCGTGCACGAGGCGCCGGAGCTACGGCGATCACCATCGAACACGCCACCGAGTCGCCGATCATCCTCACCTTCGATCCTAACCACCCAAAGTTCATCACGAACCCAAAATCAAAATTTAGCTATTCGATCAAAACTGGAGCCGAACTCGACCAACTTAAATCACCTCGACCTGTCATTGCCAACCACCAGAGATCACGAGCCTTCGACCCGAGCTCCGTCTATCTCCCACGCTTCGAACCCCACTTGTGCGATCGACTCCGGCGCACTGACGAAGCTGCAGCAACCAGATATTCAACCCCGACCAATACATGGGTTTAAACCCTAAATCGAACGAATCTGCCATAGGAAAAATTCGACAGCATTTTTCCCCTCATCCACAATGCCATAGCTAGCTACGACCAAGAATTCAATTCAAATTATCAAGTTGACCATCGGCAATTCATCAAATTGCCGAAACCCTTCAACTCAAAATTCCCAATCGAATAACAAATTAAAATTTTCGAAATGCATGTTAAAAATCATGAATTTCGATAATGAACTCATACAGGTAATTTAAAACAGAAATTGATTTCGTTGATTTTTAACTTATATATATAATCTTACCGTTAAGTTCATTTTTTAAGCCTATTCGTTAAATTTAAAACCTTGAAACAATTTTTATAAACACCATCATACAATAACAACCATCTTCCATTTAAACATCTAAGTCTAATTTCAATTCTATCGGAAGCTTTGAATTTTTGAAGGCAAGATAAGAACTAAAAACAACAGGAAACAGGGTATGTGTACATACAAACATACTCACACATATATACATAATGCAAATTCAATTATATAAAAACTGAGAAGTTTTTATGCAACATCAATATCAAGTAGCAGATCAACTTAGTGCTTACTCACTGGTGAAAACAAAGGAGTCTGGGAAAACAAAGTTGCTCACCTTAATGGGAAGAAAGAAGAACAGAGATCTGGAAATAATTTTCCTTTGCTCTGATTTGTTACATGGATTTGAAAAAAACTGATCTGTACTTGCTTATTCTATTAGCTCTTGAATCTGATGCTTTGATTGCATGCTTTCAGATTTCCCAGATTACAGTTTTGGTTTGAAATAACATTACTTCAAGTTTGCTTTAGTTTGAGGAACGAACTAAAATGAGAGGAGAAGGCTGATATGAATGTATTATATTGTGTACTTTGCTTTGTTTCATTTGTTTTGCTTTTCGGCTGATGGTATCCTTGCTTGGTGGCTGATAGATATGTTTTGGTGCTTGCATTAATGAGTTTGTACAACTATATATTATTTATCTTCCTTTGCCAGCCTAAGGAGGCTGAGGCTGAGATGATTTTAGTTTGTACAAATGTTTCTATTTTTGCTTACAGCCTCATATTCGTATGTACTTTTGTTTCTTATTTTATTTACATACTTATTATTATTATTATTATTATTATTTTAGTTAATATTTTATCACATAGATGTTCATTTGCATGTTTACTTAATATATGTTTAAAATTGTGGTCTGGTTTGTTGTTTACATGTGAATGTATTTTACTTGCTGCTTTTGTTTAATTATTTTGTCTACTTACATATGCTTTGATTATTTTGTTTGTTAATATTTGTTCTATTTTTATATTGGTTTATAAATATGTGACTAAGATTTAAATTGGTATAAAACTATATATATATAATTTATTTATTATTATTAAATCTCTAAGGTTAATTATCTTATTTTTATATTACTTTATTACTCATCGTCTTGTATTTATTTCATAAATTCAAATCATTATTAACCATTTACTTGAAATTTAAATCTAAATCACATATATACAATATACAGAATTTTAATTGATTTAACATAGAATTTATTTGAATGCGGGGAAACTCGTTTCAATTTACAATGAATTTTACAAATTTAATTCAAAAATTTAATTTAATTATCAATTTAAATATATAAAATTCGGGGTCGTTACAAACTTCTCCCCTTAAAAGAATTTCGTCCTCGAAATTCGCAGGCACGAAAATAACAAAGATAGATAGATTCGATCTCCTATAATTCCTCAAACTCAAGATACGGATTCCGAATTCAAGTCGGAATATCTCAGAATACATACCAATTTGTCCCTCTTCGGAGTTTGGTATACACAAGAAATTACAATAGAATTTCAAAATTTGGTTTTAATCGATATTGTTTTATTGATTTAATTCAAATTTAGCTTCATATTCTATTAATCAATTTAATTCAATTTAAAATTTTCAATTTCAAATTCATTAAGGTTTTAAATCAAAAAGCTGATAAGAAAACGATGAAGATACGAAGTAAGAATTTTCTACAACGATTCGTAGAGCCATCATCATATCGGAACTTCTTCGGGAGCTGTCACGAAGCAATCAAAAGAATTTTGAAAATGAATCAAAAAAAATTGATAAGAAAGTTGTTTCCACTATTGCAGGGTATTGACCATTTATAGTCGTATTCACTTGTCCCCTATCTCGTCCTCTTCTTGCACTCATACTCACTATCAGTGGATAGTAAGAGAATTTACTGAGACGTTTAAATGGATATCTTAGGGATATACTCATTCTAGGGATACTTCACCCTATCTCTAATGAGCTACTTAACGTGTTACACTCCTGAGCTAAAGTTCAACCTTAGCTCTGATACCAAATGTAACGTCTACGGATTTTGCCCGCTCGAAAATCGACATCCATACTTTACATCGTACTCGAATGCCGTAGATTCGACCGTTCAAATCTGAGTCGCCGGAGCTTATAACACAGTTAAGTAAATAACACAGCGGAAGAAATGAATATAGATATACAACATCTGATACAATATCCAGATACAATGATGTTCAATATACATCAGAGATATGATACAACAAATAGCAGCGAAAAAGAAAATGATAACATCAGCAGCGGATAATCTCCATCTTCAGAATGCCAATCCAGAAATAGCTCGAACTCCCAATAACGATGCACAAAGATAAGCAAGTGCAGTCCATATCCAAAGACTGAACTAGCTCCAGAAAATCTACTAATCCTGACTATCTGAAAAACCCAACTCTAGACTGCTCGTGTAGAAAAATTTTAAGCATCCAGAGTTTAGGAAAGAACAATAAACTCCGGATCAGTCATGGGACTAGTGTGAGCAACAAAAACAGTTTATCTTTAAAAACAAATAGCAGAGAATTTTAAAGTCAATTCGCAATGCTTTTGAAAAATGAAACAACCATAAGACCTCCCGCCATACACACAATGCAAACGCAGAATTGGAGGAGATTTCTTCTTATGATAGTCAAACATGCTTACTACGCAAAATCATTGGATTATTATTATTATTAGTGCATAGTGCAGAAACACATTTCGAAAGTATAATATTAATCTTAGCCAGCATAGACATTCCGAACTATGCCTACTATAGCTACCATCTAAACAGTGGTGACCACCATAAGTAAATGGCAGGTTCTACAACTAAAACCGTACAGGGTTCGTATTGGAAATTGGATTTCCAATAAATGGTCAGGCTAAGGAACTTCCTACTGTCAATGGGAACGCCTCTGGAGGGACGCCCCGAGAACCTACCCGGCTCTCTGCCAACACAAGGCCGGGTTACCTCTGTAACTAGGTAACTACTACTCGAGTATGCCACCTCCCGGTCCTTTGGGACCTTTATCCGAGGCGCCTCGATAAACACACAATCACAATAAATGAGATCGAAGTATCCACATAGGTTAAATACCAGGGCTCCATACCTGATACCAACCTTTTCCAGAAGTAAATGACATACCCTAAAGGGCGCGACCCTCATAACCTTGCCGCATATTCCTGTTTTGACCATTTCCGGGTTGTGAGGTCCGACGAAGTCTCATCCACAAAGCTACGCTTTGTCACAAAGCCATGCTTTGGGTCAACAGATGATCAAAGAAATGATCACAAAGATAAACGATCAAACAAATGATCATATCACAAATGATCAAACGATGATCATCACACAGCAACACTCAGCATGTCACATTACCAAATTGGGAATATATCGCTGATAACCTTCAACTACATAACCTCTGAGCTCGTACGTCTCAGAGAAGGGTGTTAAGCTAAGAGAATAAATTCTCCGCCACCAAACAGAAATGTATTTGAAAGGAATCTGCTTTATATCTCAAAATGTAATGCCAGACATGTAACCATACAAGTCTGTTCCGGGTTCGAATAGAACCGAAGGCACTTCCGAAGAAGCCCTTGCAATACGGATATCCACAATCCCGATTGGACTTCCCATCACTTAGGAAATCTCTATACCGGCGCGACTTAGTGCAGAGACAATCGGCGAGTTATCCTTTCGTTCTCGTGGATATCCGGTCTTCACCACCGGTCTTCAAATGCCATCCATATACGACGTATCACTTATTCGGAATGGGTTATATGACACAAAGGTCTTTTCCCGACTAACCCGAATAGTGAGCGCAATATTCAAAAATAATATGGATATTGGGATTCCAATTAAGTCACCGCTTAAAACCCAAAACTTTTCATCCGAATGGATAAAACAAATTACCATTTCAAATCTTTTAAACAAAAATGTTTATTTCACAAAGTTAACCCCATTCACAAAGATTCATTCACAGATTTTCCAAAACAATTTCCATTACGAATTTAATTAATTCGTCAAATCTTTAAATCAAAGATTTAACTAATAGCTTTCAAAACAATTTCATTTCGAATGGGTTAACAAAACATCATTTTAAATCTGTTAAAAATAAATAGATTTAATTCATAGCTTTTTAAAAAGAATTCATTCATAACTTGGAAAATCCATTTTTCAATTCAATCTTGAAATTCCTTTAACTTAAATTGGAATTTCATTTCTTATATGAAAGCTTTTACCATTTGAAAACAAGCAGTTTCATTTCAGAAAATCTGATTCATTCATACGAGTTGAAATCCTTGGGTTAAATTCAAATTCCCAAAATTATAATTTTAAAATGGTTTAAATTCATACAAACACATTTATATCATTTTTAATCCCTAGTTTTCAAATCATAGGATTCAATTTCAAACTTGAAATCAAATTTAAATCAAATTATTTAAATTTTCAAAACTCGATTAAGTTATTCAAAAAAACTTTTATCTTTGAAATTCCATTTCAAAAGCTTTTCATTTTAAACCCAAATTTCCAATTTCAAAATCAATTGAAATTAAAATTTTCATTTCAAAAACATCAAATTTAAATTATCTGTGACTTAACCGATTTCCACGTGAAATCCATATTTGTGTGTGTAAAAGTGTAGTCCAGGGGTTTCACACACAATAGTGCAACACGATGAATCATCACAGATCAAACTACAGGATATAGTTGATAAGCGATATAACTATAACGCTTATCGTTCATGCATAAATCACAGATATATATCACAGATAAGTAAACTACAGATCATAATATAAATCAGGGTGTATCACAAAGCATCATATATTAGGGATATCAAACAATTCATATCATTCAACAGAATCCAAACATTCATAAGTAAGCTCAATTAATTATCTGATTAATTTAAATCAAATAAGTCATCAATCATGGTTAATTAACATTAATTAATTATTCTTAATTAATTACAATAAGCGATCATCCTAATCACTTATATTAATAAATCACAAATTAATTACTTTGAGTAATCATCCTTTAATTATTTGATTTATTAACTTCTAATCATTAATTAATAAATCTTAATTAATCAATCAATCTTTAATCATTAAATAATTATCCTTTAATTATTTAATTACCCTTAAATTTATAAATTGATTACCATTTAATTTTAATTCATCAACTTTTAATTATTAAATAATCAACCTTTAATTATTTAAGTCACATTTAATTAATTATCTTTAATAGATTAATTAACCCTTGGTTTATTAACTTCTAATCATTAATTCTCAATTAATTATCATTCTCCATTAATTTATTAAAATTTAAATAAATTAATTATCCTTTAATTTATTTATTGTTTTGATCACTTGGTTAATCAACTTTTTTTTTCTTCTTCTTACTTAACTACTTAATGCCTTAAACAAATTTGAGTTAAAACAAACTTTACTTTATCAAAATCTGATTGTACAATCTAACTTGAATTTATATACTTAAACTTTATTTAGACTCAGTTTAAAATTGATTTAATTTAAAAACTAAAATTTTAAAAATTGTTAACTGGTACAGGTTTTAAACTCTGAATCCTAACTACTCGAGCCTTCCCCTGAAACAAACTTGAGTGAAATTAAATTTCCCCGGCATCATCCCTGAGCACATTATCAAACACTTCGAGTCTCTCCCAAGAATCCACGCCTTCCTCAACGACAAAACCATTTTTATCCCCATACGTACACGCGTACATCTGCTTCTTCCCCGAGCCACACTCGCGTAAATCTGCTTCTTCCACACCTCGTAAATAACCCAGATACACGTTTCACGCGTGCACGAGGCGCCGGAGCTACGGCGATCACCATCGAACACGCCACCGAGTCGCCGATCATCCTCACCTTCGATCCTAACCACCCAAAGTTCATCACGAACCCAAAATCAAAATTTAGCTATTCGATCAAAACTGGAGCCGAACTCGACCAACTTAAATCACCTCGACCTGTCATTGCCAACCACCAGAGATCACGAGCCTTCGACCCGAGCTCCGTCTATCTCCCACGCTTCGAACCCCACTTGTGCGATCGACTCCGGCGCACTGACGAAGCTGCAGCAACCAGATATTCAACCCCGACCAATACATGGGTTTAAACCCTAAATCGAACGAATCTGCCATAGGAAAAATTCGACAGCATTTTTCCCCTCATCCACAATGCCATAGCTAGCTACGACCAAGAATTCAATTCAAATTATCAAGTTGACCATCGGCAATTCATCAAATTGCCGAAACCCTTCAACTCAAAATTCCCAATCGAATAACAAATTAAAATTTTCGAAATGCATGTTAAAAATCATGAATTTCGATAACGAACTCATACAGGTAATTTAAAACAGAAATTGATTTCGTTGATTTTTAACTTATATATATAATCTTACCGTTAAGTTCATTTTTTAAGCCTATTCGTTAAATTTAAAACCTTGAAACAATTTTTATAAACACCATCATACAATAACAACCATCTTCCATTTAAACATCTAAGTCTAATTTCAATTCTATCGGAAGCTTTGAATTTTTGAAGGCAAGATAAGAACTAAAAACAACAGGAAACAGGGTATGTGTACATACAAACATACTCACACATATATACATAATGCAAATTCAATTATATAAAAACTGAGAAGTTTTTATGCAACATCAATATCAAGTAGCAGATCAACTTAGTGCTTACTCACTGGTGAAAACAAAGGAGTCTGGGAAAACAAAGTTGCTCACCTTAATGGGAAGAAAGAAGAACAGAGATCTGGAAATAATTTTCCTTTGCTCTGATTTGTTACATGGATTTGAAAAAAACTGATCTGTACTTGCTTATTCTATTAGCTCTTGAATCTGATGCTTTGATTGCATGCTTTCAGATTTCCCAGATTACAGTTTTGTTTGAAATAACATTACTTCAAGTTTGCTTTAGTTTGAGGAACGAACTAAAATGAGAGGAGAAGGCTGATATGAATGTATTATATTGTGTACTTTGCTTTGTTTCATTTGTTTTGCTTTTCGGCTGATGGTATCCTTGCTTGGTGGCTGATAGATATGTTTTGGTGCTTGCATTAATGAGTTTGTACAACTATATATTATTTATCTTCCTTTGCCAGCCTAAGGAGGCTGAGGCTGAGATGATTTTAGTTTGTACAAATGTTTCTATTTTTGCTTACAGCCTCATATTCGTATGTACTTTTGTTTCTTATTTTATTTACATACTTATTATTATTATTATTATTATTATTATTTTAGTTAATATTTTATCACATAGATGTTCATTTGCATGTTTACTTAATATATGTTTAAAATTGTGGTCTGGTTTGTTGTTTACATGTGAATGTATTTTACTTGCTGCTTTTGTTTAATTATTTTGTCTACTTACATATGCTTTGATTATTTTGTTTGTTAATATTTGTTCTATTTTTATATTGGTTTATAAATATGTGACTAAGATTTAAATTGGTATAAAACTATATATATATAATTTATTTATTATTATTAAATCTCTAAGGTTAATTATCTTATTTTTATATTACTTTAATACTCATCGTCTTGTATTTATTTCATAAATTCAAATCATTATTAACCATTTACTTGAAATTTAAATCTAAATCACATATATACAATATACAGATTTTTAATTGATTTAACATAGAATTTATTTGAATGCGGGGAAACTCGTTTCAATTTACAATGAATTTTACAAATTTAATTCAAAAATTAAATTTAATTCTCAATTTAAATATATAAAATTCGGGGTCGTTACAATTTCACAATCAAAGCAGTACAAAGTTCACCTCATTTCATCGGTAAACCAGACCAAAGGTCAAAACGTTCAAACGAATAGATTGGGTATTAACTGAAAAGATGAACGCACGTGTTCATTGCACGCGTTTTATCTAATCATTTAATTCTCCTCCCACTTCGCTCGGAGTGCGAAATTGTGTGCGTGTGTTTTAAATAGAATTTATAAATTAGAGAAGCGAGCTTTTAATACGATTTGAAGAAATCATTTATAAAACCCGTGAATGAAGTCAAAAAGGAATCATCAAGGTCAAATATGCATAAACAACTAATTGGAATCAACACGCATTGATTAAATTTGGAAAACTAAACGAACAAGGCCATTTGGTAAAAGACAACATATTCAGACGTCTGAAAGAAGGGGTTCAGACGTCTGAATCTGGAAATTAATTTGTTTTCCAGAACAGAATTCATACGTCTGAACCCAAATCTTTAGACGTCTGAAATAGGCATTATTTTGCCTATTTTCTTTCTGGTCGTAATTTAGCCAATTCAGATGTCTGGAATATAATTTCAGACGTCTGAATCTGGGAATAAAAATCTTCCCCAGAACAATATTCAGACGTCTGAAATAGGGATTCAGACGTCTGAAACCTGATGGTCAGGCATTTCCTGAACCTAGGCCATTAAAGGCCAAAACCAATCGAAAGCAATCAGATGAGTGTTGATTATGGGCTTACGTCAAACGACTACCCAACCTTAACGACTCACCCAAACACCCCGAACAACATAAACATCAAACATATAAGGATTTCATAAATTTGGCTTCAAAAATCATAAATTGGCAATTTCACCGAATCAATCCAAATCGAAAGCAAATGAACAAGAAAACATGCTAGGAATTCATACCTAACAATCCAAGATAGTTCTAACATAGATGTGAGATAAAA
Source organism: Allium fistulosum (assembly GCA_030737815.1). NCBI lineage: Eukaryota > Viridiplantae > Streptophyta > Magnoliopsida > Asparagales > Amaryllidaceae > Allium > Allium fistulosum. Next base: position 922,565,544 of record CM060901.1, read on the forward strand.
ATCTCACCTTTTATCCCAAAAACACAAGAGAAAAGCTACAAGCAAAGCTAGAACAATTACTCTTCAATTTCAACCCAAGGAGCTTCAATCTAAAGCTCAAAATGAAACATTTTCTAAGTTAGGGTTTTAGGAAATTTCAGAAATCGAAGAGGAGAAGAGATGGAGAAGATGAAGAGGAGGCTTACCAATGGCTTCTCTTTGATTTTTGGAGCAAGAATTTGGATTTTGCAAATGAACTAGGGCGTGGAATTTCTATTTCCTCTTCCTTTCCACCACTTTCAGTTTTTGCTTGAGTTTGGAGGTGAAAATGAGTGAATGGAAAGAGATGGGCTGAGCTAGGGTATTTAGTTAAGCTAGTGGGCTAAACCCAAACCCAAAACCCAACTAGAAAATGTAGCAAAAATTCATCTTACCCCAAACATATCAAAGTTTATACTCAAAAAGATCGCAAACGCCATTTTGAACTCAATGGAAATGGTTTCGAGCTCCAATTCGGCCGTTTGCAAAAATTAGCTTTTCGGACCTAAATCCGACCAACGACGCTATATTTAAATATAAAATCGTTAAATATGCGGGTTGTTACATGCACCATGCCAAATTGTCGCATTACCCGATCGGGTAAGTGGAGTGCAGTATGTGTATTGCAAATGAGGGGAAGCCTAGCAGTCCAAAGAAATCTGGCGGCTGTACATATAGCGGGAAGTTCCTGCAGAAAATCCTACATGTACAGAGTCCATGTCACCGAAGCAGGGTCCAGCACATCCAACCTATTGCGGTAAAATCTTACATTCCGTCGTGGGGTTTGAGAGGTTATTTTAGGACCAATCCATCTGTGAAACATCTAAGCAGTAATATAATACTACATACACATATTGAATTAGCAAATTTGTTTCATGTCATAAGAAGTTATACCGAGATCCAAGAGGCTTTGTGTGATTGATTACAACATTTCGTACTTGGATTCGTCCAATAGGAAGATATGTCCATGACCAAAGCTAAAAAAAACCATTTAACAAAATCTGTCATAACACATAATGAGCTACCTAAAGTAGTTGCATACCTGTACAAGTGTCAAACAACCACCGATAAGTTTAGTGAGCATAAGAGTTAGATTAGAGAGCTCCATATACGTATAACACAAAACAACACTACCATATGAATATTGTGCGCACTCATCTAGATCAGCTAAGTATGATAGTCATTCCAAATCCACTCGATTTTTGGAGTGATCACACATCAACCGGGAAGTAATAAGGTGCAGAACAATTGCTCTTGCACGCTGCTGGATCTCAACATCTGTAGCATCTGCAGGTATATCATAAGCTAAAGCATGTATATACCATTTTACTTCTACCATGTCATTACCCTTGACTTGTTTCGGAGGAGGAGTAATACCCAACAAATATGTACATAGCTGTAGATAATCATGTCGGTCGTCATCACCCAACGGATTGCCTTCTATAGGCAACCTAAAAGCACTGCCACATCTCCAAGTGTGATAATCATCTCTCCAAGAGTTAAATGGAAAGCAGACATCTCAGGTCTCCATCTATCTATAAGAGCAGTAATTAGATGATAATCTAGCTGAAGGTAACCTAACTTCATTATTGTTGAAAATCCTGCTCGCTCAATCTCTTCCAAAACTCTTGGATGTTGAGAAGTGACTTTATTTAGGGAAATGGAGTGATCAATTGTAAAGTCCACTTCTTCACTCTGTTTAACAGTACATGTACATAGATTGCTATTTACACATTTTGTTAAACAAGGACGCAACGTACTACAATTTAAATGAAATTACCATCATATAAGCTTCACTTGACGTGCGGTGTTTAGGTTGTAGATATAGCACACTCGGGTCTACCGGACCGGGCTCCAACTCAACATACTCTACAACAAAAGGAGTAATGATTTAAACTCTAATTTTCATAACAAGCAAATCTTTTAAAAAATTATTTTGATCAATCTATATTATTTTCTACATAATCGAATGAACAAAATCTAGCTATGAAGCCCTACTTTATTCTATAACATCTTACTTTAACAATATTTTGTAAACATAGCAAACCAACAAAAACCTAATTTTGCCCCTCAAAAAACCTAATTGGAGAAGAAATCAATACCTATATCCTCTATGATGGCGGAAGCACTAGCCATGGTCCAAATAGGGGTTGAATTTGATACAAAAGTGAGGAAATTGAATATTTTTGAGGGCTTGATACTAATGGGCGTAATGGGTTCTTTTTAAAAAGAAGGGGGCTGTTTTGGTTATGAGGGGGGAATAAAGGGTTGCTGTCTGTTTTGTTGCAGGCTAGCGCGTTGGCGATTTTTCGAAAATCGCCAATGTGCTAGCCAAATACAAAATAAACAACACTCATCCCCTATCCACACTATAGATGTTCGATAACTACCTTCGTACAATTCTAAAAAATCAAACAAATACATTCAATATATAGTCCACGCCATACTAACTTCCAGGCAACCTGTTCTGCGTACCATTTATAGCGAAACTGCAGAGAACGGATAACATAAATTCAACGACAATGCAAATATCCATCAATTATATGAAAATAACCAAAATACAACACATAAGCTTCAAAAGTAGAAACAGTTACATAAACATACATCTACTACAAACAAAACATATCACATAAACTAACACAGACATTTTCTTCTCTCTCAACCATTTCTATTCATTTCTTCAGCCACCTTTTTCAGACGCTTAACTTCGGCTTGCATCTCGAGGGCATATTCTAGTCCCCAAGCACATAATGGAGGATCAATCCACTTCATAAAGTTACAGCACTCAACTTCATCGGGATACATCCTGTGATCTTCATACAAAACACAACCATAAAATCTACGTCCAGCATTAGTTTCAGTTTTGGTAACGACAACCACGCATTCATCTCCACATCAGCAAACTGGATATGCACCAGATGGTAGCGTAGGACCAACAGGATATAGAGGCTTAATTATGTTCTCATCAATGCAAATTTGTTTACTCGGTTTTTAGTTCGCTACAACTTCGCATTAACGAGCATTGAAGGATGATGTTCCGGAGTGGAACTTATGAGATATCTTATCAAATTGAGTCTCTGGAAAAAAATCAACATCAATGTGATGCTCAATGCCCCTTTGCGCTTCAAATTCATCATAACATTTCACCATCGCCTCATCGTCAATCTCCCAATCATCCATGTCTACTTCAACAACAAGTTCATCAACATAATACACATAACAAAGCTAATATAAAATTTAGGTTAAACAAACAAATTAAAAATCATCAACTAACAAAATTACCTCACAATAAAGAATGCACCTAGTAGTTGAAATTTTTTGAGTGTATTTAGAGAGAATTAGACTAATTTGGGGTACTATAAGAGGAAAAAGGATTTTAGGGCTTTTTGGAATCTTTTGGGATTAGTTTTGGTAAAGTAGAGAGTGAAGGAGGAGGAGTGGAGCTTGCTGGTTTTGTTGCAGATATTGGCTTGGCGATTTTTCAAAAATCGCAAACTAAGAAATTCATTATTCGTTTACATGAATAACCCAATGTGGCCAAAACAGGTCTATATGTGTAATCAAGTTTGAAAGGGGTCTATGGTTGTTGTTATTTTTCAAAACTGGCCCATAATTGCAAATTCTCCTACTATTAAAGCTCAGCACAAAATCCTCTACTCTTAAGGCTTCCACAAGTTCTTCTCTCATCTTGCCAGTGTAATTTTGAGTCGTTTTCGGTTATCCTTAGATATCTTCCTTTAAAAACCGTGGTTTGGTTAACTTTTGTTTTCGAAATATTTTTTCTCTAAGTCCTGCTATTAACTCCGTCGGTTTCTATATTTAACTTAAATTATTATTTTAGAACACTTCATATCATCTAATCCGACTAGTTGTCGTTGACACCAAGTTCGATGCTTAGCCAGATCCGTGCAGCTTGATTGTGCCAGCACCTATGTCACACAACTATCGCTTCCTCCTAACTACTTAAAACAATCGGTGCTAATTTCAGATCTAACACTATTCTTCTTTATTTCAGTAAGTTATAATTTCAACTCGATTTTTTCAAACATTCTATAATAGTGAACAAATTAGTTGATTGGGGGTTTTTATTTTGGTCGATTGCACTTTGACTGGGGCTACATTTCTGTTATTCTAAACATACTCTGACTCCTTTTCTGTTTAATTGGCTGCAAATTGACTTCTCAGATATAAAAAACCATGTTTAAGAGGATTTGATTTAATTTGTAGTTATTTAAATAGATGGACAATTTTGAGTCTCCCATACCACTCCTAAATGAAGTCTTCCATGCAACTTCTAAATGCACATGTACAACACCAAATCATTACAGTAGAATTTTCTTTGACTCATCTTTTAGATGGTTAAGCAAAGGCAACACAAAATTGGACGGTGTCTTACCCAAACAAATTCAAACAACTTAAATCACTAGATGATACCTTCTTTCACGTATTTCTTAACTTGGTGAACATAACATATCTTCCATCACAATTTTCAATCTAACTTAAGTGGTATCATTACACTTGTGATATCTCTCCTCCAACCATCCAGTAAGTTTGATACTCAAAGTATCACCTACTTTATAAACATTTCATCCTAAGTTCCATGACATACGAAAAAGCAAGCATCCAAACACAAGAAATCCTATTTTCTTCAACCAATTCAACCATAGCAATCAAAATCCTAAATCTAAATCTTTTATCTACACCAATTAGAAATACTTCTTATATAATTCTCGCTGCAGTCCAATCTGGAATGTCTTTTATAAACGGAAATCACAATTCTAATCAATTCCTTATTCTCCAATCATTTCCATCCATTCAATTCCAAATGCTTCATTCCATTCATTGATAATAAAAACTCATATAATCCTGATACCCATCTATATCCGTCCATTTCCATATACTAATCAGTCATACCGCAATATTTATCCTTATATGATCTTAGTACCATATCTAATATGGGATATCCTTTCAATCAGGAGTCCAAACTTAATTATCTTTTATAATTGAAAAATCCAAGGTCAAATCATTTTCTTATATAAATCAACCAATGATTTCTTTTTCCTGTATATCTTTTTATTAGCTTAATTTCTTCTATACCATGGACGAGCCGACTCAATAGGGATTATGTATTGCCACATAAACCAAATCAACATAATACTCGATAATCATAGTAACATCATATCCAAAACATATCTAGGAACATCTAAAAAAAGGGATGATGTCCTAGTGTAGTGAACATGTTATCAACATCCAATCCAAACCATGTACTTGCATTTGAAATTGTTACTTAAGTATTGACAACCTATAACTATTGCCCCAAAACATATATAGTAAGACGACAATCACTTACTTGGAGAACAACACCTATCTAAGTTGGATAACATAAATTGTGTAACATAATGTGAAACATCAAGTCAATGACAACCATCTTTAAACCAATTCAAATCGTCTACATAACAAACATGTATAGTGTAACGTTGTCCGCAATGTCGGAACAACAACACCCATCCATAAACCAATTCATACCATCACCTTTATAGTGATAACAAAATCATTATAAATACCATTTTCTTCCTTCTCCGATCATTACTACAATGATACAAAACAAAGGAACGTGAATTTCAATTATTTCTATTTCTGCACTATGGACCGTCGCCGAGTTAGATCACATAGTAGTATCGTTGAGTCGTCGGGTACATATTAAAGACAACCTCTAAGCCCTTCAAATAAAAATCTTTATTCATATCTGAAAATATTTCAATTGCTCGGATAATGGGGTCCAATCAATTAAAATTCCAGTATAATTAATCTCTCTTTTACTACTAATTTTCTAAGCTAGTCAAATTCAACTTTAAATACGTCTTCAAATCTTCCAATATCAGGCAAATACCATTTTGGCCCAACTCATATTGGTTTTAATCCAAACATTCATTATTATACCAATGTCTCCACTTTATGATGTTTTAACCTAAGAAACCTTATATTTCTTTACTTAACTAAAATATAATCTCTCTCCTTTACCGACTCAAAAATTCTTCTATCAAATTTCCAACCATCATTCAATAATTATATGTCAAAGGGGCATGTCAATAGGCCTACCAAGTTTACAGAGAGGGAGATCAAAGTCTTCAATGAAGGTATATGGAATTCCTTTGTCAAAGATAAATATCTACTCATCATCATGTGGCTAATGAGATCATGATGTATAAGAAAATCATGGCCATTTCTTTGCTCCTTATTCAAATCATACTACTTTTACCATCTATATTGTCTCATAACGAGTCATCCAATCTATTCCAAAATTCAACCCATAACTTAAATTTTTTAACACATGTCGCTGAAGGACTCTACACTATATACATTCCATTTTAAATCATGCAATAACATTGTTAAATGACTTGTGTACCATGTGAGATTTAAAGCATAACTATCAACAATAACACTACAAAATTCAAAACTAATAACTCATTTTCCATCAAGATTTACTTGCCTTTATCCTAGGAAAATGGTGGAACACTAGCACATGGGACCACTTCTAATGCATAGGCTTTAACTATCCGACTTCTCTTGGCAAACTCGGGTATTCTCTTTTCATGTGGATTAAGTGGTTATAGTTATGACACTTAATCTGTGTAAGGTCGACTCTGCAGTCCTTCACTACATGTACCTTCTTTTTTCTTCGATTACACCTCCTTTCTGGCTTTCTATGACTAGCCTCACTTTTACATTTCCTTTGTTGGTTTCTTCCTTCTTGGGCTGTTCCTTGGCTATATCTCCGTTGATCGAATTCAGCAATGTGCCTCAACTAATCCTCCAAATGTTGCTCCGAATGGAATTTGGTTCAGCGCAAACTCCTTATGTGGTGAGTTTAATCATTTTGCAAACTTCATCGCCTTTGTTTCCGAGGTTTTAACTAATTCGAACCTGAACCTAGCCACATACTCGCCTATAATCATGTCACCCTGCTTTAGGCAAATGAATTTCTCCAATAATAATTCTTTCTATACTTCGAAGAAAAACTTTTTTTCAAACCTTCTCTTAATATTTGGCCATATAATATTCTCCTTACCATTTTCAATAGTAGCAAACTTCCCCCAATTCGATGCTTCTCCTTGGAGGTGCTAGGAAGCTGGTTATCTACTCGTAACATCACTTAGACCCAAAAGGTTAAAATCGTTCTCACATATGCTTATCAAAAGCCGCGTTGCTACATATGGCTCTATTCCAATAAAGGGTTTACAGCCCAAGCTAGCCCATACACAACTTTGGGAAATTCACATCAAGTGTTATCTAGAACCGAACCACTTCTTGGGTTGCAACTGCAGGTTCTATGGGGTTACACTGGATAGGCCTATCACTTGCTTATATCGACGGAACTAAACATGAATATTCATGCTAACATCCACTCTAATGCCATTTCCAGTTATGGTTTCAACCCCACCAGGATTATTTTATGTTCTTATTTCCATTGAGGTAATCATTCTTGGCAATTTGTAAATGGGATTCGTCAACAACTCCTAAATAGATTGCAAATCAACTAGAACGGTAAACAAGATACATGTACCCGACTCATTTATTTTACTGTGTATATTTACAAAAATACAAATATGCTCTCTCGGTACGTTCGTAATCCTTGAGTTAAAGATATTTTTGCTCTGATACCAAATATAACAACCCGCCTTTTTTGTCTCTTAGATTTAATGCCCAGGTCGATGCACAAATCTCAAAAACTGAAAACGACGGATCGTTAAGTTAAGATAAAGAGGAAATAAAAAAGAATCTAACTATAAACTTTATGAACTCGTAGCAGAAGGAAGCAACATATAATGTAAACCATCTTTATACGCAACGTAGATCCAAATACATAGTTAGATCCATGCAACAAATCCCAATCCACAACACACAAGAATATATCAATCAAAGGTATATATTTACAATATGAGATCTTCATCACCATGTCGTTCATGTCACCATGGTCCATCAACCTAGTGAAATAGATAAAAAAAGAAAATAGGTGGTGTCAGACATATGTCTGAGTGAGTAAAACAAGCATATCTCATATATACTACAAAAAGGAATGGCAAAACATCGTTAATGTCTCCTAACCCTTACTTACCTACCTTAACCTGCCTACTTGGACCCGAGGAGTAATATCAACGCTATACCTAGGTTGACTAATCAACTAAGGTCATACCACATCTCATTACACAATATGTAAATATATATACTCATCCAATAAGGTAATCAATATCCACATTACTGAGATAACACCATTTCCCAAAACAACCACTTCCTGAATCATTGATTCTGATACTGAGGGAACGACCATTTCTCCGAAACAAACATTACCAAGGAAACTATTCCCCACACCATATATGCTCATACATAATTGCTTGATAAATCTGTAGGACATTAAACATTTTTAATATCTCTTATCTAATCATACTAAGCCAATATTGCATCCAGTCATTGAGAACAAACCAAACATCCAATTTCACACACATCGAACCCACCTACATTCAACTATAGTTATATGCTTTGCCATGTTAATATCGTGCCACATTTCCTCCTCTAAAATAGCCTAAACATTGCATGAAGTCATTATTCTGTAAATGCCTTTAATTGCGCTTGATTCGGATTGGGTCTAGGTTCAACCTGGCCCAACCAAGCTCCATTTCAAATTTAACTTCATATATTTTGTTTATACCATCATTATCCTTTATAAACGAGTCATTATATCATTACTTCCATATATACATTACTTATGAATTCATATAATTTTATACAACTCTCTTTATTCTAAAGTTGATCTACTATTAACTTAGATGACTCCATTAATTACCAAATTTGTTCATTAAATATTACCTCCTTACCAGACCCCTAACAATATTAAAACATTCTAACTGCATTATTTAATCGTAGAGAAGTTCACTCACTCAAAAATGAAGACTAAATCCCGACGTCCTTCGCTGTTTGGACTGTTGCACCTGTGGTTTTCCAAATTTCACCAATATATTGATATCCGATCATAGTACTCGTCTACATGATTATTTTGATGGATGGACAGTCAAATTTGTTGAAATTGAAAGAGTTATGTCACTTTAAAGTTTTGAAATGAAAGTGGGAAAATGAGGATGAAAAGATAGAAGATAAACAAATGTTTCTGATCTAATAGGGGTTTTTATAGTGTTAATTTTAGTTAGAAAACTCTTCCCACCAATTTAAATAACCTACTTTAATTTGGATTTATAAAATCAAACTGACCATTGTATGTCGACATATCTCAAACTATATGTCGACATATGAATAATGATTGGATGCTTGTAGATTTATCATTTCATGTATGTCGACATACATGATAGATTTTTCACTCGGCTATTAATTCGTCTGTATCTCTTTCATAGGACCTCTAAATCGAACAAACTTATATACCATTATGATTAAAAAACTGAGCCGGACGCAATAGTATAGGTCCCATTGTAAATTTCAAAAGTTGAAAAAATGATAATTTTGATCCTTCAATAATTAAATCGATTAATTAGTCAAAAAATCCATTATCATTTATTGTTAAAACACTGGGGTATTACATGCCACCTCCTATTTTGGTTTAAAGACTGTATTTTGATTAACCAAATGTTTTATGCCCTGCCATAAAAGATTAGAACATATACTTTCAATCTCATTTATCACATTTTTCGAGATCTAGCAAATTTGCATTCAAAAAACTATAATGGATTGAATTACTAATCAACTCTAATCCTCCACTTAGACTTAGTAATATACCTCTCTAGCCACCGAATTTACTTTTAACTTTATCCATAAGCACATTAAAATTAGACTTTTTCTATGATGAACTACTAAGAGGAGTACTAAGATACGTAACAGAAAGACACTGAATCTCTACCTTCAAAATCCCAAAAATAATAGATTTCAAAGTTGCACCATTGCAAATTAAATCATATTTAATTAATTTCTATTAATTAAATCATATTTAACTTTAAAGTTATTAATTAAATCACATTTAATTAGCTTAACTCATATAAAATTTCTGAAATTTCATACTATTCATCTTAAACTATTTAAGATAAATAATTAACTATATCATTTATTGTTTGTTTATGCACATATTTTAATATATGTATACATATTAATTAATTAATTTTAAGTTAACTTTATTTAATAAAATCATTTATTTAATTAACAATTTATTTAAATGTTTAAATTAATTCAAAACTTTAATATAATTCATCTTAAACAAATTTAAGATAAATATATAACTATAACAATTATACTAACCTACCTACATACAAAATACATACATACATACATATATATATATATATATGTGTGTGTGTGTGTTAATTAATTAACTATTTAATTTAATTAATCAAATTACTTACATAGATTAAAATTTCAAAATTATTTATTTTGATTTCTTAAAATAATTTTGAATCCTTATTTAACTTTTACAAAATTTTCCTTTTATATTTTAAATGTTAAAATATATCTTATATTTTCAAATTGAATTTTGAAAATTAGCCCAAGGCCTAAATGAATTTTGGCCTTTACAATTGGGCTAACCTTTTAGACTTACTCCACTCATTGGGACAGGTCTGCAGCTAGGGAGAGGAGAATACTATATTATTCAACGTTGAGCCTTGGCACTACATTTCTAAACACTCATCGGGTATGTAGGTTCAATTAGCTGGCTTTAAAGTTGCTAATTAGACGACATAGATCATTAGGGCTCTGATACCATTGTAGAAATTGGGCCAGTCTACAGTGGGTAAATTAGGTGAATTTCAAATATATTCTCTGTTCGGATCATAGTGTGCCTATGAACTCTAATGGTATTTCACTAGGTCGAATCTAGTTGTTATGATAAAATCATATTTTATTAATATTATCTTGTTCATAATTAATTAAATCAATGTTTTTTTTGAAATGGTACTTATTATACAACAAATCACTGTGACAACATATCATATGTCAATAAACGTTCGAATCACGCTACGCAAGTTTCGAACTTGTGACCTCTCGCACCAAAGCCAAATCACTTAACCACTGGGACAATGGTGCTTGTCTTAATTAAATCAATGTTACTTAAGTGTGAAATTTGAAAATGCATGAATATATCTAATATATTCAAATTTCAAATTATGTGACAAACATGTGAAACATAAAACAAGTGTAATTCTTAAGTTTTAAATGGTGGGAACAAATATGAAACTAGATCTAGATGTAATCACATTAAGGTCTAAAAAGTAGGGGTGGGCATAAACCGCACCGCTATACGGAAACCGCCCGCACCAAACCGCAAAAACGGTGCGGAAACCCGCACCGAATCTTCTAACCAAAGCAAATACCCCAAACCGAACCGACCCGCATCGATACGGTTCTATTGCGGTTTGGACGATTGAACCAACAATATTAAACCGGACCGAACCAAATATTTACACTAGTAATCTTATGATAAAAATATAAGCAACCCCTATCTTATTTTAGATTTTAACGATGTATATTCAATTTTTAGTTTATGTTATTATATTAATAATATTCGCTGTCATAAAGGAAGAAGTTATAGTTTTAGTATAATATTTTTCATCTCATTTTTTTAGATAAATGCTAATTGTACTTTTATTCTAGTCATTTTCTTTGATGATTATGCATTGATTAATGTTGATGTTTGGTTAATCCACCAAAAAAATCTTCCTTGTAGCTAAATGTCAAATTGAAATATTCATAAAGTTAAGAACTAATCTTTCATTTCAATATAACATTGTGTGTTTTTTACCTTTAAGTGTAAAAGCTTCACACAGTTGCCTTCGTAAATTGATTGTTGATGGAAGTAATTCTTTTATTTCATATTTAATATGGGTTCAAACTAGATCGGACCGAAACCAAACCGTATTACATTCAAACCGAACCGAAACCGAACCGTTTAAAAGTTTAGTATAATGGTTTGTATTTTTGATTAACCGTTAAATGCGGTGCGGAAGCGGTTGGACTTCAAACCGCACCAAACCGACCCGCGCCCACCCCTACTAAAAAGGAAAGAAATGAAAAAGGGCATCATTAACTAATTCCACCATCCCTCTTCAGAAATTTTTAATCGATCCAACATCTAATTAACATACAAGAGATGGTATGATATAATAAAAATGAAAAAACGTAAAAATCAATACCATGATCAATATATATGTGTTGGTATTGGGATTTATATTTATAACATGTATATTCGATATTTATATGTATATATTATTGTCTCAATTTTAAATTATTCATCTTTTTTATAAATTATGTTTCTAAAATTTACCTTAACAAAATAAAGTATAAATATAAATGTTTATACACACACACATACACACACATATATATACATATACATACATATACGTGTGTATATATATATAATATAATGATTAACTCAAAACTTTTCAACTGATTCAAAAATAAACAACAATATTATGTTAAAATTTTCTGATGTATTTGCAAATAATTGTATACTTAATTAATTGATGATATGCATACACGCATACCGACACACACACATACATACATATATATATATATATATATATATCAACCTAAAATAAAATTTTGTTTTTATAAACAGTCAAAATATTATAACACCAAAATTGCACACAACAAATCAACAAGACATAAATAATCTTTTAAAACATTCAAACAGAGATATTTATAACATTAAAATGTATAACATGTTTAGAATATTAATATAAGTAATTTTAAAGCATAGATCGATAACTAAAACTTTATTTTAATCATATAAAAAATTTTGTTTTGATTTTTCATATTCAAATCAAATTAAATCATTCAATAAATTATTCAAATTGCATAGTGTATTTTAAATCAAGGAGAGGCAATATTATGTACATAGAAAACTGTGATAAACATATTACATCTAAAAAAACAATTAAAATTAGAATATATCTTTCTGATCTAGTCAATAAGTTAAACTTTAATTGAAAATCCCTCCTTAGATCCTTGAATCTACACCCATAAAACCTTTCTTATTCTTTATTTAAAACCTTCCCCTTTAATTCCTAATCAATTTTCAGTTAAGCTAAATCACCACCTATCCTTTGCATGTCCGGCCAAGCATGTATGCTTACGTGGGCTAATTTTCTAAAAAGCTTGTTAAGTAATTAACTGTATTTAAAGCCCGTTTGAATACATACAGATATCGTATATCGATACTTGCATATATAACTTTTACACATATATCCAAATAATTGCAATCGACACCCAAAACATCAAATAAATTAACAATAATAAATATTTATTAAATGTTAATGGATATAAATAATTTATAAAAAAATTAAACTAATTAAATTGTGTGGTTTTTTGAAAAATTCACAAATGCGGTTGTGAGACTTAGAGATGTGAATTTAGTTAGCGATTAATAATGAACAATTCGAATATTAACGTTCACACATCACTTTAGCTAGTGGTGTGACAATTTAGCTATATTCGTCACTTACAATCTTTTCTGTAAAAATCCAATTTCACATTTTCTTTAGCAGTACCTTTTACCAATGATTATTTATACATGTTATCTTCGTCAACACTATGTCACTTTAGAATTTATGGAATTTTGTTTTTGTTAAAATTCCAGTATCATCCTTATTCAATTCAGTTAGTCCATAAACAAATTCCATGATTCAATAATAATATTTATTACTAACCATACTATTCTGGTTAAAAATTTTGACTTTGAATTGACTACAGTTGTCAGTTATGCTAACCACATGCAACTGAGGAGACGAATTCTCTATTAAATAGTGATCACTTCCAATGTTTTAACTCAGACCCAACTATAGTCACTCGATGGGTTGCCATGCCATGATTTAACTATAACTAAAGTTGAGTACTCATATTGAAGTTCCACGGTATTCTCAAGTCGAGCGAACCGTATAACATCGTTACCTTGGGATTTCCTGTTAACCAAGTTATTATTAACCAACAAGAACTCTAGGATGAGTCATTCCATAACCATTCAATAACTACGAGTACATAATCCATTGGTTTCTTCAACAACCATGGGTAATATACTACCTAACATTTGGAGAGAGTTACGCGCTCTGATCTAACCGATGTATCGGTACCCTTTCTCGAAACATCTTGGCTATGAATATTTAAAATATTATGTTATTTTATATTGTGATGATTTTCTCATGATCACAACTTGTAATTATTATCACTAAACAAATCATATAGGGATTTTCTATTTTAATATACTTAAACTAATTGCTTAATTAATATATCGCAATATAACAAGTATAAAATTGAAAACAAATACCTATTATTTCGAATGGATTTTATTGCAGAGTTAATAATTTACAATAAATTACGGAATTTCCCATAAGGCATACCCTTAACTCTCTCAAGCTATACACTAGCAACCATCAGTATCTCCAATACATACACTCAAACCAAACCACACACACAGCAATGCAAAACAATTCATGTCAACATATTCAATTCCTAATATTCCTAGCAATATAAGATGTGTTACCATACGGATACCAACAATAACCTGGATATAAACAACAATATAAATAGCAAAATATGTGAAAATAAATAACATTCATCCACCACATCGACATATTTCATGAGTATGGCAGATGATAAATGAGTAAATACTAATGCCTCCAATATAAATGCCAGTTTATGGCATATAAGCATGGATGCAAAACATCCTAAAAGACACTGATAATTTCTATATGTATGCAACATGATATACAAGAAATCCAGTCATATATCAAAACATAAGTCGCATAACAAAGCATAACATGCTGTCCAATTTTCTTAATTTTAATTAAGCAAACAAAATAGGGAAAACATACCAGAAAAGTGTGATGGATGGGAAGTCTAATCTTCTCTTTTGGCTCCTATGAACTCTCCATTAGGTCATTTCTCAACTGGACTCTAGCCAGTTTAACCACCTTAATTCTAGGTCTCCTGGTCTCATGCTCAATAACACGAGTAGGTGCAAGCTAGACAAGTGGCTCTTTCTCCGCTTCAACCTCTTTTAGCTGACTCATCCCAACTATAGTAATTGAATTGTATAAACATTTGTATGGGTGTGACACATGAAAAAAATTATGAAATCCCTCCAACTTTTCAGGAAGATCCACCTAATAAGGTAACTACCTACTCTCCAGAATCAGATAAGGCCCTACTAATATCGGTGCTAACTTTCCTAAACTACCAAACCTTATACATGTCATAGTGTCCAGAGCTTCACAAAAACCACTTCGCCTATTGTAAACTCCAACTTCATATGTCTCTAGTCAACGTACGATTTCTTCCTGCCTTGTAGAGTCTTCATTCTCCTATATATCAAATCTACTTTCTTCGAAGTCGTGTTGGGCCCAAGAATACTCCTATTTAAGTTCCCCACCAATAAGGTGGAGATCATCATGGCCTCCCGTACAATGCCCAAAATAATGCCATTCCAATACTTGCCCAATAACCTTATCATAAGTAAACTCTACTAATAGAAAGTAGTCTTCCCAAGAACCTCCAAAGAACCTCCAAAGAACAAAATAAACATTTGCAATAAATCATCAACACCTGATTCACTCGCTTGGTCTCTCCATCCATCTATGGGTGATAGGCTGTACTTAAATTTAGTTCAGTGCCTAAAGCATTTTGAAGAATCCTCTAAAATTCATTAGTAAAATGTGGATCTCGATCTCTGACAATAATGGAAGGAACTCCATGCAGTCAAACTCCTTCTCTCACATATAAGGGTGCTAAAGATGTAGTTGTCCTCGTACTCCTAATTGGAATAAAATGAGCATATTTGGTAAGTCGATCGACAATGACCCAAACACTCTCGTTTCCCCTTCTGCTCTTAGGTAGTCCATAAAAAACCCATAGAGATGGTTTCCCCTTTCCACTAAGGAATATTGAAAGGCTGTAATAATCCACCAACCTTTTTCTGCTCTTCCTTTACCATTTGACATGTCACGCACTTCGAATTGAACTTCACTACATGTATGTTCATACATGGCCAGAAGAAGACCCTCTTCATATCTCAATATATTTTTGTCACCACGGGATAAATAGTCATCCTAGAATAATGGAACTCATCTAGTGTTAATACCTCATATATTTATTTTGATGACAACAACCATATAAATATAGATACTAATGTTTTGCCAAGTTGTATAGTATATATTGTTGAACATTTCATAGGTACAGAATTTTTAAGCTTGGAGACTGATTAGTATAAAGACTAAAGATCAAGATTCAAAGATGATCAAGACTCATGAGTTTAAAGACAAAGATTTGAAGAGCTCAAGACTTTAGTGTATAGTTATGAGTCATTAGAATAACTATTAAAGTCCCTAATAGCAGATCTAATCTTTATCGCAAATTTCTGATCTTTGATATTTTATCAAAATAAATGATTTAAAATTCAAAATATATTTTTACAAATATTTTAAAAAAGTTTTTATGTGTTCAAACTATTTAAAAACTATGTTTAAATTATTTTACAAAAATACAGAAGTTTGAAAATAATTTAAAAGAAAATTATTTTCAAAATTTACAAGGGTATATCGACATACCCCTCCTAGATATATCGAATTAGTAATCGTTAATTTGTTTTTAAAATTTGAAAAGAGGTGTCTTTTGGACACACTTCTTTATGAATGGATACATCTATTTATTCACTATATAAAAGGGAGTGTAAATGAATTTTCTAACTAATTTTTCTTACTTTGTTCTTACTCCTTACTCCCTTGAAATATTTCTTGAAAACTACTTACTACATTCTTCAAAAATACATAGAATTAATCCATACGCCACTAGATTGATTCTCTATAAATTATTTACTATTTTGGAAGCATTCTCTTTACAAACTCAAAGATCAAACTGCTATTAGAAGGGCTATAAGATAACTTGTATCCCAAGTACAACTGTTTGTATTTGGAAATCAACACTCTACTCTTATTTGTTTAGGTGTGCTAGTTACCTGTTCAAATCAAGTGGGTGTGCTAGGAGCCCGTCTAAATCTACTGGATGATCTTGTTGCCTGGTAAATCAAGACTGTTTACCCCGGACTCGTGAGATAGGAGGGTGTATCTCATTACCTTGAAATTGAAACTGTATTCTAGTCTGCTTGCTATCTATTTAAATAGGCGTTGGAAAACAAATCTATACATACACTATACAGTACTAGACGTAGAATTGATTGATCCAAACCAATATAAAAACTTTTGGAATTATCTCTCTTACTTTACTTTTTGATATTGTAATCATATTTATCTGTGATTTTATATGTGGCTACTTGATTAGTATAGATATGTGTTGATAATTTGTGATTTGATTTAACACTTGAAACAAAATAAAAAAGATTCATAAAAGTTATAAAACATTAATCACCCCAATTTAGTGTTAAAGTAGCCATAAGATCCGTTACACTGTAAACCACATTTAGCATCAGAGCAGAGATTTTTAAAAACTCATAATTTGATTTTTGAAAAGTATAAATGGCTAGTAATATAATCAGTACACTTTTTAACACTTTTGTAGAAAACAAAGTTATGAAATCTGTAAGTTACTATCAAATAGATTAGAAACTAACTATTCTAAAAAGTTAAATGATATTTTGGAAAAGTATAATGTGAAATTGTAGGAACAAGTATGTTATATGGATGATAGTGAACAAACATTTGATATTCATACATCACAAATCAAGAAGGACAAATGGATACTAGACAGTGGATGCTCAAGACACACGACTGGAAATCCGAAGATCTTAAAGGATATAGTTTGCAAAGATGGGGGATTAGTTAACTTCAGAGACAACTCAAAAGGATATGTGATTGGCATCGGTAAAGTCGGTAACTCTAAAACTCTTATTATTTCTAATGTTTTGCTAGTTAGGAATTTGAAACGTAATTTGCTTAGTATTAGTCAATTATGTGATAAGGGTTTTAAAATTATATTTGAAAAAGATATTTGCCACATCGAGGATAGTGAGTCCAAAATTATCTTTGATGGTGTTAGGAAATGTAATATTTACATCTTAAGTATGAAGTGTCTAATGACAATCTTTGTCTTCAGGCTAAATCTAGTGATCCTTGGATTTGGCATAAAAGATTAAGTTATTTAAATTTTAAACACTTAACCAAAGTTGCTAGATATGAACTTGTTAAGGGACTCCCTAAATGAGTTTTAATGTCAACAACTTATATAATGCTTTTCGACTAGGAAAACTTCGTAAAAGTTCTTTTAAATCAGAAGAAATGATTTTAACTTCTCAATCCTTAGAATTTCTTCACCTAGATCTTTTTGGACCATCACAAATACTATCTATAAACCATAATAGCTATGTTTTTGTAATTGTAGATAATTTCTCTAGATTTAGTACATGGACAATCTTTCTAAAACTTAAAAGCGAAGCTTTTGAAATGTCTAATTTTTTTACAAAAAGAATTCAAAATCAAAATTCAATAAAAATCAAAATGATTAGAAGTGATCATGGAGGAGAATTAGGAAATGAAAATTTTGAAAACTTTGGTAATAAGAAAGGAATTACACATAACTTTTCATTCCATTGAACACTCCAATAAAACGGAGTAGTAGAATATAAAAATAGAACTATACAAGAATGTGTTAGGACCATGCTAAATGATAGTGATTTACCTAGAAGTTTTTAGGCTGAAGCAGTTTCGACAACATGCTATATTTTAAATAGAATTTTATTTAGACCTTTGACAAAAGAAAACTCCTTATAAATTATTTTATGATAAAAACGTAAAGTATCTTATTTTAGAGTTTTTGGTAATAATTGTTTTATATTAAATACAAAAGATAATTTAGATAAATTTAATGCTAAATCAGATAAAGGAATTTGAAATGAGTCATATATGAGAACTAACTTTCCATTTAGGATTACAAAGAAGACAATTAAGTAATGGTATAGTTATAAGTCAAGAAAAGTATGCTAAGTAACTAGTAAAGAAATTTGGTATGCCCAATACTTGCGGTAAGCTAGCTCCCATGGCAACTAATGAAAAACTAAATAAGAAAGAAAATTCAAAAGATGTAGATCAAAAACTATATAGAGGTATGATAGGATCTTTGCTTTATATAACTGCTAGTAGACCTGATATAATACAGAGTGCATGTCTCTGTGCAGGATATCAATCCCAACCTAAGAAAACTCATCTAAAAGCCTTAAAATGTATTCTAAGATATGTAAACAACACACTAGACTATAGACTCTTCTACTTAAAAGAAGACTCCTTTAACTTAATATCATATAGTGGCACTGATTATGTTAGATGCAAATCAAACCGAAAAAGTACAATCGGAACTAATTACTTTTTAGGGAACTCCCTTGTTTCCTGATTTAGCAAAAAGAAAAATTCTGTATCTCTATCCACAATAGAGGCAGAATATATCTTAGCTGCATTAGCCTATTTACAGGTTATCTATATGCAACAACTTTAAAAGATTTTAGTTTAAATCTAAAACAGTCGCCAATAAACTCAGATAATATTAACGCAATAATTTTTTCTAAGAACCCAACACATCACTCTAGGACCTAACATATAGACATAAGACATTGATTTCTAAGAGACAACGCAAATAAAGAAGTTATTTCACTCGAATTTTTAAATACTGAAAATCAAATAGTCGATATCTTAACGAAACCTTTAGTATAAACTGCCTTCATTAAATGAAGAAGAGAGTTAGGAATATGTTCTTTCACAGAAATCTAAATATAATAGCTTTTATTGATTAAAATAAAAAAGAAATGAAAATTACATTTTTAGCTGCATATGTTGACATATGCTTTCTATATATGTCGACGTACCTGATAGTTTTTTTAAAACTAATTTTCTCTCTTTAATTTAGAATTTGAAATCTATTTGTATAACCACCAAATTTCGAATTTACTCTCATTTCCCAATCTTCTTCTTTCTGAAAACTCAAATTATATTATAAATTCATGGATCCTTCAAACTCCAAAAGGCAAAGAGATGAGTCAACCCCTATGAACTTCAATATCTCTAACCCAGGACCCTTTCAAAACTCTACCCTAGCCAAAGTCACCAAAATTAAAGATGATCTGAAGCATGTCATTAACATGCTTTCTAAAATAGAAGTAGTTTAGATCCGTCTCTTGAAAGAGCTAGAGAGCAAGGCAAAATTCTTTGAAACTTTCAAAAGCATCTATTGGACAATGATGTTAATCCAATAGTGATTGAAGAAGACATCCCTAGTCTTGTCATTCATAACCCCATAAAGGATGAGGAAGAGGAAGATAATGATGTAGATGGCGACGAGGTTAAGTGTGTAGGAGAAGTTTTCTTTGATTCAAATGGAAATCTTATGGAACAAAAAGGAAAATTTTGCCTTCACTGTCCTAATTGTTCTATCTATAAGACTCTAATAATTAAAAAAAATTGATTTATATGTTAGTTTGGTTTGTATATATGGTTTGACTTGGGTTATTTAGGGTTGTTTTCTTATAAGTTTGGGTTATATAATAGTTTGATTTGTATTTTGGAATGATTAATAAAGTTTTCCTTGTCTTATTTATTTAATGTCTTCAATATTTAGTATATGATTTAGAATTTAATCATTACTCAATATATACCCTAAATATATGATTAGTATTTCCATAAATATATGCCTTACATATAATCTAATCACAATTGTGTATATGTTTTAAATCTCTAAAAAATTTGTTTAGAATTTAAATATTGATTTTGACTCCATAATTCATTAGTATATCACATTTTAGGGGGAGTTTTGCTTTTCATCCACTTTTGTCGATGAAAAAGGGGAAAAAATAAAATATAACACATGCATATAACAGAGGGAGTTATTTAACTCAGGGGGAGTTATATTATATTTTATATACAAAAATATTTACATGGTTGTCATCATCAAAAAGGGGAGATTGTCAATACCTCAAATATTGATTTTGATGACAATAACCATATAAATATAGATACTAATGTTTTGCCAAGTTTTATAGTATATATTGCAGAATATTACACAGGTACATAATGATTAAGCTTGAAGACTGATCAGTATAAAGACTAAAGTTCAAGATCTAGAGATGATCAAGACTCATGAGTTTAAAGACAAAGAGAGCTCAAGACTTTAGTGTATAGTTATGAGTCTTTAGCATAAATTGTTAAAGTCCCTAATATTAGATTCTGATCTTTTTTTTTAAAATAAAATAACTTGTTGAAGTTTCGAAGAGAAACCGACAAACTGCATCTCAATTACCTATAACCTATTAATCCGTCAGGCCTAGGGGATTTATTTGCGGAAACCTAAATAGCAGAGGTGATGGGATACGAACTTGGGGTATCGCATCCAAAGCCATGTGTGTGGATGTTGCCCTACAGGTATTGCCCCCAACCAACTAAGCTACTAGGCCGGGTCGATTAGATTTTGATCTTTATCACAAATTTCTAATCTTTGATATTTTATCAAAATAAATTATTTAAAATTAAAAATATATTTTTTACAAATATTTTATAAAAGTTTTTATGTGTTCAAAGTATTTAAAACCCATATTTAAATTATTTTACCAAAATATAGAAGTCTGAAAAAAAATATAAGAAAAACCATTTTCAAATTTTATAAGAGTATGTCGCTATACCCCTTCTAAATATGTCCATATAGTAACCATTAATTTGTTTTTATTTAATTTGAAATGGGGTTTCTTTTGGACACACCTCTTCATGAATGGATACATTTGTTCATTCACTATATAAAAGGGAGTGTAAATGAATTTTCTAACTAATTTTTCTTACTTTCTTCTTATTCCTTACTTCCTTGAAATATTTCTTGAAAACTACATACTAAATTCCTTAAAAATACATAGAATCAATCCATACACCACTAGATTGATTTCTATACAAATTATTTACTGTTTTCGAAGCATTCTCTCCACAAACTCAAAGATCAAACCGCTATTAGAAGGCTATAGGATATCCTGTATATCAAGTACAACTGTTTGTATTTATAAATCAACAACTCTATTATTATATGTTTGAGTGTGCTTGTTGCCCGTTCAAGTAAAGTGGGTGTGCTTAGTAACCTGTCTAAATCTAGTGGATGATCTTGTTGCCCGATAAATCAAGAGAGTTTACCTTGGACTCGTGAGATGGGAGGGTGTACCTCATTGCCTTTGTATCAAGACTTTATTCTTGTTTGCTTACTACTTGTTTAAAGTTGGCGTTAGAAAAGAAATCTGTACATACATTGTACAGGACTGGATGTAGAATTGGTTAATCCGAACTAGTATAAAAACTCCTGATGTCATCTCTCTTACTTTACCTTTTGTTATTGCTTTTATATTTATTTGTGATTGGGATTAGTATAGATCTATGTTGATAATATGTTATTTTATTTAAATCTTAAAAAAAAGTTAAAAGGACTCATAAAAGTTATAAAACACTATTCACCCCTTCCTCATGTGTTAAAGTAGCCTTAAGATCCGTTACACGTAATCCACCTCTAGTACCAAGTCAATCAATTCCTTAAAATGAGGAACACACAACCTACCATCATTATGTAGCCACCCCTATAATAAATGGAACAACGATCCAAATGACTCGAATGCTCATCTTTGTTCAGCTTTTAAATTTTTTTAACAACATCATGTATTGCTTCTGACTTGAACCGATACAATTCATAAGTTAAGGATGAACATCTAAGCTAGCTACAAACCCCGATGCAAGGTCTGATGAAGGTCAGAAATGAAACGCAAAAATAAACTCCAAGTGCTTCCACTCCAGAAACATAGAGCCTAGCATCACGTGTCTCCTACCCAAGGTATTAGCTACAATATTGCCTTTTCCTATATATCCTCAAATTCAAATCTTTTTGGGAGAACAAATACTTAAGGGACTTATGTTTTGTAAACAACTCGAATCATTCTCCTAAAACATAGTGCCTCCAAGGTTTAAGAGAAGAAACAATAGCTCCCAACTCATGATCATGGGTTGGATAATTTTTTTCGTGTACTTTCAACTGCCGACTAGCATAACAAACAACTCTACCTTCCTACATCAAAACAGCTCCAAGTTTTGTACCTCAAGCATTGGTATACACAATAAATGGCTTCGAACCATCCAGAATTATAAATAAGTGCACTTGTTAATGACTCCTTTAGCATGATAAAAGCTCACACTCCAAGTTCAACGAGGAACGTGTCAACGGCGTGAAAAACATTGCAAACTCTTTAATAAACTTCCTGTAATAGCCAGTCAAACTAAGAAAACTTTTACCTCTGTAGTATCCTTGGTACATGCCAATCTTGTACCGTAGAATGTTTACTAGGATCAACATTTAATCCGTGCTTAAAAACAACATGGCCAAGAAAGTGAACCTCCTTGCGCCAAAAGTGACATTTGGAAAATTCGCTTTAACCTTATGCCTACGCATTGTAATAAGCACTTCTCTCGAATGCAACTTGTTTTCTTCATCGATTTTCGAATACACAAGTATATCATCAACAAACACCACCGCGAACTTATTTAGCAACCCTCCAAAGACTTGACCCATAAGGTCAAAGAAATATGTTGGTGCATTGGTTTGCCTAAACCGCATGTCTTACCATTCAAAAAGTCCATTAGAATTACAAAAAGCGGTTTTCTGAAGACTGTCATTGGCCATATGCAACTGGAGAAAATCAATAGCCAAGTGAAGTTGAGAAAATATCTTTGCTCCAATTAACTGATCAAATAAGCAATCGGTACATGGTAGTGGAAAACAATTCTTTTTCGTTAACTTATTCAGGTCTCGATAATCGATGCAAAGCCTTAAAGAGCCATCTACTTTAGTAGTAATGACAGTTGGTGCTCCACACTCTGAAATACCTCTCCGGATGAACACTTCACCAATAATTCGTTCGGCTATTTATTATTGAGCTCACGCCTTTCTCTAGGAGCCATACGCCTAAGTGGTAAAGCAACTGGTCTGGCATCCTTTTCTAGATGAATCCAAAATTCAATCTCCCAGTGAGAAGGATGACCAAAAATTTCAATAAAGATATTTAGAAAATCCCAAACTATAGGAACATGAGCTAAATCATCATGTGATAGGCCTACGGAACACAGATTAACTCAACATAATAGTACTATTAGGATTGCAATAAACATCAAGGCCATACCCACTACAAGTACCCAAGTGAATAACCTTCCTATCAAAATTCAACACCGCTCCATATATAAGCATCCATTCCATCCCCATAATTAAACTAAAACCAGAAAATTCAAAAACAAGAGCATTGCAATCAAATTCGACACCCAAAATATAAAACTTCAAACCCTATAAATCATGGATCAATGGATTAGACCTCAACCGGATTTGATACTATAATAGGGTATGTGATTGTACTAGTCTCAAGTGCAATTCATCTACTATATTACTCAAAATAAATGAGTGAGATGCTCTGGTATCAAATAAAGTTTGAATAGGTAAATTTGAAAGAGTCAACACACCTTTTACGATGACCTTCTTCCCTTTAACCACAACTAGGGTGCGCTAGAGCAACGGATAGCATCAAGTGCATAAGCTAGAACCACCTAAGTAGAAGTCTTAAGCAAAGTTGGACACTCCTTCATATGTCTAAGATGGTAGTAGTTGTAGCATTTGATCATCAAAACATTCACTCTACAATTATTTTGCTTAGTACCCTCAAATTGCATCTTACACCTAAATCTTTGTTTTCTGATTATGCCTTGAGCTTCTACTTCACCCTTGCATTTATTTGTTGAATTGGTTTTCCCTCTAACTTATTAGGCTCTTCTTTAGCAACTAAATTTAGTAATTCCATTTCTACCAAGTTCTCCAAAGTAGCATCAGTGGGTATACGACTCAAAGCAATATCCCTTAAAGATAGATTAAAGCCCTTAGCAAATATTTCTGCCTTCTTCACTGGAGTATTATTGAGGTATAGGCCATACTTTAATAGCTTGTTGAACTCAATGATTTACTCCTTGATGCTAAGGTCTTGCTATTCTAAACGGATAAACTTCTCCAAATCCGCTCCCCATTTAGCCTTGATATAAACTTAACTTTAAAGTACTTCCTAAAATCAGTCCAAGTAAACTCAGTTTCTTTGTCTCTGCAGTGTTAATATCCCACCATTTCAAGGCTTCTCCTTATAAGTGCCATGAAGCCAACTGCCTCTTCATTGCATCCTCCATACCTATCATAGCAAATATCCTATAAAAATTCCTCAGTCATGCTTGAATCTTAACAATGTTCCTAAGTAATTTTTCAACCCAAACTCTAGAAATCCAAACACAATTTGGGAAAATCCAAGGCAGGTGGTGCGGGAACGACACCATGTGCTTGGGCTGGGGGTCCTCCATTATGGTTAATTTCAGTCTAGCCACTTGCCTAAAGATTTTGGAGGAACCATACTAGAATGTTCACACTCGGAACTTCCATTGCTACCTTACCAAAACTATTTTCAATTTGATTGCTCATTTCCACTTATATATAAATAGGAATCATTAGCACTTTCCTTAGATAGCAGCTAGCATTACTAGGATTTTATGCCTGTATCTTGTTATACTTATTTACATAATTAAATTTTAAAAATATATAGGTATGCATAATCGTAAGGAACTCTAAACCTAGGCTCTAATACCAAATGTAACAACCATGCCTCCAAACACATCGATTCAACATCTAAAAGCAACGTTCAAACTTGTGTCGTGCCAAAAAGTATAGGTCATTAGGTTTTTAATGATTTAAGTGGTACAGATGAAAATAAACGTCAAAAAATTCTACACTTTCAGGTCTCACAGTGGAAGGAAAAGTTAATACATATACTTGGAATGGATATTCTAAATATATAGAAGGGTATACATGGAAAAATAAAACAATGGAGATAATCATTTTAAAAAGTGACGTGTACAAAATTTCCACACATGATAATTTATATGTATATATTAGACTCTGGTTAACACCCAGTTTAATATAAAAAAGCTATGATATAGCTATAACATTTTTGGTTCATAACCAAACAAATCGATACTACATATTGTTTCCTCTTGTTAAGTATTATTTGTAAAGCCAATAATTATTCCACTTCTATGAAATAATTTCATTATGTTATGTGTATAGATGTGTTTACCTAAAATAATGTTAATGTGAATCATGTGGCTATTGATTTGTTATAACCAAAAAAATAAAAATATTAGTCAAATGTTGAATTAATGCGACTTTAGTGCCTAATGACAGAACTCTTTTTTGATGCAACTATTAAACATTTTCATCATCATCATAAATACTATTTTTATTTCTTATGAAAACCAAAAAGAGATCAATTCACTACACTTTGGTTTTTCTATAAATTAAAGTTGTTTGTTCAATTTCTTTCAATTTCGTTATTATGATTATAACGTAACTCTTTTTACTAGTGAAGTACATTTTTGTTTTTGTAAGAATGTTTTTTGCCAATGTTTTTTATTCTCATATAGAATATTAATGGAGTAAAATCTGTTAGAAGGAAAAAGTGTAACAAATGCTTAATGGTCTTATTTATTCTCTCATAGTACAATAGACATCATAACATGGTTTGGAATGGGACAACTGACATTATCTTGCCTTGACATATGATGCTATTAAGTAATAGTAGAATTCAAGTCTGTTGGGATCTAAGATCATCTAGGAATTCAATATATGAAAATTTTAACAAAGTGGGAATCATTAACACAACTTATACAAAATTATGGAGTTACAGGTTGTACTTTTATTCCTCGATACTTCCAAGTTTTCCGTGATTATAATTATTTAAAGCTTCATTCTTTTATGGAGGATCTCAGTAGTAATTGTTGCTTTTCATAACATTGCTTTGATAAGGTTGTTCTATACCACTCTATGCTTCATACCCAAATCATACTTCTACTGTGTAAAGAGTGAATATAAATGAACATATTGCATAATTCTATCTTTGTGACTACATCACTTTAAGAAACATTGGTATTTGATACATATTTTTTGTAACATGGACGACAAAATATTCCCATATTAAAGATAAGGTTTAAAAAGAAAGTAATATTGATTAAAATAACTAAAATCATTTGAAATAAATTAGCTAAATGAAATGTGCCACTTTATTTTTGCGGATTTTTCCGTCAAGTCCCTACAAATAATTTTAATATACAAATACCATCCCTCATAATTTTATGTAAATTAGGTCTCTTGTTGTGTATTTCCTTTTGCAACCAGCTGATATTTTCACACTCATATTAATATTTTACATCTTATTTTGATTTCAATATTTAAAATGTAATAAGTTTTTGTAGAAATATCGTATCAATAAATCATTTTCACCATTAAATCATAAATTTTATGATTTTTCAAATGATATATGTTATGTATATGTAAATATTTAGTCGTTGAATTTTTTCCGAAAATTAAAAAATTTCTACAGAAATAACGTATTTAAAAGTGCATAGTTCAAATGCAACTATAATTGCATCATTCAAATCACTTGATTCAAAATTAATAAGCATGCAGTTAAAATTATAAGTGCATTATATTAATATAGTTATTGGTGTATTTTCTTAATGCAATTAAAAATTTTTTTGTGGCAAAGCCAGCGGGGTTGAATAGCCTCTACCATTTATTTATATCAATAAGCAGAACTTACAATATAAATGAGATACAAGATAGCAAGGAAGACAGGAAAAAATAATAAAGAAAGACAGAAGGAAAAGAAAGACACAACATACAAGCTAGGACCACTTTGCAAGTGTATCTGTATCAATGGGGTAGGAAGACATGGATACCATAGAGAGAATTTTACTGCATATCTGATAATATATCTACATAAGATTCTTGCACTTATGTGTGAATATTCTCTAGTTCCTTTCATGCCAAATTTCTGAGACTGTAACTTTAAGCAATATTAATATCTCATATGTAGATGACTACTTCCATCTTAAAGCTTTATATATGCTCATCCATTCAAGCTTACTGTCTATCTGTGGAGATCTAAATCCACCTCTTAACTTTATTTTAGACCATAAAATCGAGTAAAGGTGCATCTAAAGAATAAATGATGAATATCCTCAACCGCAAATGAACAAAATAAACACAGGGTCTAGACTGCTATACATTTCACTGCTAAATTACACAGAGTGTGTAGAGCATTTCTAAGTACCTTCCAGAGCATAAAGTTAAGCTTTTCATCCACATTCATGTTCCAGATTCTGTTGTACCAAGGGAAGAAAGGAAGATGTTTCTCTCCCGCAATGGCAGAGTAGACAATATGTGTGGAATGGTCTTTAAGGTCATCTGTCCATTTATATTCTTCATTTTGGCTATAGATATAGGGTTTATCATTAAATAAAATTCATAATGCATTTATTGAGGTATTACTTGTATGAGGTAGAGTGATTTTTCCATTGGAAATATAGGATGTGGCTCTAGCATTAAAGGATATGCCAAACTGGGTTATATTATCATGAGAGAGCATTCTTTGGAGAATCATGCCTTTTAATCCAAGGAGTAGTCCAAAATTTAGACTTGTTAGCTGAGGAAAGGAGAAGTTTAGTATGCGGAAGCGAAGTATCCCTTATTTTTATCATTGTTTTCCATACCCAACTCTAAGCCTGTTTAGAGGAAGCAAGCCATATTTCATCATCTTTTAAGTTGTTTCTTATGCTCCATGGAACCCACAACGAATCAGTTCTGGAAACAAGATTATGAAAGTGCTTAGATAAAGCTGCAATGTTCCAATTCTTCATATTTTTATGCCCAATCCTCCTTTTCTTTTTGGCATTTCTAATTTTATGAAAGCTATTAGGGACAGTTTATTTGTATGTATTGATCCAGACCATAAGAATTTTATTATAGCAAATCTTATCATGCTATAAGCTTTGTTGGCAATAAAAATGTTCTGCTCCAATATACTGTCATAGAAAGTATGACAGGATTTATTATTACAAACCTCCCAGGTTGACCTATTTTCCCATCTATTAAAAAAAATTGATATCTTTTCAAACAGAGGAACACATTGTGATACTGTTATTCTCTATTTTTCCAAAGGAATTCCTTGGTAGGCCATGTCAGTTTCCAAAGGAAGCATATTTATTATGTTCAAGCATTCAGAGACTAGATTACTGGGCAAACCAACTATTAATATATGAGATTTTTTAGAGTTAGTTTGGAGACCAGAAAACTTGTAGAAGGAGGAAAGGGTTTTCATTATTGTTTGACGGGGCTTGGCACTGTGTAACGACCCGTAAATTTTAACTGTTTTAATAACATAATTAGTTGAAATTTTGTGAAATTTTAAACGATAAAATTTTGAAATAAAAATTTGATATTTGGAATGCGTCTAATTAATCATAGCAACTGGTAAATTTTCATCAGATAATTTGGAAGTTTATTTTCTGGTGTAATTTTATTCCAATTTATATCAGTTAAAATTGATGATAATAAAATGTTTTCCAAACCTTAATATTTTTACATAGAAAAATTCGAATTCATCTTCTGACTAAGACGTCATTTTTCGTTTTTCCAAATTCGGACTTCTTTAGCTCCGTCGATCTTATTTTTCTGCGTTTTTGCTGGATTTTCCGCTAGTAGAAAATTCGAATTTTTATAATTCAATCATACCACTGATATTTGTATACCGTTTTGATCGTCTCGTCGTGCCGATCTCCGTGGTATATTCGATTGTGTGTTTGGAGTCTAGCACGCGGCGTAGTCCTTGAAATGGGCAACTATATCGGTATCCGGTTTAACTTCTGACTCTTGTGACCATTCAAATCTCCAACGGTTGAAAGCCACCAGACAATTGCTTTTATTACTCCCTGAATTATTGTGCCCTGACTTCCGCTATTCCACCATTTCGTTCCTGTGCTATTTAATGAAAATAAATAAATATAAGTTTATATGTTGAAAGTTTATTCATCTTCTTGCCTGCTCATTCCTTCATGGCCAAATCCTATCTCATCTTTTCTCTCCACACGTCAGCTCCTCTCCACAACCATTTTTCCTGCCACCGTCCGCCGTTCACCATAGCTTCCCAAGCCCTCCGTTGATCACCACCTGACAACCACAGCCCAAACTGGCCATTTCTCCACTTGAACAACAACCGAGACTCCACCTCACTTTCTCAAACCCTCTCCTCCGCACTGTGATGCCCCACCTCTATACCCACGCTAGCCAAGGACACTACGGAGAAATGCCGTCAACTAGTACGGAGAATAAGGCTGTTGAGGAGCGATCATCCGTGTAATTGCTTTGTGCGAGCACCGATATGTCAGATAGTATAACATGCATTTCGTTTCAAGAGGAAATCCGACATACCGATACAAACTCAAAGCTACCACACAGTGGCTATAATATCTTTGGAAACAAATATAGAAATAAACATAACACAAATCAGTCGCAGACATCCATATCACAAAGGCGGAAATAGATATGAATATATAACACTTAAAAGTGTTTATCAGAGTAGTGGTCAAATAAGATCCACAATATCACAAAAGAATAGTTACAAGTGCTACACAAAAGAATAAGTATACATCATGGAGTCTATATCACAAATGTATACAACAAAATGAACTACTATTCTAAGTAGTTAGCCAAAAGTCAGAATAATAATCCCAGACGAGGAGTCAAGCAGAAGCACCTGTAACGTCTCGGTCTGAGCCGAGTATTATTTAATAAGAAAATAATAAACGGATCAGTCTAACTATAAATATCAGATGAAATGACATAGAATAAGAGATATGATAAAAACGTATCATAACCGTAATGCCATACTGTGATAAGTACGTAATTGAAAATCAACAAGAGATTAATCAATATCACAAGAATCTTCTCAAAGATAAAAAGGAAATGCCATACTCTTTATTTCATTCACCAAACCATAAATGTTGATAATTATATCAATGCCAATCACAAAAGTTGGTGAAACACAAATTCGAGAAATCATCAACAGAAATCCAGAAATCACAAAAAGGGGGGAAGGCCTATCATAAACGGGAGCATGAAAACTCACCAACACGTGTATCACAAATGGAACGCTATTCCATGGTCGCTAACCATAAAAATTGAGCCGAAGCTCCATAAACGGTCTGAAGACCACGGGTCGCTATCCCGCCAAATTGAACCGAAGTTCCACATAAACGGGGTTTAGTCTCCCTCGTAGACAAATAGACATCGCACATCGCTAGTCTAAATCACAAAATGATCATCATCGATCAATAAAAAGTGTGAATTACACTAAGCTAGTAAATATATGAGTTTAGCTTCATGTCCCATAACCTCTAGCTTAACTTAAATATTTACGAACAAATTGTAGATTTCCACTCGAAAATTGTCACAAGAGTTTCAATCGAACAAGTCCAAAAATTAACCGACGAAGTAAACACAAGCGTTTCATACCACTTGTTTTGCTAAGCCGTTTAATTATATTTTCTCATACAAATGAGGTAAAGGTTTGTATATACTAATAGATTAGAAAACGGTTTTATAAACGATTTTTATATTAAAATAGAGTTGAAATCACCTTTGTAAAAGAGTTTGAATATTTACTACTAGTATAGAAACCTTTGTATTTAGAAGTGACAAATCACAAAAACGATTGTAGAAACAATCATTCATCAAAATTCACATTCGAAGACGTGAATAAAATCCAAAGAAATCGATACCGAATCCATCGAAAATGGATATTCCAAAAATCCCAAAGAAAAGGTCATCAAAGTCGATAAAAATGGTAACAACAAAAGGGAATCAACACGAATCGATTAAATTTGGAAAATCAAGCAAAACAGGTAAATGGGCAAAAGATAGCAGATTCAGACGTCTGAAAGAAGTGGTTCAGACGTCTGAATCTGGAAAATTAAAAGTTTTCCAGAACATAATTCAGACGTCTGAACCCTATATTCCAAACGTCTGAAAATAGCTAAAATTAGCCTAATTTCTTTCTGGTTGCACTCGAGCCAATTCAGACGTCTGGAGGCTTTTATTCAGACGTCTGAATACTGGGGAAAGAAAATTCCCAGTATAATATTCAGACGTCTGAACCATACGCTTCAGACGTCTGAAACTGTTGTTCTGGGCATTCCCTGAACCTAGGCCAAAAATGGCCAAACGATTATCGGAAACGATTGGACGAGCAACGACGACTAAGGATTTAAGCCTAGCGACAACCCAATCCTAATTGGCCCTTCGATACGCCTCGAATATCAATGCCCAAATATCCATAATAGGATTTTCATAGATTTTGATTTCAAAACACCAAAAATTTGAATATACACCAAATCAATCCAAACCAAAATCAAATGCAAATGAATAAGTGTTAGGAATTCATACCTAACAATCAAAGATAATTATAGACTAAGATGTGAGATAAAAATCTCACCTTTAAACCCAAAAACAAGGAAGGAGAAGCTTGAAAACAATGGAGAATCAACCTCTCTTCAATCCCGACTCAAGAAGCTTGAATTTAAGCTTAAAAGATAAACATTTCCTAAGTTAGGTTTAGGAATTTCTGAAGTTGATAAGAGAATGAGTTGGAGAAGAAGAAGAGGAGGCTTACCAAAGCTTCTTCTATGATTTGGAGCTAGAACTTGATTTGCAAATGGAAACTAGGGCTTGGAGTTTTAATTTACCATTCCTCTCTCCATTGTTGCTAAAGCTTGAGTATTAGGAAATAGAAATGAAGTAATGAAGAGAAGAGAAGAGGGGTGAAGCTTGGTTGTAATGGGCTGAAACAAAACCAAAGCCCTAAGTGAAAAAGTAGCAAAATTCCACTAACTCCAAACATATCAAAGTTTATACTCAAAAAGATCGCAAACGTCATTTTGAACTCAATGAGGGTGGTCTCGAGTCCTAATTTGATAGTTTGCAAAAAGTAGGTTTTCGGACTATAATCCGACTAACGATGAAATATTTAAATAAATTATTTAAATATTAAATCGTAAAATATGCGGGTTGTTACACGCACCCAAGTCCTCCGCCCGACACAGCTGCGTCATCTCTAAGGTGACAGCGCCTCCACCATGCCTGGCCACCTCCGCCCTGCTTTCACCTCTTCCCCTGATCTCCACCCAGGCCGACGCAAGCCTAATCGAGCCAGCGTCAGGGACTTCCTCCAGTTTTTTTCCACTTCTCCTCTATATTAGGTAAAATATATTTGTTAATTATACATCAGTATACATAGTTGGCCAGTTATATTTTTATAAGAAGTGTTGATTTATAAAATATATACTGCATGAAAGTGTGTGTATATATATAGCAATTTTGTTTTATGTTTTATGGATGTTTGTAGATATATAAAGCAATATACAGTATATAAATATATTTTCGTATGCGCCTGTTAAAGTATGTTCACAGTTTATATTATATAAGAGAAATAATATAAAGAAGTTATAAATTTTATATAGTGATATTGGGTTTACTATAGGGTACGTGCACAAGATTGCCTAAGTATACATATAGGATATTAGTTTTGAGAAATGGTTTTTCATTTACCGTTTGTATGTACTTAATATACATATGATATATGTAGGCTGTACAGTGGGTTGTATAATATATGTTTAGTTTTAACTTATGTAATGATACGTATATATATGTCGGCATATAGTAGTATTCTTATTTTTGAAAGTTATATATATACATTAGTCTGGATATCAGTATATAGGCTTGCTGGTTAATATATTATCAAGTGTTATATAGGTGTGTTGATCGTATATATATGTTCTATGATAAAGTATGTTATATATACATTGCTTACAGATTCAATTGTAGAATGTGAGTCATTGTCCATTCATGTATTGTTTTATATATCTTAATTTCCAGATTTATATATATATATATATATAAAGGTTTACTCAAGTTATACCTATGTTCATATATTGGTATGTATGCTCAGGTTAGTTCACATATATATGTTATAGATTTATAGTATGCTAGTTTATATAAATTTCAAATTATGTTGGTTATACAAAACAATATGACAGTCTATATATGTCAGTATATATATGTTTTATAGTTTAATTAAGATCCGTTGCTTTATGACTTAATTTATATTAGTTTATATAGTTTAGATGTTATAAAGTATATAAGCTATTTATTATGTGTTGTATATAAATATATAGTGATGCAGGTTTTGTGTACAATCTATTGATGGTTATATTAGTTTGTATAAGCCATATATATAACTGGTTGTTGTACATATACATATTAGTTTAATACATACTTAGGATCTGTTTTGAGCCAATATATATTTATTATAGCAAGGTAAGTTTATATCAATATTATTATGAACATTGATTTTTGAATATTAAATATAAAGATTTTGTTTGTATATTGGTTTAAAATATATGTATAAATATAGATTTTATTTTTGATTGGTGTTTAAATTGAATGTTGATTTTTAGAAAATTTATACATAACATATCTTGCTTCCTAAATCCCGTGCCCGTCTTGACTTATCATTTAAAATATCAGATTCGTCGCAGCCATTCTAGCCTTGTCATCGCAGCCATTCTAGCCTTGTCACCGTCTCACTTGTTCAACCTGTGTGTTTGTCTGTATCCATTCGCTTTCATTCCGTTCATCTCTCTAGCCTCGAAAGGTGAGCAATCACTCACGATTAATGTTCTTTTATTTATTAAATTTGATTTCAATTGAAACGACAATTGAAATATGCTGATGTTAGTTATTTACACTTTATATATATGCTATTACCTGTATTAGTTCACCTATGACATCTGACACCATTATCTGCCAATTGAAATATGCTAATGTTAGTTATTTACACTGTTATATGTATGATATTACCTGTATCAGTTCACCTGTGACATCTGACACCATTATCTGTTATTTATATTGATGATATATGCATGTTATATTATTATCATATCTGTTATCACTCTGCAAGTTCCCTGTTAGTATAGAATCACTATGGGTTGAAATGATACATACCCGAACAGACTTTAGAATAGGAGGAAATTGTTATGGGTTAAAATGATAAACCCAAGCGATTTTCAATTGAATTGAATTTGGGATTACGGGTTGAAATGATATATATATATACCCGTATATATTTAAATTGCGGATTGAAATGATAAATATCTGTATCACTTGACCATAGGATAGAAAATTATATACAAACACCGTTGATCTAAATATAAATAATTTGAAATGATTTCTATGGTTTTAGAAAGATATATATATATGGTTTTAATGGATATTGAAATTATTCTTATCAATAAGTTTAAATTAAAGTGGATTTAAAATTTATTCGGAATTGATTAATTAAGTATTGTCTTTAAACATATCGATTTGAAATTTATTGAATTTGAAGATTTAAGAATAAGTTTTATAACGTGGTTTTGATTTAAGATGATTTAAAGGAATATTTCAAGTTTAAATAAATTGAAGGAATATTAAATGATTTGAAATTTGGATTGTATTTAAATGATATTGTATTTTATTAAGTGAACATTTCAAAGCTAAATAATATCTAAGTGAATTCGATATATATACGAGATTTTTAAATTTAGTTTTGAAATGTTGAATATTTAAAGCTTTGAAATATATTGAAATTGAAATGGCTTATTTTGTGGTTCAAATATGTATTTGAAATTGATAATTTGAAATGGTCTATTTAGAAACTGAATCGAATTGAAATTGATGATTTGAGATTTGATTAAATTTGAATTTTGGAATCCGAGTTGAGTTGAATCGATTTGTGGAAATATGAGGAAACTATTTTATTATATAAAGTATTTTAAATTATATTTAAACTATTTTATATTATTTTATAAACTATTTTTAATATAAACTATTTTAATATAACTGTTTTAATATAAACTATTTTAAATATACTAATTATTTTAATATAAATTGTTTTAACTTGTAACTATTTTATATAAATTATTTTATTTCGTAAACTATTTTATTTTATATACTACTATAAATATCTAAACTGTTTGAAGGAAAGTGTTGTGATTCCAAAGCATTATGATTTCTAAATTTTGATTTCCAAAGAATTATGATTTCCAAAGTGATTGATTTAGAAAGTGTTATAACTGTGAAGTACTAAGATTTGTAAATGGATATATATTTGAGATGGATATATTTAAAACGGAAATGATATCGTATTTGGTTTTGAAATGGAAGTGATATCGTATTTGGTTTTGAAATGTCAATGATATTTTGGTTTTGAAATATAAACTATTTTGAAAGTTTATTAAATGACCAATCGGTGTAATAATTACGTAGTTATTGAAGAGTCCGGGATCGGTTAGGGACATACTCTCTGTCCAAACCGAAAACCACTTTAATAACTATTATACGCGGAGTGTGATCCAGAATGAAGTGGTTGGAATGATGACGTTGCTGGATTTGAAGAAAGAGAACGATAATGGATGACCTTGACACTTGTGTCAAATTGGAAATGACTTAAACAGGAGCCGTGCCGGGCCACTGAGGTTAGCTACCTCTAGCGGACACACTTCTTCGTAAACTACTCATTACTTGTTTTTGATTGGTGCGCACCCTTGATTTGGGAGTGTTGTTTCGCAGTGTTGCGATCGTTGCGACGATGCGTTCTCACCAGTCCGGATCAGGCAAACGGTAGTTTCACTACCTTGGGTATTGCCTCATGGGCCTTGTCATACTCGTATCCCTATGCGTGACCACTACGATTTGTTTTGTGTTATAACTATGGAGTACTCCCTGATAGCCCACTAGTTTACGGTGGAGTTTACAGTGCTGTATAGACTATGATGCTTATATAAAAATGTGTTAAGGGGGATAATGGTAACGCCTTAATGCTATTTTGATACTTTATATTACTGATAGGCATTATCTACTTAGCGTACACTACTACATAGTAGATAGTTTAACGGATCCTTAGAGGATGGTTATCCCAAACATCCTTTGAGTTACTTGTATTTCAGTTGTTATTTCACTTGAGTTGGATTTATTGATATAAGAATGTTAATCCTGACTCGAGTGTTTTGTGTTTTCTTTACACTTGGGTCAGACTAAGTGTACCAGTATTCGAGGCTCATCTTTGGAGTTGGAGCTTCGCTTGGAGATCTAGCTATCTATCCATCTTTTAGATATTCAGTTGATTCCAGTGATGTATTCAGATCTTGTATTTGACTATTGTATTGTGATATTTATGTATTCAAGACCTCTGTTGTATCTTGTTTAACTCTGTTATATATATATAGTAGCTTAATGAACTACTATTCTTTTGTTTCCGCTGCACTATTGCTATATTACTCTGTGTCTATGATTTTGTGATTATTTATTTACTGTATATGCTGAGTTTTTCCAAATTTAAATTAACAATCTATTTTTTTGAATTATTCAAGTCCGACATGTGTGGATTCATTGTCGATTTGAATGGTCCAAAATAGTGGGTCGTTACACACTGGGTTTGGAGAATATCAATAAGTCATCATCAAAAGCTGGTGTCGTCTCCATGGGCTTTCTACATTTAGGATGAAGATCAAAGTTATGCAGAGCAACTTGCTTCTCAATTTCTAGAGTGAAAGTTTCCATAATTATGATGAATAAATAAGCTGATATGGGATCTCCTTGCCTCAAACCATTATTTCCTTTGAAATACTCAACAATATGAGCATTAAACATAAGAGTATATCTCACAGTCGTGATACATTGATATATCGAATCGCTGAAAGCAGTGGGAAAGTTCATCCTGTTAAGTATGGACATGGAAATGGGTCTTAAGCATTGCTCTTGGTGATATATATTGTGAAGAGTAACCATTCAGTAATTCATGTGTCAAGAGGACATTGTCTAGGATGCTTCTATTGTGGAGGTATGCAGCTTGGTTGGGAGAGATGATAGTTTGAAGGACATGTTAAAGTCTAGAGGCTAAGATCCTGAATATGGACTTGTAGATGACATTGCAGCAAGCTATTGGTCTGAATTGAGAGACAATAGTAGGATTAGCTGTTTTAGGAACTAGAGCAAGGTTGGTAGAATTAATCGAGGAGAGCATTTTGCTTTTGTTGAAAAAATTGTGGACAACTTTATACACATCAGAGGAAATAATGGATCAGCAATGTATAAAGAAGGTAACTGTGAAATCATCAGTGCCAGGTGAAGTTGATTTCCTCATAGTAAATATAGAATTCTTAATGTCTTCATTAGTGATTGGTTGAGTAAGAGCAGATGGCATATCTTATAGTAGTTTGGGAATTTGGGGGTTGTTAAGAAAAGTGTTATCTGAAGGAGAGGGAAGACCTCCAAGTAGAGAAGTGTAATAATTGAGAACAGCAGCTTCTATCAGAGGAGGGGATGAATGGGTAACTCCTTGCATATCAGTAATCTGATGAATAAAAGTTTTGGCTTGTTTGATTTTTAAAGAAGCATGGAAGAGTTTGGAATTCCTATCACCATAAGTAGACCAGTTTTGTTTGTATTTTTGCAATACCATTACGGCTTTTGTATTCAAGGCTTGCTCAAGCTGGGAGATGAGATCAGTTTCTTTTTGGTATAAGAGAGGATCTAAGCTAGATTTGAGAATAATATTTTTTACCTGTTCAAGTTGAAGTATTATATCAGTAGATAGTTTTTTACCTTCAGCATAAATGCTTCTAGCCCAAGATTTTAATGCTGCTTTTGTGTTCTTTAGTTTCTTCTATAAGATGAGCATAGGATTGCCAAAAGTTGATATTTTCCATGCTTCATTGACTACCTGCAATAAACTAATATTTTGAGTCCATTCATCATAGAATTTAAAATTGATCTGTTTGTTAGTGGCAGTTGATCCAAATGATAGGATTTAGGGGCAGGGATCTGAAAGGAGGGGCATTGGGATTTGAATATGTATAGAAGGCCATTTCAAAAGAGATGTATAGTTCATAAACCCATGATCAATTTTAGAGAGCGTTCGCAGTCTGTTGTGACTTTTGTTGTTCCATGTGAGCCCGAGGAAGGAATTTCAATTAAGGATGCAATTTGGATGGTGTTGTTTAAAGGGGAGAGTTCAGATATTGTTAATGGATTACCACCACTTTTATGCAAGGAAAGGAAGGAGTAATTAAAATCTCCAATCAATATCCAGGGATGAGTAGACTGACTAAAGTGAGGAATGTAGTCATGCATTTTTTCCTTATTTGAGGAGAGTTTTCAGCATATATGAAAGTGAAGTACATTGAAGTTGCAGAAGGAAAGTGCAATGCATGAGAGTGTATGAACTGACTGTCAGAAATGATAGGAGAAAAGGAGAACATGGTGGGATCATATAGGACAAGCAATTTACCATATGGGGCATGAGAATGATTAGTGAAGTGTTTCCAGTTAGAGTTAATATATTTTGCTGCTCTAAAGGATTGATTTGGATCGAGTTTTGTTTCAGAGGTAGAGATGAGGGAAAGCTTGTGATTTTGGATTAGAGACTTTATTTAATCAAGTTTTGCATTTTTGTAAGCTCCTCTTATATTCCATGCTGCAATTTTGCACATCATAATTTATACTTGGAGGGATTTTTGGTCAAGCTTCTTGTTCTTCTACCAATTGAAGTTGGGGTGTTTTCTAGGTAAAAAACCATAGTAGAGTCTGAATCATTATCAGAATCCAAGGGTGAAAGGGATAGAGGTGTTTGAGGTATGATATTCTTCAAGCTGTCCAATGATTTTATCTTTTTTTTTCTTTTGAAGAACTAATCGTGAAGGATGGTTTCTATTTGTTAGAATTATGCCTTAAGATCAAATATAACTGCATTTTTTTAATGTAGTTAAAGTAAAAAGTGCATTAAAATTATATAAAATTATCAAATGTTGCCAAAATTATTACTACATTACATAAATGTAGTTAAATTACAATTGTTTTTAAGTATTTAAATTTAACTGCATTTTCTTAATACAGTTAACTTTCAACTGCATTAAAATTGAATAAAATTATCAAAATGCAGCCAATATTATTATTACATCACAAAATAATGTTAAACTAATTCAAAATATGATGTTAAAATATAATTGCATTTTCTTAAAGCATTTAAATATAACTACATTTTCTTAATGTGGTTAAATTATAAACTGCATTAAGATTATATAAAATTATCTAATGCAGCAAAAATTATTATTATATCATATAAATATAGTTAAATTAAGTTAAAAATGTTGTTAAATTATAATTGCATTTTTTAAAGTATTTAAAATTAGTTGCATTTTCTTAATGCGGTAAAATTATAACTGTATTGAAATTAAATAAAATTATCAAATGCAAGCCAAAATTATTACCACGTCACATAAATGCAGCTAAATTATTTCAAAATATGTTATTAAAATATAATTTTATTTTCTTAAATCATTTATATATAATTATATTCAAACAAGGTTATTAATAATTGAATGTGTTGCAATTAAACAAGGTTATTAATAAAATGCAGCTATATTCAAACATTGAAAGGTTTAAAATGGGTTTTCTGGCATAAACATGAATCTGCAACACTTTGAATCTAAAACACTCTAGGTGTTTTAGAAATTTTGATTGCAGGTTTATAAATGCTATCACATGTAGAGATTCAAGATCTATTTTGTAGACACCCTTTAAACTCTCTGAGTGTTACAGAACCGTTCAAGATGCTAGAATCCTTGTAGAGATTCGAGATCTATTCGAGTTGTTGGAATCCTTGTAGAGATTCGAGATCTGTTTGAGATGCTGGAATCCTTGTAGAGATTTGAGATCTGTTCGAGATGCTAGAATCCAAGGAGAGATTCGAGACCTGTTCGAGTGATGAAGACCCATGTGTTGAGATGCTAAACGTGACTTCACCATTGAAAATGATAGAAACTAGAGTAGGATGCATAGCCAATGGGTTTAGCTAATCCAAGTGTATATCAGCTCTATTCTAGAGATGCTTTTGGATTGCTAGCGGGAGCGATGATACTCGATGCCATGTGTTAGGGCATGGGCCAGCCATGTTTACCTATGGTATATTTTATCTAAAGATATACGCTACTCGAAAGGATATTTTTGACCCTTGTCCGGAGTCCGTTCTTGATGTACCGAGGACACCTCCAATGGAAATTCATATGCGAATGAACCTTAGCGATTTTGATTGTATACTTAATATTCTTGTATTGTACATGCATCATAGATATTTTCTGATTTATATTCTACACCCTAAACATTACCTATTATATCACTATACGTACTTATTTAATGGCTTAGCTCTTCTGAGGGGAAAACCATTCCAGTGATACAGTTGATCTCGAATGGTGCTGTTATGCGGGGACATGTTTCTTGAGTTTCTCATACAAGACTTTTGTTCGAATCATGATTTAATTTTTCCCTTAATTCCTCGGCTTGTCTTTCGATCAGTTTGAGAAAAGCAAGTTTTAGTTGGCTATTCTTTGGAGCTCAAGGAAATAAGTTAGATGTTTCACCTACCATAGTATTTTTATTTCTGTTGCACAACTGGTATGTATATATTTGCAATTGGGACGACAGGCTCTTATAACTGTCCAGGCTGATGATAGTAGTTAGGATTGAGACTTTGAAATGTTGTGTATCTTAGAGTAAAACTTTGTACTATTGTTTTGATATTATATGTTACCGTTCCACTATGAGATTCTAATGTTGTGTTCTTTCTTTCTTGTTCTATTTCTTTTTCTTTTTATTTACCCTAACAATCTGCCTTTTCGGCACTTTAATGCTCAGCACATGAATATGTGGATGTATTAGTGTTGACATTAGGGGTCGAAAAGGCGGTTCGTTACAGCCGATATCAGAGCTTAAGGTTAAGCAAGAACCATAGCTTTGGTTGAGTATAACTCATTATAAATAGGGTAAGTGACGCCCTAGAATGAGTTGAGCGTATTTTATACATAAGAGCATGTATATGTTTATTATATATATAAGTAATTTATGTAATTATAAGTATAAAGTATAGTCAAATTAATGTACGGATTAATGATATTCATTTATTATTCTCATCGATTAACTTAGTCTTGCTCAACCAGTTTACATGCATTGTTATCATTTGTTGATGGATTTGTCATGCTCGGCCAGTTTATGAGCATCAATTATTGTTTATTGATTATTGATTTATGCTTAACCAGTTTATAAGAAATTTACCTCTTTATTGCGTGGGTTGGGTATATAGTTTTTATGGGTGCATTGAAATGAACACCCTATGAATCGAGTTTCATAGTTGTACTATAAGGCGTTAGGTGATAATGGTAGGTTAGAGATTAACTTTGAAATAAGTTATTTAGTACAATCTAAAGGAAACATAAGATATTTTAGGAAATAAACATGTGTGTAAGAAAGTGAATTTATTTGAGTATCGTTTATAAAATATGGTTTATAAATGAAGAGGATTTAAAATGAGAATTTTGAGAACTTAAATCCTGGTGTATTTGAAAATGGTTTTCAAGATTTTGGAGGAAATAGTAACATTAATAGTTGAAAGTATTTGTGAATACTAATACTTTGAAAAGAGTTTAAGATTTCTTCAAGTTCAAGGCTGCTCTCGGAATCAGCGAGTCGATTCAGGAACAAAGTATTTTTATGTTAGCTAGTTTGAGTGGCTCGAAAGTGACTAAAAATAGGCGAGAGATGTGTTTGATTGATAAGCACTTCTCATAAGTATTACCCTTCGTAGTAAGGGGATATATTATATGACCCGGTAAGACCCATTTCCTTGTATCATTTTGGTATTACTTGATCTATTCACATAGTTTATGTGGATTTCCAAGTAAATATTTGGGAAATTGGTTTATGAAATTGAGATTATGATACATAGTACTATTATATGAAGTATTTGATACCACTTGAAAATGATTTTGGTCAAGTCCCAAAAGTATGATCTGAATGTACTGAACTTAATTCTGTCGCTTGGAAATAATTCTGGTGATGAATTCAACATCATTGACGTTCATTTTCGGGTTTTAAAGTAGGGGACACTACAATAATATTTGCTACAGAGTAGTTTTGGTTAAACAGGTTTTGATTTAATCCTGAAAGTATGAATTGATATACAAAAAGTATGGGTATGTATTATTATTCTAGAAGGATTTAGAGTAAAACTCGGGTGCTTAGTACTAAATTTTTCTTTAGAAAACTTTGATATTGAATTATAAAGATGTGTTTTTGTAAATCTTGAATTATGAAGGTAGTAAAGTTAATACAACTTTTAAACCGTTGAACATCTATATCAAGTAGGATATTCAATGTTATTGGGCCAACTAATAAATTTCTTTGCTTTAGGGGTGTCTAAGAAAAGTAGACTCTAGGCGTAAGTGTGGATACCGGTGTTCGGCTCTTCCTAACTACTTTCCTAACCCGACGGATAAAGAACTATAGGTCGACTCAGTTATAAGTCCTAGATTTATTTTGGACCTTTATTCGAATTTTAAAAAGTGGAGTGAGTCTGATGTTTTTTATATACTCTTAGGATGTAGTGGAGTATTGTACGAGTATGAACTTAAGTTATGAATCTTTTATAAACAAAGTTGTGTCTTTGAAAAATGTTTATAAACTAGAGGTATGTCTTATGAAATGATTCATAAATGATTTTAATATTAAATAATATAATATTTTTGTAAATGAATGTGATAAAAAAGGAAATTGGTATAGTTAAAGAAATCAATAGGTTAAAATATGTATGTTGTACGTAGATCATTTTAGTCCCATGACAGTTCTTGATCCATGATTCGAGATGGTTTCTAGCTGATTTAAACCAATCCGAACAAGGATTTTTCACTCGATTCTCAAGGGCGAACACTTGAAATGGATTCTTAATATGATCTAAGGTTTTTTTATCATAGTACATGTCTATTGAAGGAGACAGAGGTTCTAATCAAAAAACCTAATCGGAGTCCGCACTAGAAAGGTCAAGTGATCTATACTAGTTTGGAAGTGAAATTATGCGATCGAGCAAGTGGTCAGATCAGATATTATGTACGGATGATCCAGGTACATCGTATAGGCTTAAGCATATGCATACAATGTTTTGTTCACTTATAAAGAGTTCAGGGAATGACTTTTTGATTTCTTCTAGGTAGCATGAATAATCGACTTAGTAGTAACCTGAGGCTGTTCAGCGTAAGGTACGCTTAGTAGGTTACTTATCGTCC
Source organism: Allium fistulosum (assembly GCA_030737815.1). NCBI lineage: Eukaryota > Viridiplantae > Streptophyta > Magnoliopsida > Asparagales > Amaryllidaceae > Allium > Allium fistulosum. Next base: position 922,609,685 of record CM060901.1, read on the forward strand.
TTGTGCGATGAGAGAGTTTTTAAACCTAAGCAAAGCATGAGCTTTGTTTGCTAGTGATTGTGAATACTATTGAGTATTGATTTGTGCTTATATCTTTTGTCTGTTAGTCATGTTGAAATTTTAAGGATGAAAAGTTTTAAGTAAGGGAGAATGTAACGATCCAAAATTTTGAACACTTCGTATTTAAATTTATGAATTATTTAAATATTTGAATCTTTGTTTAATGTGATTAAATTGATTTAATAACCTTATTAACACCCTTTTTATTAATAACTAATGATGGTAAACTTGTTGTTGAAAAATGTATACAAAAATAAATACTTTGAAGAAATATCGCTAATGTGACTGAAAAACGTTTTATCGGTAATGGTTATTTTCTCAATATAAATTGTTCGAACCTTTTGTGCTTGTCTAATATATAAATATGTAATTAATTAGAAACTAAAAATATTTTTAGTGTTTTATGGCTAACTAAATGTGGATAGTAAAATTATTAGCAGATGATTAAGGAGAAGATATTTTCATGAATAGTAAAAAGATACTTGTTTTAGGAAATGAGGTGCGAAGTTGGAAAATGGAATGAAGCATGCATGGTGACCTTCCATGAAGGGTAAGAGGTGAGTGGCTACCTCTTAGCCACTTCTACATAAGGCCCTTCATGTGTTACATTAACACATTTGTTAATTTTCAAAGTTAGAAACAACTTAGCCTTAATCCGTTTCTATCTCCACTAATCAATCTTTAGTCAAAACAAATCAACTCCTTTCTCCACCAAACTTTGGCAAAAACCTTAGATCATCCTAATAACATGGAAAATCAATTCAAAGGTGGAAGAAGTGTGAAGAAAATGATGCGCCCATCATGGACCGTAAGCATTAAAAGGAGGATGGATGTAACGACCTGCCTTTTCGACCCTCGAAAGTCAGCACTTAATACATCCATGGTATTCAAATGCCGAGCATCCAAGTGCCAAAAAGGCAGATTGTTAGGGTAAAATAGAAGAAAACGAACATGGAAAACAAAATCTCATAACGAAATGATAACATATAATATAACAAAAACAGTAGAAGATGTCAATCTAAGATACATGGTATATCAGAGTAAAAACAAACCTTATCAGCATGGACAGTTATAATTCCCTGACCTTACAATTGCTGATAGGTATACATAATAATACAGCAGAAATTAAAAATACTAGACAGTTGAACATCCAGCTCTCCTCCATGAGCTCCATGTCCCACCAACAAAAATTTGGAAAAATACTCGGTCTGACTCAAGCGGTATAATAAAATAACACTCGGATCAATCTGGAAAACCAGCGTGAGAAAACTCAAGAAATATGATGAACATATGATAATCTATGAGACCACGCCACTAAACATGGAATAGGTTTTAACTCACAAAAACAACATCCCCATATATGAAAGAATGGAAACAAATGAGTACAAAATCCAAACTTAGAGAATGGACACAAATAATTGAACAAAGAGAAGTGCACAAGGCACTTCTTGATGAAATTAAGAAAACAATTTAAAGATTTGAATCATAACAAGGAAGATGAATTTTTCCAACAATGACTAGGAGGGTGCGCCCCCTTACTAAAAGTATACCTCTAGAAAATATACTTTAGAACTACGATGGCTCTCGGACACGTCCAAGCCGGACCCCGCCAACCTTACCGAGTATCCGAGTATTTTAAATCTCCATGCACAACTGAAACCACTCTAGAGTAAATGTGAAAATACCCTAATGGGAGCAACCCTACATAGCTTGGCTTCTACTTGCTCTCTGGTTTTATTCATTTTTGATAGAGGATATCAATGCTCCAAACGAGCAATAACTCATCTTAGATTGACGAAACTCAAAGAAGGATGTCGATAGTCAATAAATAAACTATCTGAAATAAAAAAATGATTTTTTATGGAAATTAAATCTCATACACTTATCACCACTCATCGATTTCAAACTTGTACTATCTCTCAATTAACAATGAAGCCGTACAAGTTAGGGCATTGTTGCCTCTTAGACCTTACCTCGACGTACATTCTTAACTTTCAATATAGAGACGAGTTTTCATACCCTGACGTTTAGTGTTAAGTATATGCCAAAATCCTTTTCATATAAGCAACATCGCTTATGGAAATTAAATTTCTTACCCTTATCACCTAACTTAGATTTCTAACTCGTATTATCCCTCTCTTAAAAATGAAGCTAGGTAAGTCAGGGCATTGGTTGCTGTTGGCCTTGCCCAGACACTCCAATTTTTAAATCTCACGGATAGTAATGAATCTACTTTCTCGATGTTTGGGATAAAGGATAAGACAAAATCATTTCCATGAACGAAATCAAACTTGTAAACTTTTTAAAACATTTGACTCACACTTGCACTTGATTTTCACATCACAAATATTTGTAAAACACTTTAAAAACATTTCTTTAAAATATTCCTTTAAAGAGCTAATTATATTTCTAAGTATATCAAAAAAAGGTTAAAAATAAATATCATTAAAACATTGTTTACTATAAACCCAAAACCAATTAAACTCAGCTTTATCTTTAAAACAATCTTTTTAAAGACTTTTTCATTTATAAAATATCATTTATAAATCAACTTATTATTATCTTTAAAAAAACTCCTCCAATGATTTAATAATATCAACACTTATTAAGTCAAGTAACAAGTTTCCTTAATAACTCTACGAAATCATTTATTATAACAAAAGTGTTATAATCCATGAATTCTTTCTCAATTCTCGAAAAACATTTATTACAACCCTTGTGTTGTAATTCATGCTTCCTTTTTCTCTTTCTATAAACTCAAAACCATTTCCTTATTTTCAAAACAAAAACGTATTCATTGATAATTTATATTAAATCCTTTAAAATATTTATATAAATTTCAAACCACTTTTAAAACACTTCAATATAGGTTAGAAAGATACTCTGGAAAAATTGAAGAAGAAAATTGTAACGACCTGGATTTTTCATCATTTGCTTTTAATATTTAAATAGTTTAAATATTAATTTGGGATATAAATTGATTTTTAAATATGAAGATTTTGGTTGAAATTATAGAATAAATTTAAATTTCAAATATAGCGATTTATCGTAATATGGAAATGGTAAATAATTGAAAATTGAGTTGAATAGGAATCAAAATGATTTCTAATATGGATATAAATTCTACTTGAACAAGAATTGAGTTAATAAGTTTTTAAAACTGAAATTTCAAGTGATTTCGACAATTTTTGAAATTGTCGATTTAATCGACGCGTTAAAATAGCGATCTGGGGCATAGTTTCGGAATTCGATGAAATCAGTTCCATTGCATCCGTAATAGTGTATTATTATCGGATTTCAAATTTTGTAGCATTTGGAGTTATTGTTTGGTTATACGGGATAGAAATGAGTTGAATTTAATATCGAAAATTTAATATAATAATTGGGTTCAAAAAGCTATCTTCTCGATACGATCGAATTAGGTCTCAGAACTTGTTCCATTGCGTTCGGAATAGAGGTATAACATTAGGAATGCCTGGCGGCACACCTCGATTAGGATTCGGAATAAATATCTAGATATTTTGGAATTATATATATATAATTTTCAAATTTCACATCAGCCGAAAAAACGTTCACTCGGCCACCCTACATCATGAGCCTTCGTTGTTTCCTTGTACAAGACGCTTCCCTCTCCTTTTTATTTAAAAGCAGGTATTAATAGAGCAGGAAAAAAAATGGAAACTTTAAAAATTTAATTCTCTTGAAATACATAACAAAAAAATATGAAACTTGCTTCAAAATTCTCGAATTGATGAGTACATCGATCTGATATGCATGTTGATAGACGTACAACAGTTTTGGAATGATTGACGTTTGGGCAGTGACCTAGGGTTGAGATTTTCTTTGATCTCAGTCATTGATTCGAGATGTGGAGGTCGTATTCGAGTTCGTGGGGTCGATTAGCATCTAGGCGTAGAGTTTGGAGAGATTCGATCGTCATTTGCTCATCGCGTCACTATAGTACCTGGTCGACCGAGTAGCAGGCCGCGACTTGCTGGGGTTGTTCGAGTTTCGATTTGAGGGCATAGGCAAGTGCAGTTTTTGAAGAGGAGTGTAGCAGAGTCGACGGATTTGAGTTTCGACCAGTCTAGCTCCGTATCACTCGAGAACATGCACGGCAGATTTGGGTTTCACCATTTTCGTGCACAGGCCTTCTATTTTGGGGAGGAAGAAAAGATGAACAGGGGTATTGATGTAAAATTTTGTAAGTTATTTAATATTAATTTAAAAATTGTTCTATAACTTATAAAAATCTATAACTCATTCATACGAGATCCGATCGAGACGAAACTTTTTGCGTTGTAATCGTGATGATGAGAGTTCGCAATAAAACTGGTTTAGACGGATTTGGAGACTGTGGAAATTTGGGCTAAAATCGGACGTTGTTCGGTTTTAGTTCCAAACCGCAACACCTCGGCGACAACAGAAAATAAAAGTGAGTAAATATCACTCATCTTGGATAATTGGTATTATTTAAATAGTTAAAATATTTATTGGCTGATTGGATGAATTGATAAATTATTATTAGTTGGATGTTATATTAGTATATATTAGTGGTTGTATATATTTCCCGCGGATTAAAGCGGATGTGACCCTATGCACCTCGCATAGTAGCAGATGATCCTATATTACCACGATATCCCGCCTCGAAGCGGGATTGGTATTTTATGTTATATAACATTTGTGGTTGTAGGAAAACAGGTTGGAGGGATCTAACTGGATTCCTAAAAAATGTTGAATTTAATTTCATATATAGTGATATATGATGTGATTGAATAATCTGTATGGATTGTTGTGTGATTTGATTTATTGGATGTTATAGTAGCACTGGCCTTATTTTGGTATTTTAAATACCATAAAGAATATTTTTGAATTAAAAAAAAAGAAATTGAAAGGGAATTTGTGGAAATGAAATCATTTATATTGGTTTGGAATATTTTATAAGGAATGAATGTGAACTGAATAAAAGATGTGATTTGGAATTCTCTTAACTATTTTACAAAGCGTTTTCAAATAAATATTGTGAAAATTAATCTATATAAAGAAATTGGTTTGGATAAAACAATGATTTGATTTGGGATTTTTACGTATCTATTTCGGAAGATATTTTAAATAGAAATTTTAAAACAATTTATATAGAGATTTTTAACAATGGATTTTTAGTTGAAATTTATGAGAAATATGAAAAGAAGTTGAAATTGATATTTAAAATAGATTTGTAAAATAAATGGAATTTAAAAAGGAATGGATTTATAAAATAGAATTTTATAAATGAGATTATTTTATAAACAAGTAAACCCAAATGAGTTTATAAAGTTATAAAACGATGTTTATAAATAAGGGAAAATGATATCAGTTGATAAATTGGAAATATAGTGTGACGCCCCACCTCTATACCCACGCTAGCCAAGAACACTACGGGGTAATGCTGTCAACTAGCGCGGAGAATAAGGCTGTTGAGGAGCGACCATCCGTGTAACTTCTTTGTGCGAGCACCGATATGTCAGATAGGATAGAATGCATATCTTTTAAGGAGGAAATCTGACATACCGATACAAACACAAAGCTATCACACGGTGGATATATATAATCTTCGGAAACAAATATAGAAATAAACGTAACATAAATCAGTCACAGACAATTCATATCACAAAGGCGGAAATAGATATGAATATAACACATGAAAGTGTACATCAGAGTAGTGGACAAATAAGATCCACAATAACACAAATGAATGGATACAAGTGCAAGATAATAGAATATGTATACATCAAGGAGTCTAATCTCAAATGTATACAAACAAAAACTACTAAACTAGAGTAGTTAGCCAAAAGTCAGATGATGGCTCCAGATAGGAAGTCATGAGGAAGCACCTGTAAAATCTCGGTCTGACCCGAGTATTATTTATAAGAAAATAATAAACGGATCAGTCTAGCTATAAATATCAGATAAAGTGATATAGAATAAGAGATATGACAAAAACGTATCATAACCATAATAGCGTACTGTGATAAGTACGTAATTGAAAATCAACAAGAGATTAATCAATACCACAAGAATCTTCTCAAAGATTAAAAATAATGTCATACTCTTTATTTAATTCACCAAGCCACAATAAATGACATACATATTAATGCCAATTGTAAAAGTTGGTGAAACTTTAAATTCAGAAATCAACACACGAAATCTAGAAATCACAAAAAGGGGGGAGTCCGAGCACACGGACGAGAAGCTATCTCATGGAAGCTATCCATTTAATTTTCCGAACACACGGATGGCCCGAAGGCAAGTCCGAACACACGGACGAGAAAGGCAAGTCCGAACACACGGACGAGAAAGGCAAGTCCGAACACACGGACGAGAAAGGCAAGTCCGAACACACGGACGAGAAAGGCAAGTCCGAACACACGGACGAGAAAGGCAAGTCCGAACACACGGACGAGAAAGGCAAGTCCGAACACACGGACGAGAAAGGCAAGTCCGAACACACGGACGAGAAAGGCAAGTCCGAACACACGGACGAGAAAGGTCGCACATTGCTAGTCTAAATCATAAAAATGATCATCATGATCATAAGGAAGTGTCGATTACACTAAGCTAGTAAATATAAGAGTTTAGCTTCATGTCCCATAACCACTTGCTTAACTCAAATATTTACGAACAAATTGTAGATCTGCACTAGAAAACTGTCACAAGAGTTTCAATCGAACAAGTCCATAAATTAACCGACGAAGTAAACGCAAGCGTTTCATACCACTTGTTTTGCTAAGCCGTTTAATTAGATTTTCTCATACGAATGAGGTAAAGGTTTGTATATACTAATAGATTGGAAAACGGTTTTAAGAAACGAGCTTTGATATTGAAAATAGAGTTGAAATCGTTTTAATGAAAGAGTTTTGATATTTAATACTAGTATAGAAAACCTTTATATTTTGAAGTGACAAATCATAGAAGTGATTGTAGAAACAATAAATCATAAAAATTCACGTTCGAAGACGTGAGTAAAGTTCAAAGAAATCAATTCTCAAAACCATCAAAGTAAGAAGTTCAATTAAATGGCTTTCAGATAAGATTGCCTACGCAGAGTTATCCTAGATTTCAGACGTCTGAAATAGGCACTTTTTAGCCTATTCCTTTTCTGGTTCAAAACGAACCAATTAAGACGTCTGAAATTTTGATTCAGACGTCTGAATGCTGGGAGAAGAAAATTCCCAGTATTCCATTCAGACGTCTGAACCATACGTTCAGACGGCTGAAACTGTTATTCAGGGCATTCCCTGAACCTAGGCCAAAAATGGCCAAACGACATCGATAACGATCGGTCGAGCAACAACGACTCAGGAATTGCACAAGGATAAGTGTTAGGAATTCATACCTAACAATCGAAGATAATTATTGACTTATATGTGAGATAAAAATCTCACCTTTTCACAAAAACAATGAAGAAGGAGCTTGAAAGCAAAGGGAGAATCAACCACTCTTCAACACAACCCAAATGAGCTTGAATCTATGCTCAAAAAGAAGAACATTCCTAAAGTTAGGTTTAGGATTTCTGAAATTGAAAGGAGAACGGGTTGGAGAAGATGAAGGAGATGCTTACCAATGGGTTCTCTTAGAATTTGGAGCTAGAACTTGATTTGAAGATGAAACTAGGGTTTGGGAGTTTTAATTTCCCATCTCTCCCACCATTTTTGCTTTAGAACTGAGCAAGAGGAGGAAGTGAGAGTGAATGGGGAGGGATGATTCAGTTTGGGGTTTAAGTTGGCAAAGGGGCTGAATCCAAAACCAAACCCAAAGTGCAAATGGTCAAATTTTTGACTAGCTCCAAACATATCGAAGCTTACACTCAAAAAGATCGCAAACGACATTTTGAACTCAATGGAGGTGGTCTCGAGTCCTAATTCGACTGTTTGCAAAAAGTAGCTTTTCGGACTAAAATCCGACTAACGATGAAATATTTAAATAAAATATTTAAATATAAAATCGACAAATATGCGGGTTGTTACATATAGATTCACAGTGTGAATTTATATCGAGATATGGAAATCGGTTTGGGAAAAATAGTGGATTCTATTTTGAAAAGTGAGGATGGTTAGGGAATCGAAATGAAATCGATGGGTTGTGAATCGAGAGGGATTTATAAATTGAAATCAGTTGTTGGGATTTTAAAATATATTTTTATTAAGAAGTTAAGTTTGTTTTAAAAGGAAAATTTTATTTATTCAAACTATGTAATTTAAAGCTGTTTTAGTATTGAAATACTTTGAAAAATGAAAATTTCAAATATTTAATATTTATTGAAATGAATTCACATTTATAATAATATTTGTGAATCACTTAGTTTTATTTAAAAATGAATTGGAAATGAGTTATCGATGTTTATTTAAAGTGTTTTAATATTTTAAATAATTACTTAAAATGTTTTAAAAATAAATTATTATTCTTTAAAAATACTTATTATTTCATATATGGAATTTAAAGGCAAGTGGTTGGGATGTCTGTGAAGATTTGTAAACCAAGTTATTTAATGGAGGTGGTTGTAAGAGAAATTTTATAATGGAAATTCTGGGAACTTAAGGAAATTTCCAAAGTGTTTAAATACAGAAACTTCGGAAACAAACTAGAATTCATAAAAAGAAGTTAGAAATGGATAGTTGGAATTATAGACAAGTGCAATAGATTTTGGAAAATTTAAAGGAAGTTAATTAATGAATTCCAGAAACTTATAGAATTCGTTATAAGTGAGTTATGGGATTTACGAATAAATTGTAAAGGATTTTGAGAAATAGTAATAAATGGAATATTTTCTAAGTATTGGAAATAAATGATTTTAGGAAAATATACTTATAAATATTTCTAAGTATTGAAATGGAAGGGTTTGAAATATTTTAGCTACGAGATTATTATCATAGAAATATTTTCAAAGTGTTGAATTATAAATGGAATTGGAAGAAATATTTCTAAGTATTGATATGATTTGAAAATATTACGTTATGGATATAAGTATTTGAATTTGTTTTCGAATATTGAAATATTGAAAGAGATTTGGATATATATCTTGCAAAGATATTTTGAAACAAATATTTTGGAAAATTTATAATATGGGCCTAGTGACTGCTTATAATTGTTATTTGATAGTTAAATATCCGACTATCAAATCTGGCCAAATTCGTTGATCATTTCGAAGAGACCGGGATCAGATTTAATTATCTATAAACCACTTCGATCTGATTTAGGCGTTACGAATTGTGATATTTTGAAGATAATGGAGACGGTGATTTGGAGATTTCGGTTTGTCCAGACCCAGGACGACTCGTATGGATGAATGCTATCATTACATTGTTGCCTGGAAGACAGTGTTAGCATTCCAAGTATGAATGCTATTCTTAAGGTAAAACGTAGCTTAAGCCTCATCAACCGGGAATGACTAAAACAGGAGAGATGTAGTAGGGCTAAGTGGGTCACACCCAAGTAGGGTATGTTATCACCTTTCTAGATACCCTCAGATATATTATATTATAATTATGAATATGGTTATGCATGGAAAAGAGAGCGCTCGATTAGGGTGGGAACACCCGGGGTGATAACATATTCGGTACTATCCAGGTTAGGGGTAGGCCGTTCCTACATTGGCAGGGGATCCAGGCGAGGTCCTCGGTACATTTTTTAGAGGTGTACTGTGGCGGGCGGTACCCCAGTAGCCCAGTCATTGTATGGAATCCAATATCCACTACGAGCCTATACGGTTTTGATTATATACCAACTATGCTGAAACGTGAGATGCAAGCATTTCAGCTATTTTCTAATTTACTTTCTATAGACACTATTATAATATCAGAAGACCTTGATATAAATGGTTTTGGTTTTCGTAAGGTAAAAACCCGTCGTATTCATGTGTGGCGTGGACTTACGAGATACCTTTGTTTTTCAAAGAATTTCGATAACAATAATAATTCAAATTTAGTGTGTTTTCTCACGCTAGTTGTCCAGACTGACTCGGGTGTTATTTTATTATAATGCTCCGGTCAGGCTAAGTATTACAGATTCAGGTTAGGATGTTATGGAGCACAGGAGACGTGCTGGAGGAGTCTCGGGTGTATTCCACGTACTTGATTATATTCTGCTCTATGTATTAAACTGAAAGGACAAGTTATTATAACTGTCCAGATGGATTGTTGATTGTTGTACTCTGATGATTGTGTGTATATTAACTGCTACAGATTCTTTTGTATAAAAATATGTTATTATATGTATTTTATTTTGTTCCGCTGCGATTGTAAGATTCTGTGTTGTTGTTTCTGTTTCCTTATATCTCTTCCTTTTCTTTTCCCCTAACAATCGGGTTTTTCGGCGTTCGATTTCTCAGTATGTAATACAGTGGACATATTAGTGTCGATTTTAGAGGGTCGAAAATCCGGTTCGTTACAAAAAATCAGGTTTAAAACTATTTTTATAAAAGTTGGAAATAGTGCCGCTAAAAAGAGCATGAAAAATTCCTTCATATCGGTTCTTTTCAAATTGGAATTTTCTCCATATTTCTACAAAGTATGAATACTGTTTTTTATTTTTAGAACAACATACTATGAGTCTAGTATGCAGTCACAAAATTTTTGACAATTTGAAGTCAACAAAACCAATTGAAAGTTGTTTTATTACTTGACTTTTGAACTGCAAAAACATGATCAAATCCTTTGTAACTTTTGAAATCTTTGGGGTTAGGTTTTATAACTTTTTTCGAGCCATGAAAACTTTGTTCAAAAAACAATTTAAAAGCACAAAAGCATGACCAAATATTTAGCGAACACAAGCCTAAGAGCAACCAACAAAGATTGAAAAGGGAGATTTCATAAGTGTCGATATAGCAATAATTGATATAACGAAACTTTCACAAACAACCAATAAATCACACATATATTTCAATCAAACTTCAATATAAGCAACATAAGTATAAAAGTAAATCAATATTGGCGAAAAACCCCTTAGGGTCTCTCTATAAAAGTCTCCTGTAAATCTCATATATGTATGTTCTTCGAAGTGTTCCGTAGCGCATTCGCTCACTTCCTCTTACTTTTGTCCCCTACAAAACAATGGATATTTATGTCATTCGCTTACAAGCAGGAATCAAATCAAAACAAGCAATATACATAAATATAAACAACATCAACAACAATTTATATTTTACAACACCTAGTCAATTTTTAAAACCTTTTTAAAGTGAGATTAATGAAATTTTAATTCGAAGAAGAAGAAACACTTCCTACCATAATAAATCAACAATACACTACTTCCTACCTCAGCCCGAACTAGGTCCAAACTACCCCCCCCCCCCTTTCCTCCAAATGCTCACGTCCAAGCTTAGGAAGGCCAAGAAAAATGCACGGGCAAGGTAGAAATGGATGGGCTTGGCTCCAAAACTTTGACCTTTAGCATGATGGTGGTGTTTGCAAGATTGTTCTAAGGTTATGGAAGGAGTTTTGGTTGAAAAAGAGGAGCTTTTATTTTTCTTTTGAGCCTAAGAGCCATGAATGAAGACTATGGAAAACGGGAGCAAAAGAAATGGAAAACTGTAAAAGGTAAGGCAAACGTATGAGCGAACTAATATATATTTGAGAAAAAGTGGCAAAAGACCTTAAATACCCTTTTGCCAAATTACTTGACTACCCCTCCATGAAACACTCCACCTATCATGCCTTGATTTAAGGCATATTTCATGCCATACCTTAAGTACCTTTATCCCCTCTTTCCCATGCCTTAGCCACCATAGGAACAACACTTAACATCACACTAGAAGTGGAGAAAGCACATGGAAAAAGTCTTCCTTAAAAGAAGGCATAAAGGATTCATATCACACTTAATAATTTTCTAATAACACTTAAGGAACACATGATTTATATAATTTATTTTGTACGTTTTGAACTTTTATTTGATGTGTATAAATGTGTAAATAATGTGGATATGTGTGTGCAATAACGTTGTAATAACTTCTGTAACGACTCGGAATTTTACCACCTTGATTTACGAATACTTAATAAATTTTAAATATTCAAATAATAGGTTTTATAATTAAAATATTACTCTTTTAAAAAATAATAAATGTTTGTAAAATAGATTTACAACGACCCAGGATTTTGCCATTTTGAAATAGGCTATTTAAATATATTCTACATAATCAATAAATGGATTTTTATTAGCAAATAAACCTATTTTAATTATTTAATAATGATGATAAATGGTTTTCAATTTTTTTACCAATATAGATAGTTCAAATAAAAATAGAAAATGTGACCGAAGAACGTTTTACGAAATTTCGACTATTTGGCACCAAAAAGTTATCGACAAAACATTATGCACATTTGTTTTAAACATGCACACACTTATAAACTAGGGTGTGATCAAATTTGAAAATAATATACATGCATATACATGCATACATACAAGAATACTTAATAATATATACACATACATTTATGATATGACTATTTATGCATATTTATATACATACATACATATATAAGAAGTTTATAAATGATTTTGGGGTATTTATAAAAGAAGTTTTAGAAAATGATTTGGATATTCATAAAGGGAGTTTATAAAAAGGTTTGGATATTTAGAAGAAATTTATATAAAAAGTTTGGATATTTATAAAGGAATTTATATAAATGGTTTTGAATATTTAGAAAATGGCTTTATAAATGAATCTAGGAGTTTGGAAAGCATTTTGAAATGGATTTGGACTACAAGTAAAAGAGATTTCATGAAGGAAATACATTTGATTAAAAAGGATTTATCAAAAGAAATATAAAAGGAATTTGAGATCCAGGTTTCTCTAAACCGACCTTTTAAAAATGATGGTATCAAACATTCGTTCCACACTTAACACCGAAGGAATAGTGTTTGGGTTGTCCTTACCTCCAATTTAAATAACATTTGTTTAATCCTTTTTAACATGATTTCGGAGTAAGAAGTTATTCACAAATGTTGAATATACTTATGTCAGAGAGATAAGTATATGAATATTTTAGACAAACTTTTTGAAAATAGATTTATTTTTAGGCTTAGCAGTTGCTATGGATGAATAAATCTCAAATGGAATTGGTTGTAGTTTGTTTATTTTAAAAGTTAAATAACCGACTATCAAGTCTGGACCTGTTTTCGACTCAGGAGGTATGTCAGGTATATTCGAGTTCCTCGGTGAGGACTCCAATGCTTAGTGCATACTTCCAAAAGAACCGGAATTGAGTAAGCCGGAAATTATCGCTTAGTTTTGGAGACACCGATCTCCGGATTGATCCGAACCACTCCAAATTAATAAGGAACAATGTTAAATCATATTGAAGTATGTTGTGGAGTTATACTATTCTTCTTGAGGGTGATTCCAAAATAAAAGATAGTACCGTGGAATGTTTGTTCGACCCCAGAACAACTTGCATGGATGAATGCTGGCATTGTATCTCTGCTTGGAGGGCAGCGTTAGCATTCCAAGATGGTTAACTAGTATGAAAGGAGGTAAAGCGTAGCCTCAAAGTCTCACAACTGGGAAAAATGGCAAAAATAAGGTATGCCACAGAGCTATGTGGTCAGCTACCATTAAAAGCCACCATCCCATTCTAGTTTGTCCATGTTCGAGTTGTTTTGTGTGTAAACACCTTGGTAGTATAAGGCCTCGGTGTCAAAAAGAGATGAGGTAATCCGATTCGCCACGTTAATGGGGCAGCTGGCTCTATGTAACAGAAGTGCAAGAATATCAGACTCCGGTGCATTTTCTAGGAGTGTACCATCGGAAGGTAGTCCCTTACCTTGCCATAGTTTGGAATCCAATCTCCAATATGTGCATTTACGGTTTTTATTTTAGAGCCTAGTATGCTGGAATTTAATATGGTAACAATTTCAGTTATCGTAAGGTAATAATCTATCCGTGTTTATGTGCGGCATGATCTTATGAGACGTCTTTGATTTAAAGTTTTTTATAAAGTCAAAGACTTATGCTTTACTTACACCAGACCCATATCTGACCCAGAGTTTTTTTTCCTTTCCATAAACTCTTGGGTGCTTAAATTTGAATGGGAGCCAAGTAGTTTAGGTTTTTCCGTAGATTTACCTTGGAGGAGCTTGGAGCAGGTGAATTCATCGATAGCTAATTATTACCTTGTTTTCCTCTGTATTATATGTATATTGTATCGGTTTGGTAGGGACAGACTGTTATAACTATCCTAGGGTAGAATTTTATTAGTATGACTCTGATGTAACATTTTTGAAATGACTTTGTAACATATTATGTTGATTAATATATATTGTTCCATTGCGTTGTGATATTTTGTGCTGTTAGTTTCTTCTCTTCTATCTTTTCTTTCTTTCACCCCTAATGACCTGTCTTTCAGATGACTAGATGATCGACACATGAATACCGAGGATGTATTAAGTGTCCTCTTTGGTAGTAAGAAAGGAGGTTCGTTACATTTTGGTATCAGAGCTTAGGTTGAGCGAACACCTAGGCTTTGGTGGGGTAAACTCGTTATAGATAGGGCCAGTCGTGCCCTAGAATGAGTCCGAGTGTAATATATATATGATTGTGTATTTGCTAGTGAATAAAAATGTTTATATTATGTTGTTTGACCAGTTGACTGACTTAAAAATTCTGGTCGATGTGCCCGATCAACATTATCGATAGGAATGTCCTAAACACTCAAACAAGTTAAATTGACATAATATTGGTTCAAATTTTGGTAAAATAATTTTACCTAGGAATATATTTTCTATTATAAAAGGGATGATTTTCAAAATCTATGTAGTTATCTATGAGTAGAGCGGGTTAGGAGTTAATAACATTTAAATTATTAGCATTTAGGGTTTAACTAGTCTTGCTCGTCCAGTTTTTAGCATTGACTATGGTCAGATTTAATAGTAGATTTCCTTTTTCCATCATGAGTGGGTAGATAAAATTTGTAGGAACATTGAATCCAACAACTTATGAATAAAGTTTCACAAGTTGACTATAAGGCATTGACGGTATGTAGGGTTAAAAATTAAATTTTAATATAGGTGTTTATTAAAGGAAAACCTTCAAATAGTTTTATAAGATGAATTAAGAGAGATGATTTCACGAATCGGAACTATTAATTGTGTTTTAAAAATGAAAAAGGTTTTGAGAATGTTAAATTACGATGGCTTTGATAAACTCCAAATGATTTTGGAAAATAGAAGTAATCTTTCTTAAAGATATAGATATTTTAAAATAAAGTTTGGGAGTAAGGTATCCTTTGGACAGTTCGGGAATAAGTCTTGATATATTTTGTGATGATCAGAATAATCTTCTAAGTGACAATCGAATGTTTGCTTAGGCAGATACGATGGTGCACTTGGTAAATTATTCTCTTTGTCATTGTATAAATCGAAACAAGTTCAAATCCAAATGAGTCCAAAGCAAGTGGATGATTTTGTTAAAAACTATTTGTCTACAAATAGTATTGTTTTGAGAAGAAATTTGAAAAAAAAAGAAATATTTTTATTAACTAGTTCGAGTGTCTCGAAAATGGCTAAAAATGGGTAAGAGATGTGTTCGGATGGCAAACACTTCTCTTTAGTATTGCCCTTCTTAGTAAAGGGGTATATGGTACTATTTGGTAGCACCTAGTTCCTTAACGTCGTTTTGGAGTTACTCGGGCTATATGTATGTTTTCAAAAGGTTTTTGAAATAAAAACCTGGGTATTGTGTTCTTGGATCCCTTAAAGGGAAGAGTTTTCAAATAAAAAGATAATTTGAAGGTGGATTAATAAATGAAGTTTTAATTAGGTTAAGTTTAATAAAGATATTTAATAAACTTTGTTTATTTAAACCGTGTCTTTTGATTTTAGCATCTATGATGTGAAGAATTATTTGATGATTAGGCCGGCTAATAGACATTTTTACCTTAGTAGTGTCTAAGAAAAAGTAGAATCTAGATGGAGTTTGGATACCAGCATCCTACTCTTCTTAGCTACTTACCAGACTAATTATGGTAAAGAGGTTGACTTGGTCGACTTAGTTTCAAGGTCCAAATTATTTTTGGCCTGCATCTAATAGTTAAAAAATTAAATAGAACTAAAAATCAGATACTTGTATATGCTCTTAGGATGTAGAAGAGTATTGTACAAGTTAATTGAATTTAAAAAAATGATTCTCATGAAGCATGGTGGGAGGGTAGAAAGTAGTTAGATAGTAAGAATCTTTAGATTAGTACGTAGGTTGTATGAAAACCATTTCTCCTTTTCACATAGTTCTCGATCCTAGATTCGAGTATATGACTAGAGGTTTTTTTCACCATTCCGAATAAGGAATTATCACTCGATTTTTGACAGCGAGCATTGGTAATGGTTCTTACATGGAACCAAAAGTTGTCTATCATAGTTTATCGCTATGCAAAGAGAACATGAGTTTCTAATTAAGAGGTCTGGTCAAAGTTCGCACTACGAAGTCGGGTGAGCGATACTAGTTCGGAAGTGAAGTTATGTGTTCAAGTGAATGATCAAATCAGATTTTTCATTGAAATTATCTATGTACATCATACGGGCTGATGAATAGTTTAAGTGTTTCTTGGAATTAGGGTTGTGGTACAATTTCAGGGACGAAATTCTTTTAAGGGTGAAGAGTGTAAAGACCCGGAATTTTACCGCCTTGATTTGCGAATATTTAATAAATTTTAAATATTCAAATAATATGTTTTATAATTAAAATATAACTCTTTTAAATAATAACAAATGGTGGTAAAATAGATTTATAATGACCCAGGATTTTTCCACTTTGAAATAGGATATTTAAATATATTTTATATAATCAATTAATTTATTTTTATTAGAAAATAAACCTATTTTAATTATTTAATAATGATGATAAAGTAGTTTTCAAAATTTGTTTACCAATATAGATAGTTCAAATAAAAATAGAAAATGTGACCGAAGAACGTTTTCGAAATTTTGACTTTTTGGCATTGGGGAAAACGTTGTGCACATTTGTTTTAAACATGCACACACTTATAAACTAGGTTTTGATGAAATTTGCAAATAATATACATGCATATACTTGTATACATACATGAATACTTAATAATATATACATATACATTCATGATATGACTATTTATGCATATTTATATATATACGTACATACATATACATACATACATACATACATATATATATATATATATATTATAAGCTAAGTTAGTACCTAAACACCACCTAAAACACCTAGGTTAGTACATGAGAGTATGGAGGGAGAGGGGAAGGACGTGTGGAGAAGCATGGCGGGGCGGTATGGCAAGCATGCTTTCATGAAGGTTTATTATTATTTTACTAAATGTCATTTTACTAAATTACCCCTCTCATTTTCTATAAATACCTTCTATCTCTACACATTCTTCCTTTACACCATCATTCCCATATTCATTTCAATCATCTTCATGTCTACAGGTTCATCCATGGCTTCCAAGAGAAATTCCTAATCTAAAATTAGTGAATACACTTTTAGAAATCAAGCTAAATATCCTTACTTCATTTCCAAATATCATCATCCACCAAAACAATCCCCTACATCCCAAAAACTCCAAAGGCTGAGCCCTTTGTTGCTAGGCCATACCCAAACTCACCTAGGCCGAGCCCAATCTTGGTGGTTAACCACTCATCGATTCCATTTTTGTAAGGTTCTAGGTTGTAATCGAGCTTTAGTTGAAGTTTGGTTTGAAGTTGTTTAGTTTTGGTGAGTAAAGTTCGTGTTTTTAAAACTCAAGTTAATAACTTTTAAAGTTGTAAAATTATGAGTTAAAATGTTGCTTATGTATGTAATAATGTAATATGTTATGTATGTGTAACAACCCTAATTTTGATTAACATTAATTAAGACATTTAATTAGTTAAATTAAATGAAATAATGTAAATAGTTAAGGGAATTGAGATTTGAATAATAGAAGGGTAGCCATGCCAAATTAAACAAATGAACTAAAAGGAATTAAAATGAAATAGGGAAGGCCAATGGATAAGGGCAAAGTATGAATAAGTCATATTCTTATACCCTAAACCCTCATGCACTTTCATTTTACACATTCATAAGCAAAACTAAATTAAAGAGGAGGTCGGTCACCATTAGAAGAAGTAAGAAGAAGAGAAGCTAAAACCGAGATGAAGGAAGCTAAATCAATCTAACTCAAGAAGCAAATCTCAAACTCCTTAATCACAAGCTAAAGGTGAATAATAGGTTACATCTCATATTTTCTTATTTTCGGTTATGGTTGAGATCCAAAATTATTTTGCAAATGATTTGCCATGTTTTGATTGTTTATATATATATATATATATATATATATATATATATATATATGCTTGTTGACGATTTATGCTATTTCATATAGATTCTATGATAAGGTTTAACTTGAAAAACCAATCAAATGACATCTAATGCCTTGCGATTTTGATATAAGGTCAAAAATATTATTTTAGGGTTGGGTTTCAAGTTTCATAATTTTCTGAATTAATGTGGATTTATTATGAATTTTCTAGTGAAGAAAATGGTTAATTGGTTTTAAAATTAATTACGGTTATTTTATATTGGTTTTGGGTCGGGAATTTATATATGTTGGAAAACATATTAAAACTAATTTTTGGGAATTTTCGTAGAATTTTTCTAAGTGTTTTAATAAGTATATAAAATTAGTTAAGGTACGGGACTTAAATGTTTTATATGTTTATAAAAGGAGAAGGAGCAATTTGTAAATGTTATAAATTATTAATCTCTTAAATTTGGCAGTATTTTTAGAAAAGATTTTGGAAAAGTACTGGGAACCAATCATATGTTGAAAAACAAGCAGGTTAGTTGAAAAGAAATTGCTTTTTAAAGTTAAAAATCAGTTTTTATAAGGTTTGGCTATTTCACCACTTTCAGCAGCTGCCTTTCGACTTTATACATCTGCCTCCACCTTAGTCGAAACCAATACACATGGCATCAAAGACTTGGTATGTAATGGATTGGACACAAGCGAAAGGTATGGAGTCAAAATAGGGTTTTCGAAGGGGTTGAGACCTTGTTTTGCTTTCAAAAGGAAATGCCACTTGCTTTGCGTTCATAAAGAATGCTTTTGAATAAGAAAGCTTTTGACTTGGTCAAGTGTTTTAAAAGAAAAGAGCTTTCGAAAGAAGTGTCGCCTTTGTTTTTCGAAAATGCTTTCGAAGGGGTCGAAACCCCTGCTGCCGCATCCCGCCTTTCGAAGCAATGCCTTCGAAAGGGTTATTTCGCTTAAAACCCTGAGCCGCTTCTCCAATGCTTTCAAAGGAGTCGAAACCCCTGCTGCCGCATCCCACCTTTTGAAGCAATCCTTCGAAAGGGTTCTTTCGCTTAAAACCCTGAGCCGCTTCTCCAATGCTTCCGAAGGAGTTGGTTTCGACACCATCCAATTCTTTTACTCAGGAAATTGCTTTAGAAAGAGTTGCTTTCAACTTAGTTCTTTTAAGTCCCTTTCTGAGATTTTGAAAGTAAAACCCAAAGGTTTCGAAAGGAATGGTTTTATAGGGATTTGAAAGGTTTCTCCACATGTTTTTACTTGAACCTAATGCTTTCGAAAGTTTTGATTTATGAAAAGGAATTAATGCTTTCGAAAGTTATATAACAAAGGTTTCGAAGGGGTGCTTCCCTAATGTTTTCGAAAAGTTTACCTTAGTGTTTAAATGGAGGGTTTCCAATGTTTTCAAAAGGCATATTTAAAGTGTTTTGAAAAGACGATATCTAAGGTTTTATAAAGCTTTCGAAAGGATACTTTCAATGTTTTCGAATGGTCTATTGTAAATGGTTTCGAAATGTATGTTTTGGCCTTTTAGCCCTAGGTTATAAAGTAAAGTCGTTTACTTGTATCAAAAGGGGTACTTTTATTGGTTTCGAAGAGGTACTTTCAAAGATTTCGAAAGAGATTGTTTAAAGGTTTAAACAAAGGTTTTGAATGTTTCATCAACAATGTTTCGTGTAAAGTATATATAACATGGCAAAGTGATTTGAGTAAAGCATGGAGTATACTTTCCTTTTTTAAGTATGATTTATAGGGTTAAATCAATTTGAAGGAAATGTTTTCAAGGAAAATTTGATGGGGTAGTTGACCCTAAGTAAATGACCCAGATATTAGAATACCAGATGGGTCTGGTATGGGGTCGTGTCCTATACTTTAGCTAGTGGCCCCTAGCTAATTCAAGTCCAAAATTCTAATGTGTAGGGCTTTGTCACAGGTAAGACTAAAATGATGTTACACACAGAAAGGAATATACAGATTAAAGATAGGTTATTGGTAAGCCCGCAAAACCATTAGAATCAGTTGACCCTGGGAGAAGTAAGTTAGGGACAGACCATCCAGGAGTGAGTCTAACAGAAGTTAGATTACTTGTTTATTTTGTCTGGCAGGACAAGTCAGCCAAAGATTATTAGTTAGCCGAACAAAACTATAGTGTTCGGACAGATAGTCCATTGATTACCTGATTTGTATGCATACATGATATTGTTATTATTGCTTTAACCAGTTTGGTTGCAAGATTTTGATTTGCAAAAGATATGTTTTAAAAAGGGATGTTAGTAAGGGAAATCCAATTCCGCTAAGCGGTGTGGTCTCACTTAATATCAGTAAACCGAGATGTATAAGATTATTCACAGCTGGCTTTATATCTGACTCGAAGTTTATGTTTTTCCCCTTAAATTCTCAGGTGCTTAAAATATGATTTGAGTAGGTTAAGAGTTAAGGATTTACAGGTTTTAGTAGGTGGATGAATAAAGCTTCCGAAGACATTCAAGAGGCATGGATAGCTATTTAGGAGTTGTTATTTTTATTACCGTTGTGATTTATTAAGACTATTATGTCTATTTAGTACTCCGATCATTCAAGGGGGCATCTTCATATGTCACTCTTAGCATATTTTGTAATAATTATATTTGATCAAATCCTGAGAAACGTTTGAGATTATGTAATGGAATATGAAACATGTTTTTTGAAATGTAATCAGTAAAGTTGCTATTTTTGGAATCTGTGATTTTGTTTCATATTCATGTGCTTCTAAAATTATGGATATTATTAACATTACCGTATTTTGTCACCGGAAGTTAATACTATAGAGGACAACAGCATTTGTAGTGCTTAGCTTCGGGCCTCAAGATAGGGGATGTTACAACTTGGTATCTTAGCATAGGTTTATCAAAAACTTTAAACTGAAAATGATTTTGAAAACATAATCCTAAGGAATTAGAGAAAAGATTGGGGTATGGGATAACGCTATAGTAACGTACTTGTATTTGTTATATATAAGTATATGCTTTATCTCTATTCTCCCATCTCTTAGGCTATTCTTCCATATCTTACGAAGACTCGAATGAAGATATGGATGCTAGATGTGGAAGAGTTAACCTTGGTGGGGGAAGTATCACAACTAATGGAAATGCCAGACCAAATACCAGGAGGAACTCAAGTCAGGCACAAACTGCAAATGTGGATGCTGGAGTCCCATAAGTCGACATGGTAGCAATGTATCAGTTCTTTGTAAACATTATGCAAGTAGGATTTGCTACTGGAGTAGTTGGAGGAAATGCTGGAGTAGGAAATCAAGAAGCTCCGGTGGTGAATAACTATGCTATTTTGAGTAAAGATTATGTTCGACTGGGAGGAAAGCCGTTTATTGCTACTGAAGATGCAATTGAAGTGGAGAATTGGTTACTTTATTGCGAGAGGATTTTGCCGATTTGAGGCTCAATGATGAGCAGAAGAGGAGACTCGCTTCTAGGAAGCTACAAGGAACATCACTGTATTGGTGGAATAGTGTTACAGCTGGAGTTAATGTGGAGACTATGACTTAGGCTGAGTTCAAAAGAAGGTTTGGGGAGAGGTTTGTGCCGAAGATTTCTAAGTCTACTCTGCTCAGGAAGTTCGCTGAGCTGGAGCAAGGAGATATGACTGTGCTTGAGTATGCGACCTGGTTTGAGGAGCTAGCGAGATATGGCTACGCTACGGTTGATACTGTGATTAAGAGGAATGAGAAGTTCATGAGGCAAAGAGGTTGTTTTTGAGATCCATGTGATGTTGTTTTTGAGATGGCCTTGAGGCATGAAGAGATGCTTTCTTTTCTTGAAAGAAATAAGGAAAAGGAAGCTCAAGGAGGGCAGAGTCAGAAAAGGAAGTTTTTCCACAAGAAAGAGGCTCAGAAGGGTGGAGCTGCTAAGAAAGGAAAGGCGGAGGTTTTCTGCTATAAATGTGATAAGAAAGGGCATTTTACAAATGAATGTCACTTTGGAGATAGAAAGAAGGCGATCGCGAAGAAGAATATTAAATGCTTCAACTGCGATCAAATTGGACATTATTAGAACCAGTGCAAGGAGCCAGCCAAGGATGGAAAAGGGAAAGTGTTTGTATTGGAGCCAGCTACCTTGAGGCCAACAATAGAAGAAAAGAAAAAGGCTGTGTTGGGAGGTACGCTTATGATTCATGGTATGTCAGTTAGCGTTCTATTTGACACTGGTGCATCACATTCATTTATATCTTGTTGTTTGGTAGATAAGCTTAACCTAGAACCCTCATACCTAGTTACTTCCTTAAGGGTTGCAAATCTGATAGGAGGTTATGCGACTCTTGGGATGAAATGTGACCACCTAGAGTTTGAATTGTTAGGTCATAACTTTGTTTGTAGTTTGCATGTGTTTGATTTTGTAGGGTTCGGAATTATTTTGGGTAGAGATTGGTTAAGTAAATATGATGCTAGGATATTTTGCCATGATAGGAAAATATCGCTTAGACACCCTGACTGTAGTGACTAGATTATATACTCCGTACAAAACCCTAGTTGTGAAGATAATTCTTTGTTGGGTGTTGTGGAGGTATAAGACTAGCTAAATCGAGTTTTCATTGTTAGATATTTCGCAGATGTCTTTGAACCTGTAGTAGGATTGCAGCCGAAACGAGCCATTGAGTTTTGGATAGATTTGATACCTGAAGCTGAACCGATGAGTAGACCACCAAGAAGAATGACACCTACCGAGATGAGGGAGCTTAAGGTGCGGTTGGTGGATTTGGAAAGTAAGAGTTTTATCAGACCAAGCAGTTCACCTTGGAGAGCAGCTGCAATGTTTGCTAAGAAACCGGACAGATCGTTGAGGTTATGTATCGATTATCGGAAGTTGAATGATAAGACGATAAAGAATCGATATCTGTTACCTAGAATTGACAATTTGTTCGACCAGTTGAGTGGAGCCAAAGTATTTTTCCAATTGGACTTAGCAACTGGGTTCCATCGGCTTAGAGTGGCAGAGGATAGTATTCCTTTGACGGCGTTTAGAACCAGATATGGATCATATGAATGGTTAGTAATGCCGTTCGAACTAACTAATCTGCCTACATTCTTTGTAGATTTGATGAACCAATTTTCCAAGAGCACTTGGATAGGTTCGTGTTGGTATTCATAGATGACATTTTGATATACTCTAAGGATGAAAGAGAGCATGAAATTCATCTTAGAGTGGTGCTTGAGACATTGAGAGAGCATCAACTGAAGGCGAAGTTTTCAAAGTGTCATTTCTTAAAGAGAGAAGTGAAGTTTCTTGGTCCTGAAGTCTCAGAGAAAGGGTTGTCTTAGGATCCGACTAAGATCAAAGCGGTGAATAATTAGAAGAGACTCGAGATAGTGACTGCGATAAATAGTTTTCTTGGATTAGCTGGGTATTATCGGAGATTCATTAAGGATTTCTTACGGATAGCGGCACCGATGACCAAGCTAACGCGAAAGGATGTGAAGTTTGTCTGGACCAATAAGTGTGAGGAGGTATTCCAGAAGCTGAAACACTTATTGACTAATGCACCTGTGTTGGTTGTTCCAGAGGAGAATCAGGATTTAGTGGTGTACACGGATGCTTGTGGAATATGATTAGGAGCTATGTTAATGCAAAGAGGTTAAGTACCCGACTCATGATTTGGAATCAGCTGCGGTAATTTTTGCGTTGAAGGTGTGGAGACATTACCTTATGGGAGATAGATTTGAATTGTATACGTATCATAAGTCGTTGAAGTATTTATTCTTGAATATGAGACAGCATAGGTAGTTAGAGTTTTTAGCCGCTTATGATTTTGGTGTTGAGTATACACCAAGTAAAGGCAATAAGGTTGCAGATGCACTAGAAGAAAACATCAGAATGCAATGTTGGCAATGATAGTTGAGTGGAAAGATTTAGAAGCGTTGACTACATGCAGGATATAGTGGAGATCTTAAGCTAGGTCTAGTAAGGAGACTGCTATGTTGTCATGTTTAGAAGTTCGATCGGTGATGATCGAAAAGATTGCTTCTAAGTAGAAGGAGGATCCATTATTAGTTGAACGGATCAGAAAGTTAAGGGATGGAATAGAGAGCGATGACTTGAAAGATTTCAGTCTTGACCAGAATGGGTGGTAGAGGAAGAAAGGACGATTATGTGTTCCGAATGTGGGAAACATTAGGAAGGAATTTCTAGAAGAATGCCTTTGTTCGAAGTTCACTATTCATTTGAGAGAAACTAAGATGTATCAGGATATGAAGAGAAGTTTCTTCTGGGAAGGTATGAAGAGGGATGTAGGCTTATGGGTGAAGCAGTGTTTGAACTATCAATACGTAAAAGCCGAACATCAGAAACCAAGTGGGTTACTTCAGATTTTAGAGATTCCAGTATGGAAATGGGATTCTATTTCGATGGGTTTTATAGACAGGTTGCTAAGGTCAAATTGAGGAAATGAAAGCAAATGGATCGTGGTGGAAAGATTGACCAAGAGTGCCCATTTCATTCCAGTTAAGTCAACTAGGACGGCACCTGCTTTGGCTAAGTTATTCATGAAGAATATAGTTAGAATTTCATGGAATTCCTAGGAGTATAGTAAGTAATAGAGATTCCTTATTAACTAGCGAGTTCTAGAAGAGTCTACAAGATACCTTAGGTACTAAGCTCAAGATGAGTACCGCTTACCATCCACAGATAGATGGGCAAACAGAAAGGACTAACAAAGTCTTGGAAGATTTGTTAAGAGCGTGTGTGCGCTAGACTTTGGAGGATCATGGGAAGATGATCTACACTTAGTTGAATTTTCGTAAAACAACAGTAATCAGGCTAGTATAGGGATGACACCGTTTGAAGCTTTGTATGGAAGGCCATTCAAATCTCCAATTTGTTGGTTAGAGACCGAGTATAGGTTAGTTCTTGGTCCGGATTTGGTTAGAGAAGCTGCAGAAAAGATTGAGTTAATTTAGAATGAAAGAAGCTCAGTCTAGGCAGAAGAGTTATTCTGATAAGAGACGAAAAGATTTGTATTTCTCGGTTGGAGATCATGTTTTCGTCAAGTTATCACCGATGGAAGGTGTAATTCGATTTGGAAAATCAGGGAAATTGGCACCGAGGTTCGTTGGAACATTTCTTATTCTAGAAAGGATCGGGAAGCTCGCATATAGGGTAGAGTTACCTAACAGTTTGGCAGGTGTCCACGATGCTTTTCATATTTCTCATCTAAGGAAGTGGATACGAGATCCAGAGACTACTATAAACCAACTACGTTAGAGGACTTAGTAGTGGAACCGAATTTGACTATAGTTAGAAAGCCAGTTCGTATAGTCGCTGGAGATGAGAAGAGGCTAAGGAAAAAACTGTCAGGTTAGTTAAGGTCTAGTGGAGTGACGACGAGAGAGACTGTACTTGGGAAACTGAGAGCAGGATTAGAGACGCGTATCCTGACTTGTTTCATGGTATTTTTTACCTTTATGATTGATTTGTATGATTACCTTATCGTAAATTCAAGGACAACATTCCTTAAAGAGGGGAGTCTGTAACGACCCTAATTTTGATTAACATTAATTAGGACATTTAATAAGTTAAATTAAATGAAATAATCAAAATGGTTAAGGGAATTGAGATTTGAATAATAGCAGGGTAGCCGTGCCAAATTAAACAAATGAACTAAAGGGAATTAAAATGAAATAGGAAAAGCCAATAGATAAGGACAAAGTAGGAATAAGTTATATTCTTATACCCTAAACCCTCATGCACTTTCATTTTACATGTTCATAAGAAAAACAATATTAAAGAGGAGGTCGGCCACCATTAGAAGAAGTAAGAAGACGAGAAGCTAAAAACAAAAGGAAGGAAGCTAAATCAATCGAACTCAAGAAGAAAATCTCAAACTCCTTAATCACAAGCTAAAGGTGAATAATAGGTTACATCTGATATTTTCTTATTTTTGGTTATGGTCGAGATCTGAAATTATTTTGCAAATGATTTTCCATGTTTTGATTGTTTAAACAAAGATATATGCTTGTTGATGATTTATGCTATTTCATATAGATTTTATGATAAGATTTAACTTGAAAAACCAATCAAATGACATCTAAATGCCTTGTGATTTTGACATAAGGTCAAAAATATTATTTTAGGGTTGGGTTTCAAGTTTCATAATTTTCTGAATTAATGTGGATTTATTATGAATTTTCTAGAGAAGAAAATAGTTAATTGGGTTTAAAATTAATTACGGTTATTTTATATTAGTTTTGGGTCAGGAATTTATATATGTTGGAAAACATATTAAAACTAATTTATGGGAATTTTTGTAGAATTTTCCTAAATGTTTTAATAAGTATATAAAATTATTTAAGGTATGAGACTTGAATGTTTTATATGATAATAAAAGGAGAAGGGGAAATTTGTAAATGTTATAAATTATTATTCTTTGAAATTTGGCAGCATTTTTAGAAAAGATTTTGGAAAAGTATTGGCAACTAATCATATGTTGACAAACAAAGCAGGTTAGTTGAAAAGAAATTGCCTTTTTAAGTTAAAAATCAGTTTTGATAAGGTTTTGTTGTTTCGCCACTTTCGGCAGCTACCTTTCAACTTCATACTTCCGCCTCCACCTTAGTCAAAACCAATACACATGGTATCAAAGACTTGGTATGTAGTAGATTGGACACAGGTGAAAGGTATAGAGTCAAAACAGGGCTTTCGAAGAGGTCAAGACCTTGTTTTTCTTTCAAAAGGAAATGCCACTTCCTTTGCTTTCGTAAAGAATGATTTCAAATAAGAAAGCTTTCGACTTGGTCAAGTTTTTTCAAAGAAAAGAGCTTTCGAAAGAAGTTCTTTTGCTTAAAACCCTGAGTCGCTTCTCCAATGCTTTCGAAGGGGTTGGTTTCGACACCATCCACTTCTTTTACTTAGGAAATTGCTTTAGAAAGAGTTTCTTTCGACTTAGTTCTTTTAAGACCCTTTCTGAGATTTTGAAAGTAAAACCCAAAGGTTTTGAAAGGAATGGTTTTAAAGGGTTTCGAAAGGTTTCTCCACACGTTTTCACTTGAACCTAATGCTTTCGAAAGGCTTGATTTATGAAAAGGAGTTAATGATTTCGAAAGATATATAATAAAGGTTTCGAAGGGGTGGTTCCCCAATGTTTTCGAACGGTTTACCTTAGTGTTTAAATGGAGGGTTTCCAATGTTTTCGAAAGGCATATTTAAAGTGTTTTTAAAAGAGGATGTCTAAGGTTTTATAAATCTTTCGAAAGGATACTTTCAATGTTTTTGAAAGGTCTATTGTAAATGGTTTCGAAAGGTTTGTTTTGGCCTTTTGGCCCAAGTTTATAAAGTAAAGTAGTTATCTGTATCGAAAGGGTTACTTTTAATGGTTTCGAAAGGGGTGCTTTCAAAGGTTTCGAAAGAGATTATTTAAAGCTTTAAACAAAGGTTTTGAATGTTTCATCAACGATTTTTTGTGTAAAGTATATATAACATGGCAAAGTGATTTGAGTACAACATAGAGTATATTTTCCTTGTTTAAGTATGATTTATAGGGTGAAATCAATTTGAAGGAAATGTTTTCAACAAAAATTTGATGGGGTTGTTGACCCTAAGTAAATGACTCAGGTATTAGAATACCAGATGGGACTGTATGTGGTCGCGCCCAATACTTTAGCTAGTAGCCCCTAACTAATATAAGTCCAAAATTCTAGTGGTAGGGCTTTGTCACAGGTAAAACTAAAATGATGTTACACACATAAAGGAATATACAGAGTAAAGATAGGTTATTGGTGAGTCCGCAATACTATTAGGATTAGTTGACCCTGGGAGAAGTAAGTTAGGGATAGATCATCCAGGAGTGTGTCTAACAGAAGTTAGATTACTTGTTTATTTTGTCTGGTAGGCCCGAGTAGGCCAAAGATTAGTAGTTAGCCAAACGAAACTATAGCGTTCGGACTGATAGCCCATTGATTACCTGATTTGTATCCATACATGATATTGTTATTATTGCTTTAACCAGTTTGGTTGCAGGATTTTGATTTGCAAAAGAAGTGTTTTAAAAGGGATATCAGCGAGGGGAAAACCGTTCTGGTAAGCGACATGGTCTCACTTAATATCAGTAAACCGAGATGTATAGTATTATTCACGCCAGGCTTTATGTCTAACTCGAAGTTTATTTTTTTCCCCTTAAACTCTTGGGTGCTCAAAATTTGATTTGAGTAGGTTGAGAGTTGAGAATTTACAAGTTTTAGTAGGTTTACGAATAAAGCTTCCAAAGACATTCAGAAGGCATGGATAGCTATTTAGGAGTTGTTATTTTTATTTCCGCTGTGATGTATTAAGACTGTTATGTCTATTTAGTACTTTGAACATCCAGGGGGCATCTTCACATGTCGCTCTTGGCATATTTTGTAATAATTATATTTGACCAAAACCTGGAAAACGTTTGGGATTATGTAATGAATATGAAACATGTTTTTGAAATGTAATAAATAAAGTTGTTGTTTTTGGAATCTGTAATTTTGTTTCATATTCATGTGCTTCTGATATTATGGATACAATCAACATTACAGTATTTTATCACTGGAAGTTAATACTATAGATGACTGCAATATCTGTAGTGCTTAGCTTCGGACCTCAAGATAGGGGATATTACAGTATGCATGCATATATGTTGATTTGGTGTTGATTGCTTATGTCGCAGTTTGAGTAGGCGGTAAAGATTTTAACTTGAATATTGAAAAAGTTAGTTATTATTATGAAGTAATACTTTGTTTATGATTGTACTATAATGTTATGATGTGATATTATGTTGGAAAGTTATATGTGCTCTATGTGGGTTCGCGACACAAAGGTAGCGATTCGCTAACCAAATGCAACGTAGAAATCTGCTTTTTGTCGAAAGTTTGATTTTTGTTTCAAAGCGAAAATAAGTTTAAATCTTTGATTTTGGGTTCAAAAGTTTATTTTCATGTTTTAAAGAAGACAAGAGTTCAAAGTTGAAGTTTTAAAATTTAGAAAATCAAATTTTCAAGTTTTGTAATTACGGATCGTATAGCGATAGTCGCTATATGCGCAGTTCGCAAAAACCAAACTATTTCCAAATCCGAAACTTGTTTCCACCTAGAAACTTTTTGAAAGGTGTTTTCTAACTTTTTTGTAAGTTTTAAAGTGTAAAATAGAATTTTGAAGTTAATAGGCTTAAAAACCAAGTTCTGAAATTACGGATCCGTATAGCGGTAGTCGCTATAAGCGTAGTTCAGAAAATCTAACTATTTTTCTAATCTAAACTGTTTAAACTTAAAATCTTTTTAGAAAATGTTTTCTAACTTTAATTTCGTAAATAGAGAACAATTATTTATTTATTTAATTTTTTTTAATTGATTAATTAATTAATAAAGGTATTTAGTACTTAATCATTTGCTAATAATGGTTTTTAAACTTAAATATTAATCAATTAAGTTAATCATAATTTGCTACTTAATTTAAGTTAATTATAATTAATTATTAATTAAGGATTAAAAAATTATTATATAATTATTTATTAAAGATCATCATTAATTAATTTTTATTTTAAAAAAGGTTTTTGTAATTAATCATTGATTAAAGTTAATTATGTTAATAAGGTTTAATTAAGGTGTAATTACCCTTAATTAGGGTTTAATTACTATTTAACAAGGATTTGATTCTCATTTTCAAGGGTTTTAATATATTTTAAATTCGCTTTGAGTTTAAGTAATCAGTTTTGTTTTAAACTGTTTTCGTTTCAAATTGTTTTAAACCAAGGGATTTCTGTGTCACTTACCCTTAAGAAACACCATATGATTAGGAAAACTAAATGACATCTATTTGCAGAACAAAACACCATTCTGCTATAACAATTAACATGGACATTTACTTTACGTTAATTGATTGTTATGTGTTGATCCCTTATATACCTGTTGTTGTGTGATGCCATTTTAAACTGGATAAGTAAAACCAAATTAAAAGCACAGTTGTGGTCATTAAGCCTCTGTTTGCTTTGGTAAGGGTAAATATTTCATTTTCTTTTTGAAATGATTTCAAGGTTAGTGTATTTGAACAAGATATTTAAAGAATGATTTGATAAATGGTTTTACTAAAGTTTTTTTAACCGATGGAAATGGTTTTCCATGTTATAAAAAGAAGTTTTTATAAAGGGTTTTATAAATGAAATTGGAAATTTACATGGTGTTTTTGGTAAATGGATTTAAGCTTTTAAGCAAAGAAGATTTCATAAATAAGAGAGATTTATAAAATGGATTTGCTTATTAAAGGAAGCTAATTTGACTTAAGGTTATTTAAGAAGTAGTTTAAACATGAAAGGTTTATAAAGAAGTTTATAAATGATTTTGTGGTATTTGTAAAAGAAGTTTTAGAAAATGATTTGGATATTCATAAAGGAAGTTTATAAAAAGGTTTGGATATTTATAAGAAATTTATCTAAAAAGATTGTATATTAATAAAGGAATTTATATAAAAGGTTTTGAATATTTATAAAAAGGCTTTATAAATGAATCTGGGAGTTTGGAAAGCATTTTGAAATGGATTTGGATTTCAAGTAAAAGAGATTTCATGAATGAAATAGATTTGATTAAAAGGGATTTATCGAAAGAAATATAAAAGAATTTGAGATCAAGGTTTCTCTAAACTGACCTTTTAAAAATGGTGGTATGGAACATCCGTTCCACACTTAACACCGAGGGAATAGTGTTTAGGGCTGTCCTTACCTCCAATTTAAACAACATTTGTTTAATCCTTTTTAACATGATTTGGGAGTATGAAGTTATTCGCAAATGTTTTGTGAATATACTTATGTCAGAGAGATAAGTATATCAATGTTTTAGAAAAACGTTTTGAAAAGAGATTTATTAAATAAAGATTTGTTTTGAGGCTTAGTGGTTGCTATGGATGAATAAATCCCAAATGGAATTGGTTATTATTTATTTATTTGATAGTTAAATAACCAACTATCAAACCTAGACCTGTTTTGATTCAGGAGGTATGTCGGGTATATTCGAGTTCCTCGATGAGGACTCAATTGCTTAGTGCATACTTCCAAAAGAACCGAAATTGAGTTAGCTAGAAATTATTGCTTAGTTTTGGAGACACCGGTCTTCGGATTTATCCGAACCACTCCAAACTAATAACGAATGATGTTAGATCATAATAAAGTATGTTGTGGGGTTATGCTATTCTACCTGAGGGTGATTCCAATATAAAAGATAATAATGTGGAATGTTTGTTCAATCCCGGAATAACTTGCATGGATGAATGCTGGCATTGATCTCTGCCTGGAGGGTAGTGTTAGCATTCCAAGATGGTTTTCTAGTATGAAAGAAGGTAAAGCATGGCCTCAATGCCTCACAACTGGGAAAAATGCCAAAAACATGGTAGGCATCAGAGCTATGTGGTCAGCTACTATTAGGAGCTGCCATCCCATTCTAGATTGTCCATATTTGAGTTGTTTTGCGTGCAAACACCGTGGCAGTATAAGGCCTAAGTGTAAAAAATGAATGAGGTAATCCGGTTCGCCATGTTAAAGAGGCAGCCGACTCTATGTAGCAGGGGTACAAGAAGTTCTAATCAGACTCTAGTGCATTTACGGTTTTGATTTTAGAGCCTAGTATGCTGGAATTTAATATGGTAACAATTTCAGCTATTTTGATATTTATTTGAAACCATAGACATTATTATAATATTACTGATTTATATATATATATATATATATATATATATGTTTGGTTGTCGTAAGGTAAAAACTTGTCCGTGTTTATGTGCGGCGTGGTCTTACGAGATGCCTTTGATTTAAAGGTTTTTATAAAGTTAAAGACTTATGTTTTACTCACACCAGACCCATGTCTAACCCGGTGTTTACTTTTCCCTTTTTCTAAACTCTTGGGTGCTCAAATTTGAATGGATAGCCAAGTAGTTCAGGTTTTTCTCCGGATTTACCTTAGAGGAGCTTGGAGCAGGTGGCTTCATGGATAGTTAGTTATTACCTTGTTTCCGTTGTATTATATGTATATTGTATCGGTTAGGTAGGGACAGACTGTTATAACTGTCCTACGGTAGAATTTGTATTAGTACGACTCTGATGTAACATTTTTGAAATGACTTTGTAACATATTATGTTGAGTAATATATATTGTTCCATTGCGTTGTGAGATTCTGTGTTTGTAGTTTATTCTCTTCTATCTTTTCTTTCTTTCACCCCTAAGGACCTGTCTTTCGGACGACGAGATGATGGGCACATGAATACTGAGGATGTATTAAGTGTTGTCTTTGGTAGTAAGAAAGGCGATTCGTTACAACTTCCGTTCAATAAAATGTCGCAAATCCGAAAAATGAATTTTGATCACATTTTTGTTTTTTCACAAAACTATTTATCTTTGTAAACAAATTTACAATATGAGTTTACTATCATTATTTATTAATTTAAAGGAGATTAATAAGGCCATTAAATCCATTTAATCAGTATTTAATTTAAAAGTCAAATATTTAAATAATACCTATATTTGAATATAAAGTATTTATATTTTTTCAGAATGTTACATTCTTCCCCCTTAAAAGAATTTCATCCCCAAAATTATCACGGAGTGGAAAAAGTATTACCCCTACCTAAAATCAAATTACTTACTTGGTTTTCAGTAATTTGATTTGTTATATTCTCTTTATGGAAAATCCATATATAAAAAACTGTAGCAGAAGTATAGAGAATACTCTGTAATAAAATACTATGCATCCAATCTTTTCGAAAGGTAAATTTAGAAATAAATGCCCGGGTTTGTATATTCAAAAATTATACTTTTGGATTCCTCCAAAGAGAAATATATCAAAACCAAAATCAATCATGGCAAGGAGGGCGCTCCTTCTACCGAAGCATGGTATAACTCTAGAATCAAAACAACATGGAGCATCTAGTGGCATTCTAGTTCTTCCCTAAACAATAACTAGAGTAAACAAATTTACCTAAAGATTCTGCCAAATTGGAAAACCCCCAATCGCTTAACTTTAGTCATAATAAAAATATTTGAAAAATCACTTAACAAAACTTTTTTCAAATTTCCTTAAGTAATAATACTTTATCAATGTTTTCAAAATAATAATATTATTATTTCTTTCACAAATTCTTTCAAAATCACTTTTTTCAAAAGCACTGGGATTTAAATCCTAATAAACAACAACTTTAAAATCCTTTGCTTATAAAGTCATACTCTATAAACCATAGTATATAAAATCACACTATCAACCAAATCAAATTCCAGAAAGGAATAAACTAACACTTAACATTATTTAAAATGTTAAATGACTAACAAATAGGATTTAGAATTTTACTTAGGTTTACAACTTTCTCGATCGTCCAATGATATAGACAATTTCCTAAGCATGCCATTACGCTCATCAGCCTTTGGTTATTGCTTAGAAGATTATCTAAGCTGCCTCAGAACAAAATTGTAAGTCACTTCCTAAACTTCCCTAAGACACAAAACATAGCATACAAATATACTTAAGCCCATATGATGTACATGGATCGTCCGTACGTAATATCTGATCGGACCACTTGCTCATATACATAAACTTTACTTCTGAACCATCATCACTCACTCGACCTCCCTACTGCGGACTCCAATTAGGTCCCCTGATTAGAAACCTCCATTCTCCTTACATAGCTATATATTATGATAGAAAACCTCAGTATCATATCAAGAATCTGAATCAAGTGTTCGCCTTCGAGAATCAAGTGAGAAATCGTCGTTCGAATTGGTGTGAATCACCCCGAAGTTATGTACTCGAATCATAGGTCAACAACCATGCGAATAAAACGATCTACGTACAACTTACATACTTAATCCTATTGGTTTCTTAACAACACCAATCTCTTTCTAAATCACTTCCATTTTCATTTACGGCATTTCATTCAATACTAAAATTATTTCTGAATCATTTCACAAATTTCCATTTAAGTTTGTAAACATCTTATAAAGACATATCTTTATAAAACATTAAATTAAAAACTTACTCCACTCTTATTTACCTGAATAATACTCTTCTACATCTTAAGGGTATATACAGAATGTCAATTTCATTTTACTTTTCAAAATTCAGATGGAGGCTCAAACGTAATATGGGTCCTAAAACCGAGTCGACTACTTCTATATCATTACATATCCGGTCCGGCAAGTAGCTATGAAGAGTAGGATGTTGGTATCCAAACTAAGTCCTAGAGTCTACTTTTCCTTAGACATCCTTAAGGTAAAGATGTTTATTAGTTGGCCCAATAATATCAAATAGTTTATAGACTTAGATGTTTAAACAAAGATACAGTTTAAATAAAACAAAGTTTATTTAAACCTTCCTATCCAATTTAACCCATTATAAAAAAAACTTGTATTAAATTACCTCTTTTCTATCCAAGAGTTAAAAATTTCATTATCCTTCTTTTATAAAAATACCTTTTATTTTAAATTAATTCCCTTTATGAAACTTAAGAACTAAATACCCGATTTTTATTTCAAAACCCCTTTTGAAACCATACTACATATATATAATAATAATAATTATTATTATTTTAACAATTTATTCACTAATACTTGCTTTAGATTCGTACGAATTTGAACACATTTTGATCGCACAATGATTAAGAGAATAATTTACTAAGTGCACTACAACGTTCGCCTAAGGAAACATTCAATTATCACTTAGAAGATTATTTAAATTACCAAAAAACTTAATCGAGATGTTTCTTCGAACTATCCAAAGAAAATGTATCTTTCTTTAAAGGTTCTCTTTGAAATATTTATATTTATAAATACTTCCAAGTAATACTACTATTACTTTTCGTAGAATATTTTTGAAATCTTTTCAAGCAATACCAAGATTTAAATTCTCAAAAACCCTTTTTACTTATAAAACACTCTTTATAAATCATATAAATCATTTTATATACCATACTCATATAAAATGCACCTTCAAAATCCTCTTATATTATAATAACTTCCCTTTATATAATAAACTTTTCACAAATATTTATCCTCTAAATGTCTTACCTTCCTATTTAGATTATATTAAACAACTTTATTAAAATATGACTTTCAACTTAACATTGTCACCGAACACCTTATAGTCAAACTGTGAAACTTAATTCACAAGGGATTCATTTTAGTGCACTTGCAATTATCAAAACAATAAATGCTCATAAACTGGTCAAGCATAAATCATCATTTAACAGTCAATAGTCAATGCTCCTAAACTACCCGAGCATGACAAATCATACAACAATGGTAATAAAGAAATATTATCATTTTCTAACAAACAAACACATAAATAATAACTATATCAATTTTGAAAATTATTCCTTTATATATATATAAGATATATAATCCTAGGTAAAATATTTCATTTACCAATTTTCCAAAAATAAATATCGTGTATGTTTGCCTTGTGTAAGCATTTAGGGATCCCAATCGATAACGTTGATCGGGCACTTCGACCAGAATCCATAAGCCACTCGGCAGATTAATTAACACAATATGCTTTTATAGCAATAACAAATACGCTATCGTATAAATAATACTCTCAACTCATTCTAGGGTGTGACTTACCATATTTCTAATGAGTTATTCATTGTAGGGCATTACTAACTCTATCTTTAATGAGCCATACCCAACCAAAGCCAAGATTTTTGCTTAACCTTCAGCTCTGATACCAAATGCAACGACCCATCTTTTCAACCCTCGAAAGTCTGCACTTAATACATCCACGGCATTCAAATGCCGAGCATTCAATTGCTGAAAAGGCAGATTGTTAGGGTAAAATAAAAGAAAATGAATAGAGGAAACAAAATCTCAAAGTGGAACGATAACATATAATATAACAAATACAATAAAATCCGTCACTCCAAGATACATGGTATATCAGAGTTAAAAACAAACCTCATCAGCCTGGATAGTTATAATCCCCCGACCTTATAATTGCTAATGGGTATACATAATAATATAGTGAAAATTAAAAATACTACGGTATGTGAACATCCAACTCTCCTCCATGAGCTCCATGTCCCACCAATGACAATCTGGAAAAATACTCGGTCTGACCCGAGCATTATAATAAAATAACACCCGGATCAGTCTGGAAAACCAACGTGAGAAAACTAAAGAAATATGATGAACATATGATAATCTGTGAGACCACGCCGCCTAACACGGAACGAGTTTTACTTCACAAGAACAATATCCATATATAAAAGAATGGAAAAAATTAGAATAAAATCCAAACTTAAAGAATGGACACAAATAATTAAACATAGAGAAGAGCAAAGACACTTCTCGATGAAATTAAGAAAACAATTCAAAGATTTGAATCAAAACAAGGAAGATGAATTTTTTCAACAATGACTAGGAGGGTGCATCTCTCTTACTGAAAGTATACCTCTAGAAAATATATTTGAGAACTATGATGGCTCTCGGACACGTCCAAGCTGGACCCTACCAACTTTCTTGATTATCTGAATATTTCAATCTTCATGCGCATACAATCGAAACCACTCTAGAGTAGATATTAGAATACCCTAATGGGAGCAACCCCACATAGCTTGGCTTCCACCCGCCCTTTGGTTTTAGTCATTTTCGATAAAGGATATTAATGCCCCTAAAAGAGCAATAAATCGTCTTGGATTGACGAAACTCAAAGAAGGACGTCGACAGTCAATAAATCAACTACCAGAAATAATAAAAATGATCGTATATGGAAATTAAATTTCAAACACTTACCACTACTCGTCGATTTCAAACTTTCCCTATCCCTTGGTTAATAACGAAGCCAAACAAGTTAGGGCATTGTAGGGCACATGGATGAGTGATAATGGGTATTTCTTGATGGATACTATGGTTGCTTCCTTTAGTGGACTATCACTCGAGAATATCACTAGGAGTAGATACTAGAGATATGGATATTCCACTATTGTATTTTGTATGGTACCTTTATGATATTGTAGAGTGACATACCATAGTATTATGTGCTAACTCTTTAGTTACAAGGACATGTCAGGTATGCTTCATGTGCTCTTGTTCCTTACCATAACCTTACCATATTTACCTGTATAGTATTTTGAGATTCATTTACCGCTCACACCAGACTGTTGTCTGACCCAAGATTTATGCTTTGCTTCTTATTATTTTTGGTACTCTTAAATAAGTAGACTAGATAACAGATATAGGTGACGCAGTAGCATTCGGAGGACAAGCTGCATGGAACCATCTTGTATTATGTACATATATGGATTTCTATGCTTTTCCATTGAGTAACACTGTGGAGCCTGTAGCAATGCTTGATTATTTTTATTTGTTGAGATAGTTTATTTGAGTTGATCCAGTTGTATACTCTATGACATTTGATGTATAACTGTATGGATATTATACTTTAATGATTAGTTCATATTGTTATTACTGTTTCTTTTGTTGTATCTATGATATTCTATTTTATTCATACACTGTGAGATATACGATAGGTTATATGTTGTGTTTGTTATTATAATTCATCTTGATGATAGTCCTGTATCGGTCGGGCACGACTGTAGCGCACTACTTGGATACTATTGGTGCAGGTGGTATTGGTAGGGCTGGCAATTAGAACCGAAAACCGCATACCTGAACCGAATGGACCAAAGAAAGCCCAAACTTGAACCGAACCCGATGGGGTCTGGGTGATGAAAAATACCATAAAGACCCGATCAAACCCAACCTGACCTGAAAGACCCGACCAAAAAATATAGTAATACATACATTTTTAGTGTTATTACTCAATGTTCACGTCAGAAAATTCTATCGATTAGAATACCGTCAAAAATGTAATAATAACCGTAAGCGTATGATGTACTATTGTAATACGGATGCGAGTACAGGTCGATCCATTAGAAAAGAATCAATCTAAGATTACTCAGTCAAATTAGGCCAAAAGTGAAAGGAGATTATTAACTAAAAATTATCTAAAAATGAAACAAAAAATAGAGTGAATATGAGAATAAAACTATCAGATTAAGGAGCAATTTAAAGGTAAATCTCATTCATATAAATCAATATAAAATTAATCTATAATCTCTCATTTTAATTTTACGTAGAAATGATTGATGTATTTATTAAAAGTATGGTTTATTTGTGCAATTAATTAGCACAACTTAAACCATCAAACTCCAACACACCATTCAAACTCACTTCTAAAATCTCATGAAAATGAACATGTAATTAAAAATAAAATTTAATTTAAGCATGATCTATTTGCTATTTTGAGATTAGTAATATAGAACATCAAATATTGATTTTACTTTTATTTCATGATCAAAATCACTTAGGCAAATGATCAAATGGTTTATGTTTATATTAGATTAAGCATAGCCTATTTGAGTTGTCAACATAGGCTACCAAATTCACTAAAAACATAAACTACCATCATTATTTATTTGCATTAAGCACTAAACAAGAGACTACAAATGCAACCATTCTATTTTGATTTAGTATGATTCATGAGAGCTTCATTACCCCTAAATTAAAGGGGTTTAGCTTCTTATAATTGAATTCATGTCAACACAAAATGACTTAACCATAAAAACAAGGAAAATAAGGGATAATTAAAAGAAAAAAGAACTAACTACTTGCATAAAATAAATCCAAACTAATTGTACGAATAAAAAGAGAGAGCATAAGATAACATAAAGAAAAAGAGTATAAAAGAAAGTTGCATTAAAAAAAGAACAAGGCTAAGAAGCCATTAAAGAAACATTTTATTTAACATTGATTTTGCGTTATAACCATGCATAAAGAGAATAATAGGCAAGAAGATTACATGAAACATAAAGGGGTATTTATGCCTAAAACCCTAATTCCATTTTTAGGGAGCTACTCAAAATACCCTTTAGTTTGTGCAGCCTCCAA
Organism: Allium fistulosum; assembly: GCA_030737815.1. Lineage (NCBI taxonomy): Eukaryota > Viridiplantae > Streptophyta > Magnoliopsida > Asparagales > Amaryllidaceae > Allium > Allium fistulosum. The sequence goes on from CM060901.1 coordinate 922,648,967, forward strand.
GTAATCATTGAGGGATTAATTAATCCCACTAACATGTGTTTTTGCCTTTAATCTCCATTAACATGTGCATTTGCTTTAAATTATGGTCCATAAGTAAGTGGGCATTTGGTTCCTCCATGCTGTGCAGTTAATGCCCCGCTATTACCCCGCTATAACCCCGCTATATCTCATAGCGGATTTCTACCGCTATGATTTTTCCATATAGCCCCAAAATATAGTCTTTCCGCTTTAAGTCCCGCTATTTCCGCTATATCCCGTTATTCCCGCTATATTCCCCTATTTCCGCTATATCTTCTTTAATAAAATGAATTGAAAATTTGCATTTATACATTATAAAAATTATGAAACTAGTTTATTTGATTTAATTTTTAATATATTTTTAGAAATGAAAATACTCTAATATTCTACTAAATTCAATTATGATATATAACAGTTTTATGTCTATTTAAAGTATATTCGCACATGTTTTTATTTAACATTATTTATGTATTAATTATAATTCAATTGAATGATATTTTTCATTTAATTACCATTTATATATTTGAAAAAACATCAAGTACGAGTTTTATATGCTATTTTAGAGCCATCCGCTATATCCCGCTATATCCTCGCTGTATCCCCGCTATGACTTTTTGCACCTCCACCGCTTTGAATCTGCCAAGCGCTTTAACTGCACAGCCTCCATGTTGCATTATTTCCATTCTCTTCTCATTCTTTTGATTTCCCATGTATATGCATGCATAAGCCTCTTCTATTTTGGGTCCAAAATTACTATAAAACAAAATAAAAATGTGCAAGTAAATTTTCTTCAAATTAATTTACATAAAAATTACCATTTTGCTCACATGTTAATGTATGAATGATGATTTGAAAATCCCTTTGAATTTTTGGTTTCGACATGTAAAATTACCCTAATATACCTTTTATTTTAACAAAAGAAGATTAAATATGAGAGCATAAATATACACTTTTACATGCACATTAATATCCCCACACTATCTTTTTATTCGTCCTCGAATAAACTAAAACTAGGATAAATCTATTTTCGTAGGAAACACGATTGGATTGAGCATATGAAACAAGCTGTTAAACCTCTAGGTGTTCCTAATAGGACGAGTGTTGTCTCGTGAGGGTTTTAAGCGGATACTCCCCACAAAATCCAAATGTGATATGCAAATTCTAATGCGACTACATGATGCAAGTTTTCGAAAATATTTACAAATGAAGAATTTACTTTTAAATTGACATGAGTAAATAAGATATATGTTTTGGTTATTATCAAGAAGTTTTACTCTTTTTACTCGTCAAAACTTCCAATAAAAATTAAGTTATCATCACAATTGGACTCTTGTTTGGCTAGTTGCTTTGGTTGACAACATAGTGCAACTATAAAATGAATCCTTTAGTTGATTATCAAAGTTTTGCAAAATGGCATTTTTATTTCTTTTGAATAACAAGCCAAATCAATTAAATGAAGATAGTGCTTGGGTTTCAATTGCTTGCTCTCTCTATTTTGAAAAATACTATTGTTCACACACCTAACTCAGATATACTGAGGTCAGATATATCAGTCATGCACTGCCTTTCAGGCTTACGTGAGAAGAGTACCAAGCGTGGCGAGTGTACACACTTGCGTATAAACACATGGTTCTTGGTGTTTATTATTATTATTTTAATTTTATTTACATACACCTAACTCAAATATACTGAGACCAAATATACCGATCATGCATTGCCTTTCGGGTTTATGTTAGAAGGGTATAGAGCAAGATTACGTGTGAACACGTGACTCTAGGTGTTTCTTATTATTATGATTTTTTTGAAAAGAGATAGTTATGCAAAATCATCTTAGCACCACTTAACTTAGAAGATCAAAAATGCAATCGCCTTTACTTTAAATCAACCACTCTTTTAAACAAAGATTACGATTAGGATATACTTCATAATTATCACCTATGAACCTTCCTATATACTAGTTACACCATAGTTACTTGTAATCAAACTTACCTTTTTATTTTTGTTGAGATAGGTAATTTCTCAAAAATTTCAATTTAATAACAAAAAATGTATACTTATTCTATCGTGTTTCTTCAAAAGTAAATCAATATGCTAAAACACATGTTTTTTATTTTCTCTTTTTTTTCTTTTTGGAAAGAAATTGCAAAAATAAGCCATGAAAAAAAGAAATAAACATGAGACTACCCCCACACTTGATTTTGACTATATCCCTATAGTCAATGCATGATATAATGAGTGTAACGGAGAAAAATATTTACAAATTTACAATAGAGGGTTAAATTTTCTTACTAGACGTAGTGTTGCTCATGAAGAATCATGAGCTCCTCCTCTCGATCACTCGCCAACTTCAAGTAAGGTTTTAAACGATGACCATTGACTTTAAAAATCGAACCATCCCTAGGGTTTTCTATTTTTATGGCACCATGTGAAAAAACAGTACGTACTAGTATGGTCCTGTCCTCCTTGATTTTAATTTCCCCAGGAACAGATGAAGTCGAGAGTCATACAAAAGAACTCTTTGATTTAGCGAAAATGTTTTTCTTAGGATTGACTTGTGATGAAAAACTTTTTTCTTTGTAAATTTTCTCATTTTCACACACGTCGTTCCTAATTTCCTCTAACTCGTTGATTTGTAATTTTCTATTTTCGCCAGCTTTTTTAAGATCAAAGTTTATGTTCTTAATCGCCCACAACGCTTTATGTTCAAGTTCAACAGGTAAATGGCATGCTTTACCATATACTAACCTAAAAGGAGACATCCCTAAATTAGTTTTATATGCAGTTCTATAAGCCCAAAGTGTATCTGTCAATTTCTGAGACCAATCATTTCGATTTTTATTAATAGTTTCCTCCAAAATTTATTTGATTTGATGATTTGAAACTTCAACTTGAAAACAAGTTTGAGGATGATAAGGAGTGGATAACATGTGGATTATCGAGTATTTCTTCATTAGAGTTTCAAATGATCGATTACAGAAATGGGTTCCATTATTGCTTATTATTATGCGAGGTGTTCCAAACCTTAAAAAGATGTTTTCGTTTATGAATTTAATAACAACTTTGTGGTCATTTGTTTTACAAAGAATGGCTTCAACCCATTTAAAGAAATAATCAATAGCAAGAAGCAAGTACAAATTTCTGAAAGAGTTGGAAAATGGTCTCGAAAAGTCAATACCCCAAACGTTAAAGATTTCGATCGTAAAAATGACGTTCAAAGGCATCATGTTTCATTAAGAGATTTTTCCTAACATTTGGCAGCGATCACAAGTTTTACAAAACTTGAATGCATCTTTGAAAAGTGTAGGCCAGTAAAAACCACACTGGAGCACCTTTCCATTGTTTTCTTAGGACCGAAATGACCACAACAAGCTTGGTCATGACAAAACGAAAGGACACTCTTAATTTCACAATTTTGGATGCAATGTCGAACGATTTGGTCGGAACAGTACTTAAACAAGTATGAATTGTCCCAATAGAAATATTTCACTTGGGAAAGAAATTTGTATTTATCTTGTTTTGACCAAAATGAAGGAGTTTCCTTAGTGACTAAATAGTTTACTATATCGACATGCCATGGATCGATGGAAACAGAAAGGAGTTGTTTATCAGGAAAGTTATCGTTGATCGATAAAGAAGATGGTGCATTTGGAAGACACGACAGAATATCAACAATGACGCTGTCAGATCCTTTTTGTCTTTGATCGTAAGGTCGAATTCTTGGAGTAAAAGGATCCAATGGATCAAACAAGACTTAGAATTCTTTTTAGCGAAAAGGCAACTAAGAGGGAGTGGTCAGTGTAAACCGCAATGTGTGAGCCAATCAAATAAGGTCGAAACTTTTCGAGCGCAAAGACTACTACTAGAAGCTCTTTTTCAGTGGTCGTGTAATTAAATTGAGCATCGTTTAACGACATACTAGCATAGTAGATGACATGAAGGATTTTATTGATGCATTGTCCTAGGACAGCACCAACCGCAAAGTTAGAAGCATCACACATTATTTCAAAAGGAAGATCCCAATTGGGCAAGTGAATGATTAGAGCAGAAATGAGTTCATTTTTAAGACGTTCAAAAGACAAGACACAATCAGAATTGAACGAAAGGAACATTTTTTCCCAAAAGAGTAGTCAAAGGTTGAGCAATTTTGCTAAAGTCCTTTACAATGCATCAATAAAAGCCAGCATGTCCTAGGAATGATTGAATATCCTTAACGGATTTGGGAATGGGCAAATTCGAAATAACATCGACTTTCACTTTATCTACCTCAATGCCCTTATTTGAAATGACATGTCTGAGGACTATGCCATGATTGGCCAGAAAGTGGCATTTTTCCCAATTTAAAGTTAAATGTTTCTCTTTTCAATGATTTAGAACCAACTCGAGATGATGTAAGCACTCGAATTTTTTTCTAAAGATAGAGAAACCTTCCGTAAAAACTTCTTTAAAACATTCGATCATGTCAGGAAAGATGCCAACCATGCATCGTTGGAAAGTCGCATGGGCATTACAAAGACCAAATGACAAACATCGGTAAGCAAAGGTTCCGAAAGGACACGTGAAAGTCATTTTTTCTTAATCTTTTGGAGCAATTGGAACTTGGTTATAACTGGAATAACCATCTAGAAAACAATAGAATTTGTGGCTGGCTAATCGTTCAAGCATTTGGTCGATGAAAGGAAGAGGGAAATGATCTTTACGTGTTGTAGCATTTAACTTTCGATAGTCAATGCAAACACGCCAACTTGTTTGAGTACGAATTTGAATAAGTTCATTAGCGTCATTCATGATAACGGTGATACCGAACTTTTTAGGCACGACATGAATTATGCTAACCCACGAACTATTAGAGATGGGATATATGATACCGTTATCAAGGAGCTTAATAATGTCTTCTCGAACCGCATCTTTCATTTTGGGGTTAAGTCTTACGTTGCGCATCACGAGTGGGTTTGGTTTCATCAATTAAAGGAATGCGATGTTGAACAATAGCAGGGCTAATTCCCTTAATGTCGATAATGGACCACCCAATTGCCTCTTTGTTTTTCAACAAAATTGAAAGAAGGGAGGCTTCTTGATCAAGAGAAAGATTTGAAGAGATTATGACAGGAAACATTTCATTGTCACCTAAGTATGCGTACTTAAGGTGATCAGGAAGAGGTTTGAGTTCTAACCTAGGAGGTTGCTTAATCAAAGAATTTGGTTGAAGTTCTGAATCAACCGTAAGGGGTTCAAACAGAAGCACGTTTTCAATCTTGTTAGGTTCATCTTGAAACGGTTGTTCGTATTCGGTCTCACGTTCGCTGTTAAGGTTAACTGTTTCGTTGTCAAAATTTTCTTGAATGGAGCTAACTTCCAACGTTTGGTCAAGTGGTTCGTTCGATTGATTATCAAGACTAAAGATGTTAAGATCCAAAGTCATGTTACCAAAAGAATTTTCATCAAACCATTTCAACAATTGATTGGGGAATTTGAAGTGGCTAAGAAAGGTCATCCCAGAATAAGTGGAATTTGACTCACCGGATTATTCACAGATTGTGTCTTTAGGATGATAAAATCGACGGGGAATATGGATTGACCAATTTTTATAAGTACGTCCTTGATTTCCCCTACAGGTTTCTTTATCAAATGATCGACAAATTGAAGAGTTACTTTCGTCGGTTTTATTTCAACCAAGCTAAGTTGCCAGTAAACTGAATAAGAAATCAAATTGACACTCGCACCCAAGTCTAATAAGCATTTATTGATCGTTTTATCTCCTATCGTGCACGAGATCGTCAGACATCTAGGATCTTTGAATTTTATGAGAATTGATTGAGACAAGACTTCGCTAAGACCAGCAGCTATGAAAATTTTCTTGGGTACATGAGTGTGTCATTTTTGAGTATACAAGTTTTGTAGAAACTTAGCGTAAGTTGGGACTTGTTCGATGTTCACTTTGACTTGTTTGAAAATTTCCAACATCTTTTCCATTTGATCGGAATGTTTCTTAGGTCGAAGTCGATGTGGAAATGGAATTCGATACTCAGTAGGTCGGTCAACTAGAGTAGAAGAAGAATTTGGATTGGAATTTGATTCGATATTTGACTCGATATTTTGTTCAGAATTGCTTATCGTTTTCGAAGTATCAAGAGAAGCTTTTGGTAAATCGTTTGGATTGATGACTTGATTAGCGATTAGTTTACTGGAACGCAAAGTCGTGATAGCATTTATTTGGTTCACATTGCTATCTTGATCGACATGAGCTTGATTCGAGTTCGTGATTTGATTTCTAGGGTTCGGAACTGGCTGACTTAGGAACGTGCCTCGTTCACTTTCACTCATAGAAGTGGCTAATTGACTCATTTGCATTTCGAGTTTAGCAATTGATTGACTCCTATATTGCATGTACGAGATTAATAAATATTGAAAATTGCTATTTGATTGAGGGTTTTGAGTGGTCGCTTTAGCCAAAGTTTCAAGACTTTCTCATCTTAGGGAGCGAAAGATTGTTGCAGTTTATTTTGAGATGGAGGCGCAAAATTATGTTGAAAGTGGTTGGGCTGAAAAGGAGGATTCGAAGCATTGTTCAAAAATGCTTGAAAATTGGGTCGAACCAAATTCGTGTTAGAATTGTTTTGATAACATGCAAAGTTAGGATGATTTCTCCAACTGGGATTGTACATTGGAGAAAACGGGTCATTCTTAACTTTGTTAAAAGCGTTGAGTTGCTCTAACGATTGAGGGCATTGATCGAAGATGTGATTCAGATCGTTACATTTATAACACAATGGTTGGGAAGCTTGGTTCATTTGATTGGATGAGAAAATATTGTCGAATTTATTGATCATCGCATCGATTTTCGCTTTCAAAGCCAACAATGATCCTATCGAGTGTGCGTTCGATCGTGAATAGATGGATTTCTCATTAGAACGTTCCCATTGGGATGATTTTTTGGCCAAGTTCTCAAGGAATTACCAAGCATCGTTGTAACATCCCTCACTTGGAGGCCCAAAACTAACTACTACGGATGTTGTAGTCATCCATAGTTATTAATTCTCGGTGACCAAATGTGGTAATGTTAGATACATTGATATAACAGAAACACATGGATATGGAAAAAAATTAAAATTATAAAACAAATTTCTCATTCCACTTCAAACACAGTTCAAATTCATTACATAATCCCTATTTCATAAATCACGTTCAGAGAAATATAATTATCGAAAAATACGCCAAGAGTGACATATGAAGATGCCCCCTTGATTGATCAGAGTCTAAACATAGGCAATTAAACGACTTTTCCATTACATCAAAAACACAGCGGAATCAAATAGAAAGAACTCCTAATAGCTAGCTTCCCTCCTGCATGTCTTCGGAAGCTTATTCATCTAAAGGAGAACCTAAAAACCTTAACTCTCACAATTGAGCACCCGAGAGTTTAAGGGGAAAACATAAACTTTGAGTCAGAAAAAAAGTCTGGTATGAATAATAACCTACAATCTCGAACCATATAGATATCTAGTGAGACCACGCTACTTAGCGAAACGGGTTTCCTCTCACTAGTACCTTAACCTAAATATAATAACCATATACTGTGCACCTGCATCCATAATGGTTAAAAGATAACATAATAAAAGTTGTTTTGATGATATGCAATCATGCAATATGCTCTAGATTACCAATCCCGGTTTACCTGACTATCTAAATCAAGTTATAGTTTCTAGGATCACTATTAACCTATTAGTTTTCATGGGCTGACTAATAACCTGTTAATTCTTTATGGAAGTCCTATCCTCTTTCATAATTTTCATAGGGTCATTATGAACCTATTGGTTCCCTACCAATACTATCATCCAATCATAGTTTTCATGGGATCTCTATGAACCTATTGGTATCCACCAATAACTTTCTCTAGTCATAATTTTCATAGGCTTACTATGAACCTATTGGTCCCTCCAATAACTTCTCTCATGTCATAGTTTTCATGGTAGCACTATAAACCTATTGATCTTCTTCAATAACTTAATCCGGACATAATTTTCATGAGATCATTAAGAACCTATTAGCCCCTAGCAATAATTATTTCCATACATAGTTTTCATGGGCTTACTAAGAACCTGTCTAACCATTAATCCTTTGATTAGTCTTTGGGCATCCTATTTTCTGGTCTATCTGACCTCCTGGATGCAATTCTACTCACATTGGAGTTAACTCAATATATATTCACTACTGGGTCAGCCTAGCTGGTTACTTTACACTTAACACCCCAAAATGCAGTTATGGGTCAATATGAAGTGAATATGTTTACAGAAGAAGCATATTTGATAATTGATCATAAGATAATAATATAAACATTTATGGTTAAATTTCCATGTAATCATTTCTCAAATGAAACATGGTTAATACCTTTAACCTATTATCTTTAGCAAGGAAAGCTTCTTCAAAACACCAAAGTTAAATGCCATTTCAAAATCTCTTCCATATTGCCATGGGCTTATCTTTAAAAATGAGATTGGGGTCTTTGTTTTGAAACTAAGACTTTTGAAACCTTAGACCTTCTCTTTCGAAACCATTAAAACATACCTTTTGAAAGTATTCAAAACCTTCTTTCAAAACAGTTAAAGATATACCTTTCAAAACACTCAAACCATTTCTTTCGAAAGCATCGATACCTACCTCTCGAAAGTATTAAACCATTCCCTTCAAAAGTATTAAAACTTATCTTCCAAAACCACTTAGTTCAAGTAGTATTTATAGAAGCATAGCTTCGAAACCATATGAAAGTATCTCTTTCAAAATCATTGGGTTTAACCTTAAGTATAACTTCTAGGTCAAAGTGAATATAAGCGAAAGTAACCCTTTCGAAAACATTAATCTTCAAGTAAAGGAATTTAGGGAGACAAATCGCTTCGAAACCACCCTTTCAAAAGCATTGGTAAATGCTGCTACCGGGACCCTTTCGAAAGCATTAGTAAAAGAGGCTATCGGGACCCTTTCGAAAGCATTGATGTTTAAGTAAAGAACTTGGGGGAAGAGGATAGTTTTGAATCCCTTTCGTAACCACTGCCTTCCAAAACACTTGTTAAAAGTGGCTATAACAACTCTTTCGAAAGCTTGGAGAAGGAAACTTCAAATTTTACAAAGATGAAAGCTTCCTTTCAAAAACATTGAATTAAAGTTATAAAGAAAGCGGCAGCTAGGTTTCGAATAGGTTCCCAAGTAGCTACCCTTTCGAAAGCTCTTTTTTCAAAACTGAATATGCGGCAATTCAATTGAAAGCTACATTAAAAACAAAGGCGGCAACCCTATCGAAAGCTCTTATAGTTGGTCTCAACCCTTTCGAAAGCATCATTTATAAACAGTAGTAATTCAAAGTCAAAATGAATGGTTTCTACCCCTTCGAAAGCATGGTTTTGACATTGTACCTTCCACCTTTCTCCAATGCACTACGTATCAATTGCTTGGTACCATGTGTTTCGGTTTCTAATAGGTTCATGGGCGAAGGTATGGTGTTGCAAGCTACTAATGGAAGTGGCGAAGTAGTAAATTTAAGCAAAACTGTTTTATAACCTTTTAAAGTAATTGCTTTTTAACTAACTTGCCTTATTTGCCAAAATATGGTTGGTTGCTAAATCCTTTACAAAAATCGTTTTCGAAAAGGCTGCCGAATTCTTCAAATTACATTTGGATTTGTTTTACTAATAAGCCCTTCTCTTTTACTAAACAGTTAAAACATTTAAGTCTCTTATCTTAAATAATTTAATTTCCATAGTAAATTACTTAGGAAAAATCCCCAAAAATCAAAACAGTTCACTTTTAATATGCTTTCTAACATATTGAAATTTCAGACCCAAAATCCATATATATTTACTGTAATAAATTAAACCCAATTTGTCTATTTCTTCAATTCGAAAATTCACAATAACTTATCCATAACTTGGAATATTATAAAAATTTAAACCAATCTCCAAAATAATGTTTTACATAACATATTAAACCCTCATGGCATTCGAAAACCATTTCACATGATTTTAACCTTAAAATCGAATCAAACCTTTTTCAAACATACTTATTTAAATCAAACATGGCATATAATCAAAGCATATCATCATTCAAATCTTCCAAATGGTTTTAAAACTTTAAACCCGAAATTAAGATGTTCATAAAAACATATATGAGATGGTTTTGATTATTATTCACCTAGTTTGGATAAGGAACTTGAGATTTGCTCTTGCTTTAATCTTCCTAGCTTGAACCTAAGCTTTAGATTTAGATTTTGATTTTGAACTCCTTTTCTCCTAGGGTCATGGCCGCCTTTGAAGCTCATTTGTTTATGTTTTTATTTTGTGAAAATGTGAATGAGAATGAGGTAAGGGTTTAGGGCTTATGGGGTTATGATATACGGCTATTTCCCATATTACCCTTGCCCTATTCTCTTAAGTATTTACTTATAAACCATTCTTATGAATTCATTTAGTTAAGGCATGACCCTATTACATTTCAAATCTCAATCCCCTTATCACTCTAGTCTCTACATTATTCTATATAATTTATCTAATTAAATCTCCTGAATAATGTTATTTAAAATTAGGGGTGTTACAATCATCCTGATGTTGGACGAGAAAATTGCCTTAGCACATTGATTCAAGCATGGTTTGTGAACTATTTTCAAGTCCATCGTATAAGGTTTGGCAACGAGTCCATTTTTCAAGGGGTAGAACATTTTTATGAAAACTTTAACGAATTCGTCCCAAGTTTTGATTGAATTCGAAGGCAAGCTATACAACTTTTTTTCTACATAATCGGTAAGGGCGAATAGAATTAACCTAAGTTTGATCCCATCGTCACATAATTGTTGAAATTTAATGGTTGCATAGACTTTTTCGAATTTTCTTAAGGAGATGTATGGGTCATCGTGTTCAAATTTGCTATATTTTGGGAGCGTGACAATATAATTTTAATGAATTTCGAAGTGATTACCCGTTGGGGCGGGTAAGGTGATACAAGAAGGAATAGAAACTCTTTCGAAAAAGATTCTATCCATGAGAGTTCGGGGAGGGTTTTCATTAGCCATTGTTGGAGGTTCATTCATTCGGGTTAAACGATTCGTCTTGTATCATGAGTCCAGGCACTCATGCACTAGTGAAAAGATCAAGGAGAAAAAGACGTGAAAATCAAGGTTAAGAGAATGAAACAAGCTTTAGAGAATGAAATGGAGTGAAAAATTCTTTTCTTTTGTTTTTTTTAAAGAAAAGTATTTACCAAAAAGAAATTATTTTTAAAAGGAAGATTTATTTTTGTTTTGTTTTTCGGATTTTAATTTTTTTTTCTTTTTTAAAATGTTTTTTTTTCAGTTTTTGTTTTAGAAAAGATTTTTTTGGATTTTTGTTTAAAAACTAAGTTAAGGAAAATGTGCTTTTTTTTACTTTTGAATTTTTGTTTTTTATATATGCATGAACTAATGCAACTAAATGAATGCAAGAACTTAACTACAAATTTTCTATCCTTAGTAACTCCTAACCCAAAACTATATGATCACACATTGACTTATATCAACAAAATAGTTCTTAACGAGATAACGGATAGGAGTTATTGGTACACCACGAATCACCGTAGCAATGTAGCCGAAGGTTTAAGTATCTTTAGAGAAACAATCACTAAAATATCTACGAATCACCGTAATATTTATAAATGATTATTGCTCTACCGTAGCCTAGACACCAAGAAATAAATTGTTAAAAGAAATCAACTTGTCAAGGTACAATTTTGCCATAGATGAGCTCGTGGCTCCCTTAAGTCCAACGTCTAACCGTTATTATTAGTCAAATTCTAAGATGATATGCAATTCGTGGGCAAGGAAGGGGTGGTGAAATCCCCTACTTTATGTGAAGTTGGGTATTGCCCTTAGAAAAAAAACAAGATGAAATGAATATAAAACAGAAATTAAACGTGTATTAACAATGCAAATACAAATGAGATTTTTTGTTTTTGTTTTTTTTTTTGAATTTTTTTAAATACAAGCAACCAATAATGCAAAGAAAATAAAAATAGAAGAAAGAACACGATATCAGAGCATGCAGAATTATTAGCAAACTATTTTAACACAGCGATTTTTTTAAAGCAAGCAAGCAGAGCAACATAATTATTTAGTAAGCTATTATTCTCCTTGTCTGCTTTTTGCAATTTGCAACCTGAAATTTGAAAGTGATATGTATATATATAAAATTTTTTTGAAAGAGAAAAACTTAAAACAAAATAAATTAATTAAAAAGACAAAAGAAGAAGGAACTCAAAACACAGACCAAAACAATCTCAGCCCAACACACACAAAACAGGCCCAATTCAGCCCAGAAGTAAAATCTCATTGGCAAACAACATTTTCAATCCAAATTCTCAACCCAAAATTCCCAAATCAAGCCCGAATTAAACTACACTTACAAAACACGGGAAATTGATTTGGGAAACAAAACAAAACAAAATCAATCTCAGCAGCTTATAAGTTTATATATATCTAGGAATCAAATCAAAACAATATCAAAAGCAAAACAAAACAACCCGATAAACTTGTCGCTGGTTTGTGGTCATTCTGGTAATCGTGTTCTAGTGATTGATTGAAGTTGGATGGTGAGGCGTTGCAGTCAGGTCGCATGGTTTGGTTGTTTGGATGGAGATTGCCGATGGGATTCGCATGCGTGTTTTTATTTGTTTGAGATTGGGTTTGAAGTAAGCAGTCCAGTGATTCTGATGGTTTGTGGGTGAAGGTGATTGTTAGTTTGGTCGCGATGTTTGGGAAGGTTGTTTGGGTTTGTGAGGTGACTGTTTGAGGTCAGAGGGGTTCGTCACAATTAAAAAAGATGAGTTGATGATGAGGTTGATTGTGGTTTTGTTTGGAGACAACGGTGGAGGTGATCGGTTTGATTGTGGGTTGTGGGAGATGTTGAAGTGTTGGTCGGCTTTAGGTGACCGGAATCAGGATGTTGTATTAGGTGATGTGTTGGCAGTGAATTTTGATGTTGATGATGATGCAGTTGGCAGTGGATGTCGCGGGTTTGCTATTTAAGGTCGGAGGAAGGTCGACGGTTTGGTGCGGAAGGTGATTCAACTTTGTGATCAGTTGTATTGTCTGTTGGTAGTGGTTCTGATTGATGATGGAGTCGGGGGAGTAGATGAAGTGTTGGCCGGCTTTGGGTGATTAGAGTAGGAAGCGGGTGTTGGTTGGAGCGAAGAGTATGCGACTGTAATGATGGGTTTGTGGTGTGGCAGAGGTTGGTGTGTTTGTGGTGTTGACGCGGTAGAGAGTGCAGCGTGGAAACTGATGATTAGAGATTGCGGGTTAGTTGCGGAGGAGGAACGACGATTTGAAGCAACAATGAGGTGGAGATGGTGATGGTTGCGGGAGTGAGGTTGTGAAGTTTGCAGTAAGGTTGTTGTAGTAGCAAATAAAATGCAAACGGTAAAATGAAAAACAGAAGAGAACGAATATAAACAGAGAAATGCAATAGGTGTAATTGTAAACAGAGAAATGTAAACAGAGAAGAGAAATGTGAACATAATTGTAATGTAGATTTTTGTTTTCTTTCTTTTGAAAAACAGATGGTAAAAAAGAACAACAGATGGGAAAGAGAACAATAGAGAACAGCAGAACTGTGGGTAAGGAAAAAAATGAAATACACACAAGAACACTAACAAATGCTCACTAAACAAAATGTAACAAATGCAAAATCCCTCACCAATTTTTTTTAATTAAAAATAACACAAAATAATAAATAAGATAAAAAAATGTAAAAATAATTCGAAGAGTAAAGTAAAGTTAAATTGCTTTCCTGGCAACGGCGCAAAAAACTTATTCGCGACGAAACTTTTTATCGATTAGAATACCGTCGAAAATGTAATAATAACCGGAAGAACACGGCGTACTATTGTAATACAGTCGATCCACAAGAAAAGAATTAATTCTAAAGTTATTCAATCAAATTAGCCCAAAAGTGAAAGGAGATTGTTAAATAAAAATTGTCTAAAAATGAAACTAAGACTAGAGTGAATATGAGAATAAAACTATGAGATTAAGGAGCAATTTAAAGGTAAATCCACCTCCAATCGTTCATATAAATCAATACAAAATTAATCTATAATCTCTCATTGTAATTTTAATTAGAAATGATTAATGTATTTATTATTGGTATGGTTTATATGTGCTATTAATTATCACAAATTAAACTATCAAATCTAACACACCATTCAAACTCACTTCTAAAATCTCATGAAAACGAACATGTAATTAAACATAAAATTTAATTTAAACATGATCTATTTGCTATTTTGAGATTAGTAATATAGAACATCAAATATTGATTTTACTTTTATTTCATGATCAAAATCACTTAGACAAATGATCAACTAGTTTATGTTTATATTGGATTAAGCATAGCCTATTTGAGTTGTCAGCATAGGCTACCAAATTCACTAAAAAACATAAACTACCATCATTATTATTTTCCATTAAGTACCAAACAAGAGACTACAAATGCAACCATTCTATGTTGATTTAGTATGATTCATGAGAGCTTCATTACCCCTAAATTGAAGGGGTTTAGCTTCTCATAATTGAATTCATATCAACCCAAAATGATTTAAGCATAAAAAGCAGGGAAAATAAGAGCTAACTAAAAGAAAAATGAACTAACTACTTGCATAAAATAAATCTAAAATAATTGCATGAATAAAAAAGAGCATAAGATAATAAAAAGCAAAAGAACATAAAAGAAAGTTGCATTTAAAAAAAAAGAACAAGGCTAAGAAGCCACTAAAGGGACATTTATTTAACATTGATTTTGTGCTACAACCATGCATAAAGAGAATAATAGGAAAGAAGATTACATGAAACATAAAGGGGTATTTATACATGCCTAAAATCCTAATTCCATATTTAGGGAGCTATCCAAAATACCTTTTAGTTTATGTAGCCTTCAAGTAATCATTAAGGAATTAATTAATCTCACTAACATGTGATTTTGCCTTTAATCTCCACTAACATGTGCATTTGCTTTTAATTGTGGTCCATAAGTAAGTGGGAATGTGAGCTCATTCATGTTGCATTATTTACATCCTCTTCTCATTCTTTTGATTACCCATGTATATGCATGCATAAGCCTCTTCCATTTTGGGTCCAAAATTCCTATAAAACAAAATAAAAATGTGCAAGTAAATTTTCTGCAAATTAATTTATATAAAAATTATCGTTTTGCCCACATGTTAATGTATGAATGATGATTTGAAAATCCCTTTGAATTTTTGGTTTCGACGTGTAAAATCACCTTAATATGCCTTTTGTTTTAACAAAAGAAAATTAAATATGAGAGTATAAATATACACTTTTATATGCACATCACTCAACTGAACCCGAACCGATCCGATCCGATCTGAAACAAAGCTTGGGTCCAGTTGGTTCTAGGTTTTAAAATGTATAGTTTTAACCTGAAAAAACCCGACTCGCTTAGAACCGAGACCCACCGGGTCGGGTCCGGGTCCATCGGGTCGGGCCTGGGTCCATCGAGTCGAGTCTAATTGCCACCACTAGATATAAGACGGTTGTCACATTCTAAGCGACTAAAAAGTTGTAAGTTTTATAAACCCACACTAAGGAAAAATTTAAGACGGAAAATGCAGCAATTTTTGAGAATGTTGAGTTTAGGGGAGATATAAAATATGGATCATTGAGAAGAAGTTAGAAACCATAATAAAACAATGTTAAACAAAATTTTCTTCAACTTAAGATTAATGTTTCAAGAAAACAAATTCAATGTGCAGAGTCACTAAGGAAATCCACTTGAAAATGAAGAAATACTGTTTTGGACGACTATGTAGTATTTCTCCATAAAGATAAATAATGAATTGGTGAACATGTTTCTGTTGGCTTACATCAATCCATACAAGATATTAATTTGAAATTTGGATTTAAGGTATGAATATATAATGTGAATCTATAAAGAACAATAAAGTTTGAGATCTTTCCTTTTACCTTAAGTTAACAAGATCATTATTTATGAATAACTATTCAAAACCAAAAGGGATTTAGTGGGTAATGTGAAAAGGTATAAGGCTCGTTATAAAAAAGACCATACCCAAAAGGAAAACGACGTTATCTTTTTAAATAGACTTTCTCTTTAGTTTTACTTAAGGACTCTTTTGAATTATTTTGGAACTTGTTACAGATTATAATTTTGAGCAATATCGAAAGGATATTATAGTCGTGTTTCTCAATGGAGACATTGATGAAACAAATTTAAAATCCCACTTATAGATTACTTTTTTTGTATTACGGATTCAAATACTCCATTATTATTCATGTGGTAATATTTGGATTATCACAAAAGAGCTAGGTAGATAAGTGCTTGAAAAGGTTTGGTATGAAAACTGCGAATCAAATTGGTTCTCTTTTGCCAAAATAGACAAATGTTGTCTTATATATAGTAATATAAGAACATCCTTGAAGCTAAAGAAATGAAAAAGATTACTCATGCATTTGCTGTGTGGAGTCTAATGCGTGCTAAGACATTTACACGTATGGATATTGCGTGTATTGTTTGGTAGATATCTAACCGACATTGAAAGTGGATCACCGGTTAGTAACCAAAATGTATGAAATATCTTTAAGGAAAAAAAAGACTATATGCTTATAGATAAAAAGATCGGATTGGTTGGAGATCATAGAGCATTACGATCCAAATTATTTGGATGTCAAGAATACAAAAGATCCACTTTAGGTAATAATGATATTTTTTTGGATGGAGCTATATAAGGAAAGTTGTTATACAAACACTTATAGCCTTCTCTACTATGCAACTAACGTTTAATTTTTGTTATGGGACTTCCAACGATAGAAAATAATTACAAAATTTTGCCACAAAGTTGTGAAATATTGTAAAGGAAATTGAAAGAACATTAAAGTTATATTGTGACAATAAACAATATATTATTATTCAATAAGGGGAGAGTGCAAAATAAATTGTAATTCATAGAGTATATTGTGACAAACTCCATTATGGGGGATCCGCTTACAAAAGGATTATCATCCAAGGCCTTTCGTGAGCATGTTGCTCAATTGGCGTAACTTTTATGTAAGGGTATTTTGGTTCAGGGAGAGTTTGTATTTGGTACTGTCACATTGCTTTATACTTCGATTACAGATATATATATTAAGTTCTTTTACTCGTCAGAAATAAAGTAATAAAGTTTTATTTTCACTCTAGATTGGTCAAATATTTAACGTTTTGATCTCACTAAAGTATAGATTATATTTAATGTAATTTCCATGCTACGCATCCATGATTGATCTATGTCATTTGATTGTATTGGTATATGTGACCATTGATGGGTTTAATTACAGTAAAGGTAACGAATGCCACTTTTATCCTTTATCAACACAATTAATGAATGAGATTGTTTCAGATATACCTTATGCTATAAATAGCAATTTTTGGAGCTTATCTATATATAATAGTAATATCTTGATTTGAAGCTTTTGAAATGTCTAAAACATCCTTCTAACTTTCTACGGTATGAGAAGGATACTTTGGTCATTTCTTTCCATTTAAAATTACTTGAAGAATTTATTATTACCTTCCTAAATAGATCCAAACCCTAAATCATTCTAAATTCCTTCATTATTTACTTCCTGACTTAATTCAGGAATTTCAAAATCAAGCATTAATTATAGCTTCAGTTTTCTACAAAAATAGGAGCGATGGAGGAAGCATAACTGTTTTTTAAATTGTTTTCATTTTACCTTTTACCTTCGTTTTACACGCTGTTCTAGATGTAATGGCTACCTAAAATGTATTTTTTTTGCATCGTTCTTCCATTCAATCGACTGATAATATTGGTTTTTGGAAGGGTGTTCTTAACTTTTGTTTTGTCCAATTATTTTCATTTTCTCCTGATGATTTACATCGAACAACCAAGAACAATGGAGTTTTAACTGCTGATTTGTGTTGTTTCAGATTTAATAAAACCCTCCTCCCATCTGTGGCAAGTGTGTGTGTTTCGGTCATATAACTTCTAAAATCTCATGAAAACGAACATGTAATTAAACATAAAATTTAATTTAAACATGATCTATTTGCTATTTTGAGATTAGTAATATAGAACATCAAATATTGATTTTACTTTTATTTCATGATCAAAATCACTTAGACAAATGATCAACTAGTTTATGTTTATATTGGATTAAGCATAGCCTATTTGAGTTGTCAGCATAGGCTACCAAATTCACTAAAAAACATAAACTACCATCATTATTATTTTCCATTAAGTACCAAACAAGAGACTACAAATGCAACCATTCTATGTTGATTTAGTATGATTCATGAGAGCTTCATTACCCCTAAATTGAAGGGGTTTAGCTTCTCATAATTGAATTCATATCAACCCAAAATGATTTAAGCATAAAAAGCAGGGAAAATAAGAGCTAACTAAAAGAAAAATGAACTAACTACTTGCATAAAATAAATCTAAAATAATTGCATGAATAAAAAAGAGCATAAGATAATAAAAAGCAAAAGAACATAAAAGAAAGTTGCATTTAAAAAAAAAGAACAAGGCTAAGAAGCCACTAAAGGGACATTTATTTAACATTGATTTTGTGCTACAACCATGCATAAAGAGAATAATAGGAAAGAAGATTACATGAAACATAAAGGGGTATTTATACATGCCTAAAATCCTAATTCCATTTTTAGAGAGCTATCCAAAATACCTTTTAGTTTATGTAGCCTTCAAGTAATCATTAAGGAATTAATTAATCTCACTAACATGTGATTTTGCCTTTAATCTCCACTAACATGTGCATTTGCTTTTAATTGTGGTCCATAAGTAAGTGGGAATGTGAGCTCATTCATGTTGCATTATTTACATCTTCTTCTCATTCTTTTGATTACCCATGTATATGCATGCATAAGCCTCTTCCATTTTGGGTCCAAAATTCCTATAAAACAAAATAAAAATGTGCAAGTAAAATTTCTGCAAATTAATTTATATAAAAATTATCGTTTTGCCCACATGTTAATGTATGAATGATGATTTGAAAATCCCTTTGAATTTTTGGTTTCGACGTGTAAAATCACCTTAATATGCCTTTTGTTTTAACAAAAGAAAATTAAATATGAGAGTATAAATATACACTTTTATATGCACATCACTCAACTGAACCCGAACCGATCCGATCCGATCTGAAACAAAGCTTGGGTCCAGTTGGTTCTAGGTTTTAAAATGTATAGTTTTAACCTGAAAAAACCCGACTCGCTTAGAACCGAGACCCACCGGGTCGGGTCCGGGTCCATCGGGTCGGGCCTGGGTCCATCGAGTCGAGTCTAATTGCCACCACTAGATATAAGACGGTTGTCACATTCTAAGCGACTAAAAAGTTGTAAGTTTTATAAACCCACACTAAGGAAAAATTTAAGACGGAAAATGCAGCAATTTTTGAGAATGTTGAGTTTAGGGGAGATATAAAATATGGATCATTGAGAAGAAGTAAGTTAGAAACCATAATAAAACAATGTTAAACAAAATTTTCTTCAACTTAAGATTAATGTTTCAAGAAAACAAATTCAATGTGCAGAGTCACTAAGGAAATCCACTTGAAAATGAAGAAATACTGTTTTGGACGACTATGTAGTATTTCTCCATAAAGATAAATAATGAATTGGTGAACATGTTTCTGTTGGCTTACATCAATCCATACAAGATATTAATTTGAAATTTGGATTTAAGGTATGAATATATAATGTGAATCTATAAAGAACAATAAAGTTTGAGATCTTTCCTTTTACCTTAAGTTAACAAGATCATTATTTATGAATAACTATTCAAAACCAAAAGGGATTTAGTGGGTAATGTGAAAAGGTATAAGGCTCGTTATAAAAAAGACCATACCCAAAAGGAAAACGACGTTATCTTTTTAAATAGACTTTCTCTTTAGTTTTACTTAAGGACTCTTTTGAATTATTTTGGAACTTGTTACAGATTATAATTTTGAATATCGAAAGGATATTATAGTCGTGTTTCTCAATGGAGACATTGATGAAACAAATTTAAAATCCCACTTATAGATTACTTTTTTTGTATTACGGATTCAAATACTCCATTATTATTCATGTGGTAATATTTGGATTATCACAAAAGAGCTAGGTAGATAAGTGCTTGAAAAGGTTTGGTATGAAAACTGCGAATCAAATTGGTTCTCTTTTGCCAAAATAGACAAATGTTGTCTTATATATAGTAATATAAGAACATCCTTGAAGCTAAAGAAATGAAAAAGATTACTCATGCATTTGCTGTGTGGAGTCTAATGCGTGCTAAGACATTTACACGTATGGATATTGCATGTATTGTTTGGTAGATATCTAACCGACATTGAAAGTGGATCACCGGTTAGTAACCAAAATGTATGAAATATCTTTAAGGAAAAAAAAGACTATATGCTTATAGATAAAAAGATCGGATTGGTTGGAGATCATAGAGCATTACGATCCAAATTATTTGGATGTCAAGAATACAAAAGATCCACTTTAGGTAATAATGATATTTTTTTGGATGGAGCTATATAAGGAAAGTTGTTATACAAACACTTATAGCCTTCTCTACTATGCAACTAACGTTTAATTTTTGTTATGGGACTTCCAACGATAGAAAATAATTACAAAATTTTGCCACAAAGTTGTGAAATATTGTAAAGGAAATTGAAAGAACATTAAAGTTATATTGTGACAATAAACAATATATTATTATTCAATAAGGGGAGAGTGCAAAATAAATTGTAATTCATAGAGTATATTGTGACAAACTCCATTATGGGGGATCCGCTTACAAAAGGATTATCATCCAAGGCCTTTCGTGAGCATGTTGCTCAATTGGCGTAACTTTTATGTAAGGGTATTTTGGTTCAGGGAGAGTTTGTATTTGGTACTGTCACATTGCTTTATACTTCGATTACAGATATATATATTAAGTTCTTTTACTCGTCAGAAATAAAGTAATAAAGTTTTATTTTCACTCTAGATTGGTCAAATATTTAACGTTTTGATCTCACTAAAGTATAGATTATATTTAATGTAATTTCCATGCTACGCATCCATGATTGATCTATGTCATTTGATTGTATTGGTATATGTGACCATTGATGGGTTTAATTACAGTAAAGGTAACGAATGCCACTTTTATCCTTTATCAACACAATTAATGAATGAGATTGTTTCAGATATACCTTATGCTATAAATAGCAATTTTTGGAGCTTATCTATATATAATAGTAATATCTTGATTTGAAGCTTTTGAAATGTCTAAAACATCCTTCTAACTTTCTACGGTATGAGAAGGATACTTTGGTCATTTCTTTCCATTTAAAATTACTTGAAGAATTTATTATTACCTTCCTAAATAGATCCAAACCCTAAATCATTCTAAATTCCTTCATTATTTACTTCCTGACTTAATTCAGGAATTTCAAAATCAAGCATTAATTATAGCTTCAGTTTTCTACAAAAATAGGAGCGATGGAGGAAGCATAACTGTTTTTAAAATTGTTTTCATTTTACCTTTTACCTTCGTTTTACACGCTGTTCTAGATGTAATGGCTACCTAAAATGTATTTTTTTGCATCGTTCTTCCATTCAATCGACTGATAATATTGGTTTTTGGAAGGGTGTTCTTAACTTTTGTTTTGTCCAATTATTTTCATTTTCTCCTGATGATTTACATCGAACAACCAAGAACAATGGAGTTTTAACTGCTGATTTGTGTTGTTTCAGATTTAATAAAACCCTCCTCCCATCTGTGGCAAGTGTGTGTGTTTCGGTCATATAACTTCTAAAATCTCATGAAAACGAACATGTAATTAAACATAAAATTTAATTTAAACATGATCTATTTGCTATTTTGAGATTAGTAATATAGAACATCAAATATTGATTTTACTTTTATTTCATGATCAAAATCACTTAGACAAATGATCAACTAGTTTATGTTTATATTGGATTAAGCATAGCCTATTTGAGTTGTCAGCATAGGCTACCAAATTCACTAAAAAACATAAACTACCATCATTATTATTTTCCATTAAGTACCAAACAAGAGACTACAAATGCAACCATTCTATGTTGATTTAGTATGATTCATGAGAGCTTCATTACCCCTAAATTGAAGGGGTTTAGCTTCTCATAATTGAATTCATATCAACCCAAAATGATTTAAGCATAAAAAGTAGGGAAAATAAGAGCTAACTAAAAGAAAAATGAACTAACTACTTGCATAAAATAAATCTAAAATAATTGCATGAATAAAAAAGAGCATAAGATAATAAAAAGCAAAAGAACATAAAAGAAAGTTGCATTTAAAAAAAAAGAACAAGGCTAAGAAGCCACTAAAGGGACATTTATTTAACATTGATTTTGTGCTACAACCATGCATAAAGAGAATAATAGGAAAGAAGATTACATGAAACATAAAGGGGTATTTATACATGCCTAAAATCCTAATTCCATTTTTAGAGAGCTATCCAAAATATCTTTTAGTTTATGTAGCCTTCAAGTAATCATTAAGGAATTAATTAATCTCACTAACATGTGATTTTGCCTTTAATCTCCACTAACATGTGCATTTGCTTTTAATTGTGGTCCATAAGTAAGTGGGAATGTGAGCTCATTCATGTTGCATTATTTACATCCTCTTCTCATTCTTTTGATTACCCATGTATATGCATGCATAAGCCTCTTCCATTTTGGGTCCAAAATTCCTATAAAACAAAATAAAAATGTGCAAGTAAATTTTCTGCAAATTAATTTATATAAAAATTATCGTTTTGCCCACATGTTAATGTATGAATGATGATTTGAAAATCCCTTTGAATTTTTGGTTTCGACGTGTAAAATCACCTTAATATGCCTTTTGTTTTAACAAAAGAAAATTAAATATGAGAGTATAAATATACACTTTTATATGCACATCACTCAACTGAACCCGAACCGATCCGATCCGATCTGAAACAAAGCTTGGGTCCAGTTGGTTCTAGGTTTTAAAATGTATAGTTTTAACCTGAAAAAACCCGACTCGCTTAGAACCGAGACCCACCGGGTCGGGTCCGGGTCCATCGGGTCGGGCCTGGGTCCATCGAGTCGAGTCTAATTGCCACCACTAGATATAAGACGGTTGTCACATTCTAAGCGACTAAAAAGTTGTAAGTTTTATAAACCCACACTAAGGAAAAATTTAAGACGGAAAATGCAGCAATTTTTGAGAATGTTGAGTTTAGGGGAGATATAAAATATGGATCATTGAGAAGAAGTAAGTTAGAAACCATAATAAAACAATGTTAAACAAAATTTTCTTCAACTTAAGATTAATGTTTCAAGAAAACAAATTCAATGTGCAGAGTCACTAAGGAAATCCACTTGAAAATGAAGAAATACTGTTTTGGACGACTATGTAGTATTTCTCCATAAAGATAAATAATGAATTGGTGAACATGTTTCTGTTGGCTTACATCAATCCATACAAGATATTAATTTGAAATTTGGATTTAAGGTATGAATATATAATGTGAATCTATAAAGAACAATAAAGTTTGAGATCTTTCCTTTTACCTTAAGTTAACAAGATCATTATTTATGAATAACTATTCAAAACCAAAAGGGATTTAGTGGGTAATGTGAAAAGGTATAAGGCTCGTTATAAAAAAGACCATACCCAAAAGGAAAACGACGTTATCTTTTTAAATAGACTTTCTCTTTAGTTTTACTTAAGGACTCTTTTGAATTATTTTGGAACTTGTTACAGATTATAATTTTGAATATCGAAAGGATATTATAGTCGTGTTTCTCAATGGAGACATTGATGAAACAAATTTAAAATCCCACTTATAGATTACTTTTTTTGTATTACGGATTCAAATACTCCATTATTATTCATGTGGTAATATTTGGATTATCACAAAAGAGCTAGGTAGATAAGTGCTTGAAAAGGTTTGGTATGAAAACTGCGAATCAAATTGGTTCTCTTTTGCCAAAATAGACAAATGTTGTCTTATATATAGTAATATAAGAACATCCTTGAAGCTAAAGAAATGGAAAAGATTACTCATGCATTTGCTGTGTGGAGTCTAATGCGTGCTAAGACATTTACACGTATGGATATTGCATGTATTGTTTGGTAGATATCTAACCGACATTGAAAGTGGATCACCGGTTAGTAACCAAAATGTATGAAATATCTTTAAGGAAAAAAAAGACTATATGCTTATAGATAAAAAGATCGGATTGGTTGGAGATCATAGAGCATTACGATCCAAATTATTTGGATGTCAAGAATACAAAAGATCCACTTTAGGTAATAATGATATTTTTTTGGATGGAGCTATATAAGGAAAGTTGTTATACAAACACTTATAGCCTTCTCTACTATGCAACTAACGTTTAATTTTTGTTATGGGACTTCCAACGATAGAAAATAATTACAAAATTTTGCCACAAAGTTGTGAAATATTGTAAAGGAAATTGAAAGAACATTAAAGTTATATTGTGACAATAAACAATATATTATTATTCAATAAGGGGAGAGTGCAAAATAAATTGTAATTCATAGAGTATATTGTGACAAACTCCATTATGGGGGATCCGCTTACAAAAGGATTATCATCCAAGGCCTTTCGTGAGCATGTTGCTCAATTGGCGTAACTTTTATGTAAGGGTATTTTGGTTCAGGGAGAGTTTGTATTTGGTACTGTCACATTGCTTTATACTTCGATTACAGATATATATATTAAGTTCTTTTACTCGTCAGAAATAAAGTAATAAAGTTTTATTTTCACTCTAGATTGGTCAAATATTTAACGTTTTGATCTCACTAAAGTATAGATTATATTTAATGTAATTTCCATGCTACGCATCCATGATTGATCTATGTCATTTGATTGTATTGGTATATGTGACCATTGATGGGTTTAATTACAGTAAAGGTAACGAATGCCACTTTTATCCTTTATCAACACAATTAATGAATGAGATTGTTTCAGATATACCTTATGCTATAAATAGCAATTTTTGGAGCTTATCTATATATAATAGTAATATCTTGATTTGAAGCTTTTGAAATGTCTAAAACATCCTTCTAACTTTCTACGGTATGAGAAGGATACTTTGGTCATTTCTTTCCATTTAAAATTACTTGAAGAATTTATTATTACCTTCCTAAATAGATCCAAACCCTAAATCATTCTAAATTCCTTCATTATTTACTTCCTGACTTAATTCAGGAATTTCAAAATCAAGCATTAATTATAGCTTCAGTTTTCTACAAAAATAGGAGCGATGGAGGAAGCATAACTGTTTTTTAAATTGTTTTCATTTTACCTTTTACCTTCGTTTTACACGCTGTTCTAGATGTAATGGCTACCTAAAATGTATTTTTTTGCATCGTTCTTCCATTCAATCGACTGATAATATTGGTTTTTGGAAGGGTGTTCTTAACTTTTGTTTTGTCCAATTATTTTCATTTTCTCCTGATGATTTACATCGAACAACCAAGAACAATGGAGTTTTAACTGCTGATTTGTGTTGTTTCAGATTTAATAAAACCCTCCTCCCATCTGTGGCAAGTGTGTGTGTTTCGGTCATATAACTTCTAAAATCTCATGAAAACGAACATGTAATTAAACATAAAATTTAATTTAAACATGATCTATTTGCTATTTTGAGATTAGTAATATAGAACATCAAATATTGATTTTACTTTTATTTCATGATCAAAATCACTTAGACAAATGATCAACTAGTTTATGTTTATATTGGATTAAGCATAGCCTATTTGAGTTGTCAGCATAGGCTACCAAATTCACTAAAAAACATAAACTACCATCATTATTATTTTCCATTAAGTACCAAACAAGAGACTACAAATGCAACCATTCTATGTTGATTTAGTATGATTCATGAGAGCTTCATTACCCCTAAATTGAAGGGGTTTAGCTTCTCATAATTGAATTCATATCAACCCAAAATGATTTAAGCATAAAAAGCAGGGAAAATAAGAGCTAACTAAAAGAAAAATGAACTAACTACTTGCATAAAATAAATCTAAAATAATTGCATGAATAAAAAAGAGCATAAGATAATAAAAAGCAAAAGAACATAAAAGAAAGTTGCATTTAAAAAAAAAGAACAAGGCTAAGAAGCCACTAAAGGGACATTTATTTAACATTGATTTTGTGCTACAACCATGCATAAAGAGAATAATAGGAAAGAAGATTACATGAAACATAAAGGGGTATTTATACATGCCTAAAATCCTAATTCCATTTTTAGAGAGCTATCCAAAATACCTTTTAGTTTATGTAGCCTTCAAGTAATCATTAAGGAATTAATTAATCTCACTAACATGTGATTTTGCCTTTAATCTCCACTAACATGTGCATTTGCTTTTAATTGTGGTCCATAAGTAAGTGGGAATGTGAGCTCATTCATGTTGCATTATTTACATCCTCTTCTCATTCTTTTGATTACCCATGTATATGCATGCATAAGCCTCTTCCATTTTGGGTCCAAAATTCCTATAAAACAAAATAAAAATGTGCAAGTAAATTTTCTGCAAATTAATTTATATAAAAATTATCGTTTTGCCCACATGTTAATGTATGAATGATGATTTGAAAATCCCTTTGAATTTTTGGTTTCGACGTGTAAAATCACCTTAATATGCCTTTTGTTTTAACAAAAGAAAATTAAATATGAGAGTATAAATATACACTTTTATATGCACATCACTCAACTGAACCCGAACCGATCCGATCCGATCTGAAACAAAGCTTGGGTCCAGTTGGTTCTAGGTTTTAAAATGTATAGTTTTAACCTGAAAAAACCCGACTCGCTTAGAACCGAGACCCACCGGGTCGGGTTCGGGTCCATCGGGTCGGGCCTGGGTCCATCGAGTCGAGTCTAATTGCCACCACTAGATATAAGACGGTTGTCACATTCTAAGCGACTAAAAAGTTGTAAGTTTTATAAACCCACACTAAGGAAAAATTTAAGACGGAAAATGCAGCAATTTTTGAGAATGTTGAGTTTAGGGGAGATATAAAATATGGATCATTGAGAAGAAGTAAGTTAGAAACCATAATAAAACAATGTTAAACAAAATTTTCTTCAACTTAAGATTAATGTTTCAAGAAAACAAATTCAATGTGCAGAGTCACTAAGGAAATCCACTTGAAAATGAAGAAATACTGTTTTGGACGACTATGTAGTATTTCTCCATAAAGATAAATAATGAATTGGTGAACATGTTTCTGTTGGCTTACATCAATCCATACAAGATATTAATTTGAAATTTGGATTTAAGGTATGAATATATAATGTGAATCTATAAAGAACAATAAAGTTTGAGATCTTTCCTTTTACCTTAAGTTAACAAGATCATTATTTATGAATAACTATTCAAAACCAAAAGGGATTTAGTGGGTAATGTGAAAAGGTATAAGGCTCGTTATAAAAAAGACCATACCCAAAAGGAAAACGACGTTATCTTTTTAAATAGACTTTCTCTTTAGTTTTACTTAAGGACTCTTTTGAATTATTTTGGAACTTGTTACAGATTATAATTTTGAATATCGAAAGGATATTATAGTCGTGTTTCTCAATGGAGACATTGATGAAACAAATTTAAAATCCCACTTATAGATTACTTTTTTTGTATTACGGATTCAAATACTCCATTATTATTCATGTGGTAATATTTGGATTATCACAAAAGAGCTAGGTAGATAAGTGCTTGAAAAGGTTTGGTATGAAAACTGCGAATCAAATTGGTTCTCTTTTGCCAAAATAGACAAATGTTGTCTTATATATAGTAATATAAGAACATCCTTGAAGCTAAAGAAATGAAAAAGATTACTCATGCATTTGCTGTGTGGAGTCTAATGCGTGCTAAGACATTTACACGTATGGATATTGCATGTATTGTTTGGTAGATATCTAACCGACATTGAAAGTGGATCACCGGTTAGTAACCAAAATGTATGAAATATCTTTAAGGAAAAAAAAGACTATATGCTTATAGATAAAAAGATCGGATTGGTTGGAGATCATAGAGCATTACGATCCAAATTATTTGGATGTCAAGAATACAAAAGATCCACTTTAGGTAATAATGATATTTTTTTGGATGGAGCTATATAAGGAAAGTTGTTATACAAACACTTATAGCCTTCTCTACTATGCAACTAACGTTTAATTTTTGTTATGGGACTTCCAACGATAGAAAATAATTACAAAATTTTGCCACAAAGTTGTGAAATATTGTAAAGGAAATTGAAAGAACATTAAAGTTATATTGTGACAATAAACAATATATTATTATTCAATAAGGGGAGAGTGCAAAATAAATTGTAATTCATAGAGTATATTGTGACAAACTCCATTATGGGGGATCCGCTTACAAAAGGATTATCATCCAAGGCCTTTCGTGAGCATGTTGCTCAATTGGCGTAACTTTTATGTAAGGGTATTTTGGTTCAGGGAGAGTTTGTATTTGGTACTGTCACATTGCTTTATACTTCGATTACAGATATATATATTAAGTTCTTTTACTCGTCAGAAATAAAGTAATAAAGTTTTATTTTCACTCTAGATTGGTCAAATATTTAACGTTTTGATCTCACTAAAGTATAGATTATATTTAATGTAATTTCCATGCTACGCATCCATGATTGATCTATGTCATTTGATTGTATTGGTATATGTGACCATTGATGGGTTTAATTACAGTAAAGGTAACGAATGCCACTTTTATCCTTTATCAACACAATTAATGAATGAGATTGTTTCAGATATACCTTATGCTATAAATAGCAATTTTTGGAGCTTATCTATATATAATAGTAATATCTTGATTTGAAGCTTTTGAAATGTCTAAAACATCCTTCTAACTTTCTACGGTATGAGAAGGATACTTTGGTCATTTCTTTCCATTTAAAATTACTTGAAGAATTTATTATTACCTTCCTAAATAGATCCAAACCCTAAATCATTCTAAATTCCTTCATTATTTACTTCCTGACTTAATTCAGGAATTTCAAAATCAAGCATAAATTATAGCTTCAGTTTTCTACAAAAATAGGAGCGATGGAGGAAGCATAACTGTTTTTAAAATTGTTTTCATTTTACCTTTTACCTTCGTTTTACACGCTGTTCTAGATGTAATGGCTACCTAAAATGTATTTTTTTGCATCGTTCTTCCATTCAATCGACTGATAATATTGGTTTTTGGAAGGGTGTTCTTAACTTTTGTTTTGTCCAATTATTTTCATTTTCTCCTGATGATTTACATCGAACAACCAAGAACAATGGAGTTTTAACTGCTGATTTGTGTTGTTTCAGATTTAATAAAACCCTCCTCCCATCTGTGGCAAGTGTGTGTGTTTCGGTCATATAACTGCTGAATGTCCTATGACTAAGTCTTGGGTTCCTAAGGAGACCCAAGCCGTCACCTTAGATAATCCTGGGATAGCTGAATGTGGAACTGAGTTCTCAATTATTCCCGAAGAGGAGCCGTATGTTGGAGGTCCCTCCGTTACTGGTAATTCTGACATCGGAATCAATATCGATGCAGGGATGGAAGTCCCAGGTAAGGAGGCAGGGACGGAAGTTTCAGATGATAAGGAAAAATCTACAAATGTTACAGAATTTTCACCTCAGGTTCAGATTTTGGGAAAAGTAGTATCCTCAGTAGAGCGGGATGAGGGGGCAATTTCAGAAGTCTCAGAGCCAGATCATGCTACTACAACCGCAATAGGAGTCAGGGAAGATTGCCCCAATGTTCCTCTGGCCAGGTCGGAAGTTCCTCCTGATCAAGGAGCCAGGGAGCCATTCTATCCTGCTTCTACAACTACCCCGGGAGCCATAGATCTGAGTTCATCTCCACCAAAATCGTCATCTACTCACATTTCTTTTAAACGCCCTTTGTCATCATTGGATCACAATTTGTCACCTATATCCTTATCTACTAATGATTTAGTTATTGATGATTGTATTAATAATAATGTTAATTTTAGGAGAGGTACTGACCCTTGTCTTTTATTACAGGTTCAAGATTATCTGGATCAAGATATAGGTTCAAATAAAGTGGCAGAGGAACAGAAATTACATGATAATGCTGACCCAGTTCAGGAGGTAACGGAGGAACAGGTCCTTCTGAAGCCTCAAGATATAGAGTTTGATAATATTCAGAAGGAAAAACTGGTCCGTAAAAACCCCAAGTGGGTTCAGATGTTAGGCATTCCTTCAGAAGATAATGGGGAGTCCTCGAGCAGTAGGTTTTCGAGGACCCGAAATAATAAGGTTTTATAATGTC
The DNA here is from genome assembly GCA_030737815.1 of Allium fistulosum. Classification (NCBI taxonomy): domain Eukaryota; kingdom Viridiplantae; phylum Streptophyta; class Magnoliopsida; order Asparagales; family Amaryllidaceae; genus Allium; species Allium fistulosum. Next base: position 922,679,357 of record CM060901.1, read on the forward strand.
AGTAGCCTGTTGGAACGTCAGAGGGTTCCATAACCCTAATAGAATGGGAGAAGTGAGAAAAGTCATTGATAAGTACAAAATTAGCTGTTTTGGTATTTTGGAAAATAAGTTGCTATTTCCAGAGATTATAAAGTTGGAAAAATCACTGAAAGTCGGATGGAAAATAATAAGTAATATATCTTGTTATTATAAATGTAGGATTATGGTTCTTTTAGACCGAAATGTTTGGGATTTCAATTTTGTCAGCATGAGTGATCAACACATTACCATTGAACTGATTGATTCCTTGAATTGCAAAAGTAATCTGACTTTTGTATATGCCCAAAATTTTGCTGAATTAAGGAAAAGATTATGGAAGAATCTTCAGGAGGATGCTATATCTATTTATAGGCCTTGGATGGTCCTTGGGGATTTCAACTGCATTCGCAGACCCTCAGAAAGACAGGGAGGTAATCCAGTTTCTTTTGATAATTTGTTTGAATTAGATGAAATGTCGTTAAATACTGGTCTTAATGAGATTAATATTAAAGGTTTTGAATTTTCATGGTGGTCGGGTCCATGTCGTAATATTTTCTCTAAAATTGACAGGGTGTTTGCAAACCTAGATTGGATTAATTTATTCCCTGAATTATCGGTTGAATTTTTACCTCCTTCGGTTAGTGACCATAACGCTATTCTTGTCTTATTTAACTCTAACTCTAGGGTTAAGAACAGCCCTTTTAGATATATGAACCATTGGCCTCTTTGTGATCAGTATCTTCCTTTGATTGAGAAACTCTGGATTACTAACCACATTGATAGACCTTTGTTCCAAGTTATTAACATTCTTAAAAATATTAAGAGAGAACTCAAGAGATGGAGTGTTAATTCTCGTAATTTAAAACAAGAGGTGAATGTTCTAAGAGAGAACTGTTCTAGACTTCAGAAACTTCTGGAAAAGTCTAATGATCACTCCTTAGCTTTGGAATTTCAAAATGCCAAGATTAATTTGGAAATAGCTCTTAAAAAAGAATTTCTGGTTGCCAAACAAAAAGCTAAATGTGATTGGCTGATGATGGGTGATGAGGGATCGTCTTTTTTCTACGCTAAAATGTCTAACAAAAGAAGCAGAAATTGTTTGACTAATTTAACTGTTGACGGTAACGTGGTTTCCGAAAATAAGTTTGTCGAAACGGCTATCGATTTTTTCAAACAAATTTACAATCAGCCTCTAGGTGTTCATTTTCCTGAAGTTATTTGCAAAATGGTTATTTCTGAGTTTGGGGCTAATTTTTTAAATGAGAGTTTCTCGTTGGATGAAATCAAATATGCCTTGTGGGATATCAAAGACTCGGTTTCTCCAGGTCCGGACGGTTTCAACTCGTTGTTTTTCAAAACTCATTGGAATCTTTCGAAAGATATTATTTATAAAGCTTTAAATGATATTTTTCAAAAGGGCTGTATCTTAAAAGAATGGAATCACACATTTATTCATTTGATTCCTAAAAAGGATCATTCCTCATGTATTCAAGATTTTAGACCTATTGCCTGTTGTAACACTTTATATAAGGTTTTATCCAAAATTTTGTGTAATAGACTGGGTCCTTTTTTGGATAAGTTAGTGTCCCAAAACCAGTCGGCTTTTATCAAAGGTAGATCTATAGGGGATGGTATTTTGTTAGCTCATGAACTTATTAGAGGCCTTGGAAGAAAGGATAACAAATTCATGTGTATCAAAGTGGATTTAAAGAAAGCATATGATTCGATTAACAGAGATTTTGTTATTCATATGTTAAGAAGTTTGGGTTTCCCAGATAAATGGACAAAAATTATTGAAAACTTAATTAAAACTCCAGTTTTCTCTATCTTTGTTAATGGAGAAGCGCATGGTTTCTTTAAAAGTTCTAATGGCCTTAGACAAGGAGACCCGCTTTCCCCTATTCTTTTTACTCTGGTTATGGAATACTTAACGTTACTAATGGAGGAGAAAGTTAGGGGAGGTCTGATCTCTCCTGTTACAGATTTTGGTAATAAACTTACTCATCTGATTTACGCTGACGATATCATTCTCTTTACTAAAGCTAATGTTCAAACTGCGTATGCTATTAATGAAGTGTTTAAAACGTTGAAAATGGTTACTGGTTTGGAATTAAGTGTTGAGAAATCCAACATCTTTTTTGGGAAAGGGGTGGAATGTGGCACAGACATCTGTTCGATCCTCAATATTCAACAATCAACCCTCCCAATTAGGTATCTGGGTATACCTCTGTCTAGTGCTAACTTGAGGGATAAGGATTGTTCCTCTCTAATAGAATAGATTAAAACTAGGATTGGTAGATGGGAAACTAAGATGCTGAGCTTAGCAGGGAGACTGGAACTTATTAAATCTACTGTATATCCTATAATACAATTTTGGATGCAATGTTTCTGTCTTCCAGTTGCTACTTTTCAAAAGATCAAACACCTGATTTTAAATTTTCTTTGGAAAAGTCGTAGTAGTAAGATCCCTTGGGAGGTCTTATGTAAACATAAAAAAGAAGGAGGTATGGGACTGAGAAACTTAGAGGAGATGAATAGAGCGTTATATATCAAATTGATTTGGAAAATAATCAACTTAGAAGGTTCTTGGGCAGTTTTTATGCATAGCAAATATATAGGGCTTAAAAGTTTCTGGGATACTGAACAGCGTTCGGATGACTCCGGAGTGTGGAAATTCATTTTGAAGAATAGACGCGAAGCTTTGAATTGCCTTTCCCTTAACATTGTAGATGGCAAAACCACTTCGTTATGGTATGATCCATGGTTAAATGGAAGTTCTATTATGGAACGCATTGGAAGGGATACTGCTTATAGAACAGGTACAGAAAATTTGTCTCTCAGTAGGATTTTAAAAAATGGCGAGTGGAAGTGGGACGTGTATAGTTTTTTATTTCAAATTCAGACTGAAATTGAAGGCGTCAAAATTCACAATAACAAGGAGAGGGATTTCTGGACCTGGAAGTGTTCTAAGGATGGTAATTACCAGTTTAAAAAAGTTTGGAATTCGGTACGATCTACGTTTGAAACTAAGTTTTGGGCGCCTATGGTCTGGAACAAAATTCATGTACCTAAAATGGCGGTTTGCCTGTTTAAAGCCATAAATGATTTTCTCTTGACTAAAGAAAGATTAATTCAGAAACACATAGTGGTGGATCAGAATTGTGTTTTCTGTAAGAGTCACATTGAAACTATAGACCATTTATTCTTTAAATGTGAGTTTTCACAAAAGATTTGGCTTTGGAGTTGTAAAAAGTTTTTTGTTAAGCCGAAGAGTTTATTTTCATTTTCCTTGAAGGAAGATTTACTGAAAATAGTTTCTATCTCTAGCTCTCATAATCTCGATTCAGATTTGTTTCAACTCTCACTTTCAATTTGTGTCTGGCATATTTGGAAAGAAAGGAACGAAAGGATTTTTCAAAAATGTTATACGGATGGGTCGAAAATCTGCTTAAAAATTTTCCAGACTTTGAACATTAGAATGGCAAAATCTAAATACTACAAGAACATCACTGGCATGAATACAGATATTGCTAAGAAATGGAGTTTTACCTCCCAACACTGAATTGGGGATTCTTTCATAATTTCTGTTTTCCTTTGCCACTTGACTGACCTTACGTCCTCTGGATCCAGATTTTTTGAGTACCTGTTTTATTTACAATACTTTCCCTCTCTAATTTTACATTATTATTTACTTTCATCTAAAACTTCTCATTAGCTTTTAAGTATATAGATCTGCAGGTTGCTCTAAGTGGCAGTGATCTCGACCTGGATTGAAAGACATTGAACAATTTTGAAGAAAGGTTAGAAGATTTCAAGGTTTCATCTTTACTGAGGTTAAAAGATGTGGATTATTTTGGGTGATAAAAATCTTATCTTGATTGCTATCGACTTGAGGAAGAGTTGCTGTTTCTGTTTGCCTTGCAAAAACATTAGATCTGTGATGAATTCAGATCTGTACAACAACCCTGTCAACAACTTTATCGTTAGTTTTGGAAGATCTACTTTTTAGCAGAAGATAATTGAGAAAGAAAGCTTACCTTATGGTTTCTGGAGGGATCGTAGTTCGTTGTTATAGTTGATAATTTGAAGTGAGGCTGCTATTTCGTCTCAACGAAGTTTTAAGGAGGAGTTTGTCTTCTTAGTTGGCAGCCATTTTTGTTTCCTCTAGGCTATTTTGGAAAGTATGGAGAGATGAAGTTAGAAGTGTCGGATTGCCTTCTATCCTACGAGACGAGTGTGGAAGTATCTGGAGCCTTCCAGTCTACGGGCTGTCTTCTAGGCTTTGGGCTTCGTTTTAGGCTTTTCTTTTATTTTTTGTTCATGTTGTATTGTCTTTGAACTTGGGCCTGTTTTTGCCTTTTGTATTTTGGTTGGACCTGGTTTTATATTAATAGAGAATTTGAGCCCCTTTTTCAAAAAAAAATAAACTTGCTTTGGGTAGGCAGAACAACCAACCTGTTCTAACTATGAAGTTTGCTTGGCTACACCTGCTTTACCGTCTGTATGAATTTGATCGGCTGAGACATATCGTTGTATGGATTATGAATTACCGCTTGCATACTTATTGTTTGTTTAAATGCCACATCTAATTATTTGTAGGTATTTTGAAATAAATTCTTATCACATATTTATTAAAATGAATAGAATCTCCGCGTTTTTCATTTTTTGGATTTAATACATCCAAAAAGAGCATGCTTGCATCTCATTTCAAACTAGCTAAACTTATAATGTTATTTTTGGATTTGAGATCCAAAAATTCCATACTGGAAAGGAATATAGGTGTACGCATACAGTTGTGTTGGTGATAGGCAGCCGACAGTGGGGATTTAGCTTTAGGTTAATGGATTGAAATAAGGTAATGCTTTTTGTAGTCTTTTATTTCTTTTATAGCAATGATGATGATGATAGTGTGGTGGTTTTTTTCACTATCTTTGATTTATCATTTAGCTAGGTATTATTTCATCATGTTTGATATCGTTAAATCAGTTAACTTTGTATACAGCAACATGATACATTTTATTGTTCAATTACCGTGATGCACATGTTATTTATTGCATAAAGAGCTAAAATTATTTATGAGTTTTGAGCAATAAATATCAAATGCAATAGAGCCCTAACCACTCAAAAAGAGCATATACAAAAATGTAATTAAGATTTGATATTCGATAGCTGACAATGAAGATTTGGATTTTCCAAAAAGACATGTTTTTTATGTGCAGTATTTTGTTTTGTTTTATAATACTGTTTCATACCCATCTCTGAATATAATAAAATAGTTTACACACGGTCCATTAAACAAAATAAAAGTTGGATTTATTGTCCTAGAGGTTAACTCAGTTCATAACTTCATATACATTTTTCACCCACATCATTTTTGGTTGCGCTTTTTTCTATTACTCTTTCAAATCATTCCTTTGTATACTTGACAAATATAGTCAAAATTTTCAAAAATTATTGGTATGGAATTGATTGATGTTGGACTTTTGTCTCTTTTGATCATAGGCATATTTTGACTTTATTTACTAAAGTACTTTTGCATGTGTAACATGCTAACAAATTTATGAAACCCGATAAATAGTAACTATTATTATACACACTAACACATTCAACCTTGCTTTAAAAATATTGTTAACTTAAAGTTTTGATTGTTGGTTAATTCAATTACAGAAGAAAGATGTGAAATTGTACGAAAGTCAAATCTATATAATCAATTGTTAAAATAACACGTAATATGATATTGAGACCAATATTTTGACCTTCAAAATCTCCTCCTATGAATTTTTTTAGTTGTTGTTCTCACTTCATAATCCTGAAGTAACAAAGTAAGTCCTTTTCCAAATCCAAGTACAACAGAATTCACATGAGCACGATTTTACAATACAACTAAATATAAACTTGACGTTCCAGTTTTTTATTAGGTGTGATTAATCACAACTAGAATACTTTAAAATGGGGACGGAGCATGGAGTCGGCCGGAGTCGGCTCCGTCTCCTTTTTGGATAGAGACGGCTAGCGTCGGCTATTTAATTATTTTCTCAATCTACTTCCTATATACACCTATTTCATTTGAAAAAATGAAAAACAGTACTAAAATGATCAAAAAAATAAAATTAACATGTATGATTATTAATATTCACCCAATGACGGGTCGTGATAGGTTAGATTGGTATTTTCGATGATATATGTTCGTGTAATTCGAAAAGTTATCGTTGTTGAAAATCTAACTCGCACGACCAATTGATGCAACTTTTAGTCGATCCGTTATACAAATTCGATAAAGGTGGTTATATGTAACATTTTAAAGAATTAAAATAATTTTTTAAACCGTTGGGTAATCAATTATGAATTTTTAAATTTATTTGGTATAATAAAATTATATAAAATAAATTATGCGGCGTAAAAATAAATTCTTTGGATCTAATGTTGATCTAAGGTATTTTGGAGATGTTTCCAGAATATGGTTAAAAAATACACGAATCTGGGGTGTTGATCTTGAATTTCAAATTTATGGTCGTTCGTGGACTTTTGGACAAAAAACTCTTCGTTCGAAGGCCGAACGACCTTCAAACAAGACCAAATTTGAACCAGTGATGCTTTGTAGTGTTTTAATCGAATCCGTACAGATGGATTCGCAAAAAAAATCATCGCCTACAAAATTATCCAAGAAATATGTCATTGTCTAGGGGTTAGCTATAACACTTATAATATAAGTGTTATAGCTAACTCCTACAAAATGACATATTTCTGGGATAATTTTATTTTCGATGATTTTTTTGCGAATCCAACCGTACGGATTCGATTAAAACACTACAAAGCATCATTGGTTCAAATTTGGTCTCGTTTGAAGGTCGTTCGGCCGTCGAACGAAGGTTTTTTGTCCGAAAGTCCACGAACGGTCATAAATTTGAAATTCAAGATTGACACCCCAGTTTCATTTATTTTTAACCATATTCTAGAAACATCTCCAAAATACCTTAGATCGACATAGGATCCAAAGAATTTATTTTTACGCCGCATAATTTATTTTATATAATTTTATTATACCAAATACATTTAAAAATTCATAATTGATTACCCAACGGTTTAAAAAATTATTTTAATTCTTTAAAATGTTACATATAACCACCTTTATCGAATTTGTATAGCGGATCGACTAAAATTTTCATCGATTGGTCGTGCAAGTTAGACTTTCAACAACGATAACTTTTCGAATTACACGAACATATATCATCGAAAATACCAATCTAACCTATCACGACCCATCATTGGGTCAATAATAATAATAAATGTCAATTTTATTTTATTTTATAATGTAGTGGTGTTTTTTATTTTTTAAAACGAAATAGGTGTAAAAAAGAATTTAAAAAAAAAATATACGGCCGATGCTAGCTGACGCCCTTCGGGCCGATGTAGGCCGACGCCAGCCGACGCCATGTCGCGTATACAGGTGTCAGCCGAACCCTTCTTCCTCACTTTCTTTGCTCCCCTAAAAAACAATTTTTTCTCTTCCCCATCACCGATTCCGACCCTCTCCAGCCGTCACCGTCCGTCGTTGTCGCCGTAGAAGCCTAGAGCCGGAACTCGCCGGAATCTCTTCTTCTTGAATTTGGTAATTTTCTAAACCCTAATTTCGAATTAAATTGTTTAATTAGGTTTAAATGTACATTATTGTGATGATAATTGGGTGTAGGCATTGCTAATTTAGTGTATTAGGTTATTTTAAATTAGTATGAAATCGTTGAACTTGAAAGTGTGAATTGAGAATAATTGGGGTGTAGGTATTTAGAATTTGAAAGTGTGAATTGGGAATTTGAAATTGTGAAAGTGTGAATTTGAAAGTGTGAAAGTGTGGATTGGGAATAATTGGGTGTAGGTATTTTAGTCTATCTCTAGTTAATATAAATAATTTAAACAAAAATAAGACAGCAACAAAGCCTTTAGTCCCAAAAGGCTTTGGTAGATTAGAAAATACGATAATAATCACATAAAACTTCAGATGCAAAGTATATATGCATATAGGAATAGAAAAGAAATGCTGTCGAAATTTCTAATATATATATATGTTTTTAAATTAGGAAAAATGTTCAACTATCTTCTCGACCGTACGTGGATGTATGAAAGTCGAACAGGAACGAAAGGTTCAACGAAAAAACATTTTAAGGATGGTGTACATGAATTTGTTAAATTCGCTAAAGCTAATAATGAAGAAGGCGGCACACAAATTCGTTGTCCGTGTCGTAAATGTCGACATTTGCATTATCGGGAACCGGATTTATTTGTTGTACATTTGTGTAAATCCGGTTTGTGCCAAACTATTATTTCTGGGATCGTCATGGAGAAAAAATTGGTGCATCTAATTCTATAGTGCCCGAGGTTGAGGTGAATAAAATAATGTTACGACGAATCCAATAGTAGATATGGTGGAAGATGCAGCACAGTCAATGTTCCCTACTGTTCAAGTTAATGATGTAAATGTCGAAGAAGAACCGATCGAGGGGGTGAAAAGAATTTATGATTTACTGGATTCTGCGAAAAGACCGTTGTGGGAAGGTTGTAGTAGCGGAACTGAATTGTCAGTTACTACCGAATACATTACTATGAAATCAAAATTCAATTTTACAGAAGCTGGATTTACAGCAGTTGTACAAGCTGCAAAACGACATATGCCACCTAATAATCTGATGTGCGATAGTCATTATAAAGTGAAAAAACTAATGTCTGCTTTCGGTTTGCCCTACCAGAAGATAGATACATGTATAAAAGATTGTATATTGTATTGGAAAGATGACATTAATCTTAAGAAATGCAGAATATGAAATGAGGAAAGATACAAACCAAAAAAAAGGAAAGGAAGTTCCATAAAAGAGATGCATTATTTACCCATCACTCCCAGACTTCAAAGGTTATATGCGTCGTCTGCGACAGCATCACATATGAGATGGCACAGTGTGAGAACGCAGGAAGAGGGGACTTTGATACATCCATCGGACGGAGAAGCATGGAAACATTTCGATAAGACTTATCCTGTGTTTGCCGCAGAGAGTCGTAATGTGAGACTTGATTTATGTACAGATGGATTTTCACCATTCTCTCAATTTGGTAGTAAATATTCGTCTTGGCCTATTATCGTTACACCTTATAATTTACCTCCGTGGATGTGTATGAAAACTCCATATATGTTTCTTACGATTGTCGTCCCTGGTCCTGATGATCCGACACAAGGAATCGATGTTTATCTACAGCCATTGATCGAAGAGTTGAAAACATTATGGTATGAAGGGGTGGATACATACGACGTGTCGAAAAAAAAGAATTTTCGTATGTTTGCATCTTTGTTATGGACTATTGGTGATTTTCCAGCTTACGCAATGCTTTCAGGCTGGAGTACGGCCGGTCGTATGGCTTGTCCTTACTGCATGGAAGATACACGGGCATTTTCATTACCGCATGGAAGGAAAATTTCATGGTTTGATTGTCATCGATGTTTTCTCCATGTTAATCATACTTTTAGAAGAGATAAGAAAAACTTTGTAGTAAATAGAGCAGAGAACATACAACGACCAACGACTTTATCAGGTGAAGAATTATATGAACTAGTTAAAGAATATCCGAAGATACATGAAATTGGAGTACAGACTGAAATTCCAAGTAAATCGAACTGGCATAACTGGTGCAAACAAAGTATATTTTGGGAGTTACCTTATTGGAAGCATCCCTTACTACGACATAATATTGATGTGATGCACGATGAGAAAAACGTGTTTGATAATGTGTTTAATACAGTTTTGAATGTCAAGGGTAAAACTAAGGACGATCTCAATTCAAGACGTGATATAGAACAATATTGTAAACGTCCCGAACTTCATATAAACTCTAATGACAGTAAAAAACCCAAAGCATGCTATGAGCTAGACGGCAATCAAGTAAAACTTGTGTTGAAGTGGACTGAAGGGTTGAGATGTCCTGATGAGATTTCTTCAAATCTCTGTAGATGTGTTGACTTAAAAAACAATAAATTAAGTGGGATGAAAAGTCACGATTACCATGTCATGATGGAAAATTTCTTACCCGTTGTTTTCAAAGAACTATTGCCCGTAAAAGCGTGGAGTGCTATAACAAAATTAAGTCTGTTTTATAAAGAGCTTTGTTCGACCACGTTAAAAGTTGAGCGTATTCGTAAACTTGAAAATGACATTCCTATACTGCTCTGCAAACTTGAGAAAATATTTCCTCCAGGATTATATAATGTAATGGAGCATTTACTTGTTCATCTTCCGTATGAAGCACTTCTTCGAGGTCCTGTACAATATGAATGGATGTATCCATTTGAGAGGTAATTATGAATATTTGTAATAATAATTTAAATTTGAATTTGATGTAAGTAAATTTTAATCGAATAAATTTTGTAATAGGTACTTGAATCATCTCAAGAAAAAAGTTAGACAAAAAGCACGAGTTGAAGGTTCGATTTGCAAATCATATATCGAAGAAGAAGCTTCATTCTTTTTCTCTCGTTATTTCAGTGACCATGTGAACTTATCATTTGCAAGTGTTTCGCGTAATGATGAAGCCGTTGAACAAGATTGTTCTGAATCAATGTTTTCTATTTTTAGACAGAATGGCCGAGCTGCTGGAAAATGTGTGGAAATATGGTTAGACGATAGAGATTACCATATAGCACACACATACGTTCTTCTTAATTGTGCTAAAGTTGCACCATTTATTAGGTAAATATTGAATGATAATTCTCGATAATAGTACATATTTGCATTATTTACGAGTTACCCAATTTAAATTGATTTTGCACTTAATATACGTATATATTTATTTGCAGTATTTACGAATCAGAACATCCACTTGGCGATCTCAACAAAGAATTTGCTAACTGGTTTACGAAATATGTTTATGATCAAAGAAATTGTGTCGGTGATGAAGGATTGAAACGTCTTGCGATAGGACCAAAAAGAAATGTCAACACTTATCCAATATTCTTCATGAATGGATTTAAATTCAACACCAAGAAATACGGTGCTGAAAAAATGACTTATAACAGCGGTGTATTTGTCAAAGGGACCGATGATCCAGATGAACATAAAAAAGATTTTTACGGCGTCTTAACACAGGTTTTGGAATTGACATATTCTGTCCAATCTGCAGAAAAAGTATTTTTATTCAGATACAGTTGGTTTAACAATGTTCCGGGCTCTGGTATCAACGTGCACAAAGACTATAAACTTATTGAAATAAACCATAACTCACGTTACTCAAAGTATGATCCTATCGTGTTATCCAAACAAGCATTACAGGTTTATTTTGCTCCCTATCCATCACTAAAACGAGATAAAGCAAACTGGTCGGCTGTTTTTGAAACAAAGGCAAGATTTACACTTGATGGAAATAATATTCCAGACGAAGCAGCTTATCAAGCAGATCTTGAGCCAAATAAAGAATTAATAATAACTGATGATCATGCTGATATAGGGCCTTTGAACGATGAATCAAATATTCTAATAGAAGCATTTGAGACTTTAGAGGGAAATGACGATATAGAGTGCGAGACCGAGTCAGAATCAGAAAACGACGAAGATTGATTATTAATTAGTGATGATGTAATGTATATAAGATGGAAATTTGTATCGTTTGTTGTATTATGTCAATTCTAGAACCTGTGTTAATGTAATGAAAATTCGTATCATTTGTTGTATTATTCTGCTGTGAGCTATGTGTATGTGATTATTAATCACGCATGTTTTCTAATTATGAAATGATATGTTTTTTTCATTATATGAAATGATATATATATATATATATGCATATTTCTAGCAGATATTATGTCACACAGCATGCGGTCCCAAGGTTCACGAGGCCCTGATCATGGCGAGGGTAGTAGTGGTATGGTCGATAATCGCCAAAGAGCATACTTAGTGCCGAAGACCGATGGAGGGTAAGTATTTAATTTACTGCAACTTCATTGTATTATCTAGTGCATGCTACTAGTATATTTATGATTTAGTAACTAACAATATCAAAATGTATTCAGGGGTTTCGATTTACAGCCATTCGAGCCCATTCTAGCTGTGTCTCGAAACAGCTACCGTAGTAGGATGGCGGACTTGTGGGAGCACTGTGATAGTATCCCACTTTATATCAGAGATGCCATATGGGCTGACCTCTAGGTAAGTATAAAATTCTAATTAATTTGAGATTGACATATTTGATCTTTGAAAATTAATATGCAATTTATATAATTCATTTAAATTTCAACGTGCAGGCGTCGTTTATTGTGGATCCCGAAGATCTCAGGACGTTCAGGACGCACTGGGAGAGGAAGATGAGGAAAAACTATAGAGGTACGCTCTCCAAGATAAAAGAGGCCGGTAAAAAGCCAAACTGGATGAGTGAAAATCTGTATGCGCGGTTTCTGCAATATTGGGAAAGCGAAGACGCGAAGGTAAATTTTCTACTTTCATATGTCTGTAATTATAATTCGTTTAAATATTTATATAATAGTTAAATTATACAGGAGGTAGCATCGAGGAACTCCGCAAACACGCTTAGGAATCCTGCAACACACCGCAGTGGATCCAAGTCTTTTCAGCAATATAGAGAAGAAATGGTAAATATAAAAATTGTTATTTGTAATTTACTTATATAAATTCTTTAATCATATCTAATTTCTGACGAGGGAGAGAGGTGGTGTTGCACCGTCTCATTTGGACGTCTTCACCCGAACACACGCCGTCGAGCATACAGATGAATATGGCAATGTAACATATGAATGGTCAGACGCCAAATCAGCGAATATCCAAGTATAAAGACTATAAATTTTTCCTCTTATTTAACAGTACATTAAATTGAATATTCATCTTCTTAAAATTATATTTCTAAACACAGGAGAGATGCGATCAGGAGATTGCTCGCGTGCTTGCAGAGTCTGGCAGGGAGTAGTTGACCGTTGAGGAGACATACAGGATATTTGCTCGTATTACCGACCCGCCGACCAGAAATAGACAGTATGGATATGGCAATCAAGCGGTAATATTTATTGAATTTAATTAATTCGTTAACCAATTTATAAATTTTATTGAATATTACGTATAAACTATAACTATGAATTTATTAATATGCAGGCCGCGACGCAAGCCGCTTACAATAAACAACAGGCTGAAGAAACAATAGCGGCCCTACAAGCACAAGTCGCCGAGTTGAACGATTGGAGGAAGACTGGATTGAAGCAGCAACTAGACGAGGCGATTGCTGCTTACTTAGCAGAGCACGGGACGAATATGCCGCCATCACAGGGATCTGGCGCTGATGATGGTTGGGTTGAGTGGTAGCATGTTTTTATATATGTTTTTTGATGAACTTTTGGTTGAATTTTGTAAATATTATGGATATTTGTGATGATGAACGTTTGAAGATGTATGGACGTTTAGAGATGTATATTGATGTTTTGTGGTTCTTAATTGGACATATTTTTTATGTATATTGTTGTTTGGTGAAGTATATTTGTGGAATATATATGATTGTGTGGATGGATGGTAGAAAGGGGTGCTAGAAATACAGAAAAAATTTACCCAGATTAGTGTCGGCTGGCGTCGGCTAGGATCGGCCTATTGGTCACTTATTTTTTTACACGTGGACTACGTTTAGCATCGGCCGGAGTCGGCTAGCCGACTTTAGCCGACGCTAAATTAGGGTACGGACCCGTCCCCTTTGCCGTCACCATTTCACTTGGCGACGAGCTATTTAGCGTCGGCCTTTAGCGACGGCTCGAGTCGGCCGGAATCGGCTATAGACCGACGCTAAACAGAATTATCCTTGTAGTGAATATTTTGACATGCTCCATATTTTACCTACAAAGTAAAATAACAAGCATAACTCTATAATTACCTGTAACTGTAAGTTAAGTAACATACATAACTCCATAATTTACCATCAAATGCAAGTAAAATATCATACATAACTAGAAGTATAAAAAAATTGTTAAAGGCCATTAAAAATGTTTATTGCATACACATGCTAACACAACTCAATTTTATATATGATAAAAAAAAATTTGAATATCATTCAACAATCTGCATTATTAGTTGTAGATGATAAAGTCATGACAAGATTTATACATATCACCATAAGCAAAGGAATATGTCTCAGTTCAACATGTTAATATAGTAAAATATATACCATAGTGGATATGCATGATAGAGATGGTCTCTTATTCCATAAATGTGAGTCCTTCAACCTTCAACTTTGGCTTTCAACTCATCGCCCTTAACATTTGAAGAATAGATATTATTGCATCTTGCATAAGCAATGGAACAAGAAGAAACATTTTCTTCAACTTTTTATGTAATGTACAAAATTTTATATAATTAAATCAAAGGGAGAAGATAGTGGGATGGAAGTCAAAGATGCTTTGATTGGATTTTTGATTGGTTTTGTGTTTTTTTTTTCATTTTGAACATAAGATATGAGCATGTTTACTCGACCAGAGTTAGATCTGGATGGTACTAGGACGAGAGATATCATACATTGCTAGATTTCTTGAATGTTGTACTAATATTTATTATGGTGTGGTTGTCAATCATAATGTTTAGATAAGATATCCATGTAAAGGAATACGTTAAAGAATCAACCGATAGCTTAGGAAGCTAGACGAAGGAGGAAATCAGAATGTATGTATTCAAAAAGAGAGGCTCTCTCACAATAGTTCTGTTGTCTCTTGCTTAGCATGGGCAGAGTAGCATGCAAAAAGATAACGGATAAACTTTGGAATGGTTGGAAGTTAATGTGGTGTTTGAAAGTATGTACTTAAGTGTATATACTTAAGGGTGAGCCTAATGTTTGAAAGTAGCGTACAACTATGTCAATAGAATTTATGAATATGTTTCAAGCTTCTTGATCAAGTGTTTTTTTTCATATTTTTTCATGTTAATTAGATGAGTTAGAAAAGTTAATCATTGTGGTTATTTGATCCTTCTTCAATACTCATATATATTTTAATTGTAAGCACACGGCATAAGTTTAATATCAATTTCAGAAATTGAAATAGAAAGATAAGTACTCATTATTGTCTTTGTACATGTCCAATAGACATCCCCCAATGCTATAGGTTACATAAAAGTGTCCTTTAGAAAATGTCTTTAACTCTGCCATCTAAATCCTTTTAGTTATTGATGTAAGTCTCAAGTCCGGACAAAGGAGGAGATAAAACAATTTATGAATAAATAGTATATACTTCTTCATTCACTCAATGTAATTCCCTTGACGTGTAAAGCATGTCCCGTACAAAGGTATAACATACAAGTTGCATCAAATGACAATCATGACTTTTGGTTCAACACATTTTGTAAACTATGATGTGCAAAATGCGGTCAACTCACAACTTTAAGATTATACGGATGATACCACTACTGCTCCTTGAAAGCATATCGGTGAATCATGTTTTCCTTTTGTTATAGTGGTGATGTCGAATATTCAAATATATTTAGGTTCCTACAAAATAAATTTAAGAATGAGTTCGAGAACTCATATCATGATAGCTTTATGTAACTCCACAAATATTTTTGTTCATGCTTTTATTTCAAGCTTATAAGTATAGTCTACATAGTATATTTTCTCATTCGATATTTAAACCAAATTGATATTCGGGAATATAGGAACTGAGTTTTGTGTGTATTTGTTCATAATATTTTACAATGAAAACATATTTATTTGTGTCAAGTATTAAATATGCATATACTCATTATTTCATAATAAATTAATTGCTTCCAATTTTCTTTGCACACGTCCAACGGACGTGTATAACGTACTGGTAAAGTTAAATACATTTTTAAAGGTTATTACTTATGTGGCGCATGAGGAGGTTGTTGGGAAATTTTAGCATGTGGGCCACACATGTAAAATAAAATGTGGTGTACTATTTTGAGTAAAACCTAATTAAAGTGATCAAATAAAGTAATAAAATATTTAAGGCGTAAAGATGTAACTATCATGGAAAGAATGCATAGATATCAAACTGATTTTCAATTTGTTGAAGGGCCAAATTTAAAATAATACTAATATATGTGTGTGTGGTCATGGTCCCCGAATTACACAAGTTCTATTTTTCTCCTAATCCTCTTCTAAAGAGAAACAAAGACGTAGACTTTTGAATATTTGGAAGATCGGATCCAGCTCTTATCTTTTAGATTCGTCTCTTTCTTTTAATCAGTTCATGAAAGTAGCAACTATGGATTTAAATCTAATATCAGATCTAGGGTTTATGTCAATTTGGAAGATCAAACCAATTCATTTTCTTTTTCAATCAGCAAATATGAATTTAGGTACGGCTTCCGCTAATTTATTAACCTTTTCAAATTTCTTCTCAATCAAATCAATATGCGTTATATATTCAGATATAGGGTTTCATGATTAATCAATCTTAAAATATATTGAAATCCTAACATGTCCTACTTGGGGTCGAGCTCGAGCCCACCTTTAGTAATACTTTGAGCGCTCCATCGAGTGCCAAACCAATGCCATGCTCCTTGCCAACTGTGTAATGCTTCATTCTATGCGGTTCCAACTCGAACCCTATGTGCTTGAGCGGTCTTTTCCCCGAAGCATGCTTCGGGTATGACCCGGGTTGGGCTACCTCTTGCTTCTTAGCAGGGCCGGCCCGATGGTTTTGGCTGCCCAAGATGGATAAAAATTATTTTTATCATTTTGCTGCCTCTTTCTTTTAAGATCATAATAAAAATTTTATGTACAAAATATATCCAAGGCACAAGCATTAACAAGAATAAAAATTAGCTTCAAAAGATGATGGCAAAGTTATGACTAGCATTTCATTAGCAAAAACAAAATTAACAAAAAATAAGCATCATCACTAACCGATTATTAGCCAAATTAGCTGTTAGTAATTATTTGGCATTAACTTGTTTTCCTTTTTTCCTAACCACCCGAATGCATGAACTATATATGTAGTGACTAATTAAAGCAAATGCATATTGATTAATAACAGAGAATAATTTACTATGAAATGAATTCACAATCGAAGGATGAACGACACAAAAATATGTAACATTGAAGTTGAAATCAAGTTAGGGCAAATAATACATAAATAAAATTTCAAAATGATAAACCAGTAAACACAATAAAATCGGTTACTCACATGATTTAGAGAAAAAAAATAGGACCGGTGGCTTCCAGTTCGAGTCTTCAAGACAACGTCGATGGTCGGAGGTCAAGAAAGCGACGGGTGGCTTTGAGTTTGAGGCAGCATCGGCATCTTTGAGTGAGAGAGAGTCATTGGTGATTATTGCAAATAATATTTTGAGTTTTTTTGGTTGCCTCGTGATTTTTTTGTTGTCCTAGGCAAATGTCTCTCTTGTCTGTGCCTTGAGCCGGGCCTGCTTCTTAGCTATACTCTGAAGTTTGACTCGGGGGCAAACTTTGAGTGACTTGAATCAAGAATTGAGTATTTTTTCGAATTATTTTCTTCACTTCAAGCAGTGTTCCAAGCTACTATTTAAGTGTTTTACCAAGCATTTTCACTTTGTTATTGACTAGTACTGCCATCTGCCTTTTGTCAATTTTTTGGTGAAATCCAAAGTGGTCTTATAGTGTCTTTGATCTAATATCTTTTGTCAATATCGAGAAAGGTGGAGAACTATATCTACATAAATATAAATCTTCTGAGTATTGTCAAAACACGAGTATAATAGGAGAAGATAGTAGGAAATGAAGGCTGAAGGTAAAAGTAAACCAAACGAGCAGCACTGGTAAGATTCTTTTAAGCAGGTGAAGTGAGAACATAAAGCGGCTCCAAGGGCGCAATAATTTCATTCCTCCAGACGAAAAAATTGACTTCAATGGAATATAACAATTACACATGGCCTCTGTACCAAATGCAGGACACAACTAACATATGAACAGTAAAGTATTTAAGCCCACAAATTAAGGATGGATCATATATGAATATGATGAATAATATGTACTTTATTCAGTAATTTATGACATAATATAATCTTTTTTGATGTATTTAATTTTAGGATGCTTTCAATAAGTGAGGATATAGTATAGCTCACCCATTTCAATTATTCGCAGTACCTGTTATTCTTGTCTAGCACTGCTAAAGATACCAAATAACATATATATTCATGGTTATATTAGTAGGACTGCACAAGCATGTTCATTCAATCTAATCGATGGATTAAATGCATTCTCATGCAATGAATATAATTCAGGTAAATGAATTTGTTACTGCTTTTTTCATTGTACTATTGCACAGGTAGTTTAATGGTTGCATTTGCACAACAAAACAAGAAGAGGTTGGTGTTATATGATAGATCACAGACTGCAACGGGAGAATGCAAACGTCTCTAAACTAACAACAGAACAAACTACTTGACTGTAATACAAACAAAAGCATGTACGCTCTCTGGATCCGTTGCTAATTCTTCTATTCTGCTGCTATGCTACTGGCTATTATTTAAATGTTTCTTTTTTGCAATACCTAACGAATGGACCCTAAGATATTATCCCATCCATATGCGTATCCATCATAAAATCTCACTGGCCACTAATATTTCGATAAAGTTCTGATGATATTGCTTTAAACATTGATCTGATTTCACATATTTGAAATGCAAAGTGCAAGCGAAATCTGGCTATTTTGACAACCAGTCAGATTCTAAAACAATGTTGAATGCGTGATTAAGTTATATACTATTAACATGCTTGCACTATAATATACGAAGTTGAAAGTTTTTATCCCACTCAAAGTCAATTTAGTCGATCCATGCTAAATTACTACTTATTATCCAGCCCACATGTTTCCAGCGTATTTTTAAAACTAAATAAGGTTCGGGGGATTTTTTTTTTTTTTAAGAAACATCCTTATTATTTATTATATGCTTAAAAAAAATAAAAATAAAGAAGAGGAACACCTCTTGCTTTTCACGGTGTAAATTAATCCCAACGAATCGCAGAACACCTCTTACTATTCTCCAAGATCCAACGGTGGGTCCCGTATCAACGATACCTTGAAATTCGAATTATCTCTGACTCCTGATACCGCAGCCATCAGAACCATTGATGGATCCGGCCGATCCACCGTAGCAACTGCTGCATTAAATCAAGTTAAGAATGTCCTGAGCGATTCATCCGCCCCATGTTTGACTGACGTTAGCGTCATCACGTTCTTTGACCTTTTAATGTGAACTCGAAACTGACTTAAGAACTTATCCACCAGTTCCGTCCATGTTCCAATGGATCCATCCTCCACCTGTCTGAACCACATAGCAGCAATATCAGTCAAGTACACGGGGAAACATCGGGCCATAACCTCCTCCGTTGCCCCCAACACTTCCATATGCCTAGTGTACCTCATCGAGTGGTCAGTGGGATCTGTCTTCCCGTTGTATACTTCCAGAGCGGGTAGTTTGAAATTGAGCGGATTCCTAGCTGTCATAATGTTCCGGGTAAACGGACTTTTGTTAACTCCCTCTCAATCCCTGTTTGTCAGACCACCGCGAATAGTCCGCCTGATAATGTCAGCCAATCTAGTGTTTCCAACCAAGGGTTGCCCCCTATCCAAGTTTCCAAACTGCCCCCCAAGTCCCCGAGGAAATTCTGGCACATATTCCTCATCACATACTCCTGTATTCCTATCGACGTCAGGCCGCGTAGCATCATCCGGTATCCCTCCATGAACTGGTCCAACATTACCTGGTGGTGTGCCCCCGAGTCTAGGTCCATCTAGATTGTTAGCTGTTTGTTGATTGGGAGCTGCCCCCTGCTGAATCACTCCATCTGTCTGCTGGTTGAGTTCCTCTAGTCCAGTTCCAAGAACTTGAGCACCTGCAGTTCCTAGTTGTCCAAATTGCCTAAGAAGAGCCTGCATCATCTCCTCTTGTCGTTTCATCATCTGCTCCTGCATAGAATTCATCATCATCTGCATCTCGTCCCGAGTTATGTAGATGGATGCATGATCCTCTCCAGCTCCAAAAGAGGACGCTTGACTTCCTTCCTGATTGCTCCTTTCTGTTGTTTGCTTCCTTGTTGGTGGTCTAGCCATTGCTTTCTAGGATCCAAGTTCCTAACTCCAAAATTCCTGAGTGCTTGCGTTCTCAGTGAAAGCACCAAAATGCTAGCACCAAAATTGGTCTTTAATACCCAGGTCCAGATGAAAGCACCAAATCACAGATAGAATGTATGTAGAGAATATAAACATGAAGAATAATAAAAATTAAAATGAAAGCAGTAAAGAACAACAAGTTTTATAGTGGTTCGGCTAACTCCGGCCTACGTTCACTCCAGAAGTTTCCTTTTTATTATTGTAATGGTTGATTACAAGATGGCAGAGTAATCTCAGCCTTAGAAAATATAAAGCAAGAGAGAAGAAAGAAGGTCCCTTCATCTGGAGACCTACATGTTGTAATAATAGGCAAATGCTGAGTTGTTGGGCTTTTTGAATGATCCGGGCCCATCAAGGCCATAGCCGAGCCACCTAGAATGTCGAACCACATATGCCGAGCGAGAATGCCGAGTGAGGTCGCCATGCCGAACGACACTCGTATGCCGAGCCACATGGCCATGCCGAACGACACTCGTATGCCGAGCGAGGGGTTCATGCTGAACGACATTCGTATGCCGACGAGGCTTGGTGTGCCGAGCGAGGTCGCCATGCCGAACGAGGCTTCATGCCGAGTCTACTCATCTATGCCGAACGAGGCTTCATGCTGAGCGAGTCATCTATGCCGAACGAGGCTTCATGCCGAGTCTACTCACCTATGTCGAGCGATGCCCAATGCCGAGTGAGGTTTGAGGCCGAGCGAGGTACGATGCTGAGCGAGGTAGGAGGCCGAGCGAGGTATGATGCCGAGCGACATCTGTCGAGCCACTACCTTATGCCGAACGACCCTGGCCTCTCTGCAATGCCGAGCGACCCTTACATCTCTGTAATGCCGAGCGACCCTGACTTCTCTATAATGCCGAGCGAGGTACGATGCCGAGCGACATCTGCCGAACCACTATCTTATGCCGAACGACCCTGACCTCTCTGCAATGCCGAGCGACATTACCAGGGCCGACCGGTCCTTGACCTCCAGACCAAGCCATGTAACTTCTCCACTTCTCGACCGAACGACATATCCAAGTGAACTTCATCATTTTAAACCGAATCCATCATATTCCAGCCTCGATAAACAAGAAGTTGACTTAGTTAAATCCGCCTGTCTGTGGCCTTGCCGAGAGGCGGGTTAACATATGCCCCCCAAAACATGCCTTGCTATTGGAAGGTGTGTTTTGAATAGCCTCAAGTCTGATATCTGAAGCATGTATGTTA
Source organism: Allium fistulosum (assembly GCA_030737815.1). NCBI lineage: Eukaryota > Viridiplantae > Streptophyta > Magnoliopsida > Asparagales > Amaryllidaceae > Allium > Allium fistulosum. The sequence continues at coordinate 922,700,706 of CM060901.1, forward strand.
TCCCATTCATACTTTTCGACTCATAATCCAATCCATTTTATCCAAGTGTCATCGCCGTATCCTTATCCGAATGTATGACTACTCTGAGTCGATATCCAATTCTGAATCCAGTAACCAAATACTTAGCCAAATCCATATCCGTCTGAACTCGACAACCGAGTTCTAATCCATCCATATCCAACAACCAATAACCACGTCCATGACCTCTCCGGGTCGATGTCCAAATCCGGGACCGTTCCAGGTCCATGCCCAAATCCTTAGCTGTTCATAGCCAATATCTGAATTTGTAACCTCTTTGGGTTCTTGCCAAGCTCAATCCACACTTGACGTACCATGTTAAGTAATTCCATGGTGTTCATGGTTCAGTGTCCCTGAACGCCGAATAATGCCATGGCTTAAGTCTTAAGCCGAATCCTGGTCACTCCGGACCCTTGCCGAGCATAGTCCATACTCGACGACCTGAATAGGAGACAATATGAGGCCTAAGTCCTAGGTCGAATCCCGGTCTCTTCGGACCCTTACCGAGCATAGTCCATGCTCGATGACCTTTCAGCCAAAATCCAAACCGAAATCCAAATTCAATCAGAAAACCAGAAATCCATATCAAAAATCCAAACTAAAAAACAAACATCCAAACCAGAAAACGAGCAAAACAGGGAGTTCAAACCAAACTCTAAAACCAAACCAAAAAAAGCAAGTGTCCAAGTCAAAGGAAAAAACAGATTTCACAAACCAGGGCGTCTCGGTAAGCCATCATCTCAGAGCATGCCTGAGGGTTATCTTCGACCCCGTACATGAGTAAGTGATTTAACCATATGCCCAGGGTTTGTTACTTATTCCAAACCATCAAGATTAGTTGATGACCAAACGGCCACCATTCCTAGGCCTCATGCCCTCGTCGTTCAAGGTAGGCGGTGGATGCTCCTGTTCCACCGCCGCATTCCGAGTTCCGACATATTATCGCAACTGACCATTCCTTATATGCTCCTCGATTATGTCCTTCAAATGCCGGCAGCTGTTAGTATCATGCCCGTCCAGGTCATGAAAAAGACAGTGCCTTTCCGACGCCCTTTCTCGTTCTGAGGGCTCCCTCCTCGACGGCCTTCGATACAGAAGGTGATCTCGAGTATCCAAGAATATCTGCTCCAACGTTGCATTCAATCCTATGTAAGTGGAGAACTTTGGTTCTCCCCAGTGCTTCCTTTTCCCTTTATCCTTGACCCCACCCGAGCTTTCACCGGGTAGTTCTCCATCCTTAATCATGTTTACTTCCTTTGACCTCATGTCCAAACATGCATGCTCTTGTGGAAGAAATCTCTCAGCTTCATGAAAGAATTCCCCAAGATCCAACGGTGGGTCCCGTATCAACGATACCTTGAAATCCGAATTATCTCAGACTCCTGATACCGCAGCCATCAGAACAATTGATGGATCTGGTCGATCCACCGAAGCAACTACTGCATTAAATCGAGTTAAGAATGTCCTGAGCGATTCATCCGCCCCCTGTTTGACTGACGTTAGCATCATCACGTTCTTTGGCCTTTTTATGTGAACTCGAAACTGACTTAAGAACTTGTCCACCAGTTCCGTCCATGTTCCAATGGATCCATTCTCCAGCTGTCTGAACCACATAGCAGCAATATCAGTCAAGTACAGGGGGAAACATCGGGCCATAACCTCCTCCATTGCCCCCAGCACTTCCATATGCCTAGTGTACCTCATCAAGTGGTCAGTGGGATTTGTCTTCCCGTTGTATACTTCTAGAGTGGGTAGTTTAAAATCGGGTGGATTCCTAGCTGTCCTAATGTTCCGGGTAAACGGACTTTTGTTAACTCCCTCTGAATCCCTGTTTGTCAGACCTCCGCGAATAGTCCGCCTGATAATATCAGCCAATCCAGTGTTTCCAACCAAGGGTTGCCCCCTATCCAAGTTTCCAGACTGCCCCCAAGTCCCCGAGGAAATTCTGGCACATATTCCTCATCACGTACTCCTGTATTCCTATCGACGTCAGGCCGTGTAGCGTCATCCGGTATCCCTTCATGAACTGGTCCAGCATTACCTGGTGGTGTGCCCCCGAGTCTAGGTCCATCTAGATTGTTAGCTGTTTGTTGATTGGGAGGTGCCCCCTGCTGAATCACTCCATTTGTCTGCTGGTTGAGTTCCTCTGGTCCAGTTCCAAGAACTTAAGCACCTGCAGTTCCTGGTTGTCCAAATTGCCTAAGAAGAGCCTGCATCATCTCCTCTTGTCGTTTCATCATCTGCTCCTGCATAGAATTCATCATCACCTGCATCTCGTCCTGAGTTATGTAGATGGATGCATGATCCTCTCTAGCTCTAGAAGAGGCCGCTTGACTTCCTTCCTGATTGCTCCTTTCTACTGCTTGCTTTCTTGTTGGGGGTCTAGCCATTGCTTTCTAGGATCCAAGTTCCTAACTCCAAAATTCCTAAGTGCTTGCGTTCTCAGTGAAAGCACCAAAATGTTAGCGCCAAAATTGGTCACTAAGACCCAGGTCCAGATGAAAGCACCAAATCACAGATAGAATGTATGTAGAGAATATAAACGTGAAGAATAATAAAAATTAAAATGAAAGCAGTAAAGAACAACAAGTTTTATAGTGGTTCGGCTAACTCCGGCCTACGTCCACTCCAGAAGTTTCCTTTTTATTGCTGTAATGATTGATTACAAGATGGTAGAGTAATCTCAGCCTTAGAAAATATAAAGCAAGAGAGAAGAAAGAAGGTCCCCTCATCTGGAGACCCACATGCTGTATTTATAGGCAAATCCTGAGTTGTTGGGCTTTTTGAATGATCCGGGCCCATCAAGGCCATAGCCGAGCCACCTAGAATGCCGAACCACATATGCCGAGCGAGAATGCCAAGTGAGGTCGCCATGTCGAATGGCACTCGTATGCCGAGCCATATGGCCATGCCGAATGACACTCGTATGCCGAGCGAGGGGTTCATGCCGAACGGCATTCGTATGCCGAACGAGGCTTGGTGTGCCGAGCGAGGTCGCCATGCCGAACGAGGCTTCATGCCGAGTCTAATCATCTATGCCGAACGAGGCTTCATGGCGAGCGAGTCATCTATGCCGAACGAGGCTTCATGCCGAGCGAGTCATCTATGCCGAACGAGGCTTCATGTCGAGTCTACTCACCTATGTCGAACGAGGGTTCATGCCGAGCGAGGTCTGAGGCCGAGCGAGGTACGATGCCGAGCGAGGTAGGAGGCCAAGCGAGGTATGATGCCGAGCGACATCTGCCGAACCACTACCTTATGCCGAACGACCCTGGCCTCTCTGCAATGCCGAGCGACCCTTACTTCTTTGTAATGCCGAGCGACCCTTACTTCTCTGTAATGTCGAGTGAGGTACGATGCCGAGCGACATCTGCCGAACCACTACCTTATGCCGAACGACCCTGACCTCTCTGCAATGCCGAGCGACATTACCAGGGCCGACCGGCCCTTGACTTCCAGACCGAGCCATGTAACTTCTCCGCTTCTCGACCGAACGACATATCCAAGTGAACTTCATCATTTTAAACCAAATCCATCATATTCCAACCTCGATAAACGAGAAGTTGACTTATTTAAATCTGCATGTCTGTGGCCTTGCCGAGAGGCGGGTTAACAATATCCTTAAGAAAAATGAATTTCACGCGGACTTGTTAGAAATAGTCATGTCCTTCATCGAGGCAAAAATTTACTGTGAAATTCCTACGATCATGATTGAAGTTTCACAATGAATTTTTCATGGGAAAATATCTTACAAGCTTTGCTATCAATTTCTCTCGATAGTTTTTTTACTTTTAAAGGAGACTTGATACAAGAAGCGAGAAGAACTAAAATTCTGGATAAAACCACAATCCCTACTAAATGACTTCTTTTATATAAAGATTTGATACTTAGGGTTGAAGAAATTGATTTATATTAACAAATCAACGCCATATTAATTTACAATTGATTGGGAATCAAATTCAATTGAAAACGCATATAGTTTCAACATCTGAAACCTTTGCACGTGCACAAAGATGTCAATTTCAATGTAAGCGTATGCAAGTCATGTACTTAAACCGTTGTAAAGTGGATGTGATTTGGTTATCTGTTTGCTTCTCATAGTTTATGTGGAAAATATCACTTACCTTTGACATATCTTTGCATGCACGGCGGTAATTACAAATCAGGTACTAGAGTGGTAATACTTAGAACTTCATATGGATGATGATGTCATTCATCATTTCCTTGGTGAAAGCCAGTATATGATTAATAATTAGGTCGGAACTGGAGAGGAAAACTTCCAAGAGTTTGATAATCATTCAATAGTGGATGATGACGTATTAAGACCAATATGAGGATTGTATTAAAACAAGACGCTAGACTTTAAGTTCTCCATTTTAACAAGGAAGTGGAAATTTTAGTTTGCATAACACGTCGTAAAATCAACATTAATTAATTAAAAAGAATTTATAAATAATTTTTAAAGCTCAAAAATGAAATTTGAGCAAACATCAGAATCAGCTATGAAACTTGCAACATTGTAATCATGGTGCTTTGCTGATCAACTTTCATGTATAAAGCTTTGCGATCAGAGTTCAAATGAGGAAGTTATCGACGTTTGAAGATTTCGAATCGAAAATAATAAAAAAGGAATTCAAATGAAATTAAATAAGGAAATGAATTAAAATTAAAGCCATTAATATACAACACCCGAACCCCACGGTCGATAGCCAAGGAGTAGCCGGTCGACTGGTTGGTTAGGGCTGGGGCGATATTGAACCTCGACTTAACGGTACAGATTTAATAAATAATAGTATAACAAATGTAATTGATTCCAGAACCAATAAACACAGGCCTAGCCCCTTACTTTTCTTCTCATATTTTCTAAACTGAACATCGAAGCTCTGCCATTTCTACTTCTCCTCTACTTCTAAAATTTATAAAAATAATATATGTGTATACACACACACACTGGAGAAAGGCGGGAAATAAAAGAGAAGAAAAGAAGGAGTAGGGCGGGAAGTAAAAGAGAAGAAAAGAAGGAGAGAATCCATTCCGCAAAAAAGGTAATTTAAATAATATAATATATATTCCACTCAAACTCAAATCTCCTCTCAGATATATAATTCTAATGTTATGTATTCACTTTTAATATAAATTTTAATTGGAAAGAAAAACGAGTCAAGTAAGGAGAATAAATTTGGATCTAGAGACTTGGAAACCATAAGAAGAGTGTAAACTGCATGATTTATATAATACTAATTTCATATCGTTAAATTCTATTTTTTATGCCTATGTGAAAACCATGGAATTGTAGGCTTAATGAATGAATCTAATTTGAAACTCTTGCCTACATATTCAGTAATTTGAATTAATTGATGAAAACAGTATATATATTCAGATCTGAAATTTTTGAAGAAATATCCCTAAAATTGGTGAAATACGATATTGATAAGATTGAGTGGTTATTTCTGGATTATGTTATTTGGATTTACTTGCTAACCATTTAATTGTATGGTTCTAAATTTGATTTGGGATTTAAACTTTCTATATTTTAATCCATTGGAATTGTAGAATGTACAATTAGTGTATTTATTGTCATGTGAAATTCCATAAACTGCCAAATATCACAGTTATATGTGAAAAAGTGTGTGTTTGAAATGACAAGCAATATCCACACATCCAGATGAAACAGATGTGCAAAGTTGGGATTTCTCCGTAGTTTACACTATCTATTTCAAAAAAAAGCAAATCCTTTGTAATTACAAATACAGCACAATCCCACTTTTTGATAGTTTATGGAAGATTTGCAATGGCAATATTTCCCTTTGGGAAAGATACAGTTCCAATGTATTGAAATGTGGAAATTGGGATTTACACATAAGTATATATTCATAAATCCATAAATGTAGAAATATAGAATTATAAATAATCCGCTTACCAATAAAGCACATACGTACAAAGGAAATATAAGCTTAATAAATAAATTAATAGACGTCGATTATCATACTAATTACGGATAAAACCTAAAATATAAATACTAAATAAATTAAGAAGTTAAAGGGAAGTTACAGAAATCAAATAAATATAGGTATTAACCCATTTGTTAGAATTAATTGCTAAGACTAAATGGAAGATTGATGAAGAAAGTAAAATAGGCAAGATTAATTAAACTTTGGAATGTAAAATCGAAAGTCATTAATATTCATTCAATTTGAATATAAAAAATCATTTATAAAGGGCATTTAATAATATTAACAAGAATATAAATTTAAAGACAGCAAGTGTATAAGATAAAATAGGAAAGTTCATAAAAAGTAAATAAATGAACAAAAACCAAATGAACATAGGAGGCGTAATAATTTCCATAATTGAAATTATAACGCCCCAATAATACGTTAGCAACGGGTATGAATTAGTAGGCCTAGCCCAATATTTGGGTTAATTGTAAATGACTTGGTTTAGTATGGGTTGGAATGAGAAGCCAGTAGAGTTACACAATAGAAGTTTGTCCTTTGCAAGAGACTAACAACAGTTGTGTATACGTGCTTCTGATGTAAGACATCTCCAACTATAGGACCCATAGGAGGGATATACATGCATGTATAGAGTGGGAAAAAATATCAGGGGTTTGCCTTGAGTTGAAGTATTAAATGGTTGGAGTGCTTTTGGGGTGGTCAAGGGGTTTACTCTGGGGTGGAGGTATTAAATGGCCAATAAGGTCTGCCTCTTCCCTATTAAGGAGTTTACTTACGACAGTGCCTAATTGGGAATGGGGTCTTCTTCAATTCAAAAACAGAGGTACTAAGTAACCATAATAGGCAATTTCCTTGATTTGTACTAGGTAAATCTAAATAGGAGCTATGTAGAGAGATCGGCGCTATGCGAGCATTGTGTACCGATATTTGTAAAGTAGGGCTAAACATAAGTTGAGTACTTCGTTGGTCTCGCGCTGTCGGTAGTGAAGGCTCAAGTTGAGCCTGTATGGATTACACTTCCTATTGGTGTACAGTTTGTATGATATATGCATTTCCTCAAAGTTTGGTTGTTTTTGTTTGGTTGGAGGAGAGCTAGCTAACCCTTAGATGAGTTGCTTCAAGATGCGTTAGTTGTATGGCTAGCTTAAATTATAAAGCCGTATCTAGGAGTCATCGGCCTCCGTAGTTAGGGTTGGTTGACCAGCGATTTAATTAGGGGGTTTTCTTTTTAGGAGAATACAACGACGCCTATCTATATACATACACACACACACACACTCACACTTATACATACTCATACCCTGGAGCAGTTTAATTAGGTCGTTAGCACATATAGGGTTAAAACCTCTAACTCATAAATAGGACACATACACTTAAATGGGATGTAATTGGCACAAACTAGTATTATGAATAAAGTATGTAATTTACCAGTCACTAGAACATTGTTTTGACTCCCTCCTCATTATAACCCATAGGATAGATTTAGAGGAACAAGACACTGGTACAAGTCGGGAATGGTAGATGAACATGACTTCTCATCTGACAAGGCAACTAGATACCCAAGAAATAATATTGATTCCAAGATAGTAGCCTTAGTTGGTTTATATGTTCTATTATATGTTACTATTACACTATGAGTTCATAGTTAGCTCTCTGATATACTTATGTTTATTACAAGTTGCAAACACCAACGATCCGTACCCAAATGGACTTGCGTTTTCGATTTTCTCGAAAATTTGAGCCCATTTAGGTGCAGATGGTTATAATTTGGTCCCTCAAAAGGATAAGTCCATTTTTGGAAGGTGGAAAGGTTAACTTGAGAGACTGTTGTGCTTATCGTAAACGTCGAGAGAGTTTGCAACCCAACATACTGAGTAAACTCACCATCATGATAGCGGATGTGAGGTTCTCTTTATATATTCTACCGTTGGGAGCCTGGGCATGACATTAGCATTTTGTGAAATTGAGTGAACTCGTATATGCATAGGATTGTTCTCGAAAAAAAGGGAGCATGCACTTGATTTTTCCACCCTTAAGTATAATCATAGTATTAGTATTGGTTGTTATTGTTACTTAGAGGTTTGAGTGTTTGTGCATACCATATTAGATGGTATCATGTTTGGTTGGCATGTGCATTTGTTTTGTGCCAGTATACATGTGTGATAGTATCGATTTGCTTGGTATTCTTATGATTGACTATGTTGTATGTTATTGCATGTGGGTCTGTATGCATGTTATTACATGCAAATATGTATATTTTTATATGCACAAGCATGTATGCTAGAGCTATGTAACAATAGCTATTTGTAATACTTAGAATCCATGCACAATCGGCAGTTGAACTCCAATCACAATGAATAGAAGTCTACATGGTAGGATTTAAAAAAACATAACAGCATAATACAATATAAATAAATCATGTCTCATAGCGGAAAGTAAAGTACAATGTAATGACATCTCCATGTATAGAACATACTAAAACCTCATATATGCAACAAACTAGTCTGAGTACATAATCCTTGAACATATAAGGAGTTAAATTGTCGTACATAGATAGTCTAATACAATAACAGGTCTAACATGAGAACTAAAGGAACCAGACCGGTCGAAAGCGGGTGAAATAAATATATTTCGAAAAAAATTCCTATTTTTGATCTATTGGGCCTATGTAGTCTAAAAGATTATTTGATCCAATCTAATAATGCTTTAGATAAAATTATTTTTTATTTAATTTGGTTGAAAGGATTTTTAAATTTAATTTAAATTTATATGTAATATAATGAATGTATCAAATACATTCATGTGATTGAATGGTAAAGCAACATATAAATAGTACATATATATGTAAGTAAATATACAAAAGTTTAGAGAAAGAAATATTTTGTTTCTTTCTCTTAACACAAATAATTAATTAAGTAAAGATAAGGCAATAAATGTAGAGAGAGAAACCTTTCATTTCTCTCTATCCCTTTAATTAGATTAATTGGCATATTATGACATTTACTACTGAATTCACACATATCTTTGTTGTCCAAATTTTGAGATACGCACACACACACACACGTATGTATGTATAATGACTACTTACACTTATACATAATATGTTAACAAACTATTTTACTAATAGGCAAAAGTTAACTTATATATATAGCAAGACAATCAATGAATTAAAGTAGGCATTTATGAAGAAGAAAAGGTGGAGGACTTTCCTCTTTCCTTTACTCATTCATTCAATGTCATTTCACATTAGCAATTAAACTCTTAAACATATATGCATATAAAATTAATTTTGATTGTTCTTGTATTTTAAAATCTGTGATTAACAAATACGAATCAAGTCTCAACTTAGGAAGGATTTCAAAGTTAAACTTGTGATTTTACACAAAAGTATATTTTCTAAACTTTAGATTAAAACAACACACACATATATGTATACATATATATAATAAATTATTAACTATGTTTTAAAATTAAAATTACAAATGTGTAACAACCCGAGATTTCGTACCAATTAATTATCGTCTCTAGACGGTTAAATCTGGTTATTAGTTGCTAATGGAAGTTTTTTAATCGGTAGAAATTCTTTTACAATTTTGATTAAAAGAGTATACGGGCTTTATAAACTCTAAATCTCGGCCCACTTGTTTTGTGCCGTGATAACCACTTAAGTGTTCAACCCGTCCCCCTTTTATCATTTTCTCAACCCTAAATCAAAACGAAAAAGGAAAATAAATGGCAGCCGCGTTTTCTCGTTCGTCTCCAGAAAATTAAGGCTTCGATTTCGATTTCGCTCGTCTTCGAGACGCCATGGCTTCGATTCTGGAAGTCGGCTTTGTTTTTGGGCTCGTTGAATCAAAGGTGAGTAAATTTATTTACTCACATCTTGCTCAATCTCAGTTAGCAGGCTTTAAATATTGTGATTTTGTGATTACTTGGTTTGGTTGGGCTTTCCTTTCTGGTTTACATTGTGGTTACTTCGAGTTGTATTATTGAAGATTGTAATTTGAGGGTTTTGTGGCACTGCTTACTTGATTTACGTGATTTCCACATTGTTGAATCTTTCCATTTTTATGCTGTGATATTTTGGGAAATTTCTTTGATTCCACGGCTTTGATTTAACAACGTTCGATCCTTTCTTTTCCAGAATCTTTCCTAACTTATAATTCTGACTTTTTCACTTTGATTCTTTTAACGAAAATATACGGCTTTGACTTGTTTCAATATTTTCTTAACTTGATTTTCTAAAATATACGGCCTTGACATTATTAATTCATTTGTCTGCATTCATACTTTGATTTCTTGTTTGTAATCCCTGTGACCTTATTTTGGGTTGACTTTTATGCTTCGGCCTTTACTTGAAGCTTCATTAACCTGTTGCTGCTGCACTTGTCATTGATACCTCTTAAAGCTTAGTGTAGTTGATGTTGTTTCACTGTGACTTTGGTTTTGCTTTGTATTGACTTTAACATTTTCTCTGATCATCTGTTCGGTGATGATATTCTGGCTTCCTGACTTGTGCATGCTTTTTGTCATCACCTTACTTTGATCTTCACTGCTGACTTGTACCCTGATGTTTGAACTTGATGCTTCATGTACAGTTCCATTTATTACAGTTTCATTGACATATGTTTGTATGTCTTTGTGCTGCTATTCATGTTGTAGCTTGCAGTTATGTTGCTTTGTCTTGTCACTTCCAGTTGCTTGTAGTCTTTGTGCATTCATCTAGTCTGGTTTCACATGCACATTGAACTGACTTGAGTTGGTTCATGTTGTAGTTGTGCATTGCACTGTCTGTTGTTCATTTGAGTTATAGGTGCATTGATTTGTTTTGATGTGCATGTGTTTCCTTGACCTGTAACATTTGTGTAGTCTGGTATCACCTGTGACTTGAGTTCATTGCTATGTCTATTTGTCACTTGAACTCTGGTCTGTGATACTTGTACTACCTGATCTTTGATCCCTGTTGCACTCACTTCACTATTTCCTGTGTACATGCTTGATTCAGCTGCAAGTGTACTTGATATTGATTGCAGTTGTAACTGGATTAGTGATATATTGTGTAGTCTTGTTGAGTTCATCCTGGCTCCTGTGTCTGGTCATGTACATTTGGGTTGAGAACTTTTGTATTGCCACATTTTTGTTGTAACTGAACTTGAACTTGTAGTCTTCGTTTTGTCTTCAACATGCCTGGTCTCTGATCAGTTGACTATATACTTCAAGTAGTCTTCATGCATGTTGTCTAATGTGTATTTGAATTGACTTTTGTCCACTGTACTTCGAGTCATGTTGTCATTTTGATTTTGGTCGAGACCATTTGCACTTGAGTTGAATCTGATTTGGATTTGACCTTGTGAACATTTGTGAATTTTCAATGTGTACATGTGTGCACATTGTCCATGTCTGCCTGCTTTGACATTTGAGGCCGTGGCATTGAGATTTGAATCTCCATTTGATTTTGGTTTGTTGATCTTTTGTGTATTTCGGGTTGTAGTGGCGAGGCGGTATACGCGTGCGTATACTGCAGCCCTACCAGAATTGATGCTTTAAATTGATTATTTTGTGTTGTCTAATTATCTTCTAGATAATTAGATTATGAGTTTCTAAATATTTATTTAATAATTAGATTTTGTTATTAATTGTCGTTTAGACAATTCTGTTGTTTTCTGAATTATCTGCATTGGTAATCTTTTATCTATCTTTGTTGGTGATTTGGATTAGCTGATTTGTTGTTTAACACTGTTTAGTGTTATATATGTCGTTATCCGATTCTCTTACCGAGGAGTCGGATATACGAGATTTCTGTGACTGTCGTCTTTTTGATATTGATTATTATTGCTTCTGTGCATTAATGACCGAGTTTGAATTAGACTGACCTGTGTATTATTTTCTTTTGAATTTAACACTCGGGTCAGACCCGAGTTATTTCAGGTTGTAGATTTCCTGCTTTGAGTTGCTGTTTGAGCTATGAAGACTTTTCACATCTTTTGGAGTAGTCGGGTCATAGTATAGGTTGATATGTATTCATGTATATTAGTCGATAATGTACTTGTATATATAACTTCCAGAGTCGACAGTTGTAGTTGTATCATATGTATTGTGTCAAATGTATTGTAACTGACATCAGTTATTATATATATGAGACTTTTTGTTTTATCTGTGTTCCGCATCTTTTATCTCTGTGTTATTATTATATTTATTGTCCTAAACTATTATAGCCACTGTGTAGTAGCTTTGAGTTTGTATCGGTATGTCGGATTTCCTCCTGAAATAAAAATGCATGTTATATCATCTGACATATCGGTGCTCGCACAAAGCAATTACACGGATGATCGCTCCTTAACAGCCTTATTCTCCATGATAGTTGACAACATTACACCGTAGTGTTCTTGGCTAGCGTGGGCATAGAGGAATCGGTACTGACATGATTCTGGTCAGTACTAATCTGAATCCCCTTAGAGGGAGCTCTCTTACTTCCTCCAGCAACCATCTTTGCTGCTCCAGTAACATTTTTCTTCTACTTCTGTTTTCCATCTCTCCTATTCTGACCAGAAGCAAATGAGTTCTCTTCTTCAAATCCAACAGATGAAGTCTCTTTCCTGCTCCTCCTAATTTTTTATGACTACTAGGTCGGCAAAGCTATGCTAGCATCCATCTTTTCCAATAGACCATTATGATTATCAACCATCTTTTGATTCAACTCCTGCATTATCTTATCAAACTCCACTCTCGTGACCATCTCCTGAGGGTAAGATGGTCCTACATGCTACCGCTAATGTAGGTTGGTTGCTAACCTCCATATGATGAGAAGCTCCTTCATCCGTACCAGCTACTGTTCCAGACCTACCCGATTTCCTTGATGGTGCCATTGATTTGATACGCAAATCTTTCAAATCCTTCGATCAACATCTTCTGGATCTAACCTTTGGACACTCTAGTCCCCAATAGATAGTTAGACCTACGTCTGAGAAACGCCTTTCTTAGTGAAAGCACTAAAATGTTGAGCCGAGAAATGGCACAACACCTAAAAATGAATTAAAAGAAAGAGACCCAGCAAGAACAATAAATAAACTAGAGAGAACACCCAAGTTTTCATAGTTTTTAGGCAAATCCAAGGCCTACTTCCACTGTCTTGTTATTGATTATAGATTATAGTCACAAGTAAAAATGTTTGGCAGGTTTAACAGCCTAGAATAGCCAAGGGTAACTTCCTTAGTGGTTAGGGTTAAGGAGAGATCGCCCCAACCAAATCAGAAATCCACAAAATAACAGTTCCAAATCCAAATCTGAGAAAGCAGGAGTGGAGATGAAGTCCTAAAGCAAAAAATGCATGCCAATACTGATCAGAAATGGTCGGTAACGATCTGTTTTGTTGATGGTAGGGTGTGCTATCTTCCTTCCATTGATCTTCTACCTTCTATCTATTGTACTTCGAGCACTTTTCCTTAGAAATCCTGTTATTTCCAAGAGGTTCTGATATCACTTGTGCTTGTCTGCTTTCCTTTTGAACTATATTAGAGCTGTTCACCTACTCCTTGAGAAATGGACCCTGAGACGATTACTCTTGCTAGTAGTTGATAGATCATAGCTCTAGAAGCTAATAAGGAGCACAAAAGTGCTCGGTACCGAAGTGAAAGTGGTCGGTAACGACTTGTCTTTGTAGCTTCAATCTTGCTTCAAATTCTTGAGTCCATTCCTTTTGTTCTTACAAGCATGTCCTTAAGTATGCGAATCATTTCATTTTCATCCTAACGTCCTGATTTAATTGAGAGCCTCTTTGGTTAAAAAGCCGGATAATAGTATACAATCGCATGTATTATACATATATCTTGCCATGTGTGTAGCACGGGCCTCATGCTTGTTTATATTTATAGTTGAATATGAATTTAAGCGTACTGTTAAAGGAACTCCAATTTTGGATTGGAGGGGAGGATCAGTTTTTCATTTTCTTTGAAAATTGCTATGGATTGTACCATTATAGCAAAAAAATATGTAACTACCTGCCGAATTTTGGCTTTCTTTCCGATCGTATCCTGCCAAAAAAAGCTTTTAGTGATCATCATCGTTCTTTTTCTTCATTCTATGATGAAAAACTACCGAATTTTGCTTCGCACAAGGGGTAAAACAATAAATCATTTTACGCGGTGGAGTCGTCATAACAAATTTTTTCTAAGTGGAGCCCTCTAAAATTTGCCCAAGCCTTGTAAAATGATTAAGGCCGCGGTTGGTTTACCTTTTTAGTTTTGGGTTTTCGTTTATACAATTGTGCACACGACGCATGTATATTGGGAACAAAGAACAATTTAGAAAATGAATTAACATACAAATAGAAAATAACATCTTTTGGTGTTTTGAAAAAATAACGGAAGCACGAGAAGTTGTTAACCAAACTGAAGAGAATGTCAATTGTAATTTGTATTATCTCTACACTAAAATGTTTACCTTCTTTGTACATTGTATTTATAGTGTATATTCTTGTATTGGGCTGAGTTATGAGATACATAATATTATCCGCTTGTACATACCCGCATGAGCATAATACAATATCATACCTAGCTTTACATTATTCGATAACATATTTCATTATCTTATCCGATACACCACTTCAAACCTGACTTGTGTTGACTTAGGTTAGGGTTTGCAATTTTGTTCCCAATTTGCCGTCGATACTTTAAAATCTTTAGACCGTGCTTGAATCTTCAAAATATTTCTTCAAGCATGGTTTTGCCGATGTGCTGGGACATTAATTGAGCATTGCAACTCATCTTGAGATGATGACGACTTCAACAATTTTCGGCTTGAGCTTTTACACTGCAAAATCTGGATTTTTCTTTGGTTTTGCAGATGTATCTGCTCTTTGATGGAGATCTGGAACTGAATTTAGGGTTTGTGGCTTGTTGGTGAATCCCTGCTCACTTCATTAATTTTCAATTCCTATTTCAATCGAATGAAGTTCTTCTTGGATAAAGGCTTTGTGTGTACGTGATTTACATTGAGATTTTCTTTTATGACTTGTTCTCTGACAAAGTAAAAATCTAGTTCCATATGTTTTGTTCTTGATTGTAAAACTGGGTTGGCTGTAAGTGCAATTGTACTCATGTTGTCACACCAGATTGTAGATTTGTTGTGTGTTTTGATTCTTAGTTCACGTAACAGTGACTCAATCCACATAATCTCTGCAGTACGTAGCACTAGCAACACTTCTGTATTTTGCTTCTGTACTAAATCTAGAAATTGTTGCTTGTTTCTTCGAACACCATGAAACTGGATTTTGACCTAGAAATATGCAGTAACCTGTTGTAGAATGTCGGTCATCCATGCTTGTTACCCAGTCTGCATCTGAATAGGCTGTAATATTGATTGACTTGCATGATTGTAAAGTTAGCCCATGATTTAGTGTCCCTTTTAGATATCTCAAAATTCTTTTAACAGCTTTTCAATGTTCATCTAATGACCTTTGCATGAATTGGATTGCCTTATTCACACTGAATGGAATTTCTGGTCTGGTGATAGTTGCATATTGTAGTGCACCTACTATGCTCCTATATTGCTTGTCATTTGTAATTGGCTCCCCATTATTTTTTGATAAGTTCAGATTGCTCATCATAGGAGTAGGTAGTGCATTTGCATTCTCCATTTTAGCTTTCATAAGAATCTCAGTGATATGCTTCTTTTGGCCTTGCTGAATCTTTGTGTTTGAAATTTTATTTACTTCAACGCCAAGGAAGTAATTTAGATTGCCAACGTCTGTGATAGAGAACTCATTGTTTAGTTGCTTTGTGATGCAGTTGATTTCTAATTCACTGTTTCCTGTAATTAGAAAATCATCAACATATATTAGTATATATGTTACTGTGTTATTACTGAATTTTGTAAATAGAGAGTTGTCTGATTTAGTTGGATTGTAGTCCATTTTGATCAAAGTTGAATTTAGCTTATCAAACCAAACACTTTGTGCTTGCTTAAGCCCATAAATTGTTTTTTTCAACTTGCATACAAGTTCTTCATTGCTGCTCCTTTTAAACCCAATTGGCTGCTCCATGTATACTTCTTCCTGCAAATCACTATTCAAAAATGCATTATTTAACTCAAGTTGTTATATGCTCCAATTTCTGTGCAAGGAAATTGTAAGAATTATTCTAATTGATGTTGGTTTCACAACAGGGGAGAAAGTTTCATTAAAGTCAAACCATTCTGTTGTGAATACTCTTTTGCTACCAATCTTTCCTTGTACTTAGAAATTGAACCATCAGCATTTTTTTGACCTATAAGTCCACTTGCATCCTATAATATTTTTGTGCTTTGGTGAAGGGACAAGGTCCCAGATTTTTTTTATCAGTACTTTATATTCTTCATTCATGGTTGCTTTCCACTTTTCACTTTCTATTGCTTGATAGTAAGTGCTTGGCTCTTCACTTTCAGCAATTGTGTTGTATATTTTTGGCTTGAATATTCCCCTTTTTGCTATTGTGATCATGTAATGAACAATTTTTTCAGAAATAGATTGTTGAGCAGTGCTGCCAATTGTGGTCTCCTGTTGATCAATAGGTGGTTCCGAATCATCTATTGGTTGACTGGATTCAGATTGGTTGCTGCTTTGTTGTGGAGTTTGATGCGAGCTTTCAGAATCCTCTTTTTGTTTCTGACCTGGTTCAGAATTGAGCATTGTGTGCTGTGGACATGAAGTTTCCTAAACTGTTTCAGTTGTAGCTTGTTCTACCAAGTCCGGTATTGGTGGTATGGAGAACCTTGCATTGTATATTTTTTGAGAAGTTTTAATTTCTGTTTTAATGAATAGAAATATTTGCTCATTAAATACTACATGCCTTGATATGAATATTTTTCGATTGCTATCTAAACACTTGTACCCTTTTTGTTGGCTGCATATCCTAGAAAAGTGCATGGCGATGATCTAAAATTCAATTTTTGAGCATTATATGGCCTTAGACAAGGAAAACATAGGCACCCAAAATTCTTAAATCATGATAATCCGGTTTGACATTAAAAAGAACTTCCATAGGACTTCTAAATTGCAATACTTTTGCTGGTAATCTATTTATTAGAAACACACTAGTAGTAAATGCATCAGGCCAAAAATTTTGTGGTAGTGAGGCCTGAGCAAGAAGTGTTAAACTAGACTCAACAATGTGTCTATGTTTTCTTTTTATCAATCCATTTTGTTCAGAAGTATAAGGGCATGTTGTTCTATGAACAATTCCCTTTTTTGCAATACTCTTTAAGTGGATGAAATTCAATTCCACCATCTGTTTGCATAATTTTCACTTGACAATTAGTTTATTTTTCCACTAAAGCAATAAACTAAAGCACTGCATTATAAGTTTCAGATTTTGATTTCAAGAAGTAAATCCAAACATGTCTAGAAAATGCATCTATAAAAGAAATACATATTTGAAACCATAATCAGTACTAATTGGTGCAGGCCTCCATAAATCAGTTGCAGCTAGCTTTAATGGTTTGTTATAAGTAGTGGTTGAGTCGGAAGAGGCAAGTTCGTGACTCTTACCCATTTGACAGTATGTGCAAACATAAGGCATAAAAATGTTTTTAAAAGAAATACTATTATTATTCAACACTTGTTTTACAACATTTGCATTTGGATGTCCTAGCCTACAATGCCACATATCAAAAGTATTATAGTTACTTGCTTGAGTTATTTTAGATTTATTACACCATTTATCTTTAAAATCTTGATTTCTTGCATTATCAACATTGAATTTGTATAGGCCTCTACACTCCTTACCCTGCAAAAGAACTTCATTAGTCAGAATATCTTTGACCAAACAGTGTTTAGGGTAGAATTTAAAATATACATTGTTGTCCTTTGCAAATTGTGAAACACTCAATAGACTTTTTCTAATCAATGGAACTCTTAAAAGATTATTGAGATAGAGTTTTCTTGCACCTTTGATATATGCATTACCCGTATGTGTAATGTTAACGGGCTTACCATTTCCCATATGAATGCACTGCTTATCTTTGTACCCATGATTGTCAAGATTCAAATTGTTGAGATTATTTGTCATATGATTAGTGGTCCCTGAGTCGGGAAACCAACTTTCATCTTGAATGCCTTCATTTTTAGTGGTGTTTTCTTTCTGACCCTTTGTATCTTGCTGAATGTTGATCATATTTGCATTTTGATAAAAAACAATTATTGTTGTTTCCTTGATAGGCTGGAGTGTAGTTTGCATCAAATTTGAAATAACACTTGTTTGCCCCATGACCATATTTTTCACAAATTTGACACCTTGATATATTGTTGTTGTTATTGTACCATCTTCCACCTCTACCTATGGATCTATTCGACTGTCCACCCCTTTGATTTCTGTTGTTGTAGTTTCTTTCTTGATTCTTTGATGCAAATTTGACTGTGAATTATTGTACGGCTGGTTTTTTGTGCTCTATTCTTCCTTCACGAGCAAGAAAAATTGAGTGCACATACTCACTGGATGGCGGTGTTTCTTTAGAGGATACTACTGCCACAATTGCTTCTTATTCATCATCCAAACCACTTAATATTGACAACACTTGTTCAGTGTCAGAGACCTTGTGGCTTGCTGCTGCCAGTTGATCACAGAGTGTCTTGACTTTTGTTAAATACTCTCTCATATTCATGGTGTCTTTTCTTAAATTTTGTAGTTGCCTTTTGTCGTGCATAACCCTTGCTGTAGATTATGAGTTGAATACTTGCTCTATTGAGTGCCAAATCTTATGAGATGACTTGCATCCTATTAAATGTAGTAATAAACTTGCACTAATTGATGATAATAGCCAAAAACTGATAAGACTATATTGTCTTTGATAATTTGTGTAATCTTTATTGACTATCAGTTTTCCTTCATTATCTGTAGTGTACCTTAGTGGTGTAATCAATGTTTCAAGAACATATTCTTCAATGCTATACCCTCTCACAGTAGTTTCTATCTAAACTTTCCACAGCAAGTAATTTGATTCATCCCGTTGTATCGTAACTAACTGGCTTTGTGGTTTGATCAAAGCTTTGAGCAGTTCTTGAGTGGTTGCTGGCTGAGAAGGATTGGTTCTTGAATTGTTAGAGGTGGAACTAGGGGTGAGATGCTCAATTTCACCTTCTTCCATATCGGAATCTTGAATTCAGAAACCGATCGGTGATGAAATTCAGAAAATGGTGGGATTCAGGTTGAGAAGACTGACGATGAACTTGGTTCTGAGGTTAAGAAAAGTGCAGCCAGAGTGAACTGGGTGATGAATTTGCTCTGACCGTACTCTCTAGGCAAGGCACAACGAGTAATGCATGAAAATGAATCAAGAACTTCAATTCTTAATGTAATAAAGAATGGGTTTTGAGAGAAAGAAATGCTCTCTGATGATGAGATTTCTCTGAGGGGAGTAATGGCGCAGCCAACTTCAGATGATGACTGCTTTTTGATGAAGCTCTAGCGAAGCACTTTGATTTAATAGCTGTTGGGTAGTGTGCTCTGATACCATGTTAACAAAACTTAAGAGAAGTAAATTGTAATTTGTATTATCTCTATACTGAAATGTTATGTACATTGTATCTATAGTGTTTATTCTTGTATTGGGATAAGTTATGAGATACAACCCATTATTCGCTTGTACATAACCCGCATGAGCATAATACAATATCATACCCAACTTTACATTATTCGATACCATATTTCATTATCACATCATATAGAAGTAATTCATCATTCTGTCGTCCCTTCATCCCCTCTATCGTCCCCTCCATCTTCCTTCCATACCCTTCGTCGTCTCTCCACTCTTTTCATATTTTATAATTGATGTCGAAAACCCAAAACACAAAATACAAAATAAACAAACGGCTTCGAAGTTTCTTTGACAATATTCTAATTTAAACATGCGAGGTAATCAAACCGACTGTTATACATGTCTGTCTACTGTAGACTTGCTAAACCAAATTGTGTGAAGTCAAAAAATAAAAAACGCGTCTTCTTAAGTCTCTCCGGTCTAATTTACCTTATTCTTTCCACTGAATTATCTCTCCACTAAATTATCTCCTTAGATCTCTGCAATATTAACTTTTATTTTTCATAGCATATTATCATTTAATGTTTAACTAAACTTAATGAAAAACGAAAGTAAATATTTTTTTAAAATTATGTAATGATGATCGATTTCCCACCATTATACAGTTATATTAGTAAATTTCCCAAATTTATGGGAGCAGGTATTACGGGTAAGTAGGATAATGTTATACTTCCATTGGATAGCAATGAATAACATGTTTGCATAGTGTGATCGACAGCTGCTACTGTTGGGATGCTTTAATCCTCAATACGATTTTAAGCACTGTTAGGATCTCACGTAAAAATTGTGATAAATTAACTCGAAAAGACATTTTAGTCCTACCACCCAAATTTCCAACTGAAATCAATCCACGCGAGAAAAAACTTCCAACGAAGCTGTCGGTTGAACAAAAGCCTCCAAAACCCCAGTGGCATTTTCGTCATTTACCATCCAAGATCCCTCACTGCACATGGGCGGATCCTACTGCCTCTGTTTGCATTCCCCTATTCCCCCCATTCTAGTCTACACCCTAAAATAAGTGTGTGAACACTAATCCCCACATACCACCAACATTTACTAAAATAATAACGTAAATAATCCACCTTCCTCTATAAAACTCATTTTGCCGTTACCACACACTGGCATCTGTAGAAGAAGAAAGCATTTGTTGTCTGTAACCATTTTTGCAACAATGTCTGCTTCTTCCTCTTCCTCCTCCTCCGTCCTCTTCCTTCTATGCTCTTTAATCGTTTCTCTAAACTTCCACATTTGCCTCTCCAACCCCGTTTCGGACCTGCATTGGCATCCCGCCACCGCCACCTGGTACGGCAGCCCTGAAGGCGATGGCAGCGATGGTAATTATGTTCTCACTGCTCTCCTTTTTAATAAATTCGTTTAGTTGAGTCAATGGTCAGTAATCAATAATCAATAGACAAATGAGTAGCAGAATCCAACAGATTATTATATTTGGTAAAGAGCGAATACTCTGAAAAGCCTTTAAAGCTGCTTATTTCTTCTATTTTTTTTATCAAAACGCTCACGCGCACTCGCTCTTCAGTCTTCATGGCCGTTAAAGCGTTTTTTAATCCCATACAGTTTCATGCACAGCAGACAGTTTTCTTCACTTACGTCCACTTGACACGTGTCCCTTATTTTCTGGAGTTGGTATGCTGTTGGCTATGCCCCATTACAATAAGTCGAGTTCCATTTTGCCTTTTTCGGTTTTTGATTCAATTGAAAATTCTGATAATAGGCGGAGCATGCGGGTACGGGTCGCTGGTGGATGTAAAACCGTTAAGGGCAAGAGTAGGAGCAGTGAGTCCTGTGCTGTTCAAAAATGGAGAAGGGTGTGGAGCCTGCTACAAAGTGAAATGCGTCGACGCAAATATTTGTTCGCGGCGTCCGGTGACGGTGATTATAACCGACGAGTGTCCAGGTGGTTACTGCGCGTTCGGTCGGACGCATTTCGACATGGGTGGAGCTGCGTTTGGTCGGATGGCTGTCAGCGGTGAGAATTCTCAGTTGAGAAATCGAGGCGAGATCTCGGTTCTTTATAGGAGGTAACAATAAATTTTGGTTTTTTGCGTTTGGTAATTAATGGCAATTTAATTTTGTTGCTTTGAATAAACAGAGAAAATGCTTTACGTGTTCGCTTGAAAAAGCAAACTGTCTACTCCTGAATTGATTGTTCAAATCAATGCAATTTGATTGGTTTCTTTATGTTGTTAATTAATTGATTAAAACTCTAATTCTTGGTCCAGCTATTTTGACTACCTACATTGGACAGATGTATGTTAAAATGGCTTCAAATAACAATAAATTTTTAGTTACAAATATTCTTTTTTTCCTAAAGAAATTAACCCTGTAAATATAAAAAATTGATGTGGAAGAAGAAAACGAGCTTTCTCATGTGATCAAGTGCATATGCTCGAGTTTTTTTCATGGTACAACAAATACATCATTTTAGACTTTTAGTGGAGAGTTAAATAATAAGATGATAGTTTGAAATAAAAAACAGAGGCGTAATATTTGTAACATTATCAGGGTTGAACATAACAATTAATTACACTCATAAGCACTAAGATTAGTGGGAAGTTGGACCTACAGTTGCATAAACTACACCCTTTAACAGAACAGTACTTGCATATAAACATACGTTTGTAAATTTGTCTTAGAAATAAGGACATTCAGAATACTATTTTCATGCAAAAATGCACAGGACTCCGTGCAAGTATCCAGGAAAAAATGTGGCATTTCATGTGAATGAAGGCTCCACAGACTACTGGCTTTCACTTCTGGTCGAGTTTGAAGATGGGGATGGAGATGTTGGCTCAATGCACATCAAACAAGTACAGTTTTAATTCTCCATAAATTCACCTTATTATTGTTGACTTATATAGCTTTAATTTCAGCCATTACTGCATATAAACATGCATCTAACACGTACATTATAATGCAGTCAAGTTCAAACGAATGGTTAGAGATGAAACACGTATGGGGAGCAAACTGGTGCATCATAGGTGGCCCTCTAAAAGGACCTTTCTCTGTGAAACTCACCACCTTATCCACCCATAAAACTCTCTCTACCAGAGATGTCATTCCCAAGAACTGGTCTCCTAAAGCCACCTACACTTCTCGCCTCAATTTTCATCTCTGATCATCATCATTACAGAAGCCATTTAAAAGCTATTCAATTATATATTTATAAATTTCTATATAGACGTGAGTATGCGATCTTGTGAAATCTTGTGTGTTTTTGGAGTTTTGTTTGCAATTGGTTGTTGTAGAAGATGGCTGTAGCCCTCTCTTAAATGAAAGAGAGCGAGCGTATATTGGTTATTTGTATCATTGTTTGTCATTTATGTAAGACTTTTTGTAAGGTCGCATCTATACATTTAAAGAGATGGGTCTTCTGTGTTTGTTTTTGCTTCAGAAATTAATGCTGTATGGAGGATATGATTTTATATTTGAGTGCTGTATAATGAGATGCTTTTTTTTTTACCCATTTTGAGCATCGAGCAATAGACTTTTTATTAGTTCTTATTTCTTAATAATGTATCTTTTTTTCTTTCTTCCTCCACATGCGGATTCATTCTATTGTTAATATGTTATGCACTGGTCTGGTGCTTCAGAATATTGATGTAAATTGCTGCGTTGAATGTGACTGAATAAACAAATTGGTTTTGGTGATCTTTACATGAAGAAAAGTACATTTACTCGGAGAAAAATGTTCACATTGCTGGACTTTACATGCCCCCCTTTTGGAAAAGAGGCACAATATCACATGCTAAAATCTTTTGCATGCTCACTAATTTCATACTGCATTTGAGAATGTTTGGTCCCCAAATATATGGTTGTCACTAATAACCTAAAAGTAAAAGGAAAAGGTTAAATGCTATATTTGCACATGTAAAGGAGCTTTGTTGAACTACTAAATTGAATTTTCCTCCATCAACTTTTTTTCTTTCTCATTGAATGATTAAATTTTCAAACCAACTATAAGACATTTTTCTTACATTAATTAAATTGGACGAATTATACTAAGGTTTTTCTTAGTGGAAACTCAGATTATATGAAAAATCAAATTGTTCTGAAACTCTAATACATGACATAAACGTAGAAAATAAAACAATCAATCGCTCGCCTTGACATCCATTGATATCTCAGTTTACTTATTCCTTATATTTCTTCTATATTAATCTCCTTTCACATACCAAATTCTCCTCCACAACTTAAAATCTTTGCTTTTGATGAAAATAAGATCCTACGTGCATATAAAAAGACTACTATTCACATTGAGCAATTGCTTTTATGAATGACTAAATAGTTCCCTAATAAATAAAACTAAATAATGCTAATAGTGGTGAAAGCATCCTCCCATCTTCTATACTTCTTTCTCACTTCTCCAAATCTTCAAAAGTATAAAATCCTTCCTCAACAACCTCACAAATCTATGGTGTTTGTGAATTTTGATTCTTCAAGCATTAGTGATGGTTACTTAGTAAAAAAATCCATTAGTAGATGGAAGTAATGATAGATTTTTTATTACATAACGACTCTTTTGAAGATAAAGATATGTTAATTGATTCAAATAAATTTGACATGAAAACTCAATCACTAGGATTTGTAGTAATTATGGAAATATGTTTGATATCTTCTAATTTGAGAACTTTTCAAAATTTTACGTAATGGCTTAATAGCTTAGGGCATGTGGCTTAAAATTAAAGTTTTGTATTTTATATTTTCAAAATGTTTATTAAAGTCACGAGAGAGAAAAGAAGAGATGGTGAATCCTAGTCAAGGTCAAGCCTATTGTTTTTGTTGCCCCAGCCAACTTTTAAAATAGTAAAATGTTTATGAGGAAAAAATACGCATCCAAAAAAAATTGATCCCAAGTTGTTTCCCTAACCAATCACATTACTTACCATTAAACTACTACATCAATACAAAATATAGCCACTGACTAAAAACAATTTATATACAAATAATTTTTAGTTATTGCACCTAATAATATTTAGACTACCCCATGGGTGGGGCCTGATCCTTGTCATCACGACAAAGGCAGAAGAGAAAGGAATAAGATTGTTTAACTTTTCCCAAAATACAAAAAAAGAAAAGGTTGTTTTCGATTCTACATGTTAAAAACCATTTTCTAAATCCATCGATTTCCATACCTTTCTCCACTAACGTGTCTTTTCAAACACATATTAAAAATGTAAAACACTAAACTCTAAGTTCAAACCAAATGAACCATTATTTGTTTAGGTTTTGGAATTGGATGGAGACATGATATTAACGTTGGAATGAATAGAATCATTGTAACCACGAACTCAATGATAAAAGGAATATTGAAAGGCACATTAATTCTCTTTAATACCAATATACCAAAGAATTAATCATCAATGTTAAAGAATTGATTCCTTCACATTAATTACCATAAATATGATTAAATTAGATAATGAATCAATGATGTTAAAAAATTGATACTTTCACATTAGCTCTCTTTAATATCAATGAACTAGAGAATTAGGTATTAGTTTTCAAATTTCAAATCATCATCAAAATGTGTGTAAATAAAATGTAAATACAACAAAATATGTCATTATTCCAATTCTTTGTCTTTTAATTTTAACATGGTATCAGCGTAAGGTCCTTCCATGTAACTTAAGCCTAACAACCACACATCCTCTTCATCACCCACCCTTGCATGTGTGCTAAATTTAACCGTCACATATGCTCCACATCACCTAATATAAAACCGCCACATATGAGGGGATATGTCGAGAATAATCGCAATCTTCAAAATAAAATAGTTGGCCCTACTAAGATTTGCATCACCAATTGATTTTGTGATAACTCAAGTGATTCTCTAAGTATTTAAGCCATTATGAGAACAAAGTGGCAAACAGGTGCGTAACGCGTGGGAATCTACCGAACAGTTCGGGCCAAATCCTGAAGAAAGCTCAAAAACGTTGTTTGATGAGCCTGCGTAGTATTAGGTAGTTGGTCATGTAAAAGCTGACCAAGCCAATGATACTTAACTGGTCTTTTCAGATGATTAGCCACATTGGGACTGAGACACGGCCCGGACTCCCACGGGGAGCAGCAGTGAGGAATCTTGGACAATGGGCGAAAGCCCGATCCAGCAATATCGCATACTAAAACATTTAATAGCACATTTATATCTTCCCCTTTTCTTAGGTAACAAGTTAAATTCTTTTAGTTTTTCTTTAACATGACATCAGAGCTTTATATTCCTCCCCATTATCACAGAGTGTGATGATTTTTGGATCAAAATAATTTTCCACCAGTGTTTTGAAGCGAACAAACATATCGTACCCATTAGATTTTCTTTTTAGTGGATAAAGCCGTTTAACGCCGAAATTTCTATCGAGTTAGAAAACCGCCGATAAATTTTGAATTAAATTTATACCGTAAGCGCATGGCGTACAAAAGTTAGTACGTGGCGAGTACGGGTCGATCCGCATGGAATTGTTAGATTTTAAAAATCAATTCAATCAAATTATACCAAATGGAGAGGAAATTGTTAACTACAAGCAAAATAAGCTAAAAATAGAATTAAAATGAGATTAAAAACTATGAGATTAGAGAACAATTTAGAGGCAAATCCACTCTCATATTTTTGTAAATCAACAAACAAATAATTTATGATCTCTAGTTTTGATATTAAGTGAAATAATTGTTGCATTTATCATAAGTATGGTTTATTTATGTTATTAATTAACATAACTTAAACCATCAAACTATAATACAACAGATAAACCACTTATAAATTCTCATGAAAATAATGTCAAAGCAAAAGCTATTTTAAGTATGATCTATTTACTATTGTAATTAGTAATATAGATCATCAAATTTTGTTTTTACTTTCATTTCAAAATTAAAAATCAATTAGCAAATGATGATGTAAATTGTGTTTATGTTGAATAAGAATATCTCATTTGCAAAAGCAATATAAGCTATTAAACCCACTTGTATAAACTTATATCAAAATCATTTTCATGAAGCACAAATAAAAGAGATCATAAATCATAGAAATGTTGAAATTATATAAAGTTAGAGAGCTTCATTACCCCTAAATCAAAGGGGTTTAGCTACTCATTTGTGTTATCAAATCAATACTTGTAAATTTCAATATTAAAAAGCAAAGAAATGAAACTAAGCAAAGGAAGAAAGAGAGATTAACTACTAACTACTTGCATAAAAATTAAAGTTACACTACTTGCATGAATGTAAATCTAAGCTATAAACATGAAATGAGAGAAAGCATAGAAATAAACATCAACATAAAGTAAAGAAAAACAAGTAGAAAAGAAAGAGGCTAGAAAACCATTTTTATTTCATGAAACATTTTGTTTTCAACTTGCTTGCTAATTTTCCTAAGTAGAATAAAAGAGTAGAAAATCATTTACATGTACATAAGAGAGATATTTATACATGCATAAAACCTTAATTCAATTTTTAGGGTGCTTCCCAAAATGCCCTTTAGGAAGTGTGACCTCCAAACAACCATTAGCCATAACTAATCCATCATTAAATGTGCATGAAGCTTTAACCTCTACTTAGTTGTCCATTAGCTTCTAATTGTAGATTTAGGTAAGTGGGTGGGGTCCTCCATGATCATGAGCTTGAATTATTTCCTCTTCATTCCTTTGTATTCCCCTGTGCATGCATATATCTTCATGAAACCCTCTTCCATATGCATCCAAATTTCTATAAAAATTATGAAAAATGTTCAAGTAAAAAGTCCCAAATTAACACATGCACAAAAATGACTATTTTGCCCCTGTATGTAGATGAATATGTGATGATTTGAAAATAATTGAATTTTGGTTTTAAACATATTAAAATACCCAAATATGACATTTATTTAAATAAAACTAGATAAAATATGGATGTAAATATACGTACATTTACGTGCACATCAAATACCCCCACACTTATCTTTTTATTCGTCCTCGAATAAAGAAAAACTAAGATAAATCCGTTTTCGTAGGGAGCACGATTGCATTGAGCATATGCAAAAAGCCGTTAAACCTCTAGGTGTCCCCAGTAGGACGAGTGTTGTCTCGTGATGGTTTTCAGCGGGTATTACCCACAAAATCCATGCAAAGTGAAAACATTTACAAATGCAAGATTTATTTACAATGCGATGAATTCAAGTTTTTGAAAGTATTTACAAATGAAAGATTTACTTTCAAATTGACACTAATAAGTTAAATATAAGTTTTGGTCATTATCAAGAAATTTAAGTCCTTTTACTTGTCAAAATTTCCAACAAAAATTAAGTTGTCATAACAGATAGATTATAGTTTGGCTAATTGTTTCGGTTGATAACACAATGTAATTATGAAATGGATCCTTAGTTGATTATCAAAGTTTGTCAAAGTGGTATTCTCATTTCTTTTCAATAACAAGTTAAATCAAACAAGTAAAAATAGTGTTGAGATTTCAATTGCTTACTCTCTCTTATTTGAAAATTTTATTGATATTAACAATATTTATATATGTCTAACTCAGGTAAACTGAAGTATATTACCCGTGCACTGCCTTGCAGACTGATGTGAGGGGAATACAGAGCGTGGCGAGTGAACACACAAGTGTGAACACTTATCGACTGTAGGCATTATTAAAAATAATTTTTATATACATACACCTAACTCAGATAAACCGAGGCCAGATATACCGATCGTGCACTGCCTTTTAGGCTTACGTGAGAAGGGTACAGAGCATGGATAGTGAACACATGACTCTAGGTGTTAAAAATATATACATATATACAAATGTTTTTTTAATATATTTTTTGTGTTTATTTTCTATTTTTTTAGAAAGGGAGAGTTTTGCAAAATCATCTTAGCACCATTTACTTAGAAGATAAAAATGTTATATCTTTTACTTTAAATTTACCACTTTTTTAAACAAAGATTTTCAATTAGAATATACTTCATAATTAACACCTATGAACCTTCCTATATACTAGTTAAACCATTATTATTTGTAATCAAACTTCATTTTTATTTTTGTTAAGACAAATAAATTTTTAAAAATTTCAATTTATTAACCAAAACTTATACTTATCCTATAGTGTTTCTTAAAAAATAAATCAAAATGCTAAAAATAAAATGTTTATGAGATTTAGAAATTTTGAATTTTTTTTGAGTTAAAAGAAAATGAAAATTCAAAAATGCCATGAAACTGAAAAAAAAATGAAAATGAGACTCCCCCCACACTTAATTTGTACTGTGTCCCAATAGTAAGTGGATGATATAATGAGTGTATCAGGGAAAAAAATATATACATATTTACAAAAGAGGGTTAACATTCTTACTAGACGTAGCTTGGCTCATGAGCTCCACCTCTTGGTTATTTGGAAATTCCAAGAAAGGTTTCAAATGATGACCGTTGACTTTGAAAATCGATCCATTCCTGGAGTTTTCTATTTCTACGGCACCATGTGGAAAAACAGTTCGTACCACAAATAGTCCGGTCCATCTTGATTTAAGTTTCCCAAGGAATAAATGAAGTCTTGAGTCATATAAAAGAACTTTTTGGTTAGGCGAAAATGTTTTTCTTAGGATTGACTTATCATGAAAAACTTTTGTTTTTTCTTTGTAAATTTTCTCATTTTCGTACATGTCGTTCCTAAGTTCTTCTAGTTCATTGAGTTGTAGTTTTCGATTTTCGCCAGCTTTATCGAGATCAAAGTTTAAGTTCTTTATTGTCCACAACGCTTTGTGTTCGATTTCAACAGGTAAATGGCAAGCTTTTCCGTAAACTAAACGAAATGGGGACATCCCAATGTTAGTTTTTAAAGCAGTATGGTAAGCCCAAAGCGCGTCGGTCAATTCCTGAGACCAATCTTTTCGATTTTTGTTAACAGTTTTCTCCAAGATTTGTTTTATTTGATGATTTGAAACTTCAACTTGCCCACAAGTTTGAGGATGATATGGAGTGGATAACTTGTGGGTTATCGAGTATTTCTTCATTAAAGTTTCAAAAGAATGGTTGCAAAAATAGGTCCCGTTATCATTGATTATTGTGCGAGGTGTGCCAAACCTCAAAAAGATGTTTTCTTTGAGAAAGTTCACAACAATTTTATGGTCGTTGGTTTTGTAAGGAACGGCTTCGACCTATTTTGAGACGTAATCGACGACGAGAAGGATATACAAGTTTCCAAAAGAATTGGAAAAAGGTCCTATAAAGTCGATACCCCAAACATCAAAGATTTCGATCGTAAGAATGGGGTTTAGAGGCATCGTGTTTCGTCGAGAAATTCGCCCAAGCATTTGACATCGATCGCAAGTTTTACAAAATTCAAACGAGTCTTTGAAAGGAGAAGGCTAATAGAAACCACACTGAAGCACCTTTTATGTAGTTTTTCGAGGACCGAAATGTCCACTGCACGCTTGATCATGGAAAAACGAAAGAACACTCCCGATCTCATTATCCGGAATGCAACGTCGGATGATTTGGTCGGGATAATATTTGAACAAGTATGGATCGTCCCAATAGAAATATTTCACTTGGGACATGAATTTGCATTTGTCCTGTTTGGACCAAGATGAGGGAGTTTCTTTAGTGACCAAGTAGTTCACTATAACAACGTACCATGTATCGATAGAAATTGAAAGAAGTTGTTCAATGGGGAAGTTTTCATTGATGGGCAAAGAAGATGGTGCATTCGGAAGACGAGACAAGTGATCGGTTATGACATTATTGGACCCTTTTTGTTTTTGATTGTCAGGTCAAATTCCTGAAGTAATAAGATCTAACGAATCAAACGGGATTTAGCATCCTTTTTGGCAAAAAGGTATCGAAGAGCAGTATGGTCGGTGTAGACCGTGATGTGTGAACCTATCAAGTAAGGTCGAAACTTTTCGAGCGCAAGAACGACAGCTAAAAGCTCTTTTTCGATTGTTGTGTAGTTGAGTTGAGCGTCGTTCAAAGTCATACTTGCGTAGTAAATGACATAAAAGATTTTGATGATGCGTTGTCCTAAGACAGCACCAAATGCAAAGTTTGAGGTGTCACACATTATTTCAAATGGGAGATCCCAATTGGGCGCGCAAATGATTGGAGCAGAAATTATTTCGTTCTTAAGACGTTCAAAAGAAGAGATACACTCAGAGTTGAAATCGAAAGGAACGTCTTTTCCAAGAAGAGTCGTCAAAGGACGAGTGATTTTGCTAAAGTCTTTCACAAAGCGTCGGTAAAAGCCAATGTGTCCTAGAAATGATCGAATGTCCTTAACAGATTTGGGAATGGGCAGATTTGCAATCACGTCAACTTTTGCTTTATCTACCTCAATGCCTTTATTTAAGATAATATGTCCAAGGACTATACCTTGTTTGACCATAAAGTGGCATTTTTCCCAGATCAAAGTCAAATTTTTTCTTTACATCGATTTAGAACCAACTCGAGATGATGTAAACATTCAAAAAAAGAATCACCAAAGATAGAGAAATCGTCCATAAAAACTTCTAGAAAGCGTTCAATCATGTCAGAAAAGATGCCAACCATGCATCGTTGGAAAGTAGCAGGAGCGTTACAATGTCCGAATGGCATACATCGATAAGCAAAGATACCGAATGGACACATGAAAGTCATTTTCTCTTGATCTTCAAGAGCGATTGGAATTTGGTTATAGCTGGAATAACCATCAAGAAAGTAATAAAATTCATGGCCGGCTAAACGTTCGAGCATTTGGTCAATGAAAGGAAGAGGGAAGTGATCTTTACGTGTTGCGGCATTTAGTTTTCGATAGTCAATGCAAACACGTCAACCAAATTGAGGCCGAGTTGGAATAAGTTCGTTTGAATCGTTCTTGACAACAGTTAGCCCAAACTTTTTCGGTACAACGTGAATTGGGCTAACCTATGAACTATCGGAGATGGGATATATGATACCGTTATCGAGGAGCTTAAGAATTTCATCACGAACCACATCTTTCATTTTTGGGTTAAGCCTCCGTTGCACATCACGAGTGGGTTTGGCTTCGTCAATTAAGTGAATGCGATGTTGGACAATAGCAGGGCTAATTCCCTTAACATCGGTGATCGACCATCCAATCGCTTCCTTGTTTTTCAAAATAATAGAGAGAAGAGAAGCTTCTTGGTTAAGAGAAAGATCGTAAGAAATTATGACATGACAAGTTTCGTTTTCACTAAGTATGCGTACTTCAGGTGATCGGGAAGTGGTTTGAGGTCCAACTTAGGGAATTGCTCGATCAAAGGATTGGGTTGAGACTCGGACTCAACTGGAAGCGATTCAAAGGGAAGAGTATATTCAATCTCGTTGGGGATTTCGTGAAACAATTTTTCGTATTCAGCTTCGTGTTCGTCGTTAAGGTCAAGTGTCTCGTTTTCAAAATTTTCGTGAATGGCACTAACTTCCAATGTTTGGTCGCGGGGTTCATTTGATTGGCTTTCAAGATTGAAAATGTTGAGATCCAAAGTCATGTTTCCAAAAGAGATTTTCATCCAACCGTTACAACAATTGATTAAGGCATTTGAAGTGGCTAAGAATGGTCGGCCTAAAATCAATGGAATTTGACTCATGGGATTTGTCACGGGTTGTGTTTCAAGAACGATAAAATCAACAGGGAATATGAATTTCCCTACTCGAATGAGCACATCCTCGATTTCTCCCACAGGCTTCTTAATGGAACGATCGGTGAATTAAAGCATGACCTTTGTGGGTTTGAGCTCACCTAAGCCTAATTGTCCGTACACGGAGTATGGAATCAAGTTGACACTTGCGCCTAAGGCAATCAAGCATTTGTTAATCGTCTTGTCTCCAATTGTACACGAAATCGTAGGGCAGCCAGGATCTTTGTATTTTACGGGCATGGATTGGGACAAGACTTAACTCAAATTGGTGGCTAAGAAGACTTTTTTGGGCACTTGATGGATGCACAAGTCCTTAAGAAATTTCACGTAAGTGGGGACTTGCTGAACGATATCAAGAAGCGGGATGTTCACTTTCACTTGTTTAAAAATTTCCAACATCTTTTCCATTTGGTCCGAGTGTTTCTTGGGTCGAAGACGATGTGGAAATGGAACACGATACTCGGTAGGCGGTTCTACTCGAGTAGAAGGAGAAGAATTTTGATTGGCATTCGATTCAACGATTGGCTCCCCGTTCTGTTCAGAGTCGTTCGTTGCTTTAGAAGTGTCAAGAGAGGTTTCCGGTAAATCGTTTGGACTAACGACTTGATTATCAATTTGTTTACCGGAACATAGAGTTGTGATAGCATTTAATTGGGTGATGTTGCTATTTTGAACAACATGGGCTTGATATGAATTTGCGTTTTGATTTTTGGGATTTGGAATTGGCTAGCTTGGGAATGTACCTCGTTCACGATCGCTCAGAAACGTGGCTAATTGACTCATTTGCATTTCAAGTTTTGCAATCGATTGGTTTGTGTTTTGCATATATGAGGTCAATAAATTTTGCAAATTGTTGTTTGATTGAAGGCTTTGAGTAGTAGCTTTAGCCAACGTTTCAAGAGTTTTTCGAGTGAACTTAAACGTTTATCATCCTGGGGAGGATGACCATAATTTGGTTGAAAATTTGATTGTTGCGGTTGATTATGAGACGGACGTCACGGACCCGCAAAGTTTGGTTGAAAATGGTTGGGCTGAAAGGGAGGATTCGAAGCATTATTCGAAAATGCTTGAAAATTGGGACGAATCGTATTTGTGTTGGGATTGTTTTGGTTCCAAGCAAAATTCGGATGATTTCTCCAACCAGGATTGTACGTTGGATAAAACGGGTCGTTTTTGGCTTTATTGAAAGCATTGATTTGTTCGACAGAATTAAGGCACTGATCGGCTATATGATTAGGATCGTTACATTTATAACACATGGGTTAGGAAGCTTGATTCATTTGGTTTGATGAGAAAACATTGTCGAATTTGTTAATCATTGCATCGATTTTAGCTTCCAAAGCCAAAGAAGATCCTATCAAGTGTGCACTCGATCGTGAGTAAATTGATTTTTCATTCGAACGTTTCCATTGGGATGATTTTTCGACGAGGTTTTCAAGAAATTGCCAAGCATCACCGTGATGTTGGGCAAGAAAGCTGCCTTGGCACATTGATTCGAGCATGGTTCATGAGCTGTTTTCGAGTCCATCGTATAAGATTTGGCAAATCATCCATTTTTCGAAGTTATGGTGTGGACATTTTATCAAAAGCTTTTTGAATCTTTTGAAATATTTTCTGAATGGTTCTCCCTTGAATTGATGAAAATTAACAATTTAGTTTTGGATTCTACTCGTTTTTTCCAAGGGGTAGAACTTTTTCAAGAAAGCTTTTACGAATTCTTCCCAAGTTTTAATTGAGTTCGATTGTAAGATATACAACCATTTTTCAGCGTAATCCGTAAGAGCGAATGGGATTAATCGAAGTTTGATTCTATCATCTGAAAGTTGTTGGAGTTTAATATGTTAGTCCCTGAGGAGTTGGTTTTGATGACAACAACCTTACTTAGAATTAGATTATAAAATATATAATACTAACATTATTGTGTAGATATATATAGATATGTTTGCAGGTACTAAAGAATGAAGAACTGTACAGTATAACGATTCAAGATCAAAGATTGAAGATATCAAGACTCAAGACTCATGAGTATCAAGAATTTCAAGAGTTCAAGTTTCCAAGATAAGTTATATAGTTAGAAATATTGTTAAAACTCATAGAAAGGCACTGACATCTTAAAATCTATTTTATTCGTGGAATGGAATCCACTTCGTGCTCGTTAAAGAGATGGAACCCTAAGTAGGATGGAACCTACGAAAAATCTAGTGGAACATCTTTTTGTATCCACTTACTTTTATTTCAAAATGATTTCCTAAATATATAGCTTGTTTTTCAAAATGATTTTGAATATTCCTGTTTAACAACCAAAATCATCTGTCCTGGTTTTTCAATATATTTTAGCCTCAAAAATATCCTTAGTTTTAAATATCCTTAATTTTAAATATCTTTGATTTTAAATTATTATCCTAAGTTTTTAAACTACAATTTTGATATTAATATATTTAGC
This sequence comes from Allium fistulosum, assembly GCA_030737815.1. Lineage (NCBI taxonomy): Eukaryota > Viridiplantae > Streptophyta > Magnoliopsida > Asparagales > Amaryllidaceae > Allium > Allium fistulosum. The sequence goes on from CM060901.1 coordinate 922,735,298, forward strand.
TGTTTTATATATTTATACTTAAGATTTAAATATAAAAGTATAGAAAATTATTATATATATTTTAATATTGTTCTCTATAGTTATTTATGTATTATAACTATATATAAGTATATTTTAAAGTTTAAATATAAAGTATAATATAATATAGAAATTATTTCAAAGAAAAACAAATCACCAAAAAATACAAGGGCATGTCGACATGGTCACATGTACCCCTGTCGACATGGTGACAGTTAAATTGTTTTTTAAAAGAAGTGTCTATTCGCCACATCCCTTCACCAATGGACATGGCTATTGATCTACTATAAATAAAGGGTGTTTTGAACGAATTTTAAAAAACACTTTTCTCTCTGATTTAACTTCTCTTCTTCTTCTCCACTTTCTTTTTTACAAATTACACCATTACTCTGTCGAAATCAATATCGAATCTAACTAGATAATTTCTGGTTTTGATTCTCTCCACTATCTCTACAAGATCCAAGTGCTAATCTGAGTTATAGACTTTTTGTAATCAATTGAGCGAGAGAAGGTTTGATTGTAGCCCTGGAAATCAATTGGGTGAACTTGTTTCCCGGTAAATCAAGTATGTCTACCCAGAGGATTGTGAATCTGGAGCGGTGTACCTCGTAGCCTTGAAATCGTGGGTTGTATTTGTAAGAATTGTTTTTGAAAGGAAATCTGTACTGTGTTGCGGGACTGGATGTAGGGTAACTCCAAACCAGTATAAAATCCGGTGTGTTCTTTCCTTTACTGCTTTTACTTTATATTTGCATCTGTGTTTGATTCTGTATTCATATCTGTATCTGATTAGTGTATACATTGTTAACAAATTAAGATAAACTCAAAAAGATTAACAAATTTCTTAAAACACTATTCACCCCCCCTCTAGTGTTAATTCTAGCATTAAGATCCTTAATCCGTATTCTAACAATTGGTATCCAAGCTTTGTTTTCATAATTTTCATAATCTAAATTTTAAAAAGTTTTAAAATGGCTATTTTTGAAAAATCTGTTAAAACTAGTTTAGAATTGTTTAAATCATCATTGTTCCATGAGTCTGCATATGAATGTTATTCAAATTCTAGTTGTCTACCCAAATTTTATAATGTGCAGAAAAGATGCTTTATGGGTATTAAGGAATCAATCCACAATGGACAATCTATGCAGATCAAAAGGAATAAGTGGATACTTGATAGTGGATGCTCTGGACACATGACTGGTAATCCGAATATGCTGAATAATATTATATACAAAGATGGAGGACTGGTTAACTTTGGAGACAACTCGAAAGATACGTGATTGGCATCGGCAATGTCGGTAACTCTGAAACTACTATTATTACTAATGTTTTGCTAGTTAAGAATCTAAAACATAATCTACTAAGTATTAGTCAACTCTGTGATAAAGGATATAAGATTAAATTTGAAAAAGATAAATGTCATATTGAAGATAATAACTCAACCATAATATTTGAGGGAATTAGGAAAAAGAATATTTATATTATTAGTATGAAAGTTTCAAATGATAACCTATGTCTTTTGGCAAATACAAGTGACCCTTGGATTTGGCATAAGAGATTTGGACATTTGAATTTCAAACTCTTATCTAGACTGTCAAAACATGATCTAGTAAGAGGCCTCCCTAAAATGAATTTTAAAGTAGATAGTTTATGTGATGCATGTCAATTAGGAAAGCTTAGAAAAAGTTCCTTTAAATTAAAAGATATGATTTCAACTTCAAAACCCCTTGAGTTACTTCATCTTGATTTATTTGGTCCATCTCAAATTCAGTCAATAAATCATAGTAAATATGTTTTTGTAATTGTAGATGATTATTCTAGATTTACATGGACAATATTTTTGAAACATAAAAATGATACTTTTGAATGTTTTAAGAACTTTACAAAAAGGATTCAAAATCAATTATCTTTAAAAATTATAACCATTCGTAGTGATCACGGTGGTGCATTTGAAAATGAAAAGTTTGAGGAATTCTGCAATAAAAAGGGAATAACTCACAATTTCTCATTTCCAAGAACTCCACAACAAAACAGAGTAGTTGAACGTAAAAATAGAACGATACAAGAGTGTGCGAGAACTATGCTTTCAGATAGTAATTTACCAAAACACTTTTGGGCAGAAGCTGTTGCTACCGCCTGTTATATTTTGAATAGAATTTTAATTAGACCTTTAACTGATAAGACACCTTATGAACTTGTTTATGGAAAGAAACCTAAGGTATCATACTTCAGAATTTTTGGAAGCAAATGTTTTATTTTAAATACAAAAGATAATTTGGATAAATTTGATCCTAAATCCGACAAAGAAATCTTTATCGGATATTCTAATAGAAGTAAAGCTTATAGAGTTTTTAATTTAAGATCTAACACCATCGAAGAAACAATGCATGTTTCGTTTGATGAAAATTTAAAAGATTTTGAAATTACAAATGATGAAGAAGATTTAATTACTCAAAATCAAGAATCAACCAAAATTAATAATGAAATTAATCATCCTAATAAAAGGATTATACTTTTAAAAGATCATCCTATTGAAAATATAATAGGAGATATGAAATCTATTGTTACAACTAGAAATCAACTAAGTAAAATGAGTAATGTAGCATTTATATCATCTATTGAACCCAAAAATCCTAAAGAAGCATCAACTGATGATTCATGGATTTTGGCTATGCAAGAAGAATTAAATCAATTCACTAGAAATGAAGTTTGGGAACTTGTTCCTAGTCCTGAAGATAAAACTATAATTGGAACTAAATGGGTCTATAAAAATAAAATGAATAAACAAGGTGAGGTCGTTAGAAATAAAGCACGATTAGTCGCCCAAGGTTATTGTCAAGAAGAAGGTATAGATTGTGACGAAACCTTTGCTCTTGTAGCAAGATTAGAAGCCATTAGGATTCTACTTGCCTTCGCAAATCATAATAATTTCAAATTATTTCAAATGGATGTTAAAAGTGCATTTTTAAATGGATTTGTAAAAGAAGAAGTATATGTTGAACAACCACCACTTTTTGAAGATGAAAAATTACCAAACCATGTGTACAAACTTAAGAAAGCTTTATATGGTTTAAAACAAGCTCCTAGAGCCTGGTATGATAGACTAAGATCTTATTTATTACAATCAAATTTTGAAATTGGTAAAATAGATAATACTCTTTTTATTAAAAGAAATAAAAATGATATTCAACTAGTTCAAGTATACGTAGATGATATCATTTTTGGTTCAACTAACTTCGAAATGAATAAAGATTTTTCTGAAATAATGACAAAAGAGTTTGAGATGAGTCATATGGGTGAATTAAACTTCTTTCTAGGATTGCAAATAAAACAATTAGATAATGGTACTTTTATTAGTCAAGAAAAATATGCTAAAGAACTAGTTAATAAATTTGGTTTGACTACTGCGAGTGGAAAACCTACTCCCATGGCAACCAATGAATATCTAAGTAAAGAAGATCTCTCGAAAGATGTAGATCAAAAGTTGTATAGAGGAATGATCAGATCATTGCTCTATATCACTGCTAGTAGACCTGATATCATGCATAGTGTATGTCTCTGTGCAAGATATCAATCTCATCCTAAAGAAACTCACTTAAAAGCTGTAAAACGTATCATAAGATATATTAAACACACCTCTGATTATGGCTTATTTTATCCTAAAAATGATTCATTTGATTTAATATCATACTGTGATGCCGACTATGTTGGATGTAAATCAGACCGAAAAAGTACATGTAACGACCCTCCATTTTGGACCATTCGCATCCATTATAAGTGTATAGGTAGACACTCATGCCGGAGTTGAATTGCTCAAAATACCACGTTGTTAATTTAAATTTGGCAAAACTGAACATATACAGTAAATAAATAATCACAGATCACAGACACAGAGTAATAAGTGCAGCGGAAATAAAAGAGATAGTAGTTCATGAAGCTACTATATGAATATATAAAATATATCAGAGTTTACAACAGAAGAGTAGTACGATACATCAGATACAAATCAGAATACATCACTGGAATCATCGAATACTGAAAGCAAAATAGATGGCTGGATCTTCTAGCAAAGCTCCAACTCCAAAGGTGAGTCTCGAATACTGGTACACTCAGTCTGACCCGAGCGTAAAGCAAAAACACCAGACACTCGAGTCAGGATTAACATTCTTATATTAATAAATCCAACTCAAGTGAAATAGCAATTGAAATACAAGTAACTCAAAGGATGTTTGGAATAACCATCCTTTAAGGATCCGTTAAACTATCTACTATGTAGTAGTGTACGATAAGTAGATAATGTCTATCAGTAATATAAAAAGATATCAAAATAGCGTTAAGTCATGGCCCATTCCACCCTTAACACATTTTTATTCCCAAAAGCATATACAAGACCGTAGTTTCCCCAAAACCGGAAGTCACAAGAGGGCAATCCATATACTAAAGGTACAAATCAAAATCGTAGTGGTCGCGCATAAATGGAATACAAGTATGACAAGGCACATGAGGCAATACCCAAGGTAGTGATACTACCGTTCGCCTGATCCGGACTGGTGAGAACGCAACGCCGCAGCGCCCGCAACACCGTGAAACAACACTCCCAAAATCAAGGGTGCACCAATCGACAACAAGTATAAGTAGTTCGAAGAAGTGTGTCCACTTGAGGTAGCTAATCCTCCATTGGCCCGGCACAGCTCCTGTTTTAGTCATTTCCAATTTGACACAAGTGTCAAGGCTATCCATTATCGTTCTCTTTCTTCAGTCATCACGTACATCATTCCAACCACTTCATTCTGGATCATCACTCCGCGCATAGTTATTAAAGTGGTTTTCGGTTTAGATAGAGAGTATATCCATAACCGAATTCCGGTCTCTTTAATAACTTCCGTAATTATTTCACCGATTGGTCGTTTATATATTTCAAAAACCAAATCAATTACAATTTCAATTAGAATTCGTAAATCAACATTCATTTGTCTTTCAAAACCAATTTCCAATAATTTACGTTTCAAAACTTCCAAATTATCATTTCAAAATCTTATAATTCAATTTCAATCTCCTTTTTAAAACAATTCAAATATTGGTTCAAGTTCATATATAAGTTTCATTTCGAAATCGTTTAAATCAATTTAATTTATCATTCAAATCAATTCCAAATTCATTTATCGATTTCATTCAATATTCGTTAAGTTACTTTATCATTCAAAACAATTTATATTAAATTTCCAATTCATTAAATCAATTCTTAAGTTCAACTTTATCAAATCAAAACTTACAATTTTGAATTAAATCCAATTCGTCAAATCAATTCTTTCAATTACAAGTCTTACATTAATTCCAAAAATATCACATTTTCATTTCTTGTTAAAGAAATTCCATTTCACTTATTTACTTACTTAAATAATTTTCCAAAACTTAATTAATAAAGAAACTCAATTTCAATTATTTACGAAGTAAAAATTTACTTATTCAAAAGTTCAATTTTACTTATTAAAGAATTCAATTCAATTTAATCATTAAATAATTCAACCTTATTTAATTATTAAATAATTCAAAACTTAATTATTAAATAATTTCAAAGTTTAATAATTTCAAACTTAATTATAATTTCAACTTAATTATTAAATCATTTCAAAGTTTAATAATTTCAAACTTAATTATTAAATCATTTCAAAGTTTAATAATTTCAAACTTAATTTTAATTTCAAACTTAATTGTTAAATCATTTCAAAGTTAATTCAATCATTTCTCAAATCAACAACATTCTTTCATCGATTACATTGTAAATATTTGTTTCAGATTATTAAATATTACAATTTCCTTTCATTAAAATTCAGATTTCAATTTCATTTCAAAACCATAATATTTATTCAAATAAAATCCTTATTTTATTTTTAAATCAAATTATTGACCAATCGGGTTTTATTTAATTCTCTATCCTAGGTCAAAGTTTAATTTGGGTATTTATCATTTCAACCCGATTCCAATTCAATTCAAAATCAAAGCATAGTAAAGGGAACTTGCAGTGTGATAACTGGGATGGTGTCAAAGTAAATAAACAAGCAATAACAACAATCAACATCAATCCAATAATCAATTCAAATAATCCCGAAATAACCGTATTAATTCGCATTGTTATTTGTACGAATTAATATAATTATTTCTAGAATCTACACTATCATTTCATGTAGATTAAAGATTTTACATTACGGTTTTTCACTTGTCATCTATTTACAATTTCATACATCATCAATATAACAACATACATTCAGTGGTTAAAGATGTAATTAGACAAATCCTACGTGTCAATAAATTTTGACAGTTAAATGGGTCATATTATACAAATGTCATTTAATCAAATTTAACATTTAACTATTCTATATCAATTTCAATTGCATACTATTTATCATTTTAACATTAACAATTTAACATCCAATATAAACATCAACAATCAATCAATTATCAGCCAAACTGTATTATCATCGCATAAATAATTAACAGATAATGGTGTCAGATGTCACAGGTGAACTGATACAGGTAATAGCATATAAAACAGTGTAATTAACTAACAGCAGCATATTTCAATTGTCGTTTCAATTGAAATCAAATCTAATAAATAAAAGAACGTTAATCGTGAGTGAGTGCTCACCTTTCGAGGCTAAAGAGAATAGACAATGAAATGAGTTACAGATCCAAACACGGATTCCAAAGCAAAGCTAAATTGGCACGAATTCGACGGATAGAGCTGATAACAGAAATCGATGAAAACAAATCGAATCAGCTTGATATAAATTAAACTAAATATACGAATAAAATCATATTCTAAATTCGAACACATATTAAATTAGATATATATATGTATTTCAAAAATCATTTTTTTAAACAAAACTCGGATATTAAAGTCAAACACACACACACACACATATAATAATAAATTTTGAATCAATACATTTAAAACTTAACAGTTTAACATATATATTTATAGGACTTATGTAATCAACCAACAAACCAAACTTTAAGACCGATAAAAATATAAACACTATATGTTATATTTAAAACAATGTTTATTATAAAATTAGTATTTAAAAAAAAATCAAATCTTAAATCCAAAATAGTATATATATATAAACGAATATATGTAAGCTATTTATCTATGCAACAACTACATGCATGCAGAATCATTAGAAATATGTGCAGACCATAAGCTACCAAATCATATACAGACTTCCAATATATACATGCAACAAGCAGATTTGTATATACGTCTCTTTATATAATACATATATGTATATTTTGGAAACCCAACACATGTCTACTTATATATATAGATTTATATGTAACACAGATATACTAATACATACCAACTGAAAATATATATAAAGTTCTAGAATATATATATATATATATATATATTATAAAACAAACCAAAAGGACAAATTTCCTTTATAACATATACTTACAGAAACCTCTCATATATAAACACGTACAAAATCTTAAGTAAACCTTATCTTTGTAACAACATAGAGTATATTACTAATATATATATTAGATATAAATGAAAACAAATGTAACCTGTAAACATAGGAAACTAGCATTTTTTTCAAAATATACTTATTACTCAGAATATAAAACACGGTGCCAAATATAACAGCACACAACTTATAAACCCAAAATAGTATATATATAACTATCATTTGATATTAGGTAAAACTGACATAAACTAACAGAACTAGTATAATTGAACACAAACAAAACTACAAGGGAAAATATAAAATACTACGCAAGTGAACATATTATGAAGTATTAATATATATATATATATAAACGAAACCAAACAACAAAGTTCAAAACAGCTAATACATATACTAACCGATTATAATATAATATAACTTATATATATACCTGCTTATAAAAAAAGGCAAGAGTCGGAGATAAGGCGAGTTGGAGGAGGGGAGATCGGCACACGAGGAGACGCCGCTTGGTGACGTGGGTGATTGGGTGAGGTCGGTGGGCGGTGGTGTTGGCTTCGGTGGAGATTTGGTCGGAGAGGCAGTGACGTGTGGGAGTTGCGTGGTCGGGGAAAAGGCAAATGGCAGGCTGCGGCCAGGGCCTAGGCGGAGAGGAGGAGAGCGGGTAGTCATGCAGGTACGATGGTGGAAGGCTAAGGTTGCATGAGAGGGTCAGAGGGTTTGGGTCCGGTGATGGCTTACGAAACTGGGGCATGCGAGCAACATTTCAAATATGAATGCAAGCTAGAAAGATTTCTTTATATATAATTTTTCTTTTTAAAAAGAAGAGGAGAGGAGTAGTTTACAGAAGATACACGAATCAGGATATAGCATGCGTCTATAATTTTTCTCAAAGAATGAACAGACCGGAGAGAGAATGAATGTGAACGAAACAAATGAATTGATTTCTCTTTTTCTTCAAAGCGAATGAATGAACCAACACTTAATAAATTTTAATACAGAAAATCAAAGGTCAGGGTTGAATTCAGAAAAAAAGAGTTGTAAATAGCTCTATAGTTTAACCGATGGATAATGAATGGTCACAGACAAACAAAAAGGCATGTTGTGGAACCGATACAGTTACCCTTTTCACGGATTCCGTTGCGTACCGGACTTCAAAATGCAGAATTGAATATACCGCAGAGATCAGCACGACGAGACGATCAAAACGGTATACAGATATCAGTGGTATGATGGAATTATAAAAATTCAAATTTTTCTACTGACGGAAAATGCAAGAAAACGCTGAAAAATAAGATCGACGGAGCCAAAGATGTCCGAATTTGGAAAAACAACAAATTGACATCTTGCTCAGAAGATGGTTTAGAATTTTTCTATTCAAAAATATTTAGGTTTCGGAAACATTTTATTTTCAACGCTTTTTAACTGATTAAATTAAAGTGAATTTACGCGCGAAATAAACTTTCATATTTTCGGACGAAAATTTACCAGTTGCTATGTTTAACTAGACGTATTCCAAATATTAAATTTTTATTTCAAAATTTTATCGTTTAAAATTTCACAAAATTTTAACTAATCACGTTATTAAAACAGTTGAAATTTACGGGTCGTTACAGTACAAGTGGAACTTGTCACTTTTTGGGACATTCTCTGGTTTCCTGATTTAGTAAAAAGCAAAATACAGTTTCTCTATCAACAACTGAAGCAGAGTATATTTCTGCTGCTTTGGCTTGTTCTCAAGTAATATATATGCAACAAACCTTAAGAGATTTTGGATTAAATATCTCAAAATCGCCAATTTATTGTGATAATACTAGTGCAATAAATTTATCTAAAAATCCTACTCATCATGCTCGAACTAAACATACTGATATTCGACATCATTTTCTTAGAGATAATATAACTAAAGAAGTAATTACTCTCGAATATATAAACTCTGAGAATCAAACTGCTGATATCTTAACAAAACCATTAAATGAATCTTTATTTACTAAATTAAGAAGAGAATTAGGTATTTGTTCAACAACTGAAATATAAAACATAAATATATAACAAGTATAATTAAATAAATTAAAAATAAATTAGAAGCCAAAATTAAAATACCCTTGTCGACAACCCCATATCCCACCATGTTGACATATAACGGTATTTTTTGAAAATTAAAATTCCCACCAAAATTTGAAAAGTTGATTATATATTCTTCCATATTTCGACTTTCTCTTCATTATCTCTCATTTTCTTCTGGTTTAACTTCTGAAACAAAGAAAATAATGGCTTCTCCATCAAATTCAAACATAAAATCGACTTTCTCATTTCACTCTCCTACTCCCGACCGTCTTCAACGCTCCATTCATGCTCGTGTGATAAAATTAGAGGATACTACAAAGGATATTCTGCAAATGGTGACTGAGATTCAAGCCAAACAAATTCGGATGAGTAAAGAACAGGAGAAGCAAGGTCGAATCCTTAGAAATTTGCAGAAGTTCCTAATGGATAACCAAGCGAACCCGATCTTGATCGAAGAAGAGTCTTCTAGTGACCATGCACAAGAGGAAAGCGAAGAAGAGCCAATGGAAGAGGAAGAAGCACCCTTGGAAGAAGAGGACGCACCTGTTCATGAAGTGCAAGTTGAAGACGATGACACCATAGTTTGCGTTGGTGAAGTATGTTTTGATAAGGATGGAAACCTTGTCGAACAGCGTGGAAACTTCTGTCTCCACTATCCTAATTGTTCGATTCATAGGTCTCCTATTGTCAAGAATACTCCTTAGTGTTCTTTCTTTCATTCTTTCGTTCGTATCGTTGTATATATAGTTGTTTATATTAAGAACACCTGTATATTTGTTTACATAGTTTACACACATGTAAATATAACATTATATAATAAATTGTGTTCTCTTATTAAAAGTTTAGTTTAAAGTTAAGTATTGATTATGTATGATAACACTATCATTATAATCACAAGTAATGTAGTCTTAGTTTCAGGGGGAGTTATATAGAATTATATAGTATTATAATTACGGAGTTATATGGTTTTTGTTGATGACAAAGGGGGAGAAGTATAAAATAGGATAGTTAGGCAAAGATTAAGGGGGAGTTATTAGAAGTATTAGTATAGAACTGATATTTTATAAACAAAGGTTGTCATCATCAAAAAGGGGGAGATTGTTAGTCCCTGAGGAGTTGGTTTTGATGACAACAACCTTACTTAGAATTAGATTATAAAATATATAATACTAACATTATTGTGTAGATATATATAGATATGTTTGCAGGTACTAAAGAATGAAGAACTGTACAGTATAAAGATTCAAGATCAAAGATTGAAGATATCAAGACTCAAGACTCATGAGTATCAAGAATTTCAAGAGTTCAAGTTTCCAAGATAAGTTATATAGTTAGGAATATTGTTAAACTCATAGAAAGACACTGACATCTTAAAATCTATTTTATTCGTGGAATGGAATCCACTTCGTGCTCGTTAAAGAGATGGAACCCTAAGTAGGATGGAACCTACGAAAAATCTAGTGGAACATCTTTTTGTATCCACTTACTTTTATTTCAAAATGATTTTCAAAATATATAGCTTGTTTTTCAAAATGATTTTAAATATTCCCGTTTAACAACCAAAATCATCTAATCTAGTTTTTCAATATATTTTAGCCTAAAAAATATCCTTAGTTTTAAATATCTTTGATTTTAAATTATTATCCTAAGTTTTTAAACTACAATTTTGATATTAATATATTTAGTTGTTTTATATATTTATACTTAAGATTTAAATATAAAAGTATAGAAAATTATTATATATATTTTAATATTGTTCTCTATAGATATTTATGTATTATAACTATATATAAGTATATTTTAAAGTTCAAATATAAGTATAATATAATATAGAAATTATTTTCAAAGAAAAACAAATCACCAAAAAATACAGGGGCGTGTCGACATGGTCACATGTACCCTTGTCGACATGGTGACAGTTAAATTGTTTTTTAAAAGAAGTGTCTATTCTCCACATCCCTTCACCAATGGACATGGCTATTGATCTACTATAAATAAAGGGTGTTTTGAACGAATTTTAAAAAACACTTTTTCCTCTGATTTAACTTCTCTTCTTCTTCTCCACTTTCTTATTTACAAATTACACCATTACTCTACCGAAATCAATATCGAATCTAACTAGATAATTTCTGGTTTTGATTCTCTCCACTATCTCTACAAGATCCAAGTGCTAATCTGAGTTATAGACTTTTTGTAATCAATTGAGCGAGAGAAGGTGTGATTGTAGCCCTGGAAATCAATTGGGTGAACTTGTTGCCCGGTAAATCAAGTATCTCTACCCAGAGGATTGTGAATCTGGAGCGGTGTACCTCGTAGCCTTGAAATCGAGGGTTGTATTTGTAAGAATTATTTTTGAAAGGAAATTCGTACTTGTGTTGCGGGACTGGATGTAGGGTAACTCCGAACTAGTATAAAATCCAGTGTGTTTTTTCCTTTACTGCTTTTACTTTATATTTGCATCTGTGTTTGATTCTGTGTTCATATCTGTGTCTGATTAGTGTATACATTGTTAACAAATTAAGATAAACTCAAAAAGATTAACAAATTTCTTAAAACACTATTCACCCCCCTCTAGTGTTAATTCTAGCCTTAAGATCCTTAATCCGCATTCTAACATAATGGTCGCGCAAACTTGTTCGAATTTAGTCAAGAAAATGTAGGGGTCATCGTGCTCGAAATTGCCAAATTTTGGAAGCATGGCAATATGATTCGAGTGAATTTCAAAATGGTTACCCGTAGGGGCGGGTAACGTGATGCAAGATGGAATAGAAACTCTATCGGGAGAGATTCTATCCATAAGAGTTCGAGGGGCGTTCTCGTTCGCCATTTCGGGTTAAACGATTTATAGAAGGGTCGTGAATCCAAGTATTCGTAGAAGTGTCACGAGTCCAAGTACTCATGTACTAGTGAGAGTTGAGAAGAAAAAGAAGTTAGAATCGAGTTTAGAGAATGAAACAGGATTTGGAAAATGAAGTGAAAAATTTTTGTTTTTGTTTTTTTAAGAAAGGAAACTATTTACTAAGTGAAATTTATTTTTCAAAAGAAAAGTTTGATTTTTTTTTGGCTTTTCAAATTTTTATATGTTTTTGTTTTTGAATTTTCAGATTTTCAAATATTTACCTAAAGGAAAATTTTTTTGTTTTTGTTTTTACAAAATGGGAATTTGATTTTTTTTGTTTTTGTTTTTGAATTTTTTTTCTTTTTGAAAAGATTTTATATTTTTTTTTGGATTATTGTTTTTGATTGAAAATTTTCAAAGGAAAGGAAAACAGATTTATTTTTTGGAATTCAAAATTTACAAATTTATTTTTTGGTTTTTTTTATATTTTGGATTTTTGATTTTTTTTAAAATATGCATGAACTAATGCAACTAAATGAATGCAAAGGACTTAATTACAATTTTCTATCCTTAGTAGCTCCTAATCCAAAATTGTATAATCACACTTTGTCTTAAATTAACAAAAATATTTCTCAACCAGGTAACGGGCAGGGGTTATCATTGCACCACGAATCACCGTAGCAATGCAACCGAAGGTTTAAGTACCTTCAAAGGAACAACCAGTATAATATTTACGAATCATCGTAATATTTATAAATGGTTATTACTCTACCGTAGCCTAGACACCAAGAAATAAACTTGTTCAAAGAAGATAATTGTAAAGATACAATTAAGCCCTAGGTGAGCTCGCGACACCCTTAAGTCGAATGTCTAACCTTTATTATTAGTCAAATTCTACGATGAAATGCGATTTGTGGGCTAAGGAAAGGGTGATGAAATCTCTCACCTTATGTGAATTGGGGTATTTCCCTTAGAAAAGAAAATAAGATGGGATGAATGTAAAGCAGAAATTAAACGTGAATTTACAATGCAACTAAAATGATGTTTGTTTTTTTTTTTGGATTTTTGAAATTTTTTTTATATATAAATGCAAATGCAAGAAACCAACAATGCAATTCAAATAAAAACACGATACCAGAGCGTGCAGAATAATTAGCAATATTTTTTTTAAGCAGCGATTTTTTTAATAAGCAAGCAATTTATTTGGGAAGAAGAGGCACGCGAATGATTCTTCCTTATCTGCTTACAACCTGAAAATAAAACAAGATATATATACAGTTTTTCTTTTTTTCTTTTTTTGTTGTTTTTCTAATCAAAGAAGAGACTAAAACACACACAAAATACAAAAGAACTTGCTTGCAATGTTTTTTATCAAAGAAGAACTAAAACAAACTAAAAAAATTAAAAACAAAACACTTGAAAATAAAACAAAATACAAAAGAACTTGCTTGCAATGTTTTTTTTAAATGGAAAAGGAAGAACAATTTGGTAAACAAAAGAATTTAAAAAAAACCAGTAGGGCCCGCCCCAAAATCAAACCCCACTACCAAATCGAAAATTACAATAATACTTTCCTCTATAAAAACCAAAATCGCGAAGTAAAAAAAAGGAAAAGGCGAAATCGTAATCACGATAAAAAAAATTGAAATTGGTAATGCGGGATTGGGTTGCGATCATGTTGAATTGCAGGAGTTTGTCGATTCTTGGCGATTGCAAGAGTTGTGGAGATTTGGCGTTGATGAAGTGAAGGAGATAGGAGGCGATGGGAAGATGCGGGTTTGCGATTTGGTAAGGCTGCGGTTTCGAGAAGGAAGGAAGTTCGTATCGGTTCAGGGAGGATTTGGTGACGGAGGCTGCGTTGATAATGGTGATTGGCGAACTGCGCAGTGTGCGTGGGTTAACTCCCAGGCGAGGGAGTATGATAGTGGAAGGGGCAGGTGATGGTGAGACGCAATTTGTTGTATTGTTCCAGAAGTTGAAGTCTTGTACAGGTAAATGGATGTTATTGGTAGAACTGCTGTGGTTTGTGTTCAAGGCAGAAGCGTGGGCAGTTGTGGTGGAGTTCTCACTACACCATAAATGATATTTTGATACGGCTAAAAGCCGTATCAAAATATGTTGTCGTTATCGTTTAGATACGGCCGTTAGCCGTATCTAATATGTCATTTAGATACGGCCGTTAGCCGTATCTAAATGAAAGATTAGATACGGCTAAAAGCCGTATCTAATTGACACATTAGATACGACTAAAAGCCGTACCTAAGTGTTCTATTAGATACGGCTTTTAGCCGTATCTAATTGAACAATGAACTACTGCCTATTTGTCAACTAGATACGGCTTATGGCCGTGTTTAACTAGTCATTTAGATACGGCTTTTAGTCGTACCTAATGGATCAATTACCTGCTCAGATACTGCACATATACCATGGACATACAACAATAGTTCATATCCAATACCACAGATATAATCATTCCGAGACATCAAAACAAATAATATTATAGACAGTGCACATTCAAATGATTCAATAATCTGCATTGCAATGCGTAATAACTTAACAATATCATTACATAATACAGATACTACATACTAGCATTTAGCACATTAGTACATTGCAGTATAATACGGATACTACATAGCTCATAGCACTACCACTAAGTATGTTATAGTTGTTCATACTTAATAATTAGTAACATTACATAATACAAATGCGAGGCAGCGGTGCAACAACTCAACTCAACAGTGCACATGTCATCAGGAAGATCACCTGCAGTCAGATTTGTGATAGAAAACAGGGTTAGCAACCGAAATCGAACAATACACATGGTTCAGGTACAAGTACCAAGTATCAGGGTACAAAGTTCTTGCTATCAAGAGCTCATAGGCAACAAAGAGCTCACAGGCAATACAAAACAACTCACCTATTTACATAATGTTCTTGCTGTAAGTGAAGATACAATTTTAATGCAGATACAAAACAGGCATCTCTAATTTTTAATGCAAACACAAAGTTTCTGAAAGTTCATATTTAGAATAAATGAAGATACATTTTTATGTAGATACAAAATTTCAAAAAGTCCACATTGAACAGATAATAGATGATGGTATAATTCTTTTAGTGCTACTGCTTATATAAAATTCTTGTGATGTCCATTCTCAAATCAATAAACTATAATGAAAGAAGCATCTTTCATCTACTAACCCATGAAAACATCTTTACTAACCATAAAACTGAATAATTCATATCAAATGAAATTTTCACCATTATTTTTCTACATTAACAAAATAATGTAAACTGACACATCATCATTTTTAATGGAAAATGAACCAGTATGTGAATATAGGAAAAAAATCTCAACTTGGGAACTTGGAAAAGTATTTCCTAAAGTAAAACTTCAAAAGCTCATCTAGACATGAAATCACACAACACTATGTGCAGAGAACATTCCTACTACATAGAGCAAGAAATTTCCAGGTCATAATTTATTTTTATACTGAATGTAATATTGTAAATTTTGTACTTTATTGTAAAATAATTTATTGTTTCGTGACTGTGGTTTTCTAGTCTTTTATGGAATTGATTTACCAACACTTTTAAAGAGGGAGATTGATAATCTCGGCTACTGGTAAATATAGAACAATTCATGTGTATCCTTACATTAGCATAATGAAACTGAAATAAAAAAATAAACAGTAATGCATAGCAGGTATTAAGAATGGAATAGAACTAAAACACAAGTGTATATATTTTTTTGTAAAGGTTATCCATGTCATCATTGTAAACATTGACTTCAATGCTGCAGCAGATCTATAAGCAGGTAGGTGCCACTTTGTAGTTTATTTGAATTGACATTAATACATTAAGGTGTAATCGTTGATTCTCATTACAAATCTGAATTAATAAAGAAAACATAATGGACTTAGAGTTAGATCATCATAATACCGAACCACTTTGGAAATCTTTATGCTGATTTTCTCATGACCTTATTTTATAGTTCTTTCTATCACATTCATTGTTTAATTAAACAATCCTCTTACTTTATGTTTTGCGGAAAAATGTATATCAAAAGTTTAACTAAGGGGAAGAAAATGAAAAGTCAATTGAAATCAATTTAAAAATTATGGATGTTCTCGTTATCAACTTGTAAAATAATCGTGACACGTACTGTTGAGAAAAATTATTTTACAATAAAGTACAAGTGAAAGGGTACAAGTGAAAGGGTGCAAACTTTATGATTCCATATTTAAAGCACACTGTACTGCATATAAAAAGTCTTTTACTATACATACTCAAAAAATAAGATGTCAAACTTATAAATGTAGATTATACATCAAACACTAAGGCTCTAAAAGAGACTCGTGCATCCCAAAAATGTGCAAAATACTGTTCGAAAATCAGGTCCAAGGAAATAAATTTGGTGCAACATGCTAAAGATGTTATAAGACTGGACCTTGGTGCAACATGTTATAAGACTAACTTATCGAATTTGGTGCAACATGCTAAAGATTTTCAAAAACAATACATAATAAAATATTAACATAAACAGAAAATATACCTGCTCCAACGTCTAAAGATATCAAATAATACACTTCGGATGGCACACATATCCACCCACTCCAACATCAGCAAAGGTCTCTGCAAATTGATGATTTATTTTGCTGGTTCTCTCATCTGGTAGCAGTATATTGTCCAACACCAATTTTTCATGTGTGGATGGTACAGATTTCCCATGGATTTTGGACGATGTAGAATCTCGGCATACAGTACCTGTTGCAATAAAGATGTCTAGATCTATCCAACAAAATAACTGCTCGAAAGCAACTAAAAATAGAAAGCATGTAATAAATACTTGTTGCTATTATGTCTAAATCAGAGTTGAGGATTTCACATTTTTGATTGTTCGCTACATTGGTCAAATTCTGGAACTGAGAAGCAATGAATTCAGGAGCATTGAATTGTGTGGCGCGTCCTCCATCAGAAGAATTGACCGGTGCGCGAATTCCCTATTCGATGTTTCCCACCATGTTGATCAGAACCTCCATTTGCCCAGACAAATTTTCCACTGTACCCTCCAAACTTCCCACCCTCATTTTCAACTCATCATGCTCTCCATGAACATGTCTGAGTCGTTTCTCTACAATGGCACAAGCCTTAACTTTAGTCTTTGGTATAATTGTCCCAACACTATGGCTCCTACCCCTTGCATCCTTACCAAGCACTTGTGATAAGATGTCTTCATCCACTATCAATTTTTCTTCATCACTATCAGTGATCTTTTCCTTCGCTTTCGCAATTTGATCCTGAAATATGATAATACTTATATGAATAAGGAATTTTAAAGAATATGCAAGCTAGTATTTGTTTAACTTACGAAGTATAAAGAAGTGGCATCTGATATGCTACCATCTTTTTTCGTGTGTGTCTTTTCCCATACTTGACGACGATTGATATTTGTTGATGGACTAGCAGCGATCTGCAATACATAAAATATGTTAGTTGCGATTTTGACCATTTTTGAAAGAAAATGAATATAAATTACCATTTCTTGTTCTAATTTAGCATGACTTTTACGTCCTGCATGGTGACCATAACTGAGCAATGCTATGTTCTTTTTGCCTGACTCCCTTCTTCCGCTCGCTTCAAGCGTTGCTTCATTTTTTATGAACTCTTCCCAATCTTCTTGAGCAACTGTAGGTGGGCAATTTTTCAACCGTTCTTCATCATTGTTGAAAGTGTCATAATAAGCTGCTCTCAAATTTTTCTTGTATCTCCTAAAAGCCTTGGCCATTCTCTTTAAAAACATTTCCTTTGAAAGCGGATCGATCTCATAAATTTTCTGCAAAAATTATATCAGTGTAAGCATATGCATATACACATAAAATTTCCACCGAACCCTAAAATGATTTAACACACATGATTTTATATCTTCTGTGTACACTGTTGGCACTGTTCCAGTATTAACGTTGGCCACTTCTTATACATCCTGAAATCAATAACATATATAAGCAATCAACTAAGACCTTTAAGCTTCATTTTTTTCTTTTCTTTTTATTTGTTCTTTGACATATTTGTTACCAGTAAGCAATGATATTATAACTGATACTGAAACTTAATACCAACCTGATATACAAAATACTAATAAGTCTGTAGCTTGCAAATTTTAAGTGTAGTTTGTTTGTGACATAAATTTAAGCTTTTAGTTTTGTTCACGTCTATAGTATTATGTCACTACCAAAATTCAAAATATTACAGACCACCAAATATGCCTCTATTATTTAAAGTAGATGCACAAAAATAAACAAGCTTTCCTCTAATAGCATGGGAGGCAAATTAATAATAGCACTAAAAAATCAAGTCCCTGATAATTATTAATGGCAAATTATACAGATGAATCGCCCCTATTGTTATGCATGACAAGTAGGATTAATTCCAAGATATAAAGAAATAAACAAAGTGCTCCTACTAGCAATTAATCCCAAAAATTAATTTCAAGACCGAGTTTAATACACAGCTCTAATATAAATAACATTTTTTATGATAATAACCAAATTAACAAACACTCATTTAATTCGAGCAGAACTGTATGAAAGCAAAATTGAGGCAAATATTGTAGCATTTGAAAATTTCAAAGACTTGGATGGTATTAACATTCCACAATAGTAAAATATTAGTATATAACAGTTTACAACAATACAACTATTCATAGCTATATCTAATAAAAGTTTATATGTATATGTGTGTAGGTGGGTGTGTGGGTGGATAGTGAAAATACTAAGCACCTCAGCTAGATTCCATGGGCGAATCCCTTCTTTAGTAAACAACTAGAGAAGATGTCCAACTGACTTGTAATAAGATACTAAGCACCTCAGCAAATAAATGTACACATTACACAAGCATACCCAACTGACTTGAAAATATAAACACAACAAAACACAAAAAGTCATCATGATTCATGCCTACTAAATCTTTTTTAAACTATATAACTACGAGTTTATCCAATATATGCATTAAAGATCAATACTTGAGTGATTCAAAAATATTTAGACAAGTATTCAGACAAGTATTCAGATATGGAAGCTAATCGAGTGATGGATTTATAGTTTAAATTGGTTCCAAACAAAAATATTTACCTACCACCAATTCGTTCCAAACGTTGTCCTTGTATATTCTGGGTACTTTATCCCAACTTATATATGATATCGGCACATGAGCTCTTACTAGTTTACCAAGCATAGTAGCGATTTTTCCAACGTTATCTGAGACCGGAATACCAAGTAAGTTTTGATCAACTTTCTTCGCCTCTGAACATGATGAATGTGAAGATGTTGGATTTTTTGACATAGTTTCCTGCAAAATATAATATTACTAACTATTTTATTAGTACACAGTACAACTACAGATTATTATATACAAAAAGAAAGAAATACCAACGGTGCATATATCAATCTAAATACAGGGTTCATGAATTGTTTAAACTTCAAGGTTGTTCTAATTTTTTTGTAGTTGAAAGTAAGAATGGGTCCAAACAGCAACAATGTATACAACAAGCAGGGTGATGATCAAATGACTCAAGGTACAAGATTTCAGGCTTCAAAGAAACAGGCAGCCAATGTACAATGAAACCAAGACATAGTCAGGTGCAACCAAGAAAATCAAAACCATGTATAAAATATTCAAAACCATACATACACACAATCGTGCAATTAAAAATATACAGACACACAATCATGTGATGTACGAATACTAATAAGTTAACATATGGATTTGGTAAGGTCTTTTAATTTTTCATTGTCTTCAAAAGCTGATTGATAGACGGTAGGGAACTCAATGTCATCCACATTTGTAGTCAACCGTTTTGGTGTATGCAAGACCACAGACCATCCGTTATTTTTTAAATCTTTTGAGTAGAACACTTGACTCGCTTCTGATGCAAGAATAAATGGCTCATCATTCACGTTATTTTTGTTCTTCAATTTCCCTAAATTAACCATGATCAGGTTTGAAATGAGATCTATTTTGTAACCATTGACCTTATCCTCGACCTTTACCCAATCACAATAAAAAATTGTTTGTTTGAAATCAGTGTAATCCAACTCAAGTATCTGTTGAATGACTCCGTAATACGTTGTTTCTGCTTCCTTATAATTTTTATCCTTACCACTCGCTCTAAATTTTGTAATTGCTCTCATGCATACACCGCTATTTTGTGTTACCATACAGTCTTCGTACTTTTTAGTGGAAAATGAAAATCCATTCACTTGGTACTTCATATAACTACGCGTCATGAACTTCGGCCCGTGCATTAGCCGCCACAGAGTTGGATCAACATCGATGGTCTTTAACAACTACATAAAACAAAATAAGTCAAAAAGCATGGTCACAAAGGTGTATTGCCCACTTATAAACACGTGAAATACTTAAGACGATGTAATACCTCGTTACGTAACCATAGAGTAAAACTTTGAACGGCTTCCACAGTCGTAACCCTGCCCCGAGGTTGAAATCTAGTACTTTTCACATAGGAGTTATACCTCCTACGGAAAACACATATCAAAATGTATATATAAATTGAATTAAAAAAATTGAAATTCCGGAC
Organism: Allium fistulosum; assembly: GCA_030737815.1. Classification (NCBI taxonomy): domain Eukaryota; kingdom Viridiplantae; phylum Streptophyta; class Magnoliopsida; order Asparagales; family Amaryllidaceae; genus Allium; species Allium fistulosum. Next base: position 922,756,284 of record CM060901.1, read on the forward strand.
AAGTTCGTGAACTTACTTCTTCCATTCATCCAATCCATCGTACTTATTAAGGACCCATCTACGCACTTGTTCAAACTGCACTTGGGTTAACATTATGTCTTTACCATTATCCAGAGGTATCTCACCAGCAAACTCATCGTCCTCATCTAAAAACGCTTCGCGAGTATGTTTATGATTGCCATCACCACCATTTGGAATATATTCCATGCAGTAAAGACTAGCTTCTTGTATCCTTCTGCAATACACCCTTCAATGTATCTTTTGTTGCGCACATATCCTTTATATGTTTTCATCAACCTATGAATGTGATAAATTATATACTGTAGACGGTAGCTATTTATATCAAATAATGATGTACATAACTGAAATTAGAAATTTACCGTTCAAAGGGATACATCCATCTATATCTGACAGGGCCACAAATCAATGCTTCATTGGCTAAATGAACCATAAGGTGGACACTGATATCAAAAAATGCAGGTGGAAAATGTTTTTCAAAAACACACATTGCTTTTACTAAGCTAGCCTTTGCTTTTAAAAGATGTTCCCTATTGATCACCTTTGAACACAAAATGTTAAAGAATAAACTAATACGATGAACAACATTTCGTAGATCCTTATGTTGTGGATAAGAATGTTGAAGCAATACCGGAAGAAAATGTTTCATTATGACATGGTAATCATGTGACTTCATATTTCTTAGTTTAGGAGGATTGATGCTCACATTGTTATGGAAGTTAGAAGAGAATTTGTTAAGCACTTTCAAAATTTTAAAAACGGTGCAAAACCATATCTTTTCTTCTTTGCTCAAAGTGAAAGTTGCCTTTGGTATGATTATTTTATTTGTTTCAGGATCTTCCATCACCCACAACTTTTGTTTTATACCTATGATTTTCAAATCCTTACGTGCACTGATGCCATCTTTTGACTTATCTTTATGGTCCATAATGGTGCTGATGAGATGCTCCGTGACATTCTTCTCCGTATGCATAACATCAATATTATGTCGGATCAAATTTGCTTTCCAATATGGTAAATCAAAAAAGATAGACCTTCTAAACCATCCAGAAATATTGTCAACTTCTTCATTGGTTGACTTTTTCCATTTTCGACCAATTTCTTCTTTTTGTTTACCAACTTTCATTTTGATATTCGCTACTTTCTTTTCAACTTGAAAACCAGTCAATGGCCATTTAGGACGACGAAGTTCTTGTTCGTTGTTGAAATTTGTCTTATCGTATCGAAACTTATGTTCGTTAGGAAGAAACATTCGATGTTCCATGTAACACATCTTATTACTTTCAGGAAGATGATAAGAACAAGTGTTTTCCCCACAAACAGGACATGCAAAGTAACCATGAGTTGTACATCCTGATAAAGTCCCAAAAGCAGGGTGATCATGGATTGCCCACAACACCCTAGCTCTCATTGTGAACTCAGATTTATTTAACGAGTCAAATGTAACGACTCCTTTCCATAACTGCTTTAACTCATCAATCAACGGCTGTAAATAAACATCAATATCCTTCCCTGGTTGTTTTGGCCCAGAAATCAACAATGTTAACATTGAGAACTCCCTTTTCATGCACATAGACAGAGGAAGATTATATGGTACTACAATTACTGGCCAACAACTGTAATGGTTAAAGAGAGAAGCATGTGGACAGAAACCATCTATTGCTATTCCAAGTGTGACATTTCATGGCTCGGCAGCAAAAGTTTGGTCAAAAGAATCTACGGCTTTCCATTGAGAAGTGTCACATGGATGACGCATTACGGTTGGATCAGACTTGGCACGACCATGCCAGGTCATCGCATCTGCTATCCATGGTACAGTATACAGTCTCTTCAATCTAGAAATTAAAGGAAAATGTCTTAATGTCTTTCAAGGTACTTTGGTGAATTTTCTCTCTTCGTTGAATGATGTCAGATATTTTGGTTCATTCCAATTTGTACAAGAAACTTTTTTCGCATCATCTTTCCAGTTCAATATGCAATCACTAATGCATGCATCATAAGTTTTGTAATTCATCCCAACTTTCTTAATGATCTTCTTCATGTCGGAGTACTTTGTCGGCAGCGTGTTACCTTCGGGAAGTAACTCCTTTATTAGTTCGAGGAGTGCAGTCACACCATTATCTGAAAAGCCGTATTGGGTCTTCAAGCTATTCAGTTTCACAATGACATACAGCTTCGTAATCCCTTTTGAACATGAAGGATAAAGTGGCTCTTTTACGCTACCAAAAAGTGATTTATACTTCTTACTTCCATTGGCCTGCCATTCTGGATAATCAGTAGACTGCTCTCCAACATTAGCATGATCAGGAAACAGATTTTTAGGTTGAAAATGATGAAATCTATCTGCATCATTGACCAGATCTTCCATCCTAATATGTTCAGATTCGTCAGTAATTGTGGCATGACTAACTGGTTGTTGTTTTTCCATCTCCGCCCTTTTTTCCCCATGAAAATACCACACTGTATATGATTGGATAATACCCCATCTAAGCAAATGAAAATGAATGTCATCTAATTTGATCGTCTTCATATTTTTGCACCGGGTGCAAGGGCATAAATACACTCCTTTCTTACCACCGTTTTCTGCAACAAAACTAATAAACTTCTGCACCCTGTCTATATAGTATGTAGATCTTAGATCAGATTCGTTTATCCATTGTTTGTCTATACTGAAAGACATACTGCCCTCCTATATCATATATAACAGAACATGAGACGTGAATATAATTTTACCTTGGTATAAATGAAGAATATTTTTTGTCCCATTATATATGTAATAAAGTGGTATTAAGATCATATAATCCCTACATGTAATTAATATTTAAGATTTGGTAATACAAGTAAAATCCAATTCTTGAAAGTTAAGGAAAATCGATAATGAAAACACAAACCTTTCAACATGCAACGGTAGCTTTTTTATTGTTGATGCGGATTGACATGGACGTATTAACTCATAATATCAGACATGCAATTAATTTAAATACAGACATACACGATGGAAGAGGAGCAAAATAATATAGTATAGATACCACAAATACAAATGACATGCCAAGAAATATGCAATTACCAATGTTCAGTAGATACCAACAAGTACAAATCAACAAAATCGAAAGTGAAATGTAATAAATTCTTAAGCTCTGACTTATTAAGCAAACGGTTTTGGAGCCATGAATACTTTAAAATAACAATTGCCATATAAGATGCATCTGTTAATTACCAGTAGCAAATTAACCTTTACAGACTCAAAATTGAAGCAAAAGTCAAATGACACAAGCTTTGTTGCTTCAAAGAGTGATACCACCAAACAAAAGCTACCCGTAAAAGAACTATAAAGCAGCATAGCTTTCGATCTTGCATGGAAGAATAACAAAAAAAGGAAGGCAAATTGAAGAAACTGTAGATATGAGCAAGAATGGGGCATTTAATATATGCAATAATGCACATTTACCACTTTTATCTGCTCGCAAAAACTCACTCATATTTTATACAGTCTTAATTTTTTGTACATTAACAACTCTTGTTATTTTGGAATATGCATAGGTGATATATATATATATGGGGTATGATCATTCATGTGCGAATCATAGTAAGAGAACTTGTCCATTCATGCAGTATATAAATGCATGATAAAATAGTTAGACAGGTATATGCATACACCATACTCAAAAGCATGAGTTCATCCTGGTATCATAACTTTAAAATCTAAATTTCAAATAGGGAGTACAACGTATATTATTTGTATGTAATTCTCCTTTAAGGAGTATAGTATTAATCAATGCATATTTTAGAACACTAGAAAATGTAATAATGACTTTGTATTTTCATAAATAAATGGGAGTGCTTCATCGCACTCTCTTAAACTCTACAATATGGATATTAAAGGATAGAATAGTTCTTATAATTTAGACCAAGTACCATAAAAAGGATAAGATAAGATGATAAGATAAATAAAATTGGTAGACATGCATAATTCAAACCTACTTAGTTGGCTTTATCATCATAATTCATGTATGCATAGTTGCCTTTTAACTAGGCGCAGATGCTGCAATGGGTACCAAACTCTCCATAAAACTGGTTACCATGTATATGCGCATATGCGGATCTCTGTACATGTTTTAAGCATACATTTTTGATCGCACTACAGGTATTATCATTAAAAAAAGAAAGTTGGATGTCTAAAGTTTACGTGGCCTTGGGGCGAAAATTCTATATTGGCTCTAAGCATTAAATTATGAAGAATACATTTTAGCATAAAAATAACCGTATAATATATTCTAAAGATTCAAACCTGTAGCATGTTAAATGGTATCTACATCAATGTCAACCTTTAGATGAATGAAAAACATACAATGTTTACATAGAAAAGGCCACAAATAATGGGCTCTTATTTGGGATTGGGCCCTAGTAGAACGTCCAAAAGTGATCCATGCCCATAGTGGGCCTTGCTAGATCAGATTCAGGATTCAATGAGGACAATGCTTTGTTTCACAGCCACGTCTTATGAATTCATTTCTATTCATATGGATCATTTTTTGTTTTGAAATGAGGATTTGTAGTTAATTATTCTAAAGTTTTTATTGCCTATAAATTGTAGTTAGTTTTGTCCCATAGTCACAAATATTTACCACAAACATCATTAACAATTGGCCAGAATTCAAAGCTCGTAAACCATCATTACATTGGTTCTTGAACATATATGCTGGGATAAATTTTAAGATGAGGTAACCAAGTATTGGACACACTTATCCATAAATTTAGTTCAAACTTAAATTTTGTAGGCGATTTGCGAATTACAGCGAAAAAAATTGTATATGGATTGTTCCAAAGTCAAATTGTAAATAAAAACTTGCATTATTTTCTTGAAGCCAAAGGCACTTTAAGTAGCACTATGCAACATAATACCCAACCTATACATATTGATTAACATATGAAATTACTTTATTGAATATATAATGAACTACCTATTAACAAAAAGAAGTAGCAAATTGTATATAAGTAAATAGTTTCTAGTCATAAGTTCAAAAAATACTTTACCATTGGCAATTTCCGAATACCTAGATTAAATCATGTTATAACTAAAGTCCCTATTTAGATATGGACTGAAAATATACCATTACTTAGGAAAATAACAAAGGTTTTCTTTTAGAAAATGGCATTTAGGAATATGAAAGAAAAAAAACATTCTACATATTTACCTCATAGATTAATCACTTGTTAGTTTAAAAGCAAATTTGACATGATTGATAAAATTATTTAGTTATAATAAGAACTTGGTATTCTAATTTTTTGGAGTGATAAAAATTCTGTGTGTGTCATATGGTAATTATCTGTATAGCATTTAGCAATTGCGTAACATAAGCCAAAGGCACAGTAGTTAAATCTTTCATAAATCTTGGTTTTATCACATCAATTTACCCGACTACTCCCAGTAGCCAAAATGTATAAAGGTATGGTATTGTACTAAGCAAGGACTCTGATCGAAGAAAATAATTCTAGTCGGAAAGGAAAGAGACACCGCTAAAAAAAATAAAGATAACTTCCAAAGAAATTCTTATATTAGGATTCAACTATAAACAAGAGATCAGATTGAAGAACTAGACAAGCAATTTCTACTCTACAAAAATATATCATAATTTGCAACGATCTCCGTTCTACCATTTCGTTCAGTCTATTAATAAAAATACATTGTAACTCAAAATAAAAATGTAAAGATAGAATATGAGGCTATGATTTATGAAGATATAGATAATGTAGGTCAGCAGTAGACTGAAACTCTAAAAATCTAGTCTCTTTTATTTTCATGTTGTGTTATTTTCTTTTCCCCTTATTTTCTTTAATTTCTGTTTATTTTAGATTTGAATTTTTTGATTATTTATGATCTTAATACAGTTTATGGTCTGAATCTTGACAGGAAACTAAATCCAATATTACCAATAATACAATATATTGATAAACACCTAAATTCAGTCATACCAATAAGTTAATATCCTAAATGTAACACCACCAACCTAAACATAACATCACCAACTAAATTCAATCACAATGGTGACATAATTGGAGACTACATATCAGTTTAACATAGGGACCTCAACTTCAACACTGTTTAGTAGATCAAAAGGAAGAAATTAAAAGGAGAAAAAAAATAGAAGCACCATCCCATTTGGATCCAACAAAACAGGAACAAAACAGTTATAGCTAATTCAATGGATTTTCATCATAATGAACATACATGTTTAACATGAATCAAGTAACATGAAAATCCAATATAATAATATCATCCAAAAGCATGAATAACATGAGTATCTAAACGATGCCAATTATAATTATACCTGAAACATAGACCATGAAAATATTCAGCCCTTGAAGTTAATCAACAAAGGAACATCGTTGTTTCTGAAAATTAAGAAGGTGAAGTGAATCGGTAAAGGCATGTAGAAGATTCTAAAATCGAAAACTTTGTAAATAAGGATTGGAAATTACCTGAAATGCAAAGCAATGTGAATTCAAACATGGGAAATGAGAGAAGATAATTTAAGAATTAGTGAACTAGCGAATTAGCGTTTGTGAAGAAAGAAATCTAGATTTAAGAATTAGCAGGAATGAAATAATTTGGGGAAAATAATTTGCACCAAAAATTAGCAGGAACGAAATGGAGTAGATCTGGGGCGTGTTTTGGTAGTAAAAAGTTCGCACCAAAAACTAGCACGAATTAGATACGGCTAAAACATGTATCAAATTTGATATGGCTAAGAACCGTATCTAAATAGGGGGAAATCGAATTATTTGGAGGAAAGATGTGCGTATTGGGTGGAAAAGTTTGCGCCAAAAATAGGCACGAAACTAGATGCGGCTTAAAGCCGTATCAAATTTGATACGGCTTTTAGCCGTGTAGAATACATTAGATACGGCTATTAGCCGTATCTAATTTGGTACGGCTTTAAGCCGCATCCAATAAGGCGGATGGAGGAGTGGCAAAAACAGCTTTTTGGTGTTGTGTCTGGTGGTAGCTAGAGTTCGATTCAATGAAGTGGAGGTTGAATTTGGGTGTGACTGATGGGGGTGCTTCTCGTTGAAGGCTATTTTACTCATAGGGGTTTTGGAGGAGTTGCTATAGTTTTTGCTGTCAGTAGATGTTTCAGTGAAGGTGTTTGTGGCAGTGACTTTTGTGGAGGACTGTAGTGTGTGGTTTTTGATAAGAGGGGGGAATGGAGCAGTATGTGTAGGCAGAAGGGAAGATGAATGGCAAAGTGAAGCAATGCGATGGTATTTGACAGGAAGAGGTTACTGAAAACAGAAGTGATGGTGGTGTTTGGGATTGTAGTCGCGTGCAGTTAGCAATAGTGGAAAGGGTAATGAATTTGTGGTTGTGGTTGTGGCAACAGTTCAGTGGAACTGTGGTGGTTCTGTTGGCAGTTTTGATCAGAAAGCAGAGGGATGGTGATGTTATTTGATGAGGTTGTGAAGTTGATTAATGAAGTGAATGGTGTATGTGACAGTTTTGTAGAGGATGGATGGGTAGTGTGTTGAATGCGAAAGAGGTTGATGATGTAGATGGGCTGTATTGGGATGAAGTATTGGATGAGGAGTGCAGAGTCGCTAGGCAGTAGTGGTAGTAGTGGGCAGAAGGTGGTGGATGAGTGTGATGAAGTATGGTTTCAGACTACAGTTGTATATGTGCAGGTTGGAGCAGTGATGACTGAAGTAGTTTATAAGGTAGCAGCAGAAAAAGGTGAAACAAGAAAAGGTGGAAGTAGCTGGTTTGTAGAAGTCGACTGTGATCAATGTTTGTAGACCGTTGACAGGGTTATGCTAGTGGTCTTCAGTGATGTCTGGTGGTTTGTTTGGTAGCAGCAGATAGGAGGGGTTGGGCTTGTGAAGGATATCTGTGCAAATGTGCACATACACAGTAGTGTATTGCTATTTGATGTGGGCAGTGATTGGTTGGTGGAGCAGGGTTGTTTGTTCAGGTTTGTATGTGCAAGTAGCTGCTGATGGATGGGAAATGTATGCTGGTGGTTTTGGAGTTTGTGCAGGGGGCTAATGGTATGTTAGTGTTGATGGCTGTTAAGGCAAAGGATGGTGGAGTATTGTACTGAATGATAGTGTTGTATTGAAGTAGTTTGATGGCAGTTGAAAGTTGTGGTTAGCAAGACAGTGGTATGGTCAAGGGATGTTCTGGTGGGGTAGCCAAGGGGCAGGCAGTGTGCACTATTGCATAGAACACAATGCCAAAATTTTTTGTATATTTTTTTGAAAATGAAATGCAAATTGATGTAAAATGTAAAAAAACGAAATGGAACAAAATTTTGAAAATGAAGTTGTGTATAATTTTTTTTTAAAATATGCAAATGCTATTGCAAATAGACCTAGAAAACAGACACACAAACACAAGGCAAACAAAAATCACACACAAACTCACAAAATATTTTTTTTCTTTTTTTAAATACAATACACACACAAAACAAACACACAATAAATCAAAAGAAAATAATTCGAAGAATAAAAAATAAAATCAAAACTATTCCCTGACAACGGCGCCAAAAACTTGTTTAACGCCGGAATTTCTATCGAGTTAGAAAACCACCGAATTAAATTTATACCGCAAGCACACGACATACAAAAGTTAGTACGTGGCGAGTACGGGTCGATCCGCATGGAATTATTAAAATTTAAAAATCAATTCAATCAAATTATACCAAATGGAGAGGAAATTGTTAACTACAAGCAAAATGAAGCTAAAACTAGAATTAAAATGAGATTAAAAACTATGAGATTAGAGAACAATTTAGAGGCAAATCCACTCTCATATTTTTGTAAATCAACAAACAAATAATTTATGATCTCTAGTTTTGATATTAAGTGAAATAATTATTGCATTTATCATAAGTATGGTTTATTTATGTTATTAATTAACATAACTTAAACCATCAAACTATAATACAACAAATAAACCACTTATAAATTCTAATGAAAATGAAGCCAAAGCAAAAGCTATTTTAAGTATGATCTATTTACTATTGTAATTAGTAATATAGATCATCAAATTTTGTTTTTACTTCCATTTCAAAATCAAAAATCAATTAGCAAATGATGATGTAAATTGTGTTTATGTTGAATAAGAATAGATCATTTGCAAAAGCAATATAAGCTATTAAACCCACTTGTATAAACTTATATCAAAATCATTTTTATGAAGCACAAATAAAAGAGATCATAAATCATAGAAATGTTGAAATTACATAAAGTTAGAGAGCTTCATTATCTCTAAATCAAAGGGTTTAGCTACTCATTTGTGTTATCAAATCAACACTTGTAAATTTCAACATTAAAAAGCAAAGAAATGAAACTAAGAAAAGGAAGAAAGAGAGATTAACTACTAACTACTTGCATAAAAATTAAAGCTACACTACTTGTATGAATGTAAATCTAAGCTATAAACATGAAATGAGAGAAAGCATAGAAATAAAGATCAACATAAAGTAAAGAAAAACAAGTAGAAAAGAGAAGAGAAAGATGATAGGAAGCTATTTTTATTTCATGAAACATTTTGTTTACAACTTTCTTTCTAATTTTCCTAAGTAGAATGAGAGAATAGAAGATCATTTACATGTACATAAGAGGGCTATTTATACATGCATAGAACCCTAATTCAATTTTTAGGGTGCTTCCCAAAATGCCCTTTAGGAAGTGTGGCCTCCAAGCAACCATTAGCCACTAATTAATCCATCATTAAATGTGCATGAAGCTTTAACCTCTACTTAGTTGTCCATTAGCTTCTAATTGTAAATTTAGGTAAGTGGTGGGGTCCTCCATGATCATGAGCTTGAATTATTTCCTCTTCATTCCTTTGTATTCCCTTGTGCATGCATATATCTTCATGAAACTCTCTTCCATATGCATCCAAATTCCTATAAAAATTATGAAAAATGTCCAAGTAAAAAGTCTCAAATTAACACATGCACAAAAATGACTATTTTGCCTCTGTATGTAGATGAATATATGATGATTTGAAAATAATTGAATTTTGGTTTTAAACATGTTAAAATACCCAAATATGACATTTATTTAAATAAAAATAGATAAAATATGGATGTAAATATATGCACATTTATGTGCACATCAAAAGCCATATGTATTTTTTAAAATAATCAACAAAAATGACATAACATTTGAAATTATTAATAAAGTAAACAAGAGAAGTTCACTCATTAGAGAATATGATTTCAAGCAGTGAAGTTGAAGTAAAAGTGGAGAAAGGTAAACCATGACATTTATTACATTGACATGCATCAAAATAAATCAGCTTTAATAATTTATAAACAGTTAAAATTTTAATTGCATTATGAAAATATGTGTGTGTGTGTGTGTATAATACATTAGCTTAATAGTTTAATTTATATTTTTACTGCATTAGACTGATCCAGTTAAATAAATGAAATTACTTAATTCAGAGGTATTTAAAATTCTAGCCTTAAAACAATCAAAATTTTAATTGCATTATAAAATGCAGTAAACAATTATATTTTTAGATTCTCGGCTTTAAAAGATTAATTTACATGTTTAACTACATTAGACTAATGTAGATAATACGGAGTATGAGGCTATATGGGGTACAATTGCAATAATTTAACTAAAACACCCCACCTCTATACCAATACTATCCAAGAGTATTTATTACTTAATAATACCATCAAATAATATGGAGAATGAGGCTATATAGGGTACACGTGTGAATATTTCTTTGGACTGACATCGGTACAAATCATGAATCATATAATAAATAACATAGTTGTATGCGGTCTCAGTACAAAGCAATAAACACGTGTGATTCTAGTATGGAACAATACATAGCACATATTAAATGGTAGAATACACATAGTCAGAATGCAACAAATAAAATATTATATATCACATATACATAGTCCACTGGGTTTACAAAACGATAACTTAAAAAAAAACTCCACTCCGAAGAGTAGAGCCCCGCCCCAGCCAGTCCGACTAGAGCCAGGAATGATAGGTTAAGCTTGCCCAGTAGGAAGCATTCGTTTTCCCACTGATTTTAGTTATGCAGGAAACACAACTTCCCGCTTTGAGGGAGTAGGGCAGATGGGTATCGAACTCATGACCTCCTTAACAGGTTGCAAGTGTCTCTACCACTGCGCCATTACTGCGGACCAATGAGGCTACAAAATACAAAAAAGAATGCATCATCCTAATGTAACTACTAGCCTGATCACATCATAACATATACATAATGAGGCTACAAAATACAAAAGAGAATGTATCATCCTAATGTAACTACTAGCCTCCAAAAATATCCACATGTCCAGAGAAACTACCGAGTACCTGTACCCGTACCTGGAATACCTCGAACAAACCGAATATTATAATAACACATGGGTCGGACTATGTCTATAATAAAATATTAATAATGATAATAAATGCGGTACATAGGAACATGACAATGGAAATGTATAAATATATTTTCATGACTTTATATTCATTTTTTTATTATCACTGGTTAATTATATATATATATATATATTATACTTATATGAATTTACATCATGCTTCTATAGATACATGTTCAACTCATCATAATCATATACACACACACACACATACATCTAAATATAAATGGTGACATGTAATGACTGTACGACACACATAAATTCCCATGTAGGGTCATATATCAACAAGTAGGTTATCTAACCCTGTCTATACTTAGGTGAGGGTGTAAATAATATATGCCCATCTATCATTCCATTAGAACCAGATGGAAGACCGATAACCCAAATCCTGCTCTAGAGTCACAAAGGTTCTACAGTCTTGGTTACCTCAAACGATCATCGTGACACATATCCATCAGTGCTCATCAATGCGATGCTACAGTCATGACCCTACAAATGCCCATATTGCTAACAGATATTGGCCTAGATGCCACAGGGACAAACACGCACAATAATAGCACACAACCATATAAATATAGGGGTGTCACAGATCTAGGGAGCGACTCCACGAATAGGCCGTTAGGATGAATGCTAGCCTAATCTAGTCCACTCCAACCCTGACAATAGGAGTACATCATGATAGACGTCACTAGTATCTATAAATATAAGCACTAAGCCTTACTTACCACTAATAGCTCCATCTCATGTAAGCACTAACCTGATATCTTATTCTCATCACTTGAGTGTCATCTACTTACAATGGATAACCAAATGAATATCGCAATGGCATTCCATACCATTAGATGATACTAAGACGTTTATTCATTACTCATCAACTATACTCTATTATGACAATTTTCTATAAAACAAGTTCAATAAATAACCAGAGAAATATTACCGAAAGCCCCATACCAGACGATATTATGACTCTGTTTATTACAAATTCCTCATTGCGCAAAATATCCCCATATATATAGACACACATACGATTAAAAATATTTATAATTTCATCATTGTTTATATATATATATATATATTATTTTCAATTTTGATGTTTAAAATTTAATTATTGAATTCCTATATATTTGTGTGTGTGTGTGTGTTAAATATAATATTATTAAATATTAATACAGTATAAAATTCAATTTATATACATTACTATTTTCTAAGATTTGTTTATATATTTTTATTTGTTATATATATATATTATGTATATTTAATCTATTTATTTATATTATATATTATTTAATTAATTTTTTATAAATAACACGACACTGGTGTGCTACCAGTTGCACCACCAATTGACCGCGTCGGCCCCTAGCGGTCGACTAGTAGGCGGTCGACCGCTGGCCATACCGATTTCACACTTGCCTAAAGCCATTTTTGATTCTATAAGAAAATTCTGACAATCCACTTCACTATCCTCTTCTTCTATTCGATGCACACCTACCGATCAACCATGGCCCTACTAAAGTCGCACTTGCCTGAAGCCATTTTTCGATTCTCTGATCAAATTTTGACAATCCTCTTTATTGTCCTCTTCTTCTATTTGATGCACACCTCACTAATCAACTATACTTCAATCCAAATATACCCATATACAATAAAACTCCTCATAGGATTCAAGATTATCACAACGGATAAAGTTTCATCGATAGAAAATTGGTTCTTCCACGATCAGATAAACACAACATATACTTCAAGCATATTAATATCAACAATAACATGAATTGTGAGTTAAAACATTCACCAAAAGCAAGAACTTCAATTCCCTCTCCTGCTTCTTCTTCTAGCTTGCTTGCTCATGATTTTATTTTGATGATCAAACTATAATTCTTCTTAACTATTGGTGTGGACTGGTGTCATGAAACATATACTTAAATTTGAGATTTTTTAGTAATTTATTTGATTTTTTTAGTTTGAGAAATGAAGAGAAAGAAGTTAAGCTATATGAAGTATGGAAGAAGCAACATCAGGTTACTAAATTTGTGAATGTACCTTTATTTATAAGAATGAGAGAAATATCAAGGAATGGATAAATCTAGACTTTAATTAGGATAATTAAGGGTTTAAGCTTAATTGGGCCTTAATTTATTCACTAATTCACTTTTCTTTCTTTCATAAAATTAGCTTTTTAAATCTTATTCCAGTCTACTAACTCATCAAATAAAATCATGTTTAATTCTTTTATCTTCCACATAACATTATCTACCTCTTATAAAATTATTTTCTATAATTTTTATCTATCTATTTTATTTTTTCTTTAAATTTCAATCTAAGCTTATTTTTAAATTAAATTTCTAATTCCTTTAACAATTAAAATATAATTACTTTAAATAAAATTTCCAATCTTATTTATTTCAAGTATCACTCTTTACTAAATTTAATTAATCCTCTTACTTTAAATTAAAGATTTATCTTTTATAATTTAAAATACCTAAATTAATTAACTAATATTATCTATTAGATAAACAAATCTCTATTAAAATTTTCCCATTAAATTTTCCAATTTATCCTCTATAATTCCATATTTATCCTTTTAGACCTCATTTAAATATTCCAATTTTTATCATTTGATTCCCTTTTAAGTGTTTCTCAATATCAGATTGTTAAAGACTTCTTCCTTTATGAATATTGCTTCATCGTGTTATTGGAGAAAATCTATAACTAACTAGTTAAATTCTAGCTTGTTTACACCGTTTACAAATAACAGACAAAGGACAAAACACGTACCTGACCAATGTGCGTTAAAAAACAAATTAGGATAAGTCCATTCCATATGTTCTTGAGTTTCCCAGGAACAATCCAATGGGTGGCTGGACCATTGCACTTTTACTAAAGGAACTCTCTTACTTCTAAGTTGTTGGACTTTTTAGTCTACTATCCAAACAGGATGCTACAAATAAGTTAGATCAAAGGATATCTCAAGCTCTTGTATGTCTCTCGGTTCCACTACAATCTCTGTATCCTGCAAATATTTCCTTGGTTGAGATATATGAAAGACATTATGGATTCCCGAAAAGTGATCTGAAAGTCCAACACTGTAAGAGACTCTTCTAATTCGTTCAGTAATTAATTTACAACAATTTATATCCGATTAAATACTGTGGTTTTTTGGAGTATTCATCATTACGGTTATGCAAACTCAAAGATGTAAATTCAACCAGCGATTAATATTGAATAATTCGAATATTAATGTTCACACATGTCACCTTCGCTAGTGCTATGACATTTTGGCTGATTTTATTGCTTACACATATTTTTGGCAAAATCCAGTTTTACTATCAGTAGCTAGTAGCAACAATTATGTATACCAATTCTCTTTGTTAACACTATATCACATTAGGACTTGTAGAATTTGGTTTTGGTTAAAATTCAAACATCGTCCACATTTAACTCAATTAGTTCAAAATAAAATCCTTGATTTAATAATAACAATTATTATTAACCATACTACTCTGTCAAAAGACTTTGAATTTGAGTTGACTACTATTGGCCATGATACTAATCTTATATAACTGAGAAGACGTATTCTCTATGAATAGTGTTTCACTTCCAATGGTTCAACACATACCAAGCTATAGCCGTTCAATGGACCGAATGCCATGATTTAACTATAATCAAAGTGGAGTATCCAGACCGAAGTTCAACAATGTTCTCAAGTCAAGAGAACTGTGTAATATTGTCACTTCGAGATTCTCTATTTGACCTTAGTAATATTAACCAATATGAAAACTCTCGAGTGAGTCTTTCAATATTTATCCAATAACTATCAGTACATAATCCCAGGGTGCCTCCAACAGTCATGAGTAATACACTGACCAATATTTGGAGTGTATTACATACTATATGCTCAATGGATGTATTGATATCTCATCTTAGAACATCTTAACTAGCAATATTTAAAATATATGTTATTTTTAATGCAATAAATTTCTCATGACTGCAATGCGTTGTAAGTACCATTACATAACATATCAATTAAGGAATTTATATTTAATATACTTTAAATTAGTTAATTAATTATATCATAATATGACAAATATATAATAGAAAGAAAACACCTTTTAGTACAATGATTAACTAAGCTTACCAACAGATGCAAAATCTTATTGAATGCACAAGCCAATCGAATACATATGTTCCTCGTATTTTCTTAGAAATAATGATATTAGGATTGCTAGTTTCATTCAAACATATACAAGACCCCATGCAAGTATCCAAGAAAAAATATGACATTTCACATAACTGAAGGCTCCTCTGATTACTGGGTTTCATTTCTAGCTGAGTTTGAAGATGGGGATGGAGATGTTGGTTCAATGCACATCAAACAATTACAATTCTCCATAAATTCACCTTATTATGTTGACTAATATAGTGTTAATTTCATCCAATACTGCATATAAATATTTATATAACATGTACATTAATGCAGTCAAGTTAAAATGAATGGTTAGAGATGAAATACATATGAGGAGCAAACAGGTGCATCATATGTGGCCCTCTAAAGGGAACTTTTTTTGTGAAACTCACCATCTTATCCACCCATAGAACTCTCTCTATAGAGATTTCTTTCCCAAAAACAGGGCACCTAATGTTACCTACACTTCTCGTCTCAATTTTCATTTCTGACCATACAAAAGCCATTCTGTTATATATATTTATAAGGTGATATATAGATATGAGTATGTGATCTTGTGAAACCTTGTATGTTTTTGGAGTTTTGTTTGTAATAGGTTGTAGTTGAAGATGGTTATAGCCCTCAAAGAGAGTGAGCATATATTGATTATTTGTATCGAGCGATAGACTTTTTATCGGTTCTTATTTCTTAATGATTTATCTTTTAACAATGTATTGAGCGTATATTGTTTTCATTTGTATCGAGCTAAATGTTAACCATATGAATGAATTATCCATGTGGCTATTGTTATAGGAATATATAACAAGACAAAATTTTACGGGGAACTTAAGAAAAACTTATCTGCCAACTTAGAGGACTTCTACCATTAGGCTGATAAGTACATGCGCTCGAAGGATTTCGATATCGAGGTAGGATTGATCACCATCGGCCAATTTAAAGATGGAAAACCATAGGAAGAGAAAGAAAAGGTCGATTGAAAAAGTAGAGGAAGGAAACATTTTAGAGGATAATAGAGCAAGTTTTCCTATTTCTAGCTTATGGAAACTCCAGAACGAATCTATATAGCAACTAGGGAAACCATGGATTATTGTGAACTAATAACTAGAGAGTCAACTACAACAGGAATTGGAACTGGTAAGTAATACATCATCTATGAGATCTTTGGTCATGAGACCAATGAATATCGATATCTCAAAGACAACATTGAAAAGCCTGTCCAAGTGAGAAGATTGTCGCGGTACATTAGGAGCCTAACAGATTATGGCTAAGCTTCGACTGAGCAACAATCTCAACAGTCAAAGAGTAATATAGTGATTACTTGTGGTAGCTTGGGTGACAAGCCTAGACATAAGGTCATCCCTTGGAAGTACTAAGGGATAATTCTTAGACCTTGCTTTGTTTATTTATTTCCTGTTAAAATAAGTTTGGGAGCATACCTTAGTATGCCTAAACATGTATGAGATCAAGAGACAAACCTCGCAGGCATGTTTGTTATAAAACCTAAGGCGCATTTTGATCCGAACATTTGGATTTGTTTTATGTACTTTATGCAACTTTGTTTAAACTGCTTAGTTATGATCTTAATTTTCTAGACCGATAGAATTGTGTCTTGTACTTGATTCATAAACCAATTAGATCGTGTTGTATATGATATGAATCGATAGTACCATATTCTATTTAGTAGTGTAACACTATAGAATTAATGTATGAATTGTTGGGCTTGATTTCACCCTTTTTAGGATTCAAATCAGAGTGCTACGAACTCCAGCTCATATCCTTCGATGGAGATAAGTCCTTGTGAAGGAGGAGTATAAACCAACTCGAGGGCACAATGTTAGATCCTCATGAATGTCACGTCATGTCCGTCTCCTACCAGGCATCCAGAGACAAATGTGCAAGCGAATTGTGAAGAATCAGAGCAACAAAATACTTATTTCGCAACTTGTAATGATCGTTGTAATAAGCTTATGACAACTGTCAACCGAAAGTCAGAATACACGAAGTTGTAATAAGGTCCATGCATTTTACATTGTTAACAACCATCGAAATGGTTCGTTGCAATAAAGTCTTTCACAATGATTTTTTTCTACTGCAATAGATCTCTTACAATTTATGTTGCCTATTGTAAAAGATCTTTTAAACTATTTATACCTATTATTAAAAAACCACAAAATAAAAAAAATTCTAGGCATAGCTGACCTGTGGATCTAATATAATTTTGCAATTGAAACCAACATTGTACTAATAACAACCTGAATCATTCGCATTTATTTAAAATAACATAAAACGTTTAATTATTAAATTGTAACTGAATTGTCAATGCTTAAAGTTGCTAGTAACATAAACTATGCATCCTGACTTCATAATATTCACATTCCTAAATTATATATATAAAAAATCAAGTTATCAATATTGACGAACAATATTTATGATAATGAAGTAAATGCATAATATCAATATTAGAGTGTTTAAAATACTATAACTTTAATACAAACTACTCTAATGAACCAAGACACAACATGTGGAATGATCTTGTCATGGATAGTAAACCAGTAATTCATATACAAGACAAGTTCTTCATAAGAAGATTTTCCATTAATAACACAAGCATAAAATAGTCATATGTAATTAACCTAAGGGTATGTTACAACAAATTATGGCCAAATTTGGAGAGACTAATCTCTTCTGGATTTTCCAACTAAATAGGCTATTTTTGGGATTACAATATTTGTCATGCATTAGTAGTCTGATATTTTTATATAGAACTTAAAAATCCAACATATAGAAAATCAAGCTTTTATAATGTATAAGCACCAACTTATTCTTATGTACATAATTTCCCATATTCCAAGATTAAATAAAACATAGATTCCTACCTCTAACCTAAAACGATGAATGAATAATAAACTAAATGTATTGAATATATAAGTGATTAGGAACAATGTGCATCTTAACAAGGATGTGCACACCAGAATAGAGTGTTGGTGATGATGAATCTATGCACATACTAGGGTGTATGTTTTAACACTAAAACTCTAGGATTAGTTAGGTGCAAAGAGAAGCATACCGAATATCATAGTCCTGCTTCGTTATATCTTATAGTTGCTCAGCCTATCAAAAATATAAAAAATGATGCAGTTGTAGATTAAATTAGCCAAACCCTGAACCCCCTCCACTCTCCTAATCGAGGAGGAACACCCCCCGCCCCTCTCACCTAAAGGGGGGGGTCTCGGAAGACCATAGTTTTTGGTGTGTAGCTCTCTACGCCCTCATGTGCCTATACCCTTTACCATTTTTGGGACTAATGGGGGCACATACACTGTGGGCGTCGCTACACCTAAAAATCCTCTCAATTGTCGGGGGGCTCACCACATTGATTGTACTCCTCAATCGCCGGGCGACTCACAATGTATTCTCAGTCGGCGAGGCCTCGCTCTACATAAGCATCCTCAATCGTCGGGTGGCTCACTTCCTGTAACGACCCATAATTTAATCACTTTGAACATGAATAGTTAATATGTTTTTAAATGATTAAATAATGAATTTTATATCTAGAAGTATTAACCCTACCTAATAAAACAGAATAGTATAATTACTTGCCTAATAAAACAAGAAAGAATTATTAACCCTGCCTAATAAAACAGAATAGTATAATTACTTGCCTAATAAAACAAAATAGCATAATGATTATTATATTCCATATGGATGGTTGCCATTGGACCAAAATCTGGTCGAATCAGGTTATGCCATGCAGATGGTTGCCATTGGACCAAAATCTGGTCGAATCAGGTTATGCCATGCAGATGGTTGCCATTGGACCAAAATCTGGTCGAATCAGGTTAGGCCATAGTTGATAAGGAGAATTCCTATTGGACCAAATTGTGGTCGAATCAAATTAAGCCACAAGGATGTTTTCTATTGGACCAAAATGTGGTCGAATCAAATTAGGCCATATGGCTGGTTTTTATTGGACCAAAATCTGGTCGAATCAGGTTAGGTTGTAGGAAATGACTAAAGTACCCTTCTCTTCACCTATAAATAGCCAAGTCCATATCTCATTTTAATTCATTCACAAACAAAAGAAAAGAACTAAAATTCATTATCAAAGGTGAAGTATTCCAAGTCTCCGTCAAAGCAAATAGGATGTGAGTATATTCCTTGCTTTCATAGTTTAGCGAGTATAACTTATTCTGTGAGTATATTCTTTGCTTTCATAGTTTAGTTGGTATAACTTATTCTGTGAGTACAATTTAATTATTTTACAGTGAGTGTAATCTTAATCTCGTTCCTTTTACTAATTCACATTTAATAAATGTTGTGTTAACTATTGATTGTAAATTGTTAATAATAATGAGTCTGTTATTATTCTTGTTATTATTCTTGTTTGGTTGTTTGATTTGTGCTCGGCCAGTTTATGAGCAATAACTTTGATGTTTAGTTAAAGGGAACTTACACCACCTTTTAACTTAGGATTGACATTTAGTGACTTTTTGGGTTAAAAGGAAATAACACCCCTTTTAGCTATCTCATTTGATTAAGAGGGAGCTTCAACCCTCTTGGTCGTATTCTCCTTTAAAGATGATGGGTTTAAGTTATGATTTGAATGCAAGTTTTAAATCTTGGTTTAAAGTATTTTAAAGGAGCTTTTAAATTTATATAATGATTTAAATAGGTTATTTATATAAAAGTAAGTAGTCCTATACTTGGCACTAAAAGCCGATGAGTATATTGATCCTCTATCTGTGAGATCTGGAACCGAAGTGTCTAGGCAAGGCTAGGAGCAACCAGTGCCCTGACTTACCTGGCTTTGTTTCTGGGCTAGGGGTAGAGTAAGTCGAGAATATCGGAAACGTGACAAGTATAGGAGATTTGATTTTCACAAATGATCTTTATAATTATAATGGAAAACATTCGCATTTCTTATAGACAATTGTTTTTGACCCATCTAAGTAAGCTTTTGAAATATGAAATCATCCCAAATGTTTTGTGAATATACTTATATCGATGAGATAAGTATATGGATATTTTCCAAACAATGAAAAAGTATAAGATTTAACTTCCATATACGATCATTTGTTATCCCCGATAGTTGATATCTTGACTATCAATTTCGATACCCTTCTTCCTTTGTTTTTGTTTCGTCAATCTAAGACGATTTGTTGCTCATTTAGAGCATTGATATCTTTTATCGGAAATGACTAAATAAAGAGCGAGTAGGGGCCAAGCTATATGGGGTTGCTCCCATTAGGGTATTTTCACATCTACTCTAGATTGGTTTCAGTTGTATGCGCACGGAGATGTGAAATACTCGGATACTAGGTAAGGTTGGCGGGGTCCGGCTTGGAGGTTTCCGAGAGCCATCGTAGTTCTCAAGTATATTTTCTAGAGGTATACTTTCGGTAAGGGGGGGCGCACCCTCCTAGTCATTGTTGGAAAAATTCCTTTTCCTTATTTTTGATTCAAAACTTTAGATTGATTCTTTCTTAATTTCATCGAGAAGCGTCTTGTGCTCTTCACGATGTTTAATTATCTGCATCCATTCTTTTATACTTGGATGTTGTCCTTGTGAGGGAAAAACCCATTCTGCATTTTTGCGATGTGGTCTCACTAGTTACTTTGTGTGTTCTATTTTTGGAGTTTACTCATACCGGACTTATTGTCTGACCCGAATTGTTTGTTTTACCTAAACGTTCGGGTACTCATTTATATTTGAGTAGTCCGGAAATGACAGGTTTCTTTGGGCTCTTTTGAAGATGGTGGATGAGCAGGAGGCTTCTTATCTATCTAGCTATTTATTTCCGCTGTTATGAGATGTTGGCTCTATGTATGTATATTTAAAGGCAGGTTGTTATAACTGCCTAGGCTGACAGTAGTACTTTTGTTGTAACTCTGATAACTCCATGTTAGGAGTAACCTTATGTACTGTCTTATTTTTATGTTATATTTAACCATTCCGTTGTGAGATTATTGTTGTGTTCTTATATTTTACCCCATGACAACTCGTCTTTCAGATACTTGGGCAACGGCACATGAATACCATGGATGTATTAAGTGTCGTTCTCAGGGGTCAGAAAGGTGGGTCGTCACAGTTGGTATCAGAGCGAGGTTGAGCGAACACCTTAGCCTAATTGGGGTACAACTCATTAGAGATAGGGTAAGTGATGCCCTAGAATGAGTTAATCTTGAGAGAGCGTATTTGTAATTTTTATAATAATAATATTTATCCTCTAAAGTCTAGTTTTAGATCCTTTGGTGTTATTTCCTTGAACCATTTTAATCCTATTTTTTATTCTAAAGATACCTGTTATTTGTTCAGATAATAGGAAATGAATACAAGAAGAGGAGGAAGGAGAGGATCTGGAACTAGCACGGCTACCAATGGCAGGGTACCTAGAAATGCTACTATGTCAGCTGTAGATCCGGTAGAGGAAATGGTAGCACAAGTTCAAACCCCTATGAACTTTACAGCTTTGTGTAAGAATTTTACCACTTTGGGCGGGAAACCATTCTATGGCACTGAAGATATTCTTGGAGTGCAGATGTGGCTTCGAACTTGTGAAAGAATATTTGGAGACCTTCGGTTGGAGGATGTGGAGATACGGCTATTGGCATCGTGACAACTTCAAAAGTCGGCGATGGATTGGTGGGATTCAGAAACAGCTAGTACTCCGGAGGGGGAGTTTTCTTGGGCCCAATTCAAGGAAGTTTTTGAAGCACAGTTTATTCCAGAAGCTGGAAAAACTCAGTTGTTTAAAAGTTTCATTGACTTAAAGCAGGGTGATATGACTGTGTCGCAGTATGAGCATAAGTTCAATGCTTTGTCCCGTTTTGGACTTGGATTGATAGACACACCACTCAAGAAAAATGAAATGTTTGTGAATGGAATGCGACCAGAGTTCCATCGTGAAATGACCAATCATCTTATGGGTACATTCACCAACATTATTAGCATGGCTTTGAGGTTTGAGGCTCTTGATATTAAAGAAGGAGTCCAGAAGGGTGTAGTACCAATAATAAGTGCCAAGCCTTTATCAGTTATAACAGTTGAAGGAAAGCCAAACTTCAAGCGTAAGTTTAAGGGAAAGAAGCAAGGTGCAGGGAAGAAACCCGAAGATGGCGCTCCATCACAGAAGAAGCAAACCAACTTGGCCAACATTCTTTGTTTCAAGTGCAACAAGATGGGCCACTTTGCAAATCATTGTCCAATTGCCACATGTTTTAATTGCGGCCAGCCGAGACATATGAAGAATGAGTGCCCTTTTCCTAAAAAAGGATCTCAAGGATAGACTTTTACCATTGAAGAGATACCATCGACTTCTTCAGATCAAAAAGGGAAGCAAGTGTTACAAGGTACATTATCCATCTATGATATTCTTGTAAGGGTGCTATTTGATACATGAGCTTCCCATAGTTTTATTTCTTATGATCTAATGGACAAACTAAACCTTAAATATGTTATCATAAGTAATCCTCTTTGTGTGTCAAACCCAATTGGAGGTCCGACAAATCTTGACACTGTGTGTCTAAATGTACCTATTTCTTATCGAAATCATCTCTTTCCTTTTGACTTGTTTGTTCTTGGGTTTATGGGTTTTGGAGTGTTGGTGGGAATGGATTGGTTATCTAAGTTTAAATCTATCTTAGATTGTGGTAAAAGGCTCGTTAGAGTTAGTGATGAAAGAGATGTTGGTGTTGATATTAGTTGTGAAGAGCCTAAGAATTTAATGAGCAGTTTTCTCTATTCACTCGAAGTGGCTAAAGCGGAGCTAGGAGATGTGCCGATTGTTCGAGATTTCACAGATATTTTTGATGAGGTGCAAGGTTTACCTCCTCACCGTGAAGTCGAGTTCCGTATTGATCTGGTTCTGGGAACTAGACCTATTGTACAACCCTTACGAAGGATGGCTCCTAAGGAGAAGAGGGAGTTAGAAAGGCAGACTTATGATTTGTTGTAGAAAGGCTTGATCCGACGCAATACCTCGAGTTGGGGATCACCAGTCGTCTTTGTTACAAAGGCGGACGGTTCTCTAAGGTTATGCGTAGACTATCGGGAGTTGAACAAAAGAACTATCAAGAATAAATATCCTTTTCAAGGATCAACGATATGTTTGACCAACTCCACGGTGCTCGGGTATTTTCTCAATTAGATCTTGCCACTGGTTTCCACCAATTAAGAGTGGCAGAGGAGAGTGTTCCCTTAACAGCTTTTCGAACTCCTGAAAATTTATAAGAGTGGTTAGTTATGCCGTTTGGATTGACTAACGCATCCGCTTATTTTGTGGACTTAATGAATCAAGTATTTCGAGATATTCTTAATAAATTTGTTTTTGTCTTTATTGATGACATTCTTATCTATTCCAAGACAGAGGAGGAACACAAATATCATCTCCGTGTCGTACTCGATACCTTAAGAAGCCATGTGTTGAAGGCTAAGTTTTCCAAGTGCCATTTTTGGAAATCCGAAGTTAGGTTTCTAGGGCATGTTATTTCGGGAGAAGGCATATCGGTGGACCCAGCTAAAGTTGTAGCAGTTCAAGACTGGAAGAAACCCGAAAGTGCGATGGAAGTTAGAAGTTTCTTGGGATTGGCTGGTTTTTACCGTAGGTTTATCAAGGACTTCTCGAAGATTGCTTCTCATTTGACGAAGTTAACAAAGAAAGATGTTAAGTTCGTTTGGACTTCTAAGTGTGATTAAGCATTCAACGAATTGAAAGAGAAGTTGACTAGCGCTCCTGTATTAACCATTCCAAATGGGAGCGAAGGTTTAACCATGTATACAGATGCTTGTGGAACCGGATTGGGAGCAGTTCTGATGCAGCATGGGAAAGTTATTGCCTATGCGAGTCGACAGCTAAAGCCGCATGAGAAAAATTATGCTACACACGATTTGGAGCTTTTAGCTGTTGTCTTCGCACTAAAGATGTGGAGGCATTATCTTTTGGGTGAAAGGTTCGAATTATACACGGACCACAAATCCTTAAAATACCTTTTTACCCAGAAAGATTTGAATTTGAGGCAGCAGAGATGGCTGGAGTTTCTCGCCTCTTATGACCTAGAGGTTCTTTATACCCCTGGAAAAGCAAATGTTGTTGCTGATGCATTGAGTAGGAATGTAGCTATGGTTGCAAATTTAGAAGTTAAGCCAGTATTGTTAGAGAGAATTGCATCCAGTCAAGAGGCAGATCCTATTTTAGCTCGACTTAAGAAGGATGTTAAAGAAGGTGTTGTTTCTAGCTTTGAGATTGATCTACGGGGCATATTGAAAATGAATGGGCGTATTTGTGTTCCAGACTTTGATGGACTTAGGCAAGAAGTGTTAACCAAATGCCACCATTCAAAGTTATCTTTTCATCCAGGAGTGACCAAGATGTTCAAAGATATGAAGAGGGTATTCTGGTGGAAGGGGATGAAGCGAGATATTTCAATCTTTGTGAGTCGTTGTGCAAACTGCCAGCAGATTAAGAGTGACCAGCAGAAGACAGCTGGATTGCTTCAACCACTTGAGATCCCAAAGTGGAAGTGGGAGCAGATCTCTATGGACTTTATTGATGGGCTTCCTAGGTCAAGAAGAGGTAACGATAACATTTGGGTTATAGTCGATCGACTAACCAAGAGTGCCCATTTCATTCCTTTTAAGCTGACTAGGACTGCTACGAGTCTGGCGAGTTTGTATGTCAAGGAGATTGTGAGACTCCATGGGATTCCTCATAGTATTGTAAGTGACCGAAACCCGATATTCACTAGTAGGTTCTGGGAGGGACTACTGAATGCTTTAGGGACTGAGCTAAATCTAAGTATAGCTTACCATCCTCAAACAGATGGGCAGACAGAGAGAGTGAACCGGATCTTGGAAGATTTATTGCGAGCTTGCATTCTAGACTTCGGGGGTTCTTGGGAAGATCATTTACCCTTAGTCGAATTCACTTATAACAACAGCTATCAAGCAAGCATTGGTATGGCCCTTTTCGAAGCTCTTTATGGTCGTCCATGTTGTTCTCCTTCGTGTTGGGTTGAATCTGGAGATAGACTTGTTCTTGGACCCGACATAATCTTAGAAGCCAATGAGAAGGTAGCTGATATTCGAAGAAAGATGAAGGAAGCGCAAGATCGGCAAAAGTGTTATGCAGATCAAAGGCGTAGGGATCTAGAGTTCTTAGTCGGGGACTTGGTATTTGTAAAAGTCTCTCCTCTGAGAAATGTCGTGAGGTTTGGAAAGACAGGGAAATTAGCCCCTCGATATATTGGTCCTTTTCCCATACTGGACCGGATTGGTAAACTTGCATATAAAGTGGAGTTACCAGATCGACTATCAGATGTGCACAACGTATTTCACATATCCCATTTACGTAAGTATGTACACGACCCTTCGATGATAGTAGAACCGGGACAACAAGTTGATTTGGAGGTCCAGCCTAACCTAACTATTCTTAGGCGGCCAATTCGTATTGTCGCCCGAGATATAAAGCGATTAAGGAAGAAGGTTGTGAATCTTGTTAAGATTCAGTGGAGTGGAGATGTTAGAGATTGTACTTGGGAAACTGATGACTATATTAGGGATTCTTATCCCGAGTTGATGTAGTTGTTTTTTTTGTATTTTGTTGTTTCTTTTTAGTGTACTCACTAGTTGTGTTAAGGTCACTTTCCTTGTATCTTTGTGTGGTATATATGATATCATTTGGGTTCTTTGATATATAGAGTTTATCCGATTAATTTCGAGGACGAAATTTCCTTTAAGGAGGGGAGGATGTAATGACCCATAATTTAATCACTTTGAACATGAATAGTTAATATGTTTTTAAATGATTAAATAATGGATTTTATATCTAGAAGTATTAACACTACCTAATAAAACAGAATAGTATAATTACTTGCCTAACAAAACAAGAAAGAATTATTAACCCTGCCTAATAAAACAGAATAGTATAATTACTTGCCTAATAAAACAAAATAGCATAATGATTATTATATTCCATATGGATGGTTGCCATTGGACCAAAATCTGGTCGAATCAGGTTATGCCATGCAGATGGTTGCCATTGGATCAAAATCTGGTCGAATCAGGTTAGGCCATAGTTGATAAGGAGAATTCCTATTGGACCAAATTGTGGTCGAATCAAATTAAGCCATAAGGATGTTTTCTATTGGACCAAAATGTGGTCGAATCAAATTAGGCCATATGGCTGGTTTCTATTGGACCAAAATCTGGTCGAATCAGGTTAGGCTGTAGGAAATGACTAAAGTACCCTTCTCTTCACCTATAAATAGCCAAGTCCATATCTCATTTTAATTCATTCACAAACAAAAGAAAAGAACTAAAATTCATTATCAAAGGTGAAGTATTCCAAGTCTCCATCAAAGCAAATAGGATGTGAGTATATTCCTTGCTTTCATAGTTTAGCGAGTATAACTTATTCTGTGAGTATATTCTTTGCTTTCATAGTTTAGTTGGTATAACTTATTCTGTGAGTACAATTTAATTATTTTACAGTGAGTGTAATCTTAATCTCGTTCCTTTTACTAATTCACATTTAATAAATGTTGTGTTAACTATTGATTGTAAATTGTTAATAATAATGAGTCTGTTATTATTCTTGTTATTATTCTTGTTTGGTTGTTTGATTTGTGCTCGGCCAGTTTATGAGCAATAACTTTGATATTTAGTTAAAGGGAACTTACACCACCTTTTAACTTAGGATTGACATTTAGTGACTTTTTGGGTTAAAAGGAAATAACACCCCTTTTAGCTATCTCATTTGATTAAGAGGGAGCTTCAACCCTCTTGGTCGTATTCTCCTTTAAAGATGATGGGTTTAAGTTATGATTTGAATGCAAGTTTTAAATCTTGGTTTAAAGTATTTTAAAGGAGCTTTTAAATTTATATAATGATTTAAATAGGTTATTTATATAAAAGTAAGTAGTCATATACTTGGCACTAAAAGCCGATGAGTAGATTGATCCTCTATCTATGAGATCTGGAACCAAAGTGTCTAGGCAATGCTAGGAGCAACCAGTGCCCTGTCTTACCTGGCTTTGTTTCTGGGCGAGGGGTAGAGTAAGTCTAGAATATCGGAAACGTGACAAGTATAGGAGATTTGATTTCCACAAATGATCTTTATAATTATAATGGAAAACATTCGCATTTCTTATAAACAATTGTTTTTGACCCATCTAAGTAAGCTTTTGAAATATGAAATCATCCCAAATGTTTTGTGAATATACTTATATCGATGAGATAAGTATATGGATATTTTCCAAACAGTGAAAAAGTATAAGATTTAATTTCCATATACGATCATCTTGTTATCCCCGATAGTTGATATCTTGACTATCAATTTCGATACCCTTCTTCCTTTGTTTTTGTTTCGTCAATCTAAGACGATTTGTTGCTCATTTAAAGCATTGATATCTTTTATCGGAAATGACTAAATAAAGAGCGAGTGGGGGCCAAGCTATGTGGGGTTGCTCCCATTAGGGTATTTTCACATCTACTCTAGATTGGTTTCGGTTGTATGCGCACGGAGATGTGAAATACTCGGATACTCGGTAAGGTTGGCGGGGTCCGGCTTGGAGGTTTCCGAGAGCCATCGTAGTTCTCAAGTATATTTTCTAGAGGTATACTTTCGGTAAGGGGGGCGCACCCTCCTAGTCATTGTTGGAAAAATTCCTTTTCCTTATTTTTGATTCAAAACTTTAGATTGATTCTTTCTTAATTTCATCGGGAAGCCTCTTGTGCTCTTCACGATGTTTAATTATCTGCATCCATTCTTTTATACTTGGATGTTGTCCTTGTGAGGGAAAAACCCATTTTGCATTTTTGCGATGTGGTCTCACTAGTTACTTTGTGTGTTCTATTTTTGGAGTTTACTCATACCGGACTTATTGTCTGACCCGAATTGTTTGTTTTCCCTAAACGTTCGGGTACTCATTTATATTTGAGTAGTCCGGAAATGACAGGTTTCTTTGGGCTCTTTTGAAGATGGTGGATGAGCAGGAGGCTTCTTATCTATCTAGCTATTTATTTCCGCTGTTATGAGATGTTGGCTCTATGTATGTATATTTAAAGGCAGGTTGTTATAACTGCCTAGGCTGACAGTAGTAATTTTGTTTTAACTCTGATAACTCCATGTTAGGAGTAACCTTATGTACTGTCTTATTTTTATGTTATATTTAACCGTTCCGTTGTGAGATTATTGTTGTGTTCTTATATTTTACCCCATGACAACTCGTCTTTCAGATACTTGGGCAACAGCACATGAATACCATGGATGTATTAAGTGTCGTTCTCAGGGATCAGAAAGGTGGGTCGACACACTTCCCTTACCAGCTTCGCATCTATACAAAAATAATAATCAATGACCTAGATTATTAGACAATCAACTAAAAAAAATAAGCTGCGAAGGTAAATTCCATTAAAATCATGGTGACTAAACTAAGTTATGTTTGATTCAACCTATAACTAAGGTTTGAATTCTATCCGGCACATTGGAATTTCGGACGTTCTGTCCTAATTCCGGCGTTGACTCAGATAGAATTTGGAAAATATCCCAACTCCGGATTTAGACTTTAAAATGGCAAAAGGAAAAAAGATCAAAAGAAAAGTTACACTTAAGAAGTTTCGAATAAGTATATAGAAATAGTTTCAAAACACTAAATAATGAGTGAGAAAATTAAACCAAGAGAAAAACAATAGAGATGGATTACTTGAGCGCGCAACTAATTGATTTTGGACATTCAGTAGTTTAAGGAGGTAATTTTCTTCTCATTGCTTTAAAATTGGACCCAAAATTTGAAAGCGATTTGGTTAGGGTTTGTACATTGTTTGATGAAGTCAGAAACTGGATGATAAAGGAAGGCCTAATGTAGTTCTGGCATATTGAGCTACAAGATACTATGAAAATTTGAAGAATAAGAAGGCTTAACACTAGAAGGATGTTGACATACTGGTCTAGAAGCAAGAAACAATATGGGCCTAAGTAATGGGCTTATAAACTATGTTTTAATAAGTAGAAATTAATTGACTCTAAATACAAAAGGTTGATATCTTTGACATAACAAGCATCAAAGAACTTAAAATAAAAGTAAATTCGAAACTAGAATTTGAACGGAATTTCCAAAACATAATTGGAATTTTAATAATTTCAACTAATCGAAACGGAACTCAAAATCGAAAATTTAAACCTTGCCTATAATATCTAAAAAACATGAAAGAATGAAAGTGAAAGATAATGACTAGAATACTAGGAACAAGAGATTAGAGCTTACTCTAAGTTGTATTTGCACTGCTCTGCACAAAAACTTAGCTAATGAACTGAAGAAGGCATCTACCGATCTTGTCTTTGATTTGTATTTGCTTCAATCTACAAATTTGTAGATGAAATGGAAAGTTTAGATATGAATATGAATGATTAGTGCACTTTGATATTACAAATTTACAAACTAAAACATGTATAAGTAGAAAAGAAACCTTTTCCATATTACCTTGAGGAAAGTATATAAACTTGCTCTCATTCTCGAGGAATCAAAATAGATCTTGCACAAGCTTTCCATAGTCCTTTATACCTATGGTATGCAGATCTGTCTTTAAAAAAGGAGAATAATTATATCTATTACACAAGTCACATATATGATTATTATTATTTCATATGAGGCAAAACAAGTTGGGAAATTAGATAGGAGTGTGCGTATGTGTGTGTATACAGAAAGAGGAAATTAGATAGGAGTGTGCGTATGTGTGTGTATACAGAAAGAGGAAATTAGATAGGAGTGTGCGTATGTGTGTGTATACAGAAAGAGGAAATTAGATAGGAGTTGGAAAATCCAATAGATCGACGATGGTGATGTGGAAAATCCAAGGTTATAAGTAGCTACGTTTTTAGATAAAGGTCGAAAGAAAGTTTAGATTTGAAATGAATGTGATTAGCTTTTTTAAGTTTATAGAAAGAGAAACCGCCTTAAATGAAATTTTAAGTGGTTTTATTAAAAATATAGGAAACTAGATAAATATTTGTTGTAGCGTTTTTTTTGGAATGACGAAACGTGGATGCAATCAAAGATTGTCTTTCTTGCCATGGATTAGTTTGAAAAAAATTGTAGAAATGAAGGGAAAGTTTGTTGTAGTGTAAATTTTTGACTGTTGACATTCCTTTTCTTATTTTTCAAGACAAGTGGCTAGTTAACTTATCTTTTTTGACCAAACCAAAATAAAATGCAAAATATATTCATACAAATTTAAAGATTCCTAACATGTGAGATGTTTAGATGCTGCAAATACAACTCTTGAGTAGAATCGTATATTATTTAAATTTTGTAAAGCAACGTTGGTCGTTGTTAAATAATATGATTGTCCAAATATCATAGTAAGAAATTCAAACAATGTTGATTTAACACAAATACAGTTAATTAATTTACGACTCAAAACAAATATTATTTAATATAATTATCTGCTTCATGGTTTATTTTGTTGCAATACTATGTTGATTTAAGACAATTGTCAATAAGTAATAACACGACATATGAATGTATGCATGTATGAAGTTGCAATGACTATTTCATTTATCTCTTTTCATGCAACAAATTTATTTACAATGTCAATCCAGTGAGAGAGGCTCCTTCTACAGCGGTATCGAGAGTTAGGCCCAGACCCAAGTACATGCTCGGTTGTAAGAGATGTCAAGCAAGCATGCAAAGCTGCTCGAGATGCACGTGGAGA
Organism: Allium fistulosum; assembly: GCA_030737815.1. Taxonomy (NCBI): domain Eukaryota; kingdom Viridiplantae; phylum Streptophyta; class Magnoliopsida; order Asparagales; family Amaryllidaceae; genus Allium; species Allium fistulosum. The sequence goes on from CM060901.1 coordinate 922,787,602, forward strand.
AGATGGTGAGAGGGAGATGACAAGGAGCCTTACTGAAGAGATGGTCGCATGGAGGAAGTAAGTCGAAGCCTTGTACGAAATGCTCAGCCAGCATTTTGGAAGTAGTGCGCCATCGTCGCCACCGCCGCCACAATCGTGAGTTTTGTTATATGGATATAGTTGTTTATGACGTGTATGTATTTATGATGTTGTTTATTGTACGTATAAGATGTATGAACGTGTGTGTATTTATGATGTTATTTATTATACTTACAAGATATTGTATGAACTTGTGTGTATTTATGATGTTGTTTATCGTGCATACAAGATATTGTACGAATGTATGTGTATTTATGATGTTGTTTATTGTACGTAAAAGATATTGTACAAACGTGTGTGCATTTGTAATGTTGTTTTTGGTATGGACATACATTTGATTTTGTGCCGTATTGAATATTTATGGTGTTGTTTACTAGTTTCTATGGTTTTTTTTTTCGTTTCACGTACATTTGGATACGATATTTTGTTGGTATGATATTATGTTTGTCTGTGTGGTATTGCCGGAATGACTAATTTGGCATCGTGGATCAAGGGGAAAAGAAAAGCAACCAATGCTACAAAATTGTTTCGGGCATGTCGTTGGAAAATCCAAAAATTACATTTTAATAAGGTATCTATAAGTCGTCGATAAGTCTTCAGAAACTATGTCATTGGCGAGTGGTTTGAAAAAAGTTAACGATAAGTCGTCCATAAAAGCCTCACAAAGGTCATATGCAAGTAGTTGTCAAAGATTTTGCCACGAGGTTTTTACCAAGAACCTAAATGTCACTGGTTAAAGGTTCGCCGCCAACTTGTCCACGATATTTTGTCGTCGGTTAAACATACAGTTTTCGTGCGTGTGTCTAAATGTGTGTGTATATACACATATACACACACATATTGTGTTTCGATGTGAATTGTGCAAAGAATCGAGTGGGACACGACAATTTGGAGACCTGATTTTGGAATAAAAGTAGAAATAAGCAGCTGACGCCATAGGAAGATTACATTCGCAACACATGCACTAGTAGCAAAAAGAATATAAAAAAGAAGGAAAGAAGCGATTCTAAAGTGTAATGTCTGCCATACATTTTGGTTGAGAGTATGCATAATGCAAAGCACTTACCTTTTGTATTTTGAGAGCATCTTTGGTGTAGATGTTAAATGAACCTATAATTTAGTTAAAAATTATACATGCAAGTATATCTTAAATTAACTTCTGTTAACTAGCACTTTGGCAAGCATTAAAAAGATATGAAATAAAACGTATTTAGGCTGCAGGTTAAATAAATTTATATGACTGGTTAACCAAATCTTAGCAAGTTTAATGTTGTTTTTCAGTACCTATAAAATATAGTTGTGAAAATGTAAATTAATCACCTTATATCATATGTGATAACATTTCGTTAGTTGAACTCAACATCATTGTGGAGAATATTAGTGTGGGTCACCCTGAAGATAATGAAGATGCCACGTGATAATTGTTAAGGAGCCATTTTATAGTAGGTATGCACCCCTAAATTCACTGTTAATGTTCCATTTTATAATGAGGACAGCGGGTGTCATTTGCATGAAAAATGAGACATCCGTTTGACATTTGTACGTGATTTACAAACGTAGAGTGTGTTTCCTGTTCCGGCTCGATACATCTAACAGGTGAAAAGCTAGAATGGATCTTGCCACCCATTACCCAGTTCATGGTGCACAAAAATAGTAATGATTTGCTTGCATCTGAATTTTTCGAAGCGTTAGAGGTCATTTATGCAGTAATTTTATTAATCCCATAAATTAAAGCAGAAATAAGTATCATCTCTTATTTTCAAACTTCATGCACGACAAAAACTTGTCAGAAACATATTTTAAACTATTCTTTAAATTTATTTTTGACAACATTTTATTTTGTTTATTTTTCACAAGTCGAATGTGTATTTAATCGAAGTTAACATGACCAAAATTAAACTCATTTTTAACTCACTTTACAAACGCAAATACTTACGGTATACAATGCAAAATTTGCACTGAAACCGCAAATATTTACAATTATGCAAAGTGCAAATATTTGCAATTTAGCTGAAATTAATAGTAAAGGTGTTTTCCGAATCAATTGTTGATCAGCGGCGATTGTGTATTCTGAACCTAACGGGCGTGTTTTACAAAAATTCCTTCAATTAAAATTTCACTATTTCCTTTTTTCACTGCTACCACCACACATCACCTTCTCTACATCCCAAATTCTGCTCTACACAAACTACAACCCTCTTCCTACTACGCACAGTTGAAGCCCTGCCTTTGGAATCAACGAGAAAGGAGCGGAAGAAAAAAGAGCACTCAATCAAGTTTTGAAGAACGTTCGTAAAGAACGAATGGTAATCAAAGGCAAGTTCCATACAAATGATAGATTCAGAAAACAATGCTTCTAATGACGAAGTTTGTACAACAAAACAATGGTTAGTTAGGTTCCTATCGAGTGAAGGTAAATACTTTTCCGTATCATATTTATGTATTTCTAAGAATCATTCACCAATTTTTTTTTATTTCTTTTTACAAGTTCGAGGATGCATGTATTTTGAAGTACAGGTGAGGACCAATTGAAACTGCGGAAAAATTGCGATTATATTTCAACTTACGCATGCAATTGAAGAGATTGCGTTCATGCTGGATGCTACAGAAGATGATGTGTCCCACCAATCACCTCTATGGATCCACACTACACAAACTCAACTTGATCAAATTTGGGGATTTGATGAATTTTGTCCTCCTTTCGAAGATCTTAGTGCACAATCGTCATAGTCTACAAAAAATACTACAAATTCGGGACCATTTGCCAATCCATCACTACGATTTGATCATCGTTCATCTTTCGGTGCTAAAGGTCGTAGGAGGGATGCAGAAGGCATCGTAACAAGGCTGACGATAAGATAAACGAGATTGTCGATCTGATACACGGTAGGAAGCTTAAAAAAGAATTCTCACTTCGAAGCAGAAACCCCAAACTTTACTCAAAACCCAAACTTCAAACCCAACGAATAACACAAACAATATGAATTTTGCTAGAACGTTTTCAACTTTGACCACTCCTGCTCCTCTTGGGAAGCAGTGGGAGAAAATCGACATAGCTAAAGCATTATCACTCCTTACGATAAAAAAGTGAAGAGAAGTGTTTTCCAAAAAATTACTAATATGTTGGTTACCAATTTTAGGTTAATTTGGTATAATAATACCGTTTGTATAGTGATGATAAATTTACTATTTAATGGAACATTGTTAATATTTTTCCAAAAGCGATGGTAATAGTAATTTATCAGTCTATTTATAATACACGAGATTTTACGGCACACGCTCTACGCATACGTGAAAAAATAATTAATATGTAAGGTACGCGTTCTTTATGTGTGAAGTAAAATAATTAATACAATCGATATATGCTTCGAACGTAGAAACTAAAACTAATGTGAATTTGATGTCTGCTCTACGCATGAAAGACAATAATAAGTGCAAACGGCAAACACTCTAAATTTAAATGAAAATAATTAACAATTTGAAATTAAAACTTAAATGACAACTGCTGACATGATAACATCACTTCAACATATGTAAACCTACATAGAAGTTTAGTTTATACGTGATATGGTGGTTCAAAACATATTGAAAATTGTTGTAGCAATTTTTGTTTCTCATAATTGTCCAATCTTGACAATGATGTTAATAAAAAAATAGTATATATTGCAGAATAGAAAACGTTTCTAAATATATTTTAATGTGACTCACAATATCAATCAAACTAGTAAACTTAATAATTATTGTTCTTTTTATTCAAAAAATTTCATGGTCTATTAAAGTAAAGAAATATTTAACTAAAATTGTTGATGAATGCAGTTAAAAGTTATTTCAAGATTTTCTACTACGTCGGGCGTATTTAGTAGTGTAAAATGAAATATCACATTTTTACTGAGAATATGAACACTTCAATTCCATACAGTCATCGATTCACGTCTTTTCAACATATAAATATTGCAAATTTTAAGTCCAGAATGCTAATTTGTTTCGTTCACTGTTACATCCGTTCTTACTGCGAACTGCAATAAGGGAAAGTGTGACAAAACGGGAGGAGAACCGACTTAAAGCCATAGCACCTATCTCAACACAAGCTCTGTAATCAAAGGATTATAACAAGAGACCAACACCGCGTGCATCATGGAATAGGGGCGGGCCACCTTCGCCATTCCCAACGTTAAAGAAACAAAGGCGTAGAAAGCACTGTTAGGTGCACTAAGGTAACCAGACCTCTAAAACTCGCATTTTATCGGTACCTATATGAATCGTTTTACTCCAGCAGATACCGAGGGCAACCTAGACAGCGCCATGCAGAGCCAAAAGCACTTCAAAGGTGCTATATACAAGACCACCTGAAATACGCTTCAACGTAGGCCCAACCTCACAGGAAAACGACAAGTGTGAAGTTCCCTCTCTCTCTCTCATCAACAATCCAAGCAAACTTGGACAGAGGGCCACTCAAAGCACGAATAGCCTTAGCCTCATCCCAAAACAGAATGGTAAGTGCTACTCCATTCTGATCCGATGCGTTATCAAGCCAAGCAAAGATAACAAGGATATCAACATAGCAGTGGGGTCTGAATACCAAGCAACAACCATCACCACATATGTAACAATATCATAGCAGAGAATCTGGGTAGTCCCATATCATTCCTCTCAAGACATTACCATTTCGAGAGAGATAAGACTGACCTATACAGAGCTAAGCTTCCCGCCCAGTTCCTCAAGCATCCCATGAGCAAGGTCAAATTCAAATTTGAATTCTCCTGCCATAATTTCGGAAGTTCCTGCTCTAAATTTGGGGTTCCCGCCTCCGTTCAAACTTCCCACCAAAAACATATCAGTAATCCAGTCACATCAAATAGGTGTTGCGGATAAACAACAGCTGGTAGAATCCAAGCGTTAAGGAATAACGACGAAGAAGAAATTTCAGCAATCCACGTGCTTTTCCTAACTATAAATAAAAAGGGCACTGTAGCATGGAAATGGGACTCTCTAACATTTTTCTCTTTCTAAGAAAATTTTAAGATTCAATGGTACCTCCTACCATGAAATTCTGTACCCAATCAATAAAAATGGAAGAAAGAGAAACTTTACCTATGGACGTAGGGTTTCTTGAATTTGAACCACATAAATTTTGTGTCATTTACTATTTACGTTCTTTTTCTTATTAGTTGTGGCACAACATTCTCTTTCAGTTTCAAGGGATTAAATAACGGTTAGATCTGATACTTTAAAGTACAGTTAAAGTGCAGCTATATGAATATGTAAGCGCTCATTGGCATTATCACCACTTCACGACGAAATTAAGATTACTTAATCTTGCTAATTCCAAATCAGTAACGTAATTAGTCAACAAATTACTGTACACAAATTCGAGGAGTTGAAGGATGAAAAAGTTCTTCAACATCTTTTGGCGCTAGAAGGAGAGTGAACCTCCAGACTTCTATTCGTCATCCACATCCAGTAAAACAATATATCACGAATCATGAATCCCACTGATTCACCTATTGCCCCAATGTCGGAATCTGCACATCTGGTAGCAATAACTATCCCCAAGGAATTTATACTCTCGCGGAACCCGGTTGAGGAGGTAGTCTCTACATAGGCCCATGCAGATATCATCTTGACCGCCTTCCAATCCTTCTCAGATCAGATAAATCGACGTATGGAAGGATCAAAGAAAACGATGACCCAACATATCATACATAAGCTATCTTCACCTTCCCACTACATAGCTCACCGCCGTCGTCCTACAGTTGCACTGACATTCGGTAGGTGGACGATAACGGCAGTCCCATTAATGGGAACAGTGATGCTGGATTAAAAACAAACACTAAGTTAAAGAGTCAAATCTGAGCTAACCCTAAGATTAAAGCCAAGCCAGCTAACATAAGCCCTTTGTTGCTGGAACGACCAATCTGACCCGCATGAAATGATGAGGACACCACGTCATATGGTAACTCATACCAACTTGACCTAAGGGAATACGAGATCCAAAAGCTCAGGACTCGGTTGGAACTATTATTTCATGCTTTTGGATCTCGTATTCCCTAAGGTCAAGTTGCTATGAGTTTTCACTCCTTTCGGGAACCATTATTGAAGTCGATTTTCTCGATAATTTCAATGTCCCTGCGATTGATAAGTTTGACGAAACTACCAACCCCAAAGATCACCCCAACACTTTTGAATACTTTATGGACATCCTGAAGGTTGGAGCAATAGCCCAGTGTAAATTGTTCCCTATATATTTATCAGGTGCAGCGTCCAGATGGTTCAGAAGGTACGGATCGGGAGAGGTCAAATCTTGGAGGCAATTGTCAGCCGATTTCCTTAGGTAATTTAATTGGATAAGGGAAGCCTCCCCCGAAATTCACACTAAGTCCTGTGCGAAACAAAGGGAGAATGGAAGTCTATGCTGTTTTATCAAGCATTTCAAGACGGAAGCCCTTCGAACTAGGGCAACCAACAAAGAAGTGCTACTGATAGCGGCTCACGTCGGAACTAGGAGAGGAACCGCTATGTGGGACAAAAATAGTAGGAAGTCTTATCATAGTATGAAAGCTTTTTATGAGAGAGCAGCTGGTTACATCACGATGGAAGAAGCCGGGTCTGTATTTCAATCTGAAGGAATTTCCAGCTCGAACTATGATAGGAAAAGGGGGGCAGATGAGTATCATCCACCCGTAAACTGACAAAAGGAGCTAAACCCTATTACCAAGATCCCCCTCACCCATTCTCTTAGACAGATATATGAGATGACCAAAGATGGGCTGCCTTACAACTTGCCGAACATAGGAAAGAAACCAGAACATAATTAATGTAGAGCTTACTGCCATTTCCATAAAGCAAATGGTCACCATACTAATAACTGCTAACATCTAAAGAAGAAGATAGAGAGGCTAATTTAGAAAGGATATTTAGGCAGCTTCCAGAGAGAGAACGGGGGAGATGGAAATGGCCATCTGATTCCAGATCTGAATGAACATCAAGTTGGTAAACCTTCGAACCTGATAGTTTCAATTCATGGATACCTGCATCTCGCTAGTGCAAGCAAGAAGGCATAGGAAAGATATGTGCAGGAATCTAAAGCCCTGGGGGCAATCTTCCATATCAAATAGAAGCCTAGACTAGAGAAAATCTTCACAATAATTGATTCGACAGGGGTTGTATTCCCATATTAAGACCTACTTATCATTACGGTGTAGATCTCGAACTGTACCATGAAGAAGGTCTTCGTTGATTCAGGCAGTTCAGTAAATGTCATCTTCAAATCTGCCTATGATCAAATGAAATTACCATCTGAAGTCCTGAAACCCAGCCCTAAACCGATCTTCGATTCCAACTACTCTACAACCGTTCCATTAGGAGTCAGCATGCCTACTCATCACAGCTGGAACTGCCCCATTAAACAAGTCATTTTATGCAAACTTCTTAATTATCAATCAACCCTTGCCCTACAATGCTTTCTTGGGAAGACCTGCTTTGGTTGATCTGGGGGCAATCATATCTTAAAAGGACTTGCACATGAAATTTAGTACCCATGCTGGGATAGGATCTGTAAAAGGAGAACAGTTTTTAGCTAGAGAATTGTATCATGTAACTCTTAACTCTAGCAATAAATTGTTCCAAACTATTTCGTTGTTTCTTTTGATATTTTTAATGGAAAAAGCGAAGTTAAATCGGGGCATAAAACTACAACAGTATCAGATACCTAAATCGATATTGTGGCAAGTAGCCCTATATCCCTTAAACCTAAGAGAAAAGACATTGGAACATACATGAATATGATTAGCACTAATGAATATAACTCAATTTATGCGTAGTATCTCTCTAAGGAAGCCCAGAAACAAGCGCCCACTGTTAATTAGCCACTAGAAGAACCAGAAAGTGAAATAGATCTGAGGTTAGGGGAAATAAAGAAAGAATTGAAACCAGTAGATGATACCGAAGATATCCAGATAGATCCAGAGGATCCCACAAAGGTGCTGAAGATAGGGAAGAGCCTTAACGCAGAGGCATGGGATGAATTGATAGACTTACTAAAACGTTCCATAAATGTATTCGCTTGGACCCATTTAGACATGGTAGGAATATATCCGGCCTTCATCTGCCATGCACTGAACATCGACCCAGAAGTGCACCCAGTTAGACAGAAGTGCATAACTCTGGACTAAGAAAGATACAATGCTCTACACAAAGAGGTTAAAGAAAAATGGGTTCATTGGGAAAGTGTACTACCCTAAGTGGATTGCCAAGCCAGTATTGGTGAGGAAGCCCAATGGGAAATGGAGGACCTGCATAGACTTCACTAATCTCAACAAGGCCTACTCCAAGTATAGTTTTCCATTGCCGAGAATCGACCAGCCGGTAAATGCTAGCGGTGGGCATGAACTACTCTCATTCATGGATGCCTATTTAGGGTATAATCAAATAGCCATATTTGAGTCAGATCAGGAACACACTAGCTTCGTGACAGACAAAGGGTTATACTATTACAAAGTTATGCCTTTTTGGACTCAAGAATGCAGGAGAAACTTATCAGAGGTTAGTTAATACGATGTTTGTTGAGTAGATTGGAAAGAACGTGGAGGTATACATGGACGATATGTTAGTTAAGTCCAAGGCAACATTAGATCACATCAAAAACTTAGAGCAGACCTTCAGAGTCCTAAGGCAGTATCATATGAAGCTAAACCCTTTGAAGTGTATCTTTGTTATCAAATCGAGCAAGTTCCTAGGGTACATAGTGAGTTCACATGGTATTGAGGCTAACCCTGAGAAAATCAATGCCATAAGAGGGATGGAAATCCCAAAGAAGCCAAAAGTTCTGATGAGCTTGAATGGTAGAGTAGAAGCTCTAAGCAGATTCATACCCAAAGCCATGGACAAATATATCCCATTCTTCGATCAAGTAAAGAAGGGATGAAACTTCGCGTTGACTGAGGAGTGCGAGGCAACATTCCAAAACCTAAAGGATCATCTAATAAATACTCCTATAGAATCAAAACCTATAACAAGTGAGAAATTATACATTTACTTACTGTAACTAACCAGGTCATTAGTGCTGCAGTGGTGCGAGAAGATGAAGGGACGCAAAGGCCCATATATTTCATGAGCAAGAAACTGTTATGGGTGGAGCTAAACTACTCAATTGTCGAAATGTTGGCTTATAAATTGCTCCATATAGGGAGAAAGCTGTGGCCTTATTTCCAGGCACACCCCATCAAAGTTCTCACAAACAAACCACTCGGACAAATATTGTAGAGGCCAGAAACATCAGGTCGCCTATTAAAGTGGGCAATGGAACTTAGCCAGTACTACATTACCTACTGCCCCAGGAAGGCGATCAAAGGTCAAACACTTGCAAAATTTATTGCGGAATGCACCTTACCAACCGAGCCCCATTCATAAGAAGAAACGAGCACTCCACAATTCTGGCATTTGTTCGTGGATGGAGCCTCGAATGAAAAAGGGGCAGGAATTGGATATGTTTTGATTACACGGGACAGGCAAAAACTGCATTGAGAAATTCAGCTTGGTTTCAAAGCATCCAACAACATGGCAGAATATGAGGCTCTCCTTCTAAGCCTACAATGGCCCAGATAATGAAGGTAACGCATGTTAAAGTTCATAGTGATTCTCATTTAATTATAAACCAAGTGCAGGGCATTTACCAAGCAAAGGAACCAATGTTAGCCAAATATGCAGAACTGTCTAAAAGATTGCTAGAGAAATTTGAACAATCCAAGATAAAAAATCCCTCGTGAAAGCAACTCATCTGCTGATCTTTAGAAAAGTTGGCTAGTGCAAAAATAGCCAGTGAAATGAAGGTCGTACCGATTGGTCATCAAGTAGAGCCAGCATAACATAATTAAACCATATACTGGTTCTGACCTGAGCCTAATGAGATGTCATATAAGGCACACAAAGCCAAGAGGTGGTAGAAAGCCAAGAACAACCAGTTATGGAACCCTTATTCCAGTGAGCCGAGGAAGAAAACTGGATGACTCCCAACAAGCAATATCTTTTAAATGGAGCTCTACCTCCAAACAGAAATGAGGCCCGGAAAATAAGATACCAGGCCCCATACTAGTCCTTCTTTGATGGCACATTATATAAGAGAGGGTATTCTACCCCTTATCTTAGGTGCGTTTTCAAGGAAGAGGGGGTATGGGTAATGAGGGAAGTGCATAAGGGACAATGCGGCGATCACTCAGGGGGAAATAAATTGGGAGAAAAGGTGCTAAAACACAGTTATTATTGGCCTAAAGCGCTTCAATATGTAAAGGAATTTATATGAAAGTGCGACAGATGTCAATGGTTTGCCAGCATCCTTAGAAAACCATCCTATGAGCTCATCCATCTTGCAAGCTCGTGGCAGTTCGATATATGAGGAATAGACCTGATAGGACCACTTTCAACGTCGAAAGGAGGAACTAAATACGACATAGTGGCCGTAGATTACTTCACCAAGAAGATAGTCACTTTCGTGGTAAGGAATATAATTACAAGATATGGAATACCACATAAAATTATTTCTAATAATAGCACCCAGTTTGAGAGAAAAGAATTCACACAGCTTTACGAGAAAACCGGCATATAAAAAGCTTCTCATCAGTTGCTCATTTGTAGGCAAATGGACAAGTTTAAGTTGCTAACAAAACCATCAAAAAACTACTAAAGAAAAGGATACAAAATGCTAAAGGAAAGTGGGCAAAAAAACTCTCTTTAGTGTTGTGAGCTTACTGAACTTCAACCAGAACCCCTATAGGTCACACTCCTTTTTCATTAACCTATGGATATGAATCCATGCTACTCGTCGAAGTTGAAATCCCATCACATAGAAGAATATCATATACCATAGAAAAGAATAAGAAATTGAATGAAGTTGCCTTGGATCTAATCCAGGAGAGGAGGGATTAAGCAGCAGTAGTGGTGGCCACATATTGACAGAAGATGGCAAAAAGTTACAACGTAAGACTCAAAGAAAGAAACTTTTACACAGGAGATTTAGTACTGCGAAGAAAAATGGCCAACACTAGGGACCCTATAGATAGAGCATTAGGACCAACTAGGAAGGAACAAACCATTAGTCATAGCAGAAGTTTTAGCAAACAGAGCATACCGGTTATCTAGACCTGATGGCAACCTAGTTCCAAGAACTTGGAACTCAGAGCACCTCTGACCTTACTTTGCCTGACTTACATTGCTTACGTGATGTACATTGTAATATTATAAAAATCTCTATAGTATCCATGGCGAAATCAGTGCACATTCATAGGTCACAGCAAGTAGTCACTAATTTAGTGAAGCACCGAATTAGTAGGTGAAAACAATGATCTTAACAGTGAGAACGGTGATACTGGCCCTACACACTTGAACTTGCATCAACGCGAGTCCGGCTCTTCAGCCATTCGTTGGACAGGATGAAAAACTACCCTAATCTAGTATGAATATTCCTGTGATAACAATCGTAGGGAGACTAGTTATAGGGATATTAGACTGCCTGAACCAGTATAAAAAAACCTATATGTTAGATAATTTAACATACCACACTCGACGTATGGATATTAGACGACCAGAATTTGTTCAAAAAAAAACCATGCGCATGCAATAATGGGTTGTATACACATGACCTGAATTTTTAGTCAAATCTTTTTCCACTCTTCATAGCCCACCACCATCGTTCTAAAGGTATGATTGCACATATAAACGACAACAAAAATCTCAGAAATGAGAACGGTTATGCTAGAGAAGAATGTGGCTTAGTGGCATTACACCCCTAAACAAAGGGATAGGTCATACAAAGCATGCAGCTAAGGAAATTATGCCGCCAAACAGGGAGCAGGTCGAAGCGAGCATATGCCTAAGGACATTACGTTCCCAAACAGGAGGCAGGTCGAAACGAGCATACGACTAAGCGTACGGCCAAGGACATTATGCCCCTGAAATAAGGGGTAGGGAAAACGAATATACGGCCGAGAATATGACCAAGGACATTTCACCCTCGAAAAGGGGTACGTCAAACCAAGACCAGCCGACATCACTCAGTAGTGGTATTAGCAATACCACATACAAGTGACTACGACAATCTTAGAAATGAGAACGGTGATATAAAAGCAAATGTAAGATATAGTCAAAGCACAAAAGTCTGGGTGTTGTTGGTAACAAGTCTACCATAACCTATAATCGTAATATATTTGGAGGTGAGTGTTACATCCATTCTTACCACGAACCGCACTAAGGGAAAGTGATACAAAGTGGATGGAGAACTGACTTAAAGCCATAACACCTAACTCAACTTGAGCTCTGTAATCAAAGGATCTTAACAAGTGACCAATACCGCGCACATCATGGAACATGGGCGGGCCACCTTAGCCATTCCCAACATTAAAGAAACAAAGTAAACACATGTGTAGAAAGCAGTTCCAGGTGCACTAAGGTAACTAGACCTCTAAAACTCGCACATTGTCAATACCTATTGGAACATGTCTGCTCCAGCACATACCGAGGGCAACCTAGATAGCACCATACAGAGCCAAAAGCACTTCAAAGGGGTTGTACACATGGCCACCCAAAATACACTTCAACACAGGCCCAACCCCACAAGCAAACAACAAGTGTGAAGTTCTCTCTCTCTCTCTCTTATCAACAATCCAAGCAAACTTGCACAGAGGGCCACTCAAAGCGTGAACAGCCTCAGGCATATCCTAGAATAGAATGGGAAGTGTTACTCCATTCTGATCCGATGCATTATTAAGCCAAGCAAAGTAGCAAGGGTATCGACATAGCATTACGGCCTGAATACCAGCCAACAGTCGTCACCACATATGCAAAAACATCATAGCAGAGAATCAGGGCAGTCCCCTATCATTTATCTCAAGACATTAGCCATTCCGAGAGAGAGGAGACCGACCCATATAGAGCTAAGCTTCCCGCCCAATTCCTTGGGCATCCCATGAGCAAGGTCAAATTCAAATTTGAATTCTCCTGCCATAATTTTGAAAGTTCCCACTCTAAATTTGGGATTCCCGCCTCCATTCAAACTTCTTGCCAAAAACATGTTAGTAATCTAGTCATATCAAAAAGGTGTTGTGGATAAACGATAGCTCGTAGGATCCAAGGGTTAAGGAATAACAACGAAGAAGAAATTTCAGTAATCCACATGCTTTTCCTAGATACAAGGTTTTAAAGATCGGATTTCGGTTACGTTTCATCTTGGAATTTTTACACAAGTTATCTCGTATCGGGGGAGATCTCGGACGAGATGAGTACATATCAGGTGTACATCTCGGATTGAGATCTCGGGTCTTATACTGCATCTCGGAAATATCTCGGATGTACTTATGTGTCTAAAATTGATGTGTCAAAAATTTATTTAACGATTATAACTTTCTTAGTAAAAATAAAAATGACTTGATTTACATGAAAAATGAATATTTTTAGAAGAGTAGTAGCTTGATTAGCTTAATTGATTTGGTAATGATTGAATAATATCCTTTTATTTGAACATAATAAAGAAGTGAAACCTTTCTCTATGACTCATTAAGATAAAAAGTAAAGAATATATTCAAGAAGTTGGTAAATTATAATTGGATTGAGTAGTTTCTTTTGAGTCAATATGAAAATAAAAAATATTATGCAAAATAAGAAAAATGTATAATTTCGGGTGAGATCTTGGATTGAGATTTTGATCCATATTTCAGGTGAGATTTGAATATCTCGGACGAGATGAGTGTTGAGGGAGATATGGAGGAGATTTGATGTCTCGTCTCATTTAAGTGTGAAAAGGAGATCTCGGGCGATATATAGGAGATTTAAAACCATGCCTAGATATAAACAGAAAGGGCACTGTAGCATGGAAGGGGGACTCTCTGACATTTTTCTCTTTTTAAGAAAACTTTAAGATTCAATGGTACCTCCTACCATGAAATTATGTACTCAATCCATAAAAAAGGAAGAAAGAGAACTTTACTCATGGACGTAGGATTTCTTGAAATCCAAACCACATAAATCCTGTATCCTTTACTGTTTATGTTCTTTTACTTATTAGTTGTGGTACAACATTCTCTTTTAGTTTCAAAGGAATTAAATAATGATTAGATCTGATACTTTAACGTACAGTTACAGTGCAGCTACATGATTGTGCAAGCACTCAACAGCACAATCACCACTTCACGACAAAATTAAGATGACTTAATCTCGCTAATTCCAAATCAGTAAAGTAATTAGCGAACAAATTACTGTACACAAATTCGAGGAGTTAAAGGACGAAAAAGTTTTCCAACATTCACCACCGAGAATTATTTGGGATGTGCTCTGGCCTGTGGTCAAGTAGATGTATATTTTTCCATCATCATGATTTCATCCATTTATTATTTTCATTTTCATTCAGGTTTTTAATTATTGGTTTTATGGATCAGTACCGACCGATGCCTTGAATCCATATAAGTAAACACTTAAAAATTTTCCTTCACTCTTGACTTCCTCTCTTTACTTCAATGTTCAACCTAGGGTTTCACAAGGTTTCCAACTTCAAACTCTAGCTCTCGTCGATCCTTTCACTAGCCGATCCAAGGTAGATTATCACCTTCACTATTTCAATGTTGCACTCCATCACAAATCTCCGCCATCATTGCAGCCAACCCCTCGTTCAAACCGCCGCCATCAATCCCTTTTCCTTGCCACTGCCTCCTTTCAGTCTGCATCGATCGATTCCAACTGACTCATGCTAAGGTCAAAATGATGGAAGGAAAGAAATTTGATTGTGTTTTTGGTGAGAAAGAGGATGGATTGGCGCAAGATAGAAATTTGTTATGGGTTTGATGATTTCAAGCTAAATTCGCAAAATTGAGGACATGTTTTGGTGAATTCGAGCGTCAACATATCCCAAAATACACATTCCATCAACACTCACATTCATTAGTTGAGAAAGCTCGGTTCTTTAAAGATTGCACCATCTCTTCGAAATATGTCGATCGTGAGTCAAAGATCCAATCTGTTGGATCCATTCGACATAAATCCTACTTCGACAACTTCCATCCGACACACAGTTCCATCACTTGCGAATGTTCTTTTGTCAGCACAAGAAAGATTTCATTAGCGTGCTTCCATACATTGCATACAAGACACAGAGTAAATACACAATGAAGGACACATACACTACTCTTATTCGATGTAAAAAATTCAATGTGTCGACACATGGCAATGTCCGTTAGATATTATGCACCGACTGCACCAGGGATAAACATGTATTTAGAACTTATCTAACCATGTTTTCATCCGAGATTTCTTGTCGACTTATGGAAACAAGGCGTTCTCTTTGTTTTTCCGTGGTTGCATCAGCAACTTCTATCTCTTCTTTGCTTGTATTGGCTCCTAGCTCAATATCCAGCTTGTACTTCTACCGTTGTCGTTAGATCATCACATGCATGCCCATCCAGTGTCAACTTATGTTTCTCCTTTAATGATCATTGAGGAACGACACAATGAAATTCCTTTAGACACTGCTTTAAACAGGGTTATGTTATTAGATAACCCCACTGATTCTCTTCCCTTTCATTTAACTGCCACGGACCTTCAATGCATATGATATGGGTATGGGATTCCCTTCAATGATCTTAGACTTCTACACCACATGAAATGGCTCATGCTTCTACCGGTTACACGGTCTATAGCAAGTACATGTGTAGATCTGGAGTAGTCACTCCTTTCAACCCATTTTTGCATCACGTACTTTGATCCATGAGAATCGCTCTATCTCGAATGCATCCTAACTCCGACGTGGTGCTCTTGAGTTCATATATGATTTCTACTCTCCTGAGATCGATAAGCCCCTATGCAGGATGGGTTCCATCAACCTCTCTCCTTTTTAGGGCGTATCTGCTCCGTCTACATTGCTAGCTGAGCATGGACCATATGCTAGATTAGGCTGCATTATACTCACACCACTTTGGATCACACTCACATACATTGAACCTGTTAACATATTCCTTAACTTAGTAGTAACTCTTGTTATTTTTTCGTATCAGGTATAATGGGTCACACGAACTACTAAAACTGTCTCACTAAGAAGGCATCCAGGGAAAGGTCTATATCCCCACCCAGGATTCTGTCGGAACCGGGACAGCTCGCAGTGGAAGAAATAGATAAATTTTAATTTTTTTTACTATTTTGGATCTTTACATTTAGAACTTTCTAAATTTAGTTTAAATAAAGTCACATGTTATATTTAAATTTACAAATTGTAGTTAGAGATTTATTTAATTTTGGTTTTACTTATATAAATATACATACATACATACATACATATATCATACACACACACATATGTGTGTGTATCATATATATAAATACATATATATGTCTGTGCATGTGTAACATAGCAATACGTGCAGGGTATAACATACCCGTATATAGATGCTGAGATTTACATCTCAACGGACACATTAACTCATTTTGTATGTATTGTATGTTGTCAAATATGTGCATGGACATATAATTATAAGTTTCAAATGATTATATATGTATTTTTGTACGTATAAAATATGCTTTATCATTACAGAAATTATTTATTTATTTGTATAACTATATATTGTACCATAAATAACAACAAACATATATCTATATAGATATATGTAATAAAATAATTAATTTTTTTATATATAACTTAATAGTTAGAAAACATATCATATCTGAAGTTACAATGATTTATATATATATATATATTATAATGAATTAAATAGTTTCGACCATAATAAATTAATATAAAATATTTATATGATAAAAAATCAAGTTTTATATTTGTAGAAAATCTAGAAACACATTTTAGGGCTTAGGAAAAACTTTTGGAATTTTCTCAATTAAAATAATATTTTTAATTAAATAAATTATAACAGGCTGAAATTAAATTAATTTAAAAAAATAAAAAATTAAGTTGAAAATTTTTGAAACTTTTTCCAAAGGCACTTGACATGATGAATTAATTTAAAAAAATATAAAAAATTTAATTTTAGAAACATGGATTATTTTATATGAATTTATTGAATTAGATAATCATTAAATATTAATAATATATATATATATATATACACACACGATAAAAATATATTTTCAGCACTTATAATTCATAATAAACATAAACAAGTGTTTAAATTTTTTTGCATCAATACTATACGTTAAATATGAAAGCATATGTTTTAATTCAAATTGTATATGAATACTAAATTATAAATCGATACATATATATGTATAAACATATATAATATTAAACTAAAATTTATTTTAATATTTAATATCAGATTACAAACATAAATCATGAACTAGATGTTTAAATTTTATACACATATCTAATCTCCATCATGACAACAATAATACATACAAAAATCTCATCTAACTAATGAAATAACAATAATCTGATTATATACATAAGTTTACATGATTAACAAATCTAAAACATAATAATATGATCAACATATAAATAAACATCACCCAAAACATATGCCCTAAAATCCACGTTGAAATCATGAATTCTCTTTCTTTAAAATTTCTTGATCTGTCAGATTGCCAGTCTAGAATCAACGACATTTCACTATCAAAGAGCTTTTTGTTTTAACTTGAATTGGATTTGAGATTTTGAGATTAACTTAGAGAAAGGTTGTAGCCATTAAAGAAGAAGGAGATGGTGGCTCAGAAGAATGAATTAGAATGTGATTAGGGTTTTGAGATTAGTATTTATAATGGTAGGATAAGTGTAAGTTTCTCACTAGATCTTAGCCACACATCTCCAATCCCTAATCCTATGTTGTAGGGGCCTCCAACCCTAGCCAAACCAATCACATTTTTCTCTAATCATCATGGGTTGTAAGCCCATTTAACCCAAATTAAATATATACAATTATATTTAACTTATTTTGTTATCGATATCTCATATCGATCAATATATTCATAACTATTATGGGTGTATGCAACAATTTTATTTCTCAAATTATTTTCAAATTTCATAATTAACATTTTAGAAATATTAATTAATTTATAAAAATTATATACAAATTAATCGTTTAGTCTAAAGAAAATTCATTATTTTAGTTGTGTCACTCTTGGGTGTAAATTTGATCAGCAATTAAAATTGAATTATTCAAATGTTAACGTTCACGCGTCACTTAGCAGGTGGTGTGACATTATGGCCAAATTTATCGCTTACTCAATTTCGATAAAATCTAATTTTAGTTTAATAACCGTTACCTGGTTATGACATTTATTTACACCAATTCTCTTCATCGAAACTATATCACTTTGGACTTATAGAATTTGGTAATGGTCAAAATTTCAATATCGTCCACATTCAACTCTATAATCTAAACACAAAGTCCTTGGTTCAATAATAACAATTATTAACCAAAATGCTTTAGCCAGAGACTTTGACTTTGAGTTGATTTGAGTTGACCGTGATACTAACCCCATATAAATGAGGAGAAAAATCCTCTCTTGAATAATGTTTCACTTCCAATACTTCTACTCAACCCAACTATAGTCACTCGATGGACGCCATCCCAATATTTGACTATAACCAAAGCGGAGCTTTCATATTGAAGGGCCATAATATTCTCAAGTCGAGAGAACTATGTAAATCATTCACATCAATATTTTCTAGTTTGACCTTGGTTATATTAGCCAACAGAAAACTATCGAGTGAATAGTTCCATATTTATCCAATAACTATCAGTACGTAACCTCTAGGTGCCTCTAGCAGCCATGAGTAATGAACCGTCCAACATTTGGAGAGCGTTACGTACTCTAGTATCAATGGATACATCGATATCCAGTCTCGATGCATCTTGACCAGGAACATTTAAAATTGTATATTTAATTTTGTTATGATAAATTACTTACGGTTACAACACTTTGTAACCACTATAAAAAAACATACCATTTATGGATTTTCTATTAAATATACTTTTAATTAAATTAATCTATATAACCACATTATATCAAGCATATAATAGAAAGAAAACACCTTTATTTCGAATAGGATCGAGCAAAGAGTTAGATATATGTAAAAAAATACATAATTGTCCCTAAGGCATACCCCTAACTCTATCAGATTCATTGCTCCTATAAAAGCTATTGCTCCGGTGATGATCGCGATGACTACTATAGAGATAAAAACGATACGGAAAGCCATCATGATCGTGATTGCCATGAGCATCCGTGCTAGCCATACGGCTCTAGCTCCCAACATCCAAAGTGTCCGACTCCTTCCCACCATTCTCATGACTCCCACTCCAATAGGATTCACTCTCCATCTCATCTCTCTCCTACAAGACATACTCCTCCGCACTCGAATGATCTCCTTTGCACCTCCATAGCGGGTTCTGCTCCATTACTTCTACTTCACTTGAACCTACTCTAAGGGGCAAGCAACTTCCTGGCCCCTCAATGTTAACTTCTTAACCAACCACTAAGATTTCTATTTTGATCACTTCATTCGCTACCCACCACCAGCATTTAGGAAAAGGCTCCATTCTTCATGTGACATCTTTTACCTCCTTGTCATCCACTTCTGCTTTTATATCCATGCTACTTAATATCATGACTTAGATATCACTGGGATCAAGGTTTCGTACAATTGGGATGAAATTTCAGTGAAAAAAATGAAAGACTCCTATAAGACCTTCAATGCTTTTAATGATCGAAACAAAGCTTGGAGGAGGTTGCGAAATACCTTAGCCAAATCAAATCTATGAACCGGCTATTATTAAGAAAGAAAGAAAAAGCCATATGCGATGACCAAAAGCTGATAAATTCTTTAAAGAAAGAAATAGGTTGCCTAAAAAGCACAATACAAGAGAGTGAAATAGCTTAGGCTTAAGAAAATAAAATCTTAAGGAGGAGATCAAAGCGCACAAGCTTAAGATTAAGCTACTAGGGTAGCAGTTTGAGCAAGCCCACATCTACAATGGTGATCTGCCAAAAGAAATCGAACAACTCAAAGCTAGCGTCACCAAACTGGAAGCTAAACTTATTGCACTTAACAAAGAAATGGCTCAACTGAAAGCCAAACACAAGAATTCTAAACTGATGCAAGTAAAGTTATATAGTTGTAATTAGAGAATGAAAAACTAAAGGCCACCATTGCAGATCTTCAATACTAGTTTGCCAAAGCATAAGCCGAAAAGGAGTCTACCAGTGAGGAGGTTAACTCCACCAACTTCAAGTTCTACGTGAACGTCTTTCGAACTAAAAATTTGAGATAGTTAGAGGAGGATACACTGAGTTCTTGGTGGATATCCATGATAATATAATGGAAGAAGAGAAAAGTAAAGTTCAAAGAAAAGGTCTACCATTCGTCGAGGCTGTCATTTTAGATGAATTCTTTGATTCATAGGACCTGGATGCCTTGGAGGAGGGCAAAGACAATGTGCTACTGAAGAAACATAGCAGACTTCTTTTGAGGTTCCCACTTATCTCTTGTTGAGGAGACGACTAAAGCTCCTTCTATTGAACCAATCCATGAATCTCTTTTAACTACTTCAACTGTTCCAGTAGCCATCTCTGAGCGCATCAATGTACTTGCATCCATGTCTTCTATTGGACCAGGTGCATTGACAACAGGGTTAAAAGGAGGATTTTCAAAAAAAATTCCTTTGACTAATTTGCACAGAATCGTATTTTGTGTTTACATGAATAATAATGTTGTACTAAATCGTATTCAGTATTGTTTAATAAAAGAGTTTGGAGTTTTAATTATAATTTGGTTGATTTATATATTATAAATTTTATGCTAATATTTTATATTTTAGTTAATATATATATACATACTCACACACATATATTATCATTTTAATTTAATTTAATTTATATTTTAATTTTATAATATACTGTATTCATAATACAAACATTATAACTACTTTATGATAATCTAAAATACGGTATATATGATGAACATATGTCATAGGTGTATAATTAACCATCGAGATTTATGGTTAATAAGTATAGTGTTAAATTGTAATAATCATTTCAAAAATTAAAGGCTTCCAAGATGTAATTAATGAGGACTAGTGTTCTAGCATGTCAAATCCTCTGGCCCCAAGATACCTATCCTATGTGCTCGCTTGATTTCAGCCATTGATCAATAACTCATCCACCTTCCATGTGATGCAGTGGATTCCACATGATAATAAAATTACGGTGATAATTGGATAAGAATAAAAGGGGCAAATAGGACAGGGGATTTGGGGACAAAGGATTTGAGCTCATGTTCTAGCTGCCTTTTCGATTTCCATTTCAATTTATTCTCTATGCACCTCACTATTTCTCCACTTCTTCCCTCTATAGTTGATCTCTTCTTATTAATTTATTTCCTCTTTTTTATCTATACGTTTTACCTTTCTGTTATCAAATGACCTATTCGATTCATGCTACTTTACTTTACCCATTTTTAGCCTTACATCCTCTTTTCTTCTCAGATCCATGTCTCTTGCCGCCATCTACTCCTTGTTGACCATTTGATTGCCTTCCCCTATGCCAGAAGTCCATCATAAGCTGAAACGTCTGAGGAATCGATGCCTGTATGATCGCGTTCCTCCATGCCTACTTTCCCTCCAAGAACTTATTTGAGGTTGCATAGTAAGTCACTAAGTACGGATAAGTATCTGTTTTCTGGGGTTTTGGCAGTTGTCTATGCGATTTGGGTTTCTACTTGAGGTTTATATCTATTTGTATTGGTGTTGTTTTCAGCAATTTTTGCTATCGTTGGCCTTTGTATATGCCTGAATGATTTTTATTCCACTATGTATCTACTACTCAAATGTCCATTGCTATTTCTCTTCCCTTCCTTCAATACATCACCATAGGGACTGCATTGGTACAACAAGTGTGTGAGTGCATTGAAAATGAGTGTCGTGCTTATTGGACTTAGTGGTAGATGGTGGCAAGTTAAGGTATGTTATGCACGTTAATCTTTTGGCCTTGGTTTGTGAAGAATATAGATATGTTCTACAAAGGATATCTGCTTTGGTTGTGAAAGTGATTGAAATGCATCCTGTATGCTGAAAGGAAATTGAAATTTGAATGAAGCTTTTGCTTCTTTCTTGATATCATTTGGAATATGTTTGTAATCTTTGGTCTGAAAATTCGAATTGCTGAAGTAATTTTGGCTTATGTTGGAATTGTTTGTGGGTCTATCCTGTGTAAGTAATGTATGTGTATCTTATCATAATGTATGTAGTGTGATTGTTAGTCTTCAAGCTTTGTAAGCCTATGTTGTAAAGCATAGTTGTTAAGGTCTATCTACCTCACATCTATTTTAACCTTGAATAAAAGTTGACAGTCCACTATAAACCTGACTTTCCTAAGCAAAATAATCATTTCAACAAATATATATACATATACACACACACATATATATATTATAGAATATTTTATTTTAAATTATCGATTAAATACGTTTGACTAGTTATATACTTAATATAATTTGACTTATTTTTAAAAACTATTTCTTAAAACATAGCCGACAACAAATAAAATATTTATAATTTTATAACTAAGACAAAAGCATAATTTAAATATATGTATATATATAATATAATAATTCTAAAATGTACTTATATATATAATACACATACCTATAAAAAATTAATTTTTATTTTTCCTGAAAAAAGAAACCCAAAAACAATTCTTTATATAATTTAAAAGATGAATATATTTTGATTAGAAATTCACATATATGTAAATAAATAATTTTTTGCGAAAACCTAAAAGTCAAATATATATATTTTAATTTAAAACTCAAATTTATTTTAAATTAGAAATTATTAAATAATATATTTATATTTGATTATTAAATATGAATAAAACAATGAATATATTTGATGTATTTATATATATCACTTAATTATTTAAATATATATTTATATATTTAATTTTGATTTTTTAATATTATATAAATGGGAGAGCAAGCTTATAAACAAAAAATATATTTACAAAATGGTTAAAATGAATTATTAATATTTTTCGGTCCCTCTGATTATCAAATACCTTGGTTGCTAGTCGTTTCCTTCTCTAAACTTCTTAGCTCTTTCTCTTAGACTACGGGATATAACTCCATCTATAAGGCATCTACAATGTTCAATAGTGAAGGCTAGAGTTAGAATATATTTTAGTGTTTAGAAAGAATGAATGGGGCATCTATTTATATTCAACTAGACCACAAATATCTAACATCCTTCTCTCCAGAGTTTAAGACCAAGTCTTTAGCCCCATACTCTCCAAACTATGGCCAGCCTAACCCCTGTTTGAGCGACTTGAGGCCAAATTGATTCAATAGTTAAATCAATTATTTAATTAACTTCTATAAGTTCGTTCCTTAATTAAATCAATATATAACTTTTATTTATTGTTTTAATTAATTTTTATGCTTCAAATAAATAATTAAAAGGAAATAAAAATTAATACAAATTTTATATTAATTTTACTATTAATTTATAACATTTATAAATAAATTTTACATTGGTCGAGCTTGGAAATTAACTAACAACATGATTATGTTGACTCTCTGGTGTGAACTCGATCCTTATTTAATATCTAAACAATTTAAATAGAAAAGTCTGTACGGACTTTGCTGAAGTATGATACTAGACACAAGTTCAATTAGTTATAGATCAATTAGGTGAAATCTGAATTCTAACTTTTATTAAGTTGCACCTAGTAATGACTTTTTATGCACATTCCCCTTGACATCACTATATCACTAAGATATCTAGAGTTTGGTAAAAGGTTAAAAACCATATTAATATGTGTAGTTAATTGCATGCGTAGACTACGTTAAAGTCCTTAGTTCAATCAGATAACATTTATCGATAAAATAATTTACTCTGGTCAGAGCGTTTGACTTTAAGTTGACTACTGATTATGGTGATACTAACCTTCTACAACGAAGGAGACGAATCCCTTTTTGAGTAGTGTTTCCCTTCAAGTAGTTCAACATCTACTCAACTGTGGACCTAACATTGTCATTATGCCATGTGCATGACCATAATCAAAGTATAACCTAGCTACTTAAGAACGACAATACCCTTAATTCTGAAGACTACCGCTCATCGTTACCATGAGAAATTTTTGACTTAGTTGTATTAACCTATAGAAGACTCTCATTAAGTCATTTTATGATTGTTACAAGCAACCATAAGTATATAACCTCTTGATGTCTCCAATGGTCATGAGTAATTCATTGCCCATCGTGTGAAGAGCATTATATACACCATTCTCAATGGATGTATCGATATACTTTTATTGATACATCCTGACTAGGAAAAATTAAGGGATAAGTAATTAAATATCAATTCGATACTCATGGTTAAAAATGTATTCATAACTGCAGTTGATAAGCTACTTCTCCTGAAGATTTCTTACTTATACGAGTACATATGCACGCCCAGGTGGGCCTGCATTTAACCATAATGTGCATGCATTTTTATTTGTACCCGTGGAAGTAGATTTGATAGTAGCATTTCCACATTTGAACGCCGTGATAATAGCATGTGTCTCGCGCATGAATAATTTTTCTACAGATTATATATGATTAACACGTTCAAGAAAAAATGGTTTGCACAAATATTTAGCAATATTTTTACGTTGAAATAATGTATAGTTAATTTAAACTTTTATTTATAAGTTGCAACATCTAATTATTATTATTAATTAATAAACAATGAATTTGTAGTTAATTAAAGAAAAAAATGTTTATTTGTTAGATCCTATTTTTAAGTGTAGACAGACATTTTGAATTTGTAAAGAAGTTTAACTATTAAATCCTATTTTAGGGGATATTAAGATTTGTTAATATCAGGCAAGTTTAACTGTTAGATTCTATTTTTAAGAACTATTAAGATTTGTTAATGTTATAAAAGGACATTTTTGATAATTAACGCTGACACAAAAAAAGTATGACACCAAAAGGTATCACAACTATTATAAAGAACTTTGATCACAAAGAACCCAACTAATGCTATTATTCATGGTAATACTATATACAATAACTATTTTATTATCAACCTGCTTTATAATCACACGGTAAAAGAGCATGCACGCAGCGTAAATGCACCATGTGGTAGTGCCACAAAGCATAGACCATATGATCTAAACATTGGATTACGGTCATGTTGAGCCAAATACTTTCAATTTTCATTTGAATTCGGGTCAAAATAATTTGCTTATATATATCATGCATACAGGTTTTTATTTTTGCAGCTCCTCCATTTCTTTTGACTTGGGATACGATATTGTCTTCCCACAATGTTTCGTAAAGACATGCTTAGATCTGACCATGACTCCAAATGAAAAATGGATCAATTAATTTTTTAATATTCTATAACCTATGATATCTCTTTATTAAATCAACTTGCAACAAAGGTTCCACCTATGTCTTTACTCTTGCCTCTCATGAGTTGCAGATATGGTCATCTTAATCGGCTCACTAAGTCTATTAAAAAAGACAACAAATATAAAGTATTCACTATTTAGGCATATTAAATATGATAGCAAAGGTAGTTTCACAGAAGTACGAACTCTTGCCAAACTTTTATACATTAACAATGCTATACGAACTATTCAAGCCACTAAAAGGCTTCATTGATAAACCATAATTCTGCATATCTACTGCTACACAAAATATATTCTTGCTGCATTAAAAAAGAATCATAACAACTTCTGTATTCAGGAATGGCTGAAATCCAACTCATTGTTCATTATAACCCAATTCCAAATGCCTTTTCTGCATTTCTTCGAATTGAATCAGCTAAATCTTTCCCTCGCTTCTTCACCAAGTCTTAGGTTGTAGTCGACCTACTCAGAATATTATCAAAGCTTCTGTATTCAAAAAATGTCTCCAGTCTCAAATCGGATTGAGGTTTTCCTACAAATTTCAGCTGATATTTTTATATCACTACCTCTTGTGAGATGTGTGTGAAGTGTGTGTCAGTGTGTGTGTAAAGTATCAAAATAGATGAATGAATCTGAATCTCACCTATGAGTTCTCTCCGACGGTAATAATTCTTAATGTATGCCAATTTGGATCCCTTAAACGCTCTTTCCAATCCAAAAAGTATGCCTCTACCATGTCTTTTGCTTCAGCCTTTGGGAATAGTCGCTTACTTGCAATTTGAAATGCGACCTTATCCATCTCCCCTATTCTTTTATCCCAATATATGACCACTCAACATGTCTGATAAGCCCTGCATATGAATTTAATGTTTAAATGATACCACAGCTTAATAAGCATTATTAAACAACCAATTAACTTAATATCTTGGGTAAAGAGATTTTATATATGAAGGCACTGTCAAGTGTCAATGTCTTATATATCAGATGCTTGATAAATAAGATATATTTATGTATTAACTTAAAAAAACAGAGCTTGCTGCATTCTATGATCATTTTTTGCATCTTGGTCGGCCATATTAATATATAGTCAGATGATGAAGTGTGATTGTTTAGGTTCAGTTGCCCTTTGCATAACATCTTGAAGGTAATAATATTATGCATAATATCAGTTTTTTGTTTTTCAACTATTATAAACAGTAGCAATTGTAAACATAGTGAGAGTGAATACCTAAAATAAATTAGGTACAAACAGATGGTCGAACCAAATAAGAAAAATATGTCATTGACATTTATTTCACTGCTATTTTTAGGGCTCAATTCAAAATTAACTAAGGAGTAGGGAAATTACCTATCGTAGAAAGCGACTTTTGGATTTAGCACATGATAACTAAGGTGGCTAGAGCTATGAAGAGCAGCATACTGGAGTTGTAGGAGAAGATGCTCTCAATTTCAAAGAGAAAGGAGATTTTATTTCTTTCTGTTCGCCAATCTATGAGAAAATGACAGCGGATCAGTATATTTCTCGCCCAACATACACTGAATTATCATAATAGTAGATTATCAATATGGGTATATGCGAAATATAGAAGTTCTAGAATTTTGTGTTTAAGCATGTTGATTTAAAACCAATGAAAACCAAAGGTATATATAAACATATTACCAAAATTAAAAGCACTCAATTAAACTCTCTTTAACTAAAAACTGGTTTTTGGTTCAGAAATGAGATTAATGAAAAATCACTTGATCGCCCAAAAATGCAAGGAAAGGATAAAAAAATGAAGCAAAATCCTTTCAGGACAAACATAAAAAATAAGAAACTTCACAACATATCATTTCAGGTTTGGAAGTATATGGACTGCAACTGTCCAGTTTATAACTGAGCAACAAAATGCAAAGCAAAAAAATCAAGGTGTCAAACATTTAATTGAGGAAAAATGTTCGGCAGCAAGCAACAAAGGGATTTAGGCATCACAAATTCCATGAGGTAATCAGCAATAGTCTATTGGGTGATAAATGTAATCGTAGCAGTATCAAAGTGATTCCAACAATTAAAATAATTAGAGTACAATGGAATATAAAATCAGGTGTAAAACAGACTTTAGTTAAATTTGCAAAAAACCATACGAACAACAAAAGTGTATTGTATTCTACGAACAAAATGAGTGCATCGAATTAGTGAACTGAGTTCGAATTGGCAATAGAAAATGTTATTCGATTTGGAGTTGGTGAAACACTTACTCGGCAGGCGAAGATGAGAGTTGACCAAAAACAAAGGCAACTGCAAATGCTGAAGGCGGCAACTGCAAATGGAAGACGGTGAAAGTTGAATTTAATTGGTAAGGAATTGGGGATGTTGGCGGTGATGGATCAGGGTATGAGCAATCAAATTTGGGAATGTGGTTGATTTGGGTAAGAAACGACAAATTAGCCTTTATGGAGCGGGAGTAAGAATGGAAAGACGGAAGGTTATATTAGGCATTTCAAAAAGACGCGATTGAACACAGTGGACGGAGTTTACATTATTAGTAGTAAAGATTGAAAATAGTAAGTTAATTAATGCAACTTACTATTATTATTTTTATGAAAGATTCTCTCAAACATATTCAGTATTTTTAGCATATTAAAAAATAGTTTTGGTATTAGTTGGAATAAGTAAACTATTCTACCATAATCTATTGTTATAATAGAAGAATATACCCTCTAGCAAGTAACCACTCATCATATACGAAAATACCATCTATTTTTCTCATATATACAAAGGGATAACATAGTTAATTCCGAAAGTCCAAAAGAAAGGTACCTTTGATCCTACTAATTGTCTTTTTAATCCTTTGAATACATCCATCGCAATGCAGCCCGATCTTCAACACAACAGTTGACACTGCAGCCTGAAACATTCGTCTGAATAAGTCCTCGGCAAACCAACAATTTAAAATATAATAGAACAGGTGAGTAGATGCAATATAATTACCTCTTTTGGTTTTTTATCATCTGATTTTTTATCCTTCACATCAGCAGCCTGTTCTTTCTTAGCTTTAGAGTCCTTGCCAGCAGATTCCTTCTTGGGTTCATTTGCAGGCGAAATAAGATCCACTTTCTTTCGGGTTTTGGATTCCAACCGTTCACGGATCTTCCATGGATCCGCTTTGCCTATCACTGTCAGCTTGTTGTTCGCTATGTCAGTTGAAACTGCATCAACGCCTATTTAAAAATAAATTGTTGAATTAATGCCTTTGTTGATGCTAAATATGGACTGTATATATGTTAACATACCTTCAAAATTCTTTACTACCTTCTTAATTTTTAAGGCGCAGCCTTCGCAATGTATGTCGAGCTTGTAAACAGCTGTAGTTGGAACAGCACCATCTGATTTCTTTTCGACTTTGCTTTCCTTTTGGTCTACTTTCTGATGTTGGAAATTTCAAATTTGAATTCAAAATCAATAGGTTGATAAACAAAACAAATGAAGTTTAAAAGCAGTAATAATTACCTCTCCCATATTAGTTAGATTTATTTTAAAACGCTCTTTGATGATTAAATTCTATGAATGAAAGTTGATTGTTTTGGAAACGTTGGACAAAAATGATGCGTATATATAGAAGCAGCAAAGAGAATTGATTAGAGGGGCAGGGGTAGTCTTGTAATTAAAGGGTGGGTTGTAAGTCAAATACGATGGAATTGGGTCGAGTTGGTTTGGATTTTTAGTGCGGAACTTTCTAGAGAGAAACTGTACCCGGCCCGTGGTGGTATTTTGTGATAATGAAGGGGAAACTTCTAGCGATGTAGCTGTGTTGCATCTCATCTACTTCCATTACTACGCATACATATCGCAAAACCACGTTCGAAATGTATTTGCTCTTGTTCTGCAATATAAAACATGCCCACCTAATTTTACTATGTTTATTAGATTGGGCATATATATTAAACATTAAGCAAATAGAGATCAATTAAAAGGGGAAGGAAGCATACATAATTTACTTGAATAGGAACATGTAATTTTTTTGAATTGCAGCATTTAATAGGAACTGAAATAATTAACATGAATATGGGGATGTAAACCATTAATACTTACCAAATTCAAATTATTTGCTATTTTTATTTTTATGGTTTTACCAACTTCATGTAATCTTCTTATGGTCATTGAAATATTTATTTAGCCATGTGTTTAGGATAATACATGTTACTGATTAGTTACAACCTATAGCCAGTAAAGGTTTAACTTATAGGCTTAAATATAGGAGTAGAGTACAAACACATTTGATACCAAATTAGCTTTTCTCCATACATGCACTGCGATTGGTTTTGCTCGTGTTCTGTTTCATGTCTTTATGAAAATATACAAAACCCAAAACATGCTTAATCTTGTATAAAAAAATCAAATCAAAATAGTCAATCAACAATAATTAAAAGGTTATTAAGAACATCAAAATTTTCATATCATCAAAGCATCTCTTGATATCAACTCAGAGATATGAAAAATTACAAATCAATTCCACAAAAATTTGTGTTGGGGTTTTTTTGGGGTGGGGGAGGGTGCGGTTAGGGGGAGGGTGGGGTTAGGTGAATGTAAAAGACACCCTATTAATAATCATAAAATATCAGGTAAATCATTATATAAAATAATGGATCACTGATTTGAGGTTTTTATGAAATGGTATAATAACTAAATCATGTTCGATTTTGTACATAAGAAATACTCAGATCATCCGTTATATTTAATTTTTTGATCCATAACAATCAATAAGTTACTAAGAACACCCAAGTTCGCATATGATAGCTTCAACGAAGCTTAAAGCTTTAAATTAACATCAAGGCATCTTTTGTTATGGATAGTGAAAATAAAAAAACAAATAAAAATGACGAAATTCTAATCTGCATTGAATGCATCCAATTTCAAATAGTTAAAAGTAAAGAACATCACATTAAATATGGGTAAGTAAAGTGGATAAATTCAATCAAATTCCTAAGCAAACCATAAAAAGATATGTGAATATGTAAAAAGAATATGTAGGAAATGATGGAGAGAAACCAAAAACCTCATTTTAATTATCATCTCAATTTATGAATTGCAACTTCATCATCTTCTCCTGACTTGGTCACTTCTCCTCATCTTACTTCTAGTGTCATATCTGTCGATTGTTCTGACTTCTGAGAAAAATTGAGTAATATCCGAGTCGAAATAAATTAGCTGAACTAACCACTAACTGTCCAGACACGTCTTAAGAAATTGCTCTCCCCTGAGGAGAAGGCATAGATATAGAAGGAGCGAAATTTAACCGTGCATAGCAAATTTACACATAGTTCTTCGAGACGAAGAAGAAATGATATGAGGTAGAAGAAGCGAATGGAGTCGAAACTGAAAAGGGCATTTTTGGTGGTTCAAAAAGACACGATGGAATTTATATTCACTAAATTATTGTTATTAATAGTAGAGATGACCACTGCCTACCTTTCATCCCTACCTTGTCTAAATTACCCTAACTCCTTGAGTAAAACCATAAGTATATTTTCTAGTTAATACATAAATTATACCACAAAACTAAGCTTCCTAAATTGAATCCATGGTTCTTGAGTTTGTCATCTACAGATTATTTTATCAAGTGACATAATTGTAACGAGTACGGATTTTGCCCGCTCGAAAATCGACATCCATACTTTACATCGTACTCGAATGCCATAGATTCGACCGTTCAAATCCGAGTCGCCGGAGCTTATAACAACACTAAGTAAATAACACAGCGGAATAAATGAATAATACATTGATATACAATATCTGATACAATAGAGTGATACAATGAATATCAATATACATCAGAGATATGATACAACAAATAGCAGCGGAAAAGAAAACGATAACACCAGCAGCGGATAATCTCCATCTTCAAAGCACTAATCCAGAAATAGCTTGAACTCCCAATAACAATGCACAAAGATAAGCAAGTGCAGTCCATATCCAAAGACTGAACTAGCTCCAGAAAAACTGCTAATCTGACTATCTGAAAAACCCAACTATAGACTGCTCGTGTAGAAAAATTTTGAGCATCCAGAGTTTAGGAAAGAACAATAAACTCCGGATCAGTCATGGGACTGGTGTGAGCAACAAAAACAGTTTATCTTTAAAACAAATAGCAGAGAATTTTAAAGTCAATTCGCAATGCTTTTGGAAAATGAAACTACCATAAGACCTCCCACCACACACACAATGCAAACGCAGACTTGGAGGAGATTTCTTCTTATGTTAGTCAAAGATGCTTACTACGCAAAAATCAAATCAAATCGTTTTTGATATTATTATTAGTGCATAGTGGAAAACATTTCGAAAGTAGAATATAAATCTTAGCCAGCATAGGTACCATTATATTATGCCTGCTATAGCTGCCTCCTGAGGAGACAGGTTCTACAATTTGTAATCGTAAAGGGTTCGTATTGTTTCTTTGGATTTCCAACAAATGGTCAGGCCAAGGAACTTCCCATTGCCACATGGAAACGCCTCTGGAAGGACGTCCCTGAGAAATAACCTAACATTACGGTTAGATCTCTGCCAACACAAGGCCGGGTTACCCCTTACTGGGTAACTACTGACACGAGTATGCCACCTCCCGATTGTAACCAACTTTTACCAGGGCCCCGAGCAACAAATCACAAAGTAAGATATATATATATACTTGCGACATCCACATAAGTTAAGTATCTGGGCTCCATACCATGATACCACTTCTATCCAGAAGGAAATGAACATACCCTAAAGGGGCGCTACCCCCTAATAACCTTGCTGCATCTTTCCTGTTTTGACCATTCCGGGGTGTAAGGTTCGACGAAGTCTCGTCCACAAAGCTACGCTTTGTCACAAAGCCATGCTTCGGGTCAAACAAATGATCACAAAGATATAAAATCAAACAAATGATCATATCACAAATGATCAAACAATGATCATCACACAGCAACACTCAGCATGTCACATTACCAAATTGGGAGTATATCGCTGATAAATTTCAACTACATAACCTCTGAGCTCGTACGTCTCAGAGAAGGGTGTTAAGCTAAGAGAATAAATTCTCCGCCACCAACCGAAATGTATTTGAAAGAAATCGTCTTTATATCTCAAAGTGTAATGTCAGACATGTAACCATATAAGTCTGTTCCGGGTTCGAACAGAACCGAAGGCACTTCTTACGAAGCCCTTGCAATTCCGGGTATTTACAATCCCGTCCGGACTTCCCATCACAAAGGGTGATAAAATCTCTATCTCGGGGCCAGTCGATGCAGAGACATTCGATGAGTTGTCCTTTCGTTTTCGAAAATATCCGGTCTTCACCACCGGTCTTCAAATGCTATCCATATACGACGTATCACTATTCGGAATGGGTTATATGACACAAATGTCTTTTCCCGGCTAACCCGAATAATGAGCGCAATTATTAGAAATCATATGGATACTGGGATTTCAATTAAATCACAGCTTAAAGCCCAAAACTTTTCTTTCGAATGGTTAAAACAAATTACCATTCTCAAATCTTTAAACAAAAAGATTTATTTCACAAAGTTCACTTAGTTTTCACAAAGATTCATTCATAGATTTCAAAACAATTTCCGTTTCAATTGGATTAACTCGTTAAATCTTTAAAACAAAGATTCAACTTATAGCTTTCAAAACAATTTCATTTCGAATGGTTTAAACAAATCATCATTTTTAAATCTGTTAAAAATAAACAGATTCAATTCATAGCTTTCAAAAAGAATTCATTCATAGCCTTTCAAAACATTTCAATTTTATTTTAAATTTGAAACCTTTCAACACAAATTGGAAGTTCACTTCTTATATGAAAGCTGATATTATTTGAAAACAAATAGTTTTCGTTTCAGAAAAATCCAATTTTATTTGCACGGGTTAAAGTCCTTGAATTATATTCACATTCCAAAATCAATACTTTTAAAATAGTTTAACTCTTATATAACGGGTATACATCTTTAATCCCTAGTTTCAAATCATAGAATTCAATTTCAAATCTTGAATTTAAGTTTAAATCAAATTATTTAAACTTCAAAACTTTAACAAGTTATTCAAACTAAGTTTTATCTTTGAAATTCTATTTCGAAAGCTTTTCACTTTTAAACCCCAATTTCCAATTTCAAAATCAATTGATAATAAAAAATTTCAATTTCAAAATCATCAAATTTAAATTATCCGTGACTTAACCGATTTCCACGTGAAATCCATATTTGTGTGTGTAAAAGTGTGGTCTAGGGGTTTTACACACAATAGTGCACATCATACAATCATCACAGATCAGAATACAGAATATAGTTGATAGGCGATATAAACTATAACGCTCATCTTCATTCACAGATCACAGAGATATATCACAGATAAATAAATTACAGATCACAACATAAATCAGGATGTATCACAAAGCATCACAAATCAGGGATATCAAACAATTCACATTTAACAGAATCCAAACATTCATAACTTGGATCAATAAATTATCTAATTAATTTAAATCAGATTAATTACTTATGAATAAATTACTAATCCTGGTTATTTAATCATTAATTAATTATAAACCATTTTAGATAAATCCATTAATCATTTATTAATTATCCTTCAATAATAAATTTATTAACCTTTAATTATTAATTAATCAACCTTTAATCATTAAATAATTAACCTTAAATTATTTAATTAACTTTTAATTAATTTTCCCTAATTAATTACATTAATTAATTAATTCTCAATAAATTATTATTCCTCGACCATCTTCATTAATTAACCTTCAATTAATAAATCTAAGTAATTAATCCTTTATTACTTTCCTTAATTCCTTCCATAAAATAATCATCCTCTTTAATTAATTACATTTAGTAATTATCAATTTGATTTCTTACACTAAGTAATTACTTAATCAAATTCAAGGTTTTATCCTTAATCACAAATTAATGTTCTCATCATTAACTGCCCATTAATTACTTTGTTTTGGAACCTTAAACAATAATTAACTTGAAAATTTTGTTTTCGATTTACCTTTAAACTTTTTAAAGTTGTTATAAATAATTTAAATTTAAAAACCTTATCTTATTTTTAAATTGAGATTCAAACTTTGTTCGGACCCAAACTAAATTTTTGATTTAAACTTACTTTACAATTTAAATCTTCTTCTTCAAAATTCAAACCATTTAACATTTTAGGACTTAAATTTTAAAAACTTTATTATTTCCAAAACTCAGATTCAAGCTAGACTTGAATCAGAATTTAACTTGGATTTTAAACTTGTTAAATCCCTGCTTTTCAATTTGAACTTAAGTTTTAAAATTTAAAACTCATCAGGTAAAAACTGTGTCACAAACACTAATACCCGAGCCACTACCCTATTTACTTCGAGTCCAACCCAGATATCTTCGAGCAAAACCCAGAAATTTCTCGAGATCAACCCGAGTGCCCAATTCCTCAACCAAAACTTCACCAGATAACAGAGCCGTGCACGTGCACATGCACGTTGTCGGCCATCATCTCTGATCATCAGTGATGATCGTTTCACATCCAAAATTACCCAATCACCCCAACACGATCATCAGATTAGCTCCAACCCACTCGAATTTGAATTCGAGTTTCAATCTAAACCTGGAACAACAGAACTACTTGAACCCAAAACCTGACAACGCCGACTGCTCGCCGCTCCGACCACCATTCGCCACCAACCTCCGGCCATAGCGTCGTCAATCTTCCCTCTACCTCCACACGAAACCGCGTGACACTCGCACCTTCTTCGACGTCGCGCGAGAAGAAAATATATGCCACCCCAAAACTAGGTCACCAGAATTTGATCACCTACCACCGCCACCCCAAAGCTTCGTTCAACCTCCGAGTATTTTTCCCATACTCCTTGTTCGCTTCTCCCCCTCCAAACCAAGCCCCGACCCCTCTGATCAACTAGGCCGACCCCGGCGACTCGAAATGCAAAAATCGAACTAACTCAAACTGCTCTCAAACTAGATTTCTAAAAATCATGATACGAACTTTAAAATTCATGTCTTCCAGTATGAATTCAAGTTATAAATATAAATCACCATTTCGTGAAGTTCAAATTTTTGACAAAGTTTGAGTTTGTTCAGCAAATTGGGTTTCCAGAGATAAATTCTAAGTTGTTTTAATTTTAATTAAATTTAAAGCTAAGTTGATAATGATATGAACATAGTTTCTTTAAGTCTTAAGTCCAATCATCACTCAAAAGGAGAGTAAATGATTTTTGAATCACCCAGATTACTATACCCAATGTCATATGCATCTAAACTAAGGTTGTCTCAGGTTTATAGTTAAAGTCAGAGACTTAACTAAGATCTGGGAAGTTTAAAAACTACAGATATGCACACACATATATTCACAAAGACTTGCACGTATACATGCATGGAAAACAATCATTAACACAAACATTCCAGATTATTTAAGGTTTAGTTTTAAAGTTTACTCACAAGCATCAAGAAAACAAAACAGGGTAGGCTTCAAAAAAAAATAGGAGTTGCTCACTTGTTTCCTGGAAGAACAAAGAAGAACAGAGCATGTTGTATTGATTGGGTCCGAGCTTTGATTTTCCAGATTCACAACTTGATCAGGTTGAAGTTGCTATTTTAAATTGAACTTTTGTTTGTTTGAATTGATGTAGTTGCTTTTGTTTTTCTCAGTTTGAAAATGAACGAATGGATAAGAGAAGCTGAAGTATATAAGAAGTTTACAAGTGATATATATAAAAGTGAAGTTGATTATTTGTTATACAAAGCAGGTACAAGTGTTCATAATTTATCAGAGATTTTTATTTGCTTATGGGGGCTGATCTGCTGCATGCATCTATATTGTATGCTAAGATGTCTTTGCATTAATTAAGTTGTACAAAGTGATATAAATGCTTGTACCTTATTTTACTTGCTTTACCTTCATTTCGGCTGAGATGTGTTGGAGGATATTGATGTTTTCTATACTTGAATATATACTTACTTCTTGTCTGGTTACATACTTTGCTTTGTATTTAAGTGTTGTTTGTATTTCCTTTTGCTTCTTTGCATACTTATGTAAATGATATTTGTCTTGTTTTATGCTTTGTTTAATTATTTTGTTTACTTCATGTTTGAATGTGTTCCTTTTGCAGCCTACATACTTGTCTTTATAATTAATTGAATATATTTTATTTTGTTTTATTTCTATGCTTTTGTTTTATTTTTGTCTTGCTTATATACTCGAGTATATTTATTTCCTTTGCTTTTTAAAAATGGTGGCTGATGAGATATGTTAAGTACATATGTTTCCTTTATTTGCTTGTGAATTCTTTGGCTGAGAAGATGTTTTAAAACAATTTAAATTGATAAAATGTTGCTACCAAGATAATGGCATTAAATGCTAATGTACTACATGTCTTCATACCTATATTCGTTTGCATTTTAATAATATTTTGCCTATTTTCTTACTTCTTGTTTCGGCTGAGAATATATTGTTTTGTAATTTTAATGAAAAGTTTGTAGTTAACATGTTGTTAGATTTAATTAATTTGTTTCTATGTGCTTCTTTATTTTTTGATATATACTTATATGTATATTTTTCTTTGCTTTGGCCTTATTACCTTGAAATACAATTGAATTTCCCCAAAATAAATATGTTTGTGAAATATTAGTTAATATGTTTGCTTACTCTTTTATTGTCTTGTATTTTCTCTATACACATATTTGTTTCTATTACTTTGTATTTTATTTGCCTAGCTTGCTTTATATTTTCCTTTCTAGTATTTATCATTATCATTTATTATTAAACAATTTATTTACCATTCAAATTCAAATCAATTGTATATTCATATATATTCACATATATACAAATCGTTTAAATTCATATGACTTAATATAGATTCTAAGAGAATTGGGGAAACTCGCTTCCATATATATTAATTTTACAATTTTTTATTCAAAAATTCATTTAATTATCAATTTAAATAAATTAAAATCTAGTGTCGTTACAATAATGGTCAATCATACAAAGATTTCAGGAAGGTTATTCTTTGTGGATATTTGGAGGCTTGCTCAAGATTTAATATCATGGATATAAATTTTAAGCATACAAAAACAAAAAAGTTTAACCCCCAACTAAAAAAGTGAGGAAACCCTACAACAATAAGTAGTTTAAGCTTAACTTTTGTTAGAAACAAAAGTTTTCATATCATGATATATAATCATCAACATGAAGTCAGTACACAAATTTTCTTAGTATGAAATTTAGATAATTTGTTAGATACCAATACCGTACTGTATAATAGATGAAATATCTTGAAAAACCATTGTAAATGTGAAAACTAAGCACATTTGTACACACCACAAAACCATTGTAAATGTGAAAACTAAACCATTATAATGGATGACCTGAGATGTATATATATACACAACCCGATCTATGATATATGATGTCTCAGATTTAATTCGTTTTATTTACTGCACAAAACCTCTATTTTTGATATAATACACCGTAAAAACAATCATTTTTATATGTCACTTTAATTGACAAATGGCTCTTTCATCCTTGATGTACCATGTTAATGAATAGTTATAATTAAAGGAGCACAGTCTACATGTCAATCTAATCTAACCTCTTCAAAATTTAATCAAACAACAATAAGAATAATTACATAGAAAAGCCACAAAACTAACCTAATTTCCTTGATATTTTATTCTGTCAATGACATCGCTGAGGTATAGGTTAATGCTCATTCAATGATTTACTCTATTAATTGAAAAAAATTAAATAATAGTAATAGTCAAAACATCATAAGCAAGCACCAACCTCCTCAGTATCTTCCATCCCTAGAACAAAAGTGTTGTCTATAACTAAATGTGTTATCTTAAAGAGTTGAGAAACTGAATCAGCAGAAAGAAGATAAATTGGTATGATAAAAGATTACCTTTCTTTACTGTACTTGATTCGAAGCAATGAATTGGCATGGATGATGATTTTCTCACAATCATATGACCTGTGTGTAATCGAGTTAAAAAAAGTTAGTATAGTAGGCATGAAATCCACCGATAAAGAATTACTTATAACGTTTCTCAACCTGAAAACTCTAAGTGCACTTAGGAGTTTAGACTTAAGCGGATGGATAAAAATTTATGACACTTTTTACTCCATTATAATATGCATGCTATCTAGTAAACTCAAGGAAGAAAATATCAAGTAGTATGACACATTTTACTTTTTTTATAGTTCCACTATAATTTGACCTTCAGATACCACCAAATGAAGATATGAAGTCTAAAATGTTAACAAAATTACAAAATTGAACAACTAAAATATATATTTACTGATTCGATATGAATATCCAAGCATGATCTCAGTTAAAAATAGTAGCAGCCATGGGGCAAAGTGCCAATTTAGTATTTCCAACAATAGAGATGTATGAGCAGCTAATCACCACTTATGCGTATTATTGCAGCATAAGAAAATTGATGTTATCTTCCAAAATATAAATTAGCAAAATATAGCAGCTCTATAATTCATTCCCAAGAATAAAAAAATGCCTGAACCTTTTATGAACTACACATGCAGTAGGGTTGGAACTTGGAAGTTTTATATCGAGGCATCTCTATACTCTTTTTTTTACTTGTGATTATATAATAATATTTTGTAAGTGAGAAATATGATCTTATCAATGGCTAGTATAATTGAATGACTATTGTCTAGGGTCTTCATGATAGTTTTTGTACACTTAGCTTATCCAATTCAGTTGATTTATGATCATAATTACTAATTTACTTATGCATAACAAACTATTATTGTCTTGGAGCTTAACTATAGCTTGAAACTATAGGAGATCTTGCTAATAGATAACTGCAGAAAAGTCAACACAGATGTCTTCTAGCATTTACTTACTAAGTATTATTGATTATTTTGGTTATTTAGATTTCATAGAGGCTTAATTGTTAGCGTTTTTTACTAAATATATTAAATCTTCATTAGTTGATAACCGTAGTTAATTGCTAACCATCGGAGATCGAGTCTTCTACTTCTACTGATAGCAACATTAACTTTCAGCATTCACCAAAGCCTTTGGGAGTACAATCTTCTACTGAGAATCAAGAGTTCAAGCTTACTACTTCTGCTAACATATCTGACTCTTATACTTCTTCAACAAATGGACATACTTCTTTTGAACAATCTGGTACAGAGTCCAGTCCTGTTGCTGTTTAACAAATCTAATCAAAACAAAACCTTTCATTAGATACTAAGCAAAATACCATTTCAAGTAATAATGTTACAGATACTATTATATCAGGCCAATCTTCTTATTCTAAAAGATTAAGGGGAAAGTCGAGTAAATCAATGAATTATGATAGGTTGCTTTTCTAGGTTAAAAATGAATTATGATCTTGCTAGCTGCATAAATTCATCATTTTACTTAAAGCTAATGTAGTTGGCAATTGTTTCACTTGAAGAGGGGGACTAATATGTCAACACATAGTAAGTTAGATAGAATTTTCATAAATTATGAATTCGTGAATATTTAAAAATTATAATGCAACTATCCTTAATCATGCTTCAAGTGATTACTGTCCACTTCTATTACAACTTATCTCAACTCAAAAGTAGCAGCACTAAGTTTCATTCATATTTAACAACGCCTGGGTTGACACGTGTGCCTATAAGGAAGTAATTTATTTTGGTTTATCTGCTTTTGTCAATGGCAATGCTTTATTTCAGCGTCTATACAAATTAAAGAGGGTTAAAGCTAAACTAAAACAATGGAATAATGAAACACCTTCCATCAAAAAGCAGTGTGAAGAGGTCTCCGTTTAGGATAATTTTAATAGATAGTATTTAAAATTACCTGTGATCGTCATTGTTATCGTTGTTAAGGTTAATCGCCGTTAATTCCACTGGCTCGTTAATTGCTAACTGTCCCTAATTGCCAATCATCGTTGCTGCTGCGCAGGGTAACGGATCATACTTAAAATTCGTTCGAGTAAATGGAAATCAACAGAAAAGTACCTACGGTCGAAATCTAATGGAAATCGACTCAACGATGGTTGAGCTTAATCATCGAAAAGTGCTAATATTCATTAATTGCTAACCATAGTTAATCGCTAATTGTTGTTGTTGCTACATAGGGTTTGGAAATCGATTGTTAGTTTTAGTTTCTGAGTCGGTGGGAGTGGGAAAGGGGAATTAGGGTTTTTCAGCTTTAGGAATAGAGTGGAAATGCAGGAATGAGATATGCGGGAGTGCAGGCCGAGCAAGGGTATATTTGGTATTTCAAAAAGACACGGTTTAAATCTATTCAGCGTATTCTCTTTATTAGTAGTAAAGATATGTTCCATGTATTTATAACATTATTTATTAAAAACACATATAAAGAAAATAAAACCAAAAGCTACTTCATTTTGAACAAGATTCTTTTGTAAGAGTAAAGTTACGTAACAAATTACATAATTATCTTTAGAGCACACTGTTAACAATATCACCTTCTTCGTTAACTAAAGATACTCCTTCTAAGCCTATAAAAGATTATATGCTACACTTTGTCTTTGTTCCTCCTGGATCCTTATTATCTCTAATTTCCAAGATAGAGCTAATTTTATCATCTAACGTAATGCCTCCAGGACAAGTTCCTCTTGCGGTTTCAAACCCCTCCTTAGCTGAAGGTATTCCTATTTACTCTCATTTCTTTGAAGCTTCAGATGACTTTCCAAATTTCCTAATTATTTCATATTTCACGAATCGCTCCATTGCCTCTTATTATACTTGATTCGGGTCCTTCAGCTGAGGTAATTACTAATGACACTATAATTACCACCCCTTACACTAGGTTTAGACCAGGCATGAATGTTGAGAAATTAGGGCCTTGCTTGAGGGAGATGAGTCAATTGTTGATCTGGAAAAGGAGGAAGATATCATTATCACTCATACTTCTCGTGTCAAACCCATTTTAGCTAACATCATCAAAGCCTATAGGTTTACTCCAAAATAAGTAAAAATAAAGAAGCTTGATGATGTTCCTTCTTCTTCCGAGGTTCCAATTTTTGTAGCCCCAATCTCACCTTTGATCGTTGTAGATCCAGGCACCTCAGAGGCATCCGAGAAAAGGAAGAGAAAACCCTATATGATATCTTTTAATGAATCTCCCATTTTTGAGGAAGATACTCCAAAGGAGGGTAGCGGTACACCAAGAAAAAACGTGTTAAGAGAGTAAAAGTTTGTTGCAGGCCAAAGAATTGAAAACACTCCTTGTTGTTTCCCTCCTTTTCTCCTTTTGTTCTCTTTGTACATAAGTCGCTATGTTGTATGGGTTCAACTCCCATTTTTGTAGTTGGAAGTAAAAAATATTCATTTTGTCCCATTTATATCATTTAATTTCCCACATTTCCCATTCCTATACCTATTTATAATTGCAAAAAATGTATATATGTATAAATGCTAGCAATGTGTAACCATTATAATATATATGCGTGTGTATGTTTGTCTATGTAATGCTTTTATCTATTATATCTCTGTACTTTTAAATAAATTTCCAATATCATGAAATATTGCTCATTACTTAGTTTTATTTACTGCTAGTTAAACTTATGAAGTTCTACTATAAATAAAACTATGATGCTCGGATGATTTTTGCACGGGTTTCCACTCATATCCGCACGAGTACCAATGTCATCTTTGTTAAAAGTACCTGCATAAAATTGATTGTTTTAACGACCCAGGATTTTGGTTATTTGAAATTTGGATATTTAATTGATTTTAAATATTTAAAAGTTAATTTTTAACTTGAATTTCAAATATAACTATTTATTTGGATAATTTAATTATTGAATTTAATAATTTGAAAATTGGCTTAAATATTGAATCTTGAGTTTTAAGCTTGATAAAAATAAGTTGAAGACTTATAAAATTTATATTAATAATAATGAAGATAATAAAACTTTTTAAATTGAATTTAAAAGTGATTTGTTCAATTTTAAAAAAATATCGTTTGAATTAACTTATATAAATAGCCATCCGGGACACAGTCTCGAAATTCGACGAAACTGGTTCCATTGGATCCGTAATAGTGTATTATTATCGGATTTCAAATTTTGTAGCGTTTGGAGTTAACATTT
This sequence comes from Allium fistulosum, assembly GCA_030737815.1. Lineage (NCBI taxonomy): Eukaryota > Viridiplantae > Streptophyta > Magnoliopsida > Asparagales > Amaryllidaceae > Allium > Allium fistulosum. Next base: position 922,830,169 of record CM060901.1, read on the forward strand.
GGTCGTACGGTATATAAATGCACTGAAATCTATATAAAAAATTTAATATAATAATTAGGTCCAAAAAGCTATCTTCTCCATACGATCGAATTAGGACTCGAAACATTTTCCATTGTGTTCTGAATAGGCGTATAACATTATAAATGCCTAGCAGCACGCCTCGGTAGGAGTTCAAAATTTTAAGCTGCTTTAAACGGGATATTTGAAATCAAATAACATTTTAAATTGTTTTAAGTCAATCTGGGTCGGTCCATCAAGCCACCCTATGATATGATCGTTCCTTCTACAACACACTTCCCTCTTTTCTCGTTTTATATCACAGCACGCAACGAAGATAACAAAAAAAGGAATCCGACTGTCAAGAGAAAAAAGAAAAATAAATAAAACATCACGTGAGCTCACGTAGGGAACTCGCGCCGGAGACTTTGTTGTTCAACCTCGTTGCGATGACAGGAGCGATAGGGAGGGTGGCACGTGGTTGCCGGCTGGTCGTGGAGGCAAGGCAGGGCAGTTTTAGGCTTGGGTGAACTCGAGGTACGCGTGTACGTGAGTGTCAGAGAGTTTGGTCGTGAAAAGCATGGCCATGATGCTTTGAAGGAGGGAGGCGGTCGCATGTTTTATTGGGGGTTGTGTTGGCTTTAGGTCGATGGAGCCATGAGGATGATCGAAGTCACAAGGGAGGGCAGCGGCTGGTCATGGTTGGCTAGGAGAGTTCATTGGCGAGGCTAGTGGTGAGAATCGTAGGGTTGGTGAGATTTAGGCGTGCGTGTCTCGGTCGCATGCACAGTGAAGGCGAGTGTCTCGGTCGCATGCACAGTGAAGGCGAGGAGTGTCAACGTGCAAAATTGGGAAAGAAGAAGTCAGTTATTTTTTTTGTGCGGGATTTGGCGGTTATAAAAATAAATAAATAAATAAATAAAGGGAGGAAAAAATAGGAGCGGGCCGAGCTTGTTTCCATGGGTGGGTGTTTGTATTTTTTATAAATTGTTTTTAATAATAATAATAATTTGTTAGCTTATAAATTGAATATCTCACTCGTTTTAGATCGGAATCGCGGTCAGTCGCGTTGGGTCCGTAGTAGGGAGATCTTTGCTATGGAGTTAGTTTGGTTGGAAGTAGAGCTTGCTGAATTTTCAGATAAATTCAAACGTGCTCGGATTAAATCGGAACAGAATGCGAAAGCAACAATAAAAATCAAGGTGATTTAACCTCACTCAATTTTAGATTACTAGTAAATTTTAGATAATAAAATTAATTTTTGATTGATTGGATGATTTGATAATTATTATTATCAATTGGGTGTTATAGTATATATATATATATATATTACTAGTTGGATTGATATTCCTGCATATTTAGCGGATGAGACCCTATGCGCCCCCACATAATAGCGGATGACCCTATATACCACGATATCGCCCTCGAAGTGGGATTGGTGTTTTATGTTGTATTAACATCTGTGGATGTAGGGAAACAGGTTGGAGGGATCCAACTGGATTCCTCAAAAATGTTGAATTTAATTTTCATATATAGTGATATATGATTTGTTTGAATAATCTATGATAGATTATGGTGGGATTTTAATTCATTGGATGCTATGGTATTACTAGCTTAGATTTTGGTATTTTAAAATACCATAAATATGTATATTGAATTTAAAAAGAAATTGGAAGTAAAATATTTATAGTGAAATTTGGATTAATTAATAGAAATGAATTTGGGTAAATTAATAGTTTGATTTTAAATTTGTACTTAATAATTTCAGAATATGGAAAATAGAGATATTGGAATAATGTAAATAAAAGGATTTTAAATAATAAAACTTAAGCGATGTTTGTTTAAGTGTAAATGGATTTATTTTAAAAATCGAGATTTTAAATAGTTGGGAAAATAAAAAGGAAATTTGAAAATAAAATATAAAATTGTTATACTAGATATTAAATAAGAATCTAAATTATGAAATGGAAGTGGAATCGGAATTTAGTTGGGTATTGGAATATAGTTGGGTTATTTAAGAAATTGATTTGAAAATGGAATTAACTTTAAAAATCGATTTATAATCGATTAAGTAGTGTGAAACCGTTATAAATGGAAAATGAGACTATGGATTTATAAACAATGTTTATAAATAAAGTAAAGTGGTTATCAGTGGATAGATTGAAGTTATAAATTCACAGTGAGGATTTATAAGAAGATGGGTAAATCGGCTTAAAAATAAATGATAGATTTATTTTTAGAAATGAGAAAAGGGAATATACGAAATTGGGGCGTAAATCAAATTGGTGATAAATCGAGAGGGATTTATAAATATTAGACTGGTTATATTGTAATTGAAAAATATATTTTTCTGAGAAGTTAAGTTTGTTTTAAAAGGGAGGATTTTTAATTATTAACTAGGTAATTTAAAAAGTGTTTAGAATATTTCAGAAAATTAATTATTTAGTTGTTTTAAATTGTTTTAAGTATATTTAATTATTAATTAAGTTAGCTTATAATGAGTTTATATTAAGTTAATTATTATTAAGAATTAATCAGTATTATTATTTTAAAAGATAAATTATTCAATATTAATATTATTTTATATAACAACTTTTATTTAAAAAGTATTTGCCTAAATTAAAACTTGGAAATTTATATAGGAAATTTATAAGTGTTATTTTTGAGAAAATTATTAAATAAAGTTTTCAGGAAGTAATGGTATGCTTTCATGGCGAAATTGGAGGCAATGAGTGCCTGTAGTTAAGTTTTGGATTTCTCTGGGATAAAGAAGTAACCATTGAGCTGTGAATCCATGATTGATACCGCAGTGGTACCTTCCTTATTATTTTAAAAGGTTTTTCAAATATTTTTGAAAAGGATAGTTTGTGAATATACTAAATTCGGTAAGATAAGTATATATTTTGGATTAAGAGATTTAAGTGATTGAAATTTAAATTGGATAAGTCTTAGTGAAATTCAGTAGGAAATGGAATCTTGATTGGATGATTGTTTATTTGGTAGTTAAATAACTGACTATCAAATCTGGACCCAAATATAACTTTGGGAATATCTAGGGGAAACACGGGAATTATATGGTACAGTTACTGTTCGAGGTGCTATACTGTACGTATAAACTCGTTTCTTTCTTCTAGGACGATAATAAGGAAATCTGTCCACTAACGGTTAGGAGGTGATCTCCGATATTATTTTCGTCCGTTTATTTCCTAAAGAACCGGGGTTGAGTTACTGGAAATATCGAACGTTGTTTCGAAGGGACCGGGATCAGATAAGTTATCCGAAAACCACTTCGATCCAACGAGTATGTTTTCAAAGTGAAAACAAGAACATGGAGTCGAAGGTGGAGCAGTAAAGTGCAAGGGCTAATCTCTACTAATCGTGAGGATTTTTCCAAAATGGATGTAGTAGGAATAGTGCCTTCAGAATCGTTCAGACCCAGAACGGACTTGTATGAATGAATGCTATCAGTACATTGTCATTGGAGGACAACGAGCATTCTCAGTGAAAATTCCTTTAAAAGGTAATCGTAGCCTATAGCCTCATCAACCGGGAATGACTGAAAATCAGGGGAGATGCAGCAAAGCTAAGTGGGTTGCACCCAATTAGGGTATGTTTATCACCTTTCTAGATACCCTCGGATATTATTACTACGGTGCGCAGAAGAACTCGGAAAGGGTGGGAACACCCGGGGTGATAACATATTCGGTCTATCCAGGTTAGGGGTAGTCCGGTCTTGTGTTGCAGGGGATCCCAGCGTGGTCCTCGGTACATTTTTCTAGACGTGTAATGTGGCAGGTGGTACTCCAGTGCCTAGTCATTCGTATGGAATCCATTCTCCAATACGTGCCTTTACGGTTTTGGTTGTAGAGCCTAGTATGCTGGAATTTAATTAATGTAACAATTTTAGCTATTTGAATAAGTATTTGTACTTAAGCATAATTATAATATCAGATGATTTTGATATAAAATCTTTTGGTTATCGTAAGGTAAAAACCTGTCGTGTTTATGTGTGGCGTGGTCTTACGAGATACCTTTGTTTTTCAAAGGATTTTGATAACTTTAATAATTCAAGTGTGTTTTCTCACGCTGGTTTTCCAGACTGACTCGGGTGTTATTTTATTATAATGCTCGGGTCAGAACGAGTATTACAGATACATGATAGGATGGTATGGATCTTAAGAGACGAGCTGGATGACGAAGACATATTTCACGTATATATCTGATTATATTCCGCTGTGTATTGTAGGGTGTATATTCAGCTTTTGTGAGGACAAGTTATTATAACTGTCCGGTATTGTGTTATTGATGTGTTGTACTCTATGATGTAATATGTAAATAACGGTTGTAGTTCTTTTTGTATAAAGACATGTTATTATCTATTATATATTGTTCCGCTGCGATTGTGAGATTCTGTGTTGTTATTTCTATTTTCTTCTTCTACCTCTTTCTTCTTTTCTCTAACGATTTGGTATTTCCAGCACTCGATTGCTCGACATGTAATACAGTGGGCGTATTGATGTCGATTTTCAAGCGTTGAAAATCCCGGTCGTGACAATTATACACTAATATTTGATTCTGATCATTAACGTACATCAATGCCTATCTTCGGGCATATATATTTGACATTGCCTATCTTCGAGCGTTAATCAAGAATTAGATGTAAGGGGCAAATTATCCAATTCACACCACTATGATTATACTCCAAGGAACCAACCATGGTTCATAGGGGTCTCTCGCTACCTTTATTGAGGTACCTAAACATCGGTTTTCAAAACTCTTAATGCTTGTATTACTAATCTCATAGCAGGTAGCATAAAGTTTGACTTAAGGAATAGGGTTACATTAATTCAGAAAGCTAATTTTATTCAAAATCTCTATAGAGAATGTCGCTTTATTACATTGGATCCAATCTAATAAATGTCCAAATGATGCCTAAATAAAAAGAATCAAGTGAAATAGCAATGCACATGCTCACCATTCCATGACCGTGGAATGCGGTCACTATTGGTTGTTGATAACTTGAAAGTGTTGTCTCCAAGCTTCCGTCTTATTATGTAGGGTCCTTCCTAATTTAGACCAATTTCCCCCATACTTGAAAAGACCCATTTTAAAAAAAGGTTGCCGATCTCGAATGTATGGTTCCGGGCCTTGGCATTGAACAAATGTGCTAATCTTTGCTAGTGAGCAGCCATCCTCAAATCTTCCTCTTCTTATTTTTCCTTCACCAAGTTTAGGAAGCAAGAAATAGCTCCACATTCATCTTGGGGTCACAAAACATGCACTGATATGAAGGTACTTCTTCAATTGGTATCATCACTTCAGTTCTGTAAGCCGGTGCGAACGGGGTATGTCTAATTATGGATTTCTGGGCCATCCAATAAGCCCATAAAGCAAGTGATAACTCATCAACACAATTTTCTTTTGTTCATTTCAATCTCTTTTTATTAATGAATTTGATAATCTTGTTCGTCGCCTCTACCTTGTTGGATCAAGTGCATTGGCAACATCATAAAAATGGCAAATTTCAAAAAATTCTTTTTATTATATTGCATAATATTTTATTTTGTGTGAATAGATTTATGTATACCAAATCAAATTTAGTATTTATTAATAAAATTATTTCGGTAATATTTTTAATTTATTTAATTTATTTCAAATATTTATTTATTTGTTCATGTTTAAAATAATATTTTATTATTAAACTAGTTTAAAAATTATTCATTATTAGACTTAATTTTAGTTTTTTTAATGTTTTCATATTATTCATAATATAAACATCATAACATATTAATATAAAAACTATCCTAGGGGCATAATGGGAAAATGGACTATTATGTCCTAAGATCAATAAATGTCAAAGTGATGAATTAATAACATCATATGTCAAAGGGCAATGACTTATATATCATAAATATATTTTATGCTTAGAATACTATAAAATAGATTTTTTTTGCCATAAAAAATATAATACATGTGTGTGTGTGTTGTGTTATAAAATAAATAATTTATTCATATATAAAATATTTTTATTTCATTATATATATGTATATTTTGTGAACTAATATTCATTTTAAAATATTTAATAAATTTCAAATTCATATTTTAAATGAATTAACTTTTTACGAAATTAATATCTATAAATAAATTAAATTTATCTTTTATTTTCTATGGCTACCAACAATTATTTAAAATAAATTTATAAACCCAAAATAATAGGATTTTGTATTTTGGAAAATTCAAACATGTTTAAAATTTAAAACCAATTGACTTTTCAATAAATATAAAAAAAATTTTTTTTTACCAAATTCAAACAATGCTCCTAGATTTACCTAGATCAACCTCTAGATTTTTGAAAGCATCGAGAGACAACAACCACCTTTAATATTTTGATTTAATTTAAATTTTGTTTTTAGATTTTCAACCCATGGAGGCCATGGAATTTTAGCTATGCTTGGATGGAAAGAATAGAGAAAAAATTGATAAATGAAATCTTTTAAGAAGGTAATAAAACATAATTAAAGGCTAGGGAGCTTTTGCCTTCCTTTAATTACTGTTTTGCCTTTTTAATTTCAATTTGAGAAAATTTTCTCTCCCCTCCTTTGGTTGGCCATTCAAGGAGGCAATATGGGCCTCAAAACATTTCCAAATCCATTCGTAATTAATCTATCTAAATCTAATCTATTGATATCGTATCGATACATGCACACATAACTTTATATATACACTTTTATTAAATATTAATGGCATTCAAGACCCAAATCAAATAAAATATAATAATGATTATAAATTAATTAAATCATGTGGTTTATTCGGAGTATTCATCATTACGGTTGTGCGACTCAAAGGTGTAAATTCAAACAGTGAGTAATATCGAATAATTCGAATATTAACCTTCACGCATTACCTTAGTGGTGTGACATTTTAGCTGAATTTATTACTTACACGTCTTTTCGGTAAAATTCAATTTCATTATTGTAAGCGGTATTTGGTAGCAACGATTATTTAAACCAATTCTCTTCGTCAACACTATATCACATTATGACTTACAGAATTTGTTTTTGATCAAAATTCCAGTATCATTCACATTCAACTTGATTAGTCCAAACACAAAATCCTTGGTTTAATAATAAAAATTATTATTAACCGTATTGCTTTGGCTGGAGACATTGACTTCGAGTTGACTGTGATACTAATGTCATTTAACCAATGAGATGAATTCTCTATTGAATAGTCTTTCACTTTTATTGCTTCAACTCAAACCTAACTATAGTCGTTTGATGGATGCCTGCCACGAATTAACTATACTCGAAGTAGAGTATCCACATTGGAGTTCAACGGTATTCTTAAGTCTAGGGAAATGTGTAACATCGTCACTTTGAAATTCTTTGTTTGACCTTAGTGATATTAACCAGTAGAAAACACTTTAGTGGGTCATCCCATGGTTATTCAATAACTATCAGTAAGTAACCCCTTAATGCCTCCAAAAACCATGAGTAATACACTGTCCAACATTTGAAGAGCATTACATGCTCTAGCCTCAACCTGTGTGTCGATATCCTATCTCAAAACATCTTGATCGAGAATATTTAAAATAGTATGCTATTTTAATGTGATAAATTTCTCTTGATTACAAACCTTCATAATTACTACCACATAATATATCATTTTAAGGAATTTCTATTTAATACACTTTAAATTAATTATATCGCAAATATAACAAGTATATAATAGAAAGAAAACACCTTCTGTTTTGAAAAAAATTGGTTATTGAATTAGATCTATGTAATAACTTACGTATTTGCCCCTAGAACATATTTGTACCTCTATCAATCTTCCACTTCCACATGAGGTTGATTATGGAATCTTATTCCGAATCCTTTGATCAGTTTTCTCAAGAACTTATCAGGCCAATCCCTTAGTGAATGAATATGGATATTGTTTTGACTATTTACTCCTTCAGTCAACTCTCTTCGATGCCCAAAAACCACGTCTATCACGTGGAACTTTCAGAGTATGTTTCTCGACTTCAAATGAGTTCTAAGTTCTTTCATGATCTTTATCATGACATTATTCTCGTATAACATATAAGATTCTAAACATTTGGAATCACCTCTAGCTCAGTAATAAATTTAGGAATTTATTTATACTTCTTTTATTGAAGTGTTATCAAGGTGTTGTACTTAGTCTTTGGTCGTATCAGCCACTACATATTGTTTGGAACATTTCCAACTTAAAGTCTTAAACTTATGATTGAACATGAATTTAGGAGTGACATACTACACTCGATATCACTTTTGAAGTTCGAGTTCGTGCACTCCGTCATAAGAAGTTCGTTGTTTTTATAAACAATTTTCTAGTATTTCATAAATACTCGAGAACATTCTAAACTATCTTTAGGGATCTTGATTCGAATTTGATACTTGTGCTATGTATTAATACATAAGTGAAATGTGATAATTAAACAAGACAACATGTACGGTAATTCCTATTCCTAATGCATAAGAAATCCATCTTATACGCTTCATATTAAACATTTTAATACAATGTTTATGTACATAGTTTTAGGACAATCACAACATCCTTTTATACTGATTATAAAAGATGTCAATTTCAAATCCAATATCAAGAATTAAAAAACCAAACTAAAATGATTTTAACACGAGTACATCATTAACAATCATAAGTTTATTGTTTACTTGTAGTATTGAAATATTTTAGTACCATTATATGCTTTCTTATATACGCTTGCTCTGCACTTCGACTGAAAATCAGACTACTTGATTTCCCTATCAAAATACTTATTTAAGTATGATGCTTATTGAATAATACATTAGTATCGTTTCTTGGATCATATCCATTAACCGACAAAGTTAAAATCACTCCCGTTGATTTTGATACACTTTGGTTGTTAAGCGCAAACAACATATTCTAAATTATTGTTCAGAATTTCTGCTTCAACATATATAAAAAAAACTCAAAATCATATCGAGCAATAATTTTGTGAGTGAAATCCGAATTAACTTATGTATGTGGAACGAGGAACCTATTACGTTAATTTCAACAATTGAATTTTATGATGTTATTCTATCAATGTAGCTTACCACATCTCAACTGCATTGGTCTTCTTCTCAAAGATGCCTTTATAGCCGATGGTAATACCCTTCAAGTAAAACCATCAATATCATGTTTTGATAATGTACTTGGAACCCATTTCAGATTTGCGCATCATGACGTATGGTAGAGTTAACACTCATAATAGCTTATTAATAATTGAGAAAATTCTTTTCTTGACATCAATAAGAAATCATAGTTTCACTTTAATGTGAGAGAGTTTTTATTAGACATTCTAACTAGTTTGTCCATTTAGGCTTAGTCAATTTTATTTCATCCTTTGTAATCAGTTTTTTAATCTTTGGATCATATCCAAATGCATTTGACTACCAATAATTTCTTAAAGAAATTCCTTCATCATGAAGTTGGTGATATTTGAAATAACAAGTGTTTCTAAGTGCATTGGAACAGGTATTCACAAACATTTCATGAATTGCCTTTATATATGCAAGCAATCTATTAAATAGCAGGGGACAACTTATATTAAAGATTCATAACTTGTAGCATGTATTTTTGGTGATATCAATTTTGAGAATAATGTATCTTTTATGATACACCCTCGTGATTTAAGCGTCAAACACATTCGAAATCAAGATATGCATAAAACACGAATGTACTTGTTCCTTAAACTTAAATTGGGTTTCTTTTAGTTTCACTTATATAATACATTCATATTATACACGTTTAATTTATTTATATCTTTTGTAATTTAATTAACTTACATAAATCCTTATGTATATTATTAATTATATCTTATTTAATTAGTTTTAGTACATTAATTTAATTAAAAATTTTAATTCAATTATTTTAAAAAAATAATATTTTTTATTTTATTCGCCTTAAATAATTTAAAATGAATATTAACTATAATGTTTATAGTTTGTATATCTATACATATCAATATATGTATACATTTAAATTATTCAACTTTTGATAAATTTTATTTAATTAGACAATTTAATAAAAAATTAATTAATTTTAATTTTTAATTTAACTTATCATATATAATTTTAAGATGAACAAGTGACTACAACAATTGTAGTTATACACATATATCAATATATGTTTAATCAATTATTTTTAATTAATTATTTTGTTTAATTCAATTAATCATATTAAATAAATTTTAACTTTTGGAAATTCAAAATTAAGTATTTAATTTCTCAAAACAATTTTGAAAGATTGGGTGCATTTCCTAACCATTTATAACGATTTCCTTTTATATTTTAAACTTAACATTTAAATTTAAAATATCTTTTAAGTTTGCAAATCTTAATTCTAAAATTAGCCCAAGGCCCAAATCAATTCAAACCTTTATATGGAGATTACCTTTGGGCTTACTTTATCCTTCAGGCTAGACCAGTAGCCATGTAGGGAAATATACTTGTTACCTAAACCTAACCTTAAACACTACCTTTATAGACACCGTACTAAATGAGTAGACTTTAATCAATTATCCTTAACATTGACAATTTAGAATGCATAGACCATTTTGGCTCTGATGTCATTGAAGGAACCATACTAGTCGAAAGCGGGTTAAACAAGTGAATTTAAAACAAATTATGTATTATATATTTAATGGGCCTATAAAGTCTAAATGGATTTTAGATCAAATCTAAATTATTTTTATATAATATCTTTATTTTATTTTATTTGTTAAAACATTTTTTTATTAGGTTTTAATTTATAAGTGTATTAAATACACTTATATGTGCATAGTGCTTATGCTACAAATATGAAGAATACGTGGGTAATGTGATCATATGTAGTTGTTGAGATTTACACCGCAATGGAGCCATTTGTCTCCAATATATGCCTTTGTTGTTTGTAGTTCTGATTTAGTTTTTGTGTGTGTGTGTGTGTGTGTTAAAATCAAGTTTGATAATTTTATATGTTTTGAAATCCAAAATTAACAATTATAAGTCTAGTTTTAATTAAGAGATCAGGATTTTAAATCAAATTTTATCATTAGACACAAAAGTCCATTTCATAAAATTTGAGTTAAAATAATATATACATATACATATATATCTATATATAAATAATTGCAAACTATGTTTTGATATTTAAAACAACTATGTATGTTAAGTTTGTACTATATATATATATTTAAATTTAACAAATCCAAATCTAGCTTTCAACTTAGGAAGGAATCAAATGGTTTATGATTTTACATAAAAGTTCACTTATGGATTTTAAATTGAAATAATTTTTACTTTTATGTAAACAAAAACTATGTAACACGTTTATTTAATCTTAAAAGTGAGTTTGAAAAATCAAAATTGATTTTAGCTAACATTATTTTAAATCAAATTAATTAAAATTAACTAAAACTGTTTTCAATTAAAAATTTTCAAATAATAATTTATAAAACAACAAAATCGATCGAGCAACTTAGGCATATATGAATTTGTTGTAAAAGATTCAGATCTAAACTATACAAGTAATATGAAAAAAATAACCAAACGAGATGAAGGATCTAAAATATATCAACATAATTAACATATAATCAACTGAGGTGTAGCGTAAAAGGGGATATATATTAAATTAATATGATGAACATTTATTTAATTGAGGTGTGGTGAAAAGGGATCTGAATTATATTAAAGATAGACTTACAAACATAAGATACGAAGCATGTATTTGATCTAAACCATGCGAACATGATTAATGTATGATTAAATAAATTTGAGTGTTATCTTAATATGTAACCAAAAGTTACATCTTTAATGTTAAACAAAGCTCCTAAAGTATTAACCTCTAATTTTTGAAAGGATCAAGAGACAACAACCACCTTTAATAATTTGATTAAATTTAAATTTTATTTTGGTAATTTCAAGCCATGGACGCCGTGGAATTTTGGCTATGCTTGGAAAGAGAAAAGTGAGAAAAAACTAATGAATGAAGGCTTGGGATTTTTTTGTCTTCCTTTAATTACTTTTATGCCTTTTCGATTTCAATTTCAAAAACCCTTCTCCCCCTCCTTTGGCAAATAATTCAAGGAGGCTATATAGGCCTCAAAAAATTCCCAACCCATTAGCAGTTAATATACTTAAATTCAATTTAAACATTCTTTTAATATTGTTTATCGACACGTGCATACATAACTTTTAAATATACGCTTTTATTAAATACTATAAGCATACAAAACCCAAATCTAATATACTATATTAACTAAAATTTCATAAAACTAAACAATTAGATTAATTTTCAATGGTTATTAAATCATGTGGTTTATTTAGAGTATTCATCATTATGGTTATGCAAATCAAATGTGTAAATTTAGTCAGCAATTCATATCAAACAATTCAAATATTAACGTTCACACGTCACCTTAGCAATCATTCTGGCTTAATTTATCACTTACACATCTTTTCGGTAAAATCCATTTTCTCTATTGTAAGCGGTACCTGATAGCAATGATTATTTACACCAGTTCTCTTCATTAACCCTATATCAAGACTTATGGAATTTGGTTTCAGTCAAAATTCCAATATCATCCACATTCAACTTGATTAGTCCAAACATAAAATTCTTGGTTCAATAATAACAATTAGTATTAACCACTGCTTGGCTAGAGAATTTAATTTTGAGTTGACTATAGTTGACTGTGATACAAACCTCACATAACTAAGAGACCGATTGTAACACCCCGTAATTTGGCGTTAGTTATTTAATTAGTTAGTTACTTAATTAATTTAGCTCAAAAAATGGAATTTTTTGCAAACGATGGAAGTTGACCATGAAACTTACACCATTGCGTTTGTGACGGAATTCTGAGCAACTTTCATATTTGGAGTTTTGCGGAGTCCAAACGAAAAAGTTACGGATGAAAATCGAATTCGAAACGGAAATAATTCGTTTAAGAAATTAACGTTTTTAATTAATTGAATAAGGTCCACAGGTCGACCCGCTCAGTATAGCGGTCGACCTGGGGCAGTCAATCCTCATGAGGCAGGCGGTCGACCGCTCTTAAGGCTGGGATAGGGTTTTTCGTGGCCCAATGGCCTTGATCTATTATATTTTAATCTAACGTTTCTGGTTGATTCTAGAGCCTATAAATATAGTCCCAACCCTTCCTTCTCTTCTCATATTTTTTTGAATAGAGCATTGAATCTCTGCCATTTCTTCTTCTCCACTTTCTTTCTAAATTATAAAAATAAGTTATTTATATCTATATTCATACAAATTAGAGAAGAATAGAAATCTAATAAAAAGGAGAAGAGAATCAACTATACACGTGTTTGAGGTAATTTATATATATTTGTATCTATTTTCTCTCCTAATCCGAAATCTCTTCTTAGATCTGTAATTCTAATATATGTATATACCCTTTTTATACATATTTCTTAGATTAAAAAGGATTTGGAGATGAATCAAATGTTCTACTTCAGATCTGGAGACTTGGATCACATTTAAACAATGAGAGGGAAATTTTCTATATTATTTATCATTTTAAATCTCTTATGTTGGCATGCGTTTGATTTTTATGCCTAAATCAATTTTATTTGTGAGTTATAGGCTTAAATTAGTGTAGAAAACTATTGCCTACATATTTTTGTTTTAGATCTAATTTGAAACATGTTTACACATAGATCAGAAAATCAGTTCCAAAGATTTTAGAATTTGAATGTTGTATATTTTTATACCAGATATGTACTTGAGTGTAAAATAAGATTTTTGGATTATTGCCCAAATTGTGCTATGTTGTAGATTTTCCATAGTTTAATTTGTAGGAAGAACATGAGTTTGATTTTTATAAATTTGTTTTCTTTTTCCACTTTTCATTCAAAAGGCGACGTTTGATTTAACAAGGAATATCTATAAATAAAAAAAGGAAAAGATGTGTAAAGTACATATTTATTCTCCATAATTTACATTGTCTAGTCCAATTAAATAAAAATTATCCATTCCTTGACGGAGTCAATCTTTCTTGTTTTTGCTATACCAATTTATGGAAATCATAGCGGAAAATCTTCCTAAGGAATTTAATTCCAGAAAATTAAATATGGAAAGCATATTCTAGTTACATATTTATGATTAGAATATATTTGGTTACGAATATGTAGTTTTATAAGGTAGTTTATACGTATTTATTGCATTAATAAAGAAGAACAACATTTATTCGTGCGTTATTATTACATTTAGAAAAGTGAATATTTAGAATTAGAAAAGGCAGTAACTCATATTAATGGGAAATAAATTAGGAATTCCTATTGATTAATTAATAGGAAATAAAAGATTGAAACCTAAATTAATGGCAATTAATGAGATGTAATGGATAGTATTAGACTAAGGGTTACAATTAATAGAGACAAATAGATTAATAGGACTGATAAAAATGGAATAGATATAAAAAATTACTAATTTGAAATTAGTAATCATACATAAATGTCTTAGGAAACGTCCGATAGGATTTTATGGACAAATTGAGATTTATGAGCATTACAAGGGGATTTATGGGTAGATAAGTATTTAAGGTCAATCTTGTTGCCTTAATAAAAAGGGAACTAGTAAACTAAGTCCAATGTCAACCTAAGATGGTATAAGTAAAGACTTAGGATGGTTAATTGGACCTAGTTGGTTCTTGATGCTAGGTTAGTAGAGTCACTCGACGAAAGACTGCCGTTTACTTTGAGGCTACCAACAGTTGGATGCACTTACTACTGATGTAAGATATCACTAATCTTAGGATCCATGATGACATGAGAGATTGGACTTGCTTTCTTCATTGAAAAGTATTAAATGATCCAAATTTGGAATTAGGAACGGTGAGGGATATCTCTAAAAAGGTTTACTTCGGTGTTAAGGTATTAAGTGGCTGTCTTAGGGCTCGCCTCCCTATCGAAAGAAGTAATCTAATGAGATTCCATATTTATAAGAGTGATACTGGATATCTCGGGAGAGGTTCGCTTCAGGTTTGAGGTATCAAGCGCCTGTAAGATCCGCCTCTTTCCTATAAAAGAAGTATTAAGTAACCTAATGAAATTTCCAAGCAATGTCAGGTAAATAGTACCACTGAGGAGTTCGCGTTGGAGGTTAGGTATTAAATGGCAAAGGCCTACTATAAATAGGTGTTAAATGGTTAGAGGCATACCTGATCCTTAGTAATGAGGTATTAAGTGTCTTGTGTACAGTCTCTCACATTGATAAGACTTTAATAACGGTAAATTCGCTAGTGGTGTGGCTATTATAGATTATAAGGCCATATATAGCGGTCAAAAGTCTATGTAGTTAGGACCAATAAACCAGTAATGACGATGCTAGAACTCCATCTTGGGAATAGATCTTAAATGACGGAGTCTACCTTGATTGAGGTCTTAAATGGAAAAGTCTTCCTATTTCTCTTTTAAATGTATTATATGGTGATAGTAGAAGCCTGCTTCATATTTAGAAGTATCAAGTGGCTAATGGGTATGGAAGTATTGGATGGTTAATAAGGCTCCGTCGGTATTTTGTACCTTGGGAATGGGTAGGTAAGTAATCGTGTGTGCAATGCAAGGTTAAATTAGAATTGCTAACCTTAATAAACATAACAATTAATTATAAATCTATCGGTATAAATTTATGTTATGGACAATTTATTGATTTTCGAGTCACCAGAACGTTGTTCTGACCCCCTCCTCATTACAACCCACAAGATAGATTTAGAGGAACAGGTCATTGGAGCCGGATGTGTTTAGTTGTTGGAGAAGTCTTCTTTTCTCTCATGCTTGATGCTGATGTGACAATCTGCTATCCAAGGAATACCATTAATTCTAAGGTAGTAGTCATAATCAGTATTCTTATCCTATTATTGTTTCCGATGTAAGTTTAGATTTCTATCAATATCTGATAGTGCTCATAGTCATTAGCAGGTACCAAATTAAACGATCTGTAGTTTGATGGACTTGGCTTTTGACTTTTGTCGAAATTTAGGCCCATTAAGGTGCGGGTTGCTACATTTAGTATCAGAGCCTAGGTTAGTAGATCGGAGAAATTAGGAAAAATTGAGAGTTAACGCATTCGTACTTTCCCATCTAGTATTACTATATTTTTACGTTAGATTCTAAGAATTTCGACTATAGAAGTAGTTGTAGTTTCACTCCGAAGGAATGGGCAAAGCAACTATGGGTTGGAAATATCTTAGGGTTAAGATTTTCACGTCGACTCCGAAGTACCCCACGTAGTGCCGGCAATGCATAGGACGTTGTTGCTAAAAAGCTTACGACATATGACAGAATCTCGGAGATTAGAGGTGTTCAACTTTATGGTTAAGATTCTAGCTAACCTGTGATATTGGATTTTGATGATGAGTTCCAGTAGGAGACACGGATTTATTCCAGATGGGCGTGAAATTAGAGTTTGTATGTTGTAATTGTCCAGAGGAAAGTTTTTTCTAGGGTGCATTCATTGATCACCTCTTTGATAGTAAACCATATTTTTATTTGAATAATTAATTTCAATTCCTTAGTCTAAAACCTGCGAGAGAATTTTTATGAAGTATATTTTAGAAATGCGTTAGATTTTGGAAAAATGGTTTTCAAAGGATTTCTTTTCCCAAGGATTTATTTTGTAAAAAATTTTTTTGGAAAGTTTTGAAATTTTAATTTTCAAAGGAACATGTATACCACTACGTTGGTCGTGTTCAGAAATTTTTAGTTTATAAAAGATTAATTTTTGAAATCCTTAAATATTTATGTGTATATATCAGTAAAGGCTTGATTTTGATTTTTGGCAAGGAAATAGTTTTCTAATTTGGTAAATTTGTGTTTTGGAAAGAAAAAAGGTTTTTGAAAACCTTGAAATATATATATATATAAGTTTGATTTTTAAGGGAAGTTTTGGTATGAAATAGAATCTATTATTTAGAAACAAGTATAATGGAGCATATATTTAACTCATTGATTTTTCGGTTTATAAAATAAAGGTTTTTAAAATCTTATCTCTTTAAGGTACAAACAAAATAGGAATGGAATTCAATTTTATTAGGGTATGTAGTTTGAAGTGTTGTTGTACCACCAGCTATTGGAAGAAATATTTCCGTGTGAAGTAGGCAGGAAATAGCATTTGGAATATTTTCGGGTTTTTGGAATTATTGTTGGTCGCAGTAGTTTTGTTGAGTCTATTGTGAATTATTGGAGCACATGGTTTGGGACTAGACGGTAGGCTTTGACACTGTCGTGATAAGGACAAGAATTTTTTGGATCGTGTCATATCGAAGGAGACTACGCGAAATGATGATTATTATTTAATCCGACCCTAATCAGGTATAGGTTCAATTAACGACCAAAGCTCATCTAGCGGTTAACCACCTAGCGGTAAACCAAAGAGGTCTACCAGTTAACGAGTTGTGGCACAACTTAAACCTGGAAGGGACTATAAAAGTCGCGTCCAAATTCCCCCAGTTGCCTTCTTCCATTCCTCCTTCCTCAACAAGCCAAACCCAATCTCCATCCTCCTCCTCCTCTAAATATCAGCCTCTCTCTTCCATTCCTCCCCTAGGCGACGCCTTTTTCCTAGGAGTAGCAGCCTCGCCTCCCTCTTGTGTTCGTGTTGCATGTTAGATCTTGCCCCACCACTCTAAATCTAAACCTTACTTCTTCCCTCCGACCACTACTTAGTCTAAGACAACTTTCCGCACTGTCGGTTTTTCCTCACACAATTATGGTATCAACCCTCAAGAGGCCACTTGGTCGGACTGGAATGAGCAAAAAATTTCGTTGCTTTTGGGTTGGAAGAGCTATTCGTTGCGGTCGGATTTGCACTGATCCTCTGCTTCGAGACCTTTGAGCGGGAATGTTACCCGCTCTGCATTTCCCCTTTCGATGTCCCATTGGCGCAGAATTTTGATGGAGGCAATAGTTTGATTCGTTCAGTGGTGAATGATGCCTTGATTGAGCTGACTAATGTTGTTCTCACTGAGATTTTGGAGGCCTTCGTGAAGGATGCGGACTTGGATGATTTAGAAGTGACCGACTCAAAGGTTTTACCGTAAATCTTTTCCCACGACGTTGATGCTTGGAAGATGGATAATCTACATCTGACTGCTTGTCAGGTTGTGCGCATCATTTAGCATAACATATTCCCTAAGACGAGAAGTTACGATTAGATTTATCCTATGGTGCCGAAGACCGCCTATGCTAGTATTAGCTGCATCACCGTCAATCGGACATGCACCCTTACGATGCAATTTGTTGATCAAGGATTAGCACTCCATAGAGTCACTTTCCGTATTTCACCTATCCACTTTCGTTTTTAGGTAATACGGCCGAACCTCCATGGAGAGGCAGTTTAGTAAAAGGTTCCTTCTGCCATCATTAGATTCTTCTTTTGCAAGATGGTAATTCAGAAGCCGTCAGCAACACCAACAACGCCAACGACACGTGATTGGGTGTATAGCTGCCATACTAAGACCATTCAAGGGTCCCTACAATAGATCAAACTCTAGTCGCGGAGTAAGGCATTTCGTAGTTTGTAGGCATTATTTTAGGATTTATGGTGTTGTTGTCCTTTCCTTTCCAGCATTTGTCCTTTTTCTTTAGGTTTGTTTGGGTTGTAAAATTGTTGGTTGTCTCTTGAAAATGCACGCACAACGTTATGAGAATGTTCCTATTTATTTACTATATTATTGTTTCTAGTTATGTAAACTGCTTTTATTTATGCATATGAAAGAAACTATGTAAATATGAGAATTTCATAAAAGACACATAACCAACAGTAAATGCAATATAAGACTGGAAATTTAGAATAGTTGGAAAATTTTAGTGACGGACATGATAAAGTTGTTTTGGTATCACGGATCATTGCTCATGTTCCTTAAAAGCTAAAATTGTTAGGTAAAATTGGGCATTGTGACATTTTAAATAAAATGTCAAGTTTTATGGGTAAAAGTTAGTTGTAGAATTTTAGAATTTGGTTTATGAATTTAATGTATAACCGACTTCCGACTACGCTGAAATTGTGGCTTAATTTATCAAATTTTTTGAAAAGGAAATATTTTAAAAAGCTTCTCTTTTGAAAAAAAATGTTTTTAGGTTTTAGTTATTTTTAGCACTTTTTTGTCAAAAATTTGATCTCAAGGATGCGTCTAAATATTTTGGGATTTTATTTTTCAAATGACATACAAACTTGAAAAGTGTGAAAGATTTTTGTGAAAGATTTGATTTTAAAGGCAACATATCAAGCGTAGGAAAGGCAAATAGAGTTAGAATTTGCGGATTTAGCGGTGTATTAGGATCGATGATGCGATAAATGTAAATGGTAAGAAGGAAAAAACTATTTTAGCCTTGGAATTTCTATTTTCTTACCTTGTCGACGATGCGCGCAAGTCTGTTTGACTCAATTCTGTTTTAGAGTATGAAAATAAGCCTCCTTATGTGTATTATGCATAGAAAATTCAAAGTAAATCCGGGGTAGTGAGGAAATTTCCACTGTACTACAGGAATAGGAAGATTATAGAGTGGTAAGAATGTTAAATTCTCCATCTAAATTCTTTTTCGGCATAGGAGTAAACTTTAGGAAGCAATTATTCGACACGTTAGATTTTTGGGTGGTAGGAATTGGTTGCTTCATACTTTTATTCGTAGGAGTATAAGGGTTTTGGTTGAAATGATTTTTCAAAAGCTGCATACATATAGAACTGCCAGTATATATATTGGTTGTTGGCATCATATTTTTTCAAAAAATGTTTTCAAAGAAATGCATTCATATAGAAGGATCCGATTTATAATTATTCTACATACATATTTTCTATATGGTGATACAGTAATACATTATGCACCTGTACACGCTTGGTTGCAAAATTGGTTGTACACTCATTAGTTGTATAAGTTTAGGATAATTGAGCCAAAACCATGACTTTGTCATTGGTGAAATTTCGGAGACGAAATTCTTTTTAAGGAGGGAAGAATGTAACATCCCGTAATTTGGTATTAGTTATTTAATTAATTAGTTAGTCAATTAGTTTAGCTCCAAAAATGAAATTTGTGTAAACAATGGAATTTGACCATGAAACTTGCACCAATGCATTTGTGGTGAAATTCTGAGCAACTTTTATATTTGGAGTTTTGCGATCGGAGTTCAAATGAAGAAGTTACGGACGAAAAATGAATTCGGAAGAGAAATAGAAATGAGTTCGGAAGAGAAATAATCCGTTTAAGAAATTAAAGTTTCTAATTAATTGAATGGGGTCCACAAATCGACTAGCTTAGTGTAGCGGTCGACCTGGGGTGGTCGATCGCTCTTAAGGCGGGGGCTAGGGTTTTCCTTGGCCTAATGTCCCAATGTCCGGGATCTATAATATTTTGATCTAACAGTTCTAATTGATTCAAGCGCTTATAAATACAAGCATAACCCTTCCTTCTCTTCTCATATTTTTCTGAATAGAGCAATGAAGCTCTACCATTTTTTCTTGTCCACTTTCTTTCTAAATTATAAAAATATGATATTTATATCTATATTCATATAAATTGGAGAATAATAGAAATCTAATAAAAAAGAAGAGAAGAGAATCAACTATACGTGTATTTGAGGTAATCTATATATATTTGTATCTATTTTCTTTCCCAATCCCAAATCTCTTCTCAGATCTGTAATTTTAATATATGTATATACCCTTTTTATACATATTTCTTGGATTAAAAAGGATTTGGAGATGAATCAAAGGTTCTACTTTGGATCTGGAGATTTGGATCGATTTTAAAGGTGAATGGAAAAATTATATATATTTTTTATGATTTTAAATCTATTTTGTTGGCATACGTTTGATTTTTATGCCTAAATTAGTTTTATTTATGAATTGTAGCTTAAATAAGTATAGAAAACTATTGCCTACATATTCTTGTATAGATCTAATTTGAAATATGTTTACACCTAGATCTGGTGTAACGCCCCACCTCTATACCCACGCAAGCCAAGAACACTACGGTGTAATGTTGTCAACTAGCACGGAGAATAAGGCTGATGAGGAGCGACCATCCATGTAACTTCTTTGTGCGAGCACCGATATGTCAGATAGAATAGAATGCATATCTTTTAAGGAGGAAATCCGACATACCGATACAAACTCAAAGCTATCACACGGTGGCTATATATAATCTTCGAAAACAAAACATAGAAGTAATCATAACATAAATCAGTCACAGACATCCATATCACAAAGGCGGAAGAAGGTATGAATATGTATATAACACGTGAAAGTGTACATCAGAGTAGTGGTCAGAAAGATCCACAATAATACAAAAGAATAGCAACACGTGCTATACAAAAGAATAAGTACACAACATAGAGTCTATATCTCAAATGCGTACATCCAAAAACTACTAATCTAAGTAGTGCCAAAAGTCAGAATAATCCTGAAGAGAAGTCAAGGAGAAGCACATGTAACATCTTGGTCTGACCCGAGTATTATTTATAAGAAAATAATAAACAGATCAGTCTAGCTATAAATATCAGATGATAAGGTATACATTGTTTCAGATCTCGTTCATCTCGTCCGAGATCTCGCTCGAGATCTCATTTTCGAACTTGAGCGAGACGAGATTTAGCGAAACGAGACATTAATTTTTTTAAATATATTATTTGACGCTCATCTCATCCAAGATAGTGAAATTTGAGGTGAGATCTCAATAGAAGCTCCCATAGAAAGTATGTTTTTTCATTTACATTTTTTTTACTTCTTATGCAGGGCACAATAAATTGCACTCTAATGACTTTTTACTTACACTCTAATTCTTCTTTTACCGTTTAATGAATGAGCAAAAAATACTTTTTATTTATTTTTTAACTTTTAATATTCAGATGATTAGGGAATTATTTAGTTAATACCAAATCAATCGTGTTATCATTCTGATCTAAAATGTAAAACTAATATTATCATTTTATATAAATTATGTATGTTAAAAACTTTTATATATATATAGATAACAGTTATTAAAATAATCTTAAAAAAATCAAATTTAGACTTAAGTTACTCCGAGATAGTCCCGAGATGGACTTTAAATTCCGAGATGTCAATCCGAGATGTACACCCGAGATACACTCATCTCACCCGAGATCTCGTCCGATACGAGATAATGTGTGTAAAATTTCCGAGACGAAACGCGACCGAAATCCGAGATTTAAAACCTTGAAGGTATAAGATAAATAATATGGCATGAACATGTAACAACCATAACGACATACTACTGTAAGTATGTAAATGACAATCAACAAAAGATCAATCAATATCACAAGAATCTTCTCAAAGATGAAATAAGGTCTCATACCCTAAACTTGTACTCATAATTAGTCAATAACACATAAATTCACCAATGCACAAAAACTAATATCATAACAATGAAAATCATGAAGATTGGTGAAGCACAAAATTCCAGAAATCATCACCAGAAATCCAGAAAACACATAAAAAAGGGGAGGCCTAACACATGAATGGGAGCATGAAAACTCACCTACGCGTAAACACATGAATGAGAAGCTATCTCATGGAAGCTATCCATTAAATTTCCACACAATAATGGCCCGAAGACCATGGGGTGCTGCCCCATATAAGTGATGGCGAAACATCACAAAAGCGGGGTCTAGTCTCCCTCGTAGACAAAGAGACATCGCTCAATCGCTAGTCTAAATCACAAAAATGATCGTCATGATCATAAGGAAGTGTCAATCACACCAAGCTAGTAAATATATGAGTTTAGCTTCATGTCCCATAACCACTTGCTTAACTTAAATATTTACGAACAAGCTGTAAATATTCACTAGGAAATTGTCACAAAAGGGTTCAATCGAACAAGTCCAAGAACTAACCGACAAAGTGAACGCAAGCGTTTCATACCACTCGTTTTACTATGTCGTTTAAGTCGATTTCTCATCCGAGTGAAGTAAAGGCTTGTATATATTAGTAGATTGGAAATCGGTTTGAGAAAACGAACTTTAGATATTTAAAATAGTGTTGAAATCGATTTGATGAAAGAGTTTTGATATTTACTACTAGTATTGAAACCTTCATATCTTTAAAGTGACAAGTCACAAAACGATTGTTGAAACAAATCGAATCACATAAATTCACATTCGAAGACGTGAGAAAAATCCAAAGAAATCAATTCCCAAAACCATCAAAGTAGGAAGTTCTGTTGAATGTTTTTCAGATAAGATCCCCTACGGAGGAGGGTCCAAGGGGGTGTCAACCCCCTAGGTGGGGGTGCAGGGGCAACGCCCTTGCTACGGTGTTCGACCTGCCCGGTCAAGTCGAAGGGGTCCAGGGGGCAGCGCCCCCGGCGGGGTGCGGGATAGCGCCCCGATCAAAACGGTACAACCTAGTGAAGACAAGTGGCCACGAGAAGCCAAACGACCTAAGGGGCCATGCGACCTAATGGGTCATGCGACCTACGACCTAAGTGGGAGACAGGTCGAGCGACCTAAGGGATATGAGGTCCAGCGACCTAATGGATATAAGGTCCAACGTCCTAAGTGAAGCAAGGCCTAGCGACCTAAGGAAAATAAGGTTTAACGACCTAAGGAAAAGAGACTCGCGACCTAAGGAAATGCGCGACCTAACTGGGTACGCGACCTAAAGTGGACGCGACCTAACTGGGTACGCGACCTAAAACTCGCGACCTAAAGCTCACGACCTAAAGACACGCGATCTAAAACTCGCGACCTAAAGTTCACGACCTAAAGCTCGCGACCTAAAGCTCACGACCTAAAGCTCGCGACCTAAAGCTCGCGACCTAAAGACACGCGACCTAAAACTCGCGACCTAAAGTTCACGACCTAAAGCTCGCGACCTAAAGCTCACGACCTAAAGCTCGCGACCTAAAACTCGCAACATAAGCCCAGAATGAAAATCTGCAGTCTTTCTTCTTCAAGGCAGAGCGACCTAACGCCCAGAATTGCAAACACACACGAAAATTTGGAGATTTCACCCATTCAATCCAAATCCAATGCAAACATACATGCTAAAATGATGGGAAATCATTCCCAACAGTCCAATGACAATTATAGGCAAGATGTGAGATAAAAATCTCACCTTTTCACTAAAATGGATGAAGATGGAGATTGAAGGCAAGGAGAAGCAATCCAAAGCTTGAATCCACTATCTTCTACTTGAATTTGGAGTTGAATCTCGGATTTGCAATTGAATTTGAGTTTGGAGTTTTAATTTCCACTTCCCACCACCATTTTAGATGAAGCTTGAATGTTAACACAAATGGTTAATAAAGTGAGGAAGAGGGTTGGGCTAAACTAAAGAAGGTGCAGTCCAAACCAAAGTCACAAGCGGGAAAAGTGACGAAAATTTCACTATCTCCAAACATATCGAAGTTTACACTCAAAAAGATCGTAAACGTCATTTTGAACTCAATGGGGGTGGTCTCGAGTCCTAATTTGACCGTATGCAAAGAGTAGCTTTTTGGACTAACATCCGACTAATGATAAAATATTTAAATATAGAATTGATAAATATGCGGGTTGTTACAGACTCCCCTCCTTAAAGAAATTGCGTCCTTGCAATATATAAGATGAAAATAAAAAGTAACAACCTTAAATGCATATTAACACAAAAGGAATTTGAAATAAGAAGTTTACCTCAAAGAGCATGAGAAAGTAATTCCGGAGGTGTACGCTCGATGAATTCTCTAGTTTCCCAAGAGCAATCCTTAGGATTTGAGGACCATTGAACTTTAACAAGCGGAACATCTTTATTTCGAAGTCGTTTGATCTCCGAAGCAATAATTCGAACAGGCTGCTGCTCATAAGTTAAATTAGGTGAAACTTCAATCTCTTCCACAACACCGGGCTCAAGAGTAGAATCGGAATCCCGAAGGCACTTCCGTAATTGAGAAACGTGAAACACGTCATGCATAGCAGAAAACTGAGCCGGTAATGAAAGGCAATAAGCCATGGAACCAATACGTTCGGTGATAGGAAATGGCCCAATATATCGAGGCGCTAACTTTCCCGATCGACTGAAACGTACAACACCCTTCATAGGTGAAACACGAATAAATACAAGATCTCCCACAGAAAATTCTAATTTTCTTCTTCGGTTATCGGCATAGGATTTTTGTCTACTCTGGGCTTCTTTCATCCTATGTCGAATAAGTTCAATCTTTTCTGTGGAATCCCGAATAAAGTCTGGACCCAAGACCAGCTTCTCACCGGCCTCAAGCCAACAAGAAGGAGATCGGCATGGCCTTCCATAGAGTGCCTCAAAAGGAGCCATACTAATGCTAGATTGGAAGCTGTTATTATAGGAAAATTCAACAAGTGAAATATGATCTTCCCAACTTCCACCAAAGTCAAGCACACAAGAACGAAGAAGATCTTCAAGTGTTTGATTCATACGCTCAGTTTGTCCATCGGACTGGGGGTGATAAGCGGTGCTAAAATTAAGCTTCGTTCCCAAAGCTTTTTGAAGACTCTTCTAGAATCCACTAGTAAACAATGGATCCCGATCACTAACAATGGAAGTAGGGACTCCATGTAATTTAACAATTTCTTTGATAAAAAGTTTGGCCAGAAGAGGAACGGTTCGGTTCGACCGAACGGGAATAAAATGGGCAGATTTAGTAAGTCTATCAACAATCACCCACAAGCTAATATGACCCGAACGAGAACGGGGAAGGCCATCAATAAAATCCATGGAAATTTGATCCCACTTCCAAACAGGAATTTCCAATGGTTGCAGTAACCCACCGGGCCTTTGATGTTCAGCCTTAACAAGTTGGCAAGTCATGCAACACTTAACAAAGTTAGCGATATCAGATTTCATTCCCTCCCAGTAATAAAGTCGCTTCATATCCGCGTACATTTTACTGCTACCGGGATGAATGGAATATTTGGAACGATGTGAATCTTCAAAAATATCTTTTCGAAGATCACTAATATTTGGTACGATAAGTCTACCAAATTTTCGAATGCCGCCACGAGAATCGATATCAAAGTCTTTCAAACCTTCAATATCGGTTTTATCCTTAAGATTTTGGCCAAGCAAAGCCAATTCAGGATCTAACTGTTGAGCTTCAAGAATGCGGTCTAAAAGGGAAGGACGAGCCTCAAGGCTACACAAAACAAGAGATGAACATAAATCGGAGACACGATCTCTAATTTCACAAGTGGATAAAACCTCGAGATCCCTCCATTCGGAAATCATCATCGAAACAACCGCTTGTTGCTTGCGACTAAGTGCATCGGCAACTCGATTTCCCTTTCCAGGAGTATAAAGGATATCAAGATCATAAGAGGCAAGGAACTCGAGCCAACGCTGTTGATGCAAATTAAGTTTCTTTTGAGAGAATAAATATTTCAAAGACTTATGATCAGTATAAAGTACAAATTTTTCTCCCAAAAGATAATGTCGCCAGATTCGAAGGGCGAAAACGATAGCCACGAGTTCTAAATCATGTGTGGCATACCTAGTCTCAGCCGGCTTCAATTGCCTAGAAGCATAAGCAATAACACGTTCTTTTTGCATAAGAACGGCTCCCAAACCAACGCGACTAGCATCGGTATAGACAACAAAATCTTGATTCCCTTGGGAATCACAAGAATAGGAGCATCAGAAAGGAGTTCTTTTAATTTCTGAAAAGAAGTTTCACATTTGTCCGACCAAATGTATTTAACACCTTTCTTTGTTAAGCCAGTAAGAGGCACGACAATCTTAGAAAAGTCTTTTATGAAACGGCGGTAATAACCAGCCAATCCGAGAAAGCTACGGATTTCAGTCACGCTCTCCGGTCTCTTCCAATTTTGAATCGCTTCAATCTTTGAAGGATCCACTGATATTCCGGATTCGGAAATAATATGACCGAGGAACTTCACACTAGATTGCCAAAAGTGGCATTTAGAAAATTTTGCTTTTAATTGATTGCTTCTAAGAGTTTCCAATACAATCCGAAGATGCTTTTCATGTTCCTCCTCGGTTTTAGAATACACAAGAATATCATCAATAAAGATGAGAACAAACCGATCGAGAAAATCTTTGAAAACTCTATTCATGAGGTCAACGAAATAAGCCAGAGCATTCGTTAAACCGAATGGCATAACTAGCCATTCATAAGACCCATAGCGTGTACGGAACGAAGTCAAAGGAATACTATCCTCTACAATACGAAGCTGATGGAAACTGGTAGCCAAGTCCAATTGTGAAAAGACTCTAGCACCACTAAGTTGTTCAAACAGATCATCAATCCGAGGCAATGGATATTTATTCTTAATAGTAAGATCATTAAGCTTGCGGTAGTCGACGCAAAGCCTAAGTGTACCATCGGACTTGCTTACGAAAATAACAGAAGCTCCTCAAGGCGAGGAACTAGAGCGAATAAGTTGCTTCTTCTCTAACTTGGATAATTGTTTGCACATCTCTTCATTCTCCTTATTGGACATGCGATAAGGAGGACGGGTAATTGGTTGAGCTCCAGGTATAAGATTAATTTTGAACTCGATTGCTCGCTTAGGTGGTAGTCCTAAGACGGGCTCAAAGATGTCGAAAAATTCACGAACGACGCGAATAAGAGAAATGACATCCTCCTCGTCATCATTATCATCATCACGAGGATTTAAAGAATATAAAGATGCAATCAAAGCGGAATCCGAATCTTTAAGAACAATAGAAATCCGATTAACAGATTGCGAATGACGGAGATAAATAGTCCGCTAAGGACATAGGATATGAGCTTCATAACGAGTAAGCCAATCCATACCCAAAATCATTCCAAAGCCTAAGTAACGCATGACATGCAAATCGGCTAGGAAAGAAAAATCACACAAAATAATCTCCACGTCTTTACAAAGTAAACTAAGAGTTGCGGATCCACCAACCGGATTCGCAATTCTTAAAGAAGTCATTAAAGCAACAACACTTAAAGAAAAAGTATCGACAAGTTCCTTTGATATAAAAGAATGGGATGCACCCGTATCAAAGAGAACTCTAATAGGTTGATCATGAAATATAATAATGCCATCAAGGACAGAATGAGACATACCTTGACCGCGAGATGTGTTGCCAGGGGCTTGAGCAACGTTTAACTTTCCCTCCTTCTCTTGAAGCTTAGGGCATTGGTGCATAAAATGATCTGGACTTTTACAATAGCGGCAAGAGTGGGGCTTTGAACATTTGTTTGAAAAATGGCCCTTAGCACCACAGTTGAAGCATTTCTGATCACTGGGGGAAAATGTCTTTGCAGCAGGAGTTGCTTGCTTACCCTTTTTGTTGGGATAAGGACCTTTGAACTTGTTAGGCCTTTTCTTGTGGTTGAAGTTTGGTTTGGAAGCCACCACTTCAACATCACTGTCCTTATCAGCCTTTTCAAGATGAAGAGCTAAATCAATTAGTTGATCGAAAGAAACTTCTAATTCTAGAAGTAATGGCTTCTTGAGATTCTTGTTTAAGCCATAGACGAACCTCTGGTTCTTCTTCAATGGGGTGTTGATGTATTCAACCCCATATTTAGACAGTGACTCGAAGGATGCGACATAATCTATCACAAAGGATTCACCTTGAACAAGGTCTATGAAACGTCGAGCCAATGTCACTTTCTCTGCTTCTGGTATGAATTTTAATTCGAATCGTTCCCGGAATTGCTCCCAGGTGAGATCAGCTTCATTAATTTCAGAAATAAGAAGTTCGTACCAATCCAATGCTCTCTCTTGGAGCATACTGGAGGCCACCTGAACACGGTGAAGATCGACCAGATTCATGCGAGAAAAGATTCGATCGCATGTTCTTAACCAAGCCTGGACCTCGATAATGGTTTCGGAACCTTTGAATGGTTTCCCACCCAAGTTAGTATAATCGTTGCACAAACGTGCAAATCCAGACTTAGGATGAGTAGGCTCCTGATTAGGACCGGCTGCTTGAGCATTCTTTACTAAATCAAGAAGCTGTTGAGCAGTCATAAAAACTCCATCCTGGGGAGTAACAGTAGATGGTCCAGCTCTGGGACGACCTGGTCTAGACATTCTCTTCTTTAAGGAAGAGAAAAGAAGAAAAGTTATTCTCCAAATAAATATCAAGCAATCTTGATAGATGAAACAAGGAATCATAAAGAAAACAGGATGAATCGGTTCAAAGACTCGAACTAAATCCTGAAACACAACTCCTAAGGTGGACTTAGGACGATGATCCTTGTTAAGTTATTCTACATTGTTCCGAAGTTTGGCTCTGATACCAAGCTGTAACGCCCCACCTCTATACCCACGCAAGCCAAGAACACTATGGTGTAATGTTCTCAACTAGCACGGAGAAAAAGGCTGATGAGGAGCGACCATCCATGTAACTTCTTTGTGCGAGCACCGATATGTCAGATAGAATAGAATGCATATCTTTTAAGGAGGAAATCCGACATACCGATACAAACTCAAAGCTATCACACGGTGGCTATATATAATCTTCGGAAACAAAACATAGAAGTAATCATAACATAAATCAGTCACAGACATCCATATCACAAAGGCGGAAGAAGATATGAATATGTATATAACACGTGAAAGTGTACATCAGAGTAGTGGTCAGAAAGATCCACGATAATACAAAAGAATAGCAACACGTGCTATACAAAAGAATAAGTACACAACATAGAGTACATCTCAAATGCGTACATCCAAAAACTACTAATCTAAGTAGTGCCAAAAGTCAGAATAATCCTGAAGAGAAGTCAAGCAGAAGCACCTGTAACATCTCGGTCTGACCCGAGTATTATTTATAGGAAAATAATAAACGGATCAGTCTAGCTATAAATATCAGATGATAAGGTATAGGATAAATAATATGGCATGAACATGTAACAACCATAACGGCATACTACTGTAAGTATGTAAATGACAATCAACAAAAGATCAATCAATATCACAAGAATCTTCTCAAAGATGAAATAGGGTCTCATACCCTAAACTTGTACTCATAACAAGTCAATAACACATAAATTCACCAATGCACAAAAACTGATATCATAACAATGAAAATCATGAAGATTGGTGAAGCACAAAATTCCAGAAATCATCACCAGAAATCCAGAAAACACATAAAAAGGGGGAGGCCTAACACATGAATGGGAGCATGAAAACTCACCTACGCGTAAACACATGAATGAGAAGCTATCTCATGGAAGTTATCCATTAAATTTCCACACGGTAATGGCCCGAAGACCATGGGGTGCTACCCCATATAAGTGATGGCGAAACATCACAAAAGCGGGGTCTAGTCTCCCTCGCAGACAAAGAGACATCGCTCAATCACTAGTCTAAATCACAAAAATGATCGTCATGATCATAAGGAAGTGTCAATCACACCAAGCTAGTAAATATATGAGTTTAGCTTCATGTCCCATAACCACTTGCTTAACTTAAATATTTACGAACAAGCTGTAAATCTTCACTAGGAAATTGTCACAAAAGGGTTCAATCGAACAAGTCCAAGAACTAACCGACAAAGTGAACGCAAGCGTTTCATACCACTCGTTTTACTAAGTCGTTTAAGTCGATTTCTCATCCGAGTGAAGTAAAGGCTTGTATATATTAGTAGATTGGAAATCGGTTTGAGAAAACGAACTTTAGATATTTAAAATAGTGTTGAAATCGATTTGATGAAAGAGTTTTGATATTTACTACTAGTATTGAAACCTTCATATCTTTAAAGTGACAAGTCACAAAACGATTGTTGAAACAAATCGAATCACATAAATTCACATTCGAAGACGTGAGAAAAATCCAAAGAAATCAATTCCCAAAACCATCAAAGTAGGAAGTTCTGTTGAATGTTTTTCAGATAAGATCCCCTATGGAGGGGGGTCCAAGGGGGTGGCAACCCCCTAGGTGGGGGTGTGGGGGCAACGCCCTTGCTACGGTGTTCGACCTGCCCAGTCAGGTCGCAGGGGTCCAGGGGGAAGCGCCCCTGGTGGGGTGCGGGACAGCGCCCCGACCAAAACGGTACGACCTAGTGAAGACAAGCGGCCACGAGAAGCCAAACGACCTAAGGGGCCATGCGACCTAATGGGTCATGCGACCTACGACCTAAGTGGGAGACAGGTTGAGCGACCTAAGGGATATGAGGTCTAGCGACCTAATGGATTTAAGGTCCAACGACCTAAGTGAAGCAAGGCCTAGCGACCTAAGGAAAATAAGGTCTAACGACCTAAGGAAAAGAGACTCGCGACCTAAGGAAATGCGCGACCTAACTAGGTACGCGACCTAAAGTGGGCATAACCTAACTGGGTACGCGACCTAAAGATACGCGACCTAAAGCTCACGACCTAAAGCTCACGACCTAAAGACACGCGACCTAAAACTCGTGACCTAAAGTTCACGACCTAAAGCTCGCGACCTAAAGCTCACGACCTAAAGCTCGCGACCTAAAGACACGCGACCTAAAACTCACGACCTAAAGTTCACGACCTAAAGCTCGCGACCTAAAGCTCACGACCTAAAGCTCGCGACCTAAAACTCGCGACCTAAGCCCAGAATGAAAATCTGCAGTCTTTCTTCTTCAAGGCAGAGCGACCTAACGCCCAGAATTGCAAACACACACGAAAATTTGGAGATTTCACCCATTCAATCCAAATCCAATGCAAACATACATGCTAAAGTGGTGGGGAATCATTCCCAACAGTCCAATGACAATTATAGGCAAGATGTGAGATAAAAATCTCACCTTTTCACTAAAATGGATGAAGATGGAGATTGAAGGCAAGGAGAAGCAATCCAAAGCTTGAATCCACTATCTTCTACTTGAATTTGGAGTTGCATCTCGGATTTGCAATTGAATTTGAGTTTGGAGTTTTAATTTCCACTTCCCACCACCATTTTAGATAAAGCTTGAATGTTAACACAAATGGTGAATAAAGTGAGGAAGAGGGTTGGGCTGAACTAAAGAAGGTGCAGTCCAAACCAAGTCACAAGCGGGAAAAGTGACGAAAATTTCACTATCTCCAAACATATCGAAGTTTACACCCAAAAAGATCGCAAACATCATTTTGAACTCAATGGGGGTGGTCTCGAGTCCTAATTTGACCGTATGCAAAAAGTAGCTTTTTGGACTAACATCCGACTAACGATAAAATATTTAAATATAGAATTGATAAATATGCGGGTTGTTACATCTGGAAATCAGTCCCAAATATTTTAGAATTTGAACGTTATATATTTTTATCCCAGATCTATACTTGGGTGTAAAGTATGATTTTTGGATTATTGTCCATATTATGCTACGTTGTAGATTTTCCATAGTTCAATTTGTGGGAAGAACAGTCGTTTGATTTTTATAAGTTTGTTTACTTTTTTCACTTTCATTCAAAAGGGCGACGCTTGATTTAACAAGGATTATTGAAGTGATTTTATGTAAAAGAGATTTATATAAAGGTATTTATAAAAATTCATTTTATAAATGAAAAGGGAATTTCGATGGCTATAACCCCGGTGATTTTAAAATAGCTTTCCAAAGATTTTTGAGAAAATAAACAATACTGTATTTTGAAGTATTTGTGAATATTAGTGCAAAATAATTTGCCACTTCGGGAAACAAGATGATATGTTATACTATCAATGTTCGCGAAATGCATAATTAAAAAGTGGGTAGAGGGTTGTGTAACCCTCGGTATAGTCCACTTTGGTATAGAGGGATATACTTATTGATTTTGGAAGGGCTATGACCCAATTGCCTTGTTATGAGAGAAAACCTCCCGATTTGGTTGCATATATTCTGATATGCTTTATAGTAGAGTAGTTGGGATTTCCAAATAAATATATCAAATACAACACCATATTATTATACAAAGTATTTGACACCGTTTCCAAAAAGTGATTTGTTTTAAATTCCTAAAGAAAAGTATGATTTGATACAAAATATATTTATATTATTATTTTAAAAGGATTTGAAATAAAACCGGGGATATAGTTCGAAGAGATTATTTTCGAAAAAATTTCAAAAATGATAAAGTTAATAAAATTACAGAAATATGAATAAAAGGATATAAGCCTAAGTGGGTAGATTTGGAAGTTACAATTACATGTTATATGTTATTTAGTTTTGGAATTGCATATATGTTTGTGCATCGTAGGCTTCTTAAGTCCTATTTATGGTAGAGAACTACATTGACTTGATCATGTATCTAATTGGGTACCCAATTAGATATGGGTACATAGGCAGTCGCAAGTGGTAGTGATGCAACCCTAATAATTAGGAAACATTTTCCTATTCAGTGTTTGCTATTTATCATGTGTTGATGTTTCTTTCCTGCTTACCATTTTATTCTGCATTGGCGTGTTTATTGAGTTTGTAGGATTGGATATTGCTATCTCTTACTTAAGCATTGTGTAGCGGCAGGTTTATAGTATTTGAGTTTGGTATGTACTAAAGTACACCTAGTAGAATAAATGGTTACTCTGATATGTTGTATTATACAAATTGTATCCTATACATTTAGTAGTGTTGTATATTTATCAGATGTTGATGTGTATTAAGTCGGTAGTTTTCATTTGTTTATTTTAGAATGGGTAGGTTTTCGGCGATTTTGACTGGTTCGAAAATCCAGATCATTACATTGACATCTTCCAAGCTTCTTGACTCATTTCTTCATCGTTTAGAAGTCTAGTTTATCAATTTGAGTCTGTTTCGAGGTTGTGGAAAATTTGCCGGTAACACATACATATACTGCTTTCATTGTGACACTACTCAAAGCAATGTACCTAGCCTCTATAGTTGAATTTCCACAACTTCTCATTTGGAACACTTCCAACTTAAAGCTCCTTAATTAAGGCTGAACATGAATTTGAGATTGATTTACTATATTCAATGTCAATTATGGAGTTTGAGTCCAAACAAACCTTCACATGGAGTTCATTATTTCTATAAACAATTCTTTAGTATTTCGTAAATGCTCAAGAATGCTCTTAGCTACCATTTATTGATTTTACCCCAGATTTGATATTCACTTAATACACCATGCATATTAGCAAGATCTAATATAGCACATAACATAACTGTTCGACGACGGAATTTCTATCGGATTAGAAAACCGTCGAACAACTTTAGAAATAAAATAACCGCAAGCGCACGGCGTAAACTTGTAGTACGTGGCGAATACGAGTTGATCCGCAAGGAATTGATGATTTTAAAAATCTATTCAATCAAATTAAACCAAAGTTAAAGAATATTTAAGCTAGAAAATAATGAAACTAACAAACTAACAACTACAAATGTGAATGAAAACTATGAAAATAAAATGACAACTTAGAGATAATTTCACTCTCTAGATCACATAAATCAACAAAATGAAGTTATGATCTCTCTTTTCTTGTCATTAGTGTAATTAGTTGATGTGCTTATCATAAGTATGGTTTATTTGTGTTATTAATTAGCACAATATAAACCATCAAACTATAACACAACCACTAATACACATTTAACTCTCATGAAATATGACAACAAAGTTGAAAGCAAAATCTATTTTAAGCATGGCCTATTAACTATTAATTCCATCAAATTTTAATTTCAACATTCACTTCTTTACCATAATCATATGTAGATGAAGAGACAATTTGTGTTTTGTTTGTTTATGCATAGCCTATTTGTTATGAACAATATAGACTATCAAATTCAAAGCTAAACAACATCATTAAACCACTTCAATCATTCTCATTAAGGACAAAAAGAGAGCATACACATCAAATTAAGTTGAAGCTACATGATTAGAGAGCTTCATTACCCCTAAATTGAAGGGGTTTAGCCTCTCATATTTGTCATCATATGAACAAATGTAGCATGCAACATGAAGGAAAAAGAAAAGGAAAAAGAAAGCAAAGTAAAGAAAAACTATTCTACTTGCATGAAAAATAAATCTACACTACTAACATGAAAGTAAATAAGCATGAAAAGGAAAGGAACATGTATTGAAGTTGCATAAAAAAAATTACATAAAGAGAAATGGCTAAGTAACCATGAAAAGAAAGAGAGAACTTGATTTTATTTTCTAAGCTAAACTCAACTAAGAGAGACTAAGAAGAAGAGGGTTACATGAAACATAAGGGGTCTTTATACATGTATGAAACTCTAATTCATATTTTTGGGGAATACCCAAAATACCCTTGAGAAAGTGTGGAGGCCAAGTAATCATTAGCTTCTACTAATCATCATTTAAGTGTACATGAAGCCATTAATTCCATAAGCATGTGCATTAACCTCTAATTTGTCCATTAAGGTAGGTGGGTAGGTGGGGTCCTCCATTATCTTCACTTTGAATTATTTCCATCTTCATTTCTTCTCTTCACTCTTGTGCATGCATATATCATCATGAAACCACTTGTATGTGACTTCAAATTCCTACAAAACAATATAGAAATTTTCAATTAAATTTTAGAAAATTAATATATGCACAAAAATGACCATTTTGCCCTTGGATGAAGATGAATATGTGACAATTTGAAAATAATATGAATTTTGGTTTAAACAAGTTAAAATACCCGATATGATCATTTATTTAATTTAAATAGATTAAATATGGTGGTAAAAATATACACATTTATGTGCACATCAAATACCCCCACACTTATCTTTTTATTCGTCCTCGAATAAAGGAAAACTAAGATAAATCCATTTTCATAGGGAGCATGATTGCATTGAGCGTATGCAACAAGCCGTTAAACCTCTAGGTGTCCCCAGTAGGACGAGTGTTGTCTCGTGAGAGTTTTCAGCGGATACTGCCCACAAAATCCTAATGCAGGATGAAAATATTTACAAAATGCAAGATTTATTTACAAAGAGATGAATGCGAGTTTTTGGAAATATTTACAAATGAAAGATTTACTTTTAAATAGATACAAATAAGTTAAATATAAGTTTTGGTCATTATCTTGAAAAATTAAGTCATTTACTTGTCAAAATTTCCAACAAAAATCAAGTTATCAAAGCAAATATACTATAGTTTAACTCGTTGTTTCGATTGATAACAGAGTGTAACTATGAAATGGATCCTTAGTTGATTATCAATGTTTATCAAAGTGGTATTTTCATTTCTTTTCAATAACAAGTCAAATCAAATAAGTTAAAATAGTGCTTGGATTTCATTTGCTTACTCTCTCTAATTTTTTTCTTTTGAAAATTTTATTGATATTAACAATATTTACATATGCCTAACTCAGATAAACTGAGGCCAGATATATTACTTATGCACTGCCTTGCGGACTGATGTGAGGGGAATACAAAGCGTGGCGATTGAACATGCAAGTGTGAACACTTATTGACTGTAGGCGTTATTAGTAAAATAATTTTTATGTACACACCTAACTCAGATAAACTGAGGCCAGATATACCGATCGTGCACTGCCTTTTGGGCTTACGTGAGAAGGGTACAGAGCATGGCGAGTGAACACACGAGTGTGAACACATGACTCTAGGTGTTTATTAAGAAAATATATACATATATACAAGAAATATTTTTTTGTGTTTTTGTTTTTTTAGGGAGAGAGTTTCACAAAATCATCTTAGCATCATTTAACTTAGAAGACAAAAAAAATGTTATATCCTTTACTTTAAATCAACCGCTTTTTAAAACAATGATTTTCAATTAGGATATATTTCATAATTATCATGTATGAATCTTCCTATATACTAGTTAAACCATTATTATTTGTAATCAAACTTCATTTTTATTTTTGTTAAGACAAATAAATTTTCAAAAATTTCAATTTAATAAACCAAAACCATATATTTATCTTATAGTGTTTCTTTAAAAATAAATCAAAATGCTTAAAAAATTGTTTTTGGGATTTTTTTATAATTTTTTTTGAGTTTTTAAAAGAAAACGCAAAAATAAATCATGAAAAATTAAAAATGAAGATGAGTTTCCCCCCACACTTGATTTTGACCGTATTCCCACAATCAACCCAAGTGGAAGGAGAAAAATAAAAATAAAAACATGACCTTTATTTAAATGAAAATTAATAGTATTTACACGAGATCAGAAAGTATATCGTCAAAAAGTAAATGAAACGGTCTTCCAAAGACCGATTCATTTGTCTCGTCAAGTATATGAGACACAGCTTAAGTTCAGAAAACCAAA
Organism: Allium fistulosum; assembly: GCA_030737815.1. Taxonomy (NCBI): domain Eukaryota; kingdom Viridiplantae; phylum Streptophyta; class Magnoliopsida; order Asparagales; family Amaryllidaceae; genus Allium; species Allium fistulosum. Next base: position 922,867,305 of record CM060901.1, read on the forward strand.
CCATACAAGATTTCGAAGTTAATTTGGATTTGGAAAAACGAATGTCGTTTTATTAAAAATCATACGAGTTGTTTTATTTTCAATGATTTTCGGGGTTGATAAATCGATTGATTGGAGTTCAAGTTTATTTTCACCAAATTGAAATTCAAATTTATCATTGAAAACTTCTTCAAAATTGTTGATTTCGAAATCAAAATGGCGATTTAAATCTTCCCCTTTGGAATTCAACAACTCGTTTTCAAAAAGTCCAAAAAATTCATGTACATTAAATTAATCTTCCTTTGTTTGATTTGCAACAACTTAATCGCATATATTAAGTTCAAAATCCAAAGTTGTCGTATTCAAAATTTTGAAATCGAGGAAAGGAAGATCGAATTTCAAATTTGGTTCCACAGCCTCAAAAGAATTGAAATCTAACTCAATTAACGTGTTTTCAACAACTTCGCTAAGATTGTTATTTTCAATTTCAAAAGTTGTTATTTGAAAATCGTTGATTTGGGTAAAAGGTAGATTATCACTTGACTCGTCGTACATTGGGATTTGGTTTTGTTGTTCACGTTGTTTCATATAAGTTTCAGACAACGAATCCGTGTGAACATCGTAAATTTCGTTCATTTGTTCAACGAAATCCAATTTATAATTATTAACTTGAGGATTTTCGATTTGGATTTGTTGAGAACAAACATTTTCACTTGGATCATAGTCGAGATTATTCCCATTGCCAAAATTATTTGAAAAGTGGATCACATTTTCGTTTTAATTTTGAAATTCATTTTGGAGTTCAAAATTGAATTGGTATGGGTTATACTCGAAATCGTTTGAATTTTGAAGTGAATTCAAATTTTGATTATTTTGAAAACTTTGATTTGAATCATTGCCCAAATATGAATTACACAACTCATTTATCATTTGATTTTGTTGTGTAGAGATTTCAAGTAAAAACGAAATGCTCTTTTCAAGATTTGAGGGTTGGTCAACGTTTTGAAATTTTTGTGGTTCAAAACTTGAATCATTTAAGCAATAGCTGTTGTTAAAATATCCATACGAATTTGGAGTGAAATCATATGGATTATATTGATTTTCACAACTATTGTAAAATTCACGTAAGTGGGGAATCTTGGACATTTTCAAGAACGTTTTTGTTTTTTTTTGTAAAGGAAAAATATTTACAAATAAAATTTATTTTTCAAAAGAGAAATTGATTTTTGTTTTGTTTTTTGGTTTTTCAATTTTTTCTTTATTTTTGAGAAAGTTTTAAATTTTTTTTTTGGATTTTGGTTTTTTTCTAAATTTTTTTGGATTTTTAAAATTCCAAAGAAAAAAGATTTAAATATTTCAATGGAAAAGGGAAAAGGAATATTTACAATTTTTTTTAGTTTGGATATTGAAATTTTTTTCTTTTAAATATGCATGAACTAATGCAACTAAATGAATGCAAGCGTCTAATTACAAATGATTTATCCTAAGTTAACCAAAAATTGTATAATCACACATTGTCTTAAATCAACAAGATAGTTCTCAGCCAGGTAACGGACAGGAGTTATCGGTGCACCACGAATCACCGTAGCAATGCAGCCGAAGGTTTAAGTACCTTCAAAGGAACAACCACTATAATATTTACGAATCACCGTAATATTTATAAATGGTTATTACTCTGCCGTAGCCTAGACACCAAGAAAGTAAATTGTTCAAAGAAGACAACTTGTCAATATACAATTAAGAGCTATCGATGTCTAACCGTTATTATTAACAAATTCTAGGATGAAATGCAAAGTAGAAATTAAACGTGTATTAACAATGCAACTACGAATAAAATTTCTGTTTTTTTTATTTTTGATTTTTTTTCTAAAATGCAAGCAAACAACAATGCAAGGAAAATACAAACTAGAGATGAAAGAATTTTTTTTTAAACAAGCAAGCGGAGCAGTTTTATAGTAGCAGCTCCTCTTCTTCTGATATTCTGCTTTGCCAACCTGAAATAAAAACAAAATATATACAATTTTTTTATATCAAAGAAAGACTAAAACAAATGAAAAAAATAGAACAAACTAAATATAAACAAATTCACAACAACCGCACCCTTTTTTTTAACAAATTCCAATTTTTTTTTTCTTTTTTCTTTTTTTTGGGAAGGAAACTTAAAAGTTAAGTTTTACTTGAATTTTTTTTGTTTTAACAAACTAAAACTAAACACTTAAAAACAAAAGAAAATATGCTAAAGGAGAAAATTTCTTATTCGAAAACAAGCTAAGATAAAAAATACACTTAACAACCCGGCCCACCCGCTGTTTAACTAATACAAAATCAAAGAAATTCCCACTTTCACTTCAGTCTTCTTTTTTTTCGAAATAAAACTGTTCAATCTCACTTCTCAAAATCCAATTTTCAAAAGCCATAACTTGTTCGTCGTTCGAGCTGAGTTCGATCCAAGTTCAATTCGGGATTTTGTTCGCGATGGAGATTTGGGGCTTTGGGAGTTTGTCACTGCTAGATGATGATTGAAGAGGAAGTCGATGGTAGGCGATTCGATTTTGGTTTCAGGTGATTAAATAGAAGGTGATTGGGTTCGGCGGTCATGAATTGGACGATGGAGGCGAAGTGGTTTTGGCACAGATGGTTGCGCTTTCAATTGGGTTCAAGTGAGGAGGTGAGGCTTTGATTCTGGTCAAGTAGTGGTTTGTGGCGACGATTGCTGGTGGCAGTTGAAGTTTGATAGTGGTTGGATGTAGTATGTGAGAGTATTGGCTATAGAAATGGTGATTATGGGGACGATATGGAGTTTCCACGTTGAACAGGTGCTGTGGTTTGAAGTGTTGAAGAATCTGTGCACAAGGCCGTAAGGCAAGTAGGGCTCAACAGTCAGATTGTAGTGAATGTAGATGAAGGCGGTAATGCATGTAGAAGTAGTTGTCAGAGATAGGTAAGTGGGAAGGAGGTGGTCTGCTTGACTGTTGACAGAGGTAGGAATGTATGTGCAGTTAGGTGGTGGTTGTTTTGTGAAAGGAAATGGTTATGAGAGGAAGCGGGGGGAAATGGTGAATGTTGTGGATATGAAGTAACGGAATGGAATGCATCAGCATTGTATATGGGTGTATAGGGCAATTTGAAGGCAGTGCTATGTTACTTGATTGATGATGGTGGTCTGTCTATGATTGGCAATGGCTGGAATGGCTGTAGTTGGGGTGATGGTTGGTTGATAGAAGCTCAAGCAGGATTAATGTGAAGTCCGTTTGATGAAGTGAAGTATGGAAGAGGGAAGTGATGTTGCACAATTCTTGCAAGTGTGTAGTTGAACGAAGTGATGAGTTTGGTGGTTTAGTGGCAATTGAAGTGAAGAGGGAAGCGTAGTCAGTTGTTGTAGTTGAATTCAAAGCAGTGAATGTGGTGGTCAGTGTGGTCAGATGATGCAGGCAGCGAAGTAAGGATGATGGCTGTAGTTGCTTGGAAGTTTGGGAGGTCGTGTTGTTGGTTAGGCAAGGCGACGTAGGTAGTATGGTGAGAAGAGATGTATTGAAGTGCTGTGCAAGTTATAGGCGATGAATTTTGACGAGGCAGCAGCAACAGAGAGTGATAGAAATGGTTGAGCATTGTATATGAATTTAAAGTGTAAGGTTAGGTGGACTGTGGAGATGATGGTAGAAGTAGAAGTTGAACAAGTGGTCAGTGGATAGTAGTTTGAAGTTGCTGTGTTGTGCCGTGGTAGGTGGAGAAGTTGGTTAAAATGGTCGTGCTTGCTCTTCAGGTTGTATGCAGAAGTGGTTTTGGTCAGTGAAGGCAAGAAGGGGGGGTTGTGGAGCAAGAAGTGATGATGTCGCACTTGTATGAATGTTTTTAAATGAGTGATGTTTGTTTGCATAACAAAATTTTCACAATGTTTGTTTGTAAGACAAATGACAAATGAAAATAGGTTGTGGCAGTGAGCTGAAAACCAGAGTTTATTTGGGAATGTTGATAAGGGTTGCAGGGAAGAATTGGATGGAAGAGAGGAGCAGTGAAGTTGGTGTAACAGAGAACAAGGAAAATGTAAGTTTAACAATGCAAAATTTGAAATGAAATTTTTTTTATAGTGCAATTGACAACAGACAACAGAGACCATAAATGCAAACCAAGTCAGATGCAACTAAGTAAAAAAATGCCTAGTGACCAAAACAAGTTAAACAGATGCACACTAACACAAAATGCACAGTACTAAGAAAATGAACAGTAAACTGAAAACTAAAATGCAATGTTGATTTTTTTTTATGCAATGCAAAGCAACTTGGAAAGGCTACAATAACATGCACACACACAAATGCAACAAAATTCACACAAACACACAAAATTCAAACAAATGCAAACACACAATAAAATCAAACGAAAAATAATTCGAAGAATAGAAATTAAAAATCAAAGCAAATTCCCCGGCAACGGCGCCAAAAACTTGTTCGACGACGGAATTTCTATTGAATTAGAAAACCGTCGAACGAATTTAGAAATAAAATAACCGCAAGCGTACGGCGTACACTTGTAGTACGTGGCGAATACGGGTCGATCCACAAGGAATTAATGATTTTAAAAATCTATTCAATCAAATTAAACCAAAGTTGAAGAATATTTAAGCTAGAAAATGAGGAAACTAACAAACTAACAACTACAAATGTGAATGAAAATTATGAGAATAAAATGACAATTTAGAGATAATTTCACTCTCTAGATCACATAAATCAACAAAATGAAGTTATGATCTCTCTTTTCTTGTCATTAGTGTAATTAGTTGACGTGCTTATCATAAGTATGGTATATTTGTGTTATTAATTAGCACAATATAAACCATCAAACTATAACACAACCACTAATACACATTTAACTCTCATGAAATATGACAACAAAGTTGAAAGCAAAATCTATTTTAAGCATGGCCTATTAACTATTAATTAGAAATATAAGCCATCAAATTTTAATTTCAACATGCACTTCTTTGCCATAATCATATGTAGATGAAGAGGCAATTTGTGTTTTGTTTGTTTAAGCATAGCCTATTTGTTATGAACAATATAGACTATCTAATTCAAAGCTAAACAACATCATTAAACCACTTCAATCATTCTCATTAAGCACCAAAAGAGAGCATAAACATCAAAATAAGTTGAAGCTACATGATTAGAGAGCTTCATTACCCCTAAATTGAAGGGGTTTAGCCTTTCATATTTGTTATCATATGAACAAATGTAGCATGCAACATGAAGGAAAAAGAAAAGGAAAAAGAAAGCAAAGTAAAGAAAAACTATTCTACTTGCATGAAAAATAAATCTACACTACTAACATGAAAGTAAATAAGCATGAAAAGGAAAAGAACATGTATTGAAGTTGCATAAAAAAATTACATAAAGAGAAATGGCTAAGTAGCCATGAAAAGAAAGAGAGAACTTGATTTTATTTTCTAAGCTAAACTCAACTAAGAGAGACTAAGAAGAAGAGGGTTACATGAAACATAAGGGGTCTTTATACATGTATGAAACCCTAATTCATATTTTTGGGAAATGCCCAAAATACCCTTGAGAAAGTATGGAGGCCAAGTAATCATTAGCTTCTACTAATCATCATTTAAGTGTACATGAAGCCATTAATTCCATAAGCATGTGCATTAGCCTCTAATTTGTACATTAAGGTAGGTGGGTAGGTAGGGTCCTCCATTATCTTCACTTTGAATTATTTCCATCTTCATTTCTTCTCTTCACTCTTGTGCATGCATATATCATCATGAAACCACGTATGTGACTTCAAAATCCTACAAAAAAATATAGAAATTTTCAATTAAATTTTAGAAAATTAATATATGCACAAAAATGACCGTTTTGCCCTTGGATGAAGATGAATATGTGACAATTTGAAAATAATATGAATTTTGGTTTAAACAAGTTAAAATACCCGATATGATCATTTATTTAATTTAAATAGATTAAATATGGTGGTAAAAATATACACATTTACGTGCACATCAATAACATATGCAATGATCCCTATTATCGATGCATAAGGGATCCACATCACATCTCCATATTAAACATTTTAATATGATGTTTGTGTATACAGATTAAGACAATCCCAACATTCTTATATACCAAGTAAAAGAGATGTCCCTTTCAAATCTTTCATCGAGAATTAAATAGCTAAAGTAAAACAAATTTTAACACATGTACACCGTTAAAAATAAGTAGTATATTGCTTACTTATGATATAAGAAATGATTTAGTACCTTTGATTCTCTTCCATATAGCTACACGCTTCCTCTGCATTTTGAATGAAATCAACTATTTGGTTTCTTTGTCAAAAAACTTGCTCAATTATGGTGCTTATTAAACGTCATTGTTGTATCAGCTCTTGGATCATATAAAAAAAATCACAACTTCATAATTGCTTCCACTAACCTCAAGGCATTTTGGCTACCATGTGCAAACTTTATCTTCTAAATTATCATTTAGAAGATCAATTTCATCATCAATGTGCCAAAACTCAAAGTCAATTCGTGTGATAATATACTAGTAGAATCGAAATGGACTTAAGAATGTTGATTTAGCGAACTTATGTCACAAGTTTCAACATTTGGAATCAATGAAGTCATTTTCTTTCAACATTGCTTTATGCAACTCCAACTGCATTGATCTTATTCTTGATGACTCACTTGTAGCCAATGGATCATATCCTTTTAGGTACAATTACCAAAATTAAATTTTGATAATATACTTGGAATTCATTCCAGACTTAAAGCATCATGCCACATTATAGTCAATACTCTCCATGGCATGTCAACAACAGAGGATATGTTATTTCTAACAACTTGTATTTCAACGTTGATAAGAAACTCGTAGTTTTCCTTCAATGTGTGAGAATTCATATTAGACATTCTAATTTAACTGTGTTTGTATTAGGCTTGGTTAAACTTACTTGTTATATGTAATCAATTACTATTATAGAATCTCGGATCATATCCAAGTCTGTCGCATTACTACTAATTCCTTTAGAGACAAATTCCTTCAGTAAGAAGGTAGTATGTCTCGAAATAACAATTTGTTTCCTAGTGCAGTGAATAGCATTCAAAACATTTTATGGGTTGTCTATAGACTCACATAAAATAGATCTAGTTTTGAGTTTATGAAGCTTACGTTCATAATGTTGATTGGATAACCAAATATACCTTAAACTATTTAGGATAGGGGTTCCTTCCTTATCCATATCTTATATGAAATTGCAACCTATACTTTTAGATGAAATTAAATTTAACATATATACTTACTCTTAAGCACGTGTCCTCATAGAAAAAGGTAACTCAACTTCGCTAATCATTAATCACACTTTATCCAACAGAGTTTGATTACTCCTTATCGATACATTAATATGTAGCATAAGGAGGAGTGACTTTGAGAATGAATCTTGTTCGCTTTTAGGTGCTTTTGGAACTCTTTTCCAAGATACTCTCCTATTTGATTAAATCGAATTATTTTATTCTTTTACATGTTCACATTTTCCATTTTCGTTTTATATTCTGTAAACTTACCGTAGATATCTAACTTGTAACGCCCTAAATTTTAATAACATTATTTAGGAGATTTAATTAGATAAATAAAATAAAATAATATAAATCTTAAAGTGATAAGAGGAATTGAGTTTTGAAAATAAACTTAGAGGCCGAGCTTAATTATATAAATGGGCTACAAATGGTTATGTATGTTAGTTAATTAATGCAAGGGTATTAGGGTAATTGCCGCCCTATATTTCCCTTACCCTTATATTCTCATTTCTTAATTATTCACGTTCATTTTACAAAAAAAAACTTAAGAAAAGAAGATGAGTCGTCCATTGCTAGGGGAAAAAGGATAAGAAAAATTCAAGTAAAGTTTAAGGAATCAAGCTAGAAGAATTAATCTCAATCAAATCTCAAAGTCCTTATCATAATCAAGGCGAATAATAATCTAAATCATCTCTATTTTGTTTTTATAACCATTTGATTTTCGGGTTTAAGATTAAATCCATTATAATGATGATTTTGATGATGATATGCTTGAATTTTACAATATGCTTGATTTAAACAAGATTGTTGAATATATTTTTATACGGTTTTTAGGGTAAAACTGATTATAATGAATTTTGAATGCCATGAGGAAATTATATGTTATGTAAAACATGATTTTAGAGATGGGTTTTAATTTTTATAATTTTCCAAGCTATGGAAAATTTATTATGAATTTTCGAAGGAAAATATGAATAATTAGGTTTAGAAATTTATTTTGATTATTTTATGAAGAATTTGGATTTGGAATTTTTATATGTTAGATAACATATTGAAAGTGAATTTCTGTATTTTTTCGGGAATTTTCCTAAGTGATTTATTATGGAAGTTAAATTATTTTCGAAGAAGGACTTATATTTTTATTTGCTTAGCTTAAAGAAGGGCTTATTTGCTAAAATGGTGTTAATTAGATCTGAAGTAATTTCGGCAGTTTTTTTTGGTAAAGAATTTGAAAAGATCAAGGAAACCAATTAAATGTTTACAAATAGGAAGGTTAGTTATAAAGTATTACTTTAAATAGCATTAAATCAGTCTTTACCCAAAAAAGTGGGTTCCACCTCGTTTTGAAGCCACCTTTCGACCCTATACCTCTGCCTTCAATCGAGTCAAAACCTACCAGGTCGAAACCAATTAAGCCAAAACCAATACACAAGGTATCACAATGTTGGTACGTAGTGGACTGGAGAAGGGCGGAAGGCATGGTGTCGAAACATAGCTTTAGATGGGAGTCGAATCCTTTGTTTTACTTCCTAAAGATATGTGCTTGCCTATTTTTACTAAATGCTTTCGAAGGAGTCAAAATAGTTGCTTTCGAAGGGTCTTTTTAAATTTATTTCGAAAGGGGTTGCCGCTTCTTGTTTAAATAATAGCTTTCGAATGAGTTCCTTTATTTATAAAACAATGCTTTCGAAAAGGGTGGTTTCGACCTAGTCGAGTCCTTGCTGCCAATCTTATGCCTTTCGAAGGTATTGAAGTCATCAATGCTTTCGATAGGTAGCTTTTGTTTTAAAATTGTACTAAGCCACTTCCTAAAAGCTTTCGAATGGGTTCAAGGGTTTCAAAGGCAATGGCTTCAAAAGGGGTTTTTTGATGCTACCCTTCAATGTTTTACTTAAATAATTTGAGCTTTTGAATGGATGGTTCTGAAGCCATCAACTTTTCCCTAAATAATTTTATATAAAGATTGATGGTTTCAAAAAGGAGTACTTTCGTATGTATTCACTTTGACCCAAAAGATATTTTTAAGCAAAAACCCAATAGTTTCGAAAGAGATGTTTTAAAGTGTTTCGAAAGCCTTAGTTTTCAAAGAAAATAACCCAATCTCATTTTAAAGGAATACCATGGCATAATAAAAGAGTTTTGAAATGATTTTAAGTATGGAGTCTTTGAAGAAGTTTTTCTTCATTATTAGGTTAAAGGGATTAACACATTTTTATATAAAATGATTTCAAGGATATTAAACCACAGGTGATTGTATTATTATGTTATTATGTTTGCTTCATCATATATATATATATATATATATATATATATTCGCATTGAAATGGACCCATAACTGTATTTTGGGGAGAAAGGGCAGAATAACTATTTTTGTTGACCCATTAGTAAATATAAAAGTTAACTCCTAAAGGAGTAGAATTACATCCAAGAGGTCAGGTAGACCAGAATATAGGATACCTAAATACTAGTTAAAGAAGTTGTTAGATAGACAGGTTCATAATAAACCCATGAAAACTATGTATAGGAAAAGTTATTGGCAGGGGCCAATAGGTTCATAGTAAACCCATGAGAACTATAATTAGAAAGAGTTATTTGTAGGGGCCAATATGTTTGTAGTGAACCCATGAAAACTATATTCGTATTAAGTTATTGACAGAAGTTAATAGGTTCCTAGGCAACCCATGAAAACTAGGATAAGAGGGAAGTTATTGGGGATACTAATAGGTTCAGGAAGAACCCATGAAACAGTAATGTTGTTGGCATGGGCCAATAGGTTCTTAGTGATCCCATGAAAACTATGAAACTGGACAGGGAGTCCACAATCTTTAACAGGTTATTAGTAAGCCCATGAAAACTAATAGGTTAGTAGTGACCCTAGAAACTATAAATGAGACAGTTAGTCAAAATGAAAGGGGGATGGGAAATCCAGAATTGATTTACTTGTTTGCATATCATCATATTATTTTGATCTACTATGTTTTAACCATTGCGGATGCAGGAGCATAGTATATGGTTTTATAAAGTTTTAGGATACTAGTGAGGGGAAAACCCGTTCCGCTAAGCGGTGTGGTCTTAGTAGATATCTAAATGGTTTGAGATGGTATATTATTATTCATACCAGGCTTTATGTCTGACTTGAAGTTTATGTTTTCCCCTAAAACTCTCGGGTGCTCAATTGATTTTGAGTAGTTTGAGATTTGAGGTTTTCGGGTACCTCTTTAGACAAATAAGCTTTCGGAGACATGCAGGAGGCATGATAGCTATTTAGAGTTCTTTTCTATTTTGATTCCGCTATGTTTTGTTGTAAAGGCAAAGATGTTTAGTTGCCTAATTATGTACTCTGATCATCCAAGGGGGCATCTTCATACGTCGCCCTTGGCGTATGTTATAATAGTTATATTTTCTCTGAACCTGGTTCTCGTATTGGGATTATGTAATGAATTTGAAATGTTTTGAAACGGAATGAGAAAGTTGTTTGTTGATCTTAAATTTTTTCCATATCCATGTGTTTCTGTTATATCAATATGTCTAACATTACCGTATTTGGTCGCCAAGGATTAATAACTATGAATGACTGCAACATCCGTAGCCGTTAGTTTTGGGCCTCCAAGTTGGGGATGTTACAAGTTGGTATTAGAGCATAGGTTTATGAAAACTTAAAAGAAATTTAAACCCTAAAGATTTTAAAACATAATCCAATGAATCAGAAAATAAGATCGGGGTTTGGGTTAACGCTATAGTAATGTACTTGTATTTGATATATATATATATATATATATGTATGGGTACATATTCCCCTCTCTCTTAGACCGTTCTTCTTTATCTTACTAAGGCTCATATGTAGATTTACGAGAAAGAAGATATGGAGGTAGGAAACGGGAGAGAAAATCTCGGTGGAGGAAGCAACACAACTAACGGAAATGTTCGACCCACTAGGAGGAACCCGAGTCGACGGGCTAATGCTAATCAAAATGCAGATGCCAATGTAGGTGCTGGAAATCTACCAGTTGATATGGGGGTAATGTATCAGTTTTTCATCAATATGATGCAAGCATGAGCTGCTGCTGGTGTTGCTGGAAATGTTGGAGAATCTAATCCTGTGGCTCCAGTAGGGAATAATTATACTAAGCTGAGCAGAGACTACAACTATCTTGGTGGGAAACCATTTATGGGAATGGAAGATGCCATAGAATTGGAGAATTGGCTATTGCATTGTGAGAGAATCTTTGCTGATTTGGGTTTAGAAGATGAGCAGAAAAGGAGGTTGGCCTCTAAGCAGTTGCAAGGGTTAGCGCTTCATTAGTGGAACAGTGTTACTATAGGAGTTCCGGAGGAGGAGTTGACTTGGGCAGATTTTAGGGGATTTGAACAATGGTTTTTATCTGAAGTTGCTAAGTCAGCATTGATGAGAAAGTTTACTGATTTAGAGCAGGGAGAGATGTCGGTAATCAAGTATGCTACTAAGTTTGATGAGTTGTCCCGATATGGGTATGCTACTATAGACACCATCATCAGGAGGAATGAGAGGTTCATTTGGGGATTGAGGCCTTAAATTGCCAGGGCGACCCTAACACATATCAGTGATCCTTGTAATGTAGTTGTGGAGATGGTAATCTGACATGAGAAGGTGCTTGCTATTTTTTCTAGAGAAAAGCCGGTTGAAACCTAGGGTTCTCAGGGAAAGGTGAGGAAGTTCTTTAAGAAGAAGGGAGCCTAGAAGGGAGAGGCTACCAAGAAGGCAAAGGCTGATTTAGTTTGCTTCAAGTGTGACAAGAAAGGTCATTATGCTCATGAGTGCCAGTCAGACAAGGGGAAGAAGGCTGTAGAAAAGAAAGGTGTGAAGTGCTTTAACTGTGACCAAGTTGTGCATTAAAAGAATCAATGTCAAGAACGGGTCAGGGCAGACAAGGGAAATGTTTTTGCTGTTGGACCATCATCTTCTAGGCCAACTGCGACTGAAAAAGGGAAGACTGTGATGGAAGGTACCCTTTGGATTCAGAGTATACCAGTTCGGGTACTATTTGATACCGGTACATCACATTCATCTCAGTGTTTGGTTGATAGGTTATGCTTAGAACCCATATACCTTATTACTTCCTTAAGGGTTGCGAATCCAATATGAGGATATTCATTTCTAGGGATGAGATGTGACCAGTTAGAACTTGACTTGTTAGGTCATAAGATTACATTCAGTCTGTATGTTTTCGATTTCGTAGATTTCAGAATCATTTTTGATATGGATTGGTTAGGATATTTTGCCAGGATGGGAAGATATCACTAAGACACCTTGAGAGTCAAAACCGAATTATATTCTCAGTGGAGAATTCTGACCGTAGTAGTTGTGCTTTGTTAAATGCTATGGAAGTAGGAGAAGAGTTAAGTCAGGTTCGTGTAGCAAGAGAGTTTGCACATGTCTTTGAGCTGGTTACAGGATTACCACCGAAACGAGCCGTTGAGTTTTAGATAGATCTTTTGAAAGTGACTGTGCTATAGGATCGTGTAATATGGATAAACTACTTGTGCGGAATAAGTAAATAATTAAAGCAGTAAAGTAAATAACACCAGAGATTTTTATACTGGTTCGAACTCCCGTTCTACGTCCAGTCCCAGACTCTTGGAATTAAACTAGCAACCCTCACTTAACCCGGAGGAATAGGTTTACACCGCTTGAGCAACCAAACGGGACTTCTACCGCCTAAGCAATCGAATAGGACTTCTACCGCCTGAGCAACGGAACAGGACTTCTTTACAAAAAACAAAAGTATCCAACTGTAGTATGCTCTTTAAATAGCACTAATAAGTCAATTTAGTACAATCTTCCTATAATCTTCTCCTTTTTGATATATAGTGTAATGTACTTGAGAAATGTGGAAGATGGAGTGATCAACGATCAAAGTTTGTATGCAGTTAGAGTGCAAATTGAAAATAGATTGAGATATAAGAATTCAAGAATATTAAAATCAATTGTTATTTGTTTGTTGAATTCTGAAATCTATTTATAGTGATTAAAAAGTTGCAACCATTGTTGAAAGGTAACAATGAAAAGAAACAGGTCCAACTCTTGGTTTGAAAATGTTTCTCTTCGATGAAGAGAAGCGTATTTTCATGAAAAATAGTCGTTGAGAATATTCAGATGGCTGAATGGATTTATTCAGCCTTCTGAAATTCAAAAATCAGAAATAGCAAAGAAATAGGCTATTTTGGCCTAATTCAGCCGTCTGAATGAAGTCATTCAGCAGGCTGAATATTGTGAAACTATAAAATAGTTTCAGTATTCAGACAGCTGAATGATCTCATCTAGCCGGCTGAATATTGTGAAACTATAAAATAGTTTCAGCAATCAGCCGTCTGAATGAAGTCATTCAGCCGGCTGTTTCAGCCTATTGTGCAGGGTAGTGCATATATGTATATGTTTTTTTATATATATCATTTCAGGAGAGATTTTAACATATTTCTAAATAATATAAAGACTCTAGATAAAGGACTATCAGCTCCAAAATACTCTGAATGCGAATCTGTAACGAATCTTCTGCATAATTGATTAGTACACACAAATATTTATTTATATAGTTTGTCACAATCAAAACGATGTAAAATTGAGATTCCAACATTCTCCCCCTTTTGACGATGACAATTATATAAGTATAAATAATATATTTACATAAAAAACTTACATTAGCATTGCTACTCCCCCTGTCAATATGCACAAATATTTAACTAACTTTCTCCCCCTTTGGCATTGACAAAAAGAAAGATAAACATTATGCACAGAATCATTTGTTAAACAAAGATTATATTATATAAATAACTCATACTCGAGATGTCATTACTAAAGAGGAATAGCAATATTCATTACAACATTATATAAATAACTAGATAGAGCATCATAGAAGTTTGATACAAAAAGTAGAAATCTGGAAATAATTAAAACTAGGTAGAGAGAGAAGGCTCATCATCATCGGAATCCGAACAAGAAGATGACCATAGAAATGGAGATGGGTTGTGAACTTCGGTGGATGTAGAACCGGAGCAAGAAATTTTATCCCATATTTTATTGAGAAAACCTTTTATGGAGTTGAATTTCTTTTCCGTCTTCTTTTCAAGATTCTTAATGTCCCGATGAAGTTTGGATTAATTTCGGGACAGAGTGATGATAGCTTGTCTTGAGGAGGTTTCCGGGCCAACAACTTGAATGGAGTCATCGTCCTCTTCTTCTTCATGTTGAGTATGTGAAGAAGAGGCAATACTAGTGTCACAAGGTTGAGGAATACCTTGTTGAACATTTGAGACCATTGTTGAAAAGAAATGATTTGTTGTGAAGGAGGCCGGTGAGGAAGACCCATCAATCCTAAAGTTTTTGCGCCTAACTCACTAATGCTTGAAAACTCGGAGTCGGGCATTGGAATGCCAAAGTTGAGAAGGACACGCATAATATAAGCACCATAATGAATGGTCTTATATTTTCTTCGGATTGTGATGTCTTGAAATTCATCTAAAATGATTTTGCCCCAATTTACTTGTTGGTTGGAGTAGATTGAATAGAAGGCTTGAAAATCTCTTTTATAGACTTTTTCATAACTTTCCGTTCGAGGTTGTGAGCAAATGAAGGCACGGTGAAGAAGACGTGCTTGTGGCCTTAAGGTGCTAGATTTTAAAGCACTTAAATCGGTAAGGTGATCAGACAAGAAACGATGTGAAACTTCGTCTCTATGATCCATATCAACTTCAATATCATCTATATCAACACCTTGAAATTGAAAATTTTAAATATTGCCTAATCTTTGTAAAGGCAAGAAAATTTTAGTGCCACAAACTATAGAACAAACACAATCTTGTCGATTTTGAGGATTATGATGGTCTAGATTCAGATTTGCAAGAAAGATTTTGATCAAAAGATGATTAATTTTAACATTATTGTGAGCATACTCTATGAGATTATCGAAGTGGAATTGCTCGGCTAATTCTCTAATCCAGTAAGCCGTGAAATCAGGAAACTTCATGAAAGCTCCTTCAAAGATATTGGAATTTTTCATGGAATTGAAATGGGAGACTGCAACATCATTCCAGAGCCATTGACGAATCTGATCTTCGGAAGGACCAGCGGTGGATTCCCTTGTTCGTTTTGATCTAGGAGCCATTAGAAAGTTAAAAGAGGAGTAAAAGGTGAAAATATGAGAAAGTTGTGCTAAAGTTCTGAAGTGAATGGGTAAAAGGGTGAAAAGATGAATTTATAGGTAGGTGAAAAGCAAGGGTAATATTGGAAAAAAAATTGTAGGACCTAGCTTAGAAAATGCCTCAGGAAGAATTCAGCCGACTGAATGACTGTAAACAGCCATCTGAATTACTTCTCGCAAGAAAATAGTTCATTTTTGAACTAATTCAGACGTCTGTTTTAAAATATTCAGCCGTCTGAATCTGGAAAAATATATTTCCTTTATAATATTCAGCCGTCTATTTTATAATAGAAAGCAGGCTGAATTCTGAGAAAACTTAATGTAGCCTTTATAATAAGATATATTATAAGAACAAAGTGAATATATTTTTTTAAATAAACAAACAAGATTACAAGATTAACAAGAAAACTTTTAAATAGATTAGGAAGAAGAGCTTGGAGTGTGATATTCATCTGGTTCTATTTTTGTGTTCTCTTGATATGGCCTGAGTGGTGACCATCTACTACCGCGTTCCCATGAATTCGGAGATATTGGTGGACACTGTGGTGATAGTTCCCAAGTATTGCGTCAGGATGGAGAACAAACAGGAGACGGTTGATGAACCGTGCTTTTGGATGAAGGTCCACAGAATTTCAATGCGACTTGTTCTAAAAAGCTTAAATGCTTGGCGTTAACTTTTGTTCATAATAAAGTTCGCGTTGTAATTCTAGCGATTCCCTTTGGTAATGATGAATTTCATTTATTTTTCTTTGGTAGATGGTGAACCAAAAAATAGAGATCTTCTTGTTCTTTTACCAGGTGGAGTATAACCTGTGTGAGTAGATGGAGGCACAATTGGTACTGGTTCATAAATCAGCGTTGGAGTAGGTAAATTCACCGATTCCGAACTAGGAGAAGAATAAGATAGAGCAGAGGATTCAGAATTATGCTGGGAAGACATTTTTTGAGTAGGAGAATTGAAACTGTTTTTATTTTAATTGAATGCAAAAGAGAGAAAAAGGATTAGAGGTATTTATATGTAAACTTTCATATAAATAGAAAGAACATTGGTGGTTAGGATTTTAAGAACCAGAGAAAAAATTGGTTGAAAAAAAAATTATAAGGTAAAAATAAACAAAAAATAGAATGCAAACCCAAAAATAGATGTGAAGAAAAGAGTAGTGCAGTGGTAAAGCACCAGATTTTCAAGTAAGAGATCCCGAGTTCGAGCCTTGAAAAAAAATTATTACAATTATTATAATTTTTTTAGAAAATTATAAATCCTTGATGGAAATAATTCCTAATTCTCTTCTTAATTTTATAAAGATATTTTCATTTAAAGGTTTTGTAAATATGTCCGCCAATTGATTTTCAGAAGATACAAATTCCAGTCTGACTAAATCCTTTTCAATATTATCACGAAAAAAATGATGACGTATGTCAATATGTTTTGTTCGTGAGTGATTGACAGGATTTTTTTAATAAGTTTATAGCACTAGTATTATCACAAAAAATTGTTGATATAGATAAATGAACACTAAAATCTTAAAGTGTTTGTTGCATAAATGACTTGACCACAAGCTAAGGCAGCAGAAATATATGCTGCTTCACAAGTTGTGAGTGAAACACAATTTTGTTTTTACTAAACCAAGAGACTAAGGATTGTCCAATGAAGTGACAAGTCCCACTAATACTTTTTCGATCCGTCTGACATCCTGCAAAGTCAGCACCACTATATGAAACTAACTCGAAAGGACATTCTTTCGGATAGAAAAGTCCAAAATATTTAGTTTTGCTAAGATAACGCAATATGCGTTTTACTGCTCGCATATGTGATTCTTTAGGATTTGCTTGGAATCGTGCACATAAAAAAACACACATCATTATGTCAGGTCTACTAGCAGTTAGATAAAGTAATGATCCAATTATACTTCGATATAATTTTTGGTCAACACTTTTGCCATCTTTATCTCTATCGAGATGAACCGTTGTACTCATTGGAGTTGATTTAGCAGAAGTATTTTCCATATTAAAGGGTTTAGTTAGAATATTACAATATTTTTCTTGACTAATAAAAATTCCAGTTTCTATTTGTTTAATTTGTAAACCAAGAAAATAAGATAATTCTCCCATTTGTGACATTTCAAATTCTTTGGTCATTACATTTGAAAATTTCTGACATAATTTTTCATTTGTAGAGCCAAAAATAATATCATCTACATTAATTTGAATAATTAAAATATCCTTTTTAGTTCTTTTAAAAAAAAGAGTTTGATCAACCTTCCCAATTTCAAAATCAGAATTTATTAGATAGCTCTTAAGACGTTCATACCAAGCACGAGGTGCTTGTTTTAGACCGTATAAGGCTTTCTTAAGTTTATAGACGTGGTTTGGAAAATTTTCATGTGTGAATAATGGAGGTTGTTCAACGAAAACATTTTCTTTTATATAACCATTTAAGAAAGCACTTTTAACATCCATTTGATAAAGTTTGAAATTATGAAACATTCAAAGGCCAGTAAGATACGTATTGCTTCAAGTCGTGCAACTGGAGCAAATGTTTCTTCGTAGTCAATTCCTTCTTCTTGATTATTTCCTTGTGCAACTAATCTAGCTTTATTCCTAGTTATATTACCTTGTTCATCTACTTTATTTTTGAAAACCCATTTAGTACCAATGACTGTTTGATCACTTGGTCTAGGAAATAGTTCCCAAACTTCATTTCGTTCGAACTTGTTTAGTTCTTCTTTCATAGCTATAATCCAATATTCATCAGTAGATGCTTCTTTTACATTTTTAGGTTCAATTTTAGAAAGAAAAGCTACATGGCCCATTTGATTAAGTTGATTTTTAGTTCTAACATATGAATCAATTTCTCCTATGACATTTTCTACCGTATTTGTGACCATCTTAGGTATATCTTCATCATCCTTAAAATTATTATTAAATTTGAAATTTTCGTCGAATGAAACATGAAGTGTTTCTTCGATTGTTTTTGTTCTTTTATTGAAAATTCGATAAGCTTTGCTTCGTTCTGAATATCCTACGAAGATTCCTTCATTGGATTTTGGGTCGAATTTTCCAAGCTGATCTTTTGTGTTTAAGATAAAACACTTCGAACCAAACGTTTTGAAATATGAAATGTTTGGTTTTCTTTGATGAAAAAGTTCATATGGAGTGTGTTTTGTTAAAGGTCGAATGGAAATACGATTTAGAATATAGCAAGCAGTTGCTATAGCTTCTGCCCAGAAATGTTTTGCTAATGTGTTTCCATTTAATAAAGTTCTTGCACATTCTTGTAACGTTCTATTTTTCCTTTCTACAACTCCATTTTGTTGTGGTGTTCTAGGAAAAGAAAATTATGGTAAATTCCCTTTTTATTACAAAAATGTTCAAATGCTTCATTTTCAAATTCACCTCTATGATCACTTCTAATATTATTAATTTTTAAAATTTTGAGATTTTGAATTCTCTTTGCAAAATTCTTGAAATTTTCAAAAGTATCACTTTTATTTTTTAAGAAAATAGTCCAAGTATATCTTGAGAAATCATCTACTACAACAAACACATATTTGCTATGATTTATAGATTGAATTTGTGTTGGACCAAAGAGATCTAAATGTAATAGTTCTAGTGGTTGTAAAGTAGAAATATTTTTCTTTGATTTAAAGGATGATTTTGACAATTTTCCTAATTGACAAGCATCACAAATACTATTTACTTTAAAGTTCATTTTTGGTAAACCTTTTACAAAATTATTTTTAGATAATTTATTTATAGTTTTGAAATTAATATGACAAAATCTTTTGTGCCATAACCAAGGATCATTTTTTTATCTATTAAAAACATATTTATATTATGTTTTATATTCATATTTAAAACATTAATATTTTTACCTCTAAAGCCTTCAAAAATAAGATTTTTATTTTGATAAAAAATACTACACTTATTTTCAGAAAAGGAAATATTGAATCCTTTGTCACATAATTGGCTGATACTAAGTAAATTATGCTTCAAATTTTTAACTAATAAGACATCTGTAATAAGTGGTGAATTAGATATACCGTTATTGCTCACATTGCCTTTGCCGATGACATATCCTTTGGAATTATCTCCAAATGTGACAGAACCTCCATTTGAGTAATTAATGTTTGTTAACATCCCTTTATTTCCTATCTTGTGTTTTGAGCAACCATTGTCTAGTATCCATTTTCCTCTCTTTTTGGATGGTACATGCAAAATATAGAATTAACATTGGTACCCACCATTTTATTTTGGGTCCTAAGAGTTAGGTTTTAGGAAGCCAAACCCATGATGGTTCAGAATTCCTTTTGAAAACAAAATCTTTGTTTTTATGAATAGTCTTTATAAAAGATTTT
Organism: Allium fistulosum; assembly: GCA_030737815.1. NCBI lineage: Eukaryota > Viridiplantae > Streptophyta > Magnoliopsida > Asparagales > Amaryllidaceae > Allium > Allium fistulosum. Next base: position 922,887,104 of record CM060901.1, read on the forward strand.
ATATACTTATTTCTAATTGAAGAATTATTTGTTTTAGGAACCTAAATTTTAATTGATGTAGCAAAATTTGAATTTTTTGAACTAAGTTTTTCTACTTTATTATTCCTTTTATATGAAAAATTCTTTTTCTTTGGAATAATTTTAGAGGATTGTTTATATCTTAGTCCTATTTTATTTGAAATAGTTTGAGAATTTTCTATAATTTTGGAAAGATTTTCTCTACCTTTATTAAAATTAGAAACATTTTTAGTAATGTCTTCTAACTTCGTTTTAAAGCTAGAGTTATCTAACTCTAAAATTTTGATATTTGATTTAAGGTCATGATTTTCAATTAATAAAACATCATTCTTTTCTTTTTGAGTTTCTATCTCTTGACTTAGCAGAGAAATTTGAGGTGTCATATTAGAACAAGATTCTTGAATAACTTAAAGTTCTTCTTCTAAAATTTTCTTTTCATCTCTCAGCATTTCTACTTCGATTTCAGTTCTATTCAATTTTTCAAGAGTTTCTTTGTACTTTCTATTTTTGCTTTTTAGTTTGTCAAGTAATTCTGAATTTATTTCCAAAAGATCATTAAAAGTTAGATCACTTACCTCGTCTTTTGTGGCCATAAAGCAAATATTGGCTTGTTATGAATCACTGTCAGATTCACTTTCTGATGATGAAGATGATTTTGTATCGTCCCATGTGACAAAGAAAGCTTTTTTCTTGAATCTGTCCTTTTTGTGCTTATACTTGTCTTTCTTTTTCTCAAGACAGTCTTTCTTGATGTGACCTTTCTTATGACATTCGTAACATTCTAGAGCAGACGATGATGGTTTGTTGATGTTGTTATTTTTGTTGGAGTTATTCTTGTTGTTTCTAAATTTGTTGTTCTTTCTAAATTTCAAGAACTTTTTGAAATTTTTAGCAATGAACGCCATATCTTCTTCATCTGAATCTGATTCATCTTTTTCTGCCTGGAATGCTATATTTTTCTTATCTTGAGCCTGTACTCATTTTGCATGGAGATTAACTTCATAAGACATTAGATTTCTTATCAACTCTTCTGGTTTTATGGTTGAAATGTCGTTAGCTTCTTCGATTACTAAAACTTTTCGTTCCCACTCATCCGTTAGTGAGTTGAGGATTTTTGAAACAATATCAAAATATGTGTAAGTTTCTCCTAATGCTATCAAAGAAAGATATATGTCTTGAAACCTAGAGTACATTTCATTGATAGTTTCATCTTGCTTCATTTTCAAATTCTAGAACTGATTTTTGAGCATAGAAATTTTACTTTGTTTGATTTTGTTAGTTCCTTCATGTGTAACTTTAAGTGTACGCCAAATTTCGTGAGCAGTTTTACACATGCTTATTCTATTAAACTCATTTTTATCTAATGCATAATATAACATGTTCAAAGCTTTAGTATTTGCAGTAGCATCTAATTTTTGCGTGTTAGACTATGCTGAATATTCAGTAGTAGGAATAATATATTCAGATTGCATAATGTTCCAGGTATCATAACTACTTGCTTGTATATAGATTCTCATTCTAGTAGCCCAATAGCAATAGTTCATTCCATTAAATAGAGGTGGTCGTGCTGTAGATTGACCTTCTATAAAGGTCGTGTTAGAAATAGTGCTGGTGTTGTTCTCCATACCTAAAATAATATCAGATAACTATGTTACGGTTATATGAAGGCCTTGCTCTGATACCAAATGAAAATGACTGTGCTATAGGTTCGTGTAATATGGATAAACTACTTGTGCGGAATAAGTAAGTAAATAATTAAAGCAGTAAAGTAAACGACACCAGAGATTTTTATACTGGTTCGAACTCCCGTTCTACCTCCAGTCCCAGACTCCTTCTGGAATTAAACTAGTAACCCTCACTTAACCCGGAGGAATAGGTTTACACCGCCTGAGCAACCGAACAAGACTTCTACCGCCTGAGCAACCGAATAGGACTTCTACTGCCTGAGCAACCAAACAGGACTTCTTTACAAAAAACAAAAGTATCCGAGTATAGTATGCTCTTTAAATATCACTGATAAGTCAATTTAGTACAATCTTCCTATAATCTTCTCCTTTTTGATATATAGTGTAATGTGCTTGAGAAATGTGGAAGATGGAGTGATCAATGATCAAAGTTTGTATGCAGTTAGAGTGCAAATTAAAAATAGGTTGAGAGATAAGAATTCAAGAATATTAAAATCAGTTGTTATTTGTTTGTTGAATTCTGAAATCTATTTATAGTGATTAAAAAGTTGCAACCATTGTTGAAAGGTAATAATGAAAAGAAACAGGTGCAACTCTTGGTTTAAAGATGTTTCTCTTTGATGAAGAGAAGTGTCTTTTCATGAAAAATAGCCGTTGAGAATATTCAGCCGGCTGAATGGATTTATTCAGCCTTCTGAAATTTAAAAATCGAAAACAGCAAAGAAATAGGCTATTTTTGGCCTAATTCAGCCGTATGAATGAAGTCATTCAGCCGGCTGAATATTGTGAAACTATAAAATAGTTTTAGTATTCAGACGGCTAAATCATCTCATTCAGCAGGATGAATATTGTGAAACTATAAAATAGTTTCAGCAATCAGCCGTCTGAATGAAGTTATTCAGCCAGTTGTTTCAGCCTATTGTGCAGGGTAGTGCATGTGTGTATATTTTTTTATATATATCATTTCAGGAGAGATTTTAACATAGTTCTAAATAATATAAAGACTCTAGACAAAGGACTATCAGCTCCAAAATACTCTGAATGCGAATCTGTAACGAATCTCCTGCATAATTGATTAGTACACACAAATATTTATTTATATAGTTTGTCACAATCAAAACGATGTAAAATTGAGATTCCAACATCTTTTGCCAGGAGCTGAACGTGTTAGTAGACCACCCAGTAGGATGACACCGACCGAGATGAAGGAATTGAAGGTGCAGCTAGTGGATCTAGAAAGAAGGAATTTTATTAGACCAAGCAGTTCGCCTTGGGGAGAAGCCGCGGTGTTCGTGAAGAAACCAGATGGGTCATTGAGGATGTGTATTGACTATCGTAAGTTAAACGAGAGGATGATTAAGAATAAGTATCCTTTGCCAAGAATAGATGATCTATCTATTTGATCAGTTGTGTGGAGCCAAAGTGTTTGCCTAATTGGATTTGGCGATAGGTTTACATCAGTTAAGAGTGGTAGAGGACAATATTCCTCTGACAACATTTCGGACAAGGTATGGTTCGTACGAGTGGTTAGTAATGCCATTCGGGTTAACAAATGCACCTGCTTCCTTCGTGGATTTGATGAGCCGAGTTTTCCAAGAGTATTTGGATAGTTTCATGTTGGTGTTTATAGATGACATTTTTGTGTACTCTAATGATGAAAGAGAGCACGAGGATCATCTTAGAGTAGTGCTTGAGACGCTGAGGCAGCATCAGCTAAAGGTGTAGTTTTCCAAGTGTCATTTTTGAAAGAAAGAGGTTAAGTTTCTTGGTCATGTGGTTTCAGAGAAAGGCTTGCCAGTCGATCCAAATAAGATCGAAGCTGTAAATAATTGGAAGAGACTAGAGACGGTGACTGAGATAAGGAGTTCTCTTGGACTAGCTGGCTATTACCAGAGATTCATCAAGGATTTCTCGCGGATAGCAACACCTTTGACTAAGTTAATCAGGAAGGATGTGAAGTATGTCTAGTTTGACAAATGTGAGGAAGGATTCCTTACGTTAAAGCATTTGTTGACCAATGCACCTGTGTTAGTAGTTCAAGATAGAAACCAAGGGTTGGTGGTGTATACCGATGCATGCGAAACTGGATTAAGAGCTATGTTAATGCAGAAGGGTAAAGTTATTGCCTACGCTTCACGACAGCTTAGACCGCTTGAATTAAGATATCCTACTCTTGATTTGGAGTTGGCTGCGGTGATCTTCGCATTGAAGATATGGAGACATTATCTCTTAGGGGAGAGATTTGAGCTATATACACATCATAAGTCCTTAAGATACTTATTCTCTCAGAAGGAGTTAAATATGAGGCAGTAGAGGTGGCTAGAATTTTTAGCTGCTTATATTTTGGTATAGTGTATACTCCTGGGAAAGGAAATAAAGTTGTGGATGCTCTTAGCAGAAGACATCAGAATGTGGTGTTAGCTATATTGGCAGAGTGGAAAGATTTGGAAGCTTTGACTACTTGTAGTGTGCAGTTAAGATCGACTGCTAGTTCTAGTCAGAGTACCGCCATGTTGTCCTGTTTAGAAGTTCGACCAGTATTGATCAAAAGAATTGCTTCTAAGCAGAAGGAGAGTCCAGTATTAGTCGAGAGGATTAGAAGGCTTGAGGTTGGAACTGAGATAGATGATCTAGAGGATTTTAGTCTTGACCCGAGAGGATGGTTGAGGAAGAAGGGGCGGTTGTGTGTTCCAAATGTTGTGGACTTAAGAAAAGAAGTTCTTGGAGAATGTCATCGATCTAAGTTTACGATTCATCCTGGAGGCACCAAAATGTATCAAGATATGAAGAGGAGCTTATATTGGGAAGATATGAATAGGGATGTTGACTTGTGGTTGGGCAGTGTGCAAACTGTCAATAAGTAAAGGCCGAACATCAGAAGCCGAGTGAGTTGCTTCAACCTTTGGAGATTCTAATTTGGAAATGGATTCGATATCCATGGATTTTTTGACGGGTTGCCAAGGTCAAATAGAGGAAATGGAATTATATGGGTTATAGTGGATAGGTTGACCAAGAGTGCCTATTTCATTCCAGTTAAGTCAACTAGGACGACACCTGTTTTAGCTAAGTTGTTCATGAAGAACATAGTTAGACTACATGGAATTCCTAGTAGTATAGTCAGTGACAAAGATGCTTTGTTTACTAGCGAATTCTGGAAGAGTCTATAGGAAGTATTATGTACCAAGCTTAGTATGAGTACTGCATATCACCCTCATATGGATGGGCAAACAGAGATAGTTAATAAGGTACTTGAGGATTTATTGAGAGCTTGTGTATTGGACTTTGGTGGATCTTGGGAAGTTCACCTACATTTAGTTGAGTTTACCTATAATAATAGTTATCAGACTAATATAGGAATGATGCCTTTTGAAGCTTTGTATGGAAGGCCATGCAAATCACTAGCATGTTGGTTGGAGACTGGAGACAGATTAGTCTTCGGTCCAGATCTGGTTAGAGAGGCGATAGAGAAGAATGAGTTGAACCGAGAAAGGATGAAGGAAGCTCAGTCCAGATAGAAGAGTTATGTAAATAAGAGGCGTAAAGACCTAGAATTCTCAATTAGAGATAAGGTTTTCATTAAAGTATCACCAACGAAGGGTGTGGTATGATTTGGAAAGTCAGAGAAACTAGCACCAAGATATGTTAGTCCGTCCTAAGTTATAGAGAGGAATGGAAAGTAATCTCGCATACATAGTAGAGTTGCTGAGCAGTATGGCAGGTGTTCATAATGTATTTTATGTGTCTCATCTTTGCAAGTATGTGCATGATCCAGAGACTACTATTCCTCTAACAGGGTTGGAAGATTTGATAGTAGAGCCTAATTTGACTTTTGTTAGACAACCAGTTTGGGTTGTAGCGAGAGATGAGAAAAGTTTGAGGAACAAGGCAGTCAAGTTGGTGAAAGTTCAGTGGAGAGACAACGAGAAGGACTGTACTTGTGAGATATAAGATAGGATTAGAGATACTCATCCTAATCTACTTTGAGGGTATGTCTATATTAGATTTTTATAGATAGTTGCTAGTCAGGTAGGCTAGTATGGTTGTTAGGAGTTGTTACAGATAATTGGTACGTTTAGTATTTTGTCCTTACTGAATTCCGAGGACGAAATTCTTTAAGGAGGGGAGCCTGTAATACCCCTAATTTTTAATAACATTATTCAGGAGATTTAATTAGATAAATAAAATAAAATAATATAAATCTTAGAGTGATAAGAGGAATTGAGATTTGAAAATAAACTTAGAGGCCGAGCTTAATTATATAAATGGGCCACAAATGATTATATATGTTAATTAAGTAACGCAGGGGTATTAAGGTAATTGCCATCCTATATTTCCATTACCCTTATATTCTTGTTTCTTATCATTCACGTTCATTTTACAAAACAAAAACAAACTTAAGAAAAGAAGACGATCCGGCCATTGCTAGGAGAAAAAGGAGAAGAAAAATTCAAGTAAAGTTTAAGGAATCAAGCTAGAATAATTAATCTCAATCAAATCTCAAAGTCCTTATCCTAATCAAGGTAAATAATAATGGAAATCATCTCTATTTTGTTTTAATAATCATTTGATTTTCGGTTTTAAGATTAAATCCATTATAATGATGATTTTGATGAAGATATGCTTGGATTTTATAATATGCTTGATTTAAACAAGATTGTTTGAATATAGTTCTATATGGTTTTAAGGGTAAAACTAAGTATTATGAATTTCGAATGCCATGAGGAAATTATATGTTATGTAAAACATGATTCTAGAGATGGGTTTTAATTTTTATAATTATTCAAGCTATGGAAATTATGAATTTTCAAAATGAAAATATGAATAATTGGGTTTAGAAATTTATTTTGATTATTTTATGAAGAATTTGGGTCTAGAATTTTTATATATTAGATAACACATTGAAAGTGAATTTCTGTAATTTTGGGGATTTTTCCTAAGTGATTTATTATGGAAATTAAATTATTTTCGAAGAAGGACTTATATGTTTTATTTTCTTAGCTTAAAGAAGGGCTTATTTGCTAAAATGGTGTTAATTAGATCTGAAGTAATTTCGGCAGTTATTTTTGTAAAGAATTTGAAAAGATTAAGGCAACCAATTAAATGTTTACAAATAGGTAGGTTAGTTATAAAGTAAAACTTTAAATAGAATTAAATCAGTCTTTACCCAGAAAAGTGGGTTCCACCACTTTTAGAAGCCACTTTTCGATCCTATGCTTCCGCCTTCAATCGAGCGAAACCTACCAGGTCAAAATCAATTAAGACGAAACCAATACACTAGGTATCACAATATTAGTATGTATTGGATTGGAGAAGGGTGGAATGCATGGTGTCGAAACATAGCTTTCGATGGGAGTCGAATCCTTTGTTTTTGTCCTAAAGATATGTACTTTCCTACTTTTACCAAATGCTTTGGAAGGAGTCGAAACAGATGCTTTCGAAGGGGTCTTTTAAATTTCTTTCGAAAGGGGTTGCCTCTTCTTATTAAATAGTAGCTTCCAAATGAGTTCCTTTGTTTATAAAACAATGCTTTTGAAAAGGGTGGTTTTGAAAGGTAGCTTTTTTTTAATATTATACTATGCCACTTCCTAAAAGCCTTCGAATAGGTTCAAGGGCTTCGAAGGCAATGGCTTCGAAAGGGGGTTTTGATGCTATACTTCAATGTTTTACTTAAATGATTTGAGCTTTCGAATGGATGGTTCCGAAGCCATCAAATTTTCCCCAAATAATTTAAATAAAGATTAATGGTTTCAAAAAGGGGTACTTTCATATGTGTTCACTTTGACCCAAAAGATATTTTTAAGGAAAAACCCAATGGTTTCGAAAGAGATGTTTTAAAGTGTTTCGAAAGCCTTAGTTTTCAAAGCAAATAACCCAATCTCATTTTAAAGAAAAGCCATGATATAATAAAAGAGTTTTGAAATGATTTTAAGTATGGAGTTTTTGAAGAAGTTTTCCATGATTATCAGGTAACAGGGATTAACCGATTTTTATATAAAATGATTTCAAGGATATTAAACCACAGGTGTTGGTATTATTATGTTATTATGTTTGCTTCTTCATATATATATATATATATATATATATATATTCACATTGAAATGGACCCATAACTGTATTTTGGGGAGAAAGGGCAGAATAACCAGCTAGTTTGACCCATTAGTGAATATAAATTAAGTTAACTCCTGAATGAGTAGAATTGCATCTAGGAGGTTAGGTAGACCAGAATATAGGATGCCTAAATACTAGTTAAAGAAGTTGTTAGATAGATAGATTCATAGTAAATCCATGAAAACTATGTATATGAAAAGTTATTGGCATGAGCCAATACGTTCCTAATAAACCCATGAAAACTATGATTAGAAAGAGCTACTGGCAGGGGCCAATAGGTTTGTAGTGAATCCATGAAAACTATATCCGGATTAAGTTATTGACAAAAGTCAATAGGTTCCTTGGCAACCCACGAAAACTAGGATAAGAGGGAAGTTATTGGGGATACCAATAGGTTCAGGGAGAACCTATGAAAAGATAATGTTGTTGGCAGGGGCCAATAGGTTCTTAGTGAACCCATGAAAACTATGAAACCGGATAAGGAGCCCACAATCTTTAACAGGTTATAAGTAAGCTCATGAAAACTAATAGGTTAATAGTGACCCTAGATACTATAAATGAGACACTTAGTCAAAATGAAAGGGGGATGGGAAATCCAGAATTTATTTACTTATTTGCATATCATCATATTATTTTGAACTACTATGTTTTAACCATTGTGGATGCAGGAGCACAGTATATGGTTTTATAAAGTTTTAGGATACTAGTGAGGGGAAAACCCATTCCGCTAAGCGGCGTGGTCTCAGTAGATATCTAATGGTTTGAGATGGTAGATTATTATTCATACCAGGCTTTATGTCTAACTCGAAGTTTATGTTTTCCCCTTAAACTCCCGGTGCTCAATTGATTTTGAGTAGTTTGAGAGTTGAGGTTTTTCGGTACCTCTTTAGACGAGTAAGCTTTCGGAGACATGCAGGAGGCATGATAGTTATTTAGAGTTATTTTCTATTTTGATTCCTCTGTGTCTTGTTGTAAAAGCAAAGATGTTTAATTGCCTAGTTATATACTCTGACCATCCAAGGGGCATCTTCATATGTCGCTCTTGGCATATGTTATAATAATTATATTTTCTCTGAACGTGGTTCTCGTATTGGGAATATGTAATGAATTTGAAATGCTATGAAACGGAATGAGAAAGTTGTTTGTTGATCTTAAATTTTTTCCATATCCATGTATTTCCGTTATATCAATGTATATAGCATTACCGTATTTGGTCGCCGAGGATTAAAAACTATGGATGACTGCAGCATTCATAGCCGTTAGTTTTGGGCCTCCAGGTGGAGGATGTTACATAACTTGTGTATCAAATATGCATGTTCATATCTGTGATAATTCATCGTTGAATTTAAAGAAGTGAGTGGATTCGATTCTGGTATCATTAGACCTTGAACTGCATACGTCCATATGTATTAATCCAATGAGTTCATTAACTGCTTTCGTTGCTCCTGCCGATTGGGTGCTTTTCCCTTAACTATTAGAGATACAGTTCACGGGTACCATTTGTTTCATAATCATATGATTAAAGAATTATTCCCTAAGTATATGGCTAAGTCTATTATTCCAAAATTAATTGTTAAATATTTTAGATGCTTCTATATTTTCTATAGCTAATACGTCACTATTGTCATAAAAACAAATACACTCAACAAAATGCTAAAACATGGATTTATTATAAAACAAATATTCATAATATTCACATTAAAACAAAACTGCTTCTATTTTAAATCAGTACGGACAAAATATATTATTTTATAAATAATATTCGGTAGATACAAAAGTAATATTTCAAAACTTGGTGCATCCACCAGCAAGTGTTATATGGTATGCTCCCACTATTTTTGCTATTACAATAACATCTAAAATATGAAGCTCTATTCAACCACTTATTATGGGCTATTTATTTCTTTTACAGTAGCCAATTTACAGTAGAGAGTTTCAAATAAAATATTTTAACCAATTGCATTTACGATGTCTCTTCATGAACCATAAGTGGTCTTTCACTATCTTCATCCCAATTGTGCGGATACTATTTTCATTCTCAAAATTTCACTTTCTATTTCGAAAGGTCAAACCATTCAAAAGAGAAACTATTTACTACAAGGCTACATTGAATTCTTTATAGAAATGCATTCGGTCATCCTTAAAATTTAAGGAAATCGAATAAGCTGTACTAATGTAAACTAATCAGACTGACATTTTAGTGATCAAATTCTTAGGTCTATTTGTATTTCTTGGTTAGCATTATTTCTAACACAATAAAATCTTTATTATATTCAATTGCATTTTACATATGATCTTGTACTACGGTTTACTTTCTCATTCAAATGAAACACTTCTATCAAGATTTCATATATTATGAACGTGACTATACACCATACAATTTGTATGTGATTGAATATGGATCATATATCATACTCTTGTATTGCTTTAAAGTTCAAAACTCATAGAAATATACATAATCTTGGGTAAATTAACACTTAAGTGACCAAGTTACGAATGTTTTTAATGGTTGTATAATTTTGGTTCTTGCATAGATCTTGAAGCGACAACATGCTAAAAGATTTACTGGTAACTATATTTTACATTTCTTTACTAATCTTTAATTTATTTCATTTAGTATATTTTAATCGATAAATAACTTTATAAATTATATTAATTATACAAATTTATTTTAAGATTTTATAATATCAAATATGTTCTTATATAAATTAGATTAGCCTGTTATATTAATCTAATAAGGGTCCCACTGAATTCATCTCTTAAGAAATTTAAAAGAGATACGATAATTTCATAAATTCCTTCAGTCGGTATTAGGACTCATTTATTATGTTACTATAACCTTGAGGGTGCTCAACAAATTGTAGTCCCCATAAATGGTAAGTAACATTTTACTAGTTATATCTCGTATATAACTCCTAACATACTTTAGATATGCTTCAAATCATCTTCATGACCTTGAGGGTGCTTAACAAATCATGAAGTACATAAGATGCTCTATACTTATCATTTCATGATATCCTAAAGGAGGTTATGTAACCCTTGAGCATGCTTAACAAAGTTACATAAACATTTTTACTTATCAATAGATAATATAAATATCGCCTTAGATATTCTATCACTTTAGCTTGCTCAATAATCATAAGTATGTAGGGTACTCTATTATAATACAAATGATCAAGAGAATTATTATTTTTAATTCATAATTTAAAAATAATGTTGTAGAGTATTATCGACTATTTAAACGAGATGAGTATAAGGAGTACAACTCATGGTATCATATATCTTTTATATGCATCCATTGTGTACTTCCTTGGGTGTCATGCGTTTTATTCATTTTAACCTCTCATTTTCTTCGTACATATAATATAGTTATATATATATATACATATAATTATTTTATCATTTATAATTTATTAAGTTATATGTTGATGGAAAAAATGTCCACCAACACTCAAGTAATGTGAAAGCACTACCAATCCAATAATAATACCAATCAGAGAATAATATAAGTTCACCCATCATAAATTTAGTGTAGAAAAGTAAATAAACATGCGAATTTATAGTGGTTCGGCAATGATGTGCATGTAAAAGTGTGTATTTTTACTCCCATATTTAATCTTCTTTTATTAGAATAAGTGAGAATAATAGGGTATTTTACATGTTTAAACCAAATCTAACTTGTTTTCAAATCATCATTCATTCATCTTCATTTAGGGGCAAAATGGTAATTTTGTGAATGAATTAATTTTGAGAAAATTTATTTACACATTTTTATTTTATTTGTAGGAAATTGAGTGCAAATTGGATGGAGCTTCATGGATGTATGCATGCACATATGTTGAAAGCAAATGAAAAAATGAAATAAAAGAATTCATGCAACATGGAGGAGCCCACATGCCCACTAACTAATGGACCATAATTAAAAGCACATGCACATGTTAATCGAGACTTAAAGACATGTTAGTGGGGATTGATTAATTCCCTAATGATTATTTGGAGGTTACACAATCTCAAGGGCATTTTTAGTAGTCCCTTAAAAATTGAATTAGGGTTTTAAGCATGTATAAATACACCATATTTTTCATATAATTAGTCTTCCTTTTATGCATGTTGTAGCCACAAAATCAATGATAAATAAAATGGCTTTTTAATGGCTTCTTAGCCTTCTTCTTATTTTCTTTTATTTACATGCTCTTTTATCTTATGCTAATTTTATTTTACGCTCTCTTATTTAGTTTATGTCTCTTTTATTTCATGTTAATAGTATAGATTTAATTCATGCAATTAGTTTAGATATATTTTATGCAAGTAGTTAGTTCTCTTTTCTTTTAATTAGCTCTCATTTTCCTTAATTTTTATGCTTAAATCATTTTGTATTGATATAAATTCAAATATGAGAAGTTAAACCTCTTCAATTTAAGGGTAATGAAGCTCTCATGAATCATACTAAATCAACATAACATGGTTGCATTTATGATCTCTCTATTGTGCTTAATAGAAATTAAGAATGATGGTAGTTTATGTTTCTTTTTTTAGTGAATTTGATAGCCTATGTTGACATCTCAAATAGGCTATGCTTAATCCTATATAAACATAGATTGTTTGATCATTTACCTAAGTGACTTTGATGATGAAAGTCAAACTAGAATCAAAATTTAATGATCTAAGTTACTAGTTCATAGTAAATGGATCATGCTTAAAATAGATTTTATTTTTAATTTCATGTCATTTTCATGAGAATTGACAAGTTGGTTTGAATGGATGTTAGAGTTTGATGATTTAAGTTGTGCTAATTAATAGCATAAATAAATCATACTTATAATAAACACATCAATGCTTTCTACTTAAACTTAAAAGGAGAGATTATAGATAAATTTTTATGTTGATTTATATCAATGATTGGAAATGGATTTGCCTCTAAATTGTTCCTTCATCTCATAGTTTTATTCACTTTTGCTCTAGTTTATTTTCTACAATTTTCTTAGTTTAAAACAATTTCAAGACTATGGGCTAATTTGATTGGGTAATATTAGTATTTACTCCTTTCCCTGTGGATGGACCCATACTCGCATACGTACTACGATTGTAGGTCGTCCGCTTGCACTTTTTATAACGATATATTTTCAATGGATTTCTAATCGATAGAAAATCCATCGTCGAACAAGTTTTTGGCGTCGTTGCCGGTGAAAGCAATTTAATTTTACTCTTCGATTTAATATTTTGTATTTTAAATTTGTTTTATTTTATTTTGTGTTATTAAACAAAAAAAATTATGTTTAGCATTTGTTTTTACATTTTGTGTTTTGTTTACTGGTGCATTTGATTTCATTTGGTTCTATTTTAGCGATAGTTTTCAAAAAAATTGCAAGCTTGTGAAGTTATTGTTTTTTTTCATTTCCATTCCCTATGCATTTGTTACTATGCTGTGCATTCTCTATTGTTCATTTGGTTTGGCACTCTTGCAAAACAAATTTGTTGTTCATTTGGTTTTACACAGTTTTCTGTTGCCTTGCGTTTTTCTGCATTAAAAAAACTGCATTGCATTTGTTTACAATTATGTTGTTCATTCACTGTTAAAATTTTTTGCATTGCATTTCTGGTAGTGTTCTTGTGAATCTACTCCAAACTGCAACACCCCATCTCCTCAAACATCGTAACTCCACTGTCAACCAGCTCCAACAACCTGCACACAAACATCACTTATCCCACCAACTTACACTCTGCCACTCAAACACCTTCATCCACTACCGTGCAAATCACCTGAAACTCCTCTTGCAATCTCCCGTCCCTAATAAAACTCGCAATCACAATCCTACTCCCATACGCATTCTACTGCCTACAACCATAACTCAAACTACACCTCCTCACCATTTCTAAAGACACAAACCGTACGCAACCACTTCACCATTCCCTCAAAACCAAATCAACCAAATCGCATTTCACTGCAATCGCAGTGCACATCAAAACACTACAATTTTCCGCCATCGACCAACCAAAATTGCTCATCTCTCCTTTGCCTACAACACAACCTGTATACATTTTCAGATCACAACACCAACATTTACAGCAACTTCTCACCCCCAAACACCAGCACCACCTTCAGTTACCTCTCCAGCACACATTCTCCAAAACACCACAAAACTGCTCCACCACCACAACATCGACAATCTTTGACCTCGTCTGCAAACAACACAGCACCATCACTATCCCGCAATCAATCCGCACCTACAGACCACTGTTCTCCTTCTACCTACCTCCCCTCTACCAAATTAATTTTCAATCACATTCCATTTCCTCAAACCACGGCCGCTTCACCATCCTCTCAAAACAATTCTGCTTCCACTTCCTCAAACTCCCATTACCATCAAACTCCTCTTGAAACACCACGCACACTTCCACTATCAAATCAAAGACACAAACCCTACTCAACCACTCCAACAACCCGAAAACACCATTAGTTTCAAACAACTGTTACACAAACTTCCTCAACTCACTACAACAACCCACAACAATTCGCCAACCATCAACCTCTACCATGAAACAACACCACATTAAACCTCTCTTCTCCAAACTTTCAGCAAGCCAACCTCACCACTATAAATCATGACCAAACAGTATCATCTAACCCTAAATAACTTCCTGCTGTCATCGACCAGCCTCCCCTCTTCCTCACCTCAATAACATCTCCATCGCTTGCAAATCAACATCCCACCAGCAAACAATCACCTCATACCAAAAAATTCATCTTCCAGTTACCTGCCATATCACAACACCCATCATCATCATCTGCCTCAAACAATTCAAACTCCCCAAACAAACTCTCATACAGTCCTTACGTAGCCAAACACAAACCTAATCACCATGAATCTGAAGCAACCACCCAATTGCGAGACAACCATACCCAAACCTGAACATCAGACTCAAAACCCAAACCCGATTCCAACCAAACCACACCACTTCCTACACCCTTTCAACCGCTACCTGAAACCATTTCCGCAATGCCAAATCTTAAAATCGCAAAACCCGAATCAAGTTTTGGTTTTGGAATCACTAATTTGCGATTTTCAAATCATGTTTTTCTTTTTTTATTGATTCGCATCATTTTTTATAAGAAAAAGAGGATTAAGTATTAAATAGAGCCACGTTGAATTTTTTTAAAAGTTTTTAGTTTTGGTTTTTCTAAATTGGGCTTGATTTTAGCTGGATTGGGTATTTTGTTTTCCTAAGGTATTCGTTTTCTAAATTGGTTTTGGTTTTATTTTTATTCTGCTTTATTTTGTTTATAAATTATTTTGGGATTTTTGCCGGTGGGCTATTTTTAAATTTTTTAAAAGGGAAAGTTGTTTGTGTTTTTTTTTCTTTTGATTTCGTTCGGCTTTTGTTTGCATTTTTTGTCTAAAAAAATCATTTTCAACTCTTGTTTAGGTTGTAAAAAATCAAAAAGAAGGAATTGCTTATTAAAAATTGTTCTACTTTGCTTGCGCTAAAAAAAGGGAAAAAATTCGTTGCTTTTAAATAAATCTGCTAATAATTTTGCATGCTCTGATATTGTCTTCTTATCTCATGTTTTTATCTCCTTTGCATTATTAGTTGCTTCCATTTAAAAAAATCAAAAACAAAAAAACAAAAACAAAAAAAAATCTCATTTGTAGTTGCATTATTAACTCACATTTAACTTTTGTTTTGCATTCATTTCATCTTACTATTTTTCTAAGGGGAATACCCAAATTCACATAAGGTGCGGGATTTCATCACCCCTCTATTGGCCCATAAATTGCATATCATCTTAGAATTTGACTAACAATAACGGTTAGACATTGGACTTAAGGGAGTCGCGAGCTCATCTAGGGTAGAATTGTATCTTTACAAGTTGATTTCTTTAACAATTTATTTCTTTGTGTCTAGGCTACGATAGAGCAATAATCATTTATAAATATTACGGTAATTCGTAAATATTATAGTGATTGTTTCTCTGAAGGTGCTTAAACCTTCGGTTGTATTGCTACAGTGATTCGTGGTGCACCAATAACTCCTGTCCGTTACCTGGCTAAGAACTTTTTTATTGAATTAAGTCAAAGTATGATTATACAATTTTGGGTTAGGAGCTACTAAGGATAGAAAATTTGTAGTTAAGTCCTTGCATTCATTTAGTTGCATTAGTTCATGCATGTATAAAATATAAAAAAAAAATCACATTTTCCTTAACTTAGTTTTGAAACAAAAAACCAAAAAAAAATTCCTTTCAAGAAAGCTAAAAAAACTGAAACATTTAAAAAAGAAAAAGAAAATTTTTTTATCCAAAAATAAAACTTCCTTTTGAAAATAATTTCTTTTTGGTAAATAATTTTCTTATAAAAAAACAAAAAGGAAAGAATTTTCACTTCATTTCATTCTTTAAACCTTGTTTCATTCTCTTAACCTTGATTTTCACGTCTTTCTCCCCTTGATCTTTCACTTGTGCATGAGTAATTGGACTCATGATATGTCGATGAATCGTTTAACTCAAATGAACGAATCTCCAACGATGGCTAATGAAAACCCTCCCCGAACTCTCAGGGATAGAATCTTTCCCCATAGAGTTTCTATTCCTTCTTGTGTCACATTACCCACCCTAACGGGTAATCACTTCAAAATTCATTTAGATCATATTGCCATGCTCATGAAATTTGGCAATTTTGAAAATGATGACCCTTACATTTTCTTAACAAAATTCGAACGAGTCTGTGCAACCATTAAACTTCAACAATTATGCGACGATGAAATCAAACTTAGGTAATTCCATTCTCCCTTACTAATTATGCAGAAAAATGGTTGTATAGCTTATCTTCGAACTCGATCAAAACTTGAGACGAAATCGTTAAAGTTTTCTCAAAAAAGTTCTACCTTTTGGAAAAAATGGCCAAAATTAGAAAAAAAATTGTAAACTTTCATCAATTCAGGGGTGAACCTTTTGGAAAATACTTTGAAAGATTTAAATAGCTTTTGATAAAATGTCCACACCATAATTTCGAAAAATGGACTCTTTGCCAAATCTTATATGATGGACTTAAAAATGTTTACGAACCATGCTTGAATCGATGTGCCAAGGCAATTTTCTCGCCCAACATAATGACGATGCTTAGCAATTCCTTGAGAACTTGGTCGAAAAATCATCCCAATAGGAACATTCTAATGAAAAATCTATTTATTCACGATCGAGCGCACATTCGGTAGGATCATCATTGGCTTTGGAAGCTAAAATCAATGCAATGATCAATAAATTCGACAACATTTTCTCATCCAATCAAGTGAACCAAGCTTCACAACCACTGTGTTATAAATGTAACGATCCGAATCACATCGCTGATTAGTGCCCTCATTCCTTAGAGCAACTCAATGCTTTTAACAAGGTTTAGAATAACCTAGTTTCTGCAACGTATAATCCCAGTTGGAGAAATCATCCTAATTTTTCATGGAACCAAAATAATTCTAACACGAATTTGGTTCGTCCCAACTTTCAAGCATTTCCGAACAATGTTGTAAACCCTCCTTTTCAGTCCAACCATTTTCAACAGAATTTTTTGGCTCCGTCTCAAAATCAACCGCAATAATCTTTTGCTCCCCAAGACGATAAACGATTGACTTCACTTGAGAAAAGTCGTGAAACTTTGGCTAAAGCGACCACTCAATACCTCCAATCAAATAGCAATTTGCAAAATTTGTTAACCTTGTACATGCAGAATACGAGTCAATCGATTGCTGAACTTGAAATGCAAATGTGTCAATTAGCCACCTCTGTGAGTGAACATGAACGAGGCACATTCCCAAGTCAACCAGTTTTAAATCCTAGAAATCAAAACACGAACTCGAGCCATGCTCATGTTGTTCAAGATAGCAATGTGAACCAAATGAACGCTATCAATACTTTGCGCTTCGGTAAACAAATTAATAACCAAGTTGTCAATCCAAATGATTTACCGAAAGCTCCTCTTGACACTTTGAAATCGACAAGCGATTCTGAACAAAATATCGAGTCAAATATTAAATCAAATTCCAATCCAAATTCTTATTCTACTCAAGTAGACTGACCTACTAAGTATCGAATTCCATTTCCATATCGATTTCGACCTAAGAAATATTCCGATCAAATGGAAAAGATGATGGAAATTTTCAAACAAGTAAAAGTGAACATCCCTCTCCTTGATATCGTTCAACAAGTCCTAACTTACGCTAAGTTTCTAAAGAACTTGTGTACTAAAAAATGACACACTTATGTACCCAAGAAAGTTTTCTTAGCTGCCAGTCTTAGCGAAGTCTTATCTCAATCAATTACCGTAAAATACAAAGATCCTGGATGTCCAACGATCTCGTGCACGATATGGGACAAGTCAATTAATAAGTGCTTACTAGACTTGAGTGCTAGTGTCAATTTGATTCCTTATTCAGTTTACCAGCAACTTGCCTTGGGTGAACTTAAACCGATGAAAGCAACTTGCCTTGGGTGAACTTAAACCGATGAAAGTAACTCTTCAATTTGCTGATCGTTCGAGAAAAAAACCCGTGGGAGAAATCGAGGACGTACTCATCAAAATCGGTCAATTCATATTCCCCGTCGATTTCATCATCCAAGAGACACAACCTATGAATAATCCGATGAATCAAATTCCATTGATGTTAGAACGACTTTTCTTAGCCACTTCAAATGCCCTAATCAATTGTCGAAATGGTTCGATGAAAATTTCTTTTGGAAACATGACTTTGGATCTTAACTTCTTCAATCTTGAAAATCAATCGAACGAACCACTTGACCAAACGTTGAAAGTTGGCTCCATTCAAGAAAATTTTGATAACGAAACAGTTCACCTTAACAATGAACGTGAGACCAAATACGAACAACTATTTCAAAACGAACCTAACGAGATTGAAAATGCGCTTCAGTTTGAACCCCTCACAGTTGAGTCAGAACTTCAACCAAATTCTTTGATTGAGCAACCCCCTAGGTTGGAACTCAAACCTCTTTCTGATCACCTTAAGTATGCATACTTAGGTGACAACGAAATGTTTCCTATCATAATCTCTTCAAATCTTTCTCTTGATCAAGAAGCTTCCCTTCTGTCAATTCTGTCAAAAAACAAAGAGGCAATTAGATGGTCGATTACCGATATAAAGGGAATTAGTCCTGCTCTTGTTTAACATCGTATCCACTTAGTTGATGAAGCCAAGCCTGTTCATGATGCACAACGGAGGCTTAACCCAAAAATGAAGGATGCGGTTCATGACGAAATTCTTAAACTCCTCGATAACGAAATCATATACCCCATTTCTGATAGTTCATGGGTTAGCCCAATTCATGTCGTGCCTAAAAAGTTTGGACTTACCATTATCACGAACGACGCTAATGAACTCATTCCAACTCGTACTCAAGTGGGTTGGCGTGTTTGCATTGATTATCGAAAATTAAATGCTACAACACGTAAAGATCACTTTCCTCTTCCTTTCAATGACCAAATGCTTGAATGATTAGCTGACTATGAATTCTATAGCTTTTTTTATGGTTATTCCGGTTATAACCAAATTTCGATCGCTCCCAAAGATCAAGAGAAAATGACTTTCACGTGTCCCTTTGGCACCTTTGCATATCGACGTATGCCATTTGGCCTTTGCAATGCTTCTGATACTTTCCAAAGATGCATGGTTAGCATCTTTTCCGACATGATCGAACATTTTTTAGAAGTATTAATGAATGATTTTTCCATCTTTGGAAATTCTTTTTCCGAGTGCTTACACAATCTCAAGATGGTTTTGAATCAGTGCAAGGACAAACACTTAACGTTAACTAGGAAAAATGCCATTTTATGGTCAAACATGGCATTGTCATTGGACATGCCATTTCAAACAAAGGCATTGAGGCAGATAAAGCGAAAGTTGATGTAATTGTGAATCTACCCATTCCCAATTCTATCAAGAACATTCGTTCATTTCTAGGACACGCTGGTTTTTATCGACGCTTTGTGATAGCAGTAAAATTGTTCGACCTCTGACGACACTTCTTGGAAAAGACATTCCAATTGACTTTAATTCTGACTCTGTTTCTACTTTCGAACGTCCTAAAAATGAACTCATTTTTGCTCCCATCATTTGCTCACCCAACTGGGATCTTCCTTTCGGAATAATGTGCGACGCCTCTAACTTTACAGTTGGTGTTGTCTTAGGACAACGCATCAAAAAATTCTTCATGTCATTTACTATGCTAGTATGACTCTAAACGATGCTCAACTCAATTACACGACCACTGAAAAAGAGCTTCTAGTAGTAGTCTTTGGACTCGAAATGTTCCGATCTTATTTGATTGGCTCACACATTATGGCTTACGCTGACCACTCCGCTCTTAGGTACCTTTTCACTAAAAAGGATGCTAAGTCTCATTTGATCCATTGGATCCTTTTACTCTAAGAATTTGACCATATAATCAAAGAAAAAAGGACCCGACAACGTCATTGCTGATCATCTATCATGTCTTCCAAACGCACTACCTTCTTTTCCAATCAATGAGCTTTCCTGATGAACAACTCTTTTCCGTTTTCATCGATCCATGGTATGCCGATATAGTAAACTATTTAGTCACTAAGGAAACTCCTTCATTTTGGTCAAAACAAGATAAATATAAATTTCTTTCCCAAGTCAAGTACTTCTATTGGGATGATCCATACTTGTTTAAGTATTGTTCTGACCAAATCTTTCGATGTTGCGTCCCAGATTGCGAAATTAAGAGTGTTCTTTCGTTTTGTCATGACCAAGCTTATGGTGGTCACTTTGGTCCTAAGAAAACAACGAAAAAGGTGCTTCAATGTGACCTTTACTGGCCTACACTTTTCAAAAATGCATTTAAGTTTTGTAAAACTTGTGATCGCTGCCAAATTTTAGGAAAAGTCTCTCGATGAAACATGATGCCTTTAAACCCCATTCTTACCAACGAAATCTTTGATGTTTGGGGTATTGAATTTATGGGACCATTTCCCAACTCTTTCGAAAATTTGTACATTCTTCTTGTTGTTAATTACGTCTCTAGATGGGTTGAAGCCATTCCATGTAAAACAAATGACCACAAAGTTGATGTGAAATTCATAAAAGAAAACATCTTTTCAAGATTTGGAACACCTCGCACAATAATTAGCGATAATGGAACCCATTTCTGTAATCGATCGCTTGAAACTCTAATGAAGAAATACTCGATAACCCACAAGTTATCCACTTCTTATCATCCTCAAACTTGTGGTCAAGTTGAAGTTTCAAATCATCAAATCAAGCAAATTTTGGAGAAAATTATGAATAAAAATCGAAAAGATTGGTCATAAAAATTGTCAAATGAGCTTTGGGCTTATAGAACTGCGTATAAAACTAATCTTGGGATGTCTCCTTTTAGGCTAGTATATGACAAAGCGTGTTATTTATCAGTCGAACTTGAACATAAAGCATTGTGGGGGATTAAGAACATAAATTTTGATCTTGCAAAGGCCGGCAAAAACAGGAAATTGCAAATCAATGAATTAGAGGAGATTAAGAACGACACGTATGAAAATAAAAAAATTTACAAAGAAAGAAAACAGTTTTTCATGACAAATCAATCCGAAGAAAAACATTTTCGCCAAATCAAAGAGTTCTTTTGTATGACTCTCGACTTCATTTGTTCTCTGGGAAATTAAAATCAAGATGGAGTGGAACATACGTGGTACATACTATTTTTCCA
The DNA here is from genome assembly GCA_030737815.1 of Allium fistulosum. Lineage (NCBI taxonomy): Eukaryota > Viridiplantae > Streptophyta > Magnoliopsida > Asparagales > Amaryllidaceae > Allium > Allium fistulosum. Next base: position 922,908,641 of record CM060901.1, read on the forward strand.
CACGGTGCCATAGAAATAGAAAATGCCCTAGGGAAGGATTGATTGTTAAAGTCAATGGTCATTGTTTAAAACCTTACTTAGAATTGGCGAGTGATCGAGAGGAGGAGCTCATGGTCCTTCATGAGCCACACTACGTCTAGTAAGAAATTTTAACCCTCTCTTGTAAATATGTACATATTTTTCTCTGTTACGCTTAGTATATCATGCACTGACTGTGGGGACATAATCAAAATCAAGTGTAGGGGGAGAGTCTCATGTTTATTTTGATCTTTCATGGGTTATTTTTTGCATTTTCTTTCCATAAACAAAAAAATAAAAAACCAAAACAGTTTTTTTAGCATATTGATTTACTTTTAAAGAAACACGATAGAATAAGTATACGTTTTTTGTTATTAAATTGAAATTTTTGAAAATTTACTTATCTTAAAAAAAAGTTTGATTACAAGTAACTATGATGTAACTAGTATATAGGAAGGTTCATAGGTGATAATTATGAAGTATATGCTAATTGTAATCTTTGTTTAAAAGAGTGGTTGATTTAAACTAAAGGCGATAACATTTTTGATGTCCTAAGTTAAGTGGTGCTAAGATGATTTTGCATAACTCTCGGTTTTAAAAAAAAATTCATAAAAATAAGAAACACCTAGAGTCATGTGTTTACACGTAAGTGTTTACATTCTCCACGCTCTGTACCCTTCTGACATAAGCCCAAAAGGTAGTGCATGATCGGTATGTCTGGCCTTAGTTTATCTGAGTTAAGTGTATGTAAATAAAATAAAAATAATAATAATAAACATCTAGAGTCATATATTCATACACAAGTGTGAACACTCGCCATGCTCTATGCTCTTCTCACGTAAGCCGAAAGGCAGTGCATGATCAATATATCTAGCCTCAGTTTATTTGGGTTTGGTGCGTAAATGATAATGTTAATATTTTTCAAAATAGAGAGACCAAGCAATTGAAATCCAAGCACCATCTTCACTTATTTGATTTGACTTGTGATTCAAAAGAAATAAAAAATGCCACTTTGAAAAACTTTGGTAATCAATTAAAGGATTCATTTCATATTTGCACTATGTTATCAACCGAAACAACTAGCCAAACTAGAGTCTAATTGTGATGATAACGTAATTTTTGTTGGAAGTTTTGTTGGGTAAAAAGGCTAAAATTTCTTGATAATAACCAAAACTTATATTTAACTTGTGTCAATTTAAAAGTAAATTCTTCATTTATAAATATTTTCCAAAACTTGCATCATGCAGTCACATTAGAATTTGCATATCGCATTTGGATTTTGTGGGTAGTATCCACTGAAAACCCTCACAAGACAACACTCATCCTACTAGGGACAACTAGAGGTTTAACGGTTTGATGCATACGCTCAATGCAATCGTGTTTCCTACGAAAACGTATTTATACTAGTTTTAGTTTATTTGAGGATAAATAAAAAAATAAGTGTGGGGGTATTTGATGTGCATGTAAAAGTGTATATTTTTACTCCTAAAATTAATCTTCTTTTATTAGAATAAGTGAGCATATTAGGGTATTTTACATGTTTAAACCAAAATCTAAATTGTTTTCAAATCATCATTCATTCATCTTCATTTGTGGGTAAAATGGTAATATTGTGTATGAATTAATTTTGAGAAAATTTATTTGCACATTTTTATTTTTATTTGTAGGAAATTGAGTGCAAATTGGATGGAGCTTCATGGATGTATGCATGCACATATGTTGAAAGCAAATGAAGGGAGATAAAAGAATTCATGCAACATGGAGGAGCCCACATGCCCACTAACTAATGGACCATAATTAAAAACACATGCACATGTTAATGGAGAGTTAAATGCATGTTAGTGGGGATTAATTAATTCCCTAATGATTACTCGGAGGTTACACAATCTCAAGGGCATTTTTGGTAGTCCGCTGAAAATTGAATTAGGGTTTTAAGCATGTATACATACCCCTTATGTTTTATGTAATTAGTCTTCCTTTTATGCATGTTGTAGCCACAAAATCAATGAAAAATAAAATGAATTTTTAATGGCTTCTTAGCCTTCTACTTATTTGCTTTTGTTTACATCCTCTTTTCTCTTATGCTATTTTTATTTTATGCTCTCTTATGTAGTTTGTCTCTTTTATTTCATGCTAATAGTATAGGTTTAATTCATGCAATTAGTTTAGATATATTTTATGCAAGTAGTTAGTTCTCTTTTCTTTTAATTAGCTCTCATTTTCATTACTTTTTATGCTTAAATCATTTTGTATTGATATGAATTCAAATATGAGAAGCTAAACCCCTTCAATTTAAGGGTAATGAAGCTCTCATGAATCATACTAAATCAACATAACATGGTTGCATTTATGATCTCTCTATTGTGCTTAATGGAATAAAAACGATGGTAGTTTATGTTTCATTTTTAGTGAATTTTTATAGCCTATGTTGACATCTTAAATAGGCTATGCTTAATCCAATATAAACATAGATTGTTTGATACTCTACCCAAGTGATTTTGATGATGAAAGTCAAACTAGAATCAAAATTTAATGATCTATGTTACTAGTTCATAGTAAATAGATCGTGCTTAAAATAGATTTTATTTTTAGTTTCATGTCATTTTCATGAGAATTGATAAGTGGATTTGAATGGTGTCTTAGAGCTTGATGATTTAAGTTGTGCTAATTTATAGCATAAATAAATCATACTTATAATAAACACATCAATCACTTCTACTTAGAATTAAAAGGAGAGAATGCAAATTAATTTTTGTGTTGATTTATATGAATGATTGGAAGTGGATTTGCCTCTAAATTGCTCCTTAATCTCATAGTTTTATTCACTTTTTTGTCGAGTTTATTTTCTACAATTTTCTTAGTTTAAAACAATTTCAAAACTTTAAGCTAATTTGATTAAGTAATATTAGAATTTGGTTTCTTCCCTGTGGACCGACTTGTACTCGCATACGTACTACGATTGTACGTCATGCACTTGCGGTTTTTATAATGACATATTTTCAATGGATTTCTAATCGATAGAAAATCCGTCGTCGAACAGGCATAATCTGGCCTACATCCACTCCAATAATCTTATTATATATACTGTAAGGCTACTAGTACAGTTGTTCTTTCCTTAGCAAATTAATGAAGGAAGAGAAAAGAGTGATGAAGAATAGCCAGCCCCAAAAGATCCCCCAATGAATGCCAAGCCTGCTGCATTTATAGGAGAAGACATGCAAATATCTCGCTCAAAATTCGGATCTGGAATCTGCAAGCCAAGACGACCCAACCCACAAAAATCCAGACCGATCACACCCTTTTGGGGGGATCGACTCCAATCCCACCTCCATGCCATGCGGCGACATGCGACCTCTCTTGTAGGTCTCCTATATTGCATACTTCTTATTTCCAAAGTTGATTCCCGAGTTGATGCGTTGTTCTTTGAGTTATTGAGCAATCATCGTTGAGTTGTGCTACAAATCCAAGCGATCTATAGCCATATTAATCCGCTCTGATCCGTTGCTTAGGGTAAGTATTCCAATATGATCTCTTTCCTAGGGGAAGTGTTAATTCCATAATTAGCCAATTCCAGAGTTTCATTCATCTGAATCCTCTCGACAATCGTCCATAGCCTTGTTTATAACCGATCTCCGAGCCAGATAATCATCTCTCTGGGCTTCCTCCCTTGACAATGATGAAATCTATTTTGCCAATCCATAAGTCCAATGTCCGGAATCTATTAATAGCTGTATTTTCCAATCCAGAATCTAACCCATTGCCAAGCCAAATTGCCATAAGCCATTCTGTGTCTGCCTAAGAGTTTGTTAATGAAACCTACGACTGCTCTGAGTCGATAGCCAATTCTGAATCCATTCCAAATCTGTAACCAAGTCCATGCCCATCCAAAGCCGATAACAAAGTCCATGATCTCATCAGATTGGTTGCCAAATCCAAAACCTTAATCTCTACAGATCGATAGCCAATTCCAAGGTCTCACCGAACCGATCACATACTTTCCGATCTCTTGCTGAACCCTATCTTGCCACTCTCCGGTGAAGGAAGAACAACAAGTAAGTTGATCCTATCGCTCTCCGATGACGCGGCATCACTTCCTGCACTCTGGTTTAGTGTCCTTGAACATAATGTGAGGTCATGGCCTACCTAGGCCGATCATGGTCTCTCCGGACCCCTGTTGGACCTCATCCAGTCGCTCTTCGGTGAAAGGGGGAACAATGACCAATAAGTATGAACCATGACCTCTCTGGGCCGACCATGGTCTCTCCGGACCCTTGGTTGACCCCACTCATTCTCCGGCGAGAAGGATACAATGATAAGTAGGCCGATTATGTCGCTCTCCGATGAAGCGGCCTACTTCTTGCTTTTTTGGTCTCGTCTTTTTGGTTGGGATTGTTGGGGTATCCTTTTTTGGCCTCGATCCCGAATCGAGGACTTAATCAATGTACGAGTACATCCTATCGCTTTTCGACGAAGGGACTCGTACTTTATGGTTATTGCCCCGTCGCTCCGGTCGGGACAACCACGACCTGTTATTTATTATATTAAACCAGATTTAATCATTCCAAAGTACGTTTGTTAAAATATAAATTAAGAGTTCGTACAACTAGAAAAACAGCAAACCAAAAACAAGAAAACCCAAATTTCATAAATCCAAACACTACGGTTTATCATCATCTCAGAGCATGTCGAGGAACCGACCTCGATCCCTTACACATGTAAGTGACTTATCCATTTTGTTGCAGAGTTTACTACTTATTCCATGCCATCCCAATTAAAAGATGACGAGCTGACGCCCTGGTCCAAGGCCATTCCCATTTGAGGTGGACGGTGGTTGCCCCTATTCCATAGTCACAACCTAAGTCCTCACTTATTGTTGTAGCTGATCATTCCTTACGTGTTCCTCAACTGTATCCTTCAAGTGCCCGCAGTCGTTTGTATTATCCCCATCCAGCTCATGGAATAGGTAGTACTTTCCTGATGTCTGCTCCCGTTTGAAGGGTTCCCTCCTTGCTAGCCTTCGGTAAGGAAGGCGTCCTCGAGTATCCAGATAAATCCTTTCTAGAGATTCAATCAAATCCAAATAAGAAGAGAATTTTGGTTCTCTCCTTTGCTGCTTTGATCCATTGAAGCCATTATCCACTTTTCTTTTTTCTTTGTCCTTGTCCAAACCTTCCCCATACGGTCCTCCGCCTCTAACTGCATTAACCTCTTCTTTGTCAACCTTAGTATCTTCTTGTCGTAGGAACCTCTCGGCCTCATGATAAAACTCCCCAAGATCCCTAGGAGGATCCTGTTCCAATGATACCTTGAAATCTGTGTTGTTAGCTATTCCCGATACTGCTGCCATCAAAACCATCGATGGATCAGGCCGATCCGCTGAAGTAATCACTGCATTAAACCTCGTTAGGAAATTCCAACGGGACTCTCCTATCCTCTGATTCATCGTTGTCCACATCATCACACTATTGGGTCTCATGATGTGGACCCGAAATTGCCATATAAGTTTGTCTACCAACTCCGTCCAAGTGCCAATAGAACCATTCTTCAATTGTCGAAACCAAAGAGCAGCTATATCTGCCAAGTACAAAGGGAAACATCATGCCATCATTTCCTCTGATGCCCTCGGCACTTCCGTATGCCTCATATACCTCATCAGCTGAACAATAGTATCCATTTCTCCGTCATATGCCCCCAGTGTAGGTAATTTAAAACTAGTGGATTCCTAGCACGTTAATATTAAGAGTGAATGGACTCCTATTCGCATCCTTCAGATCTCTATTCACCAGTCCTTCTCTCATAGCCTGCTTGATCGTCTTTGCAAACCTATCACTGCCATCCAAAGGTTACCTCTAATCATCATTTCCAACCTGCCCCTCGACTCCATGAGGCAACCACGGAACGTACTCCTCCGGACGAGCATCCAAATTTTGTTTTGCACCAAACTCTATAGGATTGATCGTAGGCCCACCAGCATTCTGATCGACCTGACCCAAGGGTATCCCCCGAGGCAACCCCGGTTGCTCCACTCTGTTCTCCTACTTGTTCGCTCCACTTCCATGATCCCGGTTTTGATTTACCGCAGCTTCTGCTGCTCCAGCTCCTTGATCAAAATTGGCATTAGCTTAAAATCCTTGGTTTAGCACTCCAGCAGCTCCCACTACTCCGGCCAGTCCGACCTACCTAAGGAAATTCTTCATCATCTCCTCTTGCCACTTCATCATCTGTTCATGTATAGCATTCACCATTGTTTCCATCTCCTCCCTAGTGATGTAGGCCGAGGTCTGATTAGCTCCAGCTCCTAAGGATGCCTTCTAAATTCCTCTATGGTGACTCCTTTCTGTTAGCACTTTCTTTGAAGATTGCCTAACTACTGTTCCAAATCCAAGCTTCAAATCTTTTACAGGTTAGCATGTGCAAGTACTCTCAGTGAAAGCACCAAAATGTTGAAGGAAAAAATGGCCACCAAAACCCAAGTACAGTGAAAGCACCACCAATCCAATTACAATACCAATCATAGAACAATATAAGTTCATAGATCATAGATTCAATGTAGGAAAGTAAATGAACACGCGAATTTTATAGTGGTTCGATAAACTCTGGCTTATATCCACTCCAATAATCTTATTATTTATATCGTAAGATTACAAGTACAGTCGTTCTTGCCTTAGAAAATTAATGAAGGAAGAGAAAAGGATGGTGAAGAGTAGCCAACCCCAAAAGATCCCCCAATGAATGCCAAGCCTGTTGGATTTATAGGAGAAGATGTGCAAACATCTTACCCAAAATTCGGATCTGGAATCTCCAAGCCAAGATGACCCATTCATAAAAATCCATACTAATCGCACCCCTATAGAGGGATCGACCCCGATCCCTCCTTCATGCCACATGGCGGTGTGCGACCCCTCCTTTGGGTCCCCTATGTTGCCTACTTCTTGTTTCCAAAGTTGATTCCAGAGTTGATGCGTTTTTCGTTGAGTTATTAAGCAATCATCATTGAGTTGTGCTACCAATCCGAGCGATCCATAGCGATATAAATCTGATCTGATCCCTTGTCTAGGGAAAGTATTCCGATCCTATTCCTTTCCTGGTGGAAGTGTCAATTCCATACTTAGCCAATTCCAGAGTGTCATTTGTCTGAATCCGCTCGACCATCATCCATAGCCTTATTTATAACCAATCTTCGAGTCTAATAATCATCTCTTTGGGCTTCCTTCTTTGATGATCACGGAATCTGTTTGGCCAAACCCATGATATACTGCTTTGGAAAAAAGGCGGTATAACATTATATATATATATATATATCCATATGTATTCTTCCTATTAATTAAACAATGTAATTAATATATAAATATAACATTTACATTTATATAAATTTAAAACAATTCAATATTTCGCATTTTATAACTCTTTATAAAATTATTTCTTTAATTTAATTTTTTTTACAATTTATAATATTCAAATATGCTTATTTGAATCAACTTAAGACTCAAAACACTTCTCAGTCTTCCACAAGGTCGCCTTTTCCTTAGACACCAATTGACTTTGGCTATTTCCAAAATTATACCCTACATGTTGGATAATTATTCACATAAACATAATGTAGGCACTGATACCATTGTTGAAATAGGTGCATTGGCGATGGGGTAAAAAGGATGAATTTGGTAGTGGTAACTAAAATCCTTGGGTCAGAGCCGGACCCGACCCGATTTGTCTTTATTCTAGGCAGGTAGGGTTTTGTTAGTGCTAAATAAACATTTGGAAACCTATATCCGTCCCGACCCGGGGTTCAGGTCTTCGGGTCAGGTTGGGTTGAGTCAGTTTAGTGATTACACTTAAAATACACATATTTTTATGTTTTTCGGTGGGTCATTCGGGGAGAGATGATTCAGGTTGGGTTTGATCACATCTGAATGATATTTTTCATCACTTTGACCAAAACTGAGACTCAACAGGTTTGGTTCGGGTTAGTCGGTTTGGGTTGGCGGGTCTTGGTTTTAATTGCCAACCCTAGGTGAATTTCAAGTAAAAATTACTTTTATCAAACTGCATAAGATCTTTTTTTGTGTTTATGTGAATATGATTTATTTATACTAAATAAAATAGAATTTATTAATAAAAGTGTTTGAGTAATCTGTTTAATTTATCCAAAATATTTCTTTATTTATTAATGTTAAAATTAATCTTTTATTATTAATTTAATTAAAATTAAAAATTTATTTTGTTTTATTTTAATTTTTTTTTTAATATTTTGTGATATTCATATTCATAATATGAACATCACAACAATATTAATATAAAAACTATCTTAGGGGTATAATGGGAAAAGCGAATGTTGTATCCTATGGTCAATAAGTGTCAAAATGATGAATTAATGTCACCGTGATGTCAAAGGGTAATGACTTATATCATAAATATATTTTATACTTAGCCAAATATAAACTATAATTTTTTAGCCATTATAAATATAACTACAATGTTATATATATAATAAAATCTTATTTAGTGTGTATATATATTATTATGAAATAAATAATTTATTTGGGTATAAAATGGATGAATTTTATTATACATATAATGAAAATTAACATTCGCTTTAAAATATTTAATAAATTGAAAATTCAAATTTTAAAAGAGTTGACTTTTCTAGACTTAATATCGATAAATAAACTAAAAAAATATTTATTTGCTGCAACCATTGGCAATTATTTAAAGTACCTTCCTATCAAAATAAGAGGATTTTATTTTAAAAAAAATTCAAACATGTTTAAAATTTAAAATCTATTTGACTTTTAAATAAATATAATAATTTTTTTGCCAAAACAAAATTATTATTTTTATTTGTTTTTGTATAGAACTCTTTATGTGTATACATATAAACATGCACAAAAACTAATTATTTTTAATATCTAAAAACGAAACTTATAGCAAATATTCATACATACATACATACATACATATATATATTGAAAACCAAATAATATGCTAACATATATATAATAAATATAAATAGTATGTTAATACTATTTTTCAAACCGCAAAACATATTCATATGTATTCAAAATATATATACATATTATTTATATAAATAAAATATATTAAAAAGTTATTTTCAACTTTTTTATTTTTTTAGCGGTAGAGAATATGTATATAAGCATAGAGAAATGAAAAATATATATGATTAATATACATTGAATCAAAAATAATACCTTTCACCTTTGACCTTGTCGAAAGCCGAATACGTTATCAGCTAGTATTCGCTTCGAACCTTTTGTTCTCCTCCTTAGATTCGGTTTGCAAGACCGACTCCTTGGCTTCACTAATGAGGGCTATTTTGGGCAAGAGCTCTTTTAAAAGGGTAAAGAGAAAGTTTGTGGTGGCTATCTACTTACAGCCAAAGATATGCACAAATATCTCCACTTCTTTCTCTTGCCCAAAAAGACATGGCATCGCAACCCCATATGAATTGTTATAATTAGCCATAACATGGAGCAAGCATGGTCAATTTCCTCTTTAACTCCTAATTGAATCGTTATTTTAATTATTTATCGAGCTCCTTGTTCCATCGAACCGACGTACAACTTTTGTACATCGTTCTGATTAACTTTAAGATTTAAATAAATAATTAAAAATGCCTTAAAATAGTAATCCAACATTTTCATTATTAATTTGTAATATTTATAAATTAATTTTCCCATTGATCGAATTTGGAAATAACTAACAACGTGGATATATTGACTCTCTAGTGTGAACTCGGTCCGTAGTTAATATTTAAATAATTCAAATACTAGAGGCTGTATGGACTTTATTGAAGCACAATAACGAGTACAAGTTCAACGCTTATATATTATTTAGGCAAAATATAATTTCTAGTCTATAATAAGCTCACCTATAATGACATTTTGTACACGTATTCATTTCATCATCAATGTATCACTTAGATATCTAGAGTTTGGTCTTAGGGTAAAAACTCCACTAATATCCATATTCAATTGTGTAGGTCACTTTAAACTCTTTGGTTCAATTTGGTAACATTTAACGATCAACTGATTTACTTTGGTCAGAGATTTTTACTTTTAAGTTGACTACCAATTATGGTGATAGTGACCTTCTATAATGAAGGAGACAAATCCTCTCCTGGGTGGCGCCTAACTTCAAGTAGTTCAACATATACCGAACTATGATCGTAACAAGGTCATCATGCTAAGTATTTAACCATAATCAAAGTATAGCCTAGCTACTTAAGATCGACAGTACCCTCAAGTGAAAAGACTATTGGCATGTCGTTACCATGAGATCTTCTATATTGACTTAGTTATATTAACCTCAAAAGACTCTCGTCGAGTCATTTTATGATTGTACCAAACAAGCATAAGTGTGTAACCCCTTGGTGCCCATAACGGTCATGATTAAATAACTATCCATTATATAGAGAGCGTTACGTACACTAAACCTAACAGATGTATCGATATTCTTTTCTCGATACATCTTGACTAGGAACATTTAAGGAGTAAGAGTGTGCGTGCATGTGTGCATGTGTGCATGTGTGTATGTATATATATATGTGTGTGTGTGTGTATATATATGTGTGTGTGTATTCAATGCTCATGGTTATGAACACATTCTTAACTGTAATCAATAAGATACTTCTCCTAAGGATTTTCTACTTAAATATGTTTAAGGTATTTAGTTCTTTATTGATATCTTTATACAACAATATATAAAAGAAAAATGAATCAAATGCATACATCATTTCGAACAAGATTCATTAATACGAGTTAAGTTACATAATAAATTACATAATTGCCCTTAGCGTACACCCTTAACTCTGTCACGCCTTTTTGTTATCCTAAGGATGTGCTACCGCCAAGAATTTTTTTTGAATTTGATACCGACCATAGAATTCTCAGTACTATGCACTCTCGGATTGAGTTCCATTATCTATAATAATTTGTAGTGCTACTCCAAATATACACAAAATGTTCTTGACAACAAAATCAGTCACTTTCGCTGAAGTGGTCATACTATGGCTTGACCTCAACCCAATTTGTAAAATAGTTCACAGTTGCGATCACATAAAGTTGCGATCGCCTACTTTGCTCCTTCACATACCATTGATAGTACTCCAATTATATCAATTCCCCAAATCAAAAATGACCATGGAATAACCATTTGCATTAGCTTGTTAGATGAGGCTCTTAGTGTCTTTGTAAATCTCTAGCACTTGTCGCATTTCTTAGAAAATTTAGTTGCATCCAAACTGACGGTTGGCAAGAAATATCAGTAGCGAAGTACCTTTTATACCAAATTGTAATGACCTACCTTTTTGGACAGTTTAAATCGACAATAAACCAAACATATCGATTCCAAACAATTAAAAAGGAAGGAATGTTATGTGGTAAATAAGAAAAAGACGAGAAAGAATAAAAAACAAAACACGGAATCTCACAGTGGAATGACAAAATATAATAATCAAATAAACAGTTCATGAAGCTGTTTACAAATAATATTTGATTACACTTTTACAATACAGATCAGAGTTACATACAGCAGAAATAAATAAATAATGCAGCGGAACAACATGATGTAGTGGTATAAATATAATAATAGCATACAAATCTTCGTCTTCGTCCTCCAAATATAAAATGGTCTTCAATACACTAAAAAGCTCAGACTGACCCGAGCACAATGAAAAGAAAAAACACTCGAGTCAGAACTAAAAGATCTTATGTAAGTTAAATCAACAATAAATAAATATGAGTGTAACGGCTTCAATGATGTTTACGGGGTTTTACATCTCCTATCTAGTCCGTGCGTGCAATAACTTAAGAGATGTTCGGGATTACCATCTCCTAAGGATCCGTTAAACTATTTACTATGTAGTAATATACGCTATTATAATATGTCTATCAGTAAAGTAAAGTATTAAAGCAGCATTAAGGCGTTACCCATATCCCCCCTAACACATTTTTATATATTCTCGTAGTCTATACAGATATTGTAAGCTCCACCAAACCGGTGGTTTACTCAGTGAGCACTCCATAGGTACTGTACAAACCAAACTCGTAATGGATGCGATAAGGCATGTGACAAGGCACGCGAGGCAATGTCAGGGTAGGATTCTACCATTTGTACTCTCGGACTTATGGTAACACATAGCAGCTACTACCGCCCACCTCAGAACACACTCTCAAATCAAATCAAAGGGTGGCCACCAAATCAATCACAAAGTCATAATATGCTAAAGAAGAAATGTGCCTGATAGGAGGAGCGACCTCACTTGGCCCGGTATAGCTCCTGTTTTAGGCACATCAACCTAACTCGATGGAGTCATGGGTACGTTAATACCTCATACAGAATCGTTCGCCAAACCATCCTACTTCATTCTGGAATCTCCACCACATGCATAGTTGTTAAAGTGATTTTTAGTATTGGCAAAGAGTATGACAATATCCGATCCCGATCTCTTTAACAACCAAACACTTATTTCACACCAGATGGTTCTTTTACATTTCCAAAATCAATTCATAATTAATATCAAAATATCATATCCACTTAAAATCATATTACTTTCGAAATCATATTCACTTTTGAAATCATATCCACAAAATAGGTCAAACCCTCATTTCAAAATCATCATATTTACTCAAATACATCATTTCACTAGAAAATATCATTTCAAATTCCAACATAAGTTATAACATTCATTTAACCATTTCACTTTCAAATCAAGGATTTAAATATAACAGTCCAACCTTGCACCGTTTTATTTTAGAAAATAGTTTAGATATTTTTAAAATAGTTTAAAATAGTTTTAAATATAAAATACTTAAAATGGTTTAAAATACTTAAAATGGTTAAAAATGGTTTTAAAATAGTTTAAAATAGATTAAAATAGATTAAATAGTTTAAAATGGATTAAAATAGTTTAAAATAGATAAAATAGTTTAAAAATAGATTTAATATAGTTTTAATAGTTTAATATAAAATTGTTTGATTATCGAAAATGGTTTATATAGAAATAGTTTGGAAATCTATATAAATTGGAATTTAAAAATAATATCTCTGTAAACAGTTTATATTAAAATAATCAATTTGGAAATAATATCAGATTAAACTATTTCTTCCATTTCAACCAATCTCGACTATATCCAGATTTCAAATCAACAAAACTCCATTTTTATTTCAATTCAAACTCCCATAAAAATCATTTCAATTTATCGATTTCAAATCCATGTTTGAACTATAATTTTAAACCACTTCAAATTCCTTTTAGATTTCAAAGTTTAAAATATTAAAACGTTACAAAAAACTCATTTTTTGATAAATTCATTTATATTTCAAAATTCAACTTTAAGATTTCAATTTAGATTCTTTAAACAATTCCTTTAAACCAAATTCCAATTTTAACATTTTAAAACTTGGATATGAAAAAAAAATTCAGTTTATATAAATTAAATTTTATTTCACAATATCATTTAACTAAATTCAAAATTTAAGAATTTAAAATGATTTAATTTAACCAATCCGGTGTCCGTATATAATTTTCTACCCTATGGTCAAGTGATACAGATATATATCATTTCAACCCGCAATAATTTAAAATTTACGGGTATATATCATTTCAACCCGCAATCCCGAATTAAAATTCAAAATCCATAAAATCACTCGAGTCTATCATTTCAACCCATAACGATTTTTCCCTAATCCATAGATCGTTCGGGTATGTATCATTTCAACCTATAGTGATTTACAAACAATAACTAAGGGAACTTGCAGTGTGATAACAACATATGAATAAACATGTGATATCCCGGGATTTCAGGAAATTTAAAATATGATAATCTTGTAAATTAATAAATTAAAATTGGTAAATTGTTATTTTCAAACAATTTAATAATGAGTTATTTTTAAATATAGATATAAATAAATTTTTAATAGACATATTATTTCAAATTTAATAAGTGTTGTTTAAATGTATATATAGGTGTATATTTAAATTGATTTTAAATAGGATAATTATTGACAATTAATAATGTGATTATTTAAATCTAATATATATATTTATTTGAATTGATTTTTAATTTGGATTTTAAATTAACTTTGAATTTGAATTTAAAATTTTAATTTAAAGATATATATATATATCTTAAATTGAAATAATAATATAGTTTGAATTTAAGATATATGAATAAAGTTTTTATTTAGAAATAAGATTTGTTTTATATTTTCCTCTTTAAGGAAATTTATTTATAGAAATTTGAAAGAGTATTTATTTAATAGAAATAAATACAAAAGCTTTTAAATTAGCATTTAAAAATGAGCTTAAATTATTTTATATGATAATTGGTTTTTATCCTATTTTCTTTTAAATTTTTTATTTATTTATTTATATAAGGTTTAGAAAAGCATTTATAAATTAGAAATGTATTAATTCATTAGGAAATTTATATAAAAGTTTTCTTTAATCAATTTTAAAATACATAAAAAGATAAATAAATACATGTGTTAGCATATAAATGTACTTGATAACATGTGTTAAGTTATTAAATGTGTTTAGTGACAAGTGTCAAAATTTTATTTTTATTTCTTTAATTTTAATAAATCAAAAACTAAATCTATATAACATTACTTCTTACTCTCCTTTCATTTTTCCATCACATTTCTTTAAAATCAAAACTGCAGCCACGTTCTAAAACAAAGAAAATTTTACCAAACCTGTTAAAACCTTTTCTCAAACCAGAAGTTCAAAACCCTATAACAAATGCTCAGTTCAAAACCTGAATTCACTCCTCAAAAACAAATACAAAACCAGAAATAAATCCAAATCAAAACCCTGTAAACATTCCTCAAAACAAACTCTCAAAACTCAAATGAAAATCTGTCATTTCTCTAAAGCCTGTAGTCTAAATATCTGTAAACCAAGATCAAAAGCCTGTAACAAGTTTCAATTACAACCTGGAATCAACTCTCGAATCACCTCAGTCAATTAAGCTTTTCAAGTTTCAAGTTCTCAAGATTTCAAATTTCAGTTTTAAACTCTCTGCATTTTTCAAACTGGTGAGTAAACTCTTATTTAAAAACAGTTTTTAGATGATTGCATGTGATGAATTAGTGTGATAAAGTTATGATATGATTTGCATGTTTATTTATCTGGATATATGTATAAAAACTTGCTTGTTTTTACCAGTATGTTTAAATATTTGCTTCTTTGTTATTTAAAGTAAGTAAACACTTTAATTAAAGGTTAAAGTAGGTAATCATCTGATTGCATGTGAATCTGTGTTGATAAATTGTTCTATATGTACATATATAATTAAACCTCTGTATATATATGCTTATCTGATTTAGATGCCTCTGTTCTAGTTTTCCAGAAAATAGACTTAACCCCTAAAACTTAGTTAACCTGATGTTGTGTGTGTTCTTATGAAAATTTTATATTATCTATTATAATCTATGTATGTATACTCTGAATCATGTTGATAGGAAATTATATAAACATGCATGCCTGTAAACTTGTATATGTCCCTGTATCTATCTCTGTTATAAACTCAGAGACAAGATTTTGAAGAAAATCTTATCCTTTTTATTCATTCTTTTTAAGTTTCTGTTTTTCAAACAACATATGTTTGTTTAAACATAAAACTATGATTTTAAATTATTTTTAAGTATACTAAGTTTGAATATAATCTGGAAAATCAAAGAATACAGTGGAATATCTAAAACATGTTAATTTCAAACATTTTGATTCTCGAATTCACTTATAAAATCTGAATAGTCTTTGAAAACTAGGATTTTTAAAAGTGAAATCACAAATTTTAGTATTGTATCGAGTGTGCAATTCAAAGATGATCAGAATTGGAACTTTGGGGTTTTTCTGGCGATTGAGGTACTCGGGAAGGTCGTGATTGCTACTGGAGACGGCGAGGGACTAGGCGAACTCAAGAAAAATGCTAAGTGAATTTATCATCCACCGTGGCGGCGATGATTGATCGGAGTAGGGTTTAAAACCAAAATGAGTCGAGATCTGGAACTGGGTTGCTACGGCGCCTCTGGTTGATCGGAGTTCACCGCGAGAGGGGGGAATGTTGAGTGGATCTGAGTTGCAGCTCTGGACGGAGGAACGTGAGCTCCGGTGGCGAGTTCGTCAGTAGGCGATCGATTTTCCGATCGAAGAGTGTTGCCAGGATGGGTCGATCAGCTCGATTTCGTATTCACGATTATTTCGACGAACTGGGAGTTCGAGTTGAACGGAGTGGTCGTAGGCGATGTGTCGAAGTCGGCGGCGATGGTCGGAAGTCGTTCTGGCGATTGTGCATGTGCACATGTACGTTTCGTACATCTGAAGCTTTGAAATTGGAGAAGAAGCATTTGAACTCGGGATGATTTCGAGTGGAGTTCGCGTAGGACTCGAAGCAGGAGAGAACGAGATTTCTCGTGTGTTGGCTCGGGAATTTTTGTTTTTGACTCGGGTTTGGCCTGAGGAGATTTCTAACTATTTTAAAGCAAAAGCTTTGTAAAAGTAATCAAGTTTTAAAGTTTTAAAAATAAGGTGTTTGAAATTTAAGTAAAATTAGTTTGAATTTTCTTTTATAAAATTACTTTTAAAATAATAATTGTTTTTCTTTAGCAATGTTTAAGAAGTTTTAGAACTTTATTTAATTTAAAATTTTTATTAATAAGTTTAGAGTTAATTTAAAATTTAAGTAAGATTTAAATGATAATTAAGAAGATAGTTAAGATAAATGATTTACCATTTATTTAATTAATTGATCGGTAATTAAGATTTTAATAATTTAATGAAGTAATCAAAGTGTTATTAATTATATTAATTATCGATTAAGAAATTAATTAATTAATGGTTAAGGATAAGTATTAATTAATTAAGGGGTTAATTAATTTGTATTAAGAATTATTAATAAAATAATTAAAGATAATTAATTAATAATTAGTGATTAATTAATTGAGTAATTAAGTTGTAATTAGGGATTAATTAATTAAGAAATTAGAGGTTGATTAATGTGTAATTAAGGAATACCTAATTAAGTTTATAATTAGGTTTTATTAATTAATAATTAAGAGACAATTAATCTGTAAAGATTAATTAAGAATTAATTAACTGATAAATAAGGATTGATTAATTTGTTATTAAAATTTTATTAATTGATAATTAAGGTTTATTAATTAATAATTAAAAGAATAATTAATCTGTAATTAAAGATTAATTAATTTGTTTAAAGGTAACTAAAGGATGAATTACCCAATTATAATTTATGAATGTGATTAATTTTAGTTAATTAAAATTCGTAAATTAATTAAAAGATAATCACTTGATGTTGATTAAGTATAAATACTTAATGAAATTAGTAAGTGAAATTACTATAAGTAATTAATGTATAAGTACAAGATGTAATTAATTAAAGGATAATTACTTAATGAGAAGTAATTAAGGATTAATTATTTGGTGTAATTAATTAAAGGATTAATATAATTAATTAAGAAGTTAATTAATTAAGGTAAGTAATTATAGGATGATAATTACTGTTTATGATTAATTAAGGTGGATTAATAGAAGTGATTAATTAAAGTTTAATTTATTAAAGTAATTAATTAAGGGTCAATGTAATTAATTATAATCTATTAATAAATGGAAGTAATTAATTAAGGATCATTAATTAATGTAATTAATGAGAGTAATTAAAGGTTAATTACTGTTAATGATTAAGAATAATTAATTTATGAAATTAATTAAAGGATAATTACTTTATGTAATTAATGAATAATTAATCGAGGATGATTAATATTTAATGAGTAATTAATTAATTAAAGGTTTGTAATTAATTAATGATTGATTAAGAAAGGTTAGAAATTAATTCTTAAGTAATTAATTTAATTTAAGTTAATTAAATTAAATATAACATAGGGTTAATAAATTGTTGCTTATGAATGATGGTTATGTAGAATATCTAAATTGGATGATATCTATTGAATGATATGCTGTGATATTCTGTGATATGATATTGGATATATATGTGATAAATGTATGATATGTATCTGTGTTAAATGCTGTGTGAATTCAAGTATTTAATTGAATTGAATTGTTTAAACCTTTAAACAACTTGGACCTAAAAGATGGCGATTTGGATTTCGATGAGACCGGGATCGGGTTTCCAGATTTGGATATCCGAAAACCACATCGATCCAAGTTAAACGTTAGATCGTGAATCTCAGGTGAAGATGAAGATTCAGAGTGCAAGGGTTATTGTCGTTAACTCTGAGGGTGATTCCAAAATGAGTGTAACGAGATAATGCCTTCGGTTTCGTTCGAACCCGGAATGAACTTGTATGGATTGAATACTTTCAGCACATCGTCAGGTGGACGATGAGTATTCTAAGTGATGTGTTCTGATTAAAGGTAATCGTAGCCTCAAGCCTCATCAAACCGGGAATGGCTAAAACAGGGGAGGTGCAGCAAGGTTAGTGGGTAGCACCCAAGTAGTATAAGATTCCCCTGTCTAGAGTCCCTTTTTATTTCGGCTGTGTGGGCGGTTGCTGGCTCCAACCGCGGGGTTTCTTATGCGGGAATTATCCAGTAAGGGATGGTTCCGGCCTTGTGTTGCAGGGGATTGGGCGTGATCCTCGGTACGTTGATCTAGGCCACGTACTGTGACGGGCGGTACCCCGGTAGCCCTGCCATTGTATGGAATCCAAAATCCAATAAGTGACGTACGATTTAGTTGTGCCCAACTATGTTGGAACGTGAGATGTAAGCATTCCAGCTATTTCTGTATTTTACTTGAAAACCCTAGACCCTATTATAATATAACTGGATGTCCTATCAAATGTTTTGGTTAGCGTAAGGTAAAAACTTACCCATGTTTATTTGTGGGGAGTCTTACGTGATACCTTTGTTTTCAAAAGGTTTTGAAGTTAAGCAATTTAAACCGTTTACTCACACCAGACCCATGTCTGACCCAAGTGTTTATTTTCTGTTTTATAAACTCTTGGGTACTCAAATTTTTACGAGTAGCCAAGGGATTCAGGTTTGCTTTAACGAATTCTGAAGGAGCAATGGAGCAGGAGGCTTCAGCGTGTAGATATCTGTATTTCTGCTGTGTTGATTCTCTGAGTCGTTTGTTTAAGTTGTATTTTGAGTTGTAATAACTAGACAGGTGTTTATAACTGTCTAGTATGTGTTGTATAAGCTGTGCATCTCTGATGTATATGATACAATGTAATATCTTATTTGATTAATATAATTTATTCGTTCCGCTGTTTAGATTCTGATGTGTTTCTTCTTTCTTCTCTATCTTTCTCTTTTCTATCCCTTTCTTTCTTAATAATGATGCGTCTTCCTGCGCATAGGAAGTCGGGTCGGTTCATTTGGTATCAGAGCATAGGTTGAGCGAATACCTAAGCTCTTGGTTGAGTAAATACCTAGGCTTTGGAGTGATTTCTTTCTTGAGAGAGCGTATTTGTAATTTTTATATATACATATATCTATATTTCTACCTATTTGTTGGGTTACCTGTTCGGGTTTTCCAATATAAGTTATAACGGTAGATAGGGTGGTGGTGTGTGTAACACGACTACCAATGGTTGGAGTTTGAATGTTTGAGGTTGGAAGTGTATATGTCGAGACTGTAGACCTAATACCGTCTCGAGTGAGCTTTGCTATGGTGTAAGGATTTCATCAATCTCTGAAGGAAACCTTTTAAATGTTCGGAGTCAATGTTTAAAGTGCGGTTGGATGAGTAGAGTTTGGATCTGTCGGATGTGCAGAAGCAAGTGATGGTAGCTTGGCAACCTCAAGGAGTAGTAGCTGCGTGAGGAGATGCAGTAACCATGGATTGTGTCCTAAGATGTTTTCTTTGGAGCAAGTTTAAGGAAGTGTGTCTGCTTCGGTGTTGTGGCTGAGTTCAGCAGGGTGTTGAGTTTGGTTTGAGGTCCGAGTTCCTCAAGAAGCTTTGGATAGGAAGTTTTGGCATTCTGTGTCAGCGGTGCAGCTCGGAAGTGTTTTGTGTTCCAGCAGGAAGATCTTTTGGCTTTGTAGTTTTCTAGAGGTGGAGTTCAGAAGCTGCGGAGTGGATCCATTTCTTCGATGGATTGGATAGCATAAGCTGTTCTGATTGGTTAAGAGAGAACAGTTTTCTTTGGATTTGGGCTGGGTTGGTCGCAAAAGTGACTTGCGATTGCTGAGTGTTCTCTTGGGTTATCAGAAATTTTCTGGATGTCTTCAGGGAAGTCAGAAATTTGTCTACATTTGAGATTGAGTTTCCGTATCGACTTGGTTCCAGAAGTGGTACCGGTGGTTCAACTTAGTGGAAGGATGTCTCCTAGAGAAAGGATTGGGTGAAACAGCTCAGTATTTGATGGAACTTCTGAGTTTTATTTTTATGGATCTGTTGAACCATATTTCCAGAATGTGTTGTCTAGTTTGTGCTCGAGTTCATCGACGGTATTCTCATCTTCTCCAGATCATAGTTGTGCAGCGGAAGCAAGGTGGCAGCTGTTCTAGAGTGAACGCAAATGGAAGTTGCAGTGTTTGGATTAAAAGTTTCTACAGAAAATTTTTATGGATCTAAAGGTCAGATTGGCAGTACATCTGTATATCTTTTCCGGATAGGAGAAGTAAATTATAGCCTACTGATGGTAATAGAGTTTGTGTTCTGGATTTTGGGTAGATCTTGAGAGGATCATTTTGTTGAGTTATTTTTGATCCAGTTTGTTTTTAGAAGCATCAGCGAAGGTTAAGCTGGTCGGAATGGGTGTAGGCAGCCCAGGATTGTCAGAAGAGTTCTATGGATAAGAAACGGAGGAATTTGGAATTCGGAGTTGGAGACTTTGTTGTTATTTTCTCCGGTCAAAGGAGAAATAAGATTGGGTAAGACTGTGAGGTTAACTCCAAGGAGTATTGGATTCTTCTGAGTTTTTGTAAGGATAAGTGTTTGGCTTATAAGATTTGAATTGCCAGTTTGGATAACTGGGATTCGGAGTATATCGCGTATCTTTGAGGAAGTACGTGTTTGATCTATCTTTGGTTTTGGAACCAGTAGTTCGGGAAGTTTTGGTAGTTGAGTTGATCTTGTCTATGGTCTGATATCTTGTTCAGATTATAGATCTAGATGAGTAGGAGCTCTATAGCTTAGTAGTATTGATTGTTTGGATTCTATAGAGCGAGTATCCCGGTATTTATACCTGGGAAACTCGAGGAAATTTAGGAAGCTTATCCAGGATCTGTGTCCGGATAGCTAGAATTGTTTGTTTGATTGAATTGGTTGTTTGGATGAAATTGGTTGTTTATTGGTATTGGCTGTTATGTATGCTAAAATTGTTTGAATATTTTTGAAATAAAATAAAACTTGGGATTATCTTTTGTTTTAAATTTCGAGGACGAAATTCTATTAAGGGGGGAGGAATGTGATATCCCGGGATTTCAGGAAATTTAAAATATGATAATCTTGTAAATTAATAAATTAAAATTGGTAAATTTTTATTTTCAAACAATTTAATAATGAGTTATTTTTAAATATAGATATAAATAAATTTTTAATAGACATATTATTTCAAATTTAATAAGTGTTGTTTAAATGTATATATAGGTGTATATTTAAATTGATTTTAAATAGGATAATTATTGACAATTAATAATGTGATTATTTAAATCTAATATATATATTTATTTGAATTGATTTTTAATTTGGATTTTAAATTAACTTTGAATTTGAATTTAAAATTTTAATTTAAAGATATATATATATATCTTAAATTGAAATAATAATATAGTTTGAATTTAAGATATATGAATAAAGTTTTTATTTAGAAATAAGATTTGTTTTATATTTTCCTCTTTAAGGAAATTTATTTATAGAAATTTGAAAGAGTATTTATTTAATAGAAATAAATACAAAAGCTTTTAAATTAGCATTTAAAAATGAGCTTAAATTATTTTATATGATAATTGGTTTTTATCCTATTTTCTTTTAATTTTTTTTTATTTATTTATATAAGGTTTAGAAAAGCATTTATAAATTAGAAATGTATTAATTCATTAGGAAATTTATATAAAAGTTTTCTTTAATCAATTTTAAAATACCTAAAAAGATAAATAAATACATGTGTTAGCATATAAATGTACTTGATAACATGTGTTAAGTTATTAAATGTGTTTAGTGACAAGTGTCAAAATCTTATTTTTATTTCTTTAATTTTAATAAATCAAAAACTAAATCTATATAACATTACTTCTTACTCTCCTTTCATTTTTCCATCACATTTCTTTAAAATCAAAACTGCAGCCACGTTCTAAAACAAAGAAAATTTTACCAAACCTGTTAAAACCTTTTCTCAAACCAGAAGTTCAAAACCCTATAACAAATGCTCAGTTCAAAACCTGAATTCACTCCTCAAAAACAAATACAAAACCAGAAATAAATCCAAATCAAAACCCTGTAAACATTCCTCAAAACAAACTCTCAAAACTCAAATGAAAATCTGTCATTTCTCTAAAGCCTGTAGTCTAAATATCTGTAAACCAAGATCAAAAGCCTGTAACAAGTTTCAATTACAACCTGGAATCAACTCTCGAATCACCTCAGTCAATTAAGCTTTTCAAGTTTCAAGTTCTCAGGATTTCAAATTTCAGTTTTAAACTCTCTGCATTTTTCAAACTGGTGAGTAAACTCTTATTTAAAAACAGTTTCTAGATGATTGCATGTGATGAATTAGTGTGATAAAGTTATGATATGATTTGCATGTTTATTTATCTGGATATATGTATAAAAACTTGCTTGTTTTTACCAGTATGTTTAAATATTTGCTTCTTTGTTATTTAAAGTAAGTAAACACTTTAATTAAAGGTTAAAGTAGGTAATCATCTGATTGCATGTGAATCTGTGTTGATAAATTGTTCTATATGTACATATATAATTAAACCTCTGTATATATATGCTTATCTGATTTAGATGCCTCTGTTCTAGTTTTCCAGAAAATAGACTTAACCCCTAAAACTTAGTTAACCTGATGTTGTGTGTGTTCTTATGAAAATTTTATATTATCTATTATAATCTATGTATGTATACTCTGAATCATGTTGATAGGAAATTATATAAACATGCATGCCTGTAAACTTGTATATGTCCCTGTATCTATCTTTGTTATAAACTCAGAGACAAGATTTTGAAGAAAATCTTATCCTTTTTATTCATTCTTTTTAAGTTTCTGTTTTTCAAACAACATATGTTTGTTTAAACATAAAACTATGATTTTAAATTATTTTTAAGTATACTAAGTTTGAATATAATCTGGAAAATCAAAGAATACAGTGGAATATCTAAAACATGTTAATTTCAAACATTTTGATTCTCGAATTCACTTATAAAATCTGAATAGTCTTTGAAAACTAGGATTTTTAAAAGTGAAATCACAAATTTTAGTATTGTATCGAGTGTGCAATTCAAAGATGATCAGAATTGGAACTTTGGGGTTTTTCTGGCGATTGAGGTACTCGGGAAGGTCGTGATTGCTACTGGAGACGGCGAGGGACTAGGCGAACTCAAGAAAAATGCTAAGTGAATTTATCATCCACCGTGGCGGCGATGATTGATCGGAGTAGGGTTTAAAACCAAAATGGGTCGAGATCTGGAACTGGGTTGCTACGGCGCCTCTGGTTGATCGGAGTTCACCGCGAGAGAGGGGAACATTGAGTGGATCTGAGTTGCAGCTCTGGACGGAGGAACGTGAGCTCCGGTGGCGAGTTCGTCAACAGGCGATCGATTTTCCGATCGAAGAGTGTTTCCAGGATGGGTCGATCAGCTCGATTTCGTATTCACGATTATTTCGACGAACTGGGGGTTCGAGTTGAACGGAGTGGTCGTAGGCGATGTGTCGAAGTCGGCGGCGATGGTCGGAAGTCGTTCTGGCGATTGTGCATGTGCACATGTACGTTTCGTACATCTGAAGCTTTGAAATTGGAGAAGAAGCATTTGAACTCGGGATGATTTCGAGTGGAGTTCGCGTAGGACTCGAAGCAGGAGAGAACGAGATTTCTCGTGTGTTGGCTCGGGAATTTTTGTTTTTGACTCGGGTTTGGCCTGAGGAGATTTCTAACTATTTTAAAGCAAAAGCTTTGTAAAAGTAATCAAGTTTTAAAGTTTTAAAAATAAGGTGTTTGAAATTTAAGTAAAATTAGTTTGAATTTTCTTTTATAAAATTACTTTTAAAATAATAATTGTTTTTCTTTAGCAATGTTTAAGAAGTTTTAGAACTTTATTTAATTTAAAAATTTTATTAATAAGTTTAGAGTTAATTTAAAATTTAAGTAAGATTTAAATGATAATTAAGAAGATAGTTAAGATAAATGATTTACTATTTATTTAATTAATTGATCGGTAATTAAGATTTTAATAATTTAATGAAGTAATCAAAGTGTTATTAATTATATTAATTATCGATTAAGAAATTAATT
This sequence comes from Allium fistulosum, assembly GCA_030737815.1. NCBI lineage: Eukaryota > Viridiplantae > Streptophyta > Magnoliopsida > Asparagales > Amaryllidaceae > Allium > Allium fistulosum. The sequence goes on from CM060901.1 coordinate 922,933,122, forward strand.
AATTAATGGTTAAGGATAAGTATTAATTAATTAAGGGGTTAATTAATTTGTATTAAGAATTATTAATAAAATAATTAAAGATAATTAATTAATAATTAGTGATTAATTAATTGAGTAATTAAGTTGTAATTAGGGATTAATTAATTAAGAAATTAGAGGTTGATTAATGTGTAATTAAGGAATACCTAATTAAGTTTATAATTAGGTTTTATTAATTAATAATTAAGAGACAATTAATCTGTAAAGATTAATTAAGAATTAATTAACTGATAAATAAGGATTGATTAATTTGTTATTAAAATTTTATTAATTGATAATTAAGGTTTATTAATTAATAATTAAAAGAATAATTAATCTGTAATTAAAGATTAATTAATTTGTTTAAAGGTAACTAAAGGATGAATTACCCAATTATAATTTATGAATGTGATTAATTTTAGTTAATTAAAATTCGTAAATTAATTAAAAGATAATCACTTGATGTTGATTAAGTATAAATACTTAATGAAATTAATAAGTGAAATTACTATAAGTAATTAATGTATAATTACAAGATGTAATTAATTAAAGGATAATTACTTAATGAGAAGTAATTAAGGATTAATTATTTGGTGTAATTAATTAAAGGATTAATATAATTAATTAAGAAGTTAATTAATTAAGGTAAGTAATTATAGGATGATAATTACTGTTTATGATTAATTAAGGTGGATTAATAGAAGTGATTAATTAAAGTTTAATTTATTAAAGTAATTAATTAAGGGTCAATGTAATTAATTATAATCTATTAATAAATGGAAGTAATTAATTAAGGATCATTAATTAATGTAATTAATGAGAGTAATTAAAGGTTAATTACTGTTAATGATTAAGAATAATTAATTTATGAAATTAATTAAAGGATAATTACTTTATGTAATTAATGAATAATTAATCGAGGATGATTAATATTTAATGAGTAATTAATTAATTAAAGGTTTGTAATTAATTAGTGATTGATTAAGAAAGGTTAGAAATTAATTCTTAAGTAATTAATTTAATTTAAGTTAATTAAATTAAATATAACATAGGGTTAATAAATTGTTGCTTATGAATGATGGTTATGTAGAATATCTAAATTGGATGATATCTATTGAATGATATGCTGTGATATTCTGTGATATGATATTGGATATATATGTGATAAATGTATGATATGTATCTGTGTTAAATGCTGTGTGAATTCAAGTATTTAATTGAATTGAATTGTTTAAACCTTTAAACAACTTGGACCTAAAAGATGGCGATTTGGATTTCGATGAGACCGGGATCGGGTTTCCAGATTTGGATATCCGAAAACCACATCGATCCAAGTTAAACGTTAGGTCGTGAATCTCAGGTGAAGATGAAGATTCAGAGTGAAAGGGTTATTGTCGTTAACTCTGAGGGTGATTCCAAAATGAGTGTAACGAGATAATGCCTTCGGTTTCGTTCGAACCCGGAATGAACTTGTATGGATTGAATACTTTCAGCACATCGTCAGGTGGACGATGAGTATTCTAAGTGATGTGTTCTGATTAAAGGTAATCGTAGCCTCAAGCCTCATCAAACCGGGAATGGCTAAAACAGGGGAGGTGCAGCAAGGTTAGTGGGTAGCACCCAAGTAGTATAAGATTCCCCTGTCTAGAGTCCCTTTTTATTTCGGCTGTGTGGGCGGTTGCTGGCTCCAACCGCGGGGTTTCTTATGCGGGAATTATCCAGTAAGGGATGGTTCCGGCCTTGTGTTGCAGGGGATTGGGCGTGATCCTCGGTACGTTGATCTAGGCCACGTACTGTGATGGGCGGTACCCCGGTAGCCCTGCCATTGTATGGAATCCAAAATCCAATAAGTGACGTACGATTTAGTTGTGCCCAACTATGTTGGAACGTGAGATGTAAGCATTCCAGCTATTTCTGTATTTTACTTGAAAACCCTAGACCCTATTATAATATAACTGGATGTCCTATCAAATGTTTTGGTTAGCGTAAGGTAAAAACTTACCCATGTTTATTTGTGGGGAGTCTTACGTGATACCTTTGTTTTCAAAAGGTTTTGAAGTTAAGCAATTTAAACCGTTTACTCACACCAGACCCATGTCTGACCCAAGTGTTTATTTTCTGTTTTATAAACTCTTGGGTACTCAAATTTTTACGAGTAGCCAAGGGATTCAGGTTTGCTTTAACGAATTCTGAAGGAGCAATGGAGCAGGAGGCTTCAGCGTGTAGATATCTGTATTTCCGCTGTGTTGATTCTCTGAGTCGTTTGTTTAAGTTGTATTTTGAGTTGTAATAACTAGACAGGTGTTTATAACTGTCTAGTATGTGTTGTATAAGCTGTGCATCTCTGATGTATATGATACAATGTAATATCTTATTTGATTAATATAATTTATTCGTTCCGCTGTTTAGATTCTGATGTGTTTCTTCTTTCTTCTCTATCTTTCTCTTTTCTATCCCTTTCTTTCTTAATAATGATGCGTCTTCCTGCGCATAGAAAGTCGGGTCGTTTCAAAACATAACATTCAGTCATCCTAATATCAACCATTAAAACATACAGCATAATCATCATTCAAATCAACCGATAACTAACAAAAATTTACTGGTTATCATTAACAGGTATTTAACTGGCAATTTAAAATTCCATATTAAATTAAATGGCAATTAAATTCAATAAAATTCAAATTTAACTGGAATGACAATTTAAATATATCAAATAACAATCAATCAACTTCTAATCACATCATAAATTCAATTTAACTAACATAAGACAACTTAGTAGTTGTGAGTGGGTTAAAACACTCACCTTTGATTCCGAATCGATTTAAAATCCAAATAAAGGCCCAAAATTTTAATAGTTTCATAATGTATCCAAACCAGTTCCATTATGTTTGAAATTTTGATACGATTGTAGCGGAGAAAACCGCGCGCAAATCTGAGTTCATTTCCAAAAGTTATGGTCGTTAGAACGATTGAAAAAAAAATTAAAATTAAATAAAGAAAATTAAAATAAAAAGGACACGTCACCATGCTCTAACGTGAAACCCTTCGGACCATCTCGTGCATGAAGAAGCCGCATTCCACCACCACTCTATTGACCACGAACGCACGCCACAGCTAGCTATCACCTGGATCGACTCATGCCACCCTAAAGCCTACGCCGAGGCGCACATCCCAGTACCCTCCACGACAACTCTGGCCCCCTCCCCCGTTTATGCTGCCGCTATACTTTAAGCACAATTTTCGGCGATTCCAAGCACCACCAGCACGATCGAATGCAAGATCCAAGGACCGCTCGGCCTCATCTTCCAACGCCCCTTCCCGATCGTCGATCGGATGAAGATCCACCGTTAGATCGTGAAAACCTAATTTCAACGGCCGAGGTTCATCGACGATTTATGATTAAAAAATGCATCCAATTGAAAAACGAATCACTGTAGTAGATTACGCTCATTGAGAGCTTTGCGACGATATATTATTCGATAAAGTTTTGAGGAGTTTGATTTTCGATTTGAATTTGAAATTGAAATGGGTTTTTGGAATTGAAAATAGGTTTCTGCCACTGGAGAGAGGAGATAGGAATAGACAGATAGATTTGTACTTACCGGAATAAGAACTAAAAAGGCTATAGGGTTAGAAAAATCTATTTATATAGACAAGGCCCGATAAGAATGAATGAACATATCGAATTAGTTCGAAACAACAATAACGACCCGAAAAGCCCGTTCCGCTTCCGAAACGAAAGTGGATCATCCCATATATCAAAATAGATGTTTTTGATATTTTTAAACTCAATGGAATAGGTTTCAAATCCAAATTACATTATATGCAGAAGTTAGCTTTTAAAATCAGCTTATTTTTAATTGAATTCATTAAATTGATTTCTATATGTTTTGAACCCGCACGATCAAACGACAAGTCTGATTGCTACGAAACTTGAAATCTTACAATAATTCACCGTTATGGATCCGATGAAACCTGTTTTGTCGAAATCCGAGACAGTGGCCAAAATTGATATTTTCACGTTAAATAAATAAATTATTATTAAATTATTTTAATCACCTTTCAATTCATATTCAAAAGTTAACCAATTTTTATCATTTTAAATTACATAGAAAAAAATCTTTTAAAACAAATTTCCCATGTCAAATGCAATATTTACACATTGCACAAATTACAGCGTTCAAATTCAATTGGAATAATTCATTAATTATAATTTGAATTCCAATAATTTCATTTATTCCCACCTATTAGTATTCAATCAATTATTACTTATGAATATAACTAACATAAGTTTACATCTTATTACTCAGTCAACTAGCATCTTCTGGATATAATTAACATTGGTTTACCATTTATTACATCAATATTCTACCGTTATCATTTTAATTCATATTAACTGCAATATTAAAGTAGATTAATCGCAATTGATTTCCAATTTAATTTCAACGGATTAAATAGTGAAATGACAATTAAACCATTGTTACAACCTACAATTTCAAACACATTTCTATGTTTATTGTTTACAAACCAAGCTAATAAATTCACACACTGATTAATCATTCTATATTAACCAATTTCAATTACTTACGTACAATTTTACCCTTTAAATACAACATTTGGTTTATTTACTTATTTACAATTTATAACCAAATTTAAATTTACAATCATTTCAATTAATTGAAATTGCATTAAAATAGCTATCAATTACCTTAAATTAACATTATTAAATTTCATTCTAGCTATTTTTCTCATTAATAAATCACAAATTATAATTTCTTCCAATATTAAACACCAACATCTTATTAAATTTAATATTTTTAAATTATCAAAAATTACGGGTCGTTACACAAATTATGCCCCCGGGTGTGATCTCCTCGGCTTCCTTGATGAACATCTTCAAGGATTTTGTTTGTTTCATCCTTATCGATACACTTTAGTAAGGGTCTGAGAACCTTCTTCGAAATAACACTCCTTCCCGCATAAAGTAACGTAGTACCATACGCAAGAGTTTTTGTCTCTCGTTCTTGCTATTTGGAAGAGTCCCTTTTGTCAAATATTCCTTGATTAGAATCATCCATGAATCTTCTTCTTAACTTCTGTAATGTAATCAATATCCATCTCATCTATACTATAGGACTTCAATCCTTCTACTAAAATGGTTCCTAATAGTTGCATATCTCCATAGCTAGTCAGCTTATGCAAAAAATCCATGTTCATATTTTCTTCTCTAGGGAAGTTTGTAATTGTGTAATATTCAATCTGGTAGTTCCAGTACCTCTGAAAAGTAAGGGGTGAGTCATGCTCTCTTAGCCTAAAACTCCTTCTTAACTTGGAAAACCACTAGCTGAGAGTCACTAAATATATGCAACGTCCATACTCTCAATTCCTTTGGTATTTTGAGTCCTGCAATTAATGCCTCTTATTTTGCTTTAATATTGATGGTGTGGAACTCAAGTTTCAAAGCACAACATATCCTCTAACCTTCTAGAGTAACCAAGACTACTCCTACCCCAAAATCATGGTCATTGGATTCGCCATCCACATATAACTTCCACTAGGTAAGTTTAACCATATCCTCTTTATTTTCATCATCTCAGATAGTAAATTCTACATTGAAATCTGCCAATGCTTGTCTCTTCCTAGGATGATAAGTTATTTCGTACTAACTAATCTCAATATTCTATTTTAATTATCGCCTGAAATTTCAATGCGATGAAGTACTTGTCTAAGAAGTTGATGTTTCAACACCCTTATTGGATGAGCCTAGAAGTATGGTCGTAACTTCCTCAACGCTATTAGTAAGCAATATGCTAGCTTTTCTAGATTAGGATAATAGTTCTTTGCATCTATAAACCACTTATTGATATAAAAATCAACGATTGGATCTTTGACTCCTCATGCAGTAATGTTGTACTCAATATGTGAGTTGGTATTTCTATGTAGATGAATAAATCCTCTTCTTCCAAACGATTTGACAGAATTTGTGGTTTCCAATGATGTTCCAATAGTTGTTGAAAGGCAGCTTCATAACCGTCTATCCATTGGAACTTCCATTTTTCCTTCTTGAGGGCATCAAAAAACGGCATATACTTATTAGTTACTTTTGAGATAAACCTACTCAAAGTGGAAAACTTATCATTTAAGCCCTGCATTTCGCTCATAGTCTATTTCATGCTTTAATTTGCTCTAGGTCAGCATTAATACCCCTTGAGTTTACAATGAAGCCTAAAAACTTTCCCGTTGCGACTTTGAAAAACCATTTTAATGGATTCAATCTTATTTCGTACATTCAAAGTATGTTTAACATTTCCTATAAATTGCCTACGTGGTTTGTTGTCATAATTTATAATGATATCATCATATCATCCACATGAACTTACATTATTGTTCTGTGAACACCTTTTTGACCAGACATTAGTAAGTAACTCTAGCATTCTTCAAATCGAATGGCATTACTTTATACCAATACAATCCTAAATTTATGGTGAAACTAGTATGCTCTTGATTTGGAACATGCATCACAAATTTATTATACTATGAATACGCACCCGTAAATGATAACAGTTCATGTCTGGTCGTTGCGTCCACAAGTTGGTCAATCCACAAAAGTGGAAAGTAGACTTCAGGCATGCTTACTTCAAGTTTGAATAATTAATGCATGCTCCCCTCATTAGCCTTCCTTACCATCATAAGATTTGCTACCCATTCGGGGTAGAGTGCATTACAAATAAAGTTGTTTACTAAGAACTTATCAACTTCTTCCTTCAACACAGCATTTATCTCTGTCTCCATACCATGTCTTTTACTTCATAGGAACGAATGTTGGGCTGACATTCAGTGCGTGGCATGAAAATTCAGGAAAAGTCCCTAACATATTAGAATGAGTTTACATGAACTCACCATGGTTTTCCCTCAAAAACCCAATTAGCTCCTTCTTCATCCTCAAGTTGAGTTGAGAACCGATTTTCAAATCTTTGTCGGATCATCTACATCCATTTGAATCACATCCATCAGTTCTATCTCTCATGAGCTTGCCTTATCCCCGAAGGTCCACTACTTCAAACTTGTCACTACTAGACCTAAACTGAGGCTTTAGCGGTAGGTGCTATGCAATATGGTTCTTGATGATAAGAGCCTTGTCTGCACCTTCTCCCTTTTATCTACATATTGCTTCCCGTAATTCTATGACTTGGCACTTTCTCCTAGTACTTTGGTCACCTTAGACTACATCAACACCACTATTCATAATGAACTTTGTAATCAAACACCACGGAGCAAGGGCAATTCTCAAAACAATGAGGGTCGGTCGACCCAAAAATGTTCCATAGGCAAAATATCCATCCACCATAATGAATTCTATACCCACGTAGCTCTATAGGGTCTTTCTCCTAGTTAAACCATCAACTTAATGCATCTAATCGAAGATGTTGCCACTTTGATAAAACCATAAAGGCAGGATCTACAACATAATATGTCTTATTCATCCATTTGCATCTCATCGAATGCCCTTTTGATCAGAATGTTCATCAAGCTTTCATGGTCAATTAACACTCTACAAACAGTAGCTATGAAACACCCTGCACCCCTTAGTATACCCAGAAGGATACACTAAAAGGTGTGGTGCATTGTAGGTATAACTAAAACTAGTAGAGACTAGGATTCACAAGACAAAAACTAAATAATAATAATAACAACAACAACACAGCGGAAACAATTATAGTATTTTGCTAAAAATCAAACTCCATAATATAAGATGATAAGAATAAGTCACCAAATACTAAATACATCATATGTCAAAATACCTATACAAGTCTCGTGAAATCAAAAACCATAGTCTCAAATAAATCAGAGTACAACTTTCCCCAAAAAGTGCCAATTACAACAAAGGAAACTAAAAACTGGGAATAAAGAAAAGGAATACATGATAGAATCTCCGCCAAAGAAGTCTCCACGAATCTGCAGTCTACCGTCCTTGTCCCTAATTGCCTATGGGGGAAAATGGGAAAATAGAGGAGTGGGTCAGACTAAAAGTCCGATGAATGATTGTAATCACTAGTATTTTTAAGCAAAGTAAAGGTAATAGGCTTTACAACAGTTCTAGTATTAAAAAGGAAACAAAGGAAATAGAAGGAAAGATAAAGCTGGAAATAAGTACGAATTAACTATTGCTAAATTAATGTGATAGGTTAACTTTGATTGTTTGCACTTGCCTTGATAGCTGTTTTGATTAGGCTGAAATCCAAATTCTACCATTTGATCAGCCTGCTAGCCGATGGTACCTACTCTGGACTAGACACTATATAACTCCCTACACAAAAGGAAATGGTTTCTATGAAAGATACACAGAGTACCTACTAGAGACTAGACGATATATAGTTCCCTACACAGAAGGCAATAGTACCTACGAAAGGCACACATACTAAGCGCTTGGAACTCATAACGATTACTGATCACCCGAATGGAAGTCGCACGCGTAATCGCCACCATGCTCATGTTACCTTTTGTTCCACCTATTAGGTCTTCTTATTACTTCTATCTCCAGCACAAGTGTGCCCCTCATCCCGCTTCAGGATAATGTGAGGCCACCGTGTCCATAGAAAATAGAGGAAATGCTGTTGGTACTAGCCCGTCATCCAAACAATATCTAGTTGTGGCCCTTGTCCATATCCCCATGATTTGAACTTCTACTTATTGACCAATTACTACCATTAATAGCATAATCGTGCCCTCATCTCACTTCAGGCTAATTTGAGACCACCATTTTGTCTAATAGGGAATGCTATTTGGTACAGGTCCTACTTTAATTCTTTGCTTATTAACTTAGATAAATTATTTAAATAAGCCTTTATAATTATTCTAACTATCTATGCTTATTAATTTATCCTAAGTCTTAAAATGAGCCTCATTCTTTCTTTTTTCTTATTATAACCTATGTTATAATCATGCTTATTACTTAACCCAAGCTCTAAGTGTGAAAATAAGCTTCTTTCATCTTTTACTCTTTTTAGTAATAATTCTAAGTTATAACTAGGCCGATTTCTTTAATTTATCCAATTCTAATATTTACATCACAATTTTAGTCTAATTCCATTTTTATTATAGTCTTTACAATTTAAATCTTACCTTCCGTTATTTCAGTATTCTTTTAATTTAATCCAAATTCACGTTTAATCTATTCTAATCCATTCGCGAAGAAGAAGGAGAAACAGAAGAAAACTGAAAATAGAAGAAAATCCAAAGCGTATGAGAAGATGTAAATAAAGCATAAATGGCAGTAAATAATTAATACTGTAATTAACTGTAATTAAATGGAAAAGCTATAATTAACAGAAATTAACTATGAATAATTGAAAAGAATAACTAAAAAGAAATAGACTGAAAATAAATCTAAAACTGAAAATAACTAATAAAAAGGTATTTCCAAAATCGTAGAGAAACTACAACTATTGGAAAATATATTATTTTAAATTGCTTAAAAAATCTATATAATTATAGTCACTCACCTGTGGTCCTAAGCTCTTCCCTTTAGGTCTTCCCGTATCCACTTGGGGTTGTTAAATATTTTAATTTAAAATGATTTTCTCCTTGGAAAATTATTCCGTTTAGGGTCCTTCCTGAAAAGGTGAACCCAATTGGAGAAAATCCTAGAGTGAGAATAAGTGTTAGGCCTAGGTTCTTATTTATAGGGGTAGAAGTGGATCTCAGACCATTAGATTTGGGGATAGAATAGGATGCAACCACGTCATAGGCTGAATAGGAGCCATCAGATGGAAGCATGAAGGGACCAGATTGAACAAAAGAATGAAATTGACGTGTTAAAATCGCACGGCACGAAGGAAAAATTCCTTCGCCTCATAAACGTAGGCGGGTCGACCTACAATTCGACCGCCCATAGTGCCAGGTCGACCTAGGCCTTGGGATGGTCGACCTCTAGGTCAACCTCCCTATATATATATATTCGTTTATCTATTTAATTCCGTATCTTGCTCATATAAGCTCGGTTTCTGACATTCTATATATGGAAATTGACCATAAAATTACTGCAGACACAATGGTACAACTCCCATGGCTCAATTTTGATAATTTCACAAAGTTATTTTATCATTTCATTTATTTATTAATTAATTATTATAGCTAAAATTTCTTGTTGTTACAAGCTAGCTCAATTGTGGTGGTTACAAACATTGGATCGATTGTCGGGGTTTTGATCTAACCAGCATCCCTATTCACGAACAATGATATCGTCATCCATTCTCTTCAACTGCTTCGTGGGAGTACCATCCTCGATCGTGTAGTAAGTCTCTTGCAGAGTATGCTTCAAGGACTCTTATAGCGTTCCATCTCATTCAGACTTTTCCCTACTGTACATGGACCACCAAAAATTATATTAATAATATGTCACATCTAGGTAACCTTGGACCTTCTCTACTAGTCCCCTCCATATCACCTCGAGGCGGCTGTCTCGAGGGTAGATTGTTTCTCTGTCCGTCCTACTTTGGATTCCTTACATACTGTTGTAATTACGTTTTCCCGGTTAGTTCTTCAATCATGTCCTTAAGATGTCTACTCTCATCAGTATTGTTTCCATGTGTCTCATATTATTATTTTCATTTCCATTATTACCATCTTGCTTAACAACTTCATTATTCTTCACCAAACAACTTGGTCCTACCCAACCGCCAACATTCAATCTCTTTTCCATCTCTACCTCTTCCAAGCATATAAACATGTTAGTTTTCTAATAAAAGTCCTTTAGCATGACTGGCTTTTTCATAGTTTACCATTTCTCAAAATCAAAATCACTATCCACTCCGCTAACTAGTGCCATCAGTACTAAGTTACCTTTTAGATTTCTAACTTCAATCACAACTCCATTAAACCTTTTCATATAGCTTTCCAACGACTTCGTTATTACACCCATATTTCCTACATGCTGTCAAAGAAAGCTTGATGTAGCTACCGAGCTGGAAGAACTGCTCTTGCAACAACAAGAGTCGAAACGAAGAAAAGAAACAACAACTAAGCCTAGATGGTGTCGCACCAAGATAACGTGAAGCTTAGGAAAGATACAGGGACTGCACCTATAATATAAGTCAAGCTATGAAGAGGATGTAATGACAAAATCCAAATGATATTGCACCCAGGCTCTGAAGATAGAAACAAAGCCGCACTCTCAATTAAATATAAATTCGACTTTATAATGCTACATTGGAAACAAGAAATTCCTATAAGATATGAAGGATAATCCAAAAATCCTGGCCTAGCAATGTAAAAATGCGGCACATTCTCTTAAGCAATTACATGATAATGGGGATGCACCTCACTCTTGAACTAACAACTAGTAGTGGTAGGTATGCTCCGCGATTTAATATCAAAGGACAATGGGGAAGCACTGCCACCTTGATGTGAGAGGAAAGTGCTACAATCCAACATCGATATCAAATTAATAAAGACTGCGCTGCAATCCTACAAACTCTGACCCAACCCCAAAAGCATAAGGAATGGAACGAGGAAAAATACTGCTCCACTACCAGAGACCAATCCTCACACCACAAAGGCAAACCGAGAAGACCCAACCTCATCTCTAAAATCATGAAACCCGATTCAAAGACAAAAGCGAGGGCTTAGTCCTATCATGATTGAGAGCATATTAGAGCAAAATTATGTAAGGCAACCACCTTTGAAGATGACAACTCGATCTCTCCTATAAAGCAATGAGGCCCAACTCCATCTATCCCCACATTATTATATGTTAACATCATAGAATAGATGGCATAGTACACCTTTAGAAATGTCAGTGTGATGCTAATGCAATGTAGCTCACAACATTCAACGAAGTAAGGCGGAGTCCTAAATTATTGATGAATGTGTGAGCTCTGCCTGAAAAGAAGGGCAGCACCCCATAACAATGCCATCTACCTATGGAGGCATAAATATAAGCAGGCATGGGGAAGAATCCAAAACATACAAGCCACTCAAAACATTAAATTTTCCCGCATTAATTTCAAACATTCACGCTGCTATTTAAAGTTTCCAGCCTGAAGTCTGAAATTCAATCGCTCAAAATACAGTTTCTCACTAAGGACAGGTCACCAATCCATGCGCATCAAATAAATGAGATAGATGGATAAAACATGACATGATCCAAATGTGGAAACTAAAGGAGCGAAAGAAGGATAATTGATGATCCACGTTTATCTTTGTACTATAAGTAGAAAATGCACTGTAGTACAAAGGGGGATTTTTACTTTACCCTTTTTAGGCACATAAAACAAAATTTCTATACACTCTGCCATTATTTGTTTGTAGGAAGAATATAAAAGGACGAAAGTGATATTTTTTCCCGTGGATGTAGGATTTCCTACCTCCAAACCATGTAAATTCTCTATGTTCATCTACTATTTCTAGTACTTAATTTTGCAGCTTTATTTTTTTTCGTCAGCCCAAATACCTAGGTAACTAACTGTTTTCGTATATTTTTAGCATTTCACACTTTATAATATTGTATGCAAGAAAAGTAATATAATTACTCCTCTTTAAGGCAAAGTTAATATTACATAATTTTGTTAATTCAGAAAGCACCCAGCATCATGGTTACTTTATAAGAAATACTTGGATGTTCGTTAGATGAAAAATCTCTCTAACATCCATCATTCCTTGTTGAATGCTACTGAATGAAATTGCTTCATTGGACTGCATATGGTGAACACTATACTAAATCAAGAACTTGGTCGCCAACTAGTCATGCGACCTTATAGATCCTGACTCCATCCTATGGAACCACATCGTTGTTAAACTTTCTAATAATGAAAAACTTCTACATTTTACATGATCAACAGCCCTTGTCTCATTCACGTGCCAATAGTTCCTAAGAAAATGTTGAATAAGGTTCATTAGTCCATTATATAGCAACATAGATGGCATGGAAAATTTCCTTGGGTACTCAACTGCCTTTATCTTTGCAGTTAACAGATCCCAACTAGAAGTGTAGCTCGGTTATCCTCTTGGTTTTCTTTCTAAAGTAATCTCCAACTTGCTTCATTGGTCATATCATCAATACCTTCATTTCGTCCTTGACTATGGTTATCAGATGCGCCACCATGTGCTTGGCTCTATGAATGACTTTTTGCTGTCATTGCCCAAGTATTCATGGCTAGTAGACGAATGCCTAGGTCTCCTTATCTTTAGGGAATCTGCTCATCTTGACCTCTTATGTTGTCGATCATGACTGCATCCCCAAGATCAAATCCACTGTAAGAATGTGTGTGTGTATAAAAACTAATATTCGTTAATAAATTTATTTTTCACAATCTTATTTTTTTTCTTCTCTTCTACTTTTCCATACATTAGCACCTAAATAGTTTTATATACATTGTGAATGAAGTTTCATAAGATAGCTAAAACTGTATTTATGAAATGAATCGACGTAGCATATTCATCATTGTGAAACATCAATCCATGTTTACTATTATTATTTAATCTCTATTTATGTATCTTTAGTAATTAAGATAGTACCAAATAACTTTTTGATATAGGTACATACAAATATTTAATTTCGAATATGGATGTGAATATAACAGTTGTTAGGTGTGGCTCACATTGTGGGTGCGTGGATTGGATGAATAGGTCCCACTTCGTTAGAAATATGGCATCTAATGTGATATATATATATATATGAGATTGGTGGCAAGTAGCATTGGGAATTTCTTTTGTCATAATCAAGTGTTGTCAAGACCAAATATATGCTCGTTGAGAGGGATGTGCGGATATTCAATCGGAACACTAATACATCGAAAACTTTGTTAGGTGGCTCATCATATAGAATAAAGCGCATGTACATAGAGGATGCAATGGAGTGCTGAAACTTAACTGGTACTAAAGCTAATGGTTCGAGGGATCATAAGATGATGTGAGAATGACCGAAGTAGGACTACTAAAGGCTTGTGCAAAGAATGACTCGTCAAGGTGGAGACTTGGTTAAGCAACATGCTACCTTGTTGGAAAGAGGACTCAGGGATACTCAATCTCGTTTACTATGTTAAGGACTTAGTATCTTTAAGATGAATTCAGTGGAATACTCACCTTAAGGTGAAAATTTGGTGAAGCAGACAACTATAGAAAATGGACTCTTGGAAGTAGCCTGGCCCAACTATAGAGCCTCTTTAGTATGCTCCAAAAAAGGCTTGAGGAAATGCTCGCCAAGGTGGAGATTGATATGTGTGGGTCACATTGTGGGTGCGTGGATTGGATGGATAAGTCTCACATCAGAAGAAATATGGCTTATAGCTTTGTATATACATGAGATTGGTGATATGTAACATTGGGAATTTCTTTTGTTACAACCAAGTGTTGCTGCGACCAAGAATATGCTCGCTGAAAGGCAATGTATGGATGGTCAATCGGGATTCCGGCACATTGGAAGTTTTGTTAGTTAGCCCTATCACAAAGATGAAGTGTGCGTACATGGAGGATGCACTGGTGTTTTGAAACATAAGAAAGAATTAATTATACAGTATTTTTAGATCAAAGAAGAAGGCACAATGGTCACATCGATGTAGATGGCATGTCGTTTGGAGAAGTAGTGATGGTGTGCGATGAAGAGAGAAAAGAGAAGAAAAGTCAATAGAAGCTTATAGCAAGCTACGTGCTTCCAATTGACTAATGGAAGCCATTGGTTGTCTAGAAATCATTTCCAGTCGAGTGGCGGAACCACCATTCAACTGTCTTTTTGGTACTTTTTGACCCGAGCACACTTCTGGGCACAGAGTCGGTTGGAAATATTTTCTACTCGACTGCTAAAGATTTCCAGTCAGCAAGATTGGTTTTTTCAAGAGAAATTTGTGCTTGAGTTTCTGGGGGTAATTTCATCTTTTTCAGGTGTTTTGGGCTTTTCGCTTTAGATTTCTTTTGAGCTTTTGTTCAGTCGATAAGAATTATATCGGTGCATTATAAACAAACCTATCTAGAGTTTGTTGTTTATATCTAGAATGCAACCATAAAAAAGAGTATTTTATTGGCATCTTCTTCTCTAGGGTTATCCTCAATTATCTTGCATAGTGGAACCATAATAAATCCGATGTCTTTACTTTTTCGGTTTATGCATCTGTAATGGATTTAGGATATTGGGTTTCTGTTTTTTCTACCTCATCACTAACATGATCCATAATTGTCATTTCCACTTCATTTAGGGTGCGATCGATTGAATTTTCCCCAATAGTTTGGTATCTGAGCTACTTGGTTATTAACTATAGGTGTTAGATATCATGGTAGGAGATAAAGCCACCCCAGTTGTAAGAACCTATGTCATAGGATCTTATGTAGCATTAGGACCTCAATTTGTAAAAGAAAAGTGGAACAGGGATAATGACTTCGTAAAGTGGCAATGGAAGATGAAATCTATTCCAAGGAGAAATAGGGCTCATCATGTAGTATTTGGTACTGAGAAATTGCCCATTGATATTTTTACCATGGAGAAGAAGGAGATAAAAATAGGCTTTTACTACTCTACAGCCTATGTTGGAAGAAAAAGTTACCTCAGAGATTAGTAGTGAAACCACAGATATATGAATTTAGGTCATGCTTGAGAATCTCTACTTGAAGAAATTTCCTACAAATGTCAGATTTTCATGAAGACATTTTTCACTATAAAGATGAGAGAAGGTACTTCAGTTAAGGCACATTTGAGTTTCTTTGATTATCTTTTGATAAAGATGAAGACTGTGAATTTAAAGGTAGATGAAGAACAAAAGGTGATGGTACCTTTGGTTTCCTTTCGGAGTGATACACAAGTTTCGTTAATATTCAAAAATGACATAGCCGTTAATATAGGTCGGAATGTGAGGTCAGTAGCATTACACAATAGAAGTATCCCCACCGCAAGGGGCTACCAGCAGTTGTGTATACATTATACTGATATGGGACATATCCAATTGTAGGACCCGTGGGATTATACATTCGTGTATAGGTGAAGGTAATATATGAAAGTAGGATGGTTTTCCTTGGTCGAAGTGTCAAAAGGCCAAGTAGAGTCCGCTTTAACCTTTTAGGGGTACGTGTTAAGTAAACAAATGAACATTTCCTTGATTGCATTAGGCGATCTAAATGGGATGGTTATCGTAAGCCAGACGCTACGACAGCGAGGTTGGTACCATATATATGAGGAGTAGGAGCTGTTTACATAGGTCGAGATCGTCATCGGTCTTGAGTGGTCAGCGGAAAGAAAAGGGATAAGCCTAAACATGCTACAACTCCTACTAGTGTATGTCACGTTTAGGACATGCAAGGCTAAATAACCCTTAGTGGAGTCGTTGAAAATGAGATAGAATAGGGTTGAATAGTAGTAATGTCGTTATTAGGTACTAAGGGAGTTCCTTAGTATGAACGGCGGCGAAGACACGATATTGCATTGACGATGGATCCTGATGAGGTGTAGAGTTAAGGATACTAGAGGGGAAAGTATCTTGGTCCAAAGGATCATGTGGTACTTATATATACACCTATACATATATGTAAAGACCCAAAAGTTGGCCTTCGAAAATCGACACCCGTACTTTACATCGTACTCGAATGCCGTAGATTCAAATGCCAAATCTGGTTCTCTGGAGCTTATAACACAGTTAAGTAAATAACACAGCGGAATAAAAAGAATAATACATTGATATACATTATCTGATACAACAGAGTGATACAATGAATATCAATATAAATCAGAGATATGATACAAAAAATAGCAGCGGAAAAGAAAAAATAGATAACTAACATCAGCAGCGGAACAAATAACTCTAAGATAGTCTTCAAGAGAGAACTCCAGCAGTAGCTCGAACTCCCAATAACGATACACCAAGAATAAGCAAGTGCAGTCCGATCCAAAGACTGAACTAGCTCCAGAAAATCTACTGAACCTGACTATCTGAAAAACCCAACTCTAGACTGCTCGTGTAGAAAATTATGCGCACCCAGAGTTTAGGAAATGAACAATAAACTCCGAGTCAGTCGTGGGACTGGTGTGAGCAACAAAAACAGTTTATCTTTAAACAACACAAAAGAATTTAAACATTGAAAACCGCAATGCTTTTGGAAAATGAAACTACCATAAGACCTCTCACCACACACACAATGCAAACGCAGACTTGGAGGAGATTTCTTCTTATGTTAGTCAAAGATGCTTACTACGCAAAATCAAATCATTTTTGATATTATTATTAGTGCATAGTGTAGAAAACATTTCGAAAGTAGAATATAAATCTTAGCCAGCATAGACATTTCGAACTATGCCTACTATAGCTACCATCCAAACAGTGGGGCACCACCATAAGTGAATGATAGGTTCTACAACTAAAACCGTACAAGTCTCGTATTGGAGTTTGGATTTCCAACAAATGGTCAGGCCAAGGAACTTCCCATTGCCACATGGAAACGCCTCTGGAATGACGTCCCGAGAACCTAATCGGATCTCTGCCAACACAAGGTCGGGTTACCTCTGCAAAAATAGGTAACTACTGACACGCGTATGCCATCCCCCGATCGTAACCGATCTTCCCGAGGATCCTCGATTTCCAACAACCACATCAGAATAATAATGCAGTAACCACATAGGTTAAGTATCTGGGCTCCATACCATGATACCACCTCTATCCAGAAAGAAATGACATACACTAAGGGGCGCTACTCCCTAGAACCTTGCTGCATCTTTCCTGTTTTGACCATTTCCGGGGTGTGAGGTTCGACGAAGTCTCGTCCACAAAGCTACGCTTTGTTCACAAAGCCATGCTTCGGGTCAAACAAATGATAAAAGAAATGATCACAAAGATATAAGATCAAATAAATGATCATATCGCAAATGATCAAACACTGATCATCACACAGCAACACTCAGCATGCCACATTACCAAATTGGGATATATCGCTAATAACTTCAACTACATAACCTCTGAGCTCGTATGTCTCAGAGAAGGGTGTTAAGCTAAGAGAATAAATTCTCCGCCACCAACAAAAATGTATTTGAAAGAAATCGGCTTTATATCTCAAAGCGTAATGTCAGACATGTAACCATACAAGTCTGTTCCGGGTTCGAACAGAACCGAAGGCACTTCTTACGAAGCCCTTGCAATTCCGGGTATTCACAATCCCGTCCGGACTTCCCATCACAAAGGGTGATAAAATCTCTATACCGGGGACCAGTCGGTGCAGAGACATTCGACGAGTTGTCCTTTCGTTTTCGTGAATATCCGGTCTTCAACACCGGTCTTCAAATGCTATCCATATACGACGTATCATTATTCGGAATGGGTTATATGACACAAATGTCTTTTCCCGGCTAACCCGAATAATGAGCGCAATCTTTAAAAACAGATGGATATTGGGATTTCAATTAAGTCACAACTTATTACCCAAAATATTTTCTTCAAATGGTTTAAACCAATTACCATTTCAAATCTTTAAACAAAAAGATTTATTTCACAAAGTTAACCCCATTCACAAAGATACATTCATAGATTTCAAAACAACTTCTGTTTCAATTGGATTAACTCGTTAAATCTTTAAATTAAAGATTCAACTTATAGCTTTCAAAACAATTTCATTTCGAATGGTTTAAACAAATCATCATTTTAAATCTGTTAAAAATAAACAGATTCAATTCATAGCTTTCAAAAAGAATTCATTTATAACTTGGAAAACCACCTTTCAATTCATACTTGAAATTCCTTTAAATTGGAATTTCATTTCTTATATATACGAAAGCTTTTATCATTTGAAAACAAACAGTTTTCGTTTAAGAAAAATCCAATTTTATTTGCACGGGTTAAAGTCCTTGAATTATATTCACATTCCAAAATCAATGCTTTTAAAATAGTTTAACCCATATATAACGGGTATAACATCTTTAATCCCTAGTTTCAAATTATAGAATTCGATTTCAAATCTTGAATTTAAGTTTTAAATCAAATTATTTAAACTTCCAAAACTTCATCAAGTTATTCAAAATTAAATTTCATCTTTGAAATTCCATTTCAAAAGCTTTTCGCATTTAAACCGAAATTTCCAATTTCAAAATCAATTAAAATTAAGAATTTCAATTTCAAATACATCAAATTTAAATTATCTATGACTTAACCGATTTCCACGTGAAATCCATATTTGTGTGTGTATGGTGTAGTCCAGGGGTTTTAACACACAATAGTGCAACATCAATCATCATAGATATATCGATAAGCGGTATAATCGATAACGCTTATCTTCATTCACAGATTCATAGATAAAATAAATTTATCAGTCACAAAGATTCACAATTATAATTCGATGTGGGTTTCGGATAACCAACTGAAATCCGACTCCCTGTCGCATCGAAATTCAAGTGCCGTTTTACGGGTCAAGGGTTTCATATTTTCATAACAATTATATATACATCACAGATTAGTAAATTACAGATCATAACATAATCAGGACATATCACAAAGTATCACAATCAGGGATATCAAACAATCAAATCAATAAAACCCAAATATTCATAAGTAAGATCAATGAATTTATCTGATTAATTTTAAATCAGATTTATTACTTATGAATAAATTTACTAATCCTGGTTGATTAACAAATTACAGATCATTTTGATTACTTATTCTTTATTCATTTATTAATTAACCATCAATAATTAATTTTCCTTTAATTATAATTCACCAACCTTTAATTATTTAAATAACTAACCTTTAATTATTTAATTCACTATTTAATTAATTATCTTCAATTAATAAATTAACCCTTAATTAATTACCATTTCATTAATTATCCTTAATTATAAATTAATTAGTTTTAAATTTATAATTATTGATCTTTAGTTAATTATAAATCATTAATCAATATAAATTAACTTAACTTTTAAGTTAATAATTTTAAAACATTAGATCAACTTCTTAATTACTTAATTAAGTTTTATTTAAAATAAACCCCTTTCAAATATTAGTTTAAAACATTTTAATTTAAACTTAATTAACTTTAGAAATATTGTTATTTTAAAACCTTTCAACACAATTTCATATTTGTACTTAACAACAATCATTTTTTTAAGAAAAATAAGTTTACAAATTAAATTGACTTAAATTTGTTCAAGTTGTAAAAACTGGAAATTAAAAACCCGAGACCTGCTTCGGGTATTCCCCGAGAAAAATACCCACTTACTTCGAGTTTTTGTTGAAAGTTTACCCGAGTGCCCAGATTTAAATTTTAAAAAATCTTCTATGTATTTTCGACCCGAGCCTCTCCTGTTTACTCCGAGTAAATCAACATCCTCCCCGAGATCGACTTCGAGATAAATTCAAATTTTCCCCGAGCCAATCTTCTTCCCCAACTCTTCAAACTCCCAGTGCACACGAACGTGCACGGTGCACCTACCCAAACGCTTCCGGCCACCAACGATCGACGTGATCGTCGCCGATGATCGCTCGATCATACGCGAGCGATAAAATGGACCCAGATTCATTAATTAATTCGTGATTCAAAATTTGACCATAGCTTCGAAAGAGAACTGAAACAACTCAACTAACCCAGTCACCAAACTCGCCCTCGAACTCACCGCCTCGACCACCTGAAGACCCCTAACTCCGGCCAATGGTTCGTCATCCACCCAGCCTTCATTTCCCAAACCCACGCGCCGCTCGATCAACCATAGGGGATGAACGAATCAAATTAACAACGGTGGCCAAAACTAGGTTTCTGGAAAGGAATCGCTCGCCGCTGCCGCCACGCTGGCCTTCCGACCACCCCGATATTTTTTCCCGATACCCCTTAAGCTCCTCTACCTCCTCGAGAAACTCCGGCCATCCTAGTGCCTCCGACCACCCCAGTTTGCCCCAAAACCGTTTTCCGTTTGTCGACGAACTGCTCTTGAACCACATGCTCAAAAATCATCAAACATGCTTTAAAAATCCTATCTTCCAGTTAGGATTCAAGTTATATAATTATTTTTGTGAATCGTTAAACTCAAATTTGATCAACACTTGGATTTTCTCTGTAAAAACAAATTTATTTATACTGCATATACTTTTGTTTCCTTGAACTATTTTTAAGTTATAATTCACACTTAAATACTCATGTTTTGTTTAGAAATCAAAGTCTAATAATCGATGGATAAAGAGAAATGATTTAAATTGAAACAAGAACTGGGCATGAAATTTAGAACAGAAATTTCCTACAGGCATTCAAAATCATACATGCATCACACATCACGAATACACAGGGAATTTCCAACATATATACACAAATACAACTTATTTTGGCGTAAATCAAACTAACCAGATTTATCTTTAAGGTTTAAAAAGAGTTGCTCACCTTGATTTCTGGAAATGGACAGAGACAGTGAGGCCTGATTGTTGAAGTTTGAGTTGCCTCAAGTTAAAACAGTTTGATTTCATCCTATTTGTTGATGATGATCTGCTTTAAGTTTGAAGCAGCCTTTGAATTCTTGCTAGAATCTTTTCTGGTTTGATTTGTTATAAGATTGAAGTTTTTTTTTTGTTTAAGTTTGAAAATATATTCACTTCAGGTTTGCATAGCTTATGGACGAACTGATGACCATATATGGAAAAGAAGCTTGCAGTGATGTTTATATTTTATACAAGGTGATAATGTGGTTTGTACATCGGGATATATTTTTCTTCTCTAGTACTAATATGGCCAGAGATTTTTATGAAGTTTGGGGGCTGAAAGCATTTGCGAACAGGCTTTGTTTTGTGCTAGGATGGAAAGCATTAAATGCTAATGTACCAGATGTCTTCCTTGCTTATCTTAGTTGTACAAAAGATGTTTTTATTTTTATCTTCTCTTTTTATATTGCCTGACCTTGCTTTGTTTCGGCTCTTCATTTTGTTGAAGTTGCTTACTTTCTTTATTTATATACTTTAGCTTGTACTCCATATACATGTGTTTGTCAGGTCTTGTTCTCTTGCTTTAACTTATGCTATGTTTACAAATGTTAAAGTTATGTTGTATATACACTTGTGTTTTTATACTTTGTTTCTTGTTGTTTGATTATTGTAGTGTAATCACTTTATTATTATCACTTATTATTATTATTAAACCATTTAAACTTAGATTTAAACTCGAATTCAATATACATATATATTAATTAAAATCCCTAATTTACTCATATATCATATATACATATATATCCACATATATGTACAATATTCTTAAATTTAAATGATTTATATTAAATTTATTACGATCGGGGAAACTCGCAATCAATTATTATTTTTAAATTTTTAAATTTTTATTCAAAAATTCAATAAATTATCGATTTAAATAAATTTAAATCTGGGGTCGTTACAATATATGTATGTAGTTATTGAATACCTTGAGTAGGTAGAGTGTATCGTACACGTACATGAAGTCAAGACGGCTAAGTTAAAATAGTGGACATAATACGCAATGGATGACAATCGGCATAAACTGGTATTCCGTATAACGTATGTTACTTACCAGTCATCGAAACTTTTGTCCTGACCCTTCCTCAATACAACCCACAAGATAAATTTAGAAGGATAGGTACTGGCATAATGCACGAATGATGGAAAGTTAGATTTCCTTACGGATGCTCGGGACTAACAAGGGCACTAGATACTATAGAAATCAGTCTTGGTCAGTAAATATATGTTTTAGTATATATTATACTTTCATTGTAAGTTCTCATCGATAGTGCTTTGATATACTTTTTTTATTTACAGGATACCAACACCAACGATCTATGGGTTCTCAATTTAGCAGAAATTCGGGCCCATTAAGGTGCTGGTTGTTACAATTAGTATCCAAGCTTAGGTGAATCGATCTTAGGAATTATGATACATGTAGTGAACGTGTTTGTATTTTTACTAGTTATATATATATATATATATTATACGTAAAACTCTACAAATTTCGACTATAAAAGTAGTTGCAACTATATTTTGAAAAGATGAACAATGCGACCATAAGTTGGAACAAGAGATGAAGCTGAAGATATACACCTATCCCGTTTACCCTTTGGACAGTAGGTCATACTAGAAGGCATTTACTTAAGAAGAGCATGGATTCGACATATGGAAGAGTCCTTGAAGTTGGATAATACTTGACTCCCTTGTAGAGCACATATTGCCCTATGGTTGCAGATCCCCGTAGGATTGCCTATTGATAATGTACATTAGGTCCAAATAAAAAGTAAATGAAGAATCTATATGTTGTTTATATCCAAAAGTAAGAACTGAGCTAGTTTCCAGAAGGAGGTTATTAGTAATCACTCTAAGATGATAGCTAGATTTTTAATGTATTCTGAAGAAAGATAAGTCAAAAAGTAAGTGGAAAAGATGAAAAGTCCAAAAGAAGGTACAAATAAAGTCCACTCTGAGTACAACCCCATATAAAAGAATTAAAATTAAAAGGTTTGGGGAAAATATATAAATAATATATATGAAATGATTTTCAAGCGATTTTATTTAAAAATGGAAAACTCTAATTTTGAAAAGAAGTAAATATTAAATTATCTACAAATTAGAATATCTTTTTATATTTTATATAAATAATAATTTCTAAAAGAAATTAAAGTTTGTTTAGATCGAAAATTTCAGTTAAAATGAGTTCTAATACAGAGATATTTCTTTTGAAATAAAAAGAAAACAAAACGTATGTTGCTCAATGATTTTTATGATTTCATAAATTTGAAGTTTTAAAAATTCTTTTCAAGGGGTTAGAAATAGAAGGTCCTTATGCCTTAAAAGCTGAATTTCATAACAAACTCGTATGCTACTATTGTGCCAGAATAAAAAAGAATTTTTGAAATTTAATATTAATTGCAAGGATTATGTAACAACCCAAAATTTAAGCTATAATAATTGATTAAAAAATTAATTAAACAATAAAATAAGTATGTGAAATTGTCAGAATCGAACCACGAAAGTTGCACCATTGGGTCCGTGGTAATTTTCTGATTAATTTCCATATATAACTTGTCGAAATCCAAGCTAGTATGGAGAAGTTACGAGAGAAACAAGAAATCAGAATTAAATAAACAAAATAAGAAGAAAAAAAATATAACAAGACCCATAGGGGTCGACCCTTGGTACGATCGGGTCGAAAACCAATATACTTAGGTCGACCACCTTATTTCCTGGACGCTATTTCGTCCAAGTACGAGCCGAACACCTTAAAATTTGATTTTTGGTTAATCTTGTGCGTTCGTAGCTGCATACGACGGTTCCTAGTGAGCCTATGACGTGGTTGCACCAGATTTAATCTTCAAATCCGACGGCTTGAGATCTCTAAGCCACACTATAACTAGAACCTTAGGCCTAGCTATTTTTTTCATTCAAATTTTCTCCCAATTGGATTCATTGCCTGAGGCTGAACCCTAAATAGAAAAAATTTCTACGGAGGAAAAATTTTTGATAAAAATATTCTACACCCTAAAAGTGGATACAGGAAGGCCCAGGACTAGAGCTAAGGACCACAAGTGAGTGTTTTATAATTATTTTAGATTTGTAAGCAATTAAAAATGATAGGGTTCTCAATAGTTGTAGTTTTTCTACAATTTTGAGACAGTTTTTATGTAAGTTTATTTACAGTCATTTTTTAAGTAAATTTCAGAAGTTCTTTTCAGTCTATTTTTATTCAGCTATTTTATTCAGTTATTCACAGTTATTTGTAGTTATTTACAGTTATTTACATCTGTTTTAAGTTAGAATTTAGCCTGTAAATGTTAGTTTCTTTTTATAGAGATTTAATCCTTTTTGACGCGAATAAAATATTAAAAAGAGAATAATTCACAAATATAGATTAAAATAAAGTAACACTAAATTTACAAAAATCATATGTAAAATGAGAAAAACTGAAATAAAAATGGAGATGGACTGAAATAGGAAAATTTAAGATATTTGCAAGCATAATTATAACAAGTGGTTATAACTAAAAAGAGAAAATAGGAGAGTAATAGTTGCAAGAACAATTATAACATGCAGGTTATAAATAGAAGAAGAGATAACATAAGAGGCTTATTTTAAAACTTAGATATTGGATTATGTTAATAAGCAAATATTGATGTAGGGCCCGTACCGACAGCATTCCCTTTCAGGTCTAGGACTGATGGTTTTACACGTAGGTGAGGCTGGGACACGCTTATGCTGATTAGGGTAAATAAGTAGCCAATAGATAGAGGCTCAAATCTGGGGATTTTGGCAAGGGGCACAAAGCTAGAAGATTTGTTTGTTAGAACCAGTACCGGCAGCATTCCCTTTCAGGTTGAGGACTGATGGTCTCACACGTAGGTGAGGCAGGGCACGCTTATGCTGATTAGGGTAAATAAAGGGTCAAATAGGGGGGCGACAGTTAGTGTGTACCGGCGATGACCGAGCATGTGGCATCGATTAGGGTAAATAATTCGCTACTGCATCCTAAGCGCTAAAGAGGTGTCTTTTGCTATGACCAACAGGATTGGTTCACAGTGGCACAACAGGGATAGGAAAGGCCGATCAATGGGTAGGATTAGGATTTCAGCCTAATCAAGTTAGTAGTTGAGGTAGGATTAAGATTTCAGCCTAATCATAGTAGTTTAAGACAAGTGCAAATAATCAAAGCAAATAGTCAAACAGAATTAGAAACAGTATTTTATCCGAATTTTATCTTTTTTGTATTTTCCATTCAAGCTAGAACTATTGCTTAGTCTATTATCTTTATCTTGCTTAGAAATGCTAGTAATTACTTTCACTCACTAAACTTATTGTCTGACCCACTCCTCTATCTTTCCTTTTCCCCCAATAGGGTGCTTGGAGATTCATTTCCGGACTTTTCTCATTTCAGATGTATTATTCTGGTTTTCATCCTTTTCGTTTGGCTTATGATGGATTGGCACTCGTGATAGGTATTATTATTGTTGTTACTTTTACTCTGATTATGTGAGACTGAGATGTATTTTCATAAGACATGAGAGATTTTGAGTTTTTGAGACATGTTGTGTTTTGATGACTTATTTTGAGATGAAGATTAATTCTGAATGATAAGTTATTATTTAAATGTTTTCTGCTGCTTTTACTTATTTGTCTTGTGAATCTTAGTCTCTGTGATGCTTTAGCTATACCTATAATGCACCACACCCTTTGGTGTGCCTTTTTACGAATAATAAGGGGGGTGTGGGGTGTTTCAGATTGGTTAGGAGTAACTATAGGTGTTAGCCCATTTACTAAATCACAATTGCATCGGATGTTGTTTTGAAACTTTTTTAAAATAAATACTTTGGAAGTTTTGTTTTGAAATTTGGTTTGTAAATGTAAAATATTTTTATAAAAAGTTTTGAAAAAATAGTATTATTTTAAAGAGGAAATTTTTTTATTTTTGGAATGTCACATGCTTAGCATAGGGAAAAGTCGACGGGTTAGCAAAAATGAATTTTACTGTGCAGCAGAAGTGGCAGTAAAATAAAAGGCAGCTAGTAGCGAGGTAAAAAGCTGTTTTAGCTTTGGGTTCTTGTCGATAGGTGAACAAAACTTGTTTCGAAATAGTATTGTTTGAAAATTTTAAAAATAAATTTCCATAGGTTGATTATACTTAGAAAAGTTGGAAAATAATCTGGGAAAAAGGAGAAGGTTCCAAAGTACAGTGGAATGGGTACACTAGAGAAGGATGGAATTATAGAATTCTTCATCCGAACCCTTTTTTCGACATAAGAATTTAGGTTTAGAAAACTGGATTTTCAAATTTTTGGAAGTTATGTTCAGGGATTTTAGATGGTAGAGATTGGATGCAAAATTGGTTGAACTATACTTCTTTCGTAAAGATGTGGGAAAATTTGTGCGCAAAAAAACAAAGATTTTGATTTTCAAAACTTGCATACATATAGAACTGCTAACATATATAGGATGTTTGCACCAAAGTTTAAAAATTGTTTTAAATAACGGATTTATATATGAGGCACTAATTTAGTATTATTCTACATACATGTCATATATGTTATGATACACCATGTACTTGTACAAGATTGGCAGCAAAATTAGATGCAAACTAATTGGTTGGATGGCTTAAATCGATTATGCGCTAAGTTACATGATTCAGTCCTTGAGGAATTTCGAAGATGAAATTCTTTAAAGGGCCAAGAATGTAACACCACTTATATTGAATGATAATTAATTAAAAAGAAATTAATTTAAAATTTAATAAAGCCGAAAATGGAAATTTCACCAATGTAAGAATTTGGCTACAAAACTTACACCGTTGTGTTCGGATCGATTTTCTTATCAATTTTCATATATAAAGTTTTGTAATCGGAGTTCAAATGAGAAGGTTATTAACAATTGAAGATTCTAAGTTGGAAACAATTATATATGTAATTAAGAAAATAAAAATAATTAATTTATGTTAATTAACGTTAACATTTACTTAACGACTAAACAGGATTAGCGTTATATTAGGTCGTTAGAAACAATATAAAATAAATAAAATAACATGTGATAGGAAACAAATTAATGTCTAACATAAATAGGCAACCGATCGACCCCTCATTGGGACCGGTCGACCACTAGCGGCCGATCGGTGCATCAAAGCGGTCGACCGCTTGTAGGCTGGTGGCTATGAGTTGAACCTAGGCCGAACGACCCGGGTTTAATATAATCTAATCTAATGGCTGGCATTGATTCGAACCCCCATAAATACAGACCTAGACCCTCACTATACTCCTTATATTTTCTGAAGCAACGACGAAGCTCTGGCGTTTTATCTTCTGCTCAAATTCTAAAATCTATACAAGATATGGTCTATATATATATAAATAGAGAATAGCGAAGTACAATAGTACAAGAAGAATATTATCGAATCAAAGCATCAACCAAGGTAAATTGTAAATCTAAACTCAAATCTATATTAAATTCAAATCTCTTCTTGGATCTAAATTTTAATAAATATGTATATGCTTGTAGTACATAATTACATCGAGAGAAAATTGGGGTCAAATAGGAATAACGGGATTTAGATCTAGAGATTTGGAATCTTAAAGGTGAGTGGAAAATTATATATTTTTATATAATATTGGATTTATATCATTGTAAATATGTTCCTTATATGCTTAAATATAATTTTGAGTTGTAGGCTTAAATATATACATGTAATGAATTTGAAAACCATGCCTACATATTCTGTGAGTTGTTAACTTTGGTTAAACACTATATATACTTGAATCTGGAAAGTAAGGGTGAAAATAGTCCCTAAGTTTATATTATTGTAGAATAATTCCAGGTTGGTTGGTTGAATGATAGATGCTAGTAAACATAAATTCGAGGTTATCATAAATTGAATTGGAATTTAAATAGTATTTTAATTCACTAGAATGCAGTGTGTTGCAATGCAAATTTCTATAAATTATCCAGTTTTGTAAATATGAACGAAAGTGTACCATTTGAAATAACAAGGAATTTGCCTAAAATAAAAAGATGCATACAATAGGGATTTTTACCATATTTTGAACCATCTATTTCAGTAAAAACAGAAAATATAATTCCTCATAATTACAAATGTAACACAAAGTTCTCTTTTAGATAATTTACGGAAAATTACAATGTTAACGTTTTCCTTTGGAAAGATGTAATTCCAACGTATTAAAACTCAGAAATCCCTAAGTATAAACCAAAGTATCTTATGTAGAGATAATAACAATAATTCAATTATAAATCTAATATATGCGATAAGTTAGAAAATGGAATAATAAGCGTGAAATATATGTAAAGCAATGAAACGAGTAATTAAGAAGATTTAGTAACCAAAAATACGTAGCTAACAGTGGGAAAAAGACAATAGGCTATATTTAATAGTGTTAAGTGGAAGTTAAGAAATAGAAGATATTTAAGCTATAAAAATTATAAGTAAGTGGTAAATGACATTAAACGACGTTAATGAAACAAGAAGCAAGTTGCGTAAAAGGTACTCAATATTAACGGTTAAACATAGGAGGCATAGTAAATAAATAAATAAGTAAGTATAGCGCAAGTACGTATTTAAGGCATGAGTGAATTATTAAATCTAGTCAATAACTTAGATTAGTTAAAAATGACATAGTCCTTAATATGGATTGGAATGCGAGGTCAGTAGTGTTACACAATAGAAGTTTATCCAACGCAAGGGGCTAATAGTAGTTGTGTATACATTATACTGATGTGAGATATATTCAACTATAGGACCCGTAGGATTATACGTTTCACATATAGGTGAAGGTAATATACCAAAGTAGGATGGTCAATGCCTTAAACAGATTACACCTCTTACTAGTGTAGGTCACGTTTAGGACATGCACCACCTCACAGTTACTTATTATTTGTTTATTGCTAGGAGGCAATGCTAGATAATCCTTAATGGAGGTCTTTCAAAACGAGATAGAATACAGCTAAATAGTGGTAATGCCATTATTTAGCACTGTAGAAGTTTCTTGGTATGCACGGCAGCGAAGATGTGATACTACGTTGACGATGGATCCTAATGAGGTGTAGAGATATGGATACTAGCGGGGAAAGTATCATAGTCCAAAGGGGGACTTTGGTACTTACACACACAGATATATATATATATATATATGTAGTTATTGAATACCTCAAGTGGGTGGAGCGTATCGTACGTGTACATCAAGTCAAGATGACTAAGTTAAAATATTGGACATAACACGTAACAGAAGACAATCGGCATAAACTAGTGTTATGTATAAAGTATGTAATTTACCAGTCATCAGAACTTTTGTTCTAGCCCTTCCTCATTAAAACCCATAGGATAAATTTAGAAGAACAGGTATTGATACAGGGAGGGAACGGTGGACAATCAAATTTCCTTATGCATGCTTGGCATTGACAAGGGCATTAGATACTAGAGATATCAGCCTTAATCAGTAAATATATGTTTTATTATATGTTATACTTTTATTGTGAGTTCTTATCGATAGGGATTTGATATGCTTTTGTTTATTTAAAGGATACCAACACCAATGATTTATACCCTAATGGACTTTGGTTTTCGATTTAGCAAAAATTCATACTCACTAAGGTGCTGGTTGTTACATATATATTATACAAGTTAAATAAATTATTAAAGTTATAAGTAACTTAAAACTTATATAACTATATATGTATAAGCCTAAGTGGAACTGAATAAACGAAAATTACATTTTTGGAATAAGTACATGTGTAAAGTATGCATACCATAATTTTAGCTGTGTTGGACACCTAAATCACAAGGGTGTCTTCATAAGAAATATATTGTGCCTTAAATCGATCACTCAATACATACGTATTAAAGATTATGAATCCTTAATATATAAGTTGCCCACTACCATTTATGCATTAACAAATTACTTGCATACTCTTCGGTTGTTGAGAAAACTCAAACCAGAGATGTGGTGTATAGTATCATTAATATATTGTTAGACAAGGTAAGATACATGAGCGTATTTGTTGAGCAAACTCGAAGTACATGCGCTATACATAGGCCGTTAGGAAATAATGGGTATGAGTGAATAATCTCTTTCGCTTTATTAGGCATACTCAAGGTTGAAATTTGGACAAAGACAACTAGTCAAGAGTTGTATATGATACAACTGATAAAGTGTTATCCATCGCTTGTGGGTCGATAATTTATTAAGCAAACTCAAGTTCAGAATGCCAAGTCAAGTGATTCTTAGCACCCACCGGAGAAATCAAAAGGTTTCTATGTTTTTCTTAAGGTTTTGAGAACATAAAATCTAGTGGGAGCCTTATTAGAAAAATGAAACGATAACATTTTACCATTCATTTTAAGAGCATATGCTATGTAAAGATAAAATATTCTACATCGAAATTTTTTTGTAACCAATTAAATTAATATAATGTGTATCAGTTAAAATATACAAATGAACTACGTTAAGATTGACATAGAAATATAAATTATACTTACCAATAAATCTTTTGGCATGTTATCACATCGAGACATACGAAAGAGCCAAATTATACAACTACTAAATACAATCATACCTTGATTACCTATGTCTTTATTTGCTCGAGATTATGTATTTTCTTCCATGAGTTTTGAACTCTAAACCAATGCAAGAATATGGATATTTGATCCATATTCAATCACATAAATTTTATATGTTGAATAGTCACGATTCATAATGTACGAAACGTAGATGAAAATTAGATCATTTGAAACGATCAAGTGAAACATAGTGCAAGACGATGTATGCAACACAATTGAATATAATGAGTATCTTGTTGTGTCAGGAGCAACATGGACCAAGAATCATTATACCAATTTAAGAATTCAATCACTAAAATGTCAGTTCGATCAGTTTACATATAATATAACATATTTGATAGACTTAAATGTTAAGAATGATAAAATGCACTTTTGTAAAGAGTTCGATGCGATCATGTAGTAAGGATTTCCTTTGAATGGTTTGTCCATTTAGATCGAAAAGCGAATGTACAAGAGTGAATGTAACTTAAGCCCAGGTGGAATGAAGAGAGTAAATGATCACCTTTGCTTCATGAAGAGACATTAGAAATGATAGTTGTATAAAATACTAGTAAATATTTAATATGGAATAATGAATGTGATTGCTTTTCCAAATGTAATTTTATATAGAAAATTATTTTCTATGAGGGTTATTTCTACGAGTTCAAGACATTTAATCTGAAACTCTCGACTGTAAACTAGTTATAGTGGATGAAATAAAATCCCAAAGTAAGTGACTGAATGGAGCCTCGTTTTTCATGAGCTATTAATGTATTGGGGGAAATAGTGGGAGAATACCATATGACACTTCTTCGTGAAGGTTTCAAATTACGAAAGATTTTCTTTGTGTGTGTGTATAGACACATGCCAAGTATTGTTTATGAGATAAGAAGGTTTTTCAGTATTGATTGAAAATGGATATAGTTTTATTTTAATATGAATAATATGAATATTCATTATAAGATAAATCTGTGGTATTATTTCATAACAAAAGTGATGCAATAATTATAGAAAATACATAAGAATCAAATACTTTGTACAATTACTTTAGAATTATTGACTAAGCCATATCTTTTAGATTCTTTAATCATATGATTATGAATCAATGGTACTAGTGAATTGTATCTCAATCGAGTAAGGACAAAGCACCCATCCAGTAGGAGCGAGAAAAGAGTTGGTGAACTCTTCAAATTGATACATGTAGATGTATGTAGTCGAGGGTCTAATGATACCAAAACATATCCACTTATTTAGTTAAATGTCAATAATGAATTATCATAGAACTGAACATATGTATTTTATACAGAAGTAGTGTATCTATGATAAATTAGTAGAATATAAAACAAAGTAGAAAACATTACATGCAAAATAAATAATAGAATTTGATTTGATCGAATAGGTGAGTATATTGGAAAGGAGTTCCAAACGTACCTAAAAATGAATAAGATTCAATCTCAAAATTCAATCCTCCTTATGATACATAATGATGTATTAATAAGGTATAATCAAACTTTATTGGGAAAAGTATGATTGATGATGAGTGAAGTTGAGTTAACTTCTTTCTATAACGACAAGTACTTAAGAGTAAGTACATAGGTTAAACTAAATTTCATATAAAGCATAGTTTATGAGATTACGGTCGTATAAGATATGAATTGTAAAGAAACCCCATTCTTAAATATTTTAAGATATGTGATTGTCTAATTCATATTAGGAATATAAGTTTCGTAAACTTAAATTTAAATTAGTTCTATACACATATAAAAGGCAGTTCATAAAATAATTCTAAATTTTTTTTCATCGTACTGAGAAACAATTGTTATTTTAAGGGACACCACCTTCAAGATCGAAAAATTTCTTTTAGAAATCAGTAGTAGTACAACGAACTTGGATGTGATTGAGGGACCCAATCATAGATACTAATTACATAAGATGAAATAAAATTAACTGAGCCTAAAATTGACACACATCACTGTATAACGACCAGTAATAATAATTCTTGTACATTAAGGAGAAACTATGAGTTTCTCATCCGTGTTGAGAAAAAGGATTATTAGCAGTAACATTTTCCTCGATTTTCAATAAGCCATAAAGAGTATAGACTCTACCATATGGCACAATACTTGAGATCCAAAATTAATTCCAAGAACATTGTCAAAATATGATTTCAATGTTATGCCTGTAGGGATATGATCCATCGGCTACAAGTGTATCTTTAAGAAGATCAGTGCAATTGAAATTATATAAAGGAGTTTTAATAGGATATCACTTCATAGATTTCTAATGTTGAAATTAGTGATGTAATCTTGCTAGTCAACATGCTCAAAACCATTCGAATTCTAGATGAATTATCATACAATTTGATTCTATATTTTGGCACTTTGATGTTGAAACAAAACTTCTAAATAATGATTTAGAAGAGATTGTTTGCACATAACAATCAAAATGTCTCGAAGTCAGTGGGAGCAATACGATGATTTGTATGTTTTGGATATGCTCCAAAAGTGGATACTACAATGACATGGAATAAACATCAGATTTGAAATAGTATTTTGATAGAGAAATAAAATAGTTTGGTTTTTAATCAAAATGCAGACAAAGTGTGTGTCTATAATAAATAATATTAAAGGTACTAAAATATTTCTTAAAATTAAACACCAAACATATGATTGTTAGCGATGTACGCGTGTTGAAATTATTTTAGTCTGGTTATTTAATCCTTGACATTTGTTTTGAAGATGACATCTTTTATAATTAGTATAAAAGGATGTGGGGACACTCCCATAAGATATACATGGACACCATATTAAAATATTTAATGAAGAGCGTATGAAAATGATTCCTTATGCATTGGCAATAGGAATTGTCATCATGATTTGTAGTCTACTGTATCACATTTATCTTATGTGCCTGGTACACTAAGGGAATTAAATCCGAATTAAGATCACTACAAAAGTAATTAAGTGTATTCTCAAGTAATTACAAAATACTAGAGAAATGTTTGGTTGAATAACGAACTCCTTATAAAGGGGTATTTGGACCGAACTCCATATGCGATATCGAGTATAATAAGTTAATCCTAAATTCATATTCAATCTTATTTAAGGAGCTTTAAGTTGGTATTGTCAAAAGTGAAAGATTATGGCCGATTCAATCAAAATGCTAAGTACATTGCTTTGAATAATGCTGTAGCAAATACTGTATGATGCACAAATTAATAACTGAGCTAAGGATGATTCCAAATATTGAGAATCCCACAAATTTGGTTTGTGAAAATGCCGCAATATGGATCGTGAAAGAACCTAGAGCTCACCAATAGTTGATAAAAATACACCAAAAAGTTCCACATGATAAAGGTAATTCATCAACGTCAAAGGCAACTGATTGATAGAGTAGATAATTAAGACAATATAGCACATCCATTCACGATGGGAATGCCTCGATCAGTTCCAAGCAAACTAATCGAAAAGATGAGATTAAGATTCCATAATTGGTCCTAAGTGCAAGTGGGAGATTGAGAGAGTTAAGGGTATTCCCTAAGGGTAATTTTGTAATTTATTGTAATTTTTTAACTTTGCAACAAAATCTCATTCAAAATAAAATGTGTTTATTTTCTATTCTATACTTGTTATATTGTGATATATTAATTAAGTAATTAATTTAAATATGTTAAATAAAAATCCTTAAATTATATTTTATTTGATAATAATTACAAGGAGTTATAATAATGAGAAATTAACCACAATATAAAATATCATATTATTTTAAATATTCCTTGTCACGATGTTTCGAGAAAGGGTATTAATACATTCGTTAAGATCGGTGCACTAAATGCTCTCCAAACATTGTGTAGTGTATTACTAATGACTGTGGGGGCACTAAGAGGTTACGTACTCATAGTTATTGGATAATTATGGAATGATTCATCTGAGAGTTTCTTGTTGGTTAAGAACAACAAGGTCAAATAGGAAATCTCAAGGTGATGATGTTGCATAATTTCCTTGACTTTAGAATACTATAAAACTTCAATGCGAGTACTCCACTTTGATTATAGTTAGACCATGGTTTGGTGATCCATTGAGCAATTTGGGTCTGAGTTAAAGCATTGGAAGTGAAATACTATTCAATAGAGAATTCATCTCATCATTTATATGAGGTTAGTATCACAGCCAACCGTAGTCAACTCAAAGTCAAAATCTCTGATCAAAGTAGTATTGTTAATAATAAATGTATTGTTGAACCAAGGACTTTGTTTATGGACTAACTAAGTTGAATAAGGACGATATTTAATTTTGACCAAAAGAAAATTCTGTAAATTCTAAAGTGATATAGTATTGACAAAGAGAATGTGCATAAATAATCATTGCTAAAAGTACAGCTTAAGGAAATGTGAAATTTAATTTTACCGAAATAGTTATAAGCAATGAATTCGGCCAAATTGTCACACCACTGTCTAAGGTGATGTATAAAAGTTAATATTTAAATTGTTTAAAATTAGTTGCATATTGAATTCCCACCTTTGAATCTTATAACTATATCTATGAATTCTTTGAAAAACCATACAATTTAATTAATTTATAAAATATTGTAAATTAATAAAATTAATTGGTATTTGAGAAATATTGATTATTATTTAATTTATTTGATGTTTTGAAGTTGTTTAGAATCATTTGATGCATATATAAAAGTTTTATTTACACGTGTCAATATACGATATCGATGTAACTTTAAACGGGTTTGAATAAAAGAAAATTACTTAAAGGAATTTTTAGAACTTTTTGTCATATGATGGCAATCTAGGGTTGGCATACAAGAGAGAGAAGGGTAGAGTAATTGAAAATTAATTAGAATTAAAAGGGTAAAGTTTTAAAGAATGAATGTGACAGGTTTCTATTATTCCCTTAGAACAAATTCTTTTCATTCATTTCATTATTTTATTCTCTTATTCATCAGTCCTCCGCCATTTCTCATCACCCGTGGCTGAAAATTCCATAAGCCAATTCTAAAAATTATCAGCATCAAATCAAATCTAAAACATCAAATAAAAATAAAGAGGTACGTGGTTTTTCCCTCTGTTGCAAAGATAGGGTGTAGATTCTTAGAAATCTGAGGAGAAATTTCAAATCAAGGTGTTACAAAGGCATGACTTTTCTGGTTCTTCTATTTTTTATTCATTATGTTTAACCCTGACCAAGTTCACATATATATGTATATAGATTTCCACTTA
Organism: Allium fistulosum; assembly: GCA_030737815.1. Taxonomy (NCBI): domain Eukaryota; kingdom Viridiplantae; phylum Streptophyta; class Magnoliopsida; order Asparagales; family Amaryllidaceae; genus Allium; species Allium fistulosum. The sequence goes on from CM060901.1 coordinate 922,969,342, forward strand.
TTAAATCTAAAATCTCTTATATGTTGTTAATTAATTATAAAATCATCTTTTATTTGATTTATTTTGGGCTTTCAAATTGTTTGTTGGATCTAAAATTGTTAGTTTATGTAGATTTGAAATATTGTAACAAAATTTACATTTGTTATCGCAATTTAATTCACTTGTGGTTATGGGTTTAATATTTAATTAATTGAATTGTGTATATTTATGTTTGTATGCTTCATCTTTATGTTGTTCAAAATTATAAACAAATTTCATGTTAAACTTTCGATTAAGTTATTTATTTTTTAATTATTATATTCAATGTTTATTGTTTAGCCAAGTATATCCATTTGAAATTTAAATTCTCAAAATATAATAAACACATATGTGTGTGTGTATGCGTGTGCATGTGTGTGTATTAACAATGTTTTAAAATTAATCATGTTATTAAAGCTACACATTAATTGTGACAATACTTTATAATAATTTTGTTTCCATGTTGAGTGTATGTTTTCAGGTTTGTAATTTTAAAACCCAAAAATACTTTTGTTTTGATTAACATAGAATTCTTTCCCTATATATATTGAACCTATTGTTGATTGTTGTTTGTAAAAGAAGAAATATAAAATTTTACCTTATTCTATTTCTTTTTTGATTCTATTTTGATTAGATCTAGATCTTCAGTTTTGCATCAAGCATTTTCTAATTTTTAAAATCTAATTTTATCACACAAATTTATTTTTATGTATGTATGTATGTGTATATACATATGTTTATATGTGGCAACATAAATATCACATATATGTATATATAAGTCTAACTATATATGTATGTATGTGTGCGTATATCATAAATATTTATATATATAAAGACACACACACATGTTTATGTTTCATTATGTTTATGTAGTTATACCATTGAATGCATACATGATAAGTTCAAAATAAACCATCTAGTTAGACTAAAAGCTCGCGTAAATTTCAGAGCCAAGATTGCGTCGTTAGGGCAAAGAATAGAAATTCAAATCGAAATCAGAGAAAGTAGCAAACCAAAAGTTAACCAATCGAAAGTGAGTCTCGAGATGGGATCCGACAATTAACTCAAACTCATAAGATAGAAGTTCAAGACTTATTTTGTTCTAGAGCACACTTTGTTTCCAACAAAAGCATACTCTAAGGGGAAAATGTTAACTGGGTTTTTAACTAAGCAGAAATTAATAGGAGTTAGGACATTGATGCAAAGATGGAATGACCTGAAACTTGGCAAAGATACTCAGAAGGCTAAGAGGAAAGGCTCAAGAAAGTATAAACCTAAAATAAGCTAAGACCTTAACTCGGCCCGAGTTAACCTCCTTGAATTGGTACCGAGTTTAAATGCCTCATCATGGCATCTTCATACTTTTGCCAAGTGATCCCCTAGTCATCTTATGAAGATTTGTGAAATATCGTATAGTCCTAACGAACCTATCATCAAGAATGAATACGTGACATTCCAAATGGCAGGATAATCCAAGTCATGGAAGAACAACAATCAAAACTCATCAACTATCTACCAAATTACATGAAGGACATCTAAACCAACTAAGGAGTACAAGACAAGAAGTTTCAACCAAAGATTGGTTAAGGGTTTAAATCGGCACCGAGTTAAGGCCTTAACTCGGTATGGAGTTTAATTGTTAACTAGGGTCGTTGTTGTATTTTTTTGTGTTATCTTGGACCAGTCTCTGGACTTCTATAGTATTGGGCTTCCGATCCAATATAACTACTACCCCTATAAAACAAACCATAGAGCAATGAAGAAAAGACCTAGATTCTGCTAGTACTACGTGGGATCTCCATCTATTCTTCAACTTTTTCCTCTACACTATAGTCACCAAAGCAACTATTCTAGGACTTAGAATCGGTCTAACCCTTGTAATTGCAACTAATTATTTCTCAATCACCTTGTAATCTCATTCGACAAAGATCAAACCAATAAGCAAAGCTATAAAGTGGATGTATGCTTAGTTAACAATCGAACCATTATAAAAATCCCTATGTTTCATATACTTTTCTGCTATTTTCTATTATATTTTCTTTGTTCTAATAGGACTAGTGCTTTCACATCATACTCAAGGTGTTGTCTATTTTTTGGGTTAATATTTAGGTGCTTTTTCTAAGAACAAAGAACCCAGGCTTGGATCTAGCTATCTACTTTGGATTGGATAAATCTAGAGGTTAAATCAGGAAATTTTGCTTGAAGAAGGTTAAAGATTTGTTGTTCTAATGGCTCCTAGGAGGAAGACAACATCTGGAAGATCTATTGGGACAACACTTGGTGTTGATGAAACCAATCTCTAGTAAACAGAAGTGAACAATGATAACAATCATCAACAGAGATTAATGCTGGAAACCTAGCACCATGCGCTTCCGCTCAACAGGAGGTTGTAACCAGAGGAGAGCTTAACCAGATGGTCAACGAACTTAACCAGAAGATGACTGATAGTCAAAAAGCTCTTATGGACAAGATTAATGCTTTGCTAGCGCTACAACCACTAACTGCCCCAAGGACTAGGCCAGAAACTGTAGAGGCTATGGAATAGAGAATTCCTCCATTTCATGCTTGAATAGGAGGGATGGTAAGCAAAAGAAAATGGAGATAGCTGGTGGAGCGACTGGAATTATTATTAAAGGTAATGGAAGTACCCCTCCTACCGGAGGACAACCAGCCGCAAACCCCGATCTTGGAGTGAAGGCTCCACAAGGGAATATTGCAATGCTTCTCTCCATTCTGAAGATGACATGCAACTTGTTGCTAAAGAACTGGAATTGAATGCTGACATAGGCAGGCAAAATGCAGGAAAGGAAGTTCAAACTACCGCTATAAGGCCAACCGCGCACCAGCGGAATTCTGCAAGAGTGTTTCTCCCGAAGAATGGAGAACCTAGACTTCAGTTGGAAATTTAAGGCTGTTTGCAGAGTCAAGCGCTTGGCGTAGCCCCTAATAGTCGACCTATGGACTACCGGGCTAGTGAGGCATTCATTGTGGACATGGTTAAACGCTTGATGGAAGAAAGGATGGCGATTGGGGTTCTACACCAAGCTGAACTCCGTTTACTGAAAACATTTTAAGGGAATAATATCCATAGAAGTTACAATGCCCACAATGTCATCTTACAATGGGACGATGGACCCAAATAGCACTTGTACAAGTACAGTTGGCATGGACGGAGCTAGGGTAATGGATGTTGTCCGCTGAAGATGTTTCCCTATCTTCTTGGAAGGTGTTGCTTCTATGTGGTTTACCAGACTCCCACCAAGATCCATTTCTAACTTTGAAGAGTTGACGAGGATATTTTTGCAACAGTTCAGACTTCACACGGCATAGCCAAAAGATGTGTTGTCTCTATCTGGCCTTTTCCAGGGACCAAATGAGTCACTAAAAACCATTATAAACCGGTTTAATACTGCAGTTACTGAAGTGAGCAATGCTAACGAAGATATGGTATTCGTTGCTTTAGTCCGAGCTATCCATCCGGACACAGACTTTGGAAGATGGATTAAGATGAAACAACTAACCACTATAAAGGAGTTAACCAAAAGGTGAGTCAGTGTCTGAGATTGGAAGAGGCAGAAGCATTGGAGGGCAAGACCGCTAATATGCAACTAAAGAATATAGTTAAGAGCAATGTAGCGGTCAACCAGGATGGAAAAAATTCTGGAGCCACGACATGAAATGCATGGAAAGATGGAAATAAGAAAGGAAACACCAGAACACTAGTAGGCATGACGGGAATGGAAAGCGGATCAAGAACTTAAGACCCGGGGAGTATACGCCGTTGAATGATAGCTTGGAGAACATCTACCTTGCAAATCAGGGAACTGAGCGATACAACAAGCCTCACGGGAAGGAAGAATCTAAACGACAAAAGGAATAATAGAAGTTATATTGCTTCCACGAAACTCACAGGCATAACACAAACGAGTGCCGACATCTAAAAGATTCGATCGAGGAATTAATTAGGAACAACAGGCTCCAACAATACATGAAAAAATTGCAAAACTCTGACCAATCTTCTGGACCCCAAGTTCCAAGAATTCAAGGAAACCAATCTAGACCCAGCAGAGAAAGATCTAAATGGATAGAACAGAGACTTGTTATCGACACTATTTCTGGAGGACCTCACCTAGCATAGAAGAGCTGAGGGGAGATGGAATGATACGCGAATTCACTAAAGCACGCTTCGAAAGAAACTTGTTTTGCAATATTAGGATGGTGCTCCAGCCAAGCAACAAAGGACACTCAATGATGACATAGTGTTTCGAAATTGTGATACTAAAGGAGTAGAAGCACCGACTCTTGACCCAATGGTAGTGACAGTCGGAATTGGACTGGTAGTTGTACGTCGAGTCCTGGTGGATAGTGGAAGTTCTGTTAACCTCTTATTTTGACATATGTTCGATCAGATAAAGATCGGTATAAAGGATGTGTCGACTTGCCGAATGAAAATCCAGGGCTTTACAGGAGAACCAAGACAAGCAGTCAGGACAATTGGCTTACCTATGAAGCTCGGAGAAGGAGAACGAAGGGCAGTCCTTATCCAAACCTTCATGATCGTGGATGAAATACCAGCTTACAACACTTTCTTGGGTCGACCGACCCTTGTTAATTTCAGGATCGCTTTGACTCTGTGGTACCTTACCATGGAATTCTTGACGGAGAATGAGGTTGGAGTTATAAAGGGAGATTAAGTGTTATTGGAGAATGTTATGTCACTGGGTTACGCGAATCGAAACGGAAGGAAAAGGGAAAGAATGTAGGGAAGTCTCTCCACATTCGTGAACCGTCAGCATAGCAATTACAGAACCACCCATGGATCAGGGACCATATTCGTTTTGACAAGGCTTTGGACCCTAGGAAGAAGAGTTCAGGGGAGGAACGGGTGGCACCGACAGAGATTATGGTGACGTCCCTGTCGATATGGATGACCCAACTCGAGTCTTAAAAATAGGGTCATAACTTGGGGCTAAAATGCAACAAGAATAGATCAAATTTCTTCATGCCAACCTAGATGTGTTCGCTTGGACGCAATCTGATATGCTTGGGATATCGTCAGAGATAGTGTTTCATGCACTCATATCAATACCAAGTCACTCCAATGAAGCAGAAGAGACGCGGTCTGGGTCCAGAGCGATTCGCTGCACTAAAGGAGGAAGTGGATAAGATGTTGTCTAATGGCTTCTTCCGCGATGCAACTAATCCTGAATGGGTATCAAATCCAGTTCTGGTTAAAAAGTCAAATGGGAAGTGGAGAAATTGTGTTGACTACTCAGATCTGAACAAAACTTGCCCAAAGGATAGCTTCCCGCAACCTAGAATCGACCATCTCATGGACGGGGCTGCAGGGCATGAACTACTCTCTTTCAAGGATACCTACTCAAGGTATAACCAAATTATATTGCACGAACCTAATCAAGAGAACACTAGCTTCATCACCGACCTCGGATTGTATTATTACCGAGTAATGCCATTCGGTCTGAATAACGCTATGGCAACTTATCAACAGTTGGTGAACACCATGCTCAAGGATCAGATTGGACGAACAATAGAAGTCTACATGGATGACATGTTAGTCAAATCACGTGTGTTTGGAAATCATTTGGATAACTTCTCAAAAATGTTTGAGATTCTTTGAAAGTATGGAATAAAGCTTAAACCGCTGAAATGCTCTTTCGGTGTGATTTTTGGAAAATTTCTAGGTTTTATCATGAATGCTAGGTGCATTGAAGCTAATCCTGGGAAAATTACTACCTTGTGGAATGCCATAACCCCTACAACAAAAAAGGAGTTTCAGAGTGTGAATGAAAAGGTCGCAGCGTTGAGCCAATTTATTTCTAAAGCAATAGACAAGTGTATACCGTTCTTCGAGGCATTGAAAAGGGTAAGAAAATTTATGAATGGAATCAGGCCTACCAAACTGCTTTTGAGGAATTATTGTGACATATGGAGACCCCACCGGTTCTATCTAAACCAGTGGATGGGGAAGACTTATTCATTTACTTGGCAGTGTCTACTCATGCTCTGAGCGCAGCACTAGTACGTGAAGAAGCTAGGATCTAGCGGCTTGTTTACTACATTAGTAAGCGATTCACTGGAGCCAAGAAAAACTAGCCTATTACCTCCTGATTGCATCAAGAAAGCTACAACCATATTTCTAATCTCATCCAGTCAAACTGTTGACAGATCAACCTTTTAAACAAGTACTTTATCGACCCGAGACTTCGAGATCACTTCTGAAGTGGAATGTTGAATTAAGCTAGTATGACGTGACTTATCGCCCCTAAAATGAAATTAACAGATAGGTGTTGGCTGATTCCATTGCGGAATTCACTATTCGAGATGGAGAAGGGCAGGAGACAGAGGAAGTGGTATCGAAATGGACGTTGTTCATCGATGGCGCATCAAATGAATTTTTCTCGGGTGTGGGAGCTGTGCTTGAGACTCCCAAAGGACGATCAATCTGCAATGCCTTAAGACTGGAGTTCCCTGCTACTAACAATGAGGTAGAGTATGAGGCATTGATAGCAAGATTGAAGATTGTGAAGGAACTGGGAATAAAAGCTGTGCATATTTACAACTACTCTCAACTAGTCATTTGTCAGGTAAAGAGGGAATATCAAGTTAAAGGGACAAATCTCGCTCCCTACTTGTCAAAAGCATGGAAACTACTCGATGACACTGAGCACTACATGATAACCCATATTCCTAGGGAACAGAACGTGAAGGTCGATTACTTTTCCAAACTGGCCAGTTCTGAAGAGGCACAATCAATGGGATTGGTTCTAGTTGAAGTGTTAACAGCTCCAAGCATAGATCAGATGGATGTAGATCGGGTTTCGGAGACCACTGAAGTGAAAGAATCGTGGATAACGCTAATCGAGGATTATCTGCTCAAAGGAATACTCCTCGAAAAATAGGAACAAATGAAAGAAGCTCTTTCGAAAGACATCGTGGTTCATGCTACAAGATAGAGTGCTATACAGGAGAGGTTTCTCCACCCCCACTAAGGTGTGTAACCAAAGACAAAGCCAAGAAGATTCAGATGGAATTCCATGAAAGCAGTTGCGGTGACCACACTAGGGGTAGACACTGGCAAAAATGTTTTATGTTATGGATATTTCTAGCCCATAATCAACCGAGACGCAGCAGAATACAAAAAGCGCTATGATCGGTGCCAGAGATTTTTAAAGATCCCGAGAATCCCATCTTCAGAACTTACACAAATGTTCAGTCCTTAGTCGTTTGTAATCTGGGGAATTGATCTAATCGGTGTATTACCAATAGCCAAAGGAGGAGCTAAATATGCTATCATTGCAGCTGATTACTTTACCAAGTGGGATGAAGCAAAACCATTAGCCACCATTACCACTAAAAAATTGATTAAATTTGTAACAAAAAAACATTATTTGTAGGTTTGGAGTAACATAGAAAATCATCACGGACAACAGAACTCAATTCGAGAATACTGAATTCAAGGATTTCTACAAGCATTATCGGATCGAGAAATTTTTTTTCATGGTAGCACACCCGTATGCAAACGGGCAAGTGGAAGTAGTGAACAAAATCATCAAATCCACCATCAAGAAGTGACTAACGAAAGCTAAAGGAAATTGGGTAGATGAACTTCCACTTGCACTATGGGCTTATAGAACAACACATAAATTTGCGATCGAGCACTCACCGTTTACCTTGGCATATGGCTTAGAAGCAATGTTCCTAATGGAACTGGAAGTCCCCTCTCATCGAAGATGACACTTCAGTTAAAAAAACAAGAAGCTTTTGCTCGAGTCACTTGACTAGATCGATAAGAAGCCGGAAGAAGCAGAACTAAGGACCGATGCTCACCAAAAGAGGCTAGCGAGACACTTCAACACCAAAGTTCGCAAACGCACCTTCAAAGTGGGAGATCTCGTCCTGAAACTGATCTTCTAGGCTACAGAAGCACTTGACCCAAACTGGGAAGGACCCTATGCTATCGGCCAAAAACTTGGAGGTGGAACTTTCAAGCTCACAATGATCGATGAAATTCTGATTCCTCGTGCTTGGAACAACGACTCGATGCGGCATTATTTTATTTAGTACTTATCTATGTATTTCCTATTTCCGCACATAAGCCACCCAAGAATACTAGGGGAATTGTAAATAGACAGGATTTGCCTTTCTCTTTGTTTATCAGTAAAGTCATTTCGCTTCTTGATCTAATAGAACCATGTTCATATAAGCAACCCGTTGAGTCGACGGTATCAAATCGACTCAAACCGCCGGATCGACGGGAAAAATTGATCCCAGCCTTTTGAGAATTTGTGTTGCTCTGGCGACATCGAGAAAAGAGGCGGGCCCCTCATGGAACACACTGTGGATGGAAGTAAAAAAGAAATAACATTATAGAGACATAACTAAACTTTCAGAACTCATAGCGGATGGAATACAATATAATAGCAAAGTGTACCCATTTATTTCAAAACCATAATGATGTCATAAAAAAAATTACATAAAAACCGTAACATAATATCCGTTACAACAATTGTCTAAATACATGGGTACACATAAAAGCAAGTAATAATAACAAATATTGCCAAAAGCCAAGCTTCTCCATCTCTAAGCATCGTCACCGCCATCACTTCGTCCTTAACCTTTGTTGTAATGAGGAGGGAGTCAGAACAACAAGTTTCCAGTGAATAAAAACCTCGAGTCTTACCTTTTTAGTACTTGGGCAGTATATCTCAAAATAAGAATATGTCTACAAATATAGACCATTAAACCATTTAATTCTTCTTTATAAGGAAAGGAGGTGGGTCTAACCACTTAATCCCTTCCATTCCAGAAGCATGTTTCTAAAATCTCATATCCCAATCATACGTCATAAACAGCTAATAATGTTGAGGTGGTACCCAAGCCACTTAATACCATTTATTGGAAAATAGACAGACTATGGTCATTTAATACCTTGATTGAGGTAGACCCCATTATTTAATACCTATTTCCAAGGCGTGCTCCTCAATGGTACTATCTAGATGACATTATATGAAATCTCTTAGCCCACTTAATACTTCCTTGTGGAAAATAGGTAGACTCTGGTCATTTAATACATTAAATAAGGTAGACCCCATCATTTAATACATATTTCTAGAAGCAGACCCCCTTATTGAGTTCCACATAATGTAACCCTTTGGGCATTTAATACTTCATTTGAGGAAAAGAGGTGGGCCCTCAAACAACCACTTAATACCTTAAGACCCCGAAACAAACCCTTCTTCTTATGTCCATTGTATCATCCCCCACTTGGAGGTCCAAAAATAACGGCTACGAATGCTATAGTCATCCATAGTTATTAATCTTCGGCGACCAAATGTGGTGATGTTGGATGCAATGATACAACAGAAACACATGGATATGAAGAAATGTTTGAAACTATTTCAATAAATTTTTCATTCCATTACAAATCATTTTAAATTCATTACATAATTCCAAATTTCGAGAACCACGTTCAGAGAAAATATAATTATTACAACATACACCAAGAGCGACATATGAAGATGCCCTCTTGGATGATTAGAATATATATAGGCAATTAAACAACTTTGCCTTTACAACATAACACATCGGCATAAAAGAAAAGAACTCTAAATAGCTAGCTTGCCTCCTGCTCATCTTTGAAAGCTTATTCGTCAACTAATAACCTGAAAGACCCTTACCCTCAGCCTACTCAAATTAATTTTTAGTACCCAAGAGTTTAAGGGGAAAACATAAACTTCGAGTCAGACATAAAGCCTGATATGAATAATAACCTACCATCTCGAATCATTTAGATCTAGTGAGACCACGCCATTTAGCGGAATGGGTTTTCTGCTCACTAGTATCTTACTCAAAAATTTATAATAACCATATACTGTTCACCTGCATCCACAATGGTTAAAAACATAGCAATTTAAAATATCATGATGATATGCAAACAAGAAAAATATCTTGGATTTCCCATCCCTATATATTTGACTATCTGTCTTAATTATAGTTTCTAGGGTTACTATTAACCTATTAGTTTTCAAGGGTTGACTAATAACCTGTTTATAGTTTATGGACTACCTTTCCTATTTCATAGTTTTCATGGGATCACTAATGTAACGACCCAGAATTTTTGATAATTAAAATTCGAATATTTAATTGATTTTTAATATTAATAAATGGAATTTAGAAGTCGAATGATTTATTTCTCGAATATTGGATTTAATTTGATAATTAAATCGATAAATTAATAATTGAAATTCCAGAGATAATTGAAAATCGAGTTTAAAGTGATTGAGAATGAATTGTAAAATTTTATTTAATCATACTGGAGTTATAGAAAGGTTATAGAACTTTTGAAATCGAAATTAGAGTTAAATTGTGAAAATTGAAGATTTTAATATTTAATTATCGACTGAAAAATAGCCAATTTTCGAACAGTCTCAGAATTGAACGAAACCAGTTCCATTGGATCCGTAATAGTTAGTTATTATCGGATTTCAATTTTCGTATCCATCGGAATTGTCGTTTGACCGTGGCAGCTCGAAACGCGTCGAAATTATTTTAATTTAATTCGGCGAGTTAAAATAGTCATTTTTCAAAAAGTCTCGGATTTCGACGAAACTAGTTTCATCGGATCCGTAATGTGATATTATTGTAAGATTTCAAATTTCGTAATTTTTGGATTTACTGTTTGTCCGGGGCGAGCCAAAACGCCTCGAAATCGATTTAAATCGGTTTAATTTAAATTGATCGTTTATTGCCATATCTCACACATACGATCGAATTAGCTTCCAAAACCTGTTCCATTGTGCCCGGAACGCGGGGTAAACCCCAGAAACGCCGGTCACGGCGCGTAAATCGGAGTTTGGAAATTCCGGATGAATAGTGAATTGAGAATTTTTCTATAAAAAGGACCCATCTTCTTCAATTTTGTCAAAACCCTAGTTCTAAGCAGCAGCCGCCAGTTCTTGAAATCAATGGCTGAAAATTGCGTAATTTCTTTCTTTAATCTCTCGAAATCCACAAATAATTAACAAAAGTGTTCAACAACAAAGTTAAAGAGCGTAAGGAGGGCTTCGAATCTATTCGGGGATGATCGGAAATGGCGCATCGTAGGGGGAGATAATGACTCGCGTTCCCCTGGGTTTCGCACGCGTTTCGAGAGGAGTGGGGACCACCGAGCTTCAAGGTGGTTCGGCCGTGGGTGGCACACGTGGAGGGGGTTCCGGTGGTGGTCTCTGATCAGCGTGAAGTGGTTCGTGTTGATGGCGATTTGAAACCCTAGTGGCGGTTGTGGTTGGGTTCTCGCGTACGTTCATTTACCTGGAGCAAAACGTGAAAGGGAGGAAGAAAAAGGAAGTGCGGCTCTGATCTAAGGGTGAGGAAATCAACGGCCAGATGGAGATTTGGTTATAAAATATAAAAGAATTGTAAATTGATTTATAATTTAAATCGTATGACTTTGTAATAGCGTATCTTTTTCTTACATTATCACAAAATTACGAAACAAAATGCGTTGGAATCGTCTCGACGGGTACTTCGCTATGGAACTGAATTGGAGTCATTTGGAGCTAGTTTGAATTTCGGGTAAAATTAAACGTGCGTTTAATTTTATTCGAAATAAACGCTGAAATCAGAATTGAAATCAAGGTGAGATCTTCTCACTCAAATTGAATGTTGAATTTTTACAGTTATTGATTGATGTTTGACTGTTTGGATGTGATATTAGATATAGTAGGATATATATCTATATATAGCAATATATACATATTGGCATATGTATATATTGGATTGATGATTTCCCGCCTCGTATAGCGGATGAGACCCTATTGCGCCGTTAGTAAGCGGATTTTTATAAAACCCATATACCGCGATAATTCCGTACTGGAGCGGAATTGGTATTGTGCTAACGTCTTTGGATGCAGGGAAATAGGTTGGAGGGATCCAACTGGATTCCTCAACTGTATTTACTTATTTACAGATATTTTGATATATTCTGTTATCATATTGATATATGATATTGACTGTTGTGATGGACTAATTGGTGTTGCTGCATCATCGGATTTAGTTTTGAAATGTAAAAATAACGACTTGTACTTTAAAAGGGTTTTTAAAGTGATTTTTGAAAATATACGTTTTATGGAATTTTTGAATCGATTTATAAACATAAAATTTTAAAGTTATAAAAGTTATAATTTTTAGTGAAATATAACCGAAGTGTCGTTTTTGAAACAAAAGTTGATTTATTTATAAAATGGTTTAAGTTGGGATTTTTGAATAACTATAAACGATTTGTATAGAAAGATTTATAAAATTGATATTTTATAAATAAAAAATATTGGACTTATAAAACGAATTTTATAAGTGTTAAAAATGAAATATTATGGAATCCGTAAGTGAATGAAATTTATAGATTTATAAATTGTGAAGTTATAAAATGGATGAAACTATAGAATAAAAGATTTATAAGAGATTAACTTATAAATTGGATTTTTACCTTTAGATGGAATATTTATCGAATTATTAATAAAGGAGATTTATTAAATTGAAGTCGTTAGAAAATAGAAATAGAATTTATAAATGTTGTTTTATAAATTCGAAATCAATTGGATTTGATAAATTAAATATAGAAGATGATTAAAGGAGATATATTCGCGATTTTGGATAGCGAATTATTATTGAAATAAAATGTGTAGAAAATAGTGAAATGTAATTAGTGAAGTATATTCACGAATTTGGACAGTGAATATATTGTTAAGTAAAATGGATAGTTTTGGAAAAGCGATATTGTAAAATGAAGTTAATTGTTTTAAAAGATGTTTTAAACGTGTTAAATATCGAAATCATAGATTTCAACATTTATTGTTGAAATAGACGTTTTCGAGAAATAAGGAAATGGTGGACTATAACACTGTTGTTATAGTAAATGATTTCCGAAAGGAAATGTTTTATATAGTATTGGGATTTATATATCTATCTAAATCTCGAATCCCTATACTAGTGATTTTGAGTTGTCGTAACGATGTTTTACGTAACATTCGTTTTGACTCAAATAAAATTTGTGAAAGAGAATGGTTTCCTTAAAGAACGAAATATATACTTAATATTGATTTAAGTATATCGAATATTTTCAAATGTTGAAAATAAATAGATCTGTGAAATACTTATTTTTAAATAAGTATGGAAATGCTTTTCCAATATGAAATGAACTGTTTTTGAGATTTTATCTTTCAAAGATAAAATTGAAATGTGAAAATTGATTTGAAATTGTTTTCAAATGGTTAAGTGTGGAAATAATATATCTAGTAAAGATACTTTTGGAAATTAAATAATTCGGGAAATTATTTGGAATCTGATGATGTTGCGCATCTTTATTGATAGTTAAATAACCGACTATCAATAATTACCTTGAGTAGGTATTTGTTGTGAATTGGATGAATTTGAATGCCACACTTATTTTTGAATAAACGCTCACTATTCCGGTTAGCCGGGAAAGGACCATGGGGTCGTATAACCCATTCCGAATATGTGATACGTCGTTATGAATTGCATTCGAAGACCGGTGTTGAAGACCGGATATTTTTGAAAACGGAAGGATTACCGTCGAGTTACTCTACATCGGCTGATCTCCAATTTAGAGGTTTTATCACCCTTAGTGACGGGAAGTCCTGACGTGATTGAAAACTATCCGGAAATGCAAGGGCTTCGTGAGAAGTGCCTTCGGTTCTGTTCGATCCCGGAACAGACTTGTATGGATTGTGTGTCTGACGTTACAATTTGAGATATAAAGCTGATTTCTTTCAAATACATTTCTGTTGGTGGCGGAGAATTTATTCTCTTAGCTTAACACCCTTCTCTGAGACGTATGAGCTCAGAGGTTATGTAGTTGAAATTTATCAGCGATATATCCCAATTTGGTAACGTGGCATACTGAGTGTTGCTGTGAAATGATCAGTGTTTGATCATTTGTGATATGATCATTTGTTTGATCTTATATCTTTGTGATCATAGGTTGATCATTTTGTTTGACCCAAAGCAGGGCTTTGTAGAAAGCGTAGCTTTGTGGACGAGACTTCGACGAGCCTCACACCCCGGAAATGGTCGAAACAGGAAGGATGCGGCAAGGTTCTAGGGAGTAGCGCCCCTTAGTGTATGTCATTCCTTCTGGATAGAGGTGGTATCATGGTATGGAGCCCAGATACTTAACCTATGTGGTTGCTGCATTATTATCTATGTGGTTTGTTGGAAATCGGGGATCCTCGGGAAGATCGGTTACGATCGGGGGATGGCATACGCGTGTCAGTAGTTACCTATTTTTGCAGAGGTAACCCGGCCTTGTGTTGGCAGAGATCCGGTTAGGTTCTCGGGTCGTCTATTCCAGGGACGTACCCATCGTGGAGAAGGAAGTTCCTTAGCCTGACCATTTGTTGGAAATCCAAAGAAACAATACGTGACTTGTACGATTTTAGTTGTATTACCTGCTATGGAATGTGGCGGTAACCTGCTATTGAACATAGTAGCTATAGTAGGCATACGATACTGGTCGTATGTTGGCTAAGATTAATATTATACTTTCGAAATGATTTTTCTACACTATGCACTAATAATAATATCCAATGATTTGATTTTGCGTAGTAAGCATCTTTGACTATCATAAGAAGAAATCTCCTCCAATTCTGCGTTTGCATTGTGTGTGTGGTGGGAGGTCTTATGGTAGTTTCATTTTCCAAAAGCATTGCGAATTTGTTTTATTTTCTTTGTGAAAAATAACTGTTTTACGATCTCACACCAGTCACCATGACTGACTCGGAGTTTATTGTTTCCCTTCTAAACTCTGGGTGCCCACCAATTTCCACACGGGCAGCCTAGAGTTATGTTATCAGGATATTCTGGATATTCTGGAGCTTTGGAAGCAAGCTGGATGGCGAAACGTATCACCTATATTTTTGTATTATTCCGCTGTGTATTCTGTATGAGGACAAGTTTATATAACTGTCCATTGTTGTATATCGACTCTGATTGATGTATGTATAAACTGATATAGTTCTTTGTTTTAAAAGACTAGTAATTATCTATTATATATTGTTCCACTGCGATGTGTAAGATTCTGATATTGTTTTCTGTTCTGATGTTGTTCTGTTGTTCTTCTTTCTACTTCTGCTTTCTTCTTCTTCTATCTTTTCTTCTATTTCTTTTTCTTAAACCCTCACTATTGGAGTTTCCGGCATTCGATTTCTCGGCAGTCGATAAAGTGAGTATCGATGTCGAATTTTCGAAAGTCGAAAATCCGGTACGTGACAGCGTGGTATCAGAGCATATGGTTAAGCGACAACCCTGCTCTGTTGGGTGTTACTCATTAGATATAGAGTCAGCAGTACTCTAGAATGAGTTTGAGTGTAATAATAGATATGAGCGCGTATTTGTTAGTTAATATAAAATTGTTTTATATTGTGATGATTGGTTTGTTGAGTGGTATATGGATTCTGGTCGGTATTGTCCGTACAACTCTATCGATAGGGATCTCTAAACACCTGTATAGAACAATTCAGCACAGTATTGTTTTAAATAGGGTAAATGAAATAATTTTGCCCAAAACTATTTTTGTATAGAAAAGAAATGTTTTTCTATAAAGTACTATGGTATATGGTTGCATGGATGTTAGGAAGTAATAATAGTAAATTATAAATGTGAATTATAATTTGAAACGAAATTCCAGAGAAGTTTTTGGAAATATTTTGAAAAGAATTTGAGAATTTTGGAGATTTGGAAAGTTTAAATCTTTTTGAATTTGAAAATGGATTTCAAAGGTTTTGAAAAGTATTTTAGAAAGATGAAAGCTCTAAACTCTTTTCGGTCGCTGGAAAATAATTTCGATGATGACCGCGGCATCGTTGGTGTTCATTTTCGGGTTTCCAAAAGAGAAATTGCTGCCAAATTGTTTTAAATGGAAGTCGTTTTGAAAATTTGGGTTTTGTTTTGGAAATTCAAAAGGATAATTTAAATTGTTTTCAAAATAATTTTGAAAAAAGTTGAAAAGACTCTGGAATCCTATTTAAAATATTTATGGGAATAAGAAATAAGTTGATAACTTATACAATTTGAATTTTGATAGAATAAATTTAACTTAAAGAATGGAGTTAAATTAAAGAAAGTATAAGTGAATCAATTAAATGAAAATGAAATTGAAAGTTGAAATTCATTTCGAATTCGTAAGCCAATGAATTGAATTGAATAATTGTAAATGAAAGATGAATTAAAATTCGTATGGAATTTGAAATCCAGTTTAATCGAGGTAGAATTAAAATAAATTGAATTGATATCAATTTGAATTAGTAATTGGAACTAATTTAAGATAGTGCAGTTGTAAATGGCAGATAATTGATAAAATTTAATATTTCAGAATTGAAAGTAAATTGAATCCAAATTTAGTTGAAATGGTAAACTAAATACAAATGAATGGGAAATGTAAAAAATTGAATGAGAATAGATATATAACTTCAACAGTGAAGTAAAAATGTATAAGCAGTTTATACTAGAAATTTTGTAATCAAATTTGCAAAATGTTTGAATGCTGTAACTAGATATTATGGCTAGTAAGATACAGGTGTTATTAAGGAATTGGATTTGATTTTCAAAGATAAGATTTGAATTGCTCGACAAAAGGTAAGTATTTAAATTATAATATGAGTTTTTGATGATTTCTTGTCTAGCCGCTTGGCTTTTTCTTTTTCTTTTTGAAATCTGAGAGTCCGTAGGGACGTTTTGTAGTAGTGCCGTATTAGCCGCGCAAAGGAGACGCTGGCGAAATTTTTCGGAAATTCAGGGCGTTAGAAAATTTTTGAGAAATCTTGAAAGTTTAAAATTTGAATTTAAACTCGAATTTGAATTGAGAAGTTAAACAATGTTGTTTGAAACTTATAATTGAAATTAGAAATTTAGTTGAATAAATAACGAATCTTTAGTAGAAAGATTTGTTTTGATAAATTGATAAAACTATTAGATTGTGAAAAATAGTAGACGAGTTAAGGACCATTTTTCTTGACTTGTAATTTCGAGGACGAAATTCTTTTAAGGGGGGAACTCTGTAACGACCCAGAATTTTTGATAATTAAAATTCGAATATTTAATTGATTTTTAATATTAATAAATGGAATTTAGAAGTCGAATGATTTATTTCTCGAATATTGGATTTAATTTGATAATTAAATCGATAAATTAATAATTGAAATTCCAGAGATAATTGAAAATCGAGTTTAAAGTGATTGAAAATGAATTGTAAAATTTTATTTAATCATACTGGAGTTATAGAAAGGTTATAGAACTTTTGAAATCGAAATTAGAGTTAAATTGTGAAAATTGAAGATTTTAATATTTAATTATCGACTGAAAAATAGCCAATTTTCGAACAGTCTCAGAATTGAACGAAACCAGTTCCATTGGATCCGTAATAGTTAGTTATTATCGGATTTCAATTTTCGTATCCATCGGAATTGTCGTTTGACCGTGGCAGCTCGAAACGCGTCGAAATTATTTTAATTTAATTCGGCGAGTTAAAATAGTCATTTTTCAAAAAGTCTCGGATTTCGATGAAACCAGTTTCATCAGATCCGTAATGTGATATTATTGTAAGATTTCAAATTTCGTAATTTTTGGATTTACTGTTTGTCCGGGGCGAGCCAAAACGCCTCGAAATCGATTTAAATCGGTTTAATTTAAATTGATCGTTTATTGCCATATCTCACACATACGATCGAATTAGCTTCCAAAACCTATTCCATTGTGTCCGGAACGTGGGGTAAACCCCAGAAACGCCGGTCACGGCGCGTAAATCGGAGTTTGGAAATTCCGGATGAATAGTGAATTGAGAATTTTTCTATAAAAAGGACCCATCTTCTTCAATTTTGTCAAAACCCTAGTTCTAAGCAGCAGCCGCCAGTTCTTGAAATCAATGGCTGAAAATTGCGTAATTTCTTTCTTTAATCTCTCCAAATCCACAAATAATTAACAAAAGTTTTCAACAACAAAGTTAAAGAGCGTAAGGAGGGCTTCGAATCTATTCGGGGATGATCGGAAATGGCGCATCGTAGGGGGAGATAATGACTCGCGTTCCCCTGGGTTTCGCACGCGTTTCGAGAGGAGTGGGGACCACCAAGCTTCAAGGTGGTTCGGCCGTGGGTGGCACACGTGGAGGGGGTTCCGGTGGTGGTCTCTGATCAGCGTGAAGTGGTTCGTGTTGATGGCGATTTGAAACCCTAGTGGCGGTTGTGGTTGGGTTCTCGCGTACGTTCATTTACCTGGAGCAAAACGTGAAAGGGAGGAAGAAAAAGGAAGTGCGGCTCTGATCTAAGGGTGAGGAAATCAACGGCCAGATGGAGATTTGGTTATAAAATATAAAAGAATTGTAAATTGATTTATAATTTAAATCGTATAACTTTGTAATAGCGTATCTTTTTCTTACATTATCACAAAATTACGAAACAAAATGCGTTGGAATCGTCTCGACGGGTACTTCGCTATGGAACTGAATTGGAGTCATTTGGAGCTAGTTTGAATTTCGGGTTAAATTAAACGTGCGTTTAATTTTATTCGAAATAAACGCTGAAATCAGAATTGAAATCAAGGTGAGATCTTCTCACTCAAATTGAATGTTGAATTTTTACAGTTATTGATTGATGTTTGACTGTTTGGATGTGATATTAGATATAGTAGGATATATATCTATATATAGCAATATATACATATTGGCATATGTATATATTGGATTGATGATTTCCCGCCTCGTATAGCGGATGAGACCCTATTGCGCCGTTAGTAAGCGGATTTTTATAAAACCCATATACCGCGATAATTCCGTACTGGAGCGGAATTGGTATTGTGCTAACGTCTTTGGATGCAGGGAAACAGGTTGGAGGGATCCAACTGGATTCCTCAACTGTATTTACTTATTTACAGATATTTTGATATATTCTGTTATCATATTGATATATGATATTGACTGTTGTGATGGACTAATTGGTGTTGCTGCATCATCGGATTCAGTTTTGAAATGTAAAAATAACGACTTGTACTTTAAAAGGGTTTTTAAAGTGATTTTTGAAAATATACGTTTTATGGAATTTTTGAATCGATTTATAAACATAAAATTTTAAAGTTATAAAAGTTATAATTTTTAGTGAAATATAACCGAAGTGTCGTTTTTGAAACAAAAGTTGATTTATTTATAAAATGGTTTAAGTTGGGATTTTTGAATAACTATAAACGATTTGTATAGAAAGATTTATAAAATTGATATTTTATAAATAAAAAATATTGGACTTATAAAACGAATTTTATAAGTGTTAAAAATGAAATATTATGGAATCCGTAAGTGAATGAAATTTATAGATTTATAAATTGTGAAGTTATAAAATGGATGAAACTGTAGAATAAAAGATTTATAAGAGATTAACTTATAAATTGGATTTTTACCTTTAGATGGAATATTTATCGAATTATTAATAAAGGAGATTTATTAAATTGAAGTCGTTAGAAAATAGAAATAGAATTTATAAATGTTGTTTTATAAATTCGAAATCAATTGGATTTGATAAATTAAATATAGAAGATTATTAAAGGAGATATATTCGCGATTTTGGATAGCAAATTATTATTGAAATAAAATGTGTAGAAAATAGTGAAATGTAATTAGTGAAGTATATTCACGATTTTGGACAGTGAATATATTGTTAAGTAAAATGGATAGTTTTGGAAAAGCGATATTGTAAAATGAAGTTAATTGTTTTAAAAGATGTTTTAAACGTGTTAAATATCGAAATCATAGATTTCAACATTTATTGTTGAAATAGACGTTTTCGAGAAATAAGGAAATGGTGGACTATAACACTGTTGTTATAGTAAATGATTTCCGAAAGGAAATGTTTTATATAGTATTGGGATTTATATATCTATCTAAATCTCGAATCCCTATACTAGTGATTTTGAGTTGTCGTAACGATGTTTTACGTAACATTCGTTTTGACTCAAATAAAATTTGTGAAAGAGAATGGTTTCCTTAAAGAACGAAATATATACTTAATATTGATTTAAGTATATCGAATATTTTCAAATGTTGAAAATAAATAGATCTGTGAAATACTTATTTTTAAATAAGTATGGAAATGCTTTTCCAATATGAAATGAACTGTTTTTGAGATTTTATCTTTTAAAGATAAAATTGAAATGTGAAAATTGATTTGAAATTGTTTTCAAATGGTTAAGTGTGGAAATAATATATCTAGTAAAGATATTTTTGGAAATTAAATAATTCGGGAAATTATTTGGAATCTGATGATGTTGCGCATCTTTATTGATAGTTAAATAACCGACTATCAATAATTACCTTGAGTAGGTATTTGTTGTGAATTGGATGAATTTGAATGCCACACTTATTTTTGAATAAACGCTCACTATTCCGGTTAGCCGGGAAAGGACCATGGGGTCGTATAACCCATTCCGAATATGTGATACGTCGTTATGAATTGCATTCGAAGACCGGTGTTGAAGACCGGATATTTTTGAAAACGGAAGGATTACCGTCGAGTTACTCTACATCGGCTGATCTCCGATTTAGAGGTTTTATCACCCTTAGTGACGGGAAGTCCTGACGTGATTGAAAACTATCCGGAAATGCAAGGGCTTCGTGAGAAGTGCCTTCGGTTCTGTTCGATCCCGGAACAGACTTGTATGGATTGTGTGTCTGACGTTACAATTTGAGATATAAAGCTGATTTCTTTCAAATACATTTCTGTTGGTGGCGGAGAATTTATTCTCTTAGCTTAACACCCTTCTCTGAGACGTATGAGCTCAGAGGTTATGTAGTTGAAATTTATCATCGATATATCCCAATTTGGTAACGTGGCATACTGAGTGTTGCTGTGAAATGATCAGTGTTTGATCATTTGTGATATGATCATTTGTTTGATCTTATATCTTTGTGATCATAGGTTGATCATTTTGTTTGACCCAAAGCAGGGCTTTGTAGAAAGCGTAGCTTTGTGGACGAGACTTCGACGAGCCTCACACCCCGGAAATGGTCGAAACAGGAAGGATGCGGCAAGGTTCTAGGGAGTAGCGCCCCTTAGTGTATGTCATTCCTTCTGGATAGAGGTGGTATCATGGTATGGAGCCCAGATACTTAACCTATGTGGTTGCTGCATTATTATCTATGTGGTTTGTTGGAAATCGGGGATCCTCGGGAAGATCGGTTACGATCGGGGGATGGCATACGCGTGTCAGTAGTTACCTATTTTTGCAGAGGTAACCCGGCCTTGTGTTGGCAGAGATCCGGTTAGGTTCTCGGGTCGTCTATTCCAGGGACGTACCCATCGTGGAGAAGGAAGTTCCTTAGCCTGACCATTTGTTGGAAATCCAAAGAAACAATACGTGACTTGTACGATTTTAGTTGTATTACCTGCTATGGAATGTGGCGGTAACCTGCTATTGAACATAGTAGCTATAGTAGGCATACGATACTGGTCGTATGTTGGCTAAGATTAATATTATACTTTCGAAATGATTTTTCTACACTATGCACTAATAATAATATCCAATGATTTGATTTTGCGTAGTAAGCATCTTTGACTATCATAAGAAGAAATCTCCTCCAATTCTACGTTTGCATTGTGTGTGTGGTGGGAGGTCTTATGGTAGTTTCATTTTCCAAAAGCATTGCGAATTTGTTTTATTTTCTTTGTGAAAAATAACTGTTTTACGATCTCACACCAGTCACCATGACTGACTCGGAGTTTATTGTTTCCCTTCTAAACTCTGGGTGCCCACCAATTTCCACACGGGCAGCCTAGAGTTATGTTATCAGGATATTCTGGATATTCTGGAGCTTTGGAAGCAAGCTGGATGGCGAAACGTATCACCTATATTTTTGTATTATTCCGCTGTGTATTCTGTATGAGGACAAGTTTATATAACTGTCCATTGTTGTATATCGACTCTGATTGATGTATGTATAAACTGATATAGTTCTTTGTTTTAAAAGACTAGTAATTATCTATTATATATTGTTCCGCTGCGATGTGTAAGATTCTGATATTGTTTTCTGTTCTGATGTTGTTCTGTTGTTCTTCTTTCTACTTCTGCTTTCTTCTTCTTCTATCTTTTCTTCTATTTCTTTTTCTTAAACCCTCACTATTGGAGTTTCCGGCATTCGATTTCTCGGCAGTCGATAAAGTGAGTATCGATGTCGAATTTTCGAAAGTCGAAAATCCGGTATGTGACAACTAAGAACCTTTTTCAAACTAATGGACTATCTGCCTGGTCTTATAGTTTTCATGGGATCACTAAGAACCTATTGGCCCCTGCCAATAACTTCATACATTTATTTCATGGGTTCTCCTTGAACCTATTGGTATCTCCAATAACTCCCAATTATATCATATTTATCATGGTTTGACTATGAACCTATTGACTTCTGTCAATAACTTAATCTGGATATAGTTTTCATGGGTTTACTACAAACCTATTGGCCCCTGCCAATAACTCTTATTAAACATAGTTTTCATGGGTTTACTATGAACCTGTCTAAATTGACAACCTCTTAATTAGTCCTTAGGAATCCTATATTCTGGTCTACCTGACCTCCTGGATGCAAATCTATTCATTTAGGAATTAACTTAATTTATATTCACTACTGGATCAACCTAGCTGGTTATTCTGTCCTTACTCCCCAGAATACAGTTATGGGTTCATTACATAGTGACTCTATTTATAGAAGAAGCATATAGAAAAACAATACTAACATCTTTGATTTAATACCCTTGAAATCATTTCCCCCTGATATTTGGTTAGTCCATTTAACCCATTATTTTTTTATCAAGGCAAGCTTCTTCAAAAACTCCAAATTTAAAAAGCATTTTAAAGCTCTTTTACAGTGCCATGGGTTTTTCCTTTTAAAAATGAGATTGGTTCTTTGTTTTAAAAACTAAGGCTTTTGAAACCTTAGACCTTTACTTTCGAAACCATTGGAATACCTCTTTCGAAAGCATTCAAATCTTCTTTTCAAAACACTAAACATATGCCTTTCGAAACACTTTAAAACATCTCTTTCGAAACCACCAAAACATACCTTTGGATAATATTAAAGCATCACTTGCTAATTTATACAAGCATAGCTTCGAAACCATTTGAAAGCACCCTTATCGAAACCATTAATCTTCAAATAAAAGAGAGTTTGGGGGAAAATAGATGGCTTCGGAACCATCCTTTCGAAGCATTGGTTTTTAAGTAAAATAATAAGAAGGATAGCATCGAAACCCCTTTCGAAGCCGTTGCCTTCGAAACCTTTAGTATAAGTGGCTGCTAGAGCCCTTTCGATGGCATTGATTTAAAAACAAGGTAACTCATTCGAAAGCTACCCTTTAAGAAAAAAGGAGGCAACCTCTTCAAAAGTTATGTTAAACCCTTTCGAAAGCATTCTTTTAAAAGCAAGGCAAGCAGCGTTTCTTTAAAAAGCAAAACGAAGGTTTCGACCCCTTCGAAGGCTTGGTTTCGATTCCATACATGCCGCCTTTCTTTAATCCACTACGTACCAAAGCCTTAATACCTTGTGTATTGATTTCGACTTGGTTGAGGCAGAAGTATAGGGTCGGAAGGTAGCTACTGGAAGTGGTGAAACAATAAACTTATGCAAAACTATTTTTATTGCCTTTTTAAGTAATACTTTTCAACTAACTTTCCTATGTAAAAACATGATTGGTTGTCATAAACTTTATCAAAATATTTTCTAAAAGACTACCGAATTTATTCAGGAATTAATTAAAAATAATTAACAAAATAGCACTTCCCTTTAACAAAATAATTAAGACATGTCCTCTATCATATATAATTTAATTTACATAGTAAATTACTTAGGAAAATCCCCAAAAATCATAGAATTTCACTTTTAATATATTAGCTAAACATATAAATTTCAAACCCAAATTCCGTTATATAATTGCCCAAATAAATATTTAAGCCCAATTATACATATCTTCCTTTGAAAATTCATAATAAATTATCCATAGCTTGGATAACCATGAAAATTTAAACCTATCTCCAAGGTAATGTTTTTCATAGCATATTAAATCCTCATGGCATTCAAAACCCATTATATACAAATTTTGCCTTAAAATGGAATAAAACCTTTTATCAAACAAACTTGTTTGTATATAACATATCATGTAATCCAAGCATATCATCATCAAAATCATCATAAAGGATTTAAACTTAAACCCGAAATCAAATGCTCTTCAAAAACGAAAATGAGATGATTTTGATTATTATTCACCTTGATTTGGATAAGGACTTGAGATTTTTCTCTTGTTTAGTTCCCCTTGCTTAATTAATTAGCTTTTACTTGAATTTTCCTCTTCTTTCCCCCTAGGTAATGGTCGGTTTGCTCCTTAGTTTATAATTTTGGATTTTGAACTTGTGAAATGAAAATAAGAATAAGGGTTTAGGGGTTAAGGTTATGGTAGACGACTATTCCCCATAATACCTTTGCCTTATTCTTTTATTAGCTAACTTAGAAAACCATTTACATAAATCCATTCTTTAAATTTTTATTTAGTTAAGCATGCCCTCTATTTTAAATTTTCAAATTTCAATCTCCTTATCTCTCTAATCTTTACATTATTCTATTTAATTTATCTAATTAAATCTTCTGAATAATGTTATTTAAAATTACGGGTGTTACATCCATACTCATAATGACATCTCACATTAGTCCGACTATTTGTAGGAACTGGTAGCTAGATCGGCTGGGCAGATTTTCCCTATAGAATTTGGGACTAACCTCACATCATTACAAATATTTATCATAAGGGTATCTCATATTAATCAAAGTGTACACAACTGTTGATAGCCTCAAAGTGAATGGCAGACTTCCATCTTATAACTCTACTGACCTCGCAACCCTATGACATAGCCACAAATCAATTACTCTCCATATATATACTCATCTCACCATTTCATAAATAAGGCTTTATAAGAAATCTTCCTTATTACGCCTTCAAAAATGATAATTAGCTATATAAGAGTTTCCTCTTATCTTCACCTACCAATCAATTACCTTTCTAATAGAGGAAAATAAATGAAAATAAATGCCTAATTAACTACGCCATATATGCAATAATTATATGTTAATTACGCAAATAGAGATAAATAAATATTCGTGCCTAATAAATTCTAAACGCATGAATTTTACGTTTTAAACTAGCGTTAAATGTCAATTCCCTAACCAAATATTATTACAAGTCCTTTTTCTTCAAATTCCCAAGATTTCAACATACCAAAATAAAGGATTCTAATATCCAAAATAGGAAATAAATATTCATAACCAAAAATGCAATAACAAACTTGTAAATAAAATAGAAACTCAATTTATTACACCAATTAAATGGAATATCCTAAACAATAGGAATTGCAATCTAAACTCCATATTCTATTTAAATTCTCTTTTACAAAGAAATAAGTAAGAATAACTGGTGTAAACTACGAATAGAATTCGTAATCTAAACCCCTTATTTCATTGAAGAATCATAATTTGAACCAAATAAGAAGGAGAAGTGGAATAGACTATGAAATTATCTAAAATTGCATAAGCGAAACAAATTCCATCAAATTAATGTAAATTGAGAATCTCAACATAGAATTGACATTTCGAAATAAAAAGGAATTTTGAAGGGATTTTATCTATCGTATTTTCAAAATCCTAAAATCCCTAAGGCATATTCAAATCCAAAAAGAAATACACTAAACAATTACTAAAAATATATATTAAGGTTTTCACTCACAGATTAGCCTTAGCTTCACTTAAGTGGATTTGTAGCCTTCCAATCCCTTCTAGAATCTCTCTCTTTTGATATACACACACATAATAGGGAAAAGTATATATATTCATTATATTCAGAATAATTAGAGAAGAATAGATTGGAGGAAGAAAAAGCAAATAAGAAATAAGTTGAATTCTTATCTGAATTCTCTATGAAGTTTCTAAACCTTATTAGAGTGATAGCAATGGTAGAATTTTGTTGTATACCCTAAAATAATACGAATAAAATGTGGAGAGGATAGGGTTCTATTTATAAGGGTTGAAATGCACCAGAACCGTAGGATGAAAATAGGTTTAAACGGAGAAATTTGGTCCATCCACACCCTCAAACCCTAGCTGCCACTGTCCTTTCTCAGGCTCTGTCGGTCGACCTCCCCCTTCAACTGGTTGACCGGTATGTTTATTCTAGGGAATTATTTATTTTCGTTGTTTTTAATTAATTTCTTTCCCCTAATCAACTTTAACGTTAACCATTAATCAAGCGTTAATTAACGTTTACTTAGCCCCCGAGCTAATTTTTAAAGTTCAAATCTTAAATTTAAATTCTCATTTGTATTTGAATTCCAACAAAATTAATTTAAATCTAAAAACTTAAAACACCCATAACTTCTTCGTTCGAGCTCCGTTTTCAGCATATTATACATGGAAACAGATCAGAATTTCACCACGAACGCAACGGAATAACTTTCGTGGTCAAATTCCAACATTTATAAATTTTTCATATTCAACCCTTATCATATTTAATTCAGTTTAATTCATTTATTTATGGTTCAGTTTACGAGGTGTTACATTCTCCCCCTAAAAGGATTTCGTCCCAAAATCTTCCAAGGGGCGAACAACGTAATGCGTAATAGCATCCATGTTATACAACTAAGTTCTCTACACAAACATCTACTCAACCGATAGTGCAATGTGATCATGTACTACAGACATACTAAAATGATCTCAATCCTAGCGTGAGTGTGTAATCGTGTCATGAAAGTATGTATGCAAATATCCTAAACATGCATAAAAATTTCTACATGAGTGCAAAGTGATTGTGAAAAAGTGTAACAACCATCTCTTACCATCCAATCTAGCAAACACGGTGCAACCAAAATCCTAATTTTGGAGGGAGAAATTACCAGTGAAAAGCTCTAGGTGAGTGCTCTTCAGCTTCTCCTCGGTCTCCCATGTGCTTTCTGCTGGATTGTCCCCCCATTGTACTCGGATCAGTCTAATTATTTTATTGCTGAGTCTCCTAGTACCTTGCTCCACAATGCGTGTGGTGGCACGGGGCACTGTTGACCCCGTCTCAAAATCCCCCAACTGATTGGGCTCTATTCTGTTAGCGGTGTCATGAAGGCATTTCCTAAGGTGAGAAATATGAAAAACATTGTGGACTCCTGCCAACTTGTAAGGAAGCTCCACATAGTATGCCAATTTTCCTACTCTTTCTAGAATTTTGAATGGCCCAGCAAATCTAGGCGCCAATTTTCCAGACTTGCCAAACCTAACAACTTTTCTAAAAGGGGAGATTTTAACAAACACCATACCTCCAACCTCAAATTCAAGCTCTTTTCTTCTTTTTTCCGCATAACATTTCTGACGATCTTGCGCTACCTTCATCCTTTGCCTGATCAACTCTACTTTTTTCATGGTATCACGGATCAAATCGGGTCCAAGTAATACTTTGTCGATGGTTTTCCACCAACAACTAGGTGATTTGCATAGTCGCCCATAAAGTGCTTCAAAAGGGGCCATACCAATCGTCGTTTGATAGCTACTATTATACGCAAACTCAACCAAAGGTAGATGCTGCTCTCAATATCCTCCGAAATCCAAGACACAAGCTCTCAACAAGTCCTCCAAAATCCTATTTTCCCTCTTTGTTTATCCGTCAGTTTGTGGGTGATATGTCGTGCTAAGGTTCAAAGAAGTTCCCAAAGCTGTTTGAGGGCTCCTCCAAAACTCGCTAGTGAACAAGGGGTCAGTATGACTAACTATGCATACAAGAAAAAACGACCTACCTCCTTAATATAAATCTATACAAGAGAAGAGGTAGCCCTATTTCTCCTAATCGGAACAAAATGAGCACTCTTAGTGAGTCTATCCACAACGACCCAAATAGCCTCATTACCCTTCTGACTTCTAGGCGATCCTTCCATAAAATCCATTGAAATATGTTCCCACATCCAAGTCAGAATTTCGAAAGATAATAATAATTCACCAGGCTTCCCTTGCTCGGCTTTTACTTTCTGACATGTCAAACACCTAGCAACAAACTCAATATGCTTCTCTTCATTCCATCCCTAAAAAATTCTCTTCATGTCCTTATACATCATATCTCCTCCAGGATAAATAGTCATCCTTGAGTGGTGACACTCCATAAGCACATATCTCATCAAATCATCAATCATCGGAACACAGAGACATCCATCTCTTCTCAAACATCCCTTCTCATCAATTGAATACCTCATAGCATAGGGAAAATGTTCTCCTTTTCTCAATTTCTCCAAAATCTCTATTAACTCCTCATCCTTCACTTGACCATTCCCTATACGATCCATCAAGGCTGGTCTAATCTTCATAACTGCTAGAAAACTTTGGATAGGTTTTGTTAACGGTTTGAGGTTAAAATTTGAGAGATACTCCAACTGTCTTCATTCATATATAGCACCTAGGGTAGTGTGTGTCCAACTAAGGGCATCTACGGCTACGTTACCTTTTCCAGGGGTGTATTAAATACTAAAGTTAAAGGATGTTACATACTCCATCCACCTCTACTGCCTAAGATTCAAATTATTTGTGAGAAAACAAGCATTTTAGTGATTTATGATCAGTGAGTAAATCAAACCTTTCCCCAAGAGATAATGCCTCTACATCTTTAAGGCAAAAACAGTGGCTGCCGATTCCAAATCATGCACTGGGTACCTCTTCTCATGGTCCTTCAGTTGTTTACTAGCATAGGAAACTACCTTCCCTTCTTACATAAGAACTTCCCTTAATTCTATTCCACATGCATCTATGAAAACCGTAAACGACTTGGTTCTATCTGAAATAGTAAGCACAGGTGCACTACTCAATGAGTCCTTAAGCTTCTTAAATACCATGGTGCATCTAACATCTAAAACAAAAACTAGATTCTTCTTAGTCAATTTGATCAAAGGGGCTGCTATTTGTGCAAAGTTCTTGATGAACTTCTTATAGTATCCTACCAACCCTAGAAAACTCCTAATCTCTGATGCAATACTATGATTCTTCCATCCTTGGACAGCTTCCACTTTAGCAGGGTCTACAGCTAATCCTTGTTCCAAAATAATATGCTCAATGAACCTAACTTCATTTTTCCAAAAGTGGAATTTAGAAAACTTGGCTTTGAGTTGGTTTCTTCTCACGGTCTCCAATACCTCTCTAAGGTGCTCCTTATGCTCCTTTTTGCCTTTGGAGGAAACCATGGTATCATCAACAAATACCACGATAAATTTATTTATTTTCCCTCTAAAT
Organism: Allium fistulosum; assembly: GCA_030737815.1. NCBI lineage: Eukaryota > Viridiplantae > Streptophyta > Magnoliopsida > Asparagales > Amaryllidaceae > Allium > Allium fistulosum. The sequence goes on from CM060901.1 coordinate 922,998,716, forward strand.
ACTCTACTCATCAAATCTACAAAGTATATTAGGGCATTCGTCAGTCCAAAAGGCATTACTTCCCACTCATAGAGTCCATCTGGAGTACGGAATGCGGTCTTCGGCTTGCTTTCCTCTGCAATCCTCAACTGATGGAATCTCGTTGCTAAGTCTAATTGGAAAAAGACTTTAGCTCCTATAAGTTGGTCGAACAAGTCATCTATTCTAGGTAGAGGGTACCTATTCGTCTTTGTCAACTTGTTCAACTCCCTATAATCGACGCAAAGTGTCAAAGAACCGTCTACCTTAGTAGCATAAACAACAGGGGCTCCCCATTCAAATGTACTCCTAAGGATGAATCTTTCTTCAATAGCTCTGGGATTTGCTTATCCAATTTCCTTCTTTCTTTGGGGGCCATATTTCTCAAAGGCAGAGCGACGGGCGTTGCGTCCTTCTCCAAATCGATTCGGAACTCAATCTCCCTATGGGGTAGGAGACTCGAGACCTCCTCAAAGACATTAAATTTTTTACAAACTACAGGTACAGATGATGGCTCTCCAATAATAGATAGATTTAGTGAGTATAAATGGCATAACTCAACTAAATCTTTGGGTGTACAAAGAACATCTATGTCACGACCTCCATAACTCCTTAATCGTACTACCCTCTTATTACAGTCAAGAATGGCTCCATAATATGACAACCAATCCATACCTGAGATAAGCCCATACCCCTCGTAATTTAGAACGTACACAGTACATACGAAATCAATGTTGCATATTCTAACACTAGGTCTTTGCAAATAAGAGGAAGATGGGTCGAACCCCCAATGAGATTGGAAACCTCTATTGGGATGTTGACCATCTGGGTTTGAAGGTTTAAGAAATTTACTACATCCCTGGCTATAAAGGAATGTGATGCCCTTAAATCAAATAGGGTTTGAATAGTAACCCCACAAATTAGAGTTATGCCTTCTAGAGCTGCTTTTCCTTGGTCTCTTGGTAGCTTACTAGCAATAGGGACGGCTTCAATAACATAGGCATGTCCGCTTGATTCTTCCTTAGCCATCTTGGTATGCTGATTCTTGTGATGCCCTTCCTTATGGCAGTTAAAACACCTACCTTTAAAGGCTTCCTTCATCAGACTCATCGTATAACCTTTAGCTTCATGATCCTTCTTTCGGCATTTCTTACACACCTTCCCATCCTTCTTAAACTTCCCCTTCGACGTCTTATTGGCCTAAAAGCTCACCTTCTTGGACCCTCCTTGCTTTTGGGTCGGTGCAGACTTCTCCTTCTCTATTCCCTTATCTTCCTTATTGGCCATGTGCAACATTGCCATTTCTACCAACATCTCATATGTGGCCCCAATAGGTACTTGGATCAACAACATTTCTCTTAGCAAGGAATTTAAGCCCTTCACGAACTTCATGGTCTTTTTCATGGATGTGTCTATTAGGTTCATCTCGAATTTAGCCAATTTAGTAAAGTTAGTTATATACTCCTTAAGGGTAGAATCTTCTTGTCTCAGCTGAATGAACTTTTCCAATTGCAAACTAACCTTTGCTCTAGATATGAATCTCATCTCAAATCGGTCCTTGAATTTGTCCCAATAGAATATCCTTCTAGGGTGTCATCATTCACAAAGTTCCACCAATTCAAGGCTTCTTCCCTGAAGTGCCAAGCAGCTATTCTTCTTCTTAGCTAATCATCCGAACCAGCTCTTTAAATATCTTCTCGTAGTTACTAATCCAAGCTTTATCTTTCGAATATCCTTCATGTAATGACCCAAATTTTAGTCAAATTATTTAGAACATTTAATTGGGTAAAATTAAACAAAATAATATAGAAAGTTAAGAGATTGGGATTTGTAAATTAAGGAGGATCTGTGTTGTAACAACCCGAATTCTAGTAGGTCCGGATTTTTCGCAAAAATGCTAAATTCCAAGCCCATCGAAACCCGAGTTGGGTATCTGGTATCCTGCAAATAGGCAAAGACAAATATATCAGAGCTCAGATAAATATCTCACAGCGGAACTGACTAAAATATAACAGTAAGTAAATACTCACTAATATAATAACACTTTCTAGACAAGTGTCACACAGCTGGAAAGTCTCTGTCATCTACCTAACCTGTAGGATGTTATGAGGAGGGGGCAGAACTAAAGTTCTGGTGAATGGACAAATTATACACTTCTAAGCTTAATTCTACATATACCATTTTATTTCCATTTACTGTTATATTAGGTTCATTGGGTTTATAATACTCTCGCCTCTGTGCGTGAATCATGCCCATCAACTCCCTACTAGATTAAAACCTAATAACTAATATATATATATAGCTATATGCCCAAAGACCACATCGGGCTTAAGTACTACCCATAGTACCTTCGTATCCTCCTCGCAAAGGACTCCATTGTCTTGCTCCTATAGCGTTCTGTGGCTACATCTGTAAAGGACTGCCTCGTAAGGCCTATAATACAGATGTTCCGTCATCTACTATAAAAATGTAAAACTATGTCCGCACTAGCCTATACTAATGCTCAGACATCCACAATGTACCACCCAGTGTGTACCATGAGGACTATACGTAATCGTTCTGTCTACTCCCTGAATCCCGCTTAACAAGGTCTACCTTGTACGGAATTCAGTCGGAGATTTTCTAAGTCTGTAAAGGACTGCCATGTTAGGCCTACAATACAGATATTCTACTTGGTCTGTCTCTTTTCTTATCGTGGCTATGGCCCAACGCAGCCACCCTCAACTAATCGAAAGACCTCTAAAGAGCTAAGTGGCTGTACCCAACTGCAAACAATCTAAACATCCAATTGGTTGCGCCCCTCATCCAATGTCTCGATAGTGAAAGAATCATTGGCCTTTTGGTTTAACTCTAGTCTTTCCCGATCTCGTTTTTTGGTTTTGATGCTGGCCCAATATCCACATGCGGCTATCCTTTTGAGTCTGCCTACTAAAACCTACTCGCAATTCAAATACGGTGTCATACGAATATCCTACTCCAAACATCAACCCCTTTTGACTGCCTACAATGGTCCTGCCATGCAAAAAGCAGTCATGGCATACTCTCTTGATGGAACACCTATAGACCTGCCTCTAGGGGACTGCCCCGTTATGCCTACCCCAAAGGGCCATCCTAGAGAACCCTCACGTCCCGTTGAAGTCTCATACTTCCTGTAGCCCAAAATTTCTAATTGGACGTGCTCCTTCTGTGCTTAAATCTGTGATGAACTGCTTCGTTAGGCTCTTCATCCTTTGGGTTGCTCCAAACGCTTACTCTTTTATTAGACCCTAAGTTTAATCTTTTATTTTGCGTTTAGTTACTTTTCTTATTCTGTTGGCTACTTATTTACCCTAATTAGCATAATCTTGTCCCAGCCTCACCTAACTATTGTGAGACAATCAGTTCCTGACTGAAAGGGAATGCTGTGGGTATGGGCCACTTCTATTATCTTGCTTATTAACTTAATCCAAGATCTAATTTTATTAAAATAAGCCTCTTCTGTTATTTCTGCTCTATTTGCTTATTAACTTAATTTAAGTCTTAAAATAAGCCTTTTTCGTTCTTTCTACTTAATTATAACCTGTGTTATAATTTTACTTGCAATTGTCACTACTATATTCTTTTATAATCAATACATTATAAATATAATCACAAACGTCACTTTTCTATTCTAGTATGTCTTCTTTTATTATGATATCGAATTCTCTTTAATTCTCTTATATTATATGACAATCTTGGCTTGGGACTACGTCCGACTGTCACAAATTTACTTATCATAATAACTGCTTTGCTCTTATTCTATTATTTGCGCAGTAAATGCTGACCTAGATACATTTATGTTAATTGCTTCTAGTCTTGTCTTAATTATTAACTTGATTTCTTCTTTACTTCCTTTAATTCTTCACTTTATTTTCTTATATTCTAGGAAGTAGTTCTATTCTATTTGGTTGGTTACGTAAATTGTGCTAAAAATCCATTTCCATACTTTAATACTAAATGAAGCTACGAACAATAATCCGTGATTGCAAGATATTCCTTTTCTTATTCCTTTACTTTTTGGGTAGTGCAAAATACAGTAGTGTATCTATTTTACACTAATTCCCTTTTTCTTTCCTTTATTCTCGCAATTACGTTTATCGTTATCTTCTAAATATGAAACTATGGATATGTATTCTCTATTCTAAGCCAACCAACTAATCTATCACTTACTTCCCTACCAAGTTATTAAATTTTCCCTTTTCATTTATTTTTCCCCGTTTTAGCATAATTTACTGCAAATTTCTATTTTTCTCTTTTTATTTCAGCTTTTCTTATTTACATCTAATTTATGTAATTCTAGTGTTCTTCTATTTTAGTCCGTATTTGTGAATTCTTCTCTTTACTATTTTATTCGCGTAAGAAGGAATAAAAAGAAGCTAACATTTACATGCTAAATTTCAACTTTTAAAATAGATATAAATAATTGTAAATTTCTTATTTTTTTAGGCTTATGTCTTTCTCTAACTGTCAAGCCTAATATTAATCATATTTAATTTGATTACTATTTTCCATATAAATAATAATTACATATAAGCTCTCTTATACAATTTACAGTCTCAGCATAACTAATTAATAGAACTAATTACTGAAATAAATACTGAATAAAATTATTTAATGGGAATCTAACGATAATATATCATAAACGTAAAAGATATATAATTAAATCCACTCACTTGTCGTCCTTAGCTTTGCTTGTGCTTAGCTTGGCTCCATGGTCTTCCTAGATCCCCTTCTTAGGTGTCAAATATTTTTATTGAGAAGATCTTCTCCCTAGAAACATTTTCTTTTTAGGGTCCAGCCTCAGGCAATGAACCCAATTGGAAGAAAATCTGATTGTGAGAAAATAGCTAGGCCTGGAGTTCTATTTATAGTAGAGTTTAGGGATCTCAGACCGTTGGGTTCTTGGATTGAATCTGAAGTCACCACGTCACAAGGTCGTTTGGAGCCATCAGATGCACCAACGTATGGCTTAGATCGCGTAAAAATCGATTTTACTTGGCTCGGCTCGTACCTGGATGAAATTGCATCCAGATAGCAACGTGGGTCGACCCTAGGGTCGACCTGTGCTCTCTTGGGGTCGACCTTGAGTGTTGTGGGTCGACCCATATTTATTTATTTCTTTTTTCTTTTTCATTTCTCTTTATTTTTGTTTCTTTCATAATTCCTCCGTATTAACTCGGATTTCGACAAGTTATATATGGAAATTGATCAGAAAATTGCCACGAACACAATGGTATAAGTTTCGAGGCCATATTCAGACAATTACAAAAATGTTTATTTTCACTATTCGTCGTTATTAGATTATTTAATTATAAAAATGCGGGGTGTTACATTCTCCTACCCTTAGGAAATTCATCCCCAAAATTCGACAAGGGTACAATTATGTAATTTCTCACATCAATCACGACCATTTTGTGTACATCCAATTTTGCGACCATCCGTGTTTTTGTGCAAAAGTGTTATTCAATACAAAATATATGCATGTACATGAATTTCTAAGTGGTACCTCCTATATGAATGCTTTTCTTCTTTAAAAATTTATTTTTAAAACATGATGCACACATCCTAAATATACCTGCAATTTCTATATGAATGCAATCTTTTGAAAGCTCAAAATGTTTTTCATCCAATTTTTCCCACACTCCTACTGAATAGGGGTGTAGTTCAACAAATTTTTCATCAAAATCCTGCCACACAACTTTTAATATTCAAATTTCAGAAAGAATCTAATTTTCCAAACTCGATTTCTTATGTCAGAAAGAAGGTAGAAAAGGGAAAAACTTCACATTTCTCCGTTTTACTTTTTCATACCTCTCTCTTCGTACTTGGAACTTGTGTCGCTATCCTATAAAATCTTTATTTTCTTTCCCAAGCACGGTTTACATAAGAAAGATTTTTCTTTTCAAACTTTTTCCCAAGCTTAATTTATAGGAAAGATGTATTTTTCTTTTGTAATTCTCATTTATTTCTATTGACGTCTCCGTTGCTTTCTTTAGATCTTACTGTTTTTCTTTTATTTACCTTTTATTTGCTTTTACTCTTCTTTTAATATAGCAACTAAACATAGCTATCATCTAGGGCAAGGAGGTCTAGGACCATGTCCACTCTGACACAGAAAGGTCCTACTTTAGGAATCCAAGTAACTCATATGCTCCTCTTACCACCTATTACTTGTTACCAACTTACACTGTGTTACTCATGACGAATAAGATCTATTCATCTCTTCTATTCCATGCTCAAAGAGGAATAACTAAGTCTCATTTACTGCAATGGATAAGGGCTTCAATCTATGTAGTCTCTATTTAAAAAGGCAACTAAGCTTGGGGAAATTTTCTCTTTATCTTTCATTTTTTTCCCAACTAAGGTCTACTTTTCCCAACCACGTGTGTCTTACTATCTTACTAATATCACTTCACTATTCTTCTATAGTCTACACACATGAAGCAACATTTCTAGGTTTTCACTAGTGTCTATACACCTTATGGGAACTTTTATTATTACTACTAAGAGTAATTGCTGCTGTAGCCTTACACTTTCCCCGTTACACCTAGGAAATGATTCCTATCTACTCCATATTTAAAAGTCTGGTTTGGTTTGGTATTTATCATTTTACTTCAAAAATCAAAGCTTCTTAATTTTTGAAACATAAAATCCCAAAATTCTTGCCTTTGAAAATGTTATTTTGAATTTTCTGTTAAATTCAAAGGTACTTGGTAACTTAAAATTTTATCTTTCCAAAAACTTATTTACTTTTTCACCAGACCATCTTTCTTTAAAACATGTCTTGCTTGTTCTTAAAACATTTTTCTTTTTTTCTTGACTGCAAAAAAATGACCTCACATGTTTTCAAAATACCTTCTTTTCATAGATTTTCAAATTTACTAAAACTGGAGTAGATAAGAACAATTATTTTATCAAATATCCCTTGACTTTTCTACTCTTCCAATTATTTAACCTTAGAGGAGTTTCTAACTTACTACACTTAATGGTTTTATACCTTAATGTATTGGAATTACTTTCTCTTATGAGAAACCATTAATGCTAAAACCTTCCATGAATCCTTTAAAGGAGGATTTCATCTTTATATGAAATTATAAGGAATTTATTTTATATTTTATCGAAATAGGCTATACAAAATATGGTGCTTTCCATACCTTGTACACCTCTTTCATATATTCCTTATAACTTGCACAAAACATCTTTATTTGTGATTCATAGAAAATTATATCATTATTCATTTCATTCCAATAGATTAAAGAATGTTTACTCTATATTCACTTACAAAAGATATTTCCTACTAAATTCATTAATTTAACGTGCATCATTTTTCAAAAGAACTCATTTTCAAAACTGCTTTAATATTTTTAAAACTAGAAAATATTTTCATATACTTATTTAAATAATAAGTGTACATACAAACCACTTTAGAAATTATCTCCAATACTCATTTGGGTCAAAATAGATGTTGCATAAAACACCGTTACTACAACCCAAAAATACTAATATATGAATTCAATTAAAATAATATTAATAAATCTCATATGCTTATGTAAAAGCATTTACTTTGGGAGTCACCTATTATAACAATAGTGTCACAGTCCATGCTTCCTTTATTTTTACCGAAAACATCTATTACAATAATAAATGTTGTAACCTACGTTTCCGATACTTAGCAAACTCTAGGTTTTTTTATTTAATATCTTTGTTTACCTACAAAGAAACTAGCGAGCTATATGCGCTCTATAATTCTTCAAAAGGAATTTCACTTTTAACAAAATTTACATCATATAAAAATCAATTTAAATTTCATACCACTTATTTTTTTTCCAAAAACCCAATATTTACTTCCTCAAATATATTAACAATTATATTTTTCAACTTTCCAATTTCAAATGTTTCATTTTATTGGGCTAGAAGTAAAGTGGATTTTCTTCTTACTAAAACCTCTTACTCCTTCCAAAATAAAAACACTCCCCCTACTATCCCTAGGGAATTTCCCTACTTCCTATAACATATGGATACCAATCTTCTCTCAAAACATGGCTTATCTATACGGTATAAATTGGTAATAATATAGGGCTCAACATACTTGGGTCATCCCAAACCCAACTAGCAAACTATGTACAAATATACTTCTAAAAACTTTCCATATGTTAAAGTCTATAATTGGGGACTGTTTGGATTTTAGTACATAATATATTTATATTTTATTCAAAAATACAAATACGGTCACTCACTATCTACCTTGGAATCCTAAACCTAGGCTCTGTTATCAAATGTAACAACCCGAATTCCAGTGGGTCCGGATTTTTCACAAAAATGCTAAAATCCAAGCCCACTGAAACCCGAGTTGGGTATCTGGTATCCTGCAAATAGGCAAAGACAAATATATCAGAGCTCGGATAAATATCTTACGGCGAAACTGACTAAAATATAATAGTAAGTAAATACTCACCAATATAATAACACTTTCTAGACAAGTGTCACACGGTTGGAAAGTCTCTGCCATCTACCAAACCTGTAGGATGTTATGAGAAGGGGGTCATAACTAAATTTCTGGTGAATGGACAAATTATACACTTCTAAGCTTAATTCTACATATATCGTTTTATTTCCATTTACCGTTATATTAGGTTCATTGGGTTTATAATACTCTCGCCTCTGTGCGTGAATCATGCCCATCTACTCCCTAGTAGATTAAAGCCTAATAACTGATATATATATAGCTATATGCCCAAAGTCCGCATCGGTCTTAGGCTACCCATAGTACCTTCCGTATTCTCCTTACAAAGGACTCCATCGTCTTGCTCCTATGGCGTTCTATGACTACATCTGTAAAGAACTGCCTCGTAAGGCCTATAATACAGATGTTCCATCGTCTACTATGAAAACGTAAAACTGTGTCTGCACTAGCTTATACTAATGCTCGGACATCCACAATGTACCACCCAGTGCGTACCTTGAGGACTATATGTAATCGTTCTGTCTACTCCCTGAATCCCTCTTAACAAGGTCTATCTTGTACGGAACTCAGCCAGGGATTTTCTAAGTCTGTAAAGGACTGTCTTGTTAGGTCTACAATACAGATATTCTACTTGGTCTGTCTCTTTTCTTATCGTGGCTATGGCCCTATGCAGCTACCCCTCAACTAATTGAAAGACCTCTAAAGAGCTAAGTGGTTGTGCCCTACTAAAAACAATCTAAACATCCAATTGGTTGCGCCCCTTATCCAATGTCTCGATAGTGAAAGAATCATTAGCCTTTTGGTTTAACTCTAGTCTTTCCCAATCTCGCTTCTTGGTTTTGATGCTGGCCCGGTATCCGCATGCGACTATCTTTTTGGGTCCTACCCACTAAAACCAACTCGCAAGTCAAGTACGGTGTCATACGAATATCCTACTCCAAACATCAACCCCTTTTGACTGCCTACAATGGTCTTGTCATGCAAAAAGCAGTCAAGGCATACTCTCTTGATGGAACACCTACAGACTTGCCTCTGGGTGACTGCCCCGTTATGCCTACCCCAGAGGGCCATCCTAGAGTACGCTCACGTCCCGTTGAAGTCTCGTACTTCCTCTAGCCTAAAATATCTAAGTTGGATATGCTCCTTCTGTACTGAAATCTGTGATGAACTGCTTCGTTAGGCTCTTCATCCTTTAGGCTGCTCCAAACGCATCTTACTCTTTTATAAGACCCTAACTCTAATCTTTTATTTTGCATTTAGTTACCTTTCTTATTCTATTGGCTACTTATTTAACCTAATTAGCGTAATCTTGTCCCAACCTCACCTAACTATTGTGAGACCATCAGTTCCTGACTGAAAGGGAATGTTATTGGTATGGGCCACTTCTATTATCTTACTTATTAAATTAATCCAAGATCTAAGTTTATTAAAATAAGCCTCTTCTGTTATTTCTGCTCTATTGCTTATTAACTTAATTTAAGTCATAAAATAAGCCTTTTCTGTTCTTTCTAATTAATTTTAACATATGTTATAATTTTACTTGCAATTATCACTACTATATTCTTTTATAACATTATAAATATAATCACAAACGTCTCTTTTCTATTCTTGTATGTCTTCTTTTATTATGATATCGAATTCTCTTTAATTCTCTTATATTATATGACAATCTTGGCTTGGGACTACATACGACTATCATAAATTTACTTATCATAACAATTGCTTTGCTCTTATTCTATTATCTGCACAGTAAATGCAGACCTAGATACATTTCTGTTAATTGCTTCTAGTCTTGTCTTAAATTATTAACTTGATTTTTTTCTTTACTTCCTTTAATTCTTCTCTTTATTTTCTTATATTCTAGGAAGTAGTTCTATTCTATTTGGTTGGTTACGAAAATTGTGCTAAAAATCCATTTCCATACTTTAATACTAAATGAAGCTATAAACAATAATCTGTAATTACAAGATATTCCTTTTATTATTTCTTTACTTTTTGGGTAGTTCAAAATACAGTAGTGTCTCTATTTTATACTAATTCCCATTTTCTTTCCTTTATTCTTGCAATTACGTTTATCGTTATATTTTAAATATTAAACTATGGATATGTATTCTCTTTTCTAAGCCAACCAACTAATCTATCACTTACTTCCCTATTAAGTCATTAAATTTTCCCTTTTAATTTATTTTCCCCGTTTTAGCAAATTTACAGCAAATTTCTATTTTTCTCTTTTTATTTCAGCTTTTCTTGTTTACATCTAATTTCTGTAAGTCTAGTGTTCTTATATTTTAGTCCGTATTTGCGAATTCTTCTCTTTACTATTTTATTTCCGTAAAAAGGAATAAAAAGAAGCTAACATTTACAAGCCAAATTTCAAATTTTAAAATAGATGTAAATAACTATAAATTTCTTATTTTTTTAGGCTTATGCCTTTCTCTAACCGTCAAGCCTAATATTATTCATATTTAATTTGATTACTATTTTCCATATAAATAATAATTACATATAAGTTCTCTTATTCAATTTACAGTCTCCGCATAACTAATTAACAGAACTAATTACTGAAATAAATACTAAATAAAATTATTTAATAGGAATCTAACGATAATATATCATAAACGTAAAAGATATACAATTAAATCCACTCACTTGTCATCCTTAGCTTTGCTTGTGCTTAGCTTGGCTCCATGGTTTTCCTGGATCCCCTTCTTTGGTGTGAAATATTTTTATTGGGAAGATCTTCTCCTTAGAAATATTTTCTTTTTAGGGTCCAGCCTCAGGTAATGAACCCAATTGGGAGAAAATCTGATTGTGAGAAAATAGATAGGCCTAGGGTTCTATTTATAGTGGAGTTCGGGAATCTCAGACCGTTGGGTTCTAGGATTAAATCTGAATCTACCACGTCACATGGTCATTTGGAGCCATCAGATGCACCAACGTATGGCTCAGATCGCGTAAAAATCGTTTTTACTTGGCTCGGCTCGTACCTGGACGAAATTGCGTCCAAGTACCAACGCGGGTCAACCCTAGGGCGACCTGTGCTCCCTTAGGGTCGACCTTGAGTGTTGTGGGTCGACCCATTTTTATTTTATTTTATTTTTTCTTTTTCGTTTCTCTTGATTTTATTTTCTTTCATAATTTCCCGTATTAACTCGGATTTTGACAAGTTATATATGGAAATCAATCAGAAAATTGCCACGAACACAATGGTATAAGTTTCGAGGCCATATTCGCACAATTACAAAAATGTTTATTTTCACTATTCGTCGTTATTAGATTATTTAATTATAAAAATGCGGGGTGCTACACGTGCCTTAATGTGTTAACAAAAGGGAAACTAAACATAATTAAGAAGTAGGAATATGATGAGGGTAAAATGGGAATAACCTTTATTCATATACCCTAAACCTTTCCATTCTCTCCACTTCCTCATTCATTCTACATTCACAAACTAAATATGATTTATTGTGTTATGTTTGAGTTAGAAAACCATTCATATGATTTATGGTTTAAATATGATTTATTGTGATATGTTTGAGTTAGAAAACCATTCATATGAGGTGAGATTGACTTGAGATTTTAATATGATGTGAAAATCATTGTTTTAGAAGTGGGTTTCAAGTTTCATAATTTTCTAAGTTAATATGGAATTATGTGAATTTTCTAAGTCTAGAAAACGTTTAATTCGGTTTTAATTATTTTGAATAATTAAAATATGATTTTCGCCTTGAAATTTTGATATGTGGAAGAAAATGATTAAATTGAATTAATTTGATTTTTGTGGATTTTCCCTAAGATTTTAGGAGAGTCAAATAAATTATTTTAAGTAAAATGGGGCTTATTTACTTAATTAAAATGGGTTGAAATGTAAAATTGTTTAATATTTAAATTTTCGACTTGCGGTAGTAAATTTCAGAAAGAAATTGGTAAAGTAATTGTCAACCAATCATGTTTCGACAAATAATGAAAATTAGGTGAAAATGTGTTACTTTGTAAAGCATAAAGTCAACTTTGCAATAATTTACCCACTCGCCACTTCCATATACCTGCTTTCGCCACCATACAATCTTTCGATGCTGTTGAAACCTATACACACAATAATAAGAGTCTTGGTATGTAGTGTATTGAGTTTGGACGGAAGGAAATTGGGTGGTGAAGGCATGCTTGTGAAAGGGTTGAAGCCACTTTTATTAGCTTTCGAATCTATTGACCCGTCTTTGTTTTAAAGTATGCTTACGAAAGGGTTTGTCGCTTTTGAACCCCTTCATACCTTAGCTGCTGCATTGATATCTTTCGCCTTTGTTAAAGGCCACCTTTTTAAACCCCTAAACCCACACATGCGAAAGAAAAGGTGTCGCACCTATACCTTCCGACATGGTTAAGGCTGCTTTGCTTTAGACGTAAGTATACATGCGGAAGCATGTTGCCGTCACCCAAGGTCTTTCCAAAGGATAGCTTTTGAATGTGCCCTTTTTTATACTTTGGAATTTGTTTTGCTTTCAAACTATGGTTTCGAAAGAAATAGTTTTAATTGGTTTCGAAGTTATGCTTCCATAACTTTTTACTTGAACCAAATGCTTTCAAAAGATGTGTTTTTAAGTGTTTCGAAAGGAATGTTTTCGAGTGTTTCGAAAGATAGGTTTAATGGTTTTGGAAGAGGATGTTTAAGATTTTAAGTAATGGTTTCGAATGGTCTATTTCCAATGCATTCGAAAGGAAGGTTTTGGCCTTTCAGCCTAATGTTTTCAAGGTTTAAGTATTTAACTTGTTTCGAAGGGATATATAACCGTAATGATTTAGGTTTTCATCAACATTGTTTTATGTAAAGCATATATCATGGCATAGATATTTGAGTAAAGAAAATAGTATAATTTCCTTGTTTAAGTATGATTGGAAAGGTTAAATCAATTTGAAAGAAATGTTTTCAAGGAAAATCGAATAGGGTGGTTAGCCCTAAGTGTATGACTAAGATATTAGAAAACTAAATGGGACTGATATGGGGTCACACCCTATACTTTAGCTAGTAGCCCCTAGCTAATATAAGTCCAAAATTCCAATGTGTAGGAATTTTTCATGGGTAAGACTAAAATGATGTTACACACAGAAAGGAATACACAGTAGGTTATTGGTGAGCCCGCAAAACCATTAGGATCAGTTGACCCAAGGAGTTAAGGAAAAACCATCCGGTATTGTGTCTAATAGAAGTTAGAATATTTATTATGTTCGGTAGGCCCGAGTCAGCCAATGGTTAATTGTCAGCCTGATAAAACTATAATGTTCGGGCGGATAGTCCATTGATTACCTGATTTATATGCATATATGTTATTGCTATTGTTGTTAGAATCAGTTTGATTGTAGGATTTTGATTTGTAAAAAATACAATTTTGAAAGGATATTAGTGAGGGGAAACCCGTTCCGCTAAGCAGCATGGTCTTATTTAATATTAATAAACTGAGATGTAATAGAATTATTCACGCTAGGCTTTATGTCTTACTCGAAGTTTATGTTTACCCCTTAAACTCTTGGGTGCTCAAATTTTAATTTGAGTAGATTGAGATTTAAGGTATTTCTGGTTTTAGTAGGTTACGAATAAAGCTTCCGAAGATGTGCATGAGGTAAGGATTAGCTATTTAGGAGTCTACCCATTATTGTTCCGCTGTGATGTATTTATTGACTGATATGTTTATTTAGTACTCTGATCATCCAAGGAGGCATCTTCATATGTAGCTCTAGGTATATTTTGTAATAATTATATTTATCTAAACCCAGGAATCATTTTAGGATTATGTAATTGAATATGAACCGTTGATTTGAAATGTAATTAGAAAAGTTGTTTGGAAATCTGTGTTGATTTTATTTCATATTCATGTGCTTCTGATATTATGGATACCATTAACGTTACCGTATTTTATCACCAGAAGTTAATACTATAGATGACTGCAGCATATGTAGTGGTTAGCTTTGGGCCTCAAAATATGGGATGTTACACTACAGTTCCAGAGTATGTCTTCCCTCCCATATTGAGAAAGTCCTTACACGACTTGGTGAATTCGACAAGACGAGGTGTTGCATCAGCGGGAGGGGCAATGTGTGCTACTGGTGCAGTTGGGGGAATAGGAATTTGCTCGACAGTCTTATGATATTGTTTAGACCATTCGAGCATTCCACAAATGGGAGTCTTCTGTGGGTAGGGTTCTCTTGTTCGAAAGAGGATTGATTGTCAGCCATACCAACTATCTGTAGGTTAACCCTTTAGTGATAATTTCCTAAGATAGTATTTATATGCTGAACGAAAAGGGTTGCCTAGTGTATATGTGTATGTTCTAGAAAATAGGGTATGTATAGAATTTCGAAATTCTTTTTGAAAAACCTTTTACGAAATAACAAATACGTCTCTCATACATATAGTTTTTCCCTGGCGATCGGGTAACCTGGCTCTGATACCAAATGTATCAACCAAACCCCGGAACATGCCTATATTTCGACCCAGAAAAGGTCCATCGAATCTTAAATCCATTCTAAGGTAGGTTATTGGTAGTAAAAAGAAATAACATTACAGAGCCATAACTAAACTTTCAGAACTCACTACGGATGGAACACAATATAATAGCAAAGTGTACCCATTTATTTCAAAACCATAAAAATGTCATAATACAAAATTCCATAAAAACTGTAACATAATATCTGTTACAACAATTGTCTAAATACATGGGTACACATAAAAGCAAGTAGCAATAACAAATACTGCCACAAGCCAAGCTTCTCCATCTCTAAGCATTGTCACCGCCATCACTCCATCCTTAACCTGTGTTGTAGAGGAGGGAGTTAGAATAACAAGTGTCTGGTGAACAAAAACCTCGAGTCTTACCTTTTAGTACTTGGGCAGTATATCTCAAAATAAGAATATGTCTACAAATGTAGACCATTAAATCATTTAATAATTTTTTATAAGGAAAGGAGACGGGTTCAACCACTTAGTCCCTTCCATTCCAGAAGCAGGTTTCTAAAATCACATATCCCAATCATACGTCATAAACAGATAATAATATAGAGACGGTACCCAAGCCACTTAATACCTTTTATTGGAAAATAGACAGACTATGGTCATTTAATAACTTGATTAAGGCAGACCCCATCATTTAATACCTATTTCCAAGGCATGCTTCTCAACGGTACTATCTAGCTAACATCATATGGAATCTCTTAGGCCACTTAATACTTCCTTGTGGAAAATAGGCAGACTCTGGTCATTTAATACCTTAAATAAGGCAGACCCCATCATTTAATACCTATTTCCAAAAGCGGACCCCTCATTGAGATACCACCAAACGTAACCCCTTGGTCATTTAATACTTCATTTGTGGAAAAGTGGCAGGCCCTCAAACAGCCACTTAATACCTCAAGACCCCGAAGAAGACCCTTTGCCTTCTGGCTCATACTCACAATAACGTCTCACATTAGTCTGACTATTCGTAGGAATTGGTAGCCATATTAGCTGGGAAGATTTCCCCTATAGAATTTGGGCCTAACCTTGCGTCATTACAAATATTTATCATAAGGATATCTCACATCAATCAAAGTGTACACAACTGCTGGTAGCCTCAAATTGAAGGGCAGACTTCCGTCATGTAACTCTATTGACCTCGCATTCCTATGACTTAGCCATACATCAATTACTCTTTCTATATATACTCATCTCACCGTTTCATAAATAAGGCCATATAAGGAATCTTCCTTATTAATAATAATTAGGCTATATAAGAGTTTCCTCTTATCTCCGCCAACTATTCAATTACCTATCCAAAGGTAGAAAATAAATGAAAATAAATGCCTAATTAACTATTCCATATACGCAATAATTATACGTTAATTACATAAATTAATATAAATAAATATCCACGCCTAATAAATTCTAAACGCACAGATTTTATGCTTTAAACTAGTGTTAAATGTCAATTCCCTAACCAAATATTATTACAAGTCCTTTTTCTTAAAATTCCTAAGATTTCAACATACCAAAATGAGGGATTCTAATATCCAAAAAAGGGAATAAATATTTATAACCAAAACTACAATAATAGACTTGTAAATAAAATAGAAACTCAATTTGTTACACCAATTAAATGGAATATCCTAAACAATAGGAATTGCAATATAAACTCTAATCCCTTCTAGAATCTCTCTCTTTTGATATATATACACACAATAGGATTCATTAGGTTCAGAATAAATGGAGAAGAATAGGATAAGAATAGATTGGAGGAAGAAAAAAAAAGAAATAAGTTGAATTCTTACCTGAATTCTCTATGGATTTTTTGAACCTTATTAGAGAGATAGAAATGGCAGAATTTCATTGTATTCCCCAAAATAATATGAATAAAAAAGATAGGATAGGGTTCTATTTATAGGGGTTGAAACGCACCAGAACCTTAGGATGAAAATAGTTTTAAACGGAGAAATCTGGACCATTCATACCATTAACTCCTAGCCACCGCTGTCCTTTTTCAAGCACGACCGGTCAACCACCCCCTTCAACCGGTCGATCGCTAGAGGTCGACCGGTCCTAATCAAGGGGTCGACCGGTACATTTATTCTAGGGAATTATTTATTTCCGTTGTTTTTAATTGATTTCTTTCCCCTAATCAACATTAACATTAACTGTTAATCAAACATTAATTAATGTTTACTTAGCCCCAAGATAATTTTTATAATTCAAATCCCAATTTAAATTCCCATTTATATTTTAATTCTAACTAAATTAATTTAAATTTGAAAACTTAATACGCTCATAACTTATTCGTTTAAGCTCCATTTTTAGCATATTATATATGGAAACAGATCAGAATTTCACCATGAACGCAACGAAATAACTTTCGTGGTCAAATTCCCAATTTTATAAAATTTCCATATTCAACCTTTATTATATTTAATTCAATTTACTTCATTTATTTATGGTTCATTTTATGAGGTGTTACAGGGAAGGCCCAACCTTTGTACGCATTCATAAGCCGTGTCTCGCTTCTTGGACCGATGGAATCGTGTCTAAGAAAGCATCCATTCTTTTGCTACTTGAACCAATGGAACTACGTCCGAGTGCACTTCACCTCTTTGTCGCTTGGACCAATGGAACTGCGTTCAAGTACGCTCCACTTCTTCGCTACTTGAACCGGTGGAACTGCCCTCGAGTGCGCTCCATTTCTTAACTTCTTGGACCAATGGAACCGCATCCAAGTAAGCATCCATTATGTTGCTGCCTGACCCAATGGAACCACATTCAAGTATGCTCCACTCTTTCACTTCTTGGGCCAATGGAACTGTGTCTAAAGTAAGTCCATATTCCTCCGTTGCTTGAACCAATGGAACCACATTCAAGTACACTCTGAATCATCGATGTTACCACGGTAACATCGTCAATTTGCCAAAATCTCTTCAGTACCGACATTGCTCCAACAACATCTAAAAGTTCATCCGTTGCAAGATTGGTAGAAATCAATCCACACCTCCCAAAAGTCAATATCACGCGGACATCAAAAAATATGGAAAGAAAATCCAAGGGATTGACCTGTTTGCAGGTCTCTAGAGATGGAAGCTAATTTGCGGATAAAACCTCAATACCCGAGCTAGGAGAGAACCAACCGCAATCAAAGTACATGGTGTTCAGAATCGAGCATTCAAATTACAAGTTCCCAGATATAGGAGCTGCAATACATCTTGGACTAGGGGTAACTGGGGAACCACCCAGAGCATCCACTTTCGTATCAAGTGTCCGCAGTAACTAGCTCCGTAGACTGGGAGGCCCACAACATACTAACACTTGGTCAGGATAATCACTCCACGGTTCTGTTATGCCAAACAGAGAATTTTGGCAACCACAATAAAGCTAAGTAAAGTAGTACACTGAACAACTACAAGTTACACTACTTACGGCATTTCATGCACGGAAGTGAGGTAAATAAACACATCACATCACACGGTGCCGCAAGATATAATATGGAAATTGCGAGACAAGCAATCATATTATGTACATACAAAGTGGTATATAAACAAGCATAGTACATAGAATATAGAAAGTACACATAAGAGATTACAATTGAAATGCTAATATTTTTCATTACCTATACCATTTTATGTACAACATCAAATAGCGGGGGCCGTAACCACATAACACCGGCCTGTTTCGGACAACAAAAAGGAAAAGTACAAACTCTATACATGTACATACTCTCACACCACAAAAACACACAAAAAGACAATGAGTACCCTGCTCCACCAGTGCTCGAGCTCATCCCAACTTCTTTCCGCCTTTCCTTCCACCTTTGCTGCCGCTGTCTTGGCGAGTCGAGAGCTTCTTCCGACTATCCTTGTCGGTCTCTCCTTCTATAGGGGAGCCGGACCCCTGTGACCCTCTGGTAGCTACACTCGCCTCCTTAAACACCTTCAATGTGATGATATTAGGAGTCTTGTGCTTCCGCTCTTCCTTCTCCTTCTTCCCCTACAACCCCTTCTTTTCCTCCTCCAGTCATTCTGCTATGGTCATCTTGTCTGTCAGCCCTGACTCACTGGTAATCACCACCTCTTCATCCATAGATGCTATGACATCCTCCAAGTTTTGTAACACCTATATCTGTTTGGAATCGGGCCTAAGCCTAGAGCTGGAGATAGGAACTATGTCAGAAGCCGCCGTTGAGACGGCGGTGGAAGCAGTGAAAATATAATAGATCCTGAAACCTATACAGCAATAAGAGAAGGCAGGAGAATTGGTTGACCTATAATTTTGGACAGAGAGATGCATAATTTAGAAAAGGATTCTGTAGTAAATCGAAGCGTCTTGAGCACCAGAGAGATGAGAGAAATACCCAAGGCAGGGGTTTGGTCATGAACTTCAATCTCGAAGGCTTTACCGCCAGTTCCCATCTTTAAAGGTCATACTATAGCTGGAAAAGGGCGTGGCTCACTCAAGGCTATGAAAGTTGCATGGGCATAAGCACCTTTAGAAATAATAACTGTGGATATAGGGATGGTCGTCGTCTGCTCTTGAGAAGTATGAATAAGTGTTTGGTGCTAACCTGAAGAGCTTGGGCCAGCAAAAGCTTTGGCTGCAGCATCAGCAGCTTCCTTCTCCCTCTCTTCCTAAGGATCTCTACCGGTGGCTAGGAAGTCTATGTCCTCAAGGTTGAGGTAAGCAGCCTTTAGTTCCTCCTCAGAGCGCGTATCCTTAGCCTCCTTTGACCTGTCAATATTTTCTCCCATACCATGGAAAGAGTCCAGGGATAGTTATTACCAAGCCATTTCAAGCTGCCTTTATTCCTCACGTAGTTAGTATAAAGATGAAGCACACTAGGGTCCAATTGTCTTATCGCATCATCGTATTCCGATCGCAGCTCTACAAGCACTGACTTAGTGCTTAGATGCTTGATTTCCTCTGTCAGTTTGCTAGATGCAACCTCTTCCTTCTCTTTCACCCGCCGTGCATTTTCCTTACGAAGATGAGTGAGTTCAGCGGCCTACTCAGCAATGACAACAGCATGACCAACAATAGTTTGGTTTTGAGATTTGATGGTGTTTTCTGCTTCGGTAAGCTACTCTTTCAATTTTTCGGATTCAATCTGAGCATCTTTGAGTTGATCCTTTTTCATGATGATGGCTCTATCGTGAGCCTGGTTTGCCTCAATCAACAATTTCTCGCGGCCATCCTTTCCTTTTAGGGCTATGTCCCTTTCAGTCTTCAACTGGACTATCTCATCATCACGATCTTTGATCGCCTTAGCATGGTCTTCTCTTTCGGCCTAAAACAAGAGGACCTTTTGATAGTTAATGTGATTTACATCCGAAAAGGCTTTCACTAAATACTGCATATCACATCCAGCCTCTAAGTCCTTGTGGATTATCTCTAGATTGCTAAGGGAAGCGACCATGTTGAGGGGTTTTATCTTCTTATTGAACTTGACTCCCTTTAAGAACAGATTGGGAAAGGTAGCTTGAAGCATGGGTAGACCCGATGGAAGCATGAACTTCTTGGTTTATCTGGAAGAAGTAGGGGCCTTTGTGATAGTTGTTGCTTAAGAAGATGGAATTGTTTGCATTTTCATGGTCCGAGCATTAGTGCGGGGAGGAATAGTCGATAATGAGGTCCCACGATGGTCATGAAAGTCTCTCTAGTGCTTGTATGCATCGCTGGGGGCATTACTCTCGTCATCTCATTTTCTTTTCTCTCCCCTCTCGTGCTCTCGATCCAAAGTGACGAGCCTCATCCTCTTTCTTTTTCCTTCTCTCCTAATCCATTTCGCAAGGAAGATGATAAGTCGGATCGAAAGTTTTAATTTTGTGGGAGTTGGTGTCTTGACGTAGCTGATGGTATAACCCACGTCCCATGGTACCTGAAATGAAAAAAGAATGAAGTTAATATTCGAACTTAGGAACTTAACGCGATGTAAAGATGTATGTATGTAATCCTAAAGTGAAGTATATAGCGCTGACGACCCCTTATATGCTCTAACAACCATATCGGTAGGGTTTAAGAGTCGGAGTCTTTTCACCACTGCTCACAAAGGCACTTGAGGAAATGTTAATTCCAAGTTAATATCAACTATTATTTCACTAATGGAGATATCCATATGTTCATCTACATAGATGGCGACATCTCGCATGAATCGGAAGTAGATGTATCTCCAGCGGGGGTCCTGGTAGCTTGACCTCTGACATACTGTGGAGTCTCGATAGTAGGTTATTCTTGAGAAGGAGAAATCAAGAGTTCGAGGCTTAATGACTCAATGGTTAACAAGTCTGGAGAAGGCAGTTTAGGAAGATCAGTACTCATTTCCAGTGACTCGCTGGATGATTCATCTCTTTCTATGGAGATGTGAAAGTCGCTATCATCATCGTCCGAGCCCTCTTCTTCTCCTTCTTCAACCATAGGTTGCTTCCCATCTCTCATTTGAAATGTATCGTCTTCTTATTCAGTGATCCGAGACATCCTGTGGGTCTCATCCCTATTCTCCATAATGTCCTCTCCGGAGAGTAAGTGTATATCCACTCTAGGAATCTCATCGGGCTGTGCTTCCTCTGACGGACTAGCCACTTCTTCTTGAGCTTCTTCTCACGAGCATGGGCTAAGGAACGAGTATGTCTCCTAGGGCCACTCGATGTTGATGGCTCATCATCTACAGCAAATCTATCGGGATGAAGCAAGTCAAACCACCCGAGGTTCTCATTTGTCAAAAGGAACTTCACTATGCACTCAGAAGCTCTCACAGCCTTAAGAGTTTCAAGCATTGCTTCGAGCTCGTCGTTACTTTCTTACCTCGGGATGACTGCAATAAGACATATGATAGGTTATGAAATTGGAAAATCAATTAGAATGGCAAGAGCTAAGGAATAAGGACTTACTTCTATATAACCATAAGCGATTGAAGCCCTCTGAACGCCGGATAAGAAGAACTCGTTCTTAAAGGTTGAATGTTTGTTATGAAGACCCTTTATCAACTTACATCCCCTCTAGGCTTCAATAATTATAAAGGATGTGTAGTCCTGTCTGGTCTTGAAGTGTAGGAGATATATGAGTTCATTTAGCCTTGGGGGTCGCCCAAGCCTGGTCATGAATAAGATGTACAGGGAACTTAAGAGCACGTAACCATTGGGATGAATTTGAAACGACGCCAATCCTAAATCTTGAATCACTACGAATAAGAACCGATTGAACGATGGAACAGTATCACTCAAGAACATGTATCGATTTTAAGTAGTAAAGCCTTCGGGCAGATTATGTGCAAATTCGGCTCGAGTTGGCAGACGAACATCACCCTCGGGTATACCATGCGGCACGCATATATTTCCAAGCATTTTAGCTTTCAATATTTAAGGTGTTTAATATGGAGGGTCGATCAAAATTCTCAGTCCGGAAGGCAACTGGTCGAGTACATGCCCTATAGGAACTAGCGAGTCAAAGAAATTAGAAGTCGTGGGATGACTTGGACCTATGGAAATGGATGGAGATACTAGGGCAGTTGATGACTCGGCTTCTAAAGGCGTGGATGCTCCATCGATGGACTTGAGGCGTATTGAATGGCACATCATTCTAGAAAATAAAACTCGTAGATCATGGTTAGGTACACTTTACTTCTAATAAGAATTATGTGCATTTAACACTTGAAATCCGAAGGAAGTCGGTGGGTGCTAACCAATTGGATTCCAAGTGTTAACCAGGGCAAGTGCAGTGTATTATCTATATGGAATGAATCCAGTGTCCCGAACACCATGAACTTACCATCCTATGTAGATAGCTCGCTCGTGTTGGAAAAACAATTTGCATAGTCCTTTGAAATTACTTTTTTATACTTACCCATTATCGGTTAATGATCGATAATGGATCTATTGTCCGGAGCAACACAGAAAGTTCTTGCTTTTTAGGAACACTATATATGCAGAAATGTAGAGAAATGGTGTCATTTGATACGTTTGAATCTAAAATGAAACGTCGTATCGGAATTAGTTCGACAATTAACTTTAGTCAATTCCATGGATAGAGATTGCCAAAGTATGGAAGCACGCTTGTCTCTTAAGTCAAACACGACTAATGCTGGTGCAAACCCAAACTACACCATCAACACAATACATTTGGGTTCGACTATCTTGATCTCAAAATCGTATCAACCAAGGAAAAATTGTCATCTCCATCACGGTCGAAACTTCAGTTCATTACCGCCGATCTTTAATCAAGGCAAAGAATTGGCTCACTTTAGGGTTTGGTTGAATCAAGTCCGAGTCAACAAACAACGACTAGGGTAGCGGCGGCTTGTTCAAGTGACAGCGAGTATCACGAGGAGGCGGCAGAGCTTGCTGGTGGTTTCAAAAGTTGAACGGCGGCGAGATTGGAGCTTGAATAGGCACATCTAAGGCTGAAAACTTAGGTGAAGGCTTGTGAAAGTCGGGTTGAAAAAATGCAAGTGAGGAATAGCCGGGTTAAAATGGTATAAGTAGAAGAAAATTCCACTCTAAATCTGCTCAAGTCCTTAACTTGGGACGAGTTAAGGCTAAAGTCGGTTCCAAGTTTACTGACATGACTCGGATTAGATCCAACTCACTACAATGGACCTACCTGCCGAGTTAAAGCCTCATGCAAATTTTAGAGCCAAGATTGCATCGTCGGTGTAGAGAATAGAAATTCAAATCAAAATCAAATAAAATAGCAAACCAAAAGTTAACCAATTGAAAACATCGTCTTGAGAAGGGATCCGACAATTAACTCAAACTCATAAGATAGCAGTTCAAGACTTATTTTTTTCCAGAGCACAATTTGTTTATAACGAATGCGTACTCTGGGGGGAAATTTTAACTGCGTTTTTAACCAAGCAGAAATCAATAGGAGTTAAGAGGTCGATGCAAATGGAATGATTTGAAACTTGGTAAAGATACTCAGAAGGACAAGAGGAAAGGCTCAAGAAGGTATAAACCCAAAATAAGCTAAGACCTTAACTCGGCCCGAGTTAACCTCATTGAGTCGGTACCAAGTTTAAATGCCTCATCATGGCATCTTCATACTTTTGCCAAGTGATCCCTTAGTCTTCCTATGCAAATTTTTGAAGTTTCATATAGTCGTAGCGAACCTATCATAAAGAATGAAGACGTGACAGTCCAAATGGCAGGATAATCCAAGTCATGGAAGAACGACAATCAAAACTCATCAACAATCTATCGAATTACATGAAGGACATCTAAACCAATAAAGGAGTACAAGGAAGAAGTTTCATCCAAAGGTTCGTTAAGGGTTAAACTCGGCACCGAGTTAAGGCTTTAACTTGGTACCGAGTTTAGTTGTTAACTCGGGTCGTCTTGGTGTTTTTTTGTGTTATCTTGGACTAGTCTCTGGACTTCTCTAATAGTGGGCTTCTGATCGAATATGACTGCTACCCCTATAAATATAAATCATGGAGAAACCACGAAAGGATATGGATTCTACTCTGTCTATTCTTCAACTCTCTCCTCTACACCATAGTCACCAAGGTAGCTACTCTAGGAATTCTAGGACTTAGAATCAGTCTAACCTCGGTACTTGTGACTAATTCTTTCTCAATCACCGTGTAATCTAATTCAACCAAGATCAAATCAATAAGCAAAGCTATAAAGTGGACGTAGGCTTAGTTAACAGTAGAACCACTGTAAATATCCTTGTGTCTCATTTACTTTTCTAATATTTTCTAATATATTTGCTCTGTTCTAACAGGGCTGGTGCTTTTACATCATATTCTAGGTTATTGATCCATTTTTTGGGTTAACACTTAGGGATCTGAGGAGAAATTTCAAATCAAGGTGTTACAAAAGGCAAGACTTTTCTAGTTCAATTCTTTTATTTTTTATTCATAATGTTTAACCTTGACCAAGTTCACATATATGTGTATGTAGATTTCCACTTATTAAATCTAAAATCTCTTATGTGTTGTTAATTAATTATAAAATCATATTTTATTTGATTTATTTTGAGCTTTCAAATTGATTATTGGATCTAAAATTATTATTTTATGTAGATATGAACATTGTAACAAAATTTACATTTGTTATCACAGTTTAATTTACTTGTGATTATGGACTTAATTTTTAATTAATTGAATTGTTATATTTATGTTCATATGCTTCATCATCATGTTGTTTAAAATTATAAATAAATTTCTACTTAAATTTTTCAGTTAAGTTTTTTTAAATTATTATATTCAATGTTTATTGTCTAGTCAAGTATACCCATTTGAAATTTAAACTTTGAAAATATAATAAACACATATGTGTGTCTTTATATATATATTTGCAATGTTTTAAAATTAATCATGTTATTAAAGCTACACAATAATTATGACTATACTTTATAATAATTTTGTTTTTATGTTGAATGTATGTCTTCAGGTTGTAATAAAAACCTAAAAATACTTTTGTCGTGATTAAGCATAGAATTCTTTCCCTATAGATATTGAACCTATTATTGATTGCTATTTGTAAAAGAAGAAATCTAAAATATTACCTTATTCTATTTCTTTTTTAATTCTGTTTTGATTAGATCCAGATCTTCAGTTTTGCATCAAGCATTTTTTGATTTTGAAAATTTAGTTTTATCGCACAAATTTAATTTTTATGTATGTATGTATGTGTATATACATATATTTACAAGTGACAACATAAATATCATATATATGTATATATATGTCTAATTATATATATATATATATATCATAAATATTTATATGTATAAAAAGACACACACATGTTTATGTTTCATTGTGTTTATGTAGTTATAACATTGAATGTATACATGATATGTTCAAAATAAAAAATCTAGTTAAATTAGTTGATGTGATTAATTTATAAATATAAAACAATGTAGAATAAAATATGATTTCATTAAATAACTAGTTGGATCTATCGAAACCCTATTAGACTTCATAGGCTCACTATGATCCAAATAGGATTTTTTTTTAAAATTCAACCAATTTACCCACTATAGACTAGCCTGCTTCCTCCAGTATGTTGATTGTGCTTAGATCTAATAATGGCAATGAATTAATTTCTAGGGAATTCCTTGATATCTGTAAGCAACATAGTATATAGAGACATTTCATTACACATAAAGATTCATAATCCAGTTAGGCTACTAAAATGATGAATCGAACTCTACTTGAGAAGGCGAATTGCTTAAGATTGGTTGTGGGCTTATCCAGAGGCTTTTAGATTGAGGCTTCATCAACTGCAACATATATCATAAATCGAATTACATGCTCGACTATAGATGGGAAGATTCCAGAGGAAAAGTGGAGAGGTAAATCAATGTATCTCGGTTATTTTTGTATTTTTGGTTGCCTTATATATATTCACCATACATGTGATGATAAGTTGGAGGATATAGCATATAAGGGTATATTTATGGGATATACAGATGGAGTCAATGGGTTTCACATTTGGAACCCTTTTGGATATGAAGATTGCATGTTCCAAATATGTTGCATTTGATGAGTCTTCAATGCTCAAGCCTAAGGAAGATTCACCCAACAATTTAGTTTCAGAATCTGAAAGGCTTAAGGAGATGGATGAAGTTCCTACATTCAAGCCTGCTAGTAAAGCTATATCTACAAATGAGATAGGTAAAAATGGAGTTGATGGAACATCACTGGGTAGTCCACACATGCCTTCAAGCTGTATTGGTGATGTACATGAAGCTGGAGGAAGTTTTGTTCAAGGTGGAGCTGGAAGAAGTTTAGATGATGCTGTAAGAAAGTTAGGGGAATGCCTTAGGGAAAATTATGTAATTTATTGCATATATCTAACTCTATTACCAATCATGCTCATAATAAAGGTGCTTAATTTCTATTATACATGTGACTAATTAATTAAGTAATTAATTTAAAGTATATTAAATAGAAAATATTTAAATGATATGTTATGTGATAATAATTACAAAGAGTTGTAATCATGAGAAAATTATCATAATATAAAATAACAAATTATTTTAAATATTCCTAGTATCTTTTGAGAAAAGATATCGATACATCCAGTGAGACCAAAGTGTATTGCTCTCCAAGTATTGGACAATGTATTACTCATGGCTACCGAGGGCACTAATGGGTTATGTACTGATAGCTATTAATAACTGATGAATGAATAAATCGAGAGTTTCTTGTTACACAGTTCTCTCAACTGTTACACAGTTCCTACAACTTGAGAATACCGTGAAACCTCAATATAAGTACTCCACTTTAATTATAATTAAATCATAGCATAACGATCCATGGAGCGACCATGGTAGGGTTTGTGTAACACCCTGCAAAATTGTCATGAAATTAATTATGAGGAATTAATTAATTAATAATAAAGCTAAAAGTGGAAATTGTGAAAACATTAGAATTTGGCTATGAAACTTGCACATTGGGTTCGTGGCGATCTTCTAAGAAACTTTCATACATAAACCTTCACAATCCCAGTTCAAACAAATAAGTTATCGACGTTTAAAGATTTCATATCGAAAATAATTCAAATGAATTAAAAATATATAACTTTAAACATTATGGGTGGGACGCACTGGTAGACCGCTTCTACGGGTCGCTCGAGCGACCGATCAATTGGTTAGTGTATGATAGCTAGGGTTTCTTTCGGCCTAAACGGCTCGGATTTGAAAATATTAAAATATTTTGTATCCGACTATCCAGGCGCATCCAACCAACTATAAATATGAGGCTAGCCTCTTTATTTTTCTTCACACAAATGTAAACCTGGTAATGAGATTTTGCCTAATTCTCTTCCTCTGCGGAAATTTCTTAAACACAAACTCAAGAATAAATATATACATTCAAGGATTAGGGGAAGGATTGAAGGAATCAAGCTAAAGAAAAAGGTATTGAACTATATATGTGTACATATATATTTTACGCTTCCCTAATCTACAATTCTTGAATCTTATACACACAAACAAGTTTGTTATATATTATACAATAAAAAGGAGATAAATCGGAGGAAGAGATAGGTAATAGCATGGAAGAAAATCCCAGAAGGTTTCGGTGGGGATTATCTATGAGTGGAGATTTCATTTTTCCACAACAGTAATTTGTATAGTTTTTTTGGGTTTGTATTATGCCTTGGAAAATTCTGAATACGAAAACTTATCAATTAAAAAACCCCAAAATTTCCCCATAAATTGCAAATTGTGAAATTTGTTGGAATTCAAATTGTTTTATTTTAATATAGTGGAATTGGATTTACTATTATTACAATATGAACATTTTGTATTCCATTTGATTCCACCTCTCAAATTTTGATTGCAATGACAAAGAATTCCAAACATGAAAAATAGTGACGAGTGTGTAAGTAGGCAAAAAGGGGATTTTCCTCTGATCCATTGTTTAAACCGCCTATTTCGATAATTAAAATAAATATGGTTTCTTTATCATTACAAGGATATACACTTAAAAAGTTTTATGGAATATAAAAGATTGGAAATATAAATTCGCTTCTTTGGAAAAAGTGGTCGTGGTTCTACTATATTAGTGTAAAATGAATTGTGTGTTTTGGATTCCAATTTGAATATGTACAAAGTCTATCTAGTATAGATAATTTATTTATGTTGTTAGCTATTATGTAATTTGTTATATTGGATTGGGACTTGTATAGAAATTGTAGATATTGGCATATTAAAATAACATACCACCTTGAATAAGAAACGAATAAATTACTTGAATACATGTGAAAACAAATTAACCATAATTTAGTGTTGGACACAAATGTAAACATATTCTTTTAAATCTTGAAATTGACCGATCAAAATTACAAACTTGCAACATATATAATAAATATGAAATTTAATAAATAAACTGACAAATAAATGAAAATTAATAATCAACAATAAATCAAATAAAATGAGTTGAGGACAAATTTGGAATTTAATCCATAAACAAAGGAAAAATAAGGTGTTTCCCTTGTAAAGCCTTTAAATGCATAAATATGGGTGAGATGTGTTTATATATGGTATAGTTCAACATTTAATCTTGGAAAGTGGAAATATGGCTATGTTCTAGGGTTGCGAGGTCGGTTGAAAGCATATAGAAGTATGCTCAGCTAATCTAGCTACCTGTAGTGTGACTTTTGTACCTGATGCAGGACATCGCCTGTAATAAGTACCCATAGTGGATGCGAGGTTAGTCCCAATTTTGTAGGGTAAGTCTGCCCAATCAATCTAGCTACCAGCAGATACAAATAGTCGAAATAATATGAGACGTCGTAGTTAGGCTACATGCCATAAGGAAGAGGAATTCTAGGAGGGGTCTACTTTGGGGTTGAGGTATTAAATGCCTTATTTAGTGTCTACCTGCTCTATGGTAAGAAGTATTAAATGACTTAGGGAATTTTTCATAAATATCATTGGGTAATCCCAGGATGGGCCCTGCTTCAAGGTTGAGGTATTAAATGGTTGTTGGGGTATGCTTCTTTCCTATTTAAGAAGTATTAAATGGTCAGGATTTTCTTTAAAAAGATATGGGGTTATTCCAGGACGGGTTTGCTTCGAGGTTGAGGTATTAAATGGCTATTGGGGCCATCCTCTTCCTAATTTAAGAAGTATTAAATGGTCTGAATATCTTTTAGGTGCGTTATTGGAAATCTCTTGTTGGGGGTCTGCTTTGACGTTGAGGTATTAAATGGTCAGAGTGTCTACCTCTTCCCTATTTAAGAAGTACTAGTTGGCCTTAAGAGATTTTCTATGATGTCATCTAGGAAGTACCAAGAGGGTTTCACCTAGTTATATAGGTATTAAATGGTTGGAGAGTCGGCATGTTCCTTATTTAAAAGGTCTTAAGTGATCCAGGTACTTTCTCTTATATCGTTAGGATATAATCGAATGTGAGATGAGTTATTTTTCGATATTTAGGTTGCATCCGCATTTATAGTCATGGAGTTAGGCTTGAAGGGCCATTATCATATGGTTATAGATATACATAGAGAAGTATAATAAATACGTAAGACATAATACTTATCTGAATGCTTACTACCCATATACTATTATTGTAAAACTTGAGATTTTCATTCATCAGACATTGTTGTTCTAACTCCCTCCTTATTACAACCTACAGGTTACGTACAATGATGAGTGTAGAGAAGATGGTGTAGACTTGGCAGGAGGTTATCTATTATAGTTATCTATTTATGTTGTTATGATGTACCCAAACTATGTACTAAACATGCTTTATGCACTATTGTGACATCGTACTCCTGTGATTTAGTTTTATGCGTTAGGTACTTTAGTTTATTATTATATTTTATTCCTTCCGTTATAAGGCTCTGAAAGCATAGATAAATAGCTTTGCATATTGTTTTGTAAAATCAATTATACCAACCAACAACCAGCTTCGGAATGGACCTAAGGTTCGATGAGCTTTTATTGGGTTGAAAATTAAACACGTTTCAGAGAGGGTTGTTACATCTGGTATCAGAGCATAAGTTACTCGATTAGTAGGAATAGGATATGCAAGAGTATGTATTTGTTTTTTATAAAATATTTTCAAAAACCCACTATATATATGAGTATACATATATGGACATACGCAAACACACTAGGTAAATTCTTAATTTAGCAAGTAATACTATCCTTGGAAGTTGTGACTAAACTTTGAAGATATAGATAGTCGGTAATGGCTGAAAACAATGGCCCGAGATCAGGAACCACGCAGCTAAGAGATACCCACTATATAGGGTATGCCAACATGGTTTCGGTAATATTTAAGAGTCATCAGGCAAGCCCCTATTCCTTTGCAAGCTGCATCAGCGGCGCCAGTTGCTCCGCCCACTGAACCAGCATTCTGTCCACTAAAATTCTCTATGTTATGCAAGGATTTTCAGAATATGGGTGGAGTACCCTTAGGCTCGAAGTACTTTATAGGAACCAAAGCTTGGATCAATGATTGCGACCGCATTTTCAAGGAACTAGAGTTAGAAGATCGAGTCAAGAGGAAGCTAACTGTATGGCACTTGAAAGGGGAGATACTGAACTAGTGGACCATAGTGATCGCAAAAAATGCCGAGGAAAGCATAAATTGGGCTGAATTTAAGGCTCGCTTCAAGTTGCGATTCATATACAACGTAGAAGTGAATCTACAATTGGAAATGTTCATCCATCTGATATAAGGGGACTCTACAATAAAGGAGTATATTAACAAGTTCACGGCATTGGCCAAATTTAGGATGAGCCTGGTAGACCCCGAAGCAAAGAAGGCAATGAAATTTGTTAAGGGCCTAAATTCTCCATTAAGGGACCTACTCTTAACTCAAGTTCCCACAGGTCCTACCTATGAGACACTACTCAATATGGCCCTACTCTAGACTGTTGGTAAAGAAGAAAGGAAGAACGTAGGGCGGTCTGATGGCCAAATTAGAACAAAGAAAGAGAGGTTCGTGGAAGATAAGAAGGCCAAAGGAAAGTTCAGGAAGAGGCACATCGCTAAAGATTGTGGAGTGAGCTTGATGAGAGAAGAGTTCAAGAGGAGGTGCTATCACTACAAAAAAGAAGGGCATTTCAAGGACCAAAGTTCAAAACTAACCAAGGAGGGATAGGTCCTGCAAGCTTATGCCAATGAAGTTGTACCTGTCTCAAGCAAACCTCCTCCCAAGGATAAGGGAAAAACTGCTATGGAAGATATGACTATTATTTTCGGGAATACTATTCGTACCTTATTTGGTTCAAGAGAATCATATTCATTCATAGTTAGAAATGTAGTTAAAGCCTTGGAATTAAAAGCCTAATTTATGACTGGTCCTAAAGTTGTGTCGAATCTTGTTGGGGGTTGACACATGTTTCTATGATTTGCAAAGACCTAGTGGTGGATACATGTACTGTTGACTTTATATTTAAATCGTATATTCTGGGTTTTGAGGGATATGAACTTATCTTGGGGATGGATTGGTTATCTTACTGCGGGCTATCATAGATTGTGATAGGAGGATTATAGGGCTGAGGAGTTGTAGGGGTGAGATGTTGAGGTTTATTAGATGCCTCAAGGCTCATCTTTGGTGAGCTATTTGTATTCTCTTAGCCTATCATAGGATAAACATTCATCTGTACCAATAGTCTGGGAATTTCTAGATGTTTTTGAAGTAGTCTTCGATCTCCGACCATGAAGAGAAATAGAATTAAAGATTGATTTGGCGAAAGATACTAGACCAGTAACACTACCATTAAGGCATAAGGATGCCAAAGAAAGGCGAGAACTAGATAAGCATATTTCGAAGTTATTACAGAAGAAGTTTATTCGTCATAATACTTTAGAATGGGAGCACCAGTTGTCTTCGCCATGAAGGTGGATGACTCTTTAAGAATATGAATTGATTATCGAGCACTTAACAAGCTGACTAAGAAGAACATTTATCCTTTACCTAGAATAGATGACTTATTTGACTAGCTTGTTGGGGCCAAAGTCTTTTCTCAATTAGGTTTGGCCACTAGATTCCATCGAAATAGCCAAAGACAGCAAGGAGAAGATCGCTTTTTGCACTCTAGACGGACTGCATGAATGGGAGGTAATGCCTTATGGGTTGATGAATTCCCTTGCATACTTTGTAGATTTGATAAGTAGAGTCTTTAGGGGGCCGTTGAACAAGTTCATCGTAGTATTTATGGATGATATTCTAATATTCTCAAAAAGTGAAGATGAACATGAAAATCACTTAAGGGAAATACAAGAGACCATGAAAAGGCATCAGCTAAAAGCCAAATTCTCAAAGTGTCATTTTTTGAGGAAGAAGGTAAGGTTTTTTGGTCACATTGCCTCCAAGAAAGGGTTATCTATTGATCCTGCAAAAGTAGTAGCCATTCGGGACTAGAAGATTCCAAGGAATGCTACTAAAGTAAGAAGTTTCCTTGGTTTACCTGGTTACTACAGAAAGTTCATTAAAGACTTCAAAAAGATAGCAGTGTCATTGACTCGCCTAACCAATAAAAACTTAGTCTTCATATAAGATGTAAAATGCATGAAAGCCTTCAAGAAGCTGAAGGAGCTATTAATTAGTGCACCCATACTTACGATCCTGGATGGATCAAAGCCTTTCACTATTGGCACCGATGCATGTAGTATAGGGTTAGGATCTGTTCTTATATAAGAAGGCAAGGTGATAGCCTATACAAGCAGGCAATTAAAGACCATGAGAAGAGGTATCCCACTCATGATTTAGAATTAACGGTTATCATATTCATCTTAAAGATTTGGAGGCATTATCTTTTAGGAGAAAGGTTTGAGCTATTTACTGATCATAAGTCTCTTAAAAACATGTTTTCCAAAATAGATTTGAACCTTAGGTAGAAAAGTTGGATGGAGTTTATAGCATCCTATGACTTCGAGATTCAGTATACCCCCGAAAAGAGGAATGTTGTTACTGATGCCCTTAGCCGTAAGCATGGCACTATATATGAGTGGAGGCGGTTGGAGTTCCTCTTAAATTTCAATTTCCAATCGCCATTAGAACTCACCCCAGGATATCTAGCAGCAATGAAAGGCCAGCATTGATGAACCACGTTGGTCAAGAGCAGTAGAAGGTTGCGGCGAGGGTTGATATTTTGGCTAAGTTGAATAGGGGAGAGTGTTTCCCCTATCTCAGTAGGTATTCGATCGATGAATGAGGATGGCTAAGAAGAGATGGATGCTTATGTGTTCCAGTGGTGGAGGACTTTTTGGAGGAAGTACTGGCTGAGTGCCACCGTTTTAGGATGACTATTCATCCTGATAGAGATAAGATGTATAGAGACATGAAGTAGATTTTCTATTGGCCGGGACTGAAGAGGCAAGCTGTAGTATATGTCGCTAGGTGTTCGACATGTCAACAAATCAAAGCTGAACAAAGGAAGCCCGAAGGTCTGTTATTACCGCTGGAGGTTCGAGCTTAGAAGTGGGAACACCTATCGATGGATTTCACAAATGGATTGCCTAGTAGTCAAAAAGGCAATGAACTAATTGGGTTATAGTTGATAGGCTCACTAAAAGTGCACACTTTATCCCGGTGAGAACTAATAGGACCGCAACATCTCTAGTACAGATTTACATCAAGGAAGTGGTCTGACTACATGGAAATCTGGTCAGTATTTCATTCACTAGTGAGTTTTGGAGGGGTTTGCAGTCAACTTTAGGGACAACATTGAATCTTAGCACCACTTACCACTCTCATACCGATGGATAGATGGAAAGGGTGAACAGGATCTTGGAGGATTTATTGAGGGATTGCTTCATGGATTTCGGAGGACATTGGAAGCATCATTTACCTTTGGTAGAGTTTATCTATAATAATATTTACCAGATGATGATAGGTATGGTACCCTTTGAAGCCTTATATGGTAGGCCATGCTGGTGGGAAAACACCGACAAAATTCTACTTGGACCAGATTTGATCTGCGAAACCAAGGAGAAGATTGAGGTAACTAGGCGGCGAATAAAGATCACTCGGCACCAATAGAAGTCCTATGCTGATAAGCAAAGGAAAGAGTTGGAATTATTGGTTGGGGAAATGGTATTTGTTAAGGTATCCCCTCTTATGAAGGTTATGAGGTTTGGAACCTCAGGGAAATTGGCATCGAGATTTGTTAGGCCTTTTCCGATTTAGGAGAGGGTGGGAAAACTTGCGTATCGAGTAGAGCTTCCAACTAAGTTAGTGAGAGTCCATAATATTTTTCATGTATCGCATATAAGGAAGTGTTTGCACTGAATAACCATAATAGTAGAGCCTGATCGGTTAGCAAATATAGAAACAGAGCCGATGCACCTGTGCCACTACATGCATAGTGAAGCATGGAGTTATGAAGCTTCATAATGAAGAAATTAGGTAGGTCCGAGTAGGGAGATAATCTAGGGGAAAGCACCTCAAAAACAAAAGAGATGATGAAAGCTTCTCATCCAGAGCTTTTCTCTAGTAAATTCTCTCTCTGGATTTAGTATTATACTGGTTTTGGTGGCATTGTGGTTGCTGGATTTGATGGTAGGGGATGGTTGCTGTTTCCTGGAGATTTGACCAGGCAACTGAGTGCTCGGCATTGGCCACAGCTCGGCATGAAGGACTGCTCGGCATCCAGGAGTACTCGGCGTAGTACTCGGCATCAACAGGCACTCGGCGACAACCGATGTTCAGCGCTAGCATTCGGCATCGTTAGAACTCGGTGATAGGAGGACTCGGCAACAAGAGTGCTCGGCGTGCAAGAGTGCTCGGCATACAAGAGTGCTCGGCATCAAGGCTGCTCGGCAACAAGAGCGCTCGGCATCCCAAGGTACTCGGCGTACAGGGATGCTCGGCATCAAGCAGCACTCGGCGTCAACTAGTGCTCGGCAACAAGAGTGCTCGGCGTGCAAGAGTGCTCGGCATACAAGAGTGCTCGGCATCAAGGCTGCTCGGCATACAAAAGCGCTCGGCGTCAGAGAGTACTCGGCATCCAGTAGTGTTCGGCTTCGACTGACAAACGTCCTGCACTTCCCAGACATCAACCACATCGTTCGGCATATAAGGGACTGTTCGGCATCAGAGTGTTCGGCACACCTGGTTCGGCATACAGCGACCACTGTACTGGGGCTAGAGTGTTCGGCTATCCAGCCCACTTGGGAAGTCCAGCCCATATTTGCCTATAAATAGAGGGGCAGGGTCACATTGAAATAGATCCTTTTTTGGAGAGAAAACACCGGGGAGACTCTGCCATTTTCAAGACTCATCTTCTCTACTTAACAACTTCACTCAAGCATTTGATTCACGAATTGTATTTGTAATCAACCATAAAGGAAATCAATAAAGTTGAACAAAGTGGACGTAGGCAATTACGCTGAACCACTATAAATTTGGTGTTCTTACTTTCTGCATTTAAATTAGCATTGTCTTCTCTGTTTAAGTTACTTTCATCACTTATATCTCTACACAATCTTTCTGAACGAGGTTAGTGACCAATTTTGGTGCTAACACTTTGGTGCTTTCATTGAGAGTTGAATTCTCAGACCTCAAGGATCTGCTTTGAAGCTACTGGATTGAACAAATCCCCCAAGGAAGATCCGACTCACTGATAGGACATCCGTTTATTCTACTCAGAGTTCATACCAATAGCTCTACAATGGCAGGACCACGAACCAGGTCAGCTTCTCATAATGCGCATGCCCGCGAGACTGCTAGCGTGCAACAAGCAGGACCTAGCAATCAACCAGCGATTCCGAGTGCAGGGATTGCCGCTCAAGAACAGACTCCAGTTGTCACCAGAGTAGAGTTCAATGACTTGATGAGAGAACTTAGGAAAAGCAGGAGACAACTAGGAGAACAGATGCAAGTTAATGCCAACCTGATGGCACAACTCACTCAACAGCAGCAGCAGAATGCTGGGGGCAATCCCGCTCCTTACTCTTCATCCGACAGCTCAACTTCCTCTGATGAACCTCCCAGGCGCAGACGACGTAAGACTGAAGCTGCACGAGCAGAAGCTGATGTTCAGACGACTGGAGACCGTAACCAAGCAAGAGCTGGGAACTTCAAGACCGGAGTACAAATGGAGGAGAGAGGTCTAGATCATCAAAACGCTAACGATGTCGGACCTCAGGACGAACGATTGGCAGGTCGCCAGGAGAGGAGGCACCAGCATGGTCAGGCACGTAGAACAGACACTAACCTTCCACCTTCCATACAGACACCAGATCTGACAGCCATGATCAGGCAGTTGATGAAAGAAAATCAGGGGTTATCGAATGATGATTGGGGAGTGTCAAGAAGTCATACTCCGTTCACAGATGTTGTGTTGCAAGCGGCGTACCCCAGGAAGTTTAGTATGCCTACTATCCCTGCGTATGAAGGGAAGACTGACCCCAGACAGCACGTCAAGAGGTATGAATGGATGATGGATTCAGCTAGAGCGAATGATGCCACCAAGTGTAGGTGCTTTCCGATTACTCTATCTGGGATCGCTACTATGTGGTTCACCCGACTTCCTCCACGATCCGTATCAAATTTCGAGGAGTTGGCAAAGAAGTTTCAGGATACACACTGCGCGCCCAAAGGACGTGATGTCTCTGTCAAGTGTAACCCAAAATCCCGGGGAGTCGTTGAAGGAATATTTACAAAGGTTCCACATAGCAGCAACTGAAGTCAGTAATCCCAATGACCATGCAATTTTGATGGCTGTAATGAGAGGTGTGAATCCAGACTCTGAGTTTGGAGACTAGCTAGCAGGAAAACCTCCGGCTACGCTAGAGCGTTTCTACTCTAAGGCACACCAGTTCATAAGAAGAGAGGAAGCTAGGTGGGTACGACGAGATAAGGCGCCAGGGCCTGTCCAAGAGTCAATAAAAAGCAACATTGCTGTGAAGCAGTCTGGAGACAGCTCGGGAAAGGTCCAACTCGGAGTATAAACATCTACTTAACTCCGTACTCCCAGAGTGCGAGACGGAGTATAAACATTAATCAACTCCGTACTCCCAGAGTGCGAGACGGAGTATAAACATTAATCAACTTCGTACTCCCAGAGTGCGAGACAGAGTATAAACATCTACTTAACTCCGTACTCCCAGAGTGCGAGACGGAGTATAAACATTAATCAACTCCGTACTCCCAAAGTGCGAGACGGAGTATAAACATTAATCAACTCCGTACTCCCAGAGTGCGAGACGGAGTATAAACATCTAATTAACTCCGTACTCCCAGAGTGTGAGACGGAGTATAAACATTAATTAACTCCGTACTCCCAGAGTGCGAGACGGAGTATAAACATTAATCAACTCCGTACTCTCAGAGTGTGAGACGGAGTATAAACATTAATCAACTCCGTACTCCCAGAGTGCGAGACGGAGTATAAACATTAATCAACTCCGTACTCCCAGAGTGCGAGACGGAGTATAAACATCTACTTAACTCCGTACTCCCAGAGTGTGAGACGGAGTATAAACATTAATCAACTCCGTACTCCCAGAGTGTGAGACGGAGTATAAACATTAATCAACTCCATACTCCCAGAGTGCGAGACGGAGTATAAACATTAATCAACTCCGTACTCCCAGAGTGTGAGACGGAGTTTAAACATTCGCTTAACTCCGTACTCCCAGAGTGCGAGACGGAGTATAAACATTAATCAACTCCGTATTTCCAGAGTGCGAGACGGAGTATAAACATCTACTCAACTCCGTACTCCCAGAGTGCGAGACGGAGTATAAACATACATCAACTCCATACTCATCCCCAGAACTGGGGGCAGAACCAAAGCAAAGCATGCTAGTTGAACATTTGTCTAAAAGAAGATTGCAACGAAATGATTGAGAGACGACTGTCAAGCAATCAACTGAACGGAAATATTCAGCATGAAAGACTGCGGTTTTTCAAAGCACGTCATGTTTACACAAGACGTCCTTTGGGGGGCAAATGTTATCCCGCCTTTTGGCAAGGCCGTGACACCAAGAACTTGATTAGAAACCAGTGACAGTTCGTCTTGGAGATCGGTTACACAAAGGCTCACTATGGATATCGATGGATTTTGTCCGAGCCTGGATCGAGCCACGATTAACAAGACATAACAATCAAAGCCAGGGAAGCCAATGTTCCAAGTTTCAAGACGATCTGAGTTCGTATGATCAACTTATGATCGATTCAAACAACCGACCATCCATCCATCAACCTCCACATTTGACTTGGAGACCTAAACTGCTTGGAATGAATATGGCCTGATCATCCACTCCAATCGAGTCATAGAACAAAGTTTGACAAAATACAGATACCCCTCATGAAGCTCAGTGACGCCGGGATCCGTCAAAAGTGGACGTGATTTGATCATCTACACATCAAATCCTACCCTGAACACGAAAGGTTGTTCGAAAGCCCAACTTGAAGTAGCTATGGTAGACTGCGTACTCGCTAACCATCACTGTCAATATATGGACACGACTGCACCTTGGAACATATGCAACTTATTTTGTCTACTCAACAATCTATTATCCTTATTTTCTAGAAGGAGATACGGAGCAAATTGTAAGAGATTTGGCTATCTAACCCAACATGGATGTGATTCAACCATCTGTCATATACCTCCTTCCTTGACTTGATTGGAAGAGCTATAATCACCATGCGGACGAGAATCGATCGTCCATTTTTCAAATTTCGTCCCTCATCCTGGGGGGTAGAATCTCATTCCGTGAGCAAACGTGGTTCGATTGTTCATTCAACGACATTAGCCTCGATACAGTAGATGAATACAAATTAAAGAGTGGAAATACGACTGCTCTCAACTTAAACCTCCAAGTCCCCAGAGTGCGGACTGGAGTACTCTAAGTTCCCAGAGCACGGACTAGAGTATAAATGACTAAAACCTCCAAGTCCCCAGAGTGCGGACTGGAGTACTCTAAGTCCCCAGAGTGCGGACTAGAGTGTAAACGACTTAAACCTCCAAGTCACCAGAGTGCGGACTGGAGTACTCTAAGTCCCCAGAGCGCGGACTAGAGTATAAACGATTCCAATTCTCCGAAACCCCAGAGCGCGGATCGGAGTACTCTAAGTCCCCAGAGCGCGGAATAGAGTATAAAGGATTCCAAATCTCCAAATCCCCAGAGCGCGGATCGGAGTACTCTAAGTCCCCAGAGCGCGGACTAGAGTATAAACGATTCCAAATCTCCAAATCCCCAGAGCGCGGATCGGAGTACTCTAAGTCCCCAGGGCGGCGGACTAGAGTATAAACGATTCCAAATCTCCGAATCCCCAGAGCGCGGATCGGAGTACTCTAAGTCCCCAGAGCACGGACTAGAGTATAAATGATTCCAAATCTCTGAATCCCCAGAGCGCGGATCGGAGTACTCTAAGTCCCCAGAGCACGGACTAGTGTATAAACGATTCCAAATCTCCGAATCCCCAGAGCGCGGATCAGAGTACTCTAAGTCCACAGAGCGCGGACTAGAGTATAAACGATTCCAAATCTCCGAATCCCCAGAGCGCGGATCGGAGTACTCTAAGTCCCCAGAGCGCGGACTAGAGTATAAACGATTCCAAATCTCCGAATCCCCAGAGCGCGGATCGGAGTACTCTAAGTCCCCAGAGCGCGGACTAGAGTATAAACGATTCCAAATCTCCGAATCCCCAGAGCGCGGATCGGAGTACTCTAAGTCCCCAGAGCGCGGACCAGAGTATAAAAGATTCCAAATCTCCGAATCCCCAGAGCGCGGATCGGAGTACTCTAAGTCCCCAGAGCGCGGACTAGAGTATAAACAATTCCAAATCTCCGAATCTCTAGAGCGCGGATCGGAGTACTCTAAGTCCCCAGAGCGCGGACTAGAGTATAAACGATTCCAAATCTCCGAATCCCCAGAGCGTGGATCGGAGTACTCTAAGTCCCCAGAGCGCGGACTAGAGTATAAACGATTCCAAATCTCCGAATCCCCAGAGCGTGGATCGGAGTACTCTAATTCCCCAGAGCGCGGACTAGAGTATAAATGATTCCAAATCTCTGAATCCCCAGAGCGCGGATCGGAGTACTCTAAGTCCCCAGAGCGCGGACTAGAGTATAAACGATTCCAAATCTCCGAATCCCCAGAGCGCGGATCAGAGTACTCTAAGTCCCCGGAGCGCGGACTAGAGTATAAACGATTTCAAATCTCCGAATCTCCGAAGTGCGGAGCGGAGTACTCTAATTCCCCGGAGCGCGGACTAGAGTATAAACTGTTTCAAGCCTCCAAGTCCCCGGAGCACAGAGTCAGCAAGAAGTCCAATTACTCGAAAGATGTGGGACGAGAGGTACGCCATGTCCAAAAAATGTTTGAACAGCACAAGAATGGACCGGGAGATAATGCAACTCATAAGAACTTGAGTTATGGCTACAATTAGTCAGCAAACTAAGGAAAGACAAGAGAATCACTCAAGCGAAAAAGAAGCTAAAAACTTTATTCAATAAGTCCAAAATGGGGATACATGATCACTCCTACAAAATTCAGACCTCTCTATACAAACTACAAGTTGTGGAAGATAAAAGCAATTACAAGACTTAAGCAAAAAACTCGTTGAACGAGTGTATCGATTATTTCTTCGACTTCTTCTTCTTGTCTTCCTTCGTTGTTTCCGACGACTCCTCTCCTTCACGCTTTTTCTTGGACTTTTTGCTTGCTAGAGAAACGGAGTCGGGAGTAGGAGACGGAACATCTAGTGGTTTGGACCTGCCCGGGAGAATGATTTTCAAAGGTCTGTTCCGCGGGTCAGTGAGTTCCAGTATTTCAGACTCAACTTTGACTTTTACTTTTTTCTTCTCCTCGTCGGCGAGACGGTCCTTCATGCTCATCTCTGAAGTATGCTCAGAGGCTCCAGTGATTTCAATTCCATCGCTTCCTTCGGCAGGAGACGAAGTATCAAGCTTCATCTAGCGCCCCGATCACTTGAGCGTCTGGACCGGGAGTTACTCCCGCATGAGCAACATCACTTGTTTTCTCTGCTTCCTCCTTGGCGTCATCGCTCCTCGGAGTTGGCTCGGCGTCAGAACAACCTACATGAAAACATAAAGAATGGGCGTTAGAACGAATAACCATTGCTGAAAATGACGGGATCTTTCAACTTCTAGAGAAAGAATAATTTCCTACCAGGTCCCGGTTGGCTATCGGTGGCGCGTGGGGTTTCACCCTCCAGGATAGGTGATAGCACATGAGCACTGAGCCTGGGGTCTTCGGGGTCATAACCAACAAGCTGCTCAAATGGATCAAGTGTCGGCCGACAGGCCGATTGGGCAGCAGATTGAGCAGCAGTATGAAGAGCAGTAATATTAACCCCAGACGGACCAGCTTCACCATCTTTCTCTTTTGGAAGGGGAGAGCCTTTGTTGTAAAGTGCCAATGCTGTGGATAAGTCCGATGGCTCATTTCCCCTGAGGAACTCCTTCACCAGGGCCTCCTCATCGACCTCTTCGAAGCCTGACTCGATCTTCCTAATCCTTATCAAAGTTTCCCAGGCCTCAGCTAGGGATTCAAGGTAGCCTTCGCCCAAGAATGTTAAGTCGCGGTGCATAAGGACGCGGGCTCCATATTCAGCAATTAACGGGTCAAACATGTTTTTGACCTCTTCCCTGCCAGCTTCCGCGGCCGCCTCGAGGCGAGAATCAATCTCCTCCGCAACCTCTCTTTTGCCCTCCTCACGGGCCTCATCCTTCATTTTCTCAACCCCAGCGAGTTCGTCATCGAGCTTTGTTTTCAGGAGTCGGGTAGCAACGATCTCGTCACAGTATTGTTGTGATTCTTCTTGAGCAGCTACCTTATCCTCCTTCTCCTTGGAGAGTAATTCTTTCAGCTTTTTGACTTGGGTGGCGAGTGCGTCCCTTTCCTTTTGGACAGAGTCTTTTTCTAGGGTGAGGGCACCGCTGCGCTGGACTGCTTTGTCAAGCTCTTTTTTGTGAGCCGCCTCTAAACGAGTAACTGCCTCGGCAGTATTTTTTGCGCTTTGTTCAGCGGCTTCTAGCTTTGACTTATACGAAGCAAACTCTTCGTCTTGGAGTTTGATGATTTTCTTATCGCTGTCAGCCTCCAGATTCAGACGGTCAATCTCGTGTTGACGCTCAACAGATACTTCCGAGACCTTCTCCACCAAGTGCACAAACGCGTCATGTTGAACATAGATGTCGTTATTGCAGGCAATGGCGCTCTGCTTCACATGCCCGGGAATATGATGAATGGCCGGGAGGAACTTCAGACCATCGAAGCAAATTTTTGGAAACTTGGCCTTAAGATCGACCATCTTTTCCGCAACAGTTGGGTCCACCGCAGGAGTAGGAGGAGGAGGCTTTGAGAATTCCGCGCTTTTCCGTTGCTCTCGAACTTGCCGTGTACTCGATGAACTGGAATGTTGTTCTCGAGGAACATCGGAGTGATAACCCTTCTGTAGAGACTTCTCTCTATCCGGATCAGTTGGAGGAGGAAGATCATGGGATTGGGAAGATTGGGAATGTGCCTTCTTGCGGTGAGACGACTCTCGGGGACGATTATCCCTATCTTCATACTCGCCTCGGTCCCTGGGTCTGCCTGAACCGGAATCCCGTCCAGAGTAATGGAATATAGAAGACCCCTGAAGGCGATCAAGTCCGTGAGAGCGGCCCATATCACCTGCAAAGAATGGAGATAACAACGAGTTAAGGAGAATTCACGAGTTAAAAAGACTTGAAGTATATTATGGAATGCGCATGTGCGTGTGTGTCCTAGTGTTCCCCCCGACGGACCCGTTCGTTTATCTTTGCTAATCGGAGTGTTGTCTCCTTGAGCCGGGAGTTGAACTCCTACATTGCCTCTAGCGGGCGAAGAGAATTTGAGAGCTTCAGGATCATCGAACCCGTAATTAAATAAATCATCGGAGATGGACAGGTTGGACAGGCCCCTCAGAGAACTTTCCAGATGCTGTGAGGAAGCCTCTTTCTCAGGCAGAATAAGTGTGACTTTTGAAGTGCCACCAACTTTCTCCTTCTGAACTTTATATTTTAACTTCTTCTTTCCCTTCGAAGGGGAGGACGACGTCTCAATGTCGTGAACTTTGACTGCCGGATTCTGAGCGGGACCCGCCTTCTCACCCTGAGTTTCAGGGGCATCATCCTCTTTGCGCTCGCCTTCTTCGTGCGTGTCGGGAGCGCGGCGCGACGACGATCCGGCAAGTTTTTTCCCTTTACCGGACGGAGGTTTGGGAATGGTAACACCTTCTGGAAGGCTGATCCGACGACCAGGAGCCAGCAAGCCGAACCCCGACAGTGATTCATTTGAAATGATAACTCGGATGTCTCGATCCTCGGCAGGAAGAGCTCTAATGGCATCGACAGCCTCAGAATATCCTCGGCC
This sequence comes from Allium fistulosum, assembly GCA_030737815.1. Lineage (NCBI taxonomy): Eukaryota > Viridiplantae > Streptophyta > Magnoliopsida > Asparagales > Amaryllidaceae > Allium > Allium fistulosum. Next base: position 923,042,504 of record CM060901.1, read on the forward strand.
TTCCGGGCGCGGGTTGATACCTGAAAAGATGAAATGAAGAGTTAGGAAAAGCATGACTCCGATCAAATACGAATAGTGACTCGGCAGAGAGACTTACTGCCTTCAACCCATCTCCTAGCGAAACCAGAAGGGCAGCGCACATAGAACCATTCCTGTTTGTACAGGGCGAATTTGCTACAAGCCCCTGTCAAGATCTGGCATTTGTGGTATGGCTCAAGGAACATAAAAGAAGGATTGTCTTTCCGTCTCTTAAACATGTAAATATATCTGATATCACCGGCGGTTGGAGGTCTGGAGAAGACAGCCATGAAAAGTAGGTAAGTCCCATTTAGAAATGCATGGCCGTTCGGGTGCAGCTGCGACGGAGCTATGTCTATGTACTGCAGTACATCCCGGAGAAATAAGTTGAATGGAGGCACGCTGCCCATCCAACACATGAACTTGTTGCAGGTAGTGTACCCGACTGGGGGCAGATGAGGGCGATCGTGTCTTGAAGGAACTAACACGTCGGCAAAAGGAATCCCGTGAATGGAGCATATCCGTCGCAGAGCAGCTTCGTTGATCTTCGAGGCTTGAGAATCGATCGGATTGTCTAGTAAGATGGTTGCCTCCAGAGCATCAGGCGCCAAGTTATGAGCAGGAGAAGTCGATGGGTTAGAAGTATCAGCGGCTCCTTGCCTTGATGACGGCCCAGGCCTGTCGGATATAGTGGCGGAGCTAGATTTTCTCGACATCCCAAATAAATAACGAACCTGGCTAAGTGCTTGAGAAAACTATACTTAAAAAACGTTGAACGTTAGAATTAGCAACACGAGTTTTCCCCCCACATGGTGTGTGAACTAGTGCAAGCAATTATGTACAAGCAATAAGATTTCTAGGATATAAAAATGAGTTTCGAATCATTGCCTTCGAAGACCGTCTCGAAGAGCCCGCCTGGTGGTGGTTACAGTTCCAGATTTAGAAAACATGTAATTTATGAAGTATCCGGCTTAAGTCTAATTTGACATTTATATCGTTCGGCATTTAAATGTTGTTCGGCAATTGCATTGTTCGTCCTGAGAAAAGTTCGGCATGTATCTTGGTTCGGTTAAGTCATTGTCAAGTGTTCGGCTAAAGTCCTTGTTCGGCTAAAGGCCTCGTTCGGTTAAAGACATTGTCCAGTCAAAGGTTCTGTTCGGCATTGAAATTGTTCGGCATGTATATGTTTGTTCGGAATTTGAATGTTGTTCGGCATTGAGATTGTTCGGTCTAAGTTCTGTTTGGCAATCGTATTGTTCGGCCTCGATACTGTTCGGCATCTAAGGATGTTCGGCTTGAGTTTTTGTTCGGCTAAGTTATTGTTCGGCATTTTAGTAAGTGTTCGGCTTTAGTTCGTTCGGCTAAGTTGTTGTTCGGCGTTCTAGCGAGTGTTCGGCCTCATTCAGACGAAATACTACTCGGTAGCCTCTATCGTTCGGTGCATGACAACATACGCCGAACCATAACTATGCCATCCAACACCCTTACCACCTCCAACGTTTTCCTTTTCCTCCTTTTTTTTTCTTTTCGGTTCGGCGCGATGGAGCTAAAACCACGTGCGCAAACACCTCAAATCCTTCCTCCTCGCCTCGCATTATCGTTCGGCAATGAGGGCAACCCACACGAAAGCTTTTTACATGGCAGACCTGACCATCTCATTTGGAACCTATTCAAATTAATAGAGGAGCAGTACCTAGATTGTAGTTAGGAGCTTAGGAAGGAAGGTTCAAGCTGTAAATCTATTCTGCTAAAGAAAGTTGTAAATCTTGGAAGAGTGACAGGAATGAAAGCATAAAGGAGAAGGGACGGGAAGGACCTGGTTATATAGAGGGAGGTAGAAGTTGAAGAGGCTATACCCGGTAGAACCGGTCAACACCGGAGCGTTCGGCATCATAGCAGAGTGACGTTCGGCACACGAGGTACGTTCGGCTTCGAACGTATCGTTCGGCGTCCAAACCTTGCTCGTCTTGCACCTCCTTCGCTAACATTCTCGAGAAGGCATCATCAAAGGAAGTTGAACCAGATTCAAAGCGCATCACGTTCGGTCACATGATACACTTTGGGGGGCAAGTATTTCCTGGAGATTTGGCCAGGCAACTGAATGCTCGGCATTGGCCACAGCTCGGCATGAAGGCCTGCTCGGCATCCAGGAGTACTCGGCGTAGTACTCGGCATCAACAGGCACTCGGCGACAACCGATGTTCAGCGCTAGCGTTCGGCATCGTTAGAACTTGGTGATAGGAGGACTCGGCAACAAGAGTGCTCGGCGTGCAAGAGTGCTCGGCATACAAGAGTGCTCGGCATCAAGGCTGCTCGGCATACAAAAGCGCTCAGCGTCAGAGAGTACTCGGCATCCAGTAGCGTTCGGCTTCGACTGACAAACGTCCTGCACTTCCCAGACATCAACCACATCGTTCGGCATATAAGGGACTGTTCGGCATCAGAGCGTTCGGCACACCTGGTTCGGCATACAGCGACCACTGTACTGGGGCTAGAGTGTTCGGCTATCCAGCCCACTTGGGAAGTCCAGCCCATATTTGCCTATAAATAGAGGGGCAGGGTCACATTGAAATAGATCCTTTTTTGGAGAGAAAACACCGGGGAGACTCTGCCATTTTCAAGACTCATCTTCTCTACTTAACAACTTCACTCAAGCATTTGATTCACGAATTGTATTTGTAATCAACCATAAAGGAAATCAATAAAGTTGAACAAAGTGGACGTTGGCAATTACGCTGAACCACTATAAATTTGGTGTTCTTACTTTCTGCATTTAAATTAGCATTGTCTTCTCTGTTTAAGTTACTTTCATCACTTATATCTCTACACAATCTTTCTGAACGAGGTTAGTGACAAATTTTGGTGCTAACAGTTGCCACACTTTTTCCTATTGTTTTTGCACTCATATAGAAATTCATGCATATTTAGCTAGTTTGCATACATGCCTATGTGTCACAATCATGCATTCAAGCTAGGTTGAGCTCAATTATAGATATGGTGCATGCATAATCACATTACACTTTTTGGTTGAGTAGATGGTTGTGTGATAACTCGGTTGTACAATATGGTTGTAGAGTGCGTGTTACACTATCTGTCCCTTAGGAATTTCAAGGATGAAATTCTCTTAAAGGGAGAGATTGTAACACTCCGCAAAATTAACAGAAAATTAATTAAGTGGAATTAATTTATCAATAATAAAGCTAAAAATGAAAATTGATCAAACATCCAAATTTGGCTATGAAACTTGCACCATTGTGTTCGTAGCGATCTTTTGAGCAACTTGCATATATAAAGTTTACGATCAGAATTAAAACGAAGAAGTAATCGACGTTTGAAGATTTTAGATCGAAAATAATTCAAATGAACTATATATATATATAATGTTAAAAACATTACGGTTGGGACGTCCTGGTCATTTGCCTCTATGAGCCAGTCAACCGATTAATGTATGACGGCTAGGGTTTCTTTTGGCCTAAACAGAGCGGATTTGAAAAAAAGGTTTTGAATCCGACGATCCTAGAACATTCAAGCAACTATAGATAAGAGGCTAGCCCTCTCATTTTTAATCACACAAATCTTAACCTGGTAATGAGAATTTACACCGTTCTCTTCCTCTATGGAAATTTCTTAAACTCAAACTCAAAAAATAAATGTATACATTCAAGGATTAGGGGAAGGATTGAAGGAATCAAGCTAAAGAAAAAGGTACTGAATATTATATATATATATATATATATATTCTAAACTTCCATAATCTATGGTTTTTGAAGCACAAACGAATTTGTGATATATTATACAATAAAAAGGAGATAAATTAGAGGAAGAGATAGGAAATAGCATGGAAGAAAATCCAAGACGATTTTAGTGGGGATTATCTGTGTGTAACGACCAGTAAATTTTATTGATTTTTATAACGTAACTGGATTTTTTTCTTGAAATTAAAACAATAAAATTTAACAATGAAGATTTGATATTTGGAATATGTCAACTTAGATATAGCAAATGTCCGATTTTCATCATAGAATATGGAAGTTTATTTTGTTGTGTAATTTTATTTAAATTTAAATCAGTTAATATTCGATGAAAATAAAAAAAATTGAAATCTGAATATTCTTACATAATAAAAATGTAAATCATTTTTTGAATGAGACGTCATATTTCGTTTCGCAAAATTTGGACTGCTCTAGCTCCGTTTATCTTATTTTCGGTGTTTTAGCAGCATTTTGGCAGCAGATATCGACTTTTGATAGGATGGTCATATTGTTGATGTCTGTGTACCATTCTGTTCATCTCGTCATGTTGATCTCCGTAGTATATTCATTTTTGTATTTCGGTGTCCGATACGCGGCGAAATCAGCGAAATGATTTCCGTATCGGTTCCGCATTTGGGCTTTTGGGTTCCCGTGTCTATTTAATTGTCCTCTGTGTAATCAATAGCCAGTAGCCTATTAATATTCCTAGAAAATTTAAACTTTGACTTTTGCTTTCCCCTTGTTGAATTATATTATGGATCGCTGATTTACTTCCTGTCTCTTCCTTTCCTTCTTTTCGTTCTGTGAAAATACATATACATTTGCATCCCATTATTTTACCTAAAGCAAACCTCTTGGTCATCTTGTTTCTGTCTCCTCTCTGTTTTCTTTGTTATATATATTTGCTCATCTTGTTTCTATCGCTAATAATAAATATATTATCTAAGTTACATATATTTGACCTGAAGCACGTACACAAAATTTTCAAGCCTGTTCATTTCCTTACTTTGCGTCCTCTTATAGCTGAATCATCAACACCACGCTGAGACCACCACAAAACTACACCGCCGAAGATACCTCCCAATCACCAAAACCTGAAGCGCCTTTGCAACGTCATTCTTCTCCCATGCCACTGCCTTTCCAATGAAACTCGCTTCTACCCATTCACTTCCAAGCAGCCGTACAAAAAAAAGAGCATGACAGCCAAGATCCAACACCAATCCACTTTCCGGCTCACCTCACCCCTCCCCGACTTTGCTTTCCTCCGTGCTCGAACCAGATCCACTACATGTCCTCTCTCCACCACCCTCTAACTTTTGTTGCCTTATCTCCAACCAAGACCCGCTCGCCCACTATCAGTCCATCCTCCATGTCACCAAGCCCGCGACCACCCGCTCCTCCACCTACAACCATGGGTCCGCCCATCACCAAACCTAAGCAACCCGACCCCACTGACCACCGCACTCACCACCTCCTCCTCCTTTCCCACTGCCAGATGCGCCTTCTCCCTCCATGTTGCAGCCGGCATTCCACCACCATATTCCAAATAGCACCGCAACCTCCACATTGCCTTACAAGCAGCAGCCACCACTTGTTTTCTTCCTCCTTTTGTCTAGTGGTATATATTTTACAGTAGTATATATGTTACAATGGTATATATGTTTGCAATAGTATATATGTTACAGCAGCTTCTCATACTATTATATATATATAAAGGTGAGCACATCAGCCGTATACTTTGTTTGTTTGAAAAAAAACATTTTGTTTTATATGTATTACATATATGTCACATATATACGTATTATAATCTATACTTGATATTTTTAAATATGATTGATTACATACATATTACCTATATATATTAAAATTGATATTGGGTATTTGTTTGAAGGGTATATATGTATATAATGTGTTAAAAAATATTTCAATTTATTGTTAATATTTGGAAATAGTTTTGTAATAGCTTTAAATTATAGTATGTTTATATATATATATAAATATAAATATATATATATATATATATATAAATATGGGTTTTAAATTTGATATTGATTTTTACAAATAAAATATATATTTTTTACTTTACAGGCGAGTTAAATTAAATATTGATTTTTAAGAAAAAATATTTTTTTTTGTTTCATCGATCTCTAGTCCGTCTGACTCACTTTCTCAATATCGAATTTGTCGCAGAAAATTTCTAGCTCGTCGTTGTCCCACTAGCTCGTGTCTGTATCCGTGTGTGTGTCTGTGTCATCTTGTTATTTCTCTAACCTCGAAAGGTGAGCAATCACTCACGATTAACATTCTTATATTTAGTGATTTGATTTCATATGAAATGATGATTGAAATATGCTGTAAAATTTGAATTGTTAAGTTATTTAATTGTTAAATATGATATGTCATTATCTGTAATTGTTTACCTATGACATATGACATCATAACCTGTTGTATATATTATATTTAAATTTATCACTATTGATATATGTCTATTGTTGATATGTTATATTATTATCATATTTGTTCTCACTCTGCAAGTTCCCTGTTAGTTTAGAAATCCCTATGGGTTGAAATGATACATACCCGGACGATATTTTAGAATAGGGAAAAATCATTATGGGTTGAAATGATAAATCCAAGTGATTTTATTGATTTTGAAATTTTGGGATTGCGGGTTGAAATGATATACCCCATAAAATATTAAATTTTAAATTGCAGATTGAAATGATAAATATCTGTATCACTTGACCATAGGATAGAAAATTATATACGGACACCGTTTGTCTAATTTTAAATAATTTCCAGAATTTTTGAAGGGAAAATATATGGGTTTTAGTAAATATGGATTCTTAAAAGTATAATATAAATATTTTATTCTAATATGTGTAAAATTTATATTTTTAAATTTATATTTTTTTGGAAAGTTTAAAAACTATAAGTTAAGTTATGAAAATGTAAATTCTAAGATTTTACTTATATTTTATTATTTTTAAAATATATAAAATTTGATTTAAAATAGATTTAATAATAAGGTTTAATTTAATTTAATTAATATATATATATGTATATGACATGTTTTAAAATATTTATTTAAAATTTATATATAAAAAAAATAGATTTTGTAATAACTGTAATAAATTAAGGTTGAAAGATGAATTGAAATTGATTTGAAATTTTATTTGTTTAAGAACTGTATTTATATAAAAAATTGATTTGAAACGTATTAATTTTGAGATTTAAAGATATGATTTTTATAACTGGATAACTGGATTTCGATTTAAGGTGATTAAATAAATATTTTCAAATTTAAATAAAATATAGATTGAATATTTAATATTGATTAAAATTTGTAATTTGAGATTTTATTTAAATGTTATTAAAGATGATTAAGTGAATATTTTCAAGTTTAAATAGAAGTAAAGTAGAATTTTGAAATATAAATGAAATTTATCGAATTGAGTTATTGTAAATGTTTGAATATTTAATTTTTTTGAAACCTATTGAATTGGAAGTGGTTCAAATTTGAAATCGATTAAAAATGGGTTTTTATTGAGAATTAGAATTGAATTGTAATTGATGAACTGAGATTGATTTAAATTGAATTTTGGAACTAAAGTTGATTTCAATTGATTTATGGAATTAGAAGAAACAATTCTAATTATAAACTATTTAATATATATAACTAATTTTTTCTATAACTCATTTTAAATATAAACTATTTTAATATATATATAAACTACTTTTAAATATTCAAATTGTTTAAGAAGGAACTGTTATAATCTAGACTTAATGAATTTAAATGCAAATATTTGATAAGATGGTTTAAACTATTTTGTGGTTATGATTTCGAAAGTGGTATGATTTTGGAAAGAATATGATATTTTGACATATAAACTATTTGAAATATAAATGACCACGGTGTGAAATAAGCGTTTGGTTGTTAAAGAGTCCGAGATCGGATATTGGCATACTCTCTACCAATACCGAAAACCACTTTAACAACTGTGTACGTGGTGGAGATTACAGAACGAAGTAGGATGGTTTGGCGACAATTCTGTATGAGGTATTATCACAGCCTTGACTCCCGTGAGTCAGCTTGATGTGCCAAAATCAGGAGCTATACCGGGCCAAGTGAGGTCGCACCTCTGATCGGACACATTTCTTCGATACCATTCTATTACTTTGTGATTTGATTGGGTGCACCTTTGATTTGGGAGTGTGTCTCGAGGTGGGTGATAGTAGCTGCTATGCGTTACCACCAGTCTGGGAGTGCAAACGGTATTTCTACCCTGGCATTGCTTCGCATGCCTTGTCACATGCCTTATCACACCTTCTACGAGTTTGGTTTGTACCGTACCTATGAAGTACCCTCGGAGTAAATCACCGGTTTGGTGGAGCTTACGGTACTGTATAGACTACGAGAATATATAAAATGTGTTAAGGGGGATATGGGTAACGCCTTAATGCTATTTTAATACTTTACTGATAGACATATTATAATAGCGTATACTACTACATGGTAGATAGTTCAACGGATCCTTAGAGGATGGAAATCCCAAACATTCTTTAAGTTACTTGTATTTCAGTTGACATTTCACTTGAGTTGAATTTACTGATATAAGAATGTTAATCCCGACTCGAGTGTTTTGTGTTTTGCTTTATGCTTGGGTTAGACTGAGTGTCACAGCATTTGAGATTCACCTTTGGAGATTGGAGCTAGTTTGAAGACCTATCTATCCAGCTTTCAGTTTATTTCAGTCATTTATGTTCAGACTTGTCAGTTGCTTATGTATTAGATATTCATTTATATTTGAGATTCTGTTGTATTTGTTTCAGACTCTAATGTTGTAGTAGCTTCATGAACTACTATTTATCTATTCCGCTATTTATTTTTATATTATTCTGTGTTTGTGATTCTGTGATTGATTTATTTACTGTATATGCTAAGTTTTGTCAAATATAAATTAACAATCTATTGTTTTGAGCAATTCAAGTTTGATATGAGTGGATGATTGTCGATTTGAACGGTTCAAAATACCAGGTCGTCACACTGTGAGTGGAAATTTCATTTTTCCTTGGTAGTAATGTGTGCAGTTTGTTTTTGGATTTTTTATCCACCTATTTTCTGACTATAATGCTATGAAAAAGAAACATAGAGGATATGGAAGCGAGGAGTATCGAACGTCGAACATGAAGATGGTGATTGAGCTTCTTTTCGGGAGGTAGAAATCTTAAAAAGGTTAGCAAAGAGCTAGTAGTGTCGAACCATTATGGTCATCGAGCAAATAAAATAAAGAAGGATAGCAAATCCCAAATAGTTGTAAGGAGATTCTGAAGTTGTCGAATTCCAAGTAGTTATCGAGCCGAGAGGAGGTATCAAATCCCTAAAGGGGTAACAAACTTCTACAAACGAGAAAGGTTGTCAAATGTTTGATGAACAAATTGATATCGAGTTATAGTAAACCAAGAAAATAGTAGATGTCAAATCTTGACAATCATTAAGGTTGTCAAGCATCTAAGGTCAAGTCTGAATATCAAATCTTCATGATAATTGAGATGTCGAATCACAACAACAAGCATTGTCAAGCATTCATAAGTAAAAGGTGATTTCGAAGCCTTAGACAACAAAGAAGTATATCGAGCGTCTTATGCTGAAAGAGTATCGAATTTCTTAAAAGGCGGGGGAGATGTCGAACTAACACAAGATGAAATAAAGTATAGAATAGAGAAAAGATGTCGCACCACTAATGGATATTGAGCATATAATCAAAAGGAGGGATGTCAAGTCTCTATTGAAAGATTGTCCTAGATACCAGGCCTAGCAATCATAAAACATCTTAAGTAATGGAGGTTGAATGATAAAGATGTTGAGTATCACCAGCCTTCATTAAAGTTATTAAGGGAATATTATAGTGTAGGGTGTCGAACATCAACTGTTGTATGAGTTACCGAGCCTTTACAACGTTAGATGTTGTAAAGCATCTACAAGTGGAAAATTGTCTTAAGTTTCTACAAATAGCAAAAAATGCCGAATCTCAACGGATAGTGAAGGTATCGAACATCAACGGATAGCGAGAGATGTCAAACCTTGACAATACAAATAGATGGAGCACATCTAATTGGGCAGATACGTGCCAACCATGTCACTTACCATTACCTCTATAAAAAGACCTCCTCCATCACTTAGGTGGGGGCGATTAATTCTTCTCTCTTTTCTCAAATTTTAAAGTAGTAAACCTTAAACTGATTACGGGATTTTTAGAGTCGATCATACAATTGTAACTTTTTGCATATAAGGGCTTGGATAATAAACATTGCATAGCATAATGCCTTCGATATATGTACCTTTGACTATTATTATGAGAGTGGACGTGCATATGACTTATGTTTGGACTTGGACTTAAATTTGGACTTGCATATTGATAATTTGAATAAGGCCACTTAAGTCCTTGACTAAATCAAAAGTTTACACTACATATGATTACCATGCCCAATGGAATATGAACAAAGGTGGTGATATAAGTGAATTTCCTACTTTGACTATTAAACAATGGACTATTGCACATTTATACGACTTGCCTATTTTATTCTTATACATATGACTTGAACTTTTTAACAACTTCATAACTATATAAAAGCTCAAGGGTAATATTGGGTCCATTTAAAATAATACTATCTAATGCAACATTTCGGGTGTTGAGCCATTTTTTGGTTTAACGGGATTTGTACCGTGCCTTGGGAAATTTTGAATACGAAAACTTATCAATTCAAAATTTCCCTACAAAATGCAAACTGTGAATTTTTTGGAATTCTAATTATTTTATTCTAATATAATGGAATTGGATTTGCAATTATCACAATATGAACATTTGTATTCCATTTGATTCCACCTCTAAAATTTTGATTGCAATGAAAAAGAATGCAAAACATGAAAAATAGAAATGAGTGTGTAAAGTGAGGGAAAGGGATTTTTCCTCTTATCTGTAGTTTGTACTGCATATTTCGACAGTTAAAATAAATTTGTCCTCTTTGTCATTTCAAGGATATATGCTTAAAAGGTTGAATGGAGTATAAAAGATTGGAATTGTAAATTTGCTTTTTGGAAAAAGAGGCCATGGTTCTACTATATTAATGTAAAATGAATTGGATGTTTTGGATTCCAATTTGAATATATACAAGTCTATCTAGTATAGCTAATTTATTAATGTTGTTAACTATTATGTATTTTGTTGTATTGGATAAGACTTGTATAGAAATGGTAGATGATGACACATTAATATAACATACCGCCCCGAATAAGAAATAGGCAAATTACTTGAGTAAATATAAAACAAATTAACGATAATTTAATGTTGGACATAAATGTAATAATAACGTATTCTTTTGAAATTTTGAAATGTACCAATCAAAATTACAAACTTGTAGCATATATAATAAATAAGGCATTTAATAAAGAAACCGATAAATAAATGACAACTAATAATCAATAATAAATTTAATAAAATGAGTTAAGGACAATTATGAAATTTAATCCATAAACAAAGGCGCAAAATAAGGAGTTTCCCTTATAAGGCCTTTAAATGTGTAAATACAGGTATGTTGATACACACACACAGATATATATATATATATATATATATGACATAGTTCAACATTTAATTTTGGGAAGTGGAAATATGGCTATGTTTGAGGGCTCCGAGTTCAGTTGAAAGCACGCAGTCTATTCAGCTAATCTGGCTACTACTTGTGTGACTTTTATAATTGATGAGGGACATGTCCTATAATAAGTACCCATAGTGGATGCGAGGTTAGTCCTAATTTTATAGGGTAAGTCTGTCCAACTAATCTGGCTTCCAACACAAGTAAATAGTTGGACTAATATGAGACGTCACAGTTGGCTACAGGCAATAAGGACGAAGAAATTTCAGGAGGAGTCTGCTTCAGGGCTGAGGTATTAAATGACTTGTTTAGGGTCTGCCTACACCCTATTAAGAAGTATTAAATGACTTAGGGAATTTTTCATAAACAACATTGGGTAACCCCAAGACGGGCATGCTTTGAGGTTGAGGTATTAAATGGCTATTGGGGTACACCTCTTCCCTATTTAAGAAGTATTGAATGGTCAGGAATTTCTTTAAAAAGACATGTGGCTATTCCAGGATGGGTCTGCTTTGAGCTTGACGTATTAAATGGCTGTTGGGGTCTACCTCTTCCTTATTTGAGAAGTGTTAAATGGTATGAATTATCTTTTTTTGGTGCGTTATTGGAAATCTCTTTTAGGGGGTCCAGTTAGAGGTTAAGGTATTATATGGTTAGAGTGCCTACCTCTTCCCTATCTATGAAGTACAAAGTGTCCTTAAGATATTTTCTATGATGTCATCTAGGAAGTACCAAGAAGGATTCACCTTGAAATCTAGGTACTAAATGGTCGGGGTTCCCTATTTAAAAGGTCTTAAGTGACCCAGATACTTTCTCTCACACCGTTAAGGTATGATCAGATGGGAGATGGGTTATTGAACCCAATATACTCCATAGTTGCATTGCATTTGCATTTATGGTCATGGAGTTAGGCTGGTAGGGCCATTATCCTACAATTATAGATATACGTAAAGAAGTAAATAAATACGTAAGACATAATATTTACCTGAATGCTTACTGCCTATATACTATTATTGTAAAACTTGAGGTTTTCATTCATCGGACATTGGTGTTCCGACTCCCTCCTTATTACAACCTACTAGTTAGGAACAACAACAAGTGTGGAGAAGATGGTGGAGACTTGGCGGCCAGTAATCTATTTATGTTGTTATGATATACCCAAACTACGTATCAGACATGCTCTATGCACTATTGTGACATCATACTCCTATGATTTGGTTTTATGAGACGAATACTTTATTTTATTACCACATTTTATTCCTTCAATTATAAGTCTTTGAAAGCATAGATTGATAGCTCTACATGTTGTTTTGTTAAATCAATTATACCAACCAACAACCAGCTCCATAATGGAACTAAGGTTCGATGAGCTTTAATTGGATTGAAAATTAAACCTGTTGCGGAGAGTGTTGTTACATTTGATATCGGAGAACAGGTTATTCGATTAGTAGGAATAAGATATGCAAAAGTACATATTTGTTATTTTTGAAAATATTTTTCAAAATCATACTATATATATAAGTATACATATATGGACATATGCAAACACACTAGGCAAATTCTTAATTGAACAAGTAATACTATCCTAGGAACTCGTGACTAAACTTTGAAAATACAGATAGTTGGTAATGGCTGAAAACAATGGCTCTGAGATCAGGAACCACACCACCCAGGAGAAACCCACCTTACAAGGTATGCCACCGTGGTTTTGGCAGTATTTATGAGTCATCAGGCAAGTCCCCATTCCCTAGCAAGCTGTACCAGTAGCATCACCTGCTCCGCCCATTAAATCGACATTCTTCCATTAGACTTCCCTAAGTTATGTAAGGATTTTTAGAATATAGGTGGAGTGTTCTTAGGCACGGAGACATTTTATAAACCAAAGATTGGATAAATGATTGTGACCGCATATTCAAGGAACTAGAGTTGGAAGATCGAGTCAGGAGGAGGCTAGTTGTGTGGCACTTGAAAAGGCAAGCACTGAACTGGTGGACCATAGTGATCGCAGAAAATGCTAAGGAAGGCATAACTTAGGCCGAATTTAGGACTCGCTTCGAGTCGTAATTCATGGCGAACGTAGAAGTGAATCTACAATTGGAAAAGTTCATCCATTTGAAACAAGGGACTTCATGGTAAAGGAGTATATTAAAAAGTTCATGGAATTGGCCAAATTTAGGATGAGCTTGATAGACACCCAAGCAAAGAAGGCAATGAATTTGTGAAGGGCTTAAATTCTTCCTTAAGGGAATTACTCTTAACCTAAGTTCCTACATGCGCCACCTATGAGACGCTTGTAGAAATGGCCCTGCTCTAGACTGTTGGTAAAGAAGAAAAGGAGAACGTAAGGCAGTCCAGTAACCAAGCTAGAACAAAGAAATGGAGGTTCATGAAAGATAAGAAGGCCAAAGGAAAATTCAAGATGGGGCACATCGCTAGAGTGAGCTTGATGAGAGAAGAGTTCAAGAGGAGATGCTATCATTGCAACAAAGAAGGGCACTTCAAGAACCATATCCGGAACTAACCAGACATGCTTTATGCACTATTGTGACATCATACTCATTTGATTTGGTTTTATGAGGTAGGTATTCTATTTTAGTGTTATATTTTATTCCTTCTATTGTGGGACTCTAAAAGCATAGATAGACATCTTTGCATATCATTTTGTTAAATCAATTATACCAACCAACAACCAGCTCCGGAGTGGAACTAAGGTTTGTGAGCTTTTATTGGATCGAAAATTATGCCTGATTCAGAGAGGGTCATTATATTTGGTATAAAGGATTGGAAGTGAAACACTATCCAACATTGAATTTGTCTCATTGATTGTATGAGTCACTATCACGGTCAACTATAGTCCACTCAAAGTCAATATCTCTGGCCAAAATAGTATGGTTAATAATAAATTAACCAAGAACTTTATTTATAGACTAACTGAGTTGAATAAGGATGATATTAATATATCGACCAAAACCAAATTCCTTAAATCCTAAAGTGATATAGTTACGGGGAAAAGAATATGTGTAAATTATTGTTACTAATGGTACTGTTTAAGTGATTGTGAAATTGGATTTTACCGAAAAGACCTGTAAACGATGAATTCAGTCAAACATTCACATCACTAGCTATAAGGACGTGTGAACTTTGATATTTGAATTGTTCGATACTAATCGCTGACTGAATTCACATCTCTGAGTCGTATAACTGCATTTGTTACTTCTTTGAAAACCATACGATTTATTTAATTTGTATATGTTATAAATTGATTAGATTAATTAATATTTTGAAATATTAATTATTATTAATTTATTTGATGTTTTGAATTTTGTTGGTAATTATTTAAATGCATGTATTATATTTACAAATATCGATATATGATATCGGTTAACATTTTAAATGGGGTTCAAAAAACAAATAATTTCTTGAAAGGTTTTTGAAATTTTACTTCTTATGGAAGCATGCTAGGACCGACCATATCATGAGAGGATGAATTGGTTGAAAATTTAAAAGAAAATAGAATAATGAAGTTTAATGTGGAGAATGAGAAAGGTTTATATTTCGACCTAAACAAATCTCTTCATTTCATTTCAATTTTATAGAAAACTTTTTCTCCTCCTTACCCCATTGTTTTGGTCGCCATTTCCATTTATTAAAAAACAATCCAAATCAAATCAAGGCATCAAATGAAATCAAATAAAGGTGGTTCATCATTCTCTTGTAAGGTGGGGTACTAATTCACTTAGATATCCAAGGAGAACCCATAATCAAGGCGTGACAAAGGGTAATGTTTTATTGGATATGTTCTTAGTTGTAATTTGTTCATGATTTCCAAAATGATGTTGTTCATATAAATGTACATTTATAGGCACTTATTAAGATTATTTTTAAATTCTTCTATATGTTGTATTAAATATGAATTTTGTTTATGGTTTTGTTTGAATTGATATTTTCAATTGCATCTGAAATGATTAATTGTTGTGAATTGATTTGTTATAAAATTTTGATCTATTATTATAATCTATTATTTAAAAAGGACAGGAGAATCCAGGACATTGCTTGAGTTACACGTGTCCTTTTACTTTGAAGTCTGTTCTTTTTTCTGTCTGCTCGTTTTCTTTACGAGGCAACAGTTATCTTCCCTAATTCTAACATCTTTTCCCGAGCAAACATCGATAATTCCTCTTCTACTAATCACAATTCGATTATGAACTCTGAACATTGAAACTCACGGTCTGATATCATTGACCCTTACCATTGTATAATCCATATCCACCATTTAACTCACAAAATGACAATTCATCTTTTCGTTTATATTTTGCATACTTTCCAATCAACGCTTCTCGGCTACTACAAATCCTTTCGATTTTGGAGAAGACACATGTTTTAGATTTGGAGTTGTTGCTATCTTTCGGAACGGGTGGATTTTATGGTGAAAATGACCATATACTGTGGATGAACTACATCAAAATTCAGTGAACTTCTCCTTTGCAACCTCTCATCCTGCCTTTTTGTTCGAAATACCCTTTTTTATCATTACATCAACATTTGGTGAACTTCTCCTCCACTTACTACAATATACCCTTCTTCAATACTTTCATCTTCACTTACCACCAATGTGATCGGTGGTCTAAAAATTCAATACTTTTATCCTACGTCACTTTGCTTGCCGAATAATCCTACCACAAAAATATGCGCATTGATGGTATCCGTCCGTTGCCTTAACAATGAAATTTGAAATTAAGGTTTTCCAGGTTGGTCATTTAGTATTCTTTTCCTCATTTTGGGTATTTTCTGTGGATTTGAACATTTAGTTGGTAGGTTGTTCATAATAACATTACTTTCAGCAACAGTTATGACGATATAATGTAGTGTCTCTTTTTTTGGTTCGTGCTTTATGAGTGGGAACAAATTACTGGCAAGTAGAATTTTAAACTATAAAACTCCATTCTGTAGATTGAGTTTGTACATATTCAATGGCTTATCAAGGTTAAACTAAACAACTCATTCCTGAAAAGTATTTTTTTAAAACTATAAAACTGATTCTTCACATTGAGTTTGTATTTATTCAGTGGTTTATCAGGCTTAGACTTAACAACTCATTCCAAATCAAGAAATATAAACAACATTGATTGTTAACTATGACTGTTAATGAGTGATCTATCTGTAGCAGGCATCCCTTTTATTTTGGATTCGAACAAGTTTCAATCTCCTTATAGTTCGAAAAATGTACATTAATGTATAATTGTTATTTTATATTGATGCATGAACAGGTACATTTGAAACTGCATCATTGGATGTAATCTTATAAGTTATTTCAACTCAATTACAGAAGATGCTTTTACAAAATGGCACATTGGTGATTTACTTTAGAAAGCTATGATCTTTAAGGTTTGAAATGTGGGAAATTTTTAACTAAAAAACATGATTTTGTATATACATTAGGGCTTAATGGGTAGGATGATTGATGTTACATAATTTCACGATCTGTGGTTATTACATCCTTTCATGTACGATTTTCTTCTGCTCTAATTTTCAAATTGCGCATAGATTTCAAGCCGTAGCAGTTAGAGTTTGTTTGGGTATATTCATTTATGATCTATTGTACCTATAAATGTCAATGTCCAACTTAGATGCTTTGCATATTATGAGCTTCATAATAAAAAATTTGGTACAACCATATTTGGTACTATTTACAAAAGTAGTGGTTTCAAGTGGTCAGCCGCAGTTATTTAAACCCTTAATTTTAACAAATATAATAATCCTTTTTGAAGGTTGTATAGTCATGAATTTTTATATTCCCTCAAAACTTAGTAAGTTGTACAAATTATCAGTTCTCATATATTTGCAACATTATATAATTCAAGCCGAATATGTTACATGACTATTAAATTTAGTACACATGGTTGATCAACTGATGACATAGTTGGTAAGCATAGCATTTTTTGCTGTGTTTGAAAAAATTAATTCAGGCCAAAATGGTTTTTTGTTCGTCAGCATCCGTGCATTTTTTAGATGTTCTGATTTGAAGAGATGGGAATGTCGTAAGCTTATGTGTTTTAGTGTCAATATCAGTTCAATGTTATGGGTTTCTTTGAGGATTTGTACTCACTTGCACCCACCTACACAGAACCTACGATTTCACATTTTGGAAATTTAGCGATTCCCAAGTTGGAGAACCTTTCTACATTCAAATTCATTCTATAGAACTTTTCTTACACATTACTACAATTTCATTGTCAATTATTAGGCCATACCTTTTGAATATCAAGGCATTTGCATTTTTCTGTTAGATTAAATTATCAGTCTATCTGATTTTAGGGAGTTGTTTGAACTTCCATTTGCCTACTCTAAAGCGAGGGTTTCCTGTTTTCTTTTCATTTTCACCCAGGTGTAATTCCGTTGTATTAAATTATTATTTTATGCAACTTCAAATTCATTGCATACTAATAAGCCATTCCATTTTATCATCAAATTAGTTGATGTAATTTTGTTATATAAAATCGTTGTTGTAACCAAATTTGGATTTTTGTGCTTGCTTTCCCCTACTGTGGGGCTAAGGTTTACAGTAGTATCTGTTGGGTAATTAGCAAGTGAGTGAGGCAATTTGTAGGCATATACAAATTGAGTATACTTATATGTTATTTGGTTTAGCGTTAACGTTGTTTATAATTAGTACGTCCTTTTCCTTTAACGTTAGGCCAAATAAAATCCGACAGTTTTTAATTTAGTCATACAAATGTGTGTCGGAGACTATAGTAATAATTTTGATATGGTTGTTTCATTTGAATTTTTAACCAATTATTTTATGTCTGTATTAGTCTATACTTAAATGCAGTTATGCTTAAAGAAGTCTAGAGAAATAGAAATTTTCATGTTGTAGTACCATTTTCCAATTGGCAGCCATGTATTTACATATGTATCTAAATCGTATCTTGGATCAGTCTATTTTGAAATGTTTTTTCGCTCAGTACTGTCGTTTCATAAATAATCGGTTAATAAAATGCTAGAATTAGCAACACTGAATATTACACTATTATATATTGTGATATTCATTCAGTACCTAATTATACTGTAATTTTTCAACACCAACTGAAAACATGATCTGTTTTTCAATTATTAGTTGTTAATTATAGTAAGTTTAATCCCATTATATGTTAGAAGAACAACATTAGATCCAATGACTGCAATGTAATTATTGATCATTTATTCTTATGCAATAATACTACAAAAATTAGAGTAATAGTCTTATTTACTTTGGTGTTTCCAGGGTAAGAAGTATGACGTTGTACACGCTACGCTATAATACTACAAAAATTAGTGTAACAGTTTTATTTACTGCTATGTTTCCAAGGTAAGAAGTATGTTGTACATTCTACTTTGACGAAGATTAGGACATCAGCTGGATAGAGTTATCTCTCCTGCCCGCTTTGTAGGAAGGCTGTAACAAAGGAAGCAACCTGTTTTACATGCTCGAAATGCAACGATACTATTGCCAAGCCAGTTAATAGCTCTGCCTATGCCGATGTGATGTATACTTTACACTCACTTACTAGCAACTTGAGGTGAACAAGTATCAGTTAGCAATGGAAGTTTTTTACTATACTGGTTCTGCCACTACAGTAGCTTTTGATGGAGAGATTGCTTGCTTGGTTAAATGGAGTGTAGACAAGATGATGGAACTATCCTAAAAGGTACACATATTAATATTCAACTCTGTCCTCAATTTATACTCACATTTTATGGTTCTTTTTGCTAAACATACAATCATTTGTCCTGTTAATCATTAAGACCTGAACTGCAAATCAATAACCCGCACTATGATACACTTTTAGGACAATGGAGATGACATGGTTGATAGACTCTTCAACAACTTAATGGGTTGAGAAGCGCAGTTCAAATTTAAACCTACTAACTAGGACATAATCAATCATGGGAATATGCATCAACCCTATATGCCATTAAATTAACAACCTAACAAAATGGTAGTAGATGAGGCAAAGGAAGTTGAAGCTACACAGCTTACTATGAGTCAAGCACGGTCAAAAGAATATGTAAGACTCTCTGTTACATTGAATGCATTACTATTTTATGTGGACTATAATTTCTAATAACAAATGATGTTTTCCAAATTTACTTGGATTTGGAGCTTAAAGGGAAGCAGAAAGATTGAGTAGGTTTCTACATCAAAACACACTCAACACTGTGTGCCAATTATTGATGTTACTAATAGACCATATAACACTACATTCATGTAGGAAACCGAATAATTTTTACACAATAAAACTACAAATGATTACACTATGGAACCTGGAACTACAGCTCAACATGGCATAGTCATTGGGGGTAATAATCTGAAATGACCCTCCTATTTCCACCCTAATTTCTTAAGGATTTTTTTTTAAGAGATGATATATAGATATATCATTCATTACAAATATAATTCCCAGGGTCATTTTATTTCTCCAATAAACAAAATATATCCAGGATCTTTCACAATATAAAAATATTGTTTTAAATCTAAATCATTCCTAACATACATATATGAAGATATCTATGTTATATTCTACTAGAATCAGAGCATGATAATATGTAAGTAGAAATCCTTTTAAATCTATTAAAATGTGATAATTCCCTGATAAAAGATTAATTATTGTATCCTGATTTTTGACCATAGCATCCACTGGAAACATGTACTTTAGTATGTTATTCTAATTAAGAAATGATCAAGTAATAATCAGTGGAAAGCAAGCTTTTAATATGGATGATTGTGTTAAAGTCTGTATAGTATCAAACTCAGGCTAAAAGAAAGTGGATCATAAGTGAACACAAGCAACATCTAGGCGTAATGGAAACGCGCCTAACTTACACATGAGAGGTCACGAGTTCGAGTGCTATGCTGGTCGGTTCAAACCCAAGTTTTGTTTTTTTTTTCTTTTTTTTTCTCCTGTATGGTTTGAAATCTGATATCTACCTATATCTGCACATATATACTTAATTTTTTGCCTATAATCTAACATACAAAACAATATTTCTTGCTTTATTATTTTTGAAACCCATTCCTACAACTGTTCTAGGAATTTATGTTTATATTTTTGCCCAAAAATCAACATGTACACAGATATACATGTACATGTCAATATCTTTGCTCATTTTCCAGAAAACTGGGTTCAAATGGTTCCTTGCTTCATTGATTTGAAGTGAACAATTTGCCTGACCTATGGTCTAACCATGTGGTTAATCTGACCATTCTTTTATTTGCATTTTTCAAACCAGAATCTACCTAAACTTCACTTATTTGAAGCTGGTTAACTCATGTGCCTAGTGTCATGCCAGGTATCTGATCATGGCAATTGAAATGCCAGTCATTTGCATCATACCTGAAGCCTTCCCATACAATTACCTCTCTCAAAACAATTTAAAAAGTAGACTTGAACCATTTGTAGACATAATTCAGAGGAAAAACAATTAGATACTTAAAGGTATTTTTCAAGGTAAATTCTAAATTTACTCCAAAACTCAGTGTTTTTAAAATACTTAAGATTGTCCAATACATAATATAATTGCAAGGAAATTGCTCACATAATTGTATATTTCTTACCAGATTTTTATAGCTGATACTTGAGCATATTTTTCTTGTTTATGTTTCAGACACTACTTCAAAAACAAATCAAACCTTAACACACAACAATTTCGACAGAACAACTAATTTAATCTGACACTTTACAGAACATAAGAGCAACTTGATCACTAACCATAAAATATTCATTACATGACTGGAAATCTTAGAAACATAAAATTTTTCCTGAATACATGCAGATATAATCAATTTAAGCTCTTATTGAAACTAGCTAGCATGTTCATTCACTCCTCCATAATAGCCATAACTTCATTTTTACTTAGTGCCTGCGTTCCCTGAAAGAGCATGAGTGGCTGCCTCATTTTAAAATGAGACACCCCATATGCCATGAGCAAACAAGGGACAGATCTAAGATCTGGTATGAGTAACATCAATACATTCATGATATTAAGCAATAGAGAATATAAGAGCACCAACTAGTTATTTAAGCAAATTCCTGCAATCAATTACTTTAACATAGTATAATTAAGTTGATTCAGGTATGATATATTCATTTATCATTCTTACACTTGCATACATAATCATGCAAACATAATTATCTATTTGCAACATTTGCATTCACTGGAACCATCTTGGTTCCATACCATTCAACCTAAGAAATATCCATATTCCTATTTCTTCATTTACAGGTTGTATAATTCAATTTAAATTCCTGCCTCATCTGCTATTAAGGAATCACAGGGACACATTGCAATGAACTAATTCACATCATTGCACAAAGATCTCAGGGCTTAAACAAACCATGTGCCAACTTGCATACTTCAAATATGACAAGCATTCCAGCAGCCTTCTTGGCCTTCCCTTCCCTAGTTTATTTACTAGTGTATTGACTTAAATCCTATCATCAAATATGCTAAGTGAACATGTCACTGCAAGCATGGAAACATCCATAATCTTTCCTAGCATAATTCTCCTCAGAAATAAGCAGACAGTTATTTCCTAAATGGGGTCAATATGTCTTGATCTCAGTAAGATATAAGAATATTTTCAACTGTAAAAGAGGCATGGCATGTTCTTATTATATTGATCTGCAAGCCTTTATGATTGATTCAGATTCAGGATCTGGTTCAATCATAATTTTAGCTTGTGAGTTTCTTCTTTTTTTTCTTGATTTGATTAAGGGCTCAGCACTTAGAAAATTTCTATTGCACCCTTAACATTTTTCTTCTCAAGCCTCAGCACTTATACCAAGTATAATGCAGCTCCCAACATTTTTTTTTGTAAAGTTTCCATGCCATAGATCTATAACAGTTGAGAGTATTCTCTATATAATTTTAAGATTCTGGACTTTAACATTTTTGAGTAAAAATAAAACAGTATGATACACATCCAAAGACAAATGTCTCAGCAAATCAAAGATCACCAAAATCATCCATATTAAATCATATCAGATTTAAAATAAGACATCCAAAAAGCATTGATGAAATCATATATATCAAAACCAGCAATATATAAATGGCAATATAAAAAGTGGCTGCCTCATCTCAGGTCTTAATGCCATAAACTCAGTGAGGTTACTCACCTAAATATTTCTTCTTATTAATCCAGAAAAATCCTTGTATGAGTGTTTTCTCCTTCCTTCCAATATTTTTCTTCCTTCTTTATTTTGTGCAGCTCGGGGTAAAGATAATTTTACTGGCTAAAACTGCCTATTTATATGCATTTTTCCACTAGGGTTTTGTTAAAACAAAATTCCCTTTCTGACCTAACCATCTTCATGCATTTTTCATTCATTTTCCTCCTTAATACCCCGGCCATAATAATTAGTTGAAGGTAGTATTTTCTTCCCTTTACTTTTTCAGAAAAATGGCCACTCACCTAGTCATGTTAAAAGTGTGACTACCATATTTTATATTTATTCATTTGCTCATTTTTGGAAATCCCCCTTCTTTCTATTCCTGTCTATACATAACATACATACCTGTTTTATGCTTTATACCTATTTAATGTTACTCTTTTGCTTAGCTTGACATTTTTCTGCTCATAGAATATACAAGTGAAAACATAAATAAAAATATTTATTTATTTAATCTCCCCTTGTTTCACAGAAAATACATTTAAGCATATACTTCATTTTTAACTTTATGCTTAAATTACAATCCAATGCTTTAAATAAGGAATTTACTTTCCTATATATATATATATATATATATATATATATATATTTCAGAGATTTTTAAATCTCTTTCTTGTGCTATTTTCAATGTACATGTGCACACATATACTTGCACACTATTTATTCCAAAAATTTCACCATATTTAAATCTAAATATTTCAAAAATTAAATCATTTTACAAAAATGATTTTTCACAAAATTTTGGGGTATTACATTCACCCCTCCTTTTAGGAATTGTGTCCTCACAATTTTTCTAACATTTATAACAAGCATCATTTTCTTTTCTGAAAACTTATCAAACATATGCATAAGCAAACAAATTCAACCATATCAACCATGCATAACAAAATTTTGCCAGAAAGAAAAAAAAATTACCTTTTAATTTGCAAAAAGCTTAGGATAATCCATTCTAATCTTATCCTCTAACTCCCATGTGCAGTCATTAGGATCACTACTCCACTGGATCTTAACTAGTTTCAAGGTTTTGCTCCTTAATTTCTTTTCTTCCTTGGCCACAATCCCCACTGGCTCTTTTTCATAAACCAAGTCAGGATTTATTTGAATTTTGGTAGGCTCTTCCAAAATGTCTTCTTTATCATGTACCCATCTTCTAAGTTGGGACACATGAAAAACATTATGCATTGCTTTCATTTCCTCTGGTAGTTCTAATTTGTAAGCCAATGAACCAATTCTTTCCAGAATTTTATAGGGTCCAACATACCTTGGTGTGAGCTTACCTTGCTTGCCAAATCTCAAGACTTTCTTCATAGGTGAAATCTTGATGAAAACAAAGTTTCCCACTTCATATTCCACTTGCTTTCTCTTCCTATCTGCAAATTTCTTTTGCCTATCTTGAGCTGCTGCTATTCTTTTTCTTATTAACCCAATTTTCTCTGTAGTTTCTTTAACATATTCAGGTCCTAGAACAGCCCTTTCTCCAGTCTCTACCCAACATATAGGTGATAAACATGGCTTGCCATATAAGGCTTCAAATGGTGCCATCCCTATGGTGCTTTGGTAACTGTTATTGTATGTGAATTCAGCTAGATGGAGGTGGTCTTCCCAGTTGCCTCCAAAGTCCAGTGTACATGCTCTCAACAAATCCTCTAAGACTTTGTTCACCACCTCAGTTTGACCATCTGATTGTGGATGGTAGGCAGTGCTTAAGCACAATTCACTCCCCATGGCCTCTTGAAAACTTTTCCAAAACCTTGAGGTGAAGATGGTATCTCTATCACTCACAATGGTTTTGGGTATGCCATGCAACCTTACTACCTCTTTCATGAATATTTGAGCCAATTTTGGAGCATTTCTTTCTGTTTTAACTGGGATAAAATGTGCTACCTTAGTTAGCCTATCCACTATTACCCATATACTTGTGTTTCCCTTCTTAGATCTAGGAAGACCATCTATGAAATCCATAGATATATCCTCCCACTTCCACTGTGGTATACTAAGGGGTTGCAATAGTCCTGATGGCCTTTGTGTCTCTGCCTTGACTTGTTGGCAAGTCATGCACCTTGCAACATATCTGGCCACATCTGACTTCATCCCCTTCCACCAAAGATTTCTTTTCAAATTTTGATACATCTTGGTGCTACCTAGGTGTATGGAGTACTTACTCCTATGGTATTCATTTAATATTTCCTCCTTCAATTCTATATTTTCTGGAACACATATCCTATTTTTATTCCTTAAATAACCATTTTTATCAACTTGATAATTTATTACTTCCTCCCCTTTTGATATGAGCATTTTCTTTTCCACCATGTTTAGGTCTTGTTCCTGCATTTTCCCAATCTTAAGAAGTAAATCTGATTGCAGAGATATCATACTTAATTTCCCTTTACCTTCACCTTCTTCAATGGGCATCATTTGTACCCCACTGTTTTCCTCAATTTCCAAATCAGTAAGTATAGACAAATCCTTAAATTCTTCCATCATCAACATGGCTACTTTGGCATGTTGTCTACTCAAGGCATCTGCAACTTTATTTGCCTTGCCTGGTGTATACAGTATATCTAGATCATAGGCAGCTAGGAACTCTACCCATCTATGTTGCCTCATGTTCAAATCTTTTTGTGAGAATAAATATTTCAGTGCCTTATGATCAGTGTACAAAATGAATTTGGCACCTAACAAATAATGTCTCCAAAGTTTCAAAGCATACACAACTGCTGCTAGTTCAAGATCATGGGTTGCATATCTGGTTTCATGTGGCTTTAATTGCCTAGATGCATAGGCTACCACCTGGTCTTGCTGCATCAACACAGCCCCTAACCCAGAGCCACTTGCATCAGTGTACACAACCAAATTTTCATTTCCTTCTGGCACTCTCAATACTGGTGCATTAATCAGGGCTTCTTTTATTTTGATAAAAGCTTGCTCACATTTTTCTGTCCATACAAAGGCTTGGTTCTTTCTAGTTAAATTGGTAAGTGGTGATGATATTTTTGAGAAATCTTTTATAAATCTCCTATAATATCCTGCCATCCCCATAAATGATCTAATCTCACTGATGGTGCTAGGCCTTTTCCATGCTTGGATTGCCACTACCTTATTAGGGTTTACTGATATTCCTTTGGCAGAGATAACATGCCCAAGAAAATGTACTTCTTCTTTCCAAAATGCACATTTTGAAAATTTTGCCTTTAAATCATTTTCCCTTAGTCTTGACAAAACTAAATGCAAATGATTTTTATGCTCTTCCACTGTCTTAGAATAAATCAAAATGTCATCAATAAAAATCAGTACAAACTTGTCTAAATAATCTCTAAATATTCTATTCATTAAATCAACAAAATATGAAGGAGCATTTGTCAAACCAAATGGCATAACCAAAAATTCATATAAGCCATATCTTGTGTTAAATGCAGTATACTTAACACTTGAGTCTTCAACCTTCATTTGATGGAATCCTGATGCTAAGTCTAGCCTAGAAAATATTTTAGCTTCACTGAGTTGGTCAAAGAGATCATCTATTCTAGGCAATGGGTATTTATTCTTGATGGTTACTTTATTTAGTTCCCTGTAATCTATGCACATTCTCAAGGTACCATCATGTTTTCTTACAAACACTACTGGAGAACCCCAGCAGGAATTGCTTGGCCTTATAAATCCCTTGCCTTCTAATTCTTCCAACTGATTTTTCAATTCTTTCAGTTCACTTGGCCCCATTCTATAAGGTTTCTTGATTATTGGACTTGCTCCTGGAATGAGATTAATTTGGAACTCAACTGGTCTGTGGTGTGGAACACCCTTAACTTCCCCAAACACATCCAAGTATTCATTAACTATGGGAATTTCTTCAATGGTTAGTTCACTCAGATCTTTTTCTAAGTCAACTAAATGATATAATTTCCCTTC
The DNA here is from genome assembly GCA_030737815.1 of Allium fistulosum. Taxonomy (NCBI): domain Eukaryota; kingdom Viridiplantae; phylum Streptophyta; class Magnoliopsida; order Asparagales; family Amaryllidaceae; genus Allium; species Allium fistulosum. Next base: position 923,069,046 of record CM060901.1, read on the forward strand.
CTTAGCTACTTCACATAGAACTGTGATCCTCTGGCCTCTAGAATTTTGCAATGATATGGTGGATGAGTCTAAATTAATTATGGCTTTAAATTGCCTTAACCAATCTACCCCCAATATAACTCCTATATTTGGGTAATTTAAAACATATAAATTGGAAATAAAAATATTTCCTCCTATGTTTAACTCCACATCCACACAATTCATGTTCAAAACACTAGAACTCCCTAGGGGACTTTGTACAAGCAATGGGGTTTCAACCAATATGCAGTTTAATTTTAACACTTTAACTAATTCATAGGAAATCAAAGAGTGTGTTGCTCCAGTATCATATAATACTGGTATGGGTATGGCACAAATGAGTAATGTACCTTCCACTTGGCCATGATTTTTAGCATCAATTTTCACTGCAGATTTGCCTTTACCTTCCAAAGATGCCAATTTCCCTTGCTGTTTATTCTCAGGACAGTTCCTCTTCATATGCCCCTCTTTCCCACATAGGTAGCATTTGAAGGCTCCTCCTTTTAACTCTGGGCACCTTGGTTTGATGTGTCCTTCTTTTCCACAATGATGGCAAACCAATTTCTTCTTAGTATCATTGGCTTTTGTATCTTTACTCTTCCTGTTGTCTGCCTCCTCCTTCTTTTTATCATAAGGGTGATATCTTCCCTTATCCTTCTTGTTGTTGCTCTTAAAATTCCTATATTTCTCTCTTTCTTTGTCATGTTGTTCCAGTTTCAAGGCCAGATCAATTACTTGATCAAATGTTCTATCTGCATATGGTAGCATAGCTCTGCTAAGTCCTGGGTTCAGTCCTTTTATATACCTATCATTTTTGGATGCTTCATCTGCCACTAGCATTGCTCCATAATTAGATAGCCCCTCAAACTTTTGAGTGTATTCAGTGACATTCAAAGTTCCCTGTCTAAGTTTGATAAATTCTTCAAGCAAAGTGGTCTTGGCTGATGCTGGTACAAATCTTGCCTCCAACATCTCCTTGAACTGATTCCAAGTGATTTCATTTTCATTTCTTCCAGCTATGATCACCTCCCACCAGCTTAAAGCTACCCCTTTCAGTTGTCTAGAAGCTACTTGCCTCTTCCTTTGGTCATCCAACTGCATGTCATTGAAAATCCTATCAAGTGTTCTCAACCATGCTTGAATTTCCATCACACTCTCAGTTCCTTCAAAACTCCTGCCTCCCAAATTGGAATAAGTCTTCAGTAGTTTTGAAAGCTCTTCATGTGGGTTCTCAGGCCTATGCCCAATTCCATCTCTTAAAACCCTCACAAATTCTTGCATATCAAGCATTTGAGGTGCACTGGGTCCTGCATTGTGATGAGATCCTCTTCCTACCATGGTCTGCTAACTAAATTCTGGGCAAATGGTATTAGTATATTATGAGTACTTCTGTAATTTCTGTTTTCTTATCTAAATTATTTCATCCAAAACAAACAGACATAATACATTTCTATAATACTTAACAATCAATGCAACCAAGTGCTCTGATACCAACTGAAATGACCCTCCTATTTCCACCCTAATTTCTTAAGGATTTTTTTTTTAAGAGATGATATATAGATATATCATTCATTACAAATATAATTCCTAGGGTCATTTTATTTCTCCAATAAACAAAATATATCCAGGATCTTTCACAATATAAAAATATTGTTTTAAATCTAAATCATTCCTAACATACATATATGAAGATATCTATGTTATATTCTACTAGAATCAGAGCATGATAATATGTAAGTAGAAATCCTTTTAAATCTATTAAAATGTGATAATTCCCTGATAAAAGATTAATTATTGTATCCTGATTTTTGACCATAGCATCCACTGGAAACATGTACTTTAGTCTGTTATTCTAATTAAGAAATGATCAAGTAATAATCAGTGGAAAGCAAGCTTTTAATATGGATGATTGTGTTAAAGTCTGTATAGTATCAAACTCAGGCTAAAAGAAAGTGGATCATAAGTGAACACAAGCAACATCTAGGCGTAATGGAAACGCGCCTAACTTACACATGAGAGGTCACGACTTCGAGTGCTATGCTGGTCGGTTCAAACCCAATTTTTGTTTTTTTTTTCTTTTTATTTTTCTCCTGTATGGTTTGAAATCTGATATCTACCTATATCTGCACATATATATTTAATTTTTTGCCTATAATCTAACATACAAAACAATATTTCTTGCTTTATTATTTTTGAAACCCATTCCTACAACTGTTCTAGGAATTTATGTTTATATTTTTGCCCAAAAATCAACATGTACACAGATATACATGTACATGTCAATATCTTTGCTCATTTTCCAGAAAACTGGGTTCAAATGGTTCCTTGCTTCATTGATTTGAAGTGAACAATTTGCCTGACCTATGGTCTAACCATGTGGTTAATCTGACCATTCTTTTATTTGCATTTTTCAAACCAGAATCTACCTAAACTTCACTTATTTGAAGCTGGTTAACTCATGTGCCTAGTGTCATGCCAGGTATCTGATCATGGTAATTGAAATGCCAGTCATTTGCATCATACCTGAAGCCTTCCCATACAATTACCTCTCTCAAAACAATTTAAAAAGTAGACTTGAACCATTTGTAGACATAATTCAGAGGAAAAACAATTAGATACTTAAAGGTATTTTTCAAGGTAAATTCTAAATTTACTCCAAAACTCAGTGTTTTTAAAATACTTAAGATTGTCCAATACATAATATAATTGCAAGGAAATTGCTCACATAATTGTATATTTCTTACCAGATTTTTATAGCTGATACTTGAGCATATTTTTCTTGTTTATGTTTCAGACACTACTTCAAAAACAAATCAAACCTTAACACACAACAATTTCGACAGAACAACTAATTTAATCTGACACTTTACAGAACATAAGAGCAACTTGATCACTAACCATAAAATATTCATTACATGACTGGAAATCTTAGAAACATAAAATTTTTCCTGAATACATGCAGATATAATCAATTTAAGCTCTTATTGAAACTAGCTAGCATGTTCATTCACTCCTCCATAATAGCCATAACTTCATTTTTACTTAGTGCCTGCGTTCCCTGAAAGAGCATGAGTGGCTGCCTCATTTTAAAATGAGACACCCCATATGCCATGAGCAAACAAGGGTCAGATCTAAGATCTGGTATGAGTAACATCAATACATTCATGATATTAAGCAATAGAGAATATAAGAGCACCAACTAGTTATTTAAGCAAATTCCTGCAATCAATTACTTTAACATAGTATAATTAAGTTGATTCAGGTATGATATATTCATTTATCATTCTTACACTTGCATACATAATCATGCAAACATAATTATCTATTTGCAACATTTGCATTCACTGGAACCATCTTGGTTCCATACCATTCAACCTAAGAAATATCCATATTCCTATTTCTTCATTTACAGGTTGTATAATTCAATTTAAATTCCTGCCTCATCTGCTATTAAGGAATCACAGGGACACATTGCAATGAACTAATTCACATCATTGCACAAAGATCTCAGGGCTTAAACAAACCATGTGCCAACTTGCATACTTCAAATATGACAAGCATTCCAGCAGCCTTCTTGGCCTTCCCTTCCCTAGTTTATTTACTAGTGTATTGACTTAAATCCTATCATCAAATATGCTAAGTGAACATGTCACTGCAAGCATGGAAACATCCATAATCTTTCCTAGCATAATTCTCCTCAGAAATAAGCAGACAGTTATTTCCTAAATGGGGTCAATATGTCTTGATCTCAGTAAGATATAAGAATATTTTCAACTGTAAAAGAGGCATGGCATGTTCTTATTATATTGATCTGCAAGCCTTTATGATTGATTCAGATTCAGGATCTGGTTCAATCATAATTTTAGCTTGTGAGTTTCTTCTTTTTTTTTCTTGATTTGATTAAGGGCTCAGCACTTAGAAAATTTCTATTGCACCCTTAACATTTTTCTTCTCAAGCCTCAGCACTTATACCAAGTATAATGCAGCTCCCAACATTTTTTTTTTGTAAAGTTTCCATGCCATAGATCTATAACAGTTGAGAGTATTCTCTATATAATTTTAAGATTCTGGACTTTAACATTTTTGAGTAAAAATAAAACAGTATGATACACATCCAAAGACAAATGTCTCAGCAAATCAAAGATCACCAAAATCATCCATATTAAATCATATCAGATTTAAAATAAGACATCCAAAAAGCATTGATGAAATCATATATATCAAAACCAGCAATATATAAATGGCAATATAAAAAGTGGCTGCCTCATCTCAGGTCTTAATGCCATGAACTCAGTGAGGTTACTCACCTAAATATTTCTTCTTATTAATCCATAAAAATCCTTGTATGAGTGTTTTCTCCTTCCTTCCAATATTTTTCTTCCTTCTTTATTTTGTGCAGCTCGGGGTAAAGATAATTTTACTGGCTAAAACTGCCTATTTATATGCATTTTTCCACTAGGGTTTTGTTAAAACAAAATTCCCTTTCTGACCTAACCATCTTCATGCATTTTTCATTCATTTTCCTCCTTAATACCCCGGCCATAATAATTAGTTGAAGGTAGTATTTTCTTCCCTTTACTTTTTCAGAAAAATGGCCACTCACCTAGTCATGTTAAAAGTGTGACTACCATATTTTATATTTATTCATTTGCTCATTTTTGGAAATCCCCCTTCTTTCTATTCCTGTCTATACATAACATACATACCTGTTTTATGCTTTATACCTATTTAATGTTACTCTTTTGCTTAGCTTGACATTTTTCTGCTCACAGAATATACAAGTGAAAACATAAATAAAAATATTTATTTATTTAATCTCCCCTTGTTTCACAGAAAATACATTTAAGCATATACTTCATTTTTAACTTTATGCTTAAATTACAATCCAATGCTTTAAATAAGGAATTTACTTTCCTATATATATATATATATATATATATATTTCAGAGATTTTTAAATCTCTTTCTTGTGCTATTTTCAATGTACATGTGCACACATATACTTGCACACTATTTATTCCAAAAATTTCACCATATTTAAATCTAAATATTTACAAAATTAAATCATTTTACAAAAATGATTTTTCACAAAATTTTGGGGTATTACATTATCCAATTAAACTACTATTTGATCACCTATATACAAATGGACTAACATATTATTCAGGCTAATCCGAAAAAGGCTGTTGGCAAGAAAAAGATCCATGGAAGAACTTCAGAAAAGAAAAGGAAGAAAAGGAAGAGGTAGGCATGGAGATGGTTGACAACAATGGCAAACCAATTCTGTCCAACAAAATATTTATAATGTCCTTTGTCATCTTTGTTTTTTTTGTACGGTCTTTGTTTTAATTGCCGTTTACTTTGTTTTCTGAAAGAAAAAAATGAAAATTTGCTTTCTGTTGTTTAATTTCAGGTAGAATAGCACTGCATTTTTCTTATCAACCTTTTTCCATACAACCTTGCTTTGTAAACAGCTTACCGTGTTACCTTTTTAAATGTATCCATTAGAATCAATCTCCACTGAGTTGCAATTCAATATATAGGTTATCATAGTGAAGCATTTTTCACCTGTATATACTTCAACTTGCAGACTTTAGCTGAAATCAATTTGTAAACGATAACTTTTTTTAACTTCTTACCATATGTACGTAACATGATTGTTACGTATGTATTTTAACTTATCAAATAACCGAATAAAAACTGTGCGAATAATATATATATATATAACTATAACGTCCATTATTTCTTTTTTGCATTGGTTAAAGTACAAATTCACTTTAGTATATGGTAAAAGTTTAAACATAATTAGGTCAAACTATCAATTTATATTCTGGTAAATTTTTCGTTTTCCTTTTCTCTACTTCAGTTACGCTTCTGTAATTAAAAATTTTGGTGAGAATATTGTAAGATACCAAAATAGGAGCAGTGAAAGTGTGAGACATTTCGAAAGCAACAGTTTTTCTTTATATTGTACTGTTGCAAATAACATGTAATTAAATACTCACATAGTACAAGTATAAATTGTAGTACAACCACCATACTAGAATAGTATGGTATTTTAAAGTGTTTGTACGAGTATAAATTGTAGTACAACAACTAAACTAGAATAGTGTAATATTTAATACGTTTTTCCATGATTATTAAATAGTAAGGGTTATCAATATTCACTTTTCATTAATGCAAGAAGTAACCTATAGTACTTGAAGACATTTTCACATATCAACACATAAAAACCTAAAACATTGTACCTAGCATAACCACCTAATCGAATAAGCAATACAGCATAGTGATAAATACAGTTGATGTATATTGTAGCACAGTCGGACATTGAATGATATAAAATGATACTTAGGTTTAGTAGACCAAAATAGTACTACGACACATATGGGAAGTCCAAAATTTTGTTCATTCAATGCCATCAACTGTTCGAATAGAATCCTATTACATAATTAGTATGTAAGTGCAAGAAAAAATAAACAACTTACTAAAATATGAACTTATGTGACAACTTCCATAGCATTATTGTCTAACAATTCCCGTGTGCGTAGCACGTGCCACACACTAGTTTTTAAGTATGGGAAAATCAAGTAATGATACACATAAGTAGAAATTTGTGAGAGATTTGGACACTAGGATGACCTTTTCTTTTGAAAGTTTTTGCGTTATGGATAATACCAACTATTATCACAAAAAATATCTAATTAACAGGTATTTTTTGTGATCGAAATTGAATTTTGGTTATTTAGTTATATTTAATGGATCCTCTAATTGGAGTGTATATTTAGGTAATCATAGATCTCCAAAATACTTATTATATTGTTTATGTTTTGGATTTTCTAAATTATTTTGTGTAATTTTACTCTAAATTTATTTAAATTATTTTGTTATTTTGACACCTGAATTAAGCATGATATTTTTGCTTGAATAAATACATGTCTACTGTTTGTTATGAACTGTGACATTGTTTTGGGTAAATGAAAACAATTTTTTGAGCAGTTTTTTACAAAAAACCAATTTAAATTAATATGTAAGAAATAATCCTTAAATATATTTTGGATCAGTGTTAAATTAAAATCTTTGTCTCATAATGTGGTTGATACTTGTGGTGACTGATAAGAGATATCTGATTAGAGTTTCTGTAGGTGTAATGCTCATGGGGTCTTGTTCTACATGTTGTGTTGGTATTTAGTGTTATCAGGTATTTGCAAACTTGTGATTTTTTTTATGCACAAATGATTTTTCTGTGAATTCTTGTTCGCATGAATCTAACTAAGGATAAAGTTTCAAAAAAGGTTAATATTCAAAAGATATTGCAAAATTAGATTATTTTTTAATAGTTGAAAATATAGGTTAATTTTTGCCAACTCAATGTTGAGTTGATAGCGTTTTTCATAAAAAATTACATATGGGCACAACTATGAACTATGGCCGCACATATTTAACCATGTACAATTCCCAATCGAGGCAATAAAAAAAAGATTTAAAAGTTGACTTAAGTGAATGTATGTTGGTACGATTTTTGATTTTCCAGTAAATTTCTATAGTTGCAAATTGTAATTTGCCCAAATGCAATCAAATTGCCTAAGTATATTTATAAATAAGATTTGTTAATGGAATGGATTTAAAACAAGGAATTTTTGGAATTTAAATTCTATTGATTTAGAAATTGTTTTTCAAAGGTTTTGGAAAAAAAATAATAGATTTGTTTCGAAAATATTTTTGTTGGAAATATTTTAAATGGAATTTAAAAGAACTATAAATCACTGAACTCACTTCAGTCATTGAAAAATAATTCTGGTGATGACTCCAGCACCATCAGCGTTTATTTTCGAGTTTCTAAGTGAGAGATTGCTACCATTGAAGTTTTGTTTTGGTAAAGAAAATTTGTTTTAGACCCCAGAAGTGTAATTTGATATATAAAGGAGTTATGTATATATATATGATTTCAAAATGATTTAAAATAAAACTGGGTGTTTAAAATCCTGGAAATTTTTATATAAATGTTTTGAGGAAATATAAGATAATAAGTTTTTGAACCTTGAAAAAATGTTATAGATAAGAAAAGAATGTTTGGAATAGATATGGAATTAAAAATTTAACTTAAATAAAGTTAAATAAATTGAGTAATGGATTAAATGAAATGAAGCTTAACTTAATAAAGGTTAAATGAAATTGAATTGGATTTGAACCGAATTAGGTGAATTAATGAAATGAATTAAAGAGATGGATATGAACTTGAGTTTAAAATGAAATTCAACTTAAGTTGTAAGATGAAGTGGGTATGGTTTGGAATGTTGTTTGATAAAATTGAATATGAACTTAAGTTATGAAGGGAAATTAATGTGAATAATTGGATTTGATTTAAACTGGATGTAAATAAATTGAATGAAAATGGATTGATTTTTAATTAATTGAATGTTAACAAATTGAATATGAAATAAGTGGTGGAAATTATGTTGAAGGGCTTCTATTTGCAGGGTAATAAGTTTTAAGGACAGTACTTTAAGGACAATTTACAGCATAATGATAAATTCAATTATCTTTTTAAGTTATTCAGAAAAATGATAAATCCTTTTATCATTATTTCTATATAACTGAAAATGATAAATTCTTTTATCTTTTTTCTGTAAAATGTCCTTAAAACTAATTTTTTAGAAGTAGTGTCCTTAAAACTTATTACCTTGCACAAATAAGCCCTTGAAGTGAAAATCCCCAAATAAGTGAATGTTAAATAAAGGAATGTTAAGTAATTGGATGTAAACCAATTGACAGTAAAGAAATTGAATGAGAGTCAATTAAATGAAAATAAATTGAGTGGGAATCAATTTAAGGAAATAAGAAATGGAAGTATATAATGTTGACACTTGGAAATGCAAATTGATATGAAGGTAAATAAAATTGGATGGATATTATTTGTTGATGGTTTCTCTTGTTTATTAATTATTTACCAAACCAAGCAATTTATGTTTTAGTTCATTTAAGATCTGAAACAAACCTTTTTGCTTATTGAATGTAAAATTGTATGTTTTTATAAATCTATTATTTTTCAATGATTTATTATTGTTGTTACAGTTTATTCCCTTTAGACATGGATCCAATTTTAGTAGTTTGAATTATGAAAATAAGTGTATGTGTATGTATGTGTGTGCATGTGTGTGTGTATACATATACATACATATATGTATATTATAGGTGAGCGTTTGATTGGTTCAGTTGGTCCGATGACAAAAATTATCAACCCAAATTAAAACCAATAAAAATAAAAACCAAACCAAACCAACCGAATTAAGTTTGGTTGGTCGGTTGGTTATTTGATTTAACCAAATTAAAAACGATTCATATTTTATGTTTGGAATATTCATCGTTCCTTAAAATAAAACATAAATATATGATTAAAGTGTTCTTATACATTTTACTAGTAATATTGACATGTATATGAAAAATAGTTAGGCCACTTAACTAATCTAGAAAAATCATTATAACATTAGTAATTTGGATGATATAATAAAAGTTCGGTTAATTTGGTTAAATTGATAACCGAAGTTAGTTATTTGCGGGCTAATTATAAACCGACCTAGTTTGAAAACCAACCTAAATTGAATAAAGTAAACTGGTTTGATTGGTTTATTTGGTTTTAATCAAAGATTGCTCAACCTTGTATATTATAATCAATTCATCTTCATATTTTGAAGTTGCAAACCAACATCAAAATTATATTTTTTTTGTTTGGATTATTTGTTTCAATTAATTCAATGTCGTGTTTTGAAATTAAATTACAGTTTGTTATGTATATGAAACACCCCACACCCTTTAGTATACCCAAAAAGGGCACACTAAAAGATATGGTGCGTTATAGGAATAGCTAAAGCATCACAGAGACTAAGATTCACAAGACAAATAAATATAAACAGCGGAAACATTTCAATGGTAACTCATTATTCAAAATAAAAATTCATAAATAAGTTTGAAAAACATCACATGTCTCAAATACAAAATACACCTGTCTTATGAAAAAATACATCTCAGTCTTATAAAATCAGTACAATAAAATAATCATCCCCCTCATAAGTACCGGTACATCAAAAACCAAATGAAAAGAAAACTGAAAAGAAGAAGAATACATGAAGAACTCCGAGAATGTATCTCCAAGAAATATGAATCAACTATCCTTGCCTCTGTTGGCCTATGGAGGAAAAGGGGAAATAGAGGAGTGGGTCAGCTATAAGTCTAGTGAGTGAAAGTAACTACTAGTATTTTTTTAAGCAAGATAAAGATAATAGACTTGGCAACAGTTCTAGTATAAAGGATTCCGGGTTGTTACATTCTCCCCTCCTTAAAGGATTTTGGATTGAATTTCGGGTTGTTACATTCTCCCCTCCTTAAAGGATTTTGGATTGAATTTCGGGTTGTTACATTCTCCCCTCCTTAAAGGATTTTTTCCTCGAAATCTCCAAGGATAAAAGAATGAAATAAATAGTTTCATTCTACAACCATATACACAACCACCATTCATTACATCCATTGTGCTTAAGTTTTCTAATGCAATTTATGATATATATATATATATATATATATATGCAAATAGTGTAGTGTCAATGTCCCTAACTAATGCAAAAGATTAGGTGGTCTACTGATTCAGTCGACCTCCTTTTTATGCAATCATGCCTATGCCATGTATCCAAATGAATGCAAATTTCGTAATGACAACTGATAGTTCTATATGCGTGCTACAATCATCATCCAAATGCAACAATCATATGATAATCATCCATTTATAGCAACCATGGAAAATAAATCAAGAATGCAAATGAGCACACTTCCATATGCATATGCTTTAGTGACCTAGTTAGGCCGATCCCTAAGAGATAATAGTGCCTAGTGTATATATATGCGTCCATTAGCATCCACTAGCAAACACTTGTGACCACTAGCGTCCATCATACATAACATGTTCTAGTAACATGTTTACATTCAGTCTTACCATCCATAGGTTAAATCCTAAGATCTACCCTCCCAAAGGATACGAAAGGAAAGAACTTATTCAAAACTAAAGATGGAAATAGGAAATTCAAAACGTACCATCGAAAAGAAATGTATAAGAGATACGTATTTTCTCTTCAGTCTCCTATGTAGAGTCTTCAATGTTGTCTCCCCACTACACCTTAACCAAAGGTAATTCCTTATTACTAAGCTTCTTGATATCACGCCCAACGATCTTGGTAGGTATGCGATGAACCGATGCTTCTTTCTCCACTTCAACTTCCTCAAGTTGACTAGGTTCCACTACCTCTGCTGAATCATGCACTTTCTCAAGTGCGAAACATGAAAAACATCATGAAATCCTACAAGTCTCTCCGGTAGCTTTATCCAATACACCATCTATCCTACCCTTTCCACAATGGGGAACATTCCTACGAATCTAAGAGCAAGTTTCCCACTTGATCCAAATCTCACTACCTTTCTTAGCGGAGACACCTTAATGAAAACCAAATCTCCTACCTCAAACTCAATGTCCCTTCTCTGCTTATCTGCATAGGATTTTTGTCTATCCTAGGCCGTCTTCATTCTCCTTCTAATCAAATCAACCTTTTCTGAAGTCTCTCTAACCATGTCGGGACCAAGTAGTAATCTCTCTGTAGACTCTAATCAACATGAAGGCGACTTGCATGGTCTTTCATAAAGAGCTTCAAAAGGTGCCATCCCGATGCTAGCTTGAAAACTATTATTATAAGCGAATTCCACTAAAGGAAGATGCTTCTCCTAAGTTCCTCCAAAATCAATAATACACATCCTCAACAAATCCTCAAGAACTCTATTAACTCTCTCCGTTTGGCCATCCGTCTGAGGGTGATAGGCCGTATTCAATCTAAGCTTCTTGCAAGCTTCTCCAAAACTCGCTAGTAAAGATAGGGTCTCTATCGCTCACTATGTTAGAGGGAACTCCATGAAGTCGGACTATCTCATGAACATATAAGGATGCTAAATAAGGTGTTGTTCTCTTACTTTTGACCGGAATGAAGTGGACGCTCTTAGTCAAACGATCTATAATCACCCAAATACTGGTATTCCCCTTCCTAGATCGGGGTAAACCATATATGAAGTCCATCGAAACACTATCCCACTTCCATTCGGGTACATCCAATGGTTGAAGCAATCCGCCAGGCTTCTATTGCTCCGCCTTAACTCTTTGGCACACAAGACACTTAGCTACAAATTCTGCCACATCCTTCTTCATGCCGCTCCAATAAAAAACTCTCTTCATGTCCATACAAATCTTATCACCACCCGGATGAATAGTCATTCAAGAATGGTGTGCTTCTTTTAGAAATGCTCTCGTCAAATCACTAGTGCGGGGGACACAAAGTCATCCATCTCTCCTTAGACACCCTTTACTATCAATGGAATAGCATTGGAGAGGTCTAGAGACCTCTCCTCTGCTAGTCCTATCCAAAATATCCATAAGCTTTGAATCCTCTCGCTGCCTTGAGCCAATCTGATCTATGAGGGTAGGCTTAACCTCAAGTGTTGCCAACAATCCAGGGGTAATGTCCGTAGAGGGCTTAAAATCAAAGGTGGAAATAAAATCTAGGATTTTCCACTCCACGAACATTGGACTAAGGCTTGCTTTCTTCCTACTTAATGCATCTGCAACCACGTTTCCTTTACCAGGGGTGTAAGCTATCTCAAAGTCGTATGATGCTAGAAACTCCATCCAACGCTGCTGCCTCAAGTTTAAATCCCTTTATAAGAATAGGTACTTCAATGATTTATGGTCAGTGAAGAGCTCGAACCTCTCTCTTAGTAAGTAATGTCTCCAAGACTTGAGTGCAAAAATAATAGCAGCTAACTCTAAATCATGGGTGGGGTAGTTCTTCTCATGAGTCCTCAACTGTCTACTTCCATAGCATACTACCCTTCCTTCTTGCATCAAAACTTCCCCAAGACCAGTCCCACACGCATCAGTGTATACTGTAAAAGGCTTAGCTCCAACTGGTAAAACTAACACTGGTGCACTAGTAAGGGCCCTCTTTAGCATCGTGAAAGAATCCTCACAATCTACGTCCCATACGAATACTGTATTCTTCTTAGTGAGGTGAGTAAACCGTGCTGAAATCTTAGCGACATCTTTGATAAACTTCCTATAATAGCCAGTCAAACCTAGGAAGCTTTTAACTTTGGTAGCATTCTTGGGGGCCTTCCAATCTTGTACTGCTACTACCTTAGTGGGATCAACAGCTAGACCCTCTCTTGAGACTATATGCCCCAAGAAACGCACCTACTTACGCCAAAAGTGACACTTCGAGAATTTTGCTTTCAACTGATGAACACGAAGTGTACGAAGAACCTCCTCAAGATGAATAGCATGCTCTTCCATACTCTTGGAAAACACCAAAATGTCGTCCACAAATACTACAACGAACTTATTTAGGACATCTCGAAAAACACAGCTCATCAAATCTACAAAATAGGCTGGGGCATTGGTCAGCCCAAATGGCATAACCAACCACTCAAAGAATCCATCGGGTGTCCTAAATGTTGTCTTCTTGATGTTATCGTCAGCGACCCTAAGCTAATGAAATCCAGTAGCCAAATCAAGCTGAGAAATTACTGAAGGGCCAACCAACTGATCGAAAAGATCGTCTATCCTAGGAAGTGGGTAACAGTTCTTCTTCGTGAGCTTATTCAACTCTCTATAGTCTATGTAAAGTCGAAGGGAACCATCCGTCTTTGTAGCGAAGACGACTGGCGCTCCCCACTCAGATATGCTCTGTTTGATGAAGCCTTTCTCCAATAGCTCACCGATCTGCTTGCTTAACTCTTTCCTCTCCCTAGGAGCCATATCTCTCATGGGCAATGCCACTGACTTAGCATTGTCATTTAGATATATCCTAAAGTCAGTCTCTCTCACTTAGGGGGTAGTCCCCTAACTTCCTCAAAAAACGTCTGGGAAATCTCTAACGACTGGAACGAAATCTAACTCTCCTAGTGATGAATCAAGAGAATAAAGGAAGCTCAACATGACTGACCCCTATGGGTCGTAAGAAACCTCAAGAGTCCTATCGCTGCATGTCTCTAGTCCGACGACTCTCTTCTCGCAATCCAATATCGCTCCATAAGTGGATAGTCAATCCATCCCCAAAATGATCCCATATCCCAAAAATCCTAGTATATAGGCGTCACAATCAAACTCTACACCTAGTATAAAAATTTTCAAACCCCTACAAATCATGGATAAATGTGACAATCCTCCTATGGGGTTTGAAACAACTATAGGGTCTACTATGGGAGAAATATCTAAGTGCAAACAATCAACCAAGGAACTAGAAATGAAAGAATGCGATGCTCCGGAGTCAAAACGAGGCCGAATAGGAAAATCCGAAATAGAGATCAAACCTTCCACAGAGACTTTCCTACCTCGATCTGGTACACTACTAGAAGGTGCTGCATCCAAAGCATGTACTTGCGCTGTAGGTGCGCCTGCTCTCTGCCCCGTCCTCTAAGGACAAGCTCTACTAAGACGACCAGGCTGCCAACAGTTGTAACACCTCCCCTTCATCGTGTCCTTCTTACAGTCCTTTGCGTAATGTCCAACCAATCCACAACTATTGCATTTCTCATCGTTCTTGATCTGCTTTTGAGGGCCTCCTCCTTTCCTCTTATTTTTATCCTTCTTGTTCTTCCAACATTGCTTCTTAGAATTCTTTGACTTAGGAACCTCCTTAAGCTCTCCCTCCTTAACAGCATCAGACATGAGCGCCATCTCCACAAGTGACTCATACGTCGCTCCCATCGATACATGAGTCAATAACAACCTTTGGAGGGGCTGATTCAATCCTTTAGCAAACTTCATGGCCTTCTTGTGCGGTGTATTAACAAGCTCCACCCTAAACCGCAACAACTCATTAAACTGATTTATATACTCCTTTACTGAAAAACTCCCTTACTTCAGATTAATAAACTTCTCCAATTGCATGCTTTCCTCAGCTTGTGACAACAACTTTCTCTCAAACCTTTCCCTAAATCCAAACCAACCAATGTATCTTCCTTCCATCTCTATGATCTCCCACCAATAAGAAGCTTCTCCTTTCAGCTGCCAAGATGCAAGCTGAACTCTGTAGCGGTCCTCCAATCCTAACAGCCCAAATATCTGCTCTGTATTCCTCAATCAAGCTCGTGCCTCTACGAAATCCTTCATGCCAGAAAACATCTTGCCTCCTAGACTAGCGAAATCCTTGCATAGCTTAGAAAAATTGGCTGCTGCAGGTGGATTAATGGGATCTCCACCCGCTGGTGCTGGATTGGGTGCTTTCCCTTGCACCTCTGGTGCCGTAGCTTGGATGTATCTACAGAACTAGCCAGGGACTTGAACACCCTCTGGAAGATTTGGGGCATCCGCCATTCTATGCGAAGTAAAGAGAATTTAGGCTCGAAAGAATTGAAAGAAGGTTGAATTGGACTTTGAGGGGATTTTTATAAAAACTCTCTTTTATACTTGAAAACTATTTCTATAATAAGAGTTTCTTTCTGAAAAATACTTTTAAAGATAGGTTACTTCTGAAAAATACTTTATTTTTAAAACAAGTTTTAGGAATCATGTAACCTTAGGCTCTGATACCAAGTGAAACACCCCACACCCCTTAGTATACACAAAAAGGGCACACTAAAAGATATGGTGCGTTATAGGTATAGCTAAAGCATCACAAAGACTAAGATTCACAAGACAAATAAATATAAACCGCGGAAACATTTAAATGGTAACTCATTATTCAAAATAAAACTTCATAAATAAGTTTGAAAAACATCTTGTCTCAAATACCAAATACACATGTCTTATGAAAAATACATCTCAGTCTCATAAAATCAGAGTACAATAAAATAATCATCCCACTCATAAGTACCAGTACATCAAAAACCAAATGAAAAGAAAACTGAAAAGAAGAAGAATACATGAAGAACTCCGGGAATGTATCTCCGAGAAATCTGAATCAACTCTCTCCTTGCCTCTACTGGCCTATGGGGGAAAAGGGGAAATAGAGGAGAGGGTCAGACTATAAGTCTGGTGAGTGAAAGTAACTACTATTATTTTTTTAAGCAAGATAAAGATAATAGACTTAGCAATGGTTCTTGTATAAAAGGAAATAAAGGAAAGATATAACTGGGATAAAATACTGTTTAACTGTTTGCTTTGATTGTGATTGTTTGCCCTTGTCTTAGATTGTTGTGATTAGGCTAAAATCCTAATCCTATTTTAATTAGGCTAAATCCTAATTCTACCCGTTGATCGGCCTTCTACCTCTGTTATGCCACTGTGAGCCAGTCTCATCCTGTGGGTCCCACAGCAAAAGACACCTATTTAGCACTTGGAATGCAGTAGCGATTTATCTACCCTAATTGATGCCTCACGCTCGGTCACCGCTGGTACACACTAACCGTCGCTCCCTATTTTGACCTCTTATCTACCCTAATCAGCATAAGTATGCCTAGCCTCACCTAATCTGTTGTGAGACCATCAACCCTAGTTTGAAAGGGTCCCGCCAAGCCTCACCTAAGTGTTTTGTGAGACCATCAGTCCTAGTCTGAAAGGGAATGCTGCCGGTACGGGTCCTAATAAACAAAATCCAGTTGTGCCCCTTGTCCAAATCCCCCGATTTGAGCTTCTATCTATTCGCCACTTATTTACCATGTGTCCCATCCTTACCTAACTATTGTGAGACCATCAGTCCTAGTCTGAAAGGGTCCTACCCAACCTCACCTAATCTGTTGTGGGACCATCAATCCTAGTATGAAAGGGAATGCTGTTAGTACGGGCCCTACTTCTATCTTTTCTCATAAACTTAGCGTAAGTTTTTAAATTAAGCCTCTTCTGTTATTTCTGCTCTGTTTGCTTATTAGCTTAATCTAAGTTTTAAATAAGCCTTTACCGTACTTTCTACTTAATTATAACCTATGTTATAATTGCTCTTCTATTCTGTCTTTTTGGTTATAACTACTAGTTATAAACTTGCTTGAAAATGTCACAAATTTGCCTATTTCAGTCTATCTTCTTTTTATTACAGTTCTACTTATTTTACATCTAATTTCTGTAAATTTAGTGTTTAGTTCTATTTAATCCATATTTGCGAATTATTCTCTTTTTATTGTTCTATTCGCGTAAAAAGGAATAAAAAGAAACTAACATTTACAAGCTAAATTCTAATTTAAAACAGATGCAAATAAAATACAAATAACTGTAAATAACTGAATAAAATAGCTAAATAAAAATAGCTGAATAAAATAGACTGAGAAGAACTTTAAAAATTAACTATAAATAACTTATATAAAGCTGTCTCAAAATTGTAGAAAAACTACAACTATTAAGAACCCTATTATTTTAAATTACTTAAAAATATAAAATAATTACTAAACACTCACCTGTGGTCCTTACCTCTAGTCCTTGGTCTTCCTTGATCCACTTCTAGAGCGTAGAATATTTTTATCAAAAAAGATTTCCTCCTTAGAAATATTTTCTATTTAGGGTCCACCCTTTGGCAATGAACCCAAATAGGAGAAAATCTGAATGAGAAAAATAGCTAGGCCTAGGGACTTATTTATAGTGTAGTCTCGGGATCTCAGACCGTTGGATTTGAAGATTAAATCTGGTGTACACGTCATAGGCTCGCTAGGAACCGTCGGATGGAAGCACGAACACACAGGATTGGAAGAAAGTTGCAAAATGTCGTTTCGAACAAAACTGGACAAAACAACGTACAAAACAAAGGCGGGTCGACCTTTAAATTGTGAGGGTCGACCTATAGGCCGAACTAGCTATGGTAAAGGTCGACCCTAGGGTCGACCTGGCCTTTGTTTGAGTCGACCTAACCCATTTTTTTTCTTCTTTTAATTTCTGAATTCTTGTTTAATTCGTATCTTCTTCGTTCTAGCTCAGATTTTGGCAAACTATATATGGAAATTAACCAGAAAATTACCACGGACATAATGGTACAACTTACGTGGCTCAATTCTGACAATTTCTCAAAATTATTTTATTATTTAATTAATTCGTTAATTAATTATTATAGCTTGAATTTTGGGTTGTTACAATATATTTATGTACATAAATAGAAGTGTTATGTTTTAGATTCAAATGTGTTATTAAGGACAATAAATAAAATTTCTTATTAAAAAAGTTTCTTTACGTCGATTGGATGCACTTTCAAATTTACATTTTAAGGTTTTGGATGTTTCATTGTAAATAAGTTTGGAATTTATATGAAATTAAATTAATTGTTGAACTGGGGATAGTAAAAGAAAAGGATAGTGAGATTTCACTTAATGTTATTTCCCTTTTAATTCAAATTTTGATATAATTGTAACATATATTTCTTTTCCATCTTCATTCTTCAAATTTACTTTTATTTTGAAATATCAGTTTTATATGAATCATTTTCATACTTATATAAACATATATAATATCTATGTGGTAGCAAAGATAATATATACGCATATATATGTCTAAACAATATATATGTGGTACTATCAATTTGTGTATACAAACCATATACATATATTGTCATACATTCGAACTTGTGTATATACATAGGCATTTATATTCTCGATATGCATGTGAGTTTTTTAAATGTATATGTAAGTATAACATATATGTATATACAGTAGATATAAATCCCAATATCTGGATGTGCGAGTGTGTATGTGTATGTGTATAATTATACATATGTTTATATTAGATTGTTTATGTTCTTGTATGGTTGAATGTATACATGATGCATCCTCAAATTATACATTTAGTTGAAACGTTAACATGATTAATTAATAAATATATAAAATGAAATCAAAGAAATAGGATTTTATTTAAAACTAGACTGGATCTAGTATAACTCATTAGACTTCATAGTTCATAGGCCCACAATGATCCAAATAGGGATTTTTTTAATCGACCAATTTCACCCACTATAGACCAGCTCGGTACCTCCATGTTGTACCTACTCGAGCCAGTCCTATGACTATTAGATTTCCCTACGGGTATGGAAATTGATAATATGCGAACCTGAGCTTTGATGATCAGTTTGATTATGCCCTACATGTGGTTCGGGATGAACCATTTAACCTTAAAGAAGCCATGAAGTCACATGATAGCTTGAAGTGGATTATTGCTATGAAAGAGGAGTTACAGTTTTTGAAAAAGAAGAAGAAGAAAAAGAGTTGAGATTTGGTACCCCCACCTTATGGAAGCCGAGCCATAGGTTGCAAGTGGGTGTTCAAGGTGAATGATGATGGGAGATACAAGGCCATATTAGTTGCAAAAGGGTTTTCGCAGAGAAAGAGAATGGAGTATGATGAGATTTTACTTCTATAGTCAGATATACTTCCATTTGGATTTTACTTTCCATGGTTGCTACTCATGAATTGGAGTTGGAGCAACTAGTTATGAAAAACCTCTTTCTTGCATAGTGACTTAGAGGAGGACATTTGTGACAACCGCCCTATACCTCCAGGAATTAATATACCTGTATAGTGCACTGTAACGGTGCCTGGCTGATGTAGGACAATAGTAAGGGGTTGTAAAATAAATAAATAATCACAGAACCTGTTGCATATCTCACAGTGCATCGAATAAAATATAATAACCATCGCATATATAAAACAAACAAGACAGTAATAACTAAATGAACCACAAAATCAGAGTGCACAGGGTCATATGGTTATATAATACAGTAATAAAGTTTATACAACTATTAGATAAACTCAAGTGATAAATTGTCTATAATAAAATAAGTCAAACACTATCTAGGCTCCACAATGCCTCACAACAGAATAAACAATAATAAGCCTAAAATTTAAATATAATAAAGCGTCGCTACAAGCTAGTCCATTTACACAACTCCATGTGCCATCTACACCTGCTATCTACTCTACCTGTTCAAGAGTAACCGAGATAATAAGAAGCAAATCATAAAACCTTGAATCAGACAACAATCTGGTATGAGTGATAAAATACTATGAAAGTCGATACAATATATGAGACATAGGGTATGGAGAATCATACCTGACTTGTCCCTGCATCCAAAAAGTTAGCACATAATAATATATGCTAATCTATCGTCTATTATCACATAAAGGTGTACTATATCCTAAGTACAATATCGAGTGTCTAGGTATCTACACCCACAATACCTACGTCCTGTGACATCCCTAGAGTGATAAACCAAAAACATGGTAAACATAGCATCCATCAAACAATCCTCACTATCACTCATGTGATTTGGATATATGATAACTTATATTACCATCCTTTGCCAGAGATTAATGGAAAAGTCCCGGTTTCTAGGTACTCGAACACCAGCCACACAGATGTTGGACACTAGATCCCTTTCTAGATCCATGGTACATAGATCCCTTCCTTGATCTAGGGTACACAACTAAATACCCAGTGAGCGTCCTCACATACCCCTGCTTTATGAACACACTAAAAACACTCTGAGTATCAACGATCCCTTCACACGCATATCCAAGCCCTTCGTCGATCCATTCATTTTCATTTTCTATAATATAACCCTTCCTCGTTATATTTTCCATGGTAGAATTCTTCCTCCTTCTACCCACGAGTTCCCTTTCTCGAACCCGTCTTTATGGATTAATCACGATGACTCCATCAGCATCGAGTCATCGTCATCGAAGCAAGACTTCATTCCTCATCGAGTTATCATCATATGGACACAACTCTATCCACATCGAGTCATCATTATTTGAACACAACTCCATCCTCATCAAGTTGTCATCGTCTAAGTCACAAAGCCATTACGTCGAAACATCTTGTCATCGCTTTACCATCGAAATCGCTCGTCGTAGAGCAATAACATCACCACTAAGAGTCGACCACATGAATGAACCACCACATCATGCTCCTTGAAGCATCTTTGTCATCTATGTTAAAGATGGTCCAAATCAACAATCATCAATGGTGGTAGGTACCGGCCACTCCAGAGTGGTTGATACCAACCAAGTGGTCATGTGCTTAGCCAAAAATGGTTAAGCACAAACTAAGTAAATACATACGGTATCCATCCTGAAGTCTGAAGCATATGCCCAAGTCCATCATTTTCCATCTTTAGACATGTCAGCATGCATCCCAGTACTCTTCAACATACTTATCCCATCTATTCGAATTTCCGTCATTTGTGCATTCATTAATATGCATGAAACTCTATCTTATGGGATATTCCATAACACTATATTGCCTATCGAACAATGTTTTCAACCAAAACAAGCAAACAATTATACATACAACCAACGTAACATACATACAACGTATATAATACATCCATATTAACCAATTTTAAATTCATATCAAAAATGACTTAAATCTAGCGATTTTCGAAAAATAGTACGTCCATAAGAACATATGTGCTATTCGATTTAAAACTACTTTTAAATCACTTAAAAATTAAAGGTTGAACCTAGTGCATGAGGATCCCGCACGCTAGCGGCTCTAAGAAGGTCGATAATGTACACAGCCTTTCCCTCGCATTGCGAAGAGGCTATTTTCGGACTCGAACCTGCGCATCCAAATCACCATGTGGGTGATCTAACCGTTACACCAAGGCTCCACCTCAATAATAATATTTTATAAAATCTAGTGTGGGTTTTATTAAAAAACATGTTTTAAAGTTGGAAATCATTTCAAAACATCATTTTTACACAATATTGAAAACCATGGCATGGTAAAGACAATATTACCTGCCTCTATAAAAACTAACAAATCCTATACCATGTCGTAGAGGTCTCCAATATGAGTCAATGCAAGAAACTACATCCAAATCAGACCTCGTATGCAAAAGATATGAATTTTGTAAAAATTCAATCCATATTAATAAATTAATAGCTTAATTAACTTAATTAAATAATTTAATTAACTAATTCAGCTTATAGTCATGTTCATAATTCCTTCTTCCTCCCACTTAACGTATTTTCTTTAGCACCTCCGCATATCCATGCCCACGCATGCAAACCAAACAACATCGACCACCACATGCTGCTACCCAAACCACCACCAGCACATGCCTCGTCTGCGCCGTGTCCACTCCAATACTTCATCGCCACCTCGGTCAACTCTAACCATCCCACTACTACACTTTTTTTCATTTCCTTTTTATTTTATTGCCCACTACTTGAGTACATTTCATGCCACCCCTAAACCACCTAACGCCGTCGCAACCTTGCTGTAGGCCATCTTACTTAACGCAACACCTCCACCGCCAACCTTGGCCATCCACGTCGACCATACAAGCACCATATGTACCAAAAACACGAGTAAACCTATAAATTTTTCTCACTTTTCAAGCTCCCTGCTGCTACCACGTCCATTTTTGCCCTTAAGCGATCTACATTTCCGAACTCCCCTTGCCAAGATGAACAAACTCTTATAAATGGTTTCCTATACGTTTAGTGTTGTGGGCATTTTCATCCATATCATGGTTAATACGAAAAGACGTCAAGGAGCATATGAACGGCCGGATGGTGCATAATAAAGGCGTCATCATGTAATCATAAAGGCAAGGCGAAGTGTAGGGGAAAATCTAGCACAGTCTCAAAATATAATCAAAGCACACGTTAAATGTTTCTAAGGTCAGGACATGCACCTAGGTCGAAACCGCATCTCAATCTGCGCTACAGATTAGAAGATACGTTCATCTTAAAAAAATTCCACCACTTAACTCGGCCCCACCTTGGAGAATTGCTATTTACTTTAAGCAAATGGAACATTAAGAGGCATTGGAATATTCTACTCAATGATACGAAGCTATTGGTCCAAGTTTCATTCAATCCTGACTTACAATAAAGAAGTTATGACACAAAAACATATGTATCCCAAGTGGTTGTGCGTCAAGTTTCCAACGGAGAGGTTAGGGGTTCAATTCTTAGCAAGCACATTATTTTTATGGAACAGAAGAAACAGTCCGGTAGGAAATCTAACAATTTGATACCTAACAGTTTGCTACCTAGTAGGTCTCTACCTAAACTTCTATAAATACCTCATGGATGAGCACAGCTAGGGGAGGAGAAGGGATAACGATAATGGCAAACAAATTTAGAGCTCTAGAAACTACCTAACCAAATCTATGCCTAACATAATTTTGCCTAACCGAATCCCCTAAGCCAAAGCTCTTATCCGGTTGTTATAACGCACTTAGGAGAGACATAAAAGGAGAAAGACTATATCCGGCTAGAAAAGAAGGTAAACAAAGGAGGGACAAGGGACTAGCATGGCACCCTTCCACGCTTCATCCAACTACGATGATAAGCCAACAAGAAATTATGTTCGGTTGTTTCAGCATCGAACTGGATGTCCTGTTCGATTGCTCCAACACCGAACACTATTCGGTAGGCATCTTACCAAATGAGAATTATTGTTCCATGCACATTACCCCCACTCAAATCCCAGAACTAATCAGCATGTTCGGTCGGTTGAGTAAGGAGGTGTTAGGCCAAGCCGAACCAAGGAGGGTCATGAAGGAACAAGGCCAGCAAGGTGTCCACGTGCATCCACCGAACCAACAAACACCGAGCAGACTTTTCGAGTCGAGCCAAACAGAGTATATATGGAATGAAATCTGGGTATATCTAGAAATTTATAATCATATCTATTATATAAGTAAACTCCCGAACCGAGAAAGTTATACAAGGAAATTGCCTAATTTATCGAGGAAACCACTATACCTCTCCATTTCTATAAATACCAAAGCTTCCAACAACAATAGAGGAGGATTTTGGGCAACCAAGCTTATAATAGTAATGGCAGACAAGTCAGAGAAAGTCAGAAACTGCCTAATAAAGACAACCGAACATGATAGGCTAACAGGAACAATCGAACAGGAATAGGCAGCCAATAATAGCCAATTAAGAATTGCGAACAAACTTCCTTGGGGTATATTTTACTTTCTATTGAGCCACCGATCATTATACTTTATATCTCAGGCATTGTATCAAAGATCTATAAGAAGGATAATGAAAATGGACAAAGGATGTAAGCACATTATGGCCGAACCACTATAAATCTTTATGTTCTTTACTTTATTGCAATTTACTTTCACCATAACCTATACATGATCTGCTCTTTGAAAATTAATCATGATACAAATATAGTAGTTTTGTTATACATCCCGTATTCACAACTCTACAACAAATTAATTGGAGGTGTTTGCCCATTTTTTGTGCAAATATTTTTTGTGCTTTCATTAAGAGTTGATTCTCAATACGCGTTTGAAACCAAAGAATAAGATTGGTGCTACCAGCAGGAATGTAGGGAACACCAGTGCATCCAGTCAAACAACTGTTAGGATAATCATTCAACAAGCACTCTAGTGCCAACAGGCGTAATTATCAAAGGCGACCCAGATTGAGTCGCAGCCAAGCAAAACAAATGTTTCCCTGCCCAACAAAAAATAATGGTGGACCAACTTAAGGCACACTTGGGGCAGCCACAAACTATTGGTCACAATATTGGAATATAAGGAAGATCCCAATTTAGGGGATCCAAAAGAATATGAGGTCACGCTTTGATACAGAATCTGATCAAGAAAGTCAAAGAGATGGAAGAAAGAACACTAGCGGGATAAAACAAGCAATTGTTCAGCAAAAGCTAGACTGAGAAGCGGTTCGGTGTCGAACTAGATGATGATGATGCTGAACCGGGGGAAGCTACAACAAACGCATCTCATTCCCTCACTGAAAATTTGGTCAATGGAGGATAGAACGATTACTGGGACCGATCTAGGAGCTATAACTGAAGATCAAGTCATCATAAGGTAGATAAAAAAATCATTCGCTCGGAATGGAAAGGTATCATTGCCAAGCACCTGAACTGGAGGATAGGATGGCTTGAAGCATTAGAAATTTCGTTCAAAGGTTAACAAGTGGAGTGAGGAATTGGAGTTTAACTTAGCAGTACCTTCTCCCTAGAGATAGGACTATTAGGAACCATAGAGATTTCAGGATTTCTACTATGGAACCATATCAAGGACTTACTAACCCTGTGGTGCAATTACAATGGTATACATAGCATATACTGGTAAACAGAGCTACAGAGGAATCCTTGTGCAAGTTCTTTCCTCTATTCTTCCTAGACTTAGCTACTATATGGTTTTGTGGTTGACCCTTATGGTCAATTCGTTCTTATGTGATGTTAAAGAAGAATTTTATTAGTCAATTCCGAGTGCATATTAAACAACCAAAAGATGGATAGTCATCATCTGATGTGAAGCAAATGGAAGATGAGTCGCTATGACACTACCTATCCTGGTTTAATGCCACAACCACTGGAATTCAGAACACGAATGAAAGGTTCACCTTGATAACTTGTATAGTGGAGTGCACCCTAGAACGAAGTTTACTAAGAGTTCGATAATGAAGAAACCAACCACATTAGAGGATTTTTTCTATGAGCCGACAAAGTCCATAAGGTTGGAATGTGCTGCATCAGGAAGGCAACCCGGTATAGCTACTAGAGAAGAATTTGGCAGTGACTGCAAATAATGATGGAAAATAAGGTAGCTTCTTTCCTAGCTAACTATTTGGAAATAATGGAGCATTCCTTAGACTCATGGAGTAAGCAACACCAAGGCTGGTCCAGAGAGACCGAAACTGGAATTCGATTTCCAAACCATCGAAAGGAAGTAGGTAAGGTGTGAAGGAACCATGAAAGCCTAGATTTCCACAAACCAAACTGGCTACTGCTCAAACCAAATTGGACTGATGCAGAACAAATAAGTACCAAACCAATGATATGGCCCATACTGGACTAAGGGACGATGTCTCACCAGAAGTCAATGCTGATGTTAAAACCACACAGGTGGCTACCGACACGGGACCGCCTGAGTTCATATCGACTGGTACATAGGTGGTTGATCCATTTTCTACGGGGCATGATTTATCCTACCAAACAACCTAACAAAGCATTCCAATAGTAAAGGAATGAGTCCCTAGGCTAATGCATCGATTGTTAGGCAAGCGGAGCCAGAGAATAGAGCTTGACAAGATGAACCATAGTCAGTTTACTCAAAAAATCAGATGTGCAGTCAACCCTCAAAATTTAAGACACCAGTCATGAAATAATATGTTTGAAAAAACAATCCTTGAACACATTTGAGGCACTACATTCAGCATATGGAAGTAGTTGGAGCTATGAAGGAAGCAGAAGGATGGAGAAAACTTACGGAACAATCTTGCATGGTTCAGCGATTTAGTAGCTGC
This sequence comes from Allium fistulosum, assembly GCA_030737815.1. Taxonomy (NCBI): domain Eukaryota; kingdom Viridiplantae; phylum Streptophyta; class Magnoliopsida; order Asparagales; family Amaryllidaceae; genus Allium; species Allium fistulosum. Next base: position 923,095,310 of record CM060901.1, read on the forward strand.
TATGTGACAATTTAATAAATGGATTGTCATTGTGGTTGTTGCTTCAGGTGTTGATAGGAAAATGGAGTTTTACAGGGAACTTAAGAAAAATTCAATCGCCATTTTGGAGGACTTATGCTCTTGCAAGATTCTGGTATCGAGGCAGGACTGACAAATGTCAACCAAGCTAGAGACGAGGAGCTTCTGGACATGAAACATTTCAGAAGACGGGGCATGTTTCCACGTTCACAGCTTATGAAGACTCATGAGAGAATCTATCTTTCTTTAGAGAAAGCATTGAGTACGGTGAATCGAGAACCAGAAAGCCAACTATGGCAGAGATGGGAACCAGTATGCTATGGGTTAAAACCTAAGGTAACTTTAATGAGAGTGCAATAAAGACTGTAGTCCCTTAAGGAACCAAGTCCTTATGGAGGAAGGGTATAAACCATGATTGGGGGGCACAGTTTTGAATTCCCCTATGGACGTTAGAGAAAATCCTCCTACTTGATATCCAGAGATAGATATGCACGAAAATTATGAAGAATGGAGTAATCAGATAGTGGAGCATAAAGTTATAGTCCTGGAGAAAGGGTTCGGCCATGAAATACAATGGAAGACTAGGTTAAACTCCTCTAGGGATAGTGAAGTCTAATTCTAACCCATTCTATAAACGGGACCGAACATCGCTAAAGACGGTGGAGCATAATCTTTACAAAAAGCCGCAGAGACAAAGTTAACTTCATTTGAATAAGAACTAAGTTGCTCCAAAGATCGATCACCCTCATAGAATGTGGGAACAACAATGCAAAGGTATGACTTACTTTAATAAATAAATTTGTAATGATATTTAATAGAGATACTTGAGACATAATAACGCCATGCCACTTGACTATGTGAAACCCACGGAAGTGAGAGAGAAATACTAATGACCGAGCAAGAACGGATGTTCTTGACCCTTATGGTTTGGATAGACCTCTTACCTTGCGGGCTAGATCGAGCGACATAGTACAATACACTAATAATAGGATTGGAATAAAAAAGGATTAGGAATCAATAATTATGTATCCATTTTGACCTGCAAATGGCCATGAATCGAGCATTTGGGGAGTTCTAAGTCAAAGGAGAAGGGTTAGCATAGTACTTAAAAAAGAGAAAGGGTGAAGGCTTTGCTTAATGTATATGGTTAAGTGCATCCCATAGGATAAAATCAAGATGCCGATGATTTGGAAAAATTGGCTTAAGAAATGGATCGCTTTTAGGTTGGTTCCAGTAAAAAACTCACCCTTAAATCGAAATGAAGCAATGAAAGTAATGTGCAGGGAAATTTGGTATACCATATAGGATGGCATCCTATATAGAAGGTTTTTCACTAACCTAATGCTAAGGTGCATGGCATCAAGATAAGTTAAGTAAATATTAGATAATGTCCATCAAGGCAGTCGAGGAGACCGCACTAAAGGGAAGACCATAGAAAAGGAAATCTCATAGGTATCGATCTGAATGGAGAATTCATAATATCTATGGGTGGAGTGAGTATGCAATAGTGGTTGTGGATTACATTATCGAGTATGGAGTTCCACTCTAAATGATCTCGGACAATGGATAGTAGTTTGATAGTCAGAAAATCGCCAACTTCAGTTGACGACGCATAATCAAGAAAAGCTTTTCTACAATGCCTCACCAAGGTTGAAAAATCAACAAGGTTATCAAAACTCTCATAAAGGAGTGTTTAGAAAATGATAAGAGAGATTGAATGGATGAGTTGCCATTAGATTTTATGTGCATCGCACTTTCCACGAAACTACAATAGGGCATACTTCTTTTTCTTTGGCCTACGAATTATAGGTTATGCTTTCCAACAAAAATATAGTCTTATCTTATATGAGAATCCACTATGAATTAGAGGATAATTAGGAATTGCTAAACATGTCCTTGGATTTGATTTAGGAGATGCGAGATGCGACTACTTTGAAAATCGCGCCACTTTGGCAAAAAGTGGTGACATAATGCAAATTTAGGATAGAGCATCACCCACTCAAGAATGGAAACCAGGTCCTGGAGAGAATTTCCCTTTGGTTGGGGGCACTTGGCTCGATCCATGAAGGAATTTTTATCAGCAAGAATCTACGGAATGGAGCCTACATTCTCATCATCGTGGATGGAGCAATATTCGAAAAAACATGGAATGCTCAAGTCCTTTGTTTTTTTTCTACACATTGACTATCGCAACTTCATGATTATGGATATGTCACAGTCTTTCCAAACGCCATGGATAAGGTGTGCAAAACAACGATAGATGATCAGTGCTACCAAACGACCATAATAACAACCATCCTATGCCAAATAAAGTCCCTGATTTCTAGGACTATACAGGAAAGGTCAGTGCACATAGGGGGAACCCAACTCTAGGCGCATCATAGAAAGATTGGATAAACCTTTGGCTGGCAACAAAGAACCAGATTTACCTATGATCAGGATATGATCGCAAAATGGGTAGTTCATTATTGGCGGTCGGCCCCAAATCTTCTTACCGACAAAAGTGGACTAGAGTGACCTTAATTGGGTGTCCACCGTTAACGTTCAACTCAGACTTCTTGCCTGTAATGGAGGACCATAGTGACCCTAACCGGGTGTCCACCATTGACTATCGAGTCAAACATTTTGCTGGCAATGGTGGACCAGAGTGACCCTAATTTGGTGTCCACCATCGAAAATCGGCTCAAACTTCTTGTCGATAATAGTGGACTAGATTGACCCTAATTGAGTGTCCACCATTGAAGATCGGCTCAAACTTCTTACCGGTAATGGAAAACCAGAGTGACCCTAACCAAGTGCCCACAATTGACGATTGGCTCAAACTTCTTGCTGGCAATGGTGGACTATAGTGACCCTAACCAAGTGTCCATCATTGACGATCAGCTTATACTTCTTGCCGGCAACGACGAACTACAGTGACACTAACCGGGTGTCCATATGATCGGCTCAAACTTCTTGCCGGCAATGGTGGACCAATGTGACCCTAACTAGATGTCCTCTATTCATGATTGGCTCAAACTTCTTATCGGCAAAGGTAGGCCAAAGTTACCCTAACTGGGTGTCCACTATTGATGATCGGTTACAAGCTACTGGGATAGCTATGGAGAAACCCGACTTATCGGTGGTCGGGACATGACTATCGCCTAGTTGGTTCACCCTCGGCGATTGGCTTAAGAATTCAATCAACGACGGATAGCTGAGCTCGTCCATAGTAAAACATGACTATCGATCAGGCGGTTCAATGCAAGCAGTCGATACCGGAATTTCAGATGAGGAAAACCAATAGATTGACACTAGGACAAACTTGTTTAAAGTATGCATGGAATATGTATGTGATAATCAATAAACTAGAATGATGGAATTGCATGAAAACAAACAAGGACACATAGAACTGGACTACAAAGACACTCCACCGAAGATCGCTCACCTTAGTGAACTTGATAGTGATTGAAATTATGCAAATATGTCGGGGGCAAAGGAAGCGGTGCTGGAAGAGCTAGGAAAATCACAAGGAACAAGCTTATCGGTATGCTCACCTTCCCGAACTTGTCAGTGGTTGATCCTGTACAAGTGCTGAGGTAGTAATAAAAAAAAATTTGATAACAAGCTAATGAATAAGCAAGAATCAAACACAAATGCAACAATCAATCCCGAGTAGGTACGATAATTTCATTAATATTTCTATCAGTTACATATGTGCTTATGTAAGTGTTCATGCAGGAAATATAAAGTATGGGCCAAGGGAAGAATTTCTTACCCTACTGGACTTATTGGTATTGATCCTATATGCATGATAGCAGCGAGAAAGGTTGATAATAGAACAAGCAAAACTAGCAATCATGTGGAGCAAACATATCATGACTACTAGTTAGGAAAATGAGAATATGGACATGAATAAATATCAGACGCAGCAATGCATAAACATTAAAAGAAGATTGGGATACCAACAAAAGACCATGATCAACCTATGTTCAAAACCTCAGCAGAAACCATTTGCCTAGCCAAACATTTTGGTGGTTGACTTATACAAGTATGCATGGTAGTGATGAAGGAGTCACGAGTGGAATAACTTGGAAATCATGTAGGATAATGCATCGCAACCACCCGTCTTAATTGGCCAAGCTACAATCAATGCAACAAAATACACATCGTCAAGTCCACGTGTCATGGAACCACTATATATTCCTTTCCTTAGGGCACCTCGATATTCTTGGAACATTCATAAGACAACACGCAGCCCTCAGAACACGGGGCCAAGGAGGTTGGACTAGAAGGAGCAAAAGCCTTCCGGATAAAGATAAGAATTAGTACGAAATCATGCTAGATGATTCTACTACCAAGAAAGAATGAAGTGCGGATGTCATACTGATAAAGGATGTCTTAGAACGATCGATAAGCTTTCGTTGAGTGAATAAGGCTCTGCAAAATATTAGCAGCAGAAAACTTACCGAAAGGACGGAAATGAGGATATAGATATTCAAGGTTCGAGATAACCATTGCATGAGAAAGAAAGACGATTTTGGATGAAACAAAGCATGCTCTATATTCTATGAAAGTATGCTTTCGGGGGCAAGTGTTTTCGACATTTTTGCTCACAGCATGGTGAATACGAAAAGACGTCAAAGAGCATATAAACGGCCGAAAGGTGCATATTAAAGGTGCCATCATCTAATCACAAAGGCAAGGCAAAGTGTTAAAGGCAAATCTAGCACAGTCTGAATATATAATCAAAGCACATGTAAAATGTTCCTAAGGTCAAGATAAGCACCTTGGTCGAAACCACATCTCAATTTGAGCTATGGATTGGAAGATATGATCGTCTTAAAATTTGTCTACCACGTAACTGACTCTGGTCCCACATTGGAGAGCTACTACTTACTTCACGCAAATGGAACACTAAGAGGCATTGGAATATTCTACTCAATGATACAAAGCTATTGATCCAAGTTTCATTCAAATCTAACTTAAAATGAAGGGGTTATGGCATAAAAAATATGTATCTCAAGTGGTTGCATGTCAAGTTTCCAATGGAGAGGTCAAGGGTTCGATTCCTGGTAAGCACATTATTTTTATGGAACAAAAGAAACGGTCCCGTAGGAAATCTAACAATTTGTTGCCTAACCGTCTGCTACCTAGTAAGTCTCTACCTAACCTCACACCTATAATACCTCATGGATGAGCATAGCCAGGGGAGGAGAAGGGATGGCAATAATGGCAAACAAGTTTGGAGTTCTAGAAACTACCTAACCAAATCTCTGCCTAACATAATCTTGCTTAACCTAATCCCCTAAGCCAAAGCTCTTATTTGATTGTTATAACACACCTAGCAGTGACATTAAAGGAGTAAGACTAGATCAGCCAAGAAAGGAAGGGAAATAAAAAAGAGACAAGGGACTAGCATGGCACCCCCTCCATGCTACATTTGGCTACGAAGATAAGCAGAACAGGAAATCCTATTCGGTTGTTTCAACATCGAACAGGAAGTCCTGTTCGGTAGATCAAGCATCAAACAAAAAATCCTGTTCAAGCACCGAACATGATGTCATGTTCGGTTGCTCAAACATCGGACATCAATTCTTGTTCGGTAGGCATCTCATCGAACGAGAATTGTTTTCCAATGCATGTTATCCCCAGTTGAATCCCCAAACCAATCAGCATGATCGGTAAGCCGAATAAGGAGGTGTTAGGCCAAGCCGAACCAAGGAGGGTCATAAACGAGCTTGGCGAGCAAAGTGCCCACATGCGTCCACCGAACACCGAGTAGAGCCTTTCGAGTCGAGTCAAATAGGGTATATATGGAATGAAATCTGGGTATATCTAGAAATTTATGATCATATCTATTATATAAGGAAACCTCGAACTGAGAAAGTTACACAAGGAAATTCCTAATTTACCGGAGAGACCACTATACCTCTCCACTCCTATAAATACCAAAGTTTCCAACGGCAATGGAGGAGGATTCTAGAGAGTCAAGCTTACAATAGTAATGGAGGATAAGTCAGAGAAAGCCAGAAACTACCTAGTAGGAACTGCCTACCAGGAACAACCTAACAGAACAACCTAATATGAACTGGCTAATAGAGATAGATGAACGGAGATAAGCTAACATGAATAGCTGGACGGGAATAGACAACCAAGGATAGCCAAGTAAGAATTGCCGAACAGACTTCCTTGGGCTATAAATTACTTTCTATTGAGCCACGGATCATTGTACTTTGCATCTTAGGAATTGTATCAAAAATCTATAAAAAGAATAATGAAAATGGATAGTGGATGTAGGCACATTCTGGCCGAACCACTATAAATTTTTGTGTTCTTTACTGTACTACAATTTACTTTCAGCATAACATTTTCGTGATCGGCTCTCTGAAAATTAATCATAATACAAATACAATAGTTGTGTTATACACCTTGTATGCATAGCTCTATAACAAATCGATTGGAGGTGTTTGCCTATTTTTTATGCAAACAATTAGGTCATCAAAAAATTCATTGTTAACGATCTTTCCATTCAAATCTGATATCTCCCTCACCAAATAACGAAACATGATCATTCTAGTACCATTTTGATCCTCTCTCTACTACGAACATAACCATATCCTCCAAATCTATTTCGGTTAACCCCTAAAATCACTCCCTTCACTACGTCCACATTTTTCGGCCACCATAATCAGAGTTGGGTCAAACTAAGACCATGGTCGTGTAGCTCTTGGAAAACTAGAAAGGCACAAATTTTATTTCTGCCAAATAGTGTTTGTTTGGTCGTCAATGAAGAGGATAAAGAAATAAGGTGATGGGTTCATGAAGAGGAGGAGAAATAACATAAATAATTGCGTAGTATGCAGTTACAGTGAAGGGGATGGTATTTATAGGGTAGGGTTAGGGTTTGAAAGTCCACTATTTTTTTTAATTTTCAAATTTTCAATGCATGTTATGTGGTCGCATGGCTTCTAGGAATGTCAAAATACGACAATTCTTTGACGGCATGACTCATCATATTTTCCATGTTACAACAGTAAAAGTTTCATTAGAATGCAAAATTTTGCCCCAAGAGGCTATATTGGGTGTTTTTAAGTCGTATGGGCTGTTGGAACATCTGATCTTGAAAATTCTTCAACTGCGCGGCTCACACTTTTCTTAACCCAAGTATATTTTCTATTCATTCAAATTCCTCGGTGCCTATCAGTGCATGTATATCCATGAAATACGCATAACTGCCAAAAATACCGGAGAATATAAATCGGGTTCAAAATCATCCAATAAAATCACTAAAGGGTAAAAAATAATGTCAATACTCAACATCACCCAAATTTATATCCAAATATGACCCAATATGGACTTAGAAATAATATTTTACGATCATCTGATACGTCAAATACGGGTCATTACACCATTTACATGAAGCGGATAGAAAAAGGACTTATTGTAGGTAGGAAAGAAGATTGAATTTGCAAGTTGAGAAATCTCTTTATGGACTTATTAAGCAATCACCTGAATAGTGGTACAAAATGTTTGACTCTTTTATGCATTTACTTGGTTTCAACCGTAGTATCAAAGATGCATGCATTTAAGCATTTGAAGAATGGTAATTGGGTGTATTTGCTCTTGTATTTGGATGATATACTAATTTCTTCCAAGGACAAACCTGAAATTGATTAATTGAATTTGAAATTAAAAGTTGAATTCAAGATGAAAGACCTTCGGAAGCCAAAAAAATTAGGGATGGAAATCCAAAAAGACTGAAAGCTTGGAATTTTGAGGTCCACTCAAAAGGAATATATATATACAAAAGATGCTTGCTTAGCTTAGCATGGAGGGAGGAATGGAAATCGGTACACCCATGCATTTGCATATACAGCTTTCTAGTAAAGGCTATCCGATCTCAAAAAAGACAAGGCCTACATAGAGAAGGTGCCCTATGCCAATTCAGTTGTTAGCTTGATGTATGTTGTTGTTTGCACTAAGCCTGATACTTCATAGGTTGTTGGATTCGTTAGTAGATATATGGAAAATCCAGGAAAACTGCACTGAGAGGCAATAACGTAACTTTTCAGATATCTTAGAGGAACTTCAGATCATGGACTTAATTTTGGCGGTAGAAATATAGACTTCAGCTTGAATGGACTTTGTGATTCTGACTATCTCAAGAATAAAGATAAAAAAAAGTCAACCTCATGTTATGTGTTCACTCTTGGAGGAGCAACTATTAGTTGGAGAGAGAGGTTGTAGACAATAGTTGCTTTGTCTACTACAGAGACAAAGTTGATAGTTGTTGTTGAAGCAATTGAGAAACCTTTCTACTTAAAGAGGTTGATGTGTGATTTGAGATTCGTATATGATGGGATATTGGTGAGTTCTGATAGTCAAAATGCAATTTACCTAGCTAAAAATCTGGCTTTTAGCTCAACGGTCAAGCATTAGAGATGGGAGTGTATTTTCTTGTCTCGATGAATAAAGAAAAGCTAGCTTGTCTTCAGAAGATTCGCACAGAGGAGAATGCAATAGATATGTTCATCAAGTCCTTGAATGTTACAAAGTTTGAGCATTGCTCGAACTTGATCTACTTATTGAGGTACTAGGTGCCACATGGTGACACATGAGGGGAGTGATTTGGTTGATGGAGACATTTATTTTTTGTAACACCCTACCTCTATATACATACTACCAAAGAGTATTATAGAGTAAAATTGTCTGGTAATATGGAAAAAGATGCTTGTTAAGAGCGATCGCACGTGAATATTCCCTTAGGTTAACACTAATACGTTTTATTAACTCGTATAATACACAAATATACGTATTCGATATTGAAACAAAGCAATAAACATGTGGATTTACAAGGACAGAACAATACACAATATAATAAGAAAACATAGAGTTACAGAACGCAGTGAAAAATATAATATCACAACTTACATTTCACAAAGTAGGTCTACAAAATAAAGTATCAGACCTACAACAAAATATATACATTGATATAAAATCGAATGCCATATACAACTCAATCCCATCAACAAATATATATAAGCAGAGACATCAAAAGAAAATATATGTAATAGACTCCAAACCCACATTATAGTCCATAATCATCTCGTCAAAAGCCCAATTATCCAAGTAAGGCAAATGTCCATGTACCTGCAAAGTCTCAGACTGACCCAGGTATTATATAAATAATAAACGGGTTAGACTAAGCCTAGATTTAAATATAAGGTCATTATATTGATACACATAACCATAACAGAGATGTTTATCCAGAACACGTTTCATAACATACAGAATGAATGTCTAACACACTCGGTATAATCCCCAATCTCTGTTACATAACATTTACGATGTCATGATATATGAGTCATTTCTCTATTTATTAAAACAAAATCTTTAGTTAAATAGACTTCAATTAAGTAAAAATAAAAAAATTTAAAAATAGAAATTATCAAAAATCAAATTCGAACATTTTTATTTTAAATAAATTTATTTATTATTAAGATGTAAAAAAAGGATTGTTACAGACCTCCCTCCTTATGAAAATTGCATCCTCGTAGTTTCTTGCAGGGAAGACATTATATATAACTCATACCCTTAACATTCTTCGTATTTTTCAATCTTCTATGAAACTTGAACTTACTCGACCGCTTATGTGACTCTCTCTCTCTCAAACTTATCTCGTCGTATGCTATAGGTTTTATAGACTCATTCAATGACTTTCTATTTATTGCATATTATAAATTCGTGCGATAATTTTCCAAGTGTCGAAATGTTTGAAATTTTTTGGTAGTCTCCTTTGTATGGAGAGACTTTCGAAAATTCCTAATATGACTAAATAAGTATACACGGTCAAAACAACATCGGATTCATAATATATCACATAATATTATATATATTTCGACGTATAAGCGTAATACATACCTTGTTTTTCAATTTTAAGCAAAGCTATTTATTTTTAAAGCGAGCCAAGCGAGCTATTATTGCCAATTAGTCTAAATAGGCCTCTTGAGCACCTATTATTAACTTAAGTTTAAACAGAAGTTGCATATAGTAAAAGATAGAATAAGTATGCATCCAATTAATATATAAGCAACATGACATCTTTGTTTAGACCACATTTCGATAAACTTTTAAAGATCAAAAATTATAAATTAGTCAATGGTTTCAAAGAGGGAATTGTTTCATAGTGCACTAGCTTTACAAAACAACTTTCGGATGGCAAAAATGTAGAGAACAACTTGAGTTATGGAGTTTTTTCCCAAAAATAGTAAAATCTGGAATTGTTAGAAAAGCATCGGCCCACTTTATAAACCTGCATTTTTAGCTTAGAAAACGTCAAAATTTTAAAAATCCTTAAAAAAAGTTGTTCCTTATCTTATCAGCTTTCGAAAAAGTACAAAATCATCAAAATTGGACAAACCCTTTGAGAATTTTGGTCGAACGAACTCAACGTTTTTTTGAATGGTTTACATTTTCGGGACAATAATACACTTACTTCTTAGCTCATTCTTTAACCTTAGTAAACCTTTCTATTTTGCATTTCACTCAAAAGAGAAATTGTTCTCTAAAGACAAAGCTTTTTCATTGATTTAAATTGTCTAAAACAGATCAACGATTTAAGATTTATGATTAAAACAAATAATTATTTTATCAGCAAAATCTCCTATGTTTTGTCAAAAATCTTTTATCTGCTCAAAACAACCATTCAAAATATTAATCTTCAAATTTAATATGTAAAACCTTAAAAACTCATAACTTTATTTATTGTTTATTACAAATACTTCATATTGAAGAACAACATAACATTTTACATTAATATATCATTTTCTCCATAATTTCATTATATACAGACCATTTTTTCAAACAAAAACAATATTATTTTCAACCAACATGATTGGCTCAGTTGGTTGGTAGTTCAAACTATGAGATTAAATGTCATGAGTTCGATCCTCGAGATTGATACGTGTTAGCATTAATGAACATGGTTAAAAAAATGATATTAATTTCCTAGTAAAAAAATTTCTTTTAAAGAAATTCCTCAAAAATCCAAAAATATTTTGTAGAAATTTTTTTTGAAGTCTTTTATTTCAAAATATCAAATGTATATCATTTATTTTTTCACTTCATATCTTTTTTCCAAAATATCTTACGAATTAAAATTTCTTTTGGAAAATCAAATATTTCACACAAAATTCAAAAATGAAAAAAAAATTTCACTTCAAATTATCAAACAATACTTGAATTATTATTTTAAATCTTTGCCAACATATTTATTCACTTTTTAAAATTGAAAATTTTAATTCGTCGCTTTTTTCCAACCTCCATTCTTTCGCAAACCTATAAACTTCCTTACTTTATTTTTCAAATCTATTACAGTATTTTTGAAATAATTTTCATAGGTTATAACTTATTGCTAATTTTTCTCGATGGTAAAATTAAATTCAAAATATCTCTAGTATGATATATGTTACTTGCTTACTCCAACATTATGCACAAACCTTATGTAATAGAGTATCAAATATATGTGACTAGCAATTAAAAATGATAATCTCATGATGATTTTTATAAACTTAGTTATATCATATGCTGTTTTAAACCCAAAATTTTGACCACACAAATAAAGGTAGTACAACACAAAATTATTACCATTGGTCATTGGTAAATTCAATATGCGATTTTTCTACCATAGTTCTATTATTATTTAATATTGTTCAAAAGAAGATGATTATAATTTAGTTATTCCATAAAGGTACCAGCCCACTTCCAAAAACAAAACGTTAGTATAATTTACCAAATAAATTTGAACAAATTTTTTGACGAATGAACTAAAATTCACTCCTAATCAAATTGAGGTTTACTGCTTCTGAAATACATACATATTTTTTCTACGACACATTTTAATATATATATAATTCTCTCATTCTTTTTTGATAAATCTTTATTAATAAAATATGTAACATTTTTTATTTTATTTTATTTTCTTGATAGAAAATTTATCTTCAACTCGAAACAAATATATTTGTGGCACAACAATGATATACATCTTAATATAAATATATATTATTAGAAAGTCCTTTTGATTCACACTTTAACATATATATATATTTACATATAATAATTCATAAAATAATTTATATTAATATGTATATCGTTGTTGTGCAACAACTTTTAGCGATTCATCTTGCCAATTGGCTGTAACAGTTGTTTAAAATAATGAAATCAAGAAAAATAATATATTTATTTTCCATATAATAATATATTACTTTATAGAACAATATATAATTCTAAGTAAAATATTTCTTAATATTTTCAAAATATTATGTCGCACTGCCTCGTATAAGCGTTTAGGAATCCATATCAATAACGCTAATTAAGACGTATCGACCAAAATTCTTAGAACACTCAACGGACAAATTAACACCAAAATAAACTATTAACATATATTTTCAATCCCTTCACAAAATAATATTCATATTGTACTAATCATATGCTTGCTTTTATGAAAATACTTATTTTTGAAATTTGTATACATAATCAATTCATTAACCTTTAAGGACAATGTAATTCATCACACCACCATTAATTATTCACAAAAAAGCAAGTCTTCAATTAGTTATATTTATATTTTATTTATTATTATTTTTCCATTCCTAGTTTTAATTATATTCCAAATTTTAATTATACATAATATATTTTTATTTTTATTTTATAAAATGAATATATATATATATCCCCTCGCGATTTCTTCCATAAATGAAGGAATCGCTGGCTTCTAACTTTGATCCCGTCCAAATTCAAGTGGGTTTATAAATTTTTGAGTGATAACTCCTACTCAATTCCCACATTCTAGACTAAGCTAAATGAAAACAGATATTAATACAACAACACACACAATCAAACAAACGTCTTCAGCGGAAAACTATTTATCAACTTTCGTTGCGCAACTCTGATCTATGGATCCTTCTACTCAAACTCGCCTCATCATAATTTAAAGTTGTGAAGTATTCAATGCGAGATTAGGGTCTTTTACAGCATCCCTAACCGAGCTACTTCATTCTTATTAAAGCTTCATAGAGGTTTGCCTAATATCACCAATGAAGACACTACTTTCTGGCTAACAGCTTTTTACTTCACTACCTCCATCAACAACTACCATTTCACATGGAGATAAAATAAAAATGAGAGGTAGAGAAATGGATTATATATATATATATAATAGGTAAAATAATAAATACGTCCCCAGATGATTACCCTAGTAATCGTCGTATACTAATACCATCCCTTTAATGCAGAGTAACTTCTACACACCCAAGGAGAAACATGGACTCTGAGTTACTCTAAGGCCAAGACTCGTATCTTATATATTCTGTATTATTCTGAATTTGGCTCTGATACCAACTATAACAGTATCTTTCACAACTAACTCCGCTTTGGACACTGCTAGTACCTCCTAGACCGTTTTACGGGCAGCCTCTTGACTTCTCAACTAACCCTTATTTTTGGGTCATGTACGGGTAAGAGTCAAAGCTTCACTACCGATCACAATGTGAGAACCCCTAACACGCCACACTCAGCAACCAGCTAGGATGGATCCAGCCCATTCGGTCTCTCATCTCGTTTGATCAATCCATTATTTTTATGTGATCTCATTACGATAGTAAACCCTCTTAACTATCGTTTAACCCAGTGTCACTAGGGATTATTAACATGATTTAGCATTTAATGTACTTAACGTCATAACATTTCCGATGCAATGAGTTAAAAGAATAATCAAAGAAATATTATCGAACATCCCATGCCGTTGGTATTATAACTTCATTTATTCAAAATTCTCATCATATAGAAGTTCATACATCTCATATGATTCAACCATTTATTGATCTAAAAGATGTTTTATTATAAATACTTATTTTCAAAATCCTTATAGCAGATTTCCAAAAACCAATATTAATCCCAAAGAGGCTTTATATTATAGAACTCCCTTTCTATTCCAATTTTATTTATTTCCAAACATCAGTATTTTAAAAACTCATATTCAATTACAAAGAAATCATTCCTATATACCCTTAATAAATTACAAGCCGCCAAATTCCTTTTCGAAAATAATTTATAGAATTTGAATCATTTAGATACTTCAAAACACTAACTAAAGGGTTTTAATCAAACAACTCCTTAAAAACACCAAATCCAGATTACATAGTTTTCAGTCTAAAATATTTCATAAGGTTAGATACTAATCTTCAAAAATCAATATTTAAAATCTTTGTTTACTTCAAATCCTTTTTATAACCATCTTCGAAAAATAATCATTAAACTAAAATGCTCTTAGTATAAAATATTCTTAATACTTATACTATAACATCGACTTATAAAATTCTCTTTTAATCAAATTCCAAAGCTTCCCATTTTAAAGATATTCAAGTAAAACACTTTTATAAATATCACTATGCCAAAAAACACATCAGACGATAGATATGCCCTACCGTCTAAAAGCATATCTACCTATCGTTAAATCCAGTGCTGTCTCACTAATATCAGAGTCCAGACCACAGATGCGCTCATCGTTTGATATGCACTAACACAACAGAGAAAAAAGTCGTACGTTGTCTGATGTTATAATACCATTCCTAGAATTATCTATTAGACAACATTTAAATATTGACTAATATGATTACCAATTACACATATATGTTATTCACATAACGAAATAAATATTTGTAGAATGAAATAAATGAATCACAATTTTATTTAAACAAATATTTTATTTCAATTCAAATTCAAATAGTATACATTTGGCTTCCACAATATTTACATTTTCAAATATAATACAACTTTCATCATACACTATCTCATATATAATATTTTTACTCTTACTCCATTTTTTTTATATCTTCTTGCTCTAGCCTGTGGCCAGTCGTTCACTATACCTGTCAAATAAACAACGCAGTAAAATGGAAAAAGAAATAAATAGAAATGAAAAAAACAAAATTATAATTGTGATTTAATATTGCCTCGGTTATTTGGGTTGTTTGTTTTCATATTTTAGACAGGGACAAAAATTAAGTGTGCACGAACAACTTATGATATGCATAGTGTATCACTATGAATATCACAAGGCCGGGCATCGATTATCTCTCAACGACAAATGCAAAGGTCAAGCCCGAAGGCTCAACACAATGCAATTGTGCACAAGTTCAAGCTAAAGCGGGCTCAACTCAGGTGCAACATATATCAGTTTTAAAAAGCATGAACAAGGCTGAAGTGCACAGGTTCGAGCATATGGTCAGGAAATAACAATTCAATAATTCAACTAGGGTGGTCAAGTATCATAACCAGACATGAACTAAAGTCAAGAGAACATGGTCGGAAACAACAATTCAACAAAGGTGTACAGGTTCGAGCAAAAGCAAAAGAAAGTTTTAGCAATTCAACAACATGGACCAGCAAGCTCAAAGAGATCATGCAACATAGTGAAAAACATGGTAATGCAAATGGAACTCAAGTGTTTATATGAACATACAACTACATACTCAAGTTCAGGTGCAATGAAGATCAGCAACACAGTGTACACTAACATAGCGTCACATGGCTACAACACACAGACTCAAGCAACTGGAGATGTTTCACATATATATACATACATATGTATGTATATACAACATCACAAAATAATAAGTCTAGGCAGTTCAACAGAGATACAAACCGGCAAGATGGTGATACACATGACTACATCACAACACACTTAGGCATAAGAGCAACAAGGCAAGGATGTATGCATGGGTTCAAGATTAGAAATGAAGTGCACATGCACTATAAGAAGCATGAACTAAACAATATAGGAAAGTGCACCCAGGAAATGCAATCAAGGCAACTCGACAATACAGGTCAGTTATACAAGCTAGTAAATGAAATCAAAGATGTAATCTTCAATAACAAGATGAATAAGAAAATTAAAATAGCAAGTAGACAAGCACATATACACTCTTAAAACACACACAATGTAATGCAGAGTTAGACACTTATA
Source organism: Allium fistulosum (assembly GCA_030737815.1). NCBI lineage: Eukaryota > Viridiplantae > Streptophyta > Magnoliopsida > Asparagales > Amaryllidaceae > Allium > Allium fistulosum. The sequence goes on from CM060901.1 coordinate 923,111,334, forward strand.
ATGTGGGCATTGATAGAGCAACCAAATTCATTTCAGAAAGATGAATATACATGGTAAAATTAATCAATATGCAAACATACACCCTTACACTAATACACACGCAAACACCTTAAGTCCCCCTCACACTCATTTACGGACGCCATCATTTACCCTTTAGAAACTCACTTGAAAGGTACATATGTACACACAGGTTTGTGATGGAAAGGCACATATGTACACTCGCTATTTAAAGCCAAAACCAATATATCCATGCAACTTAATCAGAGTGTGTTATTCATAGTGGATTTAGTCAATACTAGATTTCTCTATATTTCACATACGTAGTGAAGTATAAGTAAATAATGTAAAGCATGGTAGGACTATTCGAGGCGGGGACGATTCGATGGAATTGGTGTTAGAGGATGGGGCGGCATCGAAATCGAAGGTTGGGATGGCAGTGATTTTTCATGGAATAGGGGATTAGATTTAGAGAGGATGTTGAAGTAACAGATGAGCGGAAGGAGGGAAATGAATTTGTAAGCGGGTATTTATAAGCGGGAAATGAATCTGTAAGAGAGAAATTTGCACGACACTAAAATGTTGTCTGAACGACAAGCATGAAATCTCTATAAAATAAAGATTTCACGGGTTATGTCATACAACATAGAATTTTTTCATATGTCGTGTTAAAATGTGGGATAACATAAAAATTACCATATGTTGTGTGATCACTGTTGTTTGATTCACTTTGTGGCATAGTGTGTTCTCAAATGCATTTGAATTGGTATTTTATTTATTTAAAATAATCAATTATTGATAAATTACTTCCAAAAATAATACTGAGATATATATATATATATATGATAAAGTTCCATAAATAATATTTTACATGCAACAACTATTACATCACATTTTCAAAAAATTTATTTCAAATATATTATTTTACATAACTTCACATTTATTTAATTCCCATAAAAATAACTCATCACTTTTGGAATATAACAAATTCGTTTTTTATTTATTTCCTTCTTATAATCTTACATAAATAATAAAAATTTGCGAATCTATTTACAAATCAAATAAATTGATTCCAACTTTCACAAATTAATTTCTTTTTGAAATTTCATAAAACTATCCACTTTATATATATACATACATATATATATACATATATACATATATACATATATATATATATTGAAATTTGGTTAATTTTATTCAATACTTAGACGGGCTTTGCGTCCCAAATACAAGCATCTGAAAATACTATTCGCATAAATATAACAGGCACTTTCTACATAAAGTATACTTCAACTGAAACATCCCTCCTTTAGAGTAGAGATCACTTATGGTGGCTCCCAGAACCCTAGTCAATCTTCTCCACTTACAGCCTTCCAGCTCATCCTCTCCAATGCTTGTTTTTCTGGTGTCGTTAAGCTATTAGGATATCTTCTTGCAATTCTCGCAATAATGATACTTACGTCCCGATTGATTTGCGCTGATAATGACAAGATTTCCTTTTTCCTATTATTGAAAGCCTAGTCATTGCGCTCTCTCCAGAGGTGCCAGATGGTGGTTGTGAGGCTAATTTTGATCAGCTCCTTCATCAGATTTGACATGTGACTCCTCTCTTCGGGTATTCCAATTCCTCTTTTAGAGATTTGACTTCGTCTGTTTGAATGAAGTTAAGTTTTTGAATACTCCAAATTCTCATACTAAACGGACAGTTAAAAAGAAACGTTCATGACTTTCTATTTCTGCATTGCATAAGTTACAAGTCATATCATCCGGTATCCCCCATCTATGTAATCTATCTTTGGTTGGTAATTTATTTAGCAAGGCTTTATATAAGGTATGTGCCATTTTTGGATTGTTAGATATACTCCAGATAAGTTTGTGCCAAATGACAGTAGGATATTTGCCCCTAATATCTTCCCAAACATTGTGCAATTTAAACTAGCCATTAGATGAATTTTTCCAGATCCATGTATCCTCTGCTTTATCCCTGTGTATAGGGATTTCATGAATGTCTTGTTTAAAATTCCTAGCGATGATCTGTTTGTCACAGTCCCAATTAGAGTCAGTGATTATGTTGGCTACTTTGCATGAATGGTACCATAAGATGAATACCCTTCCCATCCCATTCTATCTATTAAACTTTTACTCTTGAGCCAAGGATCCTTTCAAATATCTGTATTTATTCCATTAGCAATTTGTCTTTCAACTAATCATTTCTAAGTTTCAAAATATTTTTCCAGATTACTGAAGCATTGTTATCTATTTTGATTGTCTAAATTTTTTTTAAGTATCTAGCTCTCGTCCACCTAGCCAAAAGGTATTTGAAACCAAAATTTTCCAGGCCAACTTCATTCCATAAACTTTTTTCAGTTCAAAAGGATTTTTGCGACCTACTCCTCCTTCTTTTTAGGTTTGCACAAATTTTTGTAACTGACTTTATATAGCTTTCCCCTCTAAATGAAATTTGCACAAACATCGTTTATTTTAGCAATGGAGCAATCTGGTATTTGAAAAGTCTGCAGCCAAAATCTTACCTTTGAAGTAATAACTATGTGAACAAGTTCTATCCTTCCAGCAAATGATAGGAACTTTGAACTCCATCCTTGTAGTTTTTCTCTAATGCTGTCAATTAATTTTTCACATTCCTTATCGGTTATAATATTGTTTGATAGAGGAACTCCTAAGTATTTGATAGGAAGTGAACCTTCTGTAACACCAAGTTTAGTCAGAAGAGTTTGTTTGTCTCTACAGAACTTATTGAAGTAGCCTTTAGTCTTTGATTCATTTAGTTTCAAACCAGCTGTTATTTCTAGTTCTTTGAATATTTCTTTGATAGTATCCACAGCAGTTAAAGTAGCTTTAGCGACAATGATAAGATCATCAGCACAAATGAGATGAGATACTATAGGATCTGTCTTGTAAACTGGGCTGATCTTGTTATGTAAGCATGTTATTTCCATTTGAAGAGTAAACCACTCCATAGCTACAACAAAAAAATAAGGGGCTAGAGATCTCCCTGTCTGACCCCTCCATTGCTATGTATGTAGCCTTTGGGAATTCCATTAATGAGTATAGAAATGGTGGGAGTGGATAGACAATGATCAATTAGCTTCAGAAGTTTATCTGGAACTCCCATAGAGCTAAGCATATGGATTATAAATTTCCTATTAACCTTATCATATGCTTTATGCAAATCAACCTTTATACACATTTTGTCAGTGCCATGTTTATTGAAATCTCTAATAAGTTCATGAGCCATTAGAGAATTTTCTGAGATAAATCTGCCTTTTATAAAAGCACTTTGACATTGAGAGATCAAATCTGGTAGCACCTTATTAAGCCTCATGCATATAATTTTGCTTAAGAGTTTGTACGTGACATTACAGCAAGCTATTGGTCGATACTCTTTTATTCTTTCAGGTTTTTTGACCTTAGGAATAAGGGATATAAATGTGTGATTAATTTCTTGAATAAACTCACCATCATCAAAAGCTTCTTGATATGCTTTTAACATTTGGTCTTTTAGGTGTATCCAGTGCACTTTGAAGAAGGCTGCCCCCATTCCATCAGGGCCCGGGCTGTCATCGTTATGAATGGATAAGGTGGCTCTCTCCAATTCCCCTTCCTAAATCCTAGCTGTCAGCATGGCACTCCCCTCTTTGGAAATTCTCCTTCTGCAATGGATTTCTGGTAAGTTTTGTTCATTGTCTCCATTGTACAATTCAAAGAAATATGCTATTGCTTTTTCCTCTACTTCTTTAATGTTATCAGAAGCATTTTCCTATTCGTTAAAACAATTAAGAAGGTTATTATGATGTTGCCTTTGTGGCATTTTAGTGTAAAAGAATTTATTACATTCATCTCCCTTTAGTAGCCACTTTTCTTTAGCTTTTTTTTGAGATCTGCTGCTTGCTTTTTGAGTTCAACCTTCAACTTGTTTTGGAGAGAGTAAAAGTCTGCATTAAGACCTTCATGTAGAGGGTCATCATCCAATTGTTTTTTGAATCTCCTCTAGTTAACTTTGAATTTTTAAATTTCATCATTATGTTTAGGTCTTATGCGATTCCATTCCTTCGGTCTATTTTTCATCTGGTTAACCATCATGACATATTTATACATATGTGTTCCTTATGGAGTGTCTATTGCATTAAAATCCACTATCTCATTATATCCCTCCAACATAAACTAATGATTTGCATATCTAAATGGTTTTTCCTTTATGATGGTTGTATCATTGTTGAATTGGATAAGGAGTGGACTATGATCACTTGTAGAACTTGGCAAAACAGTTGTTTTCAAACCAGGAATTTTATTGAATAGCTTTGCATTTCCTAAAGCTCTATCCAGTCTTGAAGTAATTTTCTTTGCCTTGCCACTTCTCCATGTATATTTCAGGCCAGAATGGAATGTCTCCATCAATCCATTTGCAAGTACACAGTCATTGAATTCAGCTACCTAGGATAGCTTCAATGCAAGTCCTCCATTCTTTTCACTTGTACTGAGCACAACATTGAAATCTCCCATAACCAACCAAGGTTGGTTAATAAGCTTAGAATTTGTATTAAGTTGCTGCCATCATTTAGTTCTTTCTGATGCAAGATTTCTAGCATAAACAAAGGTGATAATAATATCTAACCCACCTATGTTTTTGAATTGTATCGACACTTGTTGGTCATCTTTGTTAACAACTGTACCAACCCAGTTCTTGTTTTGCCATAGAATGAAGATTCTGCCTTTAGCCTGGTTTGTTCTATTGTAATTGAACTCCAATGATCCCCAACTGATTTTTAAACATATCTATATTATCCTCAGTGAATTTATTCTCTAACAATGCAATAATAGATGGCCTATATTTGGCCAGCATGTTGTGGAGGTCTAACTAATGTATGTCATTGTTAAGACCTCTCACATTCCAACATATAACATACATTAATGTTTAATAGATTTGCTCCTAGTCATAGGAGAAGAACCTATCTTAACTGTTCATCATTACTTCCTCCCTTTGAAGAAAATTGTTTATCATAATTCATATTCATTTCTGTATAAACTTTGATGTTTTCTTCCTCTTCTTCATCATCTTCATCATCAGATATTTCCAACTGGATATTCAACTGGTGGATTTCCTTTAGAGACTCAAGTAGCACCTCCTCATCCTTTTCAAGATTCTCATCAAAGGGTTCAGCAGTTGGGGATTGATCATCGGGAAGTGCAGCATTTAGGGAATGAACTGCATCAGGATGGGAGCCCTCAACCTTCTGATCCTGAACTGGAGGAACTGTTAACTCTGATCCATAGTCCTTCTTGCTAATTGAAACTTGTCTAACTGATAGGAGGGATATACTAATTGCAGCATTTTGTATGTTATTTTTTGTTGCTGCTCCATTTTTTGAACTGCTAGTCTCATGGTTATTTTGTGTAGCTGTTTTTGGATTGGTGTTTTTTGTCTTCTTCACCCAAACCTGTGTTGTCTTCTCCGTGTAATTATTATAGTATTGATTATTATGACCAAAACACTTGCATTCACTACACCTAGGAGGTACAAATTCGTACTCTACTACTGTAACGACCTGTCTTTTTGGACGCTTTAAGCAGACACACACGTCAACTCAAACCATACAAAGAGGCAGATTGTTATTGGGGTAAATAAGAAAAAGAGAAAGAAAGAAAAACAAAACAAAATCTCGCAGCGAAAGGACAATAGTAAAAATCAAATAACAGTTCATGAACCTATTTACAAAAAAACATTTGATTATACTTATACAACACAGAATCAGAGTTACACATATCAGAGATAAATAAATGGTGCAGTGAAACAGTATGAGTGCAGTGGAATAAACATAGTAAATAATAGTAATACAAATCTTCATCTTCGTCCTCCAGAGATAAGGTCTTCAAATCCTGAAATGCTCAGGCTGACCCGAGCGAATTGAAAAGACAAAACACTCGAGTCAGAACTAAAAGATTTTATGTAAGTTAAATCAACGGTAAATATGAGTGTGATGGCGTCGGAGATGTTTACGGGGTTTGACATCTCCTATATAGTGTCTAACGTGAGTGTAGTAACTTAAGAGATGTTTGGGATTCACATCTCCTAAGGATCCGTTAAACTATCTACTATGTAGTACAATAAGCTATTATAATAGTGTCTACAATAAAGTAAAGTATTAAAATAGCCTTAAGCCGTTACCCATATCCCCCTTAACACAATTTTATATATTCCCATAGTCTATACAGTACCGTAACTTCCCGTAAACTGGGCTTATCAAAGGGCACTCCATAGGTATGGTACAAAACAAACTCGTAGAAAGCGCGCTAGGGTATGTGAACATGACACAACTAGGCAATGCCAGGGTAGATATACCAATTACACTTCCGGGCTGGTGGTAATGCATAGCAGCTACTACCGCCCATCTCGAAACACACTCCCAAATCAAAATCAAGGGTGGCCACCAAATCACAAAGTCAGAATATAGTATCGAAGGAATGTGCCCGATCGGAGGAATGACCTCACTTGGCCCGTCAATTGCTCCTGTTTTAGTCACATCTAAGCTGACTCACGGGAGTCAGGGTCACATCATACCTCATACAGAAATCGTTGCCACCATCCTACTTCATTCTGAAATCTCCACCGCGTACACAGTTGTTAAAGTGGTTTTCGGTATTGGCAGACAGTATGACAATATCCAATCCCGGTCTCTTATACAACCAATCGCTTATTCCACACATGATGGTTCTTTTACATTTCAAAAGTCAATTCACAATTTATATCAAAATATCATATTCTCAAAAACCAAATCACTTTCGAAATTATATTCACTTTCGAATTCTTATCACATTTGAAATCATATCATTTCCGAAATCATAATTTCTTCACAAATCACACTTCCAAAATAGGTTAAACTCTCATTTCAAAATCGTCATATTAAATCAAATATGTTGTATTTAAATCCCAACTTAAGTTATAATGTCATTTAACCATATTCACCTTAAAATCGAGGATTTCAGATATAACACCTCTACCTTATTTAGTTTGAAATTTAGAAAGATAGTTTAGATAGTTATAATTAGTTATAAATAGTTATAAATAGTAAAAGTACTCTAAAATAATTTAATAATAGGTTAAAATTAGTTTAACTTGATTTAAGATAGTTGAATAGATTTAAAATAGATTTAAATATAATTAAAAATAGATTAAATAGCTTTAAAATAGGTTAATTAGATTTAAATTAAATTAAATGGTTAAATTAGTTTAAAATAAATTAACTTGGTTAAAAAATAGGTTAAAATAATTTATATAGTTAATATAGGCTAAAATAGTTTAATAAATTTTTTCCATCTTAATAATTAGGAATTTTAAAATTATATATATATATATATTTCAGTTTATATCAAATATGAAATTTGGAATTCATATAAATTTAACTATTTATTTTATTTCAACATATCTGGACAATTTCACATTTCCAAATCACAAAACCCAAACATTTCAAAGTTACATTTCAAACAATTTTAATAACTTAATTCCGGTACATTTCAATTTATACTTCAAAAATCAACTTTAAAATTTCAATTAAATTCCTTAAAACAATTCCTTTAAACCAATTCCAATAATAATTCAATTTATATAAATCAACTTCTTACTTAAAAATATCATTCAATTAATTTCAAAAATTAAGGATTCAAAGATCATTTAATTTAACCAATCCAGTGTCCGTATATAATTCTCTACCCTAGGGTCAAGTATACGAATATTTATCATTTCAATCCGCAATTTAAAAATCTATGGTTATGTATCATTTCAAACCGCAATCCCGAATTAATATTAAAATCCATAAAATCGCTCGAGTCTATCATTTCAACCCATAACGATCTTTCCATAATCTATAGATCGTTCAGGTATATATCATTTCAAGCCATAGTGATTTCAAATAATAATAATTAAGGGAACTTGCAAAGCGACAACAGTATATAACTTTACATAACATCCAATCATCCAACATCAAAATCAGACATCCATCATAATCATCATACATTTCAATTAATAAATTTCAACCAAATAAATATCAGCCATTGACTATTTTACAATAACAGGTGTTTAAGTGGAAATTTAATTTCAATAATAAATTAAATAATGATTTAATGCAAATAAAGTCAAATTAACTGAGATGACGATATAAAATATACCAAACAATCATAAATAAATTTCCAATCACATCATAAATTTTATTTAACAAACATAAGAAATTTTAGAAGTTGTGAGTAGGTCAAAACACTCACCTTTTGAATTTAAATCAAATTGAAATTTAATTAAAATCCAAAATTCAAACAGTCTCAGAATTTGTCCAAACCAGCGCTAAAATATCCGGAATTTCGATACGATCCCAACGGAGAAAATCGTGCATGAATCGGACCTCGTATGCAAAAGTTATGTTGATTAAAACATTTGAATTTGAAATAAAAATAAAAAAAACCACAAATCTCGCCGTACACGTCATCACGAGCGCGCGTCCAATCTCCAGCTAAACGATCGAACCTAAACCCTAGAAGCCGCCACCTCCCTTCGCAATTTCCGCCGCAACCACGTCCAACTTCAACGACATCAGAGACCATCATTGGGTTCGCCGTGTCAGGCCGCCCCTCCAAGAGGCTCACGACCACCGGTAAAGCCCCGAGGCGCCTCGCGCCGCCGCGATCTATAGCCACGATTTCAGGCTAAAATGTAGACCATCACAACACCCTAACCCCATGGAAGCACTCGTCTCCACACCCTCTATGCTCCGGCAACCCCTGATTGGCCCAACGACAAAGATCCACCGTTGAAAACGAAACCCCATGATGGATGGCTGAGAATAAACCATCGAATCCTAGGCACGTAGAAACTCTGATCGAGAAACATACAGCAGATTTGACTTGCGCTCGTCGAGAGCTTCGAAACGGTATATAATTTGTTTGGGTTGGAGGAGTTTGAATTTTTAATTTGGTTTCGAAATTGAATTTGAGGGTTTGGAAGTTGGAGTTTGTTTCTGCCATTGGAAAGGAGAAGCCACAGATAAATGTACGTACAAAAATAAGAAATAAAAAGACTGGTAGGGTTTATAATAGGTTATTTATAGGCATAGCTGAAACGAAAAAGAATGGACCAGATCGAATTGGAAGTTGAACGATAAATGACCCGAAAAGCCCGTTCTGACTTCGGAACAAAAATGGATCAACCCATATATCAAAATAGATGCTTTCGATAATTTTAAAATCAATGGAACTGGTTTCAAGCCCAAATTCCATCGTATGAAGAAGTTATGATAAAATCAGCTTATTTCAAATTGATTTCAATTGATTTTAATTAAATTGACTTCTAGGCGTTTCGAGCCCGTACGATCAAACGACAAGTCCAATCGTTACGAAACTTGAAATCTTACAATAATTAATTGTTACGGATCCGATGAAACCGGTTTCGTCGAAATCCGAGTCAGTGGCCAAAATGGCTATATTTCAGTTAATTAAATAAATTAATATTAAATTAATTAAATCACTTTTTAATTCAATATTTATAAACTGACAGATTTTTATCATTTTTGATCCCTTAGATATTTATAATAACTAAAAGCAAATTCACATACCAATTTAGTGTTAATTATTTCAATAAATACAGTGTTCAAATGTCAACTGCAATTAATCCAATTAATTACAAATCAATTCCAATAAATTTGATTTTATTTGATTCCAAACTTAATATTCAGTCAATTATTACTCAACTAACATAGTTAACATTGTTTTATATTCCATTACATTAATATCTTCCAATTTTCATCTTTTATTTGTATTAATTACTATATTTCAATTATATTGGAATTTTGTCAATTTTACACATTAATTAAAATTTGAAAATCTCAATTAATTATTTCATCTTGGTTTCATTCTTTTATTTACATCGATTATCATATTATGTATAGAATTTACATTGGTTACATCTTATTGAATCAACATTCTTCACATACCAATTTAATCCCCATTAACTGCAATAATTAAGTGAATTAATTGCAATTGATTTCAAATTAAACTTAACAAACTAACAAAATAGGTAACGTACAATAATTATTGCCATTAACTCTTAATCACACTTTTAAATTCATTATTTACAAACAAATGTTATAATTACTACATAACACATATTTTTATTCAATTACCATTTATTATATACTATTTCATTAATGAATTGAATATTTACATTTGTTTTCCTATATTCACTGTATAACCAAGTATAATCTTTACATTATTTCAATTGATTGGAATTCCATTCAAGTTGTTAATAATTTACTTTAATTAACATTGTTACCTTCCATTTTAGTTATTATTTCATTATTAAATTACAAGTTTTTATTTCTTTCATTATTTAATCACAAAATCTTATTAAATTAACCATTTTAATTATCGAAAATTTACGGGTCGTTACAACTTCCTGCACATAGATGTTCCCACGTCTATCAATGGCCTTAACTGTTTTTTGCAATTCCGTGTCAGCTTTAATCTCCACCAATACATGAGCATATTTGATACGCTTCACAAGTCTAGTGTTTTCATCAATGTCCAGTGGTTTGCCCACTAGACTAGCTAGTTTGCTCATGCATCTCATGTTCCATAGGGCAAGATTTAGGTTGTTAAGTTTTATCCAAACTGGATAGGTTGTAAGCATTTCTCGCTCAAAGTTGAAGTCTGCTTCCCAATCATGCATGAATATAAGTTTGTTGTCCATAAACCATTGTCCTCCCTTAAGAATCCTTTTGTAATCGTCTTCTCTTTCAAACATGATTAGGTAAAATCCATTGTCCCTCGGGAAAATGTCCCACGTGTCTTTAGGGTTCCAAACCCTTTTGACATAAGCATTAAAATGAACGTAGTAAGGTCTTTTACCCGCCATATAAATATAAATCGATTTTTTCCACATAATTTTGGATTTTGCATAATCTTCTTCATCAATTACTTGAGATAACTCGTTACCATCTGACTGAGGTTCAAAGAAATCCACATTACCTTTCATTTCAATCTTAGATCCCAGTGCTTCAACCCACGATTTAGGGTTTATGACCGATTGCCTAGGGTTTTTCTCTAAAGCTTCCACAAACGATTGTTTTCCTTTCTCCTTCTCTTTCCCCTTCCTCTTAACCTCTTTCCATCCGCCTCCTTCATCGTCCTCTGATTCGTTCGCTAGGGTTATGGGAGCGCTCGATGAGGTCGCCATTAATATTATATGTTTACATATATACATATATATTCATACACACACACATACTTACTCTTTATATATCACAAAAGTATTTATTATCTTCAATGGTAATTTATATAAAGTATTACTTTAGTATGAAATTTATATTCCCAATTAAATACCAACTTTAAATTATACCAACTTCTTAAATGGATTTTTAATTTAAGACGTTTCCAATGCTAAAACAGTCTATCTCAAAATTGACATTTAAAATCCTTTTATACAATCAAATTCCAAAATCTCTACTTTTAATAATAATATAATTTGAACGTATTTTTATTATCATTTGGAAAAAAGTATTTAAATCAAATTTCCCCCCTTCGATCAATTTCTAATACAAATTCTGACCAAATTTTCTATCATATAACAACACACACACATCCACACCCAGGAGCCTCGACATTGATATGCAATCAAAATGCTCGATTACATCATGCCAATTTAAAGAAATTCCATAGTTTATATTGTCATTATAGGAGCAAACCATTCAACCAAAATCAATTCAAACCCATTACAATTATGATTAAACTATGATATAAAACTCTACTTCAACCAATTAAATCAATATCAACCAAAATTTATTCCAACAATGATTAAACAATGACATGCAAAGGGGAAATTGATAGCAAAAATAATAGATGTAAGTAAATAAATTTACTCACCTTAATTACCAAGTCAAAACCTTGTTTTCCTTCCATAATTTGTGAAATCAAACCTTGAAATCCCCAAACTAGAGCTTCACTTCTTCAAGCCGACGTCGCCTTCTTCTTCCTCCTTGCCCTCCGCCCTGAGCAGTAACTACAAAGAAGTGACATCTCCTCTACATACAACAATTACGTCGCAACCCCCAGCTCCGAACCCCGCTTCACGACGGCATCACTCTAGCCGCCTAACTTCGTTGCAACACTCTCCCTCGATGCCACCCACGAATTCGCGTATGTGACCAAGTCGCGGCAGCCGCCATCCATCTTCGTCGCATTGCGATTACCACCCCGACTCCTGACGACATCGCCATTTGCCACCACGCACTTGCGCTCCCGTGCGTCCATGATTTTTTTTCTACTGTCGATTTTGGATTTTGGGGATTAAGGTACATAATGGAAATAAGGGTTTCTGGAGTTGAATTGAAAAGGCGACGGGGATGACTTATTTTAATTTTAAATGGGCTTGGTTTTGAGCTAAGATTTGATTTTTGGGTTTAATTTTATTAAAGCTAGTTTTTAAATTTTCTCTTTGTCTATTTTTTCCCCTTTCTTTTAAATAACTCTTTTATTTATTTTGATCTAATTTAAATTGATTTACACTTCATTCTATATAATATATTTTGATAATTGCACCATTTCTTTAATTTCAATGCACATTTATTTTTATTTAATTATTCATTGTACTAACGTAATGTAAATTTATTTTTCAACTATTTCAATGATATAAAAATTATTTACATTTTAAAAATATTTTATATTTATCAAAACATTTTATTCGATTTTAATATATTTTTTGAAAAGAATTTATTAAGTAATTCAATTTATTAAAAAAATATTTTAATAATAGAATTTAATTAAGTAAAAATTTATTTAAAAAAATAATAATTATCAAAAATCGAATTCGAACATTTTTTTTAATTAAATTTATTTATTACTACGGTGTAGAAAGTAGGATTATTACACAATCTGTTGAAACCTGCCTTCTTCGATTTTAATGCGACAACTATATATTTCAATCTATATACTATTATGTCAAATATTCGTGCAGGAATCGTCAAAAGAAGCTATTATCATCAACAAGATTAAAGTTCTTATACAAAATCTTTTAGATATATATGTACAATCTCTGATATGGTGATGAAACACACACACACACAAATATACTTTTGAAAATCATGCTTTAAAATAAATATAAAAAGGTATTTTCAAAATTATATATTTTCTCAAGTTCAAAAATACTAAAATGGACAAAGGAACAAAACAGTACAGAAATAGACGTCTGTATATTAATTCAGACGTCTGACATCAATATCAGACGTCTAAATTAATATAACAGACGTCTGAACTCTATGGCTCTATTTCTATATGAAATAGACGTCTGTCAATTTAATAACAGACGTCTGTCACCCTAGACAGACGTCTGAATTAAAAGACAGACATCTAAATTAACTGTTTTTGTTTTCCATTGATTTTTTCGAAATTCAAAATTATTCAGACATCTGTCACTTTTATCTCAGACATCTGAACTTGACGAACTGAAGCATCTCTTCATAAAATATCAAAATCTGAAGAGTTGTCTTCTTCACCAAGAGTTGCACTTCTTCAAAGAGTTGCAACTATTAAATTAAGACTATTCATTACTATAAATAGAGATGAAAATTCACTATTTTAACAACTAATTCTTTCTATCTTTTCTGATCTTATATTGTTATAATCTCAAGTGATTTTCAATTCTCTACTTCCTATCTTTGCACTTTCAAATCATCATATCAAGAAGATTATAGGAAGGGTGTACTACATTGACTATATTCGTGTTATTCAAAGAACACACAAGTCAAGAAACAATTTACCAAATTGTAATTGAAGTCCTATTCGGTTGCTTAGGCGGAAAAGTCCTTCGGTTGCTTAGGCGGAAAAGTCCTGTTCGGTTGCTCAGGCGGTGTAATACCTGTTCCTCCGGGTTAAGTGAGGGTTATTCGAGAAATTCCAGAAGCAGTCTGGGACTGGACGTAGAACGAGAAGTTCGAACCAGTATAAAAATCCCTGGTGTCATTTTTATTATTGCCATTTACTATTATTTATAATTCCGCACTTGCTAGTCGTAGTTTAACTATATTATCGATCCATGTAGACTTTCATTTGGTATCAGAGCCTGGGATTCTAGAGATCGTAACAACATCCTAGAATAAATGGCTACAAAGAGATCTAGTCAAGGCAATAAGAAGAGGAAAAGCAATAAAGAAGAATCAAAGGAGCAAACAAACAAATGCTTCATAGCTAAACTCAGATCACAATCGGTATGTTCAGATTCTTTATATAAAGATCTTCTGTTAGCACATGACGAATTATTAAAAGATTGTAAAACTTTGAATAAAGTTAATACAATTGCTTTAGCTAAGTTAAAAGATTGTGAGCAAGAAATTTTAAATTTAAAAGAGGAAAATAAATTTTTGGTAAAACAAACTAAATGTTTTGAAAATACCGTCGAATAACTTGTTTTACAAAAAGATTTCCTACAAAAAGAAAATGAGCAGTTAGAAGATAAAAACAACGATCTTTTGGAGGAAATCAATGTTTTGCAAAATAAAAATATTTTTTTGGAAAATTCTTTAAATAATTCTAGTTCTTTAATTTTGTCTCTTGAAAAAGAGAATGAAGCTTTAATTAAAAAGAATTTAGAATTATCTAAAGAATGTGAGATTTTAAAAGTTAATAATAATATTTTTCAAAAAAAAGTTTGTGATTCTAAAGCTAATTTTGAAAGATTAAATACGAAAATCATAAATTTTAACAAAGGTAAAGATATCTTATCTTCCTTAGTTACAAATTCAAAAGCTCACAATGATAAAAGTGGTTTAGGATATAATAAAATTGATCGTAGAAATAGCACTAGATATGCTTTCATGTATAGTAAAAATGTTAGTGCTAGTACTAAATTTCGAGTAAAATCTAAATCCAATTTTTATAGAAATTCAAATACTGCTATGACCAATAATGTTTATAATTCTAGAAGTACAAAATCATTAACTGGAAATATGAATAAAAATTATCTAAGTATTTGGGTTCCTATTAATTGGAAAAATAGAGAAAAATACATTGATGATTATTTTGATATGGTAGTTAATAATGAAAATTATATTTATAAAGGATCAAGCACACCCAAATGGGTATGGTTTCCTAAGACCTAACCCCCCAGACCCTAACATAATAAGTGGGTATCGAAAATGATTATTATTTTTTTGTAGGTACCCAGAGAAACAAAAGAAAAAGGATAGATTTTGGAATTTTAAAGAATGTTCCATACGTTTAATAGAATTACGTGCTTACAATGAAATATGGACTTCAGCAAATATGGTAAAATCTATTTTATTTTTCCTTCATAATTAATAATGAGTTTATCTCGTTATTTATAAGATATTTTATATAATTTATTATATTACTTCATTCTTTTTTATAATCAAAAAGGGGAAGAATAAATTCATATACATATTGAATCATAAAACATAACTTAAAAGGTTGAAATACAAAAAAATCAGCCTAACAGACGTCTGATAGGTTTTAACAGACGTCTGTATACCTATTTTTTGTTTGAGCCGTTTGAACATTTTGTCACAGACGTCTGTCTTCAAATATAGACGTCTGCAACAAAAATTTAGACGTCTGAATTTAGTACAAAATGTTTTTTACTCTCTGTTAAAAATTAAGACCTTTGAGACGTCTGAACAAAATTTTTTAGACGTCTGTCATCATACTTAGCCGTCTAATATAATTTTTAGACGTTTAAATCTATTAATTTTTTCAATCTTTTTTATTTTCTATAGAACATCAGACGTCTGTTATGTGACTTAAGTAATTTATTCTTATGTTCTGTATCTTTTTATAAATATGTATTTCTGTCCTATATCACTGTTTTTCTTTGTTTAGTGTATTAAGATATGGAACCTGTTCAAACATATGTTCAAATCTGTTTTTATACTCCAAATATTCTGACTCTTCCACAACAAAATTTTATCATTGGTATGTTCTGAACAAAGTTCATATTGCTATTCAACAATGTGTTTCATCATCACATTTCTAACGAAACCCCTTACAAATTCCTTTTTGTTAATGACAAAGGGGGAGAAATATTAATCATTCTGCTATATATTACGGTCATGTTGACAGGGGGAGAAAAAGGTATGGTTTATACTAACCGTTGAATTATATAGTTGTCATCATCAAAAAGGGGGAGAATGTTGAAACCTGCCTTCTTCGATTTTAATGCGACAACTATATATTTCAATCTATATACTATTATGTCAAATATTCGTGCAGGAATCGTCAAAAGAAGCTATTATCATCAACAAGATTAAAGTTCTTATACAAAATCTTTTAGATATATATGTACAATCTCTGATATGGTGATGAAACACACACACACACAAATATACTTTTGAAAATCATGCTTTAAAATAAATATAAAAAGGTATTTTCAAAATTATATATTTTCTCAAGTTCAAAAATACTAAAATGGACAAAGGAACAAAACAGTACAGAAATAGACGTCTGTATATTAATTCAGACGTCTGACATCAATATTAGACGTCTAAATTAATATAACAGACGTCTGAACTCTATGGCTCTATTTCTATATGAAATAGACGTCTGTCAATTTAATAACAGACGTCTGTCACCCTAGACAGACGTCTGAATTAAAAGACAGACATCTAAATTAACTGTTTTTGTTTTCCATTGATTTTTTCGAAATTCAAAATTATTCAGACATCTGTCACTTTTATCTCAGACATCTGAACTTGACGAACTGAAGCATCTCTTCATAAAATATCAAAATCTGAAGAGTTGTCTTCTTCACCAAGAGTTGCACTTCTTCAAAGAGTTGCAACTATTAAATTAAGACTATTCATTACTATAAATAGAGATGAAAATTCACTATTTTAACAACTAATTCTTTCTATCTTTTCTGATCTTATATTGTTATAATCTCAAGTGATTTTCAATTCTCTACTTCCTATCTTTGCACTTTCAAATCATCATATCAAGAAGATTATAGGAAGGGTGTACTACATTGACTATATTCGTGTTATTCAAAGAACACACAAGTCAAGAAACAATTTACCAAATTGTAATTGAAGTCCTATTCGGTTGCTTAGGCGGAAAAGTCCTATTCGGTTGCTCAGGCGGAAAAGTCCTGTTCGGTTGCTCAGGCGGTGTAATACCTGTTCCTCCGGGTTAAGTGAGGGTTATTCGAGAAATTCCAGAAGCAGTCTGGGACTGGACGTAGAACGAGAAGTTCGAACCAGTATAAAAATCCCTGGTGTCATTTTTATTATTGCCATTTACTATTATTTATAATTCCGCACTTGCTAGTCGTAGTTTAACTATATTATCGATCCATATAGACTTTCACAATCATTGTGATATTGGAGACTGGTAGGTTCTATTTACATGGTAATGGTAGTTTCAAAACTTTGTTGGCGGGCGATGTCCTTGTCGGGTTTTTGACAAAGTGCAATGGGTGATGGCCATGCTGAAACTCATTGGGGAAGTATTTGTGGTGTCATATCCGAGATTAGATTACTTGGAGTATGAAGTTATAGGTAGAGTTTGGATAGCTTGTATGGAAATATAGTATCAAAGTTGATATCGTTATGATCAACGATTCAGTATTTCCAAATCGAAAAAGAAAGCGTCATGATCACATTAGTGAAAAAGATGCATCATTTGGAGAAGCATAGAAGGTGCAACGACGAAGAGACAAATGAGGAGAAGAGTGGCCAGACTAGTGGCAACCATTAGTCGACCGAACTCATTTCTAGTCGACTAGTGGAGCCACCAGTTGACTGTGTTTTTGGCACTTTTCGATTCGAGCACATCTTGTGCTCGGAGTCGACTGGAAATATTTTCTAATTGACTAGACCAGTCGGCCGGCCAAGATATCCAATCGAATGGATTGGTTTTTTTGCTAGAGAAATTTGTGTTCAAGTTTCCAAGGGCAATTTCGTCTATCTCCAGGTGTTTTGAAGATTTCGCCGTAGATTTCTATAGAGCTTTTGATCCAACGACATGGATTGCATCAAGGCCTTATAAATATACCTATCCGGGGTTTATTGTTTGTATTTGGAATGTAAACATAAAAAAGAGGACTTTGTTTATATCTTCTTCTCTAAGATTAGCCTCAAATATCAATCATTTAGGCCACTCAAAAAAACTTATTTTATGTCTTGGTCTCGTTCGAAACTTATCATAAAAACATGTCTCTTTTTTATCATACAACGTTTTTGTACAAGTTCATTCTGAAAATGCGCATGTATAGATTTTTTTCTCTTAAAAACCATACTTGCGCACTTTGAATTTGCTCAAGTACAAATTTTAATATATTTTTTTACGCATTTTCATAAGGGGTTTTAAGACTCAAGGAAAAAGTTGAAAAAAAATTAGTCTCAAGGACAATAAGTTTGCTTTTTAGGCTGAAGGACACTTTCTAGTGCAAATCACAAAATGATAGTTGTAACTATCATTTTCTGTTTACACTAGAAAGTGTCATTCAGACTAAAAAGCAAACTTGTTGTCCCTGAGACTAAATTTTTTTGCAACTTCTTCCTGTGCCCATTTTCCTGTTTTCATAATACATAAGTATAAAAGGCATATTTACACAATAAGTTTAGAACTAGGCCAAAACTTGAAATAAGATCTCCTTGGATGCCTAAAATGAAGTTTGTGCTTATCACAGCTCTCTTCTTTCGAAAAGTAATAAAATATTTTATTTTCAAAATGGATGTACACTATTTCGTGCTACTGAAATCACTATAAATTTGATATCTTTACATTTTTTGTTTGTGCATTTGTGATTAATTTGAGATATTACGTTTTTTTCCTGCTCCACCTCTCTATCGACATGATTCATTGTTTCATTGTGTTTGGGGCGTGTAATTTTCCCCAACAAGGATTATTTGATCATTGACAGATCAAATGGAGAATCTTGAAGCAATTTATTTATTTATTTTTGGTTCCCTGTTATGTATGGAAAAAATATTTCTTGGTGGAAGAACCAAAATTCTACACCGTCAATGGAAGGAGAATTCCTTCGTCTTTGCTTTAACCAAGAAAGATAATACTGGTGACAAGAATGAAAGTTGAATGAGATATGTGAGACTTTGTCTCGACTCTCAAGTGCTTTAAACGTCTCTTTTTTTATAGGGAAAAAACAGCGGATGATGCAGTATCGTTGTACTAGAATAAAAGGAAACGGGGAAATTTTTTTTCCCTGTAATTAGGGCTGTCAATGAGTATCCGAAAAATCCGAAATCCGTATCCGAAATATGAAAAATTATCCGATATCTGAAAAACGGATACGGATACGGATATGGCCATATCCGTATCCGATAATTATCCGTTCGGTTTTTATTAAGATTATAGCTATTTTTTATGTATTTTAGTACATAAAATGATTGTAGTTTACTATTATATCCCCGTAAAAAATTAATATGTATGTAAAAAATCAATTTTTACCGCTTAAAATTATTTTTCTTAGTGTATTTATTATTTCTATATATTTAGTACAAAAACAAATTTATGATAAATCAAAATTTTCTATTTATTTGTTTAGATTTATCAGTTGTAAACTGATCGAAGAATATCCAATAAATATCCGATATCCGTCCGCATCCGCGGATACGGATATCCGATATCCAAAAAAGATTTCGGATACGGATACGGATATAGCACTATCCGTATCCGAAAGTATCCGTTTACAGGTCTACCTGCAATTGTCATTACACTATTTTCTAAAATCGAAAATAGCAAAACCCAAAAGCCCAAACTTAGTTGGGCTGGATCAATCTTTAGGCCTACAGTCTGTTTAATAATTCTACAACTTCAACTCCATTTTCCTTATTTGTTCTCTTGTAAAACTAATGTCGGCTGTAGTAATCCAAGAATTCAATCCTGGAAAATGTTCCCCAGCGATAGTAGAAGAAATAGTGAGATTAGAGAAGAAAATATTTCCTAAACACGAATCCCTCTCAAAATCATTTAACGATGAACTGAAAAAGAAAAATAGCGGATTGATCTATGCAAAAATAGGGAGTGGAAAAGGAAAAGAAGAAGAAATGGAGATCGTTGGCTATGTCATGTACTCTTGGATCTCTTCCTTGTGTGCTTCAATCACCAAACTTGCAGGTACACGAAAATTTATAGCTTATCTCACAAATTAATCCATGCGTTGTTGAAATTTCATAAGGTAGCTATGACCGTGTTTATGAAATGAATTAGTGTAGCATGTTCATGATAGTGAACCGTGCCATCTAGTTTATTTATTTATTTATGTTTTTAAATTACTACGTATTTGAAATCACTTGGAAGTTAACATTGAGAACTACTTTAAAAGATCAAATAAGTAGCTGCCAGTTGAGTTTATATCCGTATGAGTTAATAGTAATACCCCTATTTGTCCCCCCTGTAGTTTGTAATAAAGAGAGAACTAAACTGGATAAGATGAACACTAGATCAAAATTTACAGAGGATGGAATTTATGCCTGTTTATATCATTTACTTACAAATACATTAATTTTTCTTCCTAAACTACCCCTTCTGATCCCCCCCCCCCCCCTCCAATATTATTTCCCCTCACCTTCTACACCCGTCACTCTCAAAAATCAGTTGCTCTCTTTTCCTTAGAAGCAACTCCATTGCTCACCCATATTTATTCATTGTTCCACTCGCCTAACCCTAACATTTATCGATTCCTCAGTGAAGGCTTGGATGGAAATTGAGAAAGTGAAGATTGAAATGGGTTCCCCGATATAACCTCAAGTTTCCATAATTTTTTTCTTCAATTAGAAAATAGGTACAAGGATTTGGAGATAAAGATATATTATTTTTTGTGGGATAGACATCCATGAAAAATAAACTAAACTAAAGATTATAAAAATGGAAACTTAGTAATTTTGCTTAGCTTTTGTATGGGAGAATCTATTATTTGATTCTCTCCTTAACAATTTTTTTCATGAAATAAATTATTTTTTTCATTCCCTTTATCCAAATTGATTGCCCCTTTAACAACGTTTGGATTAGGTAAATTTTTGTTTGCACAATATTTTTATTATGAAAATAATCTCGATAAAATTTCAGATCATTTACAAAATTCTAGATATGAAATATTCCAGTCAGTTATATTATTTGATGATATCAAACATTATTTAATGTGTTTGTTCAGTGTGATATAGTACAAATGGGTAAATTAATGCAATGTGCATAAATTTCGATTTAAAAGTTTGTATTTGTTTTGGAATAGCTACCATAATTCACAAGTAAAAGGAGTGCATAAAATAAGATATACAAGTAATCAACATTTCAAATTCAAAGAATGAGTCATACGATTTACAAAATAGCAACATCAACAATAAAGTTTCAGTCCACAGGTGTGGCGCAATGGAAAGGGGTGCCTAGGTCTGGTAACAGACCTAGGTTCGAGTTTTGCTTTGCATACACTTCTTGCAAAAAATAGTATCGGGGGATTATAGGTGCCGAGTTGAAGCGAACATACACAACTTAATTTCTCTCAGGAGTTTACCGGTCCATCGGGTTCTACTAGAGTATATTAAAAAAACAATAAAGTTTCAGATCTAGGGTCTTAGTCATGTTTCGTCTTGAAGATTTCACACACAAGATTTCGTATTGGGTTAGATCTCGAACGAGATAAATGTATCTCCGATGTTCATCTTAGATTTACATTTTGGGACATCTTGGAGTATGCTTTATGTTTAAAATTAACTTGCATATACAACTAAATGTATAGGTGAGCTACAATATTTATAATAGACATAAACATGGAAAAATAGAAAACTGTAAATATGCAAGCGGATTTCCAAGTACAAAACACATAAAAGATCATGATAGTTAACTATGAAATACATTATTCTTCACATAACAACGCACACACATATATGTATGTATGTATTTATGTATCAATGTATATGTGTGTATCTTAGCCCCTCAATGAGCCTATGAAGACGTCTTTCCAAAAAAAATACTCCATCCTCTTAATAATTTAAAATTATAATGTTATTGTTTATTCTTTTAGAGGTATAAGTCTGCTCATTCACCATCCATTTATGATTATTTGGTGCCAATATAGTTTCCTTTATCTTGCACGAAACTTTGATTTGATTAAATAAATTTGTTAACCAAATCTTTTGTTTAACCATGCATAATACCCAATATTCCAATTTAATACAACTTAATTATCAGTAGATTTATTAATAGCAAATTGTAGGTAAAAGCTAACATCAAATTTTTTAGCGTAATTTGAATAAATTGTAAAACAAATAAATTGATAACTAACATTATTTGTGCTTTGATTATTTGCAGTTCAAAAAGAAAAATAAAAAGGTATCTTAAAGTCTTTTTGCTTGAATTTGTTGCAATTCAAAAGGAGAGTTATTTCTTTCTATATATAGCAATTCAAAAGAAAACATCGAAACAAAATTAGTTTATAAGTTTCTTAAAAAGCAACATGTACAAACTTAAATTCAATTAACTAAATCTACAATTTTGAGTGTGAAATAGATTGACAAAAACTAGAAGTTAAAATAGAATAATGAAAGATTTATTAGTGTGGGTAAAAAGTGTATTAAATATGACATATTAGAGTAAACTGTGAATTTTTATGGCATCGACTATAAGAGATAATATATGCTTTATTAATTTGTTATTGCTGGCCAATCCATTGTTTAAATTTAAAAAAAATTATGAACTCAAATGAGATCTTGCAAACAAATCTCGTCCAAGATCTTAGCATAGATTTTTAAATTTCACTCAAAATTGGGTTCAAATGAGATTATGGAGAGATTAGATTTCTTGAATTGTTCAAGTGTCAAAACGAGACCTTGACCGAAATGGACGAGATTTAAAATTCTAATCAACAATATACATTCAACTAGAATTGGAAAACGTTCCAATTGAACATTTGCATCAAACGAGGAATAAATTCAAAATACAAGTCAAATTAAAAAAAATGGAAAAGACCAATTATCCAACTTTCTCTATTGGAATCATTGATTAAATAAATAGCATATTATTTCTTAATGTCAAAATTGCAAATTCAATTTCAAGCACAAATGAAAGCTCATTTAATTTGATCTTCAAATCAAACTGCAATCGCTAGAACGATAAGGAATTAAAATCTGATTGACATCTTCCCATCTTCAGTCATATATACACCACATCTCTAAATACATCCAAGGTTTTAAATTTCGGATACGGTCACGTTTCGTCTCGGCGATTTTAGTGACTCGGTATCGTATCGGGGGAGATCTCGGACGAGACGAGTGCATCTCGAATGCCAATATCGAATTTACATATCAGACCTTAAGGTTCATCTCGAGACCATATCGGCGTATATTTCAATGTTTCATATTTAAAATTATTTTGATTATGCAATAATATTTATATACAATACTAAAATATGATAAACAATATTAAAGAACCATATCCATGAAGTTTACATAATACTAAAAGTTTAAAACAAGTAAACAACACGTACATATCTAATTAAACTTTACAAAAATATTGAATGAACATCACTTACATAATTAAAGTTCTAAACCGACATGAACCATTGTTCCGTGAATACCAACATAAAAGCAGGAAACGCTTCCCATCGTGCTTGCATTACTTCCTACCACATAAACAAGCAAATTCTACCCTTCATGCTTGCATTACTTTCTGCTGCAGAGCATTCACAGCGCCACCAATATCCATTAAATCTATTTGCAAATCTACTTTAAATTATATTGTAAATTCAATTTTTGAATTTCATTAAAATAGAAAAAACCCTAATTTACACACCTATAAGAAGTAAATAGATTGATCGAAGACGAAGTTGCAGACTGTCAAAAGTGATCGAGCAGCCGGAAATTGGAAGCAATCGCGGGCGTTGGAAGTTGGAAGAGGGAGTTCGATTTTTTTAAGCAGAGAGTGTTCGATTTTTTTTAGAAGAGGGAGTTCGATTTTTTCTCCGGAGAAGAGGGAGTTCGATATTTTTGATGAGCAATGTGATTTTTGAGAAGTTTAACCGGATAATGAAGAAAATGGCTGTCTGTTTTCTGAATTTGGACTGAGATGGGCCTATATCTTAAAAAAAACAATATATCGAGAAGATCTTGGAATATCGTTTTGCTTCAAATATTGGCCGATATTTATAAATATCGGCCGATATATTCGAAACGAGATATCAACCGATATCTCATGTTTCGTTTCGTCTATGCCTTCAACCGAAATATCGACCGAGATATCCGAGATTAAAACAGTGAATACATCAAATATTGGATATCAACAACAATTAAAAAAGCTTATCCAGTTTGTTAAAATGAGAAAGATCAATTGAACAGATTGAGAAAATAAAGCTACATGAGAGGAAAGATTCAAAATTTGATTTATGTATCTAAATTTCTACTAAATCTTTATATCATGGTTCTCTACAACGTTTTTTTTCATCTGACATTATAAACTTATAAAATCAAAAATTATCATCTTACTAAAATTTCAATATTGAATATGAGATTTTGATGATTTGATGAAATTGAATATCATTGGCGATAAATATCACAAATCTTGATTAGTTATCTTAATTTGTTACAAAGTTATGTTGAAATTTCATTGGTTTGAGATTATATTACCAGGTTAAATCCAATTTGTGATGATAGGAGATGTTAGTGATTTTTAGGGTCAAAGAATGTTTGATCGATGAAATGTTGTTGAAATCACATTACATATTTCTCAAGAATTTGATCGGACTAAATATTGAAATTTGAACAAATGGAGAATTTTGTACTATATATAAATTTTTAACGTTCAACGAAAAGAAATGTCGTAGAGAATCATGCACGTAAAGATTCAAATAGGAATATAGATATATAAATCAAGATTTGAATCTTTCCTCACGCGTGCCTTAATTTTCTCCATTAGCGTAATTGATTTTGCTCATTTTAGCAAACTAGATAAGCTCTCTTAGCTGTTGTTGATGCTTTATTGAGAGAGATAAACGCATATATAGTTCAAGATGTGAAATATCAATCATCTTTTATTTCTTTCCCATTTTGACCATTGTAGCTTGATTTGAGGATAAGTTGAATGAGATTTTTTTTGAAATTGAAATTGAATATAGAATTTTAACATCAAAGGAATGTGCTATTCATTTAATTCATAATTCCAAAATATAAAGTTGGGTGATTGGTTATTTCATGTTTCTCTATTTTGACTTCTATTTTGAATTTGTTCTTCATTTGATTCAAATCTGCACTTGTATTGTTTTCCAACCACTTGAATGTTTATTGTTTTTTTGAAATGGTACTTTATATACAACATGTCACTGGGACAACATATCATATGTCAATAAACGTTCGAATCACGCTACGCATGTTTCGAACTTGTGACCTCTCGTACCAAAGACGAATCACTTAACCACTTGGACAATAGTGTTTGTCTTGAATGTTTATAGTTGATGTTGCTATTTATGGGAATTGTACGACGTAACCTTTGTGTTTGGATTTGAAGTGTTGCCTTCTTACTTTCATATCCTATTTGATATATGTTTCTTTTGCTTGAGAATTGTTGTAGCGGTTCCAATACAATTATAGACTTTGAAATTCTTTAGACTTCTAAACATCATATGAATGTATCTGTGTGTATAAATGTATAAAGAGTGTAATGACCCGCCCTTCTATACACAGAAAGACGCATCATTATTAAGAAAGAAAGGGGGTGAGAAATAGAAAAGATAGAGAAGAAAGAACTAAACAACATCAGAATCTCAACAGCAGAACGAATGAAATATAATATATCACATAAGAGATTACATAGTAACATATACATTAGAGTTACACAAATAATACAACACATACTAGACAGTTATAAACACCTGTCTAGTTAATACAACTCGAAACAACTCAAAATATCACAGAGATACAACACAGCGGAAATACACAAAAACACTAGCACAGTGGAACCAATATATATCTATACGTTGAAGCCTCCTGCTCCATTGCTCCTCCAGAATTCGTCAAAGCTAACCTGAATCCCTTGGCTACTCGTAAAAATTTGAGTACCCGAGAGTTTAGGAAAAACAGAAATAAACTCCTGGTCAGACATGGGTCTGGTATGAGTAAACGGTTAAAGTTGCTTAACTTTAAAAATTCTTTGAAAATAAAAGGTATCACGTAAGACTTCCCACACATAAACATGGAAAAGTTTTTACCTTACGCTAACCAAACATTTGATAGGGAATTCAGTGATATTATAATAGGTCTAGGGTTTTCAAGTAAATAGAAAATAGCCGAAATTGTTACATTCATTAAATTCCAGCATACTAGGTTTACAATCATAACCGATAGCACTTATTGGATTTTGGATTCCATACAATGGCAGGGCTATTGGGGTACCGCCCGTCACAGTACCCGGCCTAGATCAGCGTACCGAGGAGTACGCCCGCTCCCCTGCAACACAAGATCGGAACCATCCCTTACTGGATAGTTCCGAATAAAATCACCCCACGGTTGTGATCATTCAACCGCACCACTAAGCCGAAATAAAAAGGGACATCTAGACAGGGATGACCTTACTCTCAAGTGGGTGCGACCCACAAAGCCTTGCTGCACCTCCCCTGTTTTAGCTATTCCCGGTTGATGAGGCTTGAGGCTACGATTACCTTTAGAGAACACATCTCTTAGAATGCTCATCGTCCACTTGACGATGTGCTGAAAGCATTCAATCCATACAAGTTCGTTCCGGGTTCGAACGAAACCGAAGGCATTATCTCGTTACATTCATTTTGGAAACATCCTCAGAGTCAACGACAATAACCCTTGCACTCTGAATCTTCATCTTCACTTGAGATTCACGACCTATCGTTAATTTGGATCGATGTGGTTTTCGGATATTCAAATCTGGAAACCCGATCCCGGTCTCATCAAATCCAAACCGTGTCTTTTAAGACCAAGTTGTTTTAAAGTTAAAACAGTTCAATTTCATTATCTATATATACACAGATAGATAATTCATATTATCACAGATAGATAATTCACAATATCATAGATAGATAATCCATATCACATATCATCACTTATCTCATATCTGAGATTTCAAACCATTCAAGGCAGACAATATCATCCATCCATACATAAGCAAGGATAAATAATCACATCATATATAATTAATTTAAAATGAATTAAATTAATTACCTTATCTCTAATTAATTTAAAATAAATTAAATTAATTACTTCATTCTATAAATCCTGCTTGCTTATCCATTAATTAATTACAAATCAATTAATTAATCATTCTCTAAATTTCCATCTTAATTAATCACCTTTGATTAACCAACCTTTAATTACATTCAAGTAATTACCCTTTAATTAATTTCACAAATTAATTATTCTTAACCATTCACAGTAATTAACTATTAATTACTTCATTAATTACATTAATCAATGATTCTTAATAAATTACTTCCATAAATTAATTAACTATAATTAATTACATTAATCCTTAATTAATTACATTAATTAATTAACTTTAATTATTCACTTCCATTTATCAGCCTAAATCATATACAGGAATTTCCATCTTGAAATTACTTACCTTAATTAATTAACTTCTAAATTAATTATATAAACCCTTTTGATTTATTATACTAAGTAATAAATCTTTAATTACTTCTCCTAAGTAATTACACTTTATTTTACTTCCTATTAAGTAATTTCCTTTAATTAATTACATCCTGTAATTATACATTAATTACTTTGCCAAGTAATTACCCTATTCAATTTCATTAAGTATTTATACTTAATTAACCATCAAATGATTATCTTTAATTAATTTACAATTAATTATCTTGAATTAATCACATTCATTTGATTTATTACAATTGGTAATTTATTTCTTAATTGCCTTTAAACAAAATTATTAATCTTTCATTATAGATTAATTATTCTTTTAATTATCAATTAATAAACCTTAATTATCAATTAATAAACTTAATAACAAATTAATTAATCCTTAATTAATCTCTATAGATTAATTATTTCTTATTCATAAATTAATTAATAAAACCAAGTTATTAATCAATAAAGCTCAATTACAAACTAAGTACTTCTTAATTACAAATTAATCAACCTTTAATTTCTTAATTAATAAATTCCAATTCATTAATCTCTAATTTATTAGTTAACCAATCATAATCATTAATTAAATTAATTAACTATTCTTAAATTACTCACTTAATTAACCTTTATCCTTTATTAATTATATTAATTAATTATACTTAATTTCCTAATTAACTTAATTAACTTCAAGATAATAAAACATCTTTAACTTAAGATAAACATTATCTTAATTACCATTTACATTTTAAAACCCTTTGTCTTTATAATTAACTTTACTTAACATTTGTAAAGTAATGGTATAAAGGAAGTTTTAATCAAATTTGTTTTTAAATTTCAAAATCTCATTTTTTTTAAAAGCTTTTACAAAAACTGGACTCAGGCTACTTCGGGTCATACCCGAATGCCACTCGGGACTATCCCTGAGTTTCTCTACTTCTTCTCCTTATCTTTTCAAAACTTAGCTAAATGTTACAGTTTTAAAAACTGTAGCCTAGCACCTTCAAATCACTCGAGTTCGAACTCGAGTTATACCTCCAAAAACCCCTACCACGCTTCGAGTCGACTCCACAAATTCTCGAACAACACACGCGACTTCGTCTTCCCCAAATCCTACCAGACCTGATACGCAGTGCACACGTGCACGTGCACTGGAGTTCGCCAACGCTCCGGCGAACGTCGCCGCCTCCGACAAGTCGCAAATCGCCACGACACTCGACTTCGAACATCCAAACGACCACGTCTAATCCAAATCGAAAACAAGCCTTTAGCTCGAAGCTGGAGTTTACGCCTATGGTCAACTTCTCTCGCACTCACGTCTCCGACCACCGGAGTACCTACAATTCCGGTTACGACTTCGCCAACCCCCAACCTTCCATCTCCAAGAAGGCGATGACACTCGATCCACCAGAGGCCTCACCACAGTCTCGATTCTAGACTCGACAAAACACAGTTCGAAACCCTACATTTGATTCAACCCACTAATTCTTGCATTAGAAAATTTTTCTAGCATTTTTCCCTTATTAGTAAACCATCAAGCTAGTCTCTCACCAAATTTCAGCAATTAAAATTTGTTGAATCAATTGAAATAGGTAAAAATGCATCTTAGCTTCATTTTCGAACTGCACCTTGAATACTCTCTTACAAATCATCATTTCTATTTTAAAAATCCTAACTTTGTATACTAAATCAAGATATGGGATCAAATCTTCAAATTAAAACATTCAAATTTTGACTTTTGATTTCTTTATATTGTAACTTAAATAAACAGTATCTATTTTATACTGTTATGCTTCAAGATAAACTTCCAGGCTTATAAATTAAGTTAAACAACTTAATTAGCTTAAACTCTTAGGTTTAAATTATTTATATGAAGGAGTATTTAAAACTTTCTCTGTTTTACTTTGTTCAGAACTTGAAATGTTGAAGAACACCACATAACAGAGCTTCCAGTAAACAACCAATCATCACAGAACATTTTATTTTCAATATATAGCAACATAAGATTATATGAACTAATTATCAAGTTTTAAATTTTCAAGAAAGTATGTTTACTCACCAGATTTGGAAAAAAACAAAGGGCTTGCTTTTTGAAAACTGGAAAGGCTTGCAAACTGAAATTTGAAAACTTGAATACTTCTGATGTTTTGATTCCAGAGAACAATGTTTTGCTTTGAAGCTTAAAACTGAAAACTTGAAAGGCTTTATTTTCTTTAAAAACTGAAATGCCTTGCTTGATTTCAGATTTGCATTTGAGATAGCCTTGTTCAGGCTTTTGAAAAATGATAACAGGTTTTGTTGTTTTACTTGAATGAACGAAAATGAGAAAGGAACTTGATATTAAATAAAAACAAGTGCAGAGGCTAACTTATGCAGGTACAAGATTTGATATTAATTAGATCAGAGATCTTTTGGGTATGGAGGCTGAAATGGAAACATGGGTACAAGCATTTATTAAGTTGTTATACATATCCCTTATAAAATTCAATTCGAAGGGTACTTGTGTGATATTTTGCTTCTTCTTGCCTGCAAAGCTTAATTGCCATAGTACAGATATTTCTTTTGCTTTGTACATCTTGTGTATATTTTATTTAGTTTTAGACTTACCTTTTTTCTTGCCTGCGAATCTAGATGCTTACAATACATATATTAATTTTAACTTTGCAGGTACAAACTTGTATATATATTTTATTTTGTTATGACTTGTTACTTGCATACATATGGTGATAGTTTATACATATTACTTGCCTGCAAACTACAAGCATACTATATATTTCTAGACTTACCTAAGCCTTAATAAAGTTGTTATGTTTATTTGTATTATGTTAGCTTGATTTTCTATTTATAACTTAATGTATTAAACTAGTGTATATCTTTCTATTTTAAACTTAACTTACCAAACATTTTATTTATACTTATTTATTTATTTATTTTTATTTTATTTTTACTTATGTTAAATATGTTTATATATATTAATACTTACATTTAACCATATATTTTCTTTATATTTATATTTAATATTGACAAGATTTATTTCAATTTAAACCTTATTACCAAAATTACAACAAATTATTATATATTTCAAAAGTGAATAAGTAGGGTTTTATTTATATTTAAGATATATTTTGTTGTAATTAAATTGGAACACTTTTATTTATTTTCCAAATTATAATTTTCTTCTAACTACACACATATATATACATTTAAATAACATTTATTAAATTAGAAATAATAGGACTATTTAAATCTATTTATAAAATAACACAGATTAAAATTGTAACTAATTATTCTGATTTAAAATCAATCTAAAATCATAATTTAAACATCACATTATAAATTAATTGGTTATTTATATTTGAAAATAACAATTTAAATCAATTTTAAATAATTTAATTAAGAGATTATCGCATTTTAAATTCCTTGAAATTCCGGGATGTCACAAAGAGAGAGGAGAATGAAAGATATACATCGCCAACACTTTAAAACTTATGAAATTAGCTATAAGAATTCTTCCATCAATTTTTCTCTCGACATCATTCAATATCTTTTACGTTTGATCTTACTGCGAATAAGATTGTCCTTAATAAATTTTGTATCATTTAAAAATCTCAAGCGCACTCAAAATCGTAAGTCAACTAAAGCCATTAATTTTTTTAAATGTCAATCCAAAACGTAATTTTGAAGGAGTTAAATTCGTTGAAATGTTCTAATTTTTGTGAAGTTATCTAAACAACAAATATATTGTACATATTTTCTAGTTTCATTTCAAAAAATTTAGACAAGAAAACGAGGGTGAAATTTTAGGCAACAAACAATTGAAGGGAAATTTTATGGGATAAATAATAGGGAGATGCGAATCCTTACAATGTGCTCGTGCACGTGCATACATATATGTATATAAGGTAGGGTTGATGACACCGTTTACACTACACCCTTATGCTACATATTAATATTTTACCGAGTTATACAATTCGAAATAAGGTGAAATTCTATGAATGTTTGATCCATACCATAAATAAAATCTCCACAAATTTTGAGATCATTTCAAAATTTCTAGAATGTCCAAAATGTTACATTAATATTAGTCGGCGAATTTAACTAAGAAATATTATGTTGTACATGTTAGGATAATTTGAACAAATCAAAATTTTGTGAATATGAACTTTAATGGTATAAGAACATATCTTCAAAGTTTGGGTTCATTTCAAATTGTATATAACTCTAAAAATTACCAATATGTACTATAATGGGTGTAGGCTAAAAGGTGTAACCAATCCCTTTTGTACATGCATACACCAAAGTTTCAAAAAACTCGTGCGAGGTCCTCCTTGAGATGCATCGTAAAGCATTGCTGAGCTAAAATGCCTTGAGACATGCTCAGAAATGCATTTTACCCATGAAGTTTGTGTCTCGGTAGCCCAAGATGTACGTCGCACTAGCTTGTGGCGTGCGAGTCTTATGTTTTTGTATACTTCATAAGTCTTATGTTGCTGAGGCGTAGCAATACACTGGCATGGAGTGGAAATATTTGATGACTTTTTTCTTTTAATCTCAAAATCAACCAAAAAATCGATTTGGAAATAAATTAAATTGGTCTTGAAATTGATTGTTGAAATTGATCCCATTTTGGGATCAGTTCTGATATGGAATTAATTAGGCAGTGGTTTCTAAAATCGATTCCAACTTGAAATCGATTTCTTGAAGTCCATTAAACAAACTATAAAAGGAAGATAAGAAAAAGGAATTAAAGAGGCGGAAAGGAAGAATATTTAATTTCTTCTTCTTATGTTGAAATGCAATCATGTGTTGTTTTCATTGTTTTGAACTAAGGGGATTGTCAAAAGTTGGAGGTTGTGTTTATGTGTGCTATATAACAATAAGTAATGCATATGTTAGAATTTAGAATGTTTTTAAATCAAAAGTTTTACATGTATATTGTGCTATAAATTATAATCACGTTAAACGTCTAAGGTTTCTTATTTTAACGATCAACATTTGATATTCTATGTTTAATGCTTTGATATGTCATACACTATTTCAAATCTCCTTCACCTTGCTCGAGATCTTGTTTGAGATCGCATTTTGATACTTAGGGAAAACGACGCATCTCATTCACATCAAATTTGACATTCAACTCATTCAAAATATTAAAATCTCACTTGAAATATGGATCGTGATCTCTATCCGACATCATGTTCGAAATCTCGTTTGAAATTGTATATATTTTTCCACAACTTTTTTAAACTTTTTATATGAATCAAAAAAATTACTTAATCTGATTAATATTCAATAACGCTCGATACCACTTTCACTTTTTTTATGGGTGATCCACAACAGAAGTGTTAGATTTTTTTTTAATGTTTAAATGAGAAAAAAAATCATTCAGTTACTTTCAAATCAATCAATCTACTACTCTCCTCTAATAATAAAGTTTGATTCTCTTTCTGTGCAAAAACTCTTATTCAATGCAAATCATTCATTTAATGACTTATTTTTCATTTTCTAACCAAATTATCAAAATATCTGGAAAACCGTTAATTATAAATCTGTTAGTTACTTCGAGGCAATTTCAAAATGTACTTTAAGATTCGAGATGTCAATTCGAGATGCGTTCTTGTCAAGGTTCGAGAACTCGGTTTCGGTCAGTTGAATTTTTTTAAGTTTCGGAGGATTTCGGAAGTTTCGGAAGTTTCGTTTTAGGTTTCGGTCCCGTTTTTTATTTTTAATGATTTGTTAATGAAGATGTACCAATAATCATTGTAAATAAAATATAAAATATTGTATATAAAGAAATAGAATACAAAATAGTATATTATAAACAAGTAAACTGATTTTGGAAATTAATTGTACACCCAAACACAGTCCAAATCCAACACATGATTGTTATGCCCCAACTCATCAAAAAGCCCAATACAATGTAGCTCACAGGCTTTTGAAGTCTTTTACTGTAATCTGAAAATACAAGTCAAATAAAAAAGTTTGACCACTTAATAAAGAGGCCTGTAACATTTCAACTCATCATCTTCTTCCAACGTTTCAGCTAAGCCCTAATTCTCATTCTTAGCTACACTGCACAAGACACAAACAAATCGACTACACAAAATAGAGACGAAACTAGTAAATCGACAAGCCCTAGCTCTATTCAATTAACAAAATCGACAGGTCGAATGCCGAATTAGGGTTCTTCAGGTATGTTTGTAAGTTCGGTTCATACTGATTTCAAATGGTGATTATTTTGTATTTTTCTTACGATTCTTCCTTCTCAAGTCTGATTTATTTGATTTTCCATTATAAAAATCGATTTTTACATAATGAATCAAACATTTTGACCGAAACGGCTTTAGCCTAGGGTTTCGTCTCGGCGATGGTCGGGACCGAACCGAGATGGTCGGAATTTCGAGGTTCCGGCCGAAATCTCAAACCATGGTTCTTGTTTGAGATCTCCTCCGATGCGAGATATTGCATATGAAATTTTAAGGCACAACGTGACCAAATTTGAAATCATGATGTAATGTGTATAATGCTTGGTTGAGGCCTTATGCCTCCATGTCTTGAAACTTACATTTGGCTCGTGAGCATAAAAATATCTCCTATATGCCCGTGCCTTTTAAAATTATGACATATAGAGTACTTAACTAAGATTATCAGGGAACCGTTGTAAGGGGGCACAAGGATAGATACAGAGTTAGAAATTACAAGGTTTTTGTACTAGTAGATTGTGTTGCGGCAAAAATTGACACAACTCTTAATATCACTGAAAAACAAATTAAACAAATATAAAATGGAGAAATCAAATAGAAAATAAGGAAAAACACAATTTATTTATAGTGGTTCGGCAAAATCTTCAATCAACGTCCACTTAATTATCTTTATTGATTGATTCTATCCGGATTTACAATCAATTTCTAGTTACAATAAGATAGATCTCAGTTTTTCCTCAATGAGTTAAGGGAAGAAGGAGAAGATCCAAAGATCTTTTCTTAGTTGAAGGTAGGCTGCTATTTATAGAGGAGATCCAACCCAAATTTCACTATTCCAGGTTTGCACGAGTTAGTTTTTCCAGATTCGAAGTTTTAGTATGAAGAATAGGTCGTCGTGCATGTTTTTCATGACAACCAATCATGTCGGTGCCAACGTGATTTTATATGTCAAAACTTTATTTTTTCTTCATAGCTCGAGTCTCAAGCCTCCAATGTAGCCAAATCAAAGTCCAAAATCATGTCGGTGCCAACCTATTTGAGCAGGTCGACACCGACCTATTTTTCGTTTCCGATACTTAGCCCAATCTTTCATTCCTTGAATGTTGACATTTTTCAAGCTTCTTGACTCATCCCTTCATCATTTTGTAGTCATGTTTCTCCAATCTAAGTCAATTCCAAGATTGATAAATTTTCCAGGAACACTTGCCTCTTGAGTATGCTTTTGTGAAAACAAAGCTTGCTTTGCTCAAGAACACGTATCAAGACTAGCAAATTATCAATAGGTGTGCTCTATAATTATTTACCGGTCCAATCATGACGAATCATCTGGTTACTTCAGATTCACTTGCAAATCAAAAATCATTCTGAACACATCATGACTAAGAACTCAAGCTTTGCTTAAATATTAACAATAAACCATAGTCATCCCACGTTCTCTCGGGGTTTGACATATTATAAATCAGTATCATCTTGCGTTCTCATGTCAATGACTTCTAGCTCAAGTGGTTAGATGTATGTTGCCTTAGACAGCAGTTCTTGAGGTCATGAGTTCGAGTCATTAAGACATCATAATAAGTGTTTTATTGAATAAAGTATCACTCTTGGTATAAAAAAATATCATTCCGCGTTCCCTCGGGATCAAATTATCATAAGTAAGATATATCATGCTATCACGTATTATAAATCATAATGGTGCATTACCCCTGATTGGAACATTACTTATGATACGTTTAGTATCACCTAACATCCCATCATAAGTCCAACCAAATCAAAGCAATGACAAATATCAATCATTCAATAATCACTATCAAATCATTTTAAACCAAAAGGTGTTCAAACTTCAAAGTTAAGTTTTGATCTCTCGGGATGGTATAATCATAAATTTAGATTGAGCCAATCCACTTGCTCTTCGATGAGACGACCTAATATCCAAAGTGAGCTCATTCGCTCAGTCTCCAGTGAGGCAACTTGCTATTCCGTATAAGTCTATCTGCTTGCTCTCCTGTGATTGGACTTGCATTTCATGGTTCGCTATCCATCTCCCCAACCGAAGAGAATCACTGTCTATCGGTTCATCTTATCAAATGTAAGGACGACTAAGTTCTGTTAACATCCCGTAACAATATCAAAATCAAATTTCATTCAATATCCATCATGGGATTATTCAGATATTCTTATTCAAACCAAAATGCATCAAACAAAAATCAAAACATCTAATCCAATCAATGATTACTCTTAGACTTTAACTTAGAGCATGCTTGTAGGATCGTTTGGGATCCCGTGCATGTGTAAGTAGCCCGGTAGTAATTCCTCGTAGTTTATTTAAAGCTAAAGCATAGTGCAGAAATAAAATCCATTCTGATCATGGGATAATCATGCTCGGTCCAGATCCTCTGCTGCGACCGGGTATATCCATCACAGCTAGTGGTCGCTTCTGCTGCACCACTGCAGTTTGCACCACTGTTATCTGATTTCTCACGTATTGTTGGAACCGGTTACTTCAAACCCGTTCTTCGATCAAATCTCGCAATCATCTGCATTCATTTGTTTCATGCTCATTCAACTCATGAAATAGACAGTACTTTCTAGATTTCCTTTCCTATTATGTGAACTCTCTTTGCAGGTTTCCTATAGGGAATATGTCCCATAGTATTAAGATAGATCCTCTCTAGGGTCTTTGTCAAATCAATGTAGAGGAAAACTTCTGTTTCTTCTATTGTTGCTTCAGTCCTCCGAAGAAATTATCACCTTTTCTTTTCCCTTTATCATTTTCTTATCCTATCTTGGATGGTTCTCTATTCTCCATAACATTTACTTCACTATTTTGTACTTCTGCAGCCTCTTGGCGCTCAACTTAATAGTAGAAATCTGCGAGATCCATCGGGGATCCCTTTTCAAAGTTTTTTTAAATTCAGTCTTATTAGCAACTCCGGAAAGCACTGTTATTTGGACTATCGACGAGTCTTGTTTCTGCATTGTAGCGACTGCTGCATTAAATCTGGTCAAGTAACTCTGCGAAGTTTCACCTTTCCTCCGCTTCACACTCGAGAGTGTCATCACAGTCCTTGGTCGTACTAAATGAACACTGTATTGGTTCATAAATTTCTTCACTAATTCAGTTTACGTGCTGATGGAACCATTATTCGGTTTGCGAAACCACATTGCTGCTAAATCCATTAAGTACAGTAAAAAACACTATCCCATCACTTTTTCCAAAGCACTCAACACTCCAATGTGTTGGATATATCTTATTAAATGAATTGTTGGATCCGTTCTTCCATCATGCGGTTCCAAAGCAGGTAGTTTGAAATCAGATGGATTTCTAACGTATCGCATATTTGGATGAAGGGGTATCTGTTTACATCCTCCAAACTCTATTTTAGAGCTCCACCCTAAAGTGCCTGTCTTATCATCTCAGTTATTCCGTCGTCTTGATTCAGTTAAAATCTCAAAGGTTCCGCACACCGTTGATCCATAGCTTCCTCACACCCTTATTTCTACGTGTCGCATTTTGAGCCTGGTTTTTAGGCACGACATCATCCATCCGACGAGCCCTTTCATAGTCAATATTCAAATCAACCATGCGCTCCGACCAAACATGTCGATACCGACATGATTGGACCTCTTGGTACCGACCAGTTGGTGCGTTGGGGGGTTGATCCCAGCTTATTCCGCTCCATTTCCTTGTGCATCCCCTCCGCCTTCTAGCCTTCGATTCTGATTTCTAGCAACTCCGACCGCTCCTTGTTGTTCTATCCTTTGAAGAGCCATTAATCTCTCTTGCATCTTTATCATCATCCCTTCAATCTTCTCTCCGGTAACATAGATAGAAGGTGGATTTGAACTTGAAGACATCTCCTGACTGTTCAATGTTCTTGCTGACTTCCACTAGTAATGGCTTTTCTCGTAGTATGCATTTTCGTCTTCGTCAATATTAGATCTAAGTCTTTCTCCGTGAAAGCATTAAAAATGATGTGCCGAAAACACAACAATCCAATATCACTCAGAAACAAATTAAACAAATAAAAATATATATGAATAAATCCAACATAAAAGAAGGGAAAACATAAAAAATATTAGTGGCTCGGGAAAATTTCCGATCTACGTCACTTAGTTCTCTTTATTGATTGGTTCTTTTTGGATTAGCAATCAATTTCTAGTTACAATGAGATAGATATCGACTTTTCTTCAGTGTGTTAAGGAAAGAAGGAAAAGATCCAAAGATCTTTTCTAAGTTGAAGGTAGGCTACTATTTATAAAGGAGATCCAAACCAAATCTTGCCATTGCAGGGTAGAACGAGTTAATTTATCCAGATCCGAAGTTTCAGCACAAAGAATAAGTCGTCACGTATATTTTTCAAGACAACCAATCACGTCAGTGCCTGCATGATCACATCGATACTGACATGATTTTATATGCCAAAACTTCACTCTTCCTTCATTGCTCGAGTCTCAAACCTCCAAAATCCTGTCTGTGACGACATAATCATATAATGTTGGTACCAACCTGTTTGAAAAGGTTGGCGTCAATCTGTTTTGCATTTTCGATCCTTATCCCAAATATTTGATTTCTTCAATTCTGACATCTTTCAAGCTTCTCTGCTCATCCCTTCATCATTTTGTAGTCAGGTTTGTTCAATTTAAGTCAATTTCAAGACTGTGGTAAGATAGTATTTTCCAATAGTTTTAGAAAAATATTTAAGGAAATAAAGTTTGTCTCAGAAATCCCAAGATCAAGGGTGGATCTATGTAGGGGCGAGGAGGAGATGAAGCTCTCCCCTCAAATTTTGAAACTTTTATATATATAGAGAAACGAGATTGCGTGGAAGCGATTCTTGCCGATGAGGGTGTTGCTCATGACGAACTCGAAGAAGCCTATGGTTATAGAAGGAAAAAAAATACAAAAATTATGAACTTTGGGGTAGAGAATGGGAAGAAGTGGGATAAATTAAGCAGCTGAGTGAGGTAGGGAAGTTTTGAAGAATGGCTTTTGGGTAAATGGACCTATACACTGTAAAAGATGAGGTGTACAGTTTGTACTTTAACCCCGTTAAGTGGTTATGTTGGATGATATCAGGTTGGGTCTTATATTTTCAATTGATGGTTTTTTTCATTACTTTTGTATGGGTTGGTTATATGTAGAAGCTTCTAACTCATGTTTGGTAAAATTTTGCACATATTATTCTTTTTTGTTTTTGAGATCGTACCTAACGGTAACTAATACTAATTATACAGGGAAAAAAAATCACACTTTGACTATAAATGTACCTAAAGTTAATAAATATTTTAAACTTTACAATTCAAAAATAATGTGGTATATTGCTTGTATAGTATAACGGTATATTAGTTTGGAATTGAATGGTGACACAAAAGTTGTACATAGTAAGCGCTTCAATTAAAATTTGCATTTCATACCTAATACACAATTATGTTAATTTTGAAAGAAAAAACACTAAAAACAAGGGACTGTAATATAAAAGAAAAAAGGGAAGAAAAAAAAAAGCTTTTAATATATGGTATACTTAGTTTGTTATTTGAATAATATTGTGCATGAAACACGAGCACCATAAATTCTATAAATTATTTTTTTATTGACACTTAGCGCCCCTCAGTTTAAATCATGGATCTGCTGCTGTTCAAGAGAACATGCATATTTCTGCTGGTCCGTTGCTAGGACTGTATATCGTATGGATTTTTATTTTATTTATTTCCATTCATTTATTTGTTTTTTGTGAGGGATTGCCATAATTTGATTGGGGTTGCTACTCCAAGTAGCTTGTGAAAAGCTACGGCTATGTTTGGTTTACCGTTTTTTGTTTTGAGTTTTCATCCATACAAAAATACGAACAACACATGTATATTATGAAAAATGGTTATTTTAAAAAACGAATTTAACACACAAAATAGAAAACAACTTTTTTTCATTTTTCGTGTTTTGAGAAAAACGGAAGCACGAGCAACAATTCATCCTTCCGTCGTTCCTCCGTCCACTTCGTGGTCCCCTCTAATCTTCCGTTCATTCCTTCCGACCTCCCTTCATTCTTCTCATATTTTGCAATTAATGTTGAAAACTCAAAACATAAAATACAAAATAAACCAAACGACCTCTACATCTCTTAGGATGTAGCCTTACCTACTTATTAAGGTACTAAAATTTAATTCAGGCCATGTGTAATGTAGTAACTGAAACCAGTAGATGGTTCACCTGATGTTTCTTCCTTTTTAGAAAGTTTCTTTCAATATCTTCTAGATAAAATATGTTGAATAGTAATTTGACTTCTGATCCAGTCTACAACTTATGCATGTTTGTGACATTAGCTGGGCCTTTAATTGTACAACAATAATTTTTGAGTGTTTAAACAATTGATCAGTGAAGTCAAAAGTGGATTTGATCGTTAGTTAGCTCATATAAGGGAAGGAAGTTGGAAGGATTGCTGAGAAATTATAATCTTATAGAAGAATAAAAGATCTTACTGTAATTTTAGCAAAGTGCAGTAGCCTTAATACACGTGGTCATATATAACATAGATCTGAAGTAGATGACAAATTACGTTTATGATTATATTAAATTTAACTACATGAATTTCTTATAGGGTAGAATAACCAACGGAAATGGTGATAATATAGTTTGGCTTGATTTAAACTAGATCGAACTCGAACTATATTAAAAATTCGTATTACGATTTTTTTTTACTTACTGTTTGATGCAGTTTGGAAGCGGTTTGGGCTCCAAACCGGATCAGACTGACCATATGCCCACTTTTAAAAGTTTTAATACTTGCACAAGACAAATCTAATAAATAAAATTATTAAAAATGGGTAGCCCATACACTTGAAAATGAAAATCACAATTGGAGTTAACAAAGGAAAAACTCATCAGAGAACTATATATTTGAAAAACTGACGTTGGAAGCAAAATTCTAGCACATCAAAATTATCTCATTAGTAATTTTCAACATCAATTATGCAGAAATGTGACAGGGTGGGCTTTGTGGAGGGGAGAGTTCACGGTGTGACGGTAACCCTTGTTGGGATGTTTGGGATTTTCTCAGAAATTGCTTTCTTAGCATTATACGAAGACGGCTAAATATACATGTAGGAAACTAAAAATTCTCCAATGATCATCCAGGTTACAACCTTTGTTTGTTGCATGTTGTAGCAGACTGGTATCGTCAGCAGTTTAACTCTAGGCGGTCATTATCAAGTGCATGTATGCTTTATATGTTCCAAACTTCATTCTTATAAGCTCTCATCATAGGCCTTGGAAAAAACCGACCCTTAAATGCACGTAATACTCTTTCACGCGACACAGTAAGATCTTATGAGTACAGAGTTGTATTGTAAATTCGTAATGAATGTTATTTAGAAGTATTTGATCAATTTCAATTTGGGAGCAAGTTTAAATGAAAAATGTCAAAAATATTTGATATTCAGTGGTGTGTGAAGGTTGTGTGTAAATATTGGGAGTGAGTAAGAACTTCATGAGCAAATTAATTTCTGAATTATTTCTTGGTACAAGTGCATACATGCATTCAGAATTTTCCTTACTGCCGTGTTTTAGTTAAAAAGTGATCTCCAGTTTCCATAGATAGATACCGTGTTACAAACATGCTGTATTTTCCATTACCAGTATGTAAATTGGAAATATGTTCCCATCGTCTCTAAAAAGGAGGAAAAAAAGCCTTATGAAGTAATTAAATCCATTTATTTAACACTATTTTTAAGCATAGTGTATGGAAGTTGAAATAATCTAAAGCCAAAAATGGTAACTAAGAAGCATTATATAGGACTACTTAGAAGATTGACAATAAGTTTAATTTTCTTTTATACACTAATTATTCTGGGATTTGAAGTACTAAAACCATAGAAAATTATTTTTGAACAGTGAAAGAAAATTTCAGGCATCGTGGGCATGGTGAAACATTACTGAAAGCAGCTATTCAAAAATGTAGGACAAGGCGTATTCAACGAGTTTGCCTTCATGTTGACCCCTCCAGGATTGCTGCTGTTTCTTTGTACAAAAAACTTGGGTTCCAAATTGATGAAATTGTGGAAAAATATTATTCTTCTAACAGAGATGCTTATAGAATGTATTTGGATTCCGATCAATAGGTAATTGATTTTATTTTTTTGCTGCAAAAATATGGAAAGTCGTCTTAGACAAAAAGATTAATACAATTTTATATTATGGAAGTGCATTTTGTGTTGCTGGTCTTTTTCGAGATCGGTGTTCAATATATGTTTAAAAACATCAAAACCATAAAAGTGCTGATTTCGCACTCATGGTTATCAGGAGTGTATGTATACCTCTCATTTTGGTATTTGGGGATGCAAAACCAAAATTATTTCATAAAAATTCCTCCAAATTTCGGCTCATTTTGATTTTATTTTAAGTTTTATGTTTTGCGTCCAGAGGATGGAGAAACGGCGAATGATTTGAATTATTCTTTGTGTTTTTGTTATTTAACGGAACACGAAAAACAAAATAAATTTGTTTTCTATGTCAAAAATTAATTCATTTTTCAAATTAGTGTCTTTCGAAAAATATATGTATCGTACATGTTTTTATTTTGACATACAAAACAAAAAAGCAAACCAAAATAGGTTTCACTTTTTCTTTTTGTTCCAAACTTTTATAACCCACAATAGTGTTTTTTCCCTCCTACACGTTCCTCCGTTCCAGTTTTCATATCAAAGTTCTTTGTACATTCACATTCTCAACTATTTTCTTCTACTGTTTCATCAGTATTGTACTGTACTTCTCGTAACTCAGATTTATAAACTACTCTATTTGATATCACTATCAACACATTCTCGCACACCATTTAATTTTTCAAAATTATCAACTAAAAAAAACTTTGACCCAAACTGAATTTTGGGTTTAAAAAAAATCAATAAACTAGTCTTGAAAATGAAATTTATGATCAAATTTTTTTATTACAAAATAGCTAGTTTGAAATGATTTTTTTTTATTTTTAGAAAAGCTAGCAGGCTTTATTGTCATAATTAACGAAAGAAACAGATGCTCTGCACATGCACATAACAACTATCATATAGTGGGTATATCACTTAAAAAAAAATCAGCACATGAGTTAGGTAGTTCGCCTAAACTACTAAAACCATGTCTATCCCTCTTGAGAAGAGGAGGAAAGATAACTATCATCAACCGCAACAGGGCCAATGACATGAACAAAACCATAGAAAAGATGGACAACGTTGGGGACATAACCAAAGAAGGTAGCGTTGTAGACTAATCTCCTATCCCAATTAGTATGATGTAACAACTTCTCATTCACTTACCAAAATCTCCCACCTTAGTAAGGGAAATACACTCACCCTCAATTGTTGAATATGCTAGTATATGATTTTTCTTTTGATGATAACAAACATATATTTAAGATTTTGAATTTATTAAATGTATTTGATCATTCAATTTGCTCTCCCTATTTGAATGCGCTCTCTCTCTACAACAAAGCTCCCCCTTCATATATGCATGAAGAAAAAAAATGCAAATAAACCTAGATGCAAATAGAAAATAGAAAATAGAATATTTGACATTTATTTGCCAAATTTTAACTTTTCTCTCCCCCTTTTGTTATTAGTAAAAGGGTAATAGTGTTAGAAAAATAGAAATAAAGTGATAGACATTAATACCCAATCAAGTATAAATATTAAATTTTAATAAAAAATTAAACAAAAATCATAAATACTCTGTTAGGCGCATATTCCACTTTTAGAATGATATGGATGATGTAAAACCATATAGCTTTGCCTATTTGTGGTATATTTATATTAGGAAACTGAATATCTACTAACTATGCATAACCGTTAGGACTTTGAAATGAGATTACTAGTATTTCCAATTTTTATATAAAAAAAATGAATTCAAGTATCTTCTAACCACGCATAACCGTGAGGACTTTTAAATGAGATTAGAATCAACTTGTCTATTTAATCAATCAATTTTGATATGTGTTCCATACATACATAACCGTGATGACTTTTAAATGAACATGAAAGCACATAATCAAAAATTCCAAGTAATTCACCCATGCATAACCGTGAGGACTTTTAAATAAGAGTGAATACTTTGGATGCTTTTATTTGCTAAAAATATAATCAAATGAAAATACGAATAATTTCTCGTTTAAAATACCACATATTGACATACTATATTGGATTTTGATGAGTGATGGTTGTTAGAAATATGATAGAAATAGATATGATCATGGAATTTTTTTTTTCAACAAAAAGTTTTTATAACTCTTGTTTAAATTTCTAAAGAAATTTACTAATATACTATACTCTTTCAAGTTATAATATATGATTAATATCAACACTCATCACTTTTTCAATCACTATTTATCTTTTTGATAATCAGTAGGGAGTCAGATTAGTTAATATAGTCATTTAAGATCAAATCCAAAAATAATTATAAAATCAAATTTTCTAAAATGACTAATCTGAAATAAGGTCAACAAAAATGATTTTCTAGAAGGGGTTTTAAAAGAAAAAATGTCTGCTTATTTGAAAATCAATTGAAATGAAAAATATGTAGATATTTTCTTTGAAAATCGATGCAACTACTGAATTTCACAACATAAATCACGTTCCACTAGTAATTTTTCTATCAACTAGATTACCAGTGTTATCTGCATCCGAATTTCCCTTTGACTCAAGATTATTATGTCATAGACCAGACCGTGAATTGTGCAACAAAATATCTTAAAATCATTTTTAACAACTTTTAAATGAAATTGAATTGAAGCCGTGCAAATTTACAAACAGTGACCATAGTGTCAGAATATATC
The DNA here is from genome assembly GCA_030737815.1 of Allium fistulosum. Classification (NCBI taxonomy): domain Eukaryota; kingdom Viridiplantae; phylum Streptophyta; class Magnoliopsida; order Asparagales; family Amaryllidaceae; genus Allium; species Allium fistulosum. The sequence continues at coordinate 923,155,962 of CM060901.1, forward strand.
CACTTGTATCATGAGTAATCATCAACCAATAAAACACCGTCATTAGTCCAAACAAATCTATATGAAATAGTTCAAAGATGATTGGTCAACAATTTTGAGCAAGTCAGAATCAAAATCAACATTTATCTTCTTATCACATAACTGGCTGATTTAATCTAGATTATGGTGCAGATTATCACATTTAATATATCGTTCAAGATAGATATTACAGTACCTATTTTACCTTTACGATAATTTTTCGTTGTTGCCCATTGTGATTCTGCCACCTTTATACTAGGCTAAGGAACTGTGATTTGTCGTCTGCTGTGTGCTTGGAACAGCCGGAATCCAAGTAACACTGTTGTAGTTCCTTAGCCCGCCACCACACCTACACGAGAAAAGATTTTTGTGACCTATTTGTTTTTATAGGTCCATGGTTGTTAGTGGCAAAATATTTTAAAAAATATGTTTATGGAGACCCAAAACTATTTATATATGTTCCTTTCGGCACCCAGATTTGTTTGACTTTAAGCGATTTTATATTCGTACCTTTTGGAACCCAAATTGGAATAGTTTTCACGTGTTTGAGTCTATACCAGCAAATATTATGATTGTGTCCAGTTTTTCCACATATCGTGCACTTTGAATTGACTTGATTAATTTCGTTTCTAACATGTTCAGAGTGAGTATACCCAAGTCCTTTTCTCTCAATATTGACTATTTGTTTTCCTATTAGCATATTTAGTGATTTTTCTCCTCTGGTGAATTTTCCTAAAGTCGTTGACAGTTGTTGGACTTGTGTTTTGAGTGATTCGTTTTCGTTCAATAATTGTGTCCATTTTTTAATAGAATTTTCTCTCCTCGTGTTTTCATTTTCTTTCAAAATCAGAATTTCATTTTCAAGCGATTTAATTTTAATTTCTGATTTTTTAATCTCTTCTTCAAATGTTGGACACTTATCACACTTAGGGCTCTTGCTTTGATATTTTTTAACCAATTGATCAAGCTGTTTATTTAAATCTATCAAAGTATCTCTTTATGATTCAATTTTAGCGTATTTCTACCTAAGTCTTTCAAAACAGCCATTTACTTTGTGGAAATATATAAGTAATTCCGAGTGAGTAAGTTTTGATACCTCGCTTGGCTCGTCATCATCGCTATCAGTTATATCACCTTGAAGGCATAGATATGCATTTCACTCTCACTGCTAGTGCTTTTATCATCATCACTTTTATTCCACGTGGCTGCAAAACTTCTTCTTTTCGATTTCTTTTCTTGGTCGAGTCGATTTTGAGGACAATTGGGCTTGATGTGGCCAGGTTTATTGCACTTGTGACAGATGATCTCCCGTTCTTCTGGGTTGTCTAGAACTTTAACTATTCTGCTTTTCAGTTTTTGATTTAGAGCTGAATTTCTGTATATGCGGTTCCACTTTTTGAATCCTTTTAATTAGTAGCGCCAGCTCAGCTGCTCCATCATCATCATCATCACTTTCCGTTGTTCCTTTGAGAGCTATTGATTTCTTTTGTGTATCATTGAAATGACCCTCCCAGATTTGCCTTAATTTTTAATGAATTTTTTTTACATTTCTGTATTTCATTCTCAGAGTCATTTTCTTTTCAAACAATTTGTCCAGGATTTTAAAATTTCTACTAATATAAGTATATTAGTTTAATCATAAAAATATACATATACATATGATGATGTATATGTCCCTCTTGTTTAAATCAGAGTATATATATATATTTAAATTTTATAAACAAGAGCATATTCTGTTTGATTTGAATTGAGTTTCCAATATCCCATCTCATTATTAATTTTCATGTTCTTGATACTTATAATATATGAGTAGGTCCTGCTCATATTTATTTATAGTGATGACTTTGATCATTCAAATTAAGATTTATCAATAATTTATCTTGACAAGATAATCTCTGAATGCTTGAGATTATATTATTTATTTTTGTACAGTTCAACTGTTTGACATCTGATTAAGGCCAGAAAATGATATTTACATATATCATTTTTGACTCATGATTTTTTCTTTGAAATTCATCTGCTTTTAACTTAGCCTATAAATCAATCCATATTTTGTTCTTGTGCATATTGGTTTCTGAATTTTCTGGAAATGTTTGTAAATGGTGCAATCCCTGGATTTTTGGTGAGCCAGGTTTGATTGCAGAGTGTTCTCTGGTTTGATAGTACAAACCAGTTCCAAAATGCACATATGTTTATAGCATTTGAAAGGAAGTTTTTGGGTTAAACACTTGCAAAATAGACAAGGGGTTTTGTAATGCATTTTACTTCTGAGTTACAAACCAATATGATCAACCAGGCAAACATCAACCATGTTTCTTTAAAATGTTATCCATTTGCAACTACTGGATGCCTTATTTAAGATATATATATGTCACAAAACAACTCACAATGGACTTGAATTCTTTTACAAAATTCTCCAATGAAAGGTAACTAAATACCTAAAAGATTACCCCGAGTTAAACCATATTTTACCCCAAACTTAATGTGTTTTTTTTAATATCACCAGATTGACTAATGCAAAGTATAGAATATGTTAGTTAATTGCTCAAGTATATATATATTTTCTTTCAGATTTTGATAGATAATACTTTAGACTTATTCTTTTGTTCATAACTCAAATAATCTTCCAATTCTCAAACCTTAATGCATAGCAAAATGTAACTGAAAACAACTAATTCAAACACACATAGCAAATTCATTACATAACAAGAAATTTAAAGACATAGTTTTCATGAATACATGCAGATAAATCATCCTATGCTCTTATTAAAACTAACAAGCATGCTCTTCCTTTTTTTTCATTAGCCATAATCTTCTTTCCTACTTATGTCTTGCATCCCCTGAAAAAGCATTGGTGGCTGCCTCAGTTTGAATTGAGACACCCCCATATGCCATGAGCAAATAAGGGTCAGATCAATGATTTGGTATGAGCAACATCAATATATTCATGATATTAAGCAAATAAATGATACATAAGCACTAACCAGTTGCTTAAGAAATTTATTAAATCAACCATGTTACTATATTTCAGATAAACTGTTATGCAAATGCAATGACTTCATAAATTAACCATTAGCACAAGCATGTTTATGCAAGCTTTCACATCAATCTGCAGCAATCAGATGCCCTGGAACACTCATGGTTCCAAATCAACAAATCTAAGAAATACTCATATTCTTATTTTATAACTTTGCATGGCCTTTAAAAATATACCACTTTAATCCTAGCCTCATCTGCTATCAAGGAATCATAGGGACACATTGCAATGAACTAGTTCACATCATTGCACAAGATCTCAAGGCTTAAACAAACCATGTGCCAAACTTGCATACTTCAAATATGACAAGCATTCCAGCAACCTTCTTGGCTCACAGTTCTTAGTTCATTCACTAAATTTATATTTATTTAATCCTATTATCAGATAGGTAAGTGAACATGACACTGTGTTCATTGAAACACCCCTGTAATACTGCAAGCATATTTTTTCCAAACAAATAATTATTTTAAAGGATACCGCTAACATATATTTTGTCTTTGAATTAAGTACAAGAATATTTATACTGAGAATAGGAACATGGCATAATGAATTATTATGATCTGCAAATAACTATGATTGAACCAGATTCAAGATCTAGCTGAATCATAATTTTTGTCTTGTAGATTTTTGGCTATTTTAATCAGGGATTCAACACATAGAAATCTCTATTGCATCCCTAATATCTTTTCTAAAGCCTCAACACTTATACAATTTATATTGCAGCTTATTTTATTTTCTTTGTTGAGATTTAATTACCATGATTCCATATTAGATAAGTATTCTTCCCTTGATTTCAAGATCTGATGCCTTAGCTTTTTTTTAAAATATAATAAAACAGTAGCTTGCACATCCATAATAAAACATCTTATCAGATCAAGGCCATCCAAAGCATCCATAACAAAAAATTACATCAAATCAAAACCATTCAAAGAATATTAATAAAACTGTGTTTAACAAAAAAACCAGAAAAATATCAATAGCAACATAAAAGTTTGGCTGCCTCATATCAGGTCTTAATGCCATGAATCTAGTGAGATTACTCACCTAAATTCTTCCTGCCTTTGCTCAAAAATCCCTATATGTTTCTCCCTCTTCTTTTTTTTCTTTCTTATTTTTAAGCAACTCGGGTAAAATGATTTTCCTGGATATAACTACTTATTTATAAGCATTTTCACTAGGGTTTTATAAAGATAAAATTCCATTTCTGTCCTGGCTAGTATCATGCATTTTGTATCCACATTTCCATCCTTAATACCCCGGCCATACTAGTTAATTAAGGTCAGTACTTTCCTCCTTTGGCTTTTCCAGAAAATTGCTATTTTTGAATACTTGCTCAAGTCATGTTAAATGTGTGACTTAACTATATTTTATATTTTATTCATTTCTGAAAATCCTCTTTGCTATTTTTACCTACACATACTTACTTACTTATATTTTACCTCATACCATTTTAGTGTTATTTTTCTTGCTTAATTTCAATATATCTCTACTCAAAGAAAATGTATCTGGGTATAAGCATATGTATATATATATATATATATTTATTTAATTCTTCCTTACTTCCTGTAAAAATATTCACATCATATGTTTCATGTATTTTTTAATTTCAATATACTAATATATTTTTAATTTTAGTGTGTATACATATCCAATTTCATAAAGAGTATTTAATTTCAATGTATACAGAAAAACATATTTTAATTGGTTTAATAATTCACATTTCAAAATCATATTTGAAATGTTCCTTTCTTTCTTTATTTATTTTATTATCATCATTTTTTTCCAAAGATCTTAAACCTTTTTCTTGTGCCATTTCCAGTGTGCATGTGCACACATAGTCTTGCACATCATTTCATCAAGAAATCCGTCAACATTTAATCTAAATATTTTAGAACTAAATTATTTTATTAAAATAATTTTCCTCAAAATTTTGGGGCATTACATTCACCCCTCCTTTTAAGAATTGTGTCCTCACAATTTCTATAATACTTATAACAAGCATTTACTGATTCTAAGGAATCTATCAAACATATGCATAAGCAAACAAATTCAACCATAATAACCACACATATTAAATTCCCCAGAAATTAAAAACTACCTTTTAATCTGCAAAAAGCTTAGGATAATCTATCTTAATCTTGTCCTCTAACTCCCATGTGCAGTCATTTGGATCAAGACTCCACTGGATCTTTACCAGTTTCAAAGTTTTACTTCTTAATTTCTTTTCTTCTTTAGCTAAAATCCCCACTGGTTCTTTCTCATAAACCAAATTAGGATTTATTTGAATTTGGGTAGGTTTTTCCAGAATTTCTTCTTTATCATGTACCCACCTTCTAAGTTGTGACACATGAAACACATTGTGCATTGCTTTCATTTCCTCTGGCAGTTCTAATTTGTATGCTAAAGAGCCTATTCTCTCCAGAATCTTATAGGGTCTAACATACCTTGGTGTGAGTTTTTCTTGCTTGCCAAACCTCAGGACCTTTTTCATGGGTGAAACCTTGATAAAAACAAAGTCTCCCACTCCATATTCCACCTGCTTCCTCTTCATGTCTGCAAACTTCTTTTGCCTATCTTGAGCTGCTGCCATCCTTTTTCTTATTAGCCCAATTTTCTCTGTAGTCTCTTTTACATACTCAGGCCCTAAAACAGCCCTCTCTCCTGTCTCTACCCAACATACAGGTGATAAACATGGCTTGCCATATAAGGCTTCAAATGGAGCCATCCCTATGGTGCTTTGATAACTGTTATTGTATGTAAACTCAGCTAGATGGAGATGATCCTCCCAATTGCCTCCAAAATCCAATGCACATGCTCTCAATAAGTCTTCTAGAACTTTTTTCACCACCTCAGTTTTTCCATATGATTGTGGATGGTAGGCAGTGCTTAAGCATAACTCACTCCCCATGACCTCTTGAAAACTTTTCCAGAATCTCAAGGTGAAGATGGTATCCCTATCACTCATAATGGTTTTGGGAATGCCATGTAATCTTACCACCTCTTTCATGAATACCTGAGCCAATTTTGGTGCATTTCTTTCTGATTTCACTGGGATAAAATGTGCTACTTTAGTTAGCCTATCCACTATTACCCATATGCTTGTGTTTCCTCTTTTAGATCTAGGCAGGCCATCTATGAAATCCATAGATATATCCTCTCATTTCCACTGTGGTATACTTAGAGGTTGTAACAACCCTGATGGTCTTTGTGTTTCTGCTTTAACTTGTTGGCAAGTCATACACTTTGCAACATGTTTGGCCACATCTGATTTCATTCCCTTCCACAAAAATTTCTTTTCAAATTTTGATACATTTTGTACTGCCTGGGTGTATGGAGTACTTACTCCTATGATATTCATTTAAAATTTCCTCCTTCAATTCTGTGTTTTCTGGAACACACATCCTATTCTTGTTCCTTAAATAACCATTTTTATCAATGTGATAATTTGTCACTTCTTCTCCTTTTGATATGAGAATTTTCTTCTCAACTATAATAGGGTCTTGGTCTTGTATTTTTCTTACCTTCAAAGTTAATTCAGATTGAAGTGTCATCAAGCTCAACTTCCCTCTGTTTTCCTGTGCACCATGCACATGCACATCCATGTGCACACAGCCATTCTCCCTAATTTCTAACTCAGCAAGCAAAGACAAGTCCTTAAACTCTTCTATCATCATCATAGCTAACTTAGCATGTTGTCTACTTAGAGCATCAGCAACTTTGTTTGCTTTGCCTGGTGTATAGAGTATATCTAAGTCATAGGCAGCTAGAAACTCCACCCACCTATGTTGCCTCATGTTTAAATCTTTTTGTGAGAATAAATATTTCAGTGCCTTATGATCAGTGTACAAAATAAATTTGGCACCTAATAAGTAATGTCTCCAAAGCTTTAAGGCATACACTACTGCTGCTAGTTCGAGATCATAGGTGGCATACCTAGTTTCATGTGGCTTTAATTGCCTAGATGCATAGGCTATTACTTGGTCTTGTTGCATCAACACAGCCCCTAGCCCAGAGCCACTTACATCAGTATACACAATTAAGTTTTCATTCCCTTCTAGCACTCTCAGTACTGGTGCATCAACTAAAGCTTCCTTTATTTTGATAAAAGCTTGCTCACATTTTTTAGTCCATATAAACACTTCATTCATTCTAGTTAAATTTGTAAGTGGTGATGACATTTTAGAAAAATCTTTTATAAATCTCCTATAATATCCTGCCATCCCCATAAATGATCTTACCTCACTCACTGTACTGGGTCTTTTCCATGCTTGACTTGCTACAACCTTATTGGGGTTCACTGAAATTTCTTTTGCAGAAATAACATGGCCAAGGAAATGTACTTCCTCTTTCCAAAATGCACATTTTGAAAATTTTGCCTTTAAATCTTTTTCTCTCAATCTAGACAAAACCAGATGCAAATGATTTTTATGCTCTTCTACTGTTTTGGAATAAACCAAAATATCATCAATAAAAATTAGCACAAACTTGTCTAAATAATCTCTGAATATTCTATTCATTAAATCTACAAAATATGAAGGGGCATTTGTCAACCCAAATGGCATAACTAGAAACTCATACAAACCGTATCTAGTGTTAAATGTAGTGTACTTAACACTTGAGTCCTCAACCTTCATCTGATGGAACCCAGATGCCAAGTCTAACCTAGAAAATATTTTAGCTCCACTGAGTTGATCAAAGAGATCATCAATTCTAGGCAATGGGTATTTATTTTTAATAGTAACTTTGTTTAGCCCTCTGTAATCTATACACATTCTTAAAGTACCATCATGTTTTCTTACAAACACTATTGGAGCACCCCAACATGAATTACTTGGCCTTATAAATCCTTTGCTTTCTAATTCTTCTAACTGATTTTTCAATTCTTTCAGTTCACTTGGCCCCATTCTATAAGGTTTCTTTATTATTGGGCTTGCTTCGGGAATAAGATTGATCTGAAACTCTACTGGTCTATGGTGTGGAACACCCTTAACCTCCCCAAACACATCCAAGTATTTATTGACAATGGGAATTTCTTCAATAGTAAATAGTAAGTTCACTGGAATCTTTTTCCAAGTCAATTAAATGATATAATTTCCTTTCTTTAGCCACTTCACATAAAATTATGATTCTCTGGCCCCTAAGATTTTGCAATGATATGGTGGATGATTCTAAGTTAAGTATGGCTTTAAATTGCCTTAACCAGTCTACCCCCAATATAACACCTATATTTGGGTAGTTTAAAACATATAAATTGGAAATGAAAATATTTCCACCTATGTTTAATTCCACATCCACTCAAATCATATCTAAAACACTAGAACTCCCCAGTGGACTTTGTATAAGCAATGGAGTTTTAACCAATATGCAATTTAATTTTAGCATTTTAACTAGTTCATAAGAAATCAAAGAGTGAGTTGCCCTAGTGTCATATACTACTGCTATGGGTATGGTAGAAATAAGTAATGTACCTTCCACTTGGCTATGATTTTCAGCATTAATTTCCACTGTAGATTTGCTTTTGCCCTCCAGATTTGCTAGCTTCCCTTGCTGTTTGTACTCAGGACAGTTCCTCTTCATATGCCCATCTTTCCCACATAGGTAGCATTTGAAGGCTCCTCCTTTTAACTCTGGGCACCTTGGTTTAATGTGTCCTTCCTTTCCACAATGATGGCAGACCAATTTCTTCTTAGCATCATTAGCCTTGGTGTCATTGGCCTTCTTGTTGTCTGTTTCCTCCTTCTTTTTATCATAAGGGTGATATCTTCCCTTATTCTTTTTGTTATTTTGGTTCTTAAAATTCCAATACTTCTCTCTCTCTTTGTCATGCTGTTCCAATTTCAATGCCAAATCTATTACTTGATCAAAAGTCCTATCTGCATATGGTAACATGGCTCTGCTAAGTCCTGGGTTCAAACCTCTAATGTACCTATCATTTTTGGATGCTTCATCTGCCACTAGCATTGCTCCATACTTGGATAATCCCTCAAACTTTTGAGTATACTTAGTGACATTCAAAGTTCCTTGCCTGAGTCTAATAAATTCTTCAAGTAAGGTGGTCTTAGCTGATACTGGTACAAATCTTGCCTCCAACATCCCCTTGAATTGATTCCAAGTGATTTCATTTTCAATTCTCCCAGCTATGATCACCTCCCACCAGCCTAAAGCTACTGCTTTCAGCTGTCTTGAAGCCACTTGCCTCTTCCTTTGATCATCAAGCTGCATGTCATTGAAAATCCTATCCAGTGTTCTCAACCATGCTTGAATTTCCATCACATTCTCAGTCCCTTCAAAACTTTTGCCTCCCAAGTTTGTATAAGCCTTTAATAGTTTTGAAATTTCCTCATGTGGATTCTCAGGCCTATGCCCAATTCCATCCCTTAAAACCCTTACAAATTCTTGCATATCAAGCATTTGTGGTGCACTTGTTCCTGCATGATGTGATCCCCTTCCTACCATGGTTTGCTAACCAAGTTATGGGCAAATAGTATTAGTGTACTATGAGTATTTTCTATAATGAATATTTTCCTATCTAAATTATTTCATCCAAAACAAACAGATATAATGCATTTCTATAGTATTCAACAATCAATGCAACCAATTGCTCTGATACCAACTGAAATGACCCTCCCAGATTTTCCTTAATTTTTAATGAATTTTTTTTACATTTCTATATTTAATTCTCAGAGTCATTTTCTTTTCAAACAATTTATCCAGGATTTTAAAATTCCTACTAATATAAGTATATAAGTTTAATCATAAAAATATACATATACATATGATGATGTATATGTCCCTCTTGTTTAAATCAGAGTATATATATATATTTAAATTTTATAAACAAGAGCATATTCTGTTTGATTTGAATTGAGTTACCAATATCCCATCTCATTATTAATTTTCATGTTCTTGATACTTATAATATATGAGTAGGTCCTGCTCATATTTATTTATAGTGATGACTTTGATCATTCAAATTAAGATTTATCAATAATTTATCTTGATAAGATAATCTCTGAATGCTTGAGATTATATTATTTCTTTTTGTACAGTTCAACTGTTTGACATCTGATTAAGGCCAGAAAATGATATTTACATATATCATTTTTGACTCATGATTTTTTCTTTGAAATTCATCTGCTCTTAACTTAGCCTATAAATCAATCCATGTTTTGTTCTTGTGCATATTGGTTTCTGAATTTTCTGGAAATGTTTGTAAATGGTGCAATCCCTGGATTTTTGGTGAGCTAGGTTTGATTGCAGAGTGTTCTCTGGTTTGATAGTACAAACTAGTTCCAAAAATGCACATATGTTTATAGCATTTGAAAGGAAGTTTTTGGGTTAAACACTTGCAAAATAGACAAGGGGTTTTGTAATGCATTTTACTTCTGAGTTACAAACCAATATGATCAACCAGGAAAACATCAACCATGTTTCTTTAAAATGTTATCCATTTGCAACTACTTGATGCCTTATTTAAGATATATATATTTCACAAAACAACTCACAATGGACTTGAATTCTTTTACAAAATTCTCCAATGAAAGGTAACTAAATACCTAAAAGATTACCCCGAGTTAAACCATATTTTATCCCAAACTTAATGTGTATTTTTTTAATATCACCAGATTGACTAATGAAAAGTATAGAATATGTTAGTTAATTGCTCAAGTATATATATATTTTCTTCCAGATTTTGATAGATAATACTTTAGACTTGTTCTTTTGTTCATAACTCAAATAATCTTCCAATTCTCAAACCTTAATACATAGCAAAATGTAACTGAAAACAACTAATTCAAACACACATAGCAAATTCATTACATAACAAGAAATTTAAAGACATAGTTTTCATGAATACATGCAGATAAATCATCCTATGCTCTTATTAAAACTAACAACCATGCTCTTCCATTTTTTTCATTACCATAATCTTCTTTCATACTTATGTCTTGCATCCCCTGAAAAAGCATTGGTGGCTGCCTCAGTTTGAATTGAGACACCCCCATATGCCATGAGCAAATAAGGGTCAGATCAATGATCTGGTATGAGCAACATCAATATATTCATGATATTAAGCAAATAAATGATACATAAGCACTAACCAGTTGCTTAAGCAATTTTTTAAATCAACCATGTTACTATATTTCAGATAAACTGTTATGCAAATGCAATGACTTCATAAATTAACCATTAGCACAAGCATGTTTATGCAAGCTTTCACATCAATCTGCAGTAATCAGATGCCCTGGAACACTCATGGTTCCAAATCAACAAATCTAAGAAATACTCATATTCTTATTTCATAACTTTGCATAGCCTTTACAATATACCACTTTAGTCCTAGCCTCATATGCTATCAAGGAATCATAGGGACACATTGCAATGAACTAGTTCACATCATTGCACAAAGATTTCAGGGCTTAAACAAACCATGTGCCAAACTTGCATACTTCAAATATGACAAGCATTCCAGCCGCCTTCTTGGCTCACAGTTCTTAGTTCATTCACTAAATTTATATTTATTTAATCCTATTATCAGATAGGTAAGTGAACATGACACTGTGTTCATTGAAACACCCCTGTAATACTGCAAGCATATTTTTTCCAAACAAATAATTATTTTAAAGGATACTGCTAACATATATTTTGTCTTTGAATTAAGTAAAAGAATATTTATACTGAGAATAGGAACATGGCATAATGAATTATTATGATCTACAAATAACTATGATTGAACCAGATTCAAGATCTAGCTGAATCATAATTTTTGTCTTGTAGATTTTTGGCTATTTTAATCAGGGATTCAGCACATAGAAATCTCTATTGCATCCCTAATATCTTTTCTAAACCCTCAGCACTTATACAATGTATATTGAAGCTTATTTTATTTTCTTTGTTGAGATTTATTTTCCATGATTCCATATGAGATAAGTATTCTTCCCCTGATTTCAAGATCTGATGCCTTAGCTTTTTTTTAAAATATAATAAAACCGTAGCTTGCACATCCATAATAAAACATCTTATCAGATCAAGGCCATCCAAAGAGCATCCATAACAAGACATTACATCAAATCAAAACCATTCAAAGAATATTAATAAAACCGTGTTTAACAAAAAAACTACAAAAATATCAATAGCAACATAAAAGTTTGGCTGCCTCATATGAGTTCTTAATGCCATGAATCTAGTGAGATTACTCACCTAAATTCTTCCTACCTTTGCTCAAAAATCCCTATATGTTTCTCCTTCTTTTTTTTCTTTTTTTAAGCAACTCAGGTAAAATGATTTTCCTGGCTATAACTACTTATTTATAAGCATTTTCACTAGGGTTTTATCGAGATAAAATTCCATTTCTGTCCTGGCTAGTATCATGCATTTTGTATCCACATTTCCATCCTTAATACCCCGTCCATACTAGTTAATTAAGGTCAGTACTTTCCTCCTTTGGCTTTTCCAGAAAATTGCTATTTTTGAATACTTGCTCAAGTCATGTTAAATGTGTGACTTAACTATATTTTATATTTTATTCATTTCTGAAAATCCTCTTTACTATTTTTACCTACACATACTTACTTACTTATATTTTACCTCATACCATTTTAGTGTTATTTTTCTTGCTTAATTTCACTATATCTCTGCTCAAAGAAAATGTTTCTGGGTATAAGCATATGTATATATATATATATTTATTTAATTCTTCCTTACTTCCTGTAAAAATATTCACATCATATGTTTCATGTATTTTTTAATTTCAATATACTAATATATTTTTAATTTCAGTGTGTATACATATCCAATTTCATAAAGAGTATTTAATTTCAATGTATATAGAAAAACATATTTAATTGGTTTAATAATTCACCTATCAAAATCATATTTGAAATGCTTCCTTTCTTTCTTTATTTATTTTATTATCATCATTTTTTTCAGAGATCTTAAACCGTTTTCTTATGCCATTTCCAGTGTGCATGTGCACACATACTCTTGCACATCATTTCATCAAGAAATCCTTCAACATTTAATCTAAATATTTTAGAACTGAATTATTTTATTAAAATGATTTTCCTCAAAATTTTAGGGCATTACAATCATATCCTTCGCGCTCTTCCTTGAATTTCATTTCTAGCTCATAAGTGGTGAGATTTCCGATGAGTTCTTCAACTTTAATTTGTTTCAAATCCTTTGATTCTTGAATAGCAGTGACTTTGGCTTCAAAATTTCGTGGAAGGACTCTGAGGATTTTTCAGACTATTTCTAACTCTGTGTATGATTTTCCCGAGAGCTTTTGATTTGTATACAATATTGGAAAGTCGTCCATACATCTCTTTGACATTTTCATCCTTGGCCATTGTGAAGTTCTCGTATTCTCTACTAAGCATGGCAAGGCAGGATTCTTCGACTTGAGATGTTCCTTCGTGAGTCACTTCAAGTGTGTGCCATATTTCCTGCGCAGTTAGACAATGTAAGACACGATTAAATTCAATTTGATCCGATGAACAAATAATAGAAACCATAGCTTTAGCATTAGTATTCTGTAATTTATTTTCTAGATTTGTCCATTGATCCATCGGTTTTTCAATTTCTTGATTATCTACAACTATAGTTGGTGCTCTATAACCTGTCTCAACAATATTCCAAGCATCAATGGTTTTCAAAAAAAATTCATTCTATTTTTCCAATAAGCATATGCACCATTGAACATTGGCGGTCTAACTATGGATTTTCCTTTAGTAAAAGCATTATTAAAAGAAGCCATTTTAAAAATTCAAATTTTTGAAACAAAAATCGATTTTTGAAAAATCGAATTTTTTAAAACAAAAATTGACTTCTGTTCCTAGCTCTGATATCACTTGTAGGATCGATTTCACCCTAGAGGGGGGGTGAATAGGGTGATACTATCAATTATAAAAATTTATTGCGAAAGTATATAAAATAATGGTAGCACTGATCACAGCAGAATAATAGCAACATAGATAATAGCAGAATATAAAAAGCAGAAATAGAACAACACATATTTACCCAGCTTTGGAAAAACCCTGCCTACGTGCTGCCCCCAAGGTTTCTACTAGAAATTATGTAGTCAGACGCTTACACACGTAAACTCACGACATCCGCTACCGACTAACCTAACTCTACGCTCAAAACCCTGCCACAGCTCAGCCACTGAGTTGCGAATTCTCGAACTACACCACCGTAGTTCGTCCCCTAGTCACACGACTAGTAAATTACAAAAGTTTAAAAAGGAAAATACAAAGTAAAACAATTTAACAACAAAACCTAATTTAAAAATTCAAAGCCCAAGGAAAATTATAAGCCAACCCAAATTAAAAATATAGTGATAAAACAAATGTCCTCGTTTTCTTTTATTCCTTCGGCCTTCTTTCCTTTGCGTTAAAAATGGCTGCTTTCCTTTTTTTACTCGTTCGTCCAAATTTATAAACTAGGGCTTTGGAAAAAGAGGCGCCGCTTGATATTGCAGTGATGAAATACTCTTTGATTTGATCCCTCTGCTGATTGTTGCTTGCGGCTGCTTCAATTCATCGAGATTGAATGATGATTTGAATTGGTATGTTTGTCCCTTTTTCGATTTATATTACACTCGACTTGATTCGAGTTCGAATTGATGTTTTCTCTCTGATTTTTGCTTGCACTCGAATGAATTTAGGCCTATGATGTTAACGAGTTTAAATAGGGTTCGAATCCCTTAAGTTTCGTTCGAATTGAATTCGTCTGACAATTTATTTGCCGTTTGATTTTGCTTGAGTGTATACAATTTAATAAATTCAAAATCTTAAATATATGTTTGTTATCATCAAAAGGGGGAGATTGTTGAATATGCTAGTATATGATTTTTGTTTGATGATAATAAACATATATATATATATATATTTAAATGTATTTGTTATTGTACTATTATATTTTTCACATAATTAAATAAATATTTACTGAATAAAATAAATAACACAAAATTTAAATTCAAACAGATATATTATTCAAACAAATATTTATTACGATTTTGAATAGTACAAATTTGAGCTCTGACCATATATACACAATTTCGATTACAATACAATTTCAATTACATAAAAAAATTTAATTTACATTTGCACCTCACTACATATCATTCATTCACTCATATTTTATCTTTAACTCTATTCCAGATTGAATCCAACATCTGAGCTATCTGCAAAATAAACACTGACGCAGTAAAATTGAAAAAGAAATATTTTTGCAGTGTAAAATAAAACGTGTTTTGAAAATATTATTTGCCTCAGTTATTTGGGTTGTTCGTCATCATTTAATTTTGAATTCATCATACATGAACAACTTGTGACATGCATAGTGTATCACTGTACATGCCATAAGGCCGTGCACACCGATATACACTTGATAAAACTGCAGGGACAGGTAAGCACAAGGTCAAACCCAATCAAAAGCCGGGTTCAACTCAAATGAAATACAAATAAAGTCACGATATTAGCACAAGGCCAAACCTGAGCTATAAGCCGGATTCAACACAGGTGCAATCCAAATGTACACATGAAGACATCGTGAAACCAAAGGCAACAACAAATAAATAGTCAAGCACACATGCCCAAGCTCAATCAAAGTCAAATATTTTCAGCATGAACATGAATGCAACCATCAGTGCAGTTAAAAGCAGTTTCAAAAGGCATGAAGTATGAATGCAAGCATATGAAATCAATTACAAGACCACAATAATGAATTGATGAGAGTTCAAAGTGAACCAGGCCAACTCAAATGCAACTGAATACAAGTCAGAAAACAACAAGATCCAAGCAGACTCAACTAGACACCAGACAAATGTACAAAGGCAGAACCATGGTCAAATACATACATACATATACATACATACATACATACATACATACATACATACATACATACATACATACATACATACATACATATACAATATATATATATAACAGTTCAAAGTTTCGACTGCAACAAAAATGAAGTACACAGCATACATAGACACATGTGTGTGTGTGTGTATATGATGTATGTGTAGTGATAACCAGTACCGCAACTCGAATGGTACAAGTGCAGCCTCAATCAAGACAGTCAGGACATACATATATACATGTATACAATAAACCAAGTTGCAGTAACAAGATCAAGAAACTCGAGCTAGTATATCATATATACAACAAGCTCCAGACTAAAAGGAACCCAACTACATGCAATCAAGACAGTAACATATATATATGCTACAGCGATGTACAGTCTCAACAGTGAAGACAATTAAAGCCACCAGACTCATGTGGACAAATGAACACAAATATACATGTGTATACATGATGAACACAGTTGTGCCTAGACCATTGACCACATTCAAACCATCAAATAATCAACAACAGTTCAACATGACTCAAGTGCATATGAACTTAGACAACAAATGTAGTGATAATATACATGTACCCGAGGCAACATGATTATATGCAAGCAAAGCTACTACATGGTGCAACAGCCTCAACAATGAATATAATGTGAACAGTGAAGTGAAACAAGACAGGACAACATGAAGTACATGGATGCGGTAAACATGTACACAAGCATCAGGTCGAAAATGCTATCAGGCATGAACACAAGTCAAAGTCAGGTGATAACAAATCGAATAAGTAAATATTATCACCATAACCGAAGTCAACAGAGAATCAAAGCCATGGTGACCAAGATTCAAAACCATGATAATCAAGCAAATTCATGAAGCCGTGATGAGCAAGCTATCGTAAAATATACGAATTGAACAAGTCTAAACAAATCTAATACACTTAAGCAAAATCAAACGGCAAATAAATTATCGGAGGAATTCAATTCAAACGAAATTTAAGGGATTCGAACCCTATTTAAACCCGTTAACATCATAGGCCTAACTTCATTCGAGTGCAAGCAAAAATCAGAGAGAAAACATCAATTTGAACTCGAATCAAGTCGAGTGTAATATAAATCGAAAAGGGGACAAACGTACCAATTCAAATCATCATTCAATCTCGATGAATTGAAGCACCCGCAAGCAACAATCAGCAGAGGGAACAAATCGAAGAGTATTTCATCACTACAATATTAAGCGACGCCTCTTTTTCCAAAGCCCTAGTTTATAAATTTGGATGAACGAGTAAAAAAAGGAAAGCAGCCATATTTAACGCAAAGGAAAGAAGGCCAAAGGAATACAAGAAAAAGAGGACATTGGTTTTATCACTATATTTTTAATTTGGGCCGGCTTATAATTTTCCTTGGGCTTTGAATTTTTAAATTAGGGTTTTGTTGTTAAATTATTTTACTTTGTATTTTCCTTTTTAAAATTTTGTAATTTACTAGTCGTGTGACTAGGGGACGAACTACGGTGGTGTAGTTCGAGAATTCGCAACTCAGTGGTTGAGTTGTGGCAGGGTTTTAAGTGTAGTGTTAGGTTAATCGATAGCGGGTGTCACGAGTTTACGTGTGTAAGCGTCTGACTACCTAATTTCTAGTAGAAACCTTGGGGGGAGCACGTAGGCAGGGTTTTGCCGAAGTTGGGTAAATCTGTGTTGTTCCATTTCTGCTTTTTATATTCTGCTATTATTCTACTATGATCAGTGCTGCAATTATTTTATATACTTCCACAATAAATTTTTATAATTGATAGTATCACCTATTCACCCCCCTCTAGGATGAAATCGATCCTACATCAATGTGATAGAAAAGGCGCCTACTCTCATCAATCTCGTTACTCACAAATGTATGTTGTGTATTACCCTCGAGAGAGTATCTCATGTCGTAAATAGGGTGAATCCACACACGCCCCACAACATCCCAAGAAATAGTATCAACGATCGTAGAACCAACTGAGACACCACAACCTCCAAAGAGGGCAAAATGGTACTAGCTGAAAGGGGGACAGTCGAGACCATAATAGAAGATGAAGACCCAATAGCATCAGCTGATTGAAAAAAAGCTATACGATCAGATGAAATAACCAAGGCATCAAGCAGGGAAACATGAGTTTTCACAACAGAAGAAGCATCTAAAACATCCACCATGTCAAGAGCCATAGGAGGCTCAATCTGAGAAGATGATGGGCGAACCTTCGGGACCCACTTCAAGACAGAGGTCTTGGAAGTGGGATCTTATCAAATAGCGGCACAAGAGCCAAAGGAGCATTGGTTGATGGATGAGAACATGCTTCCATATGGTGCCTAAAGTACCGATAGAATGTGAAAATATCAGGTTTCCATCCATAGCGAACTATAACCTCAGCAACGTAGCCCTCTGCAACTCTAATTCTAACCTTATCTGGAAGAGCTTATCTGGAGTGATTTCAGCCAGCGCTTTAACATAAGCATTTTTTTCCTTGCAACGGTACTAGCATCAATGCATTTCAATTTCCCAATAGTACCAGTTAGCCAATTCAAACTGAGCAGCAGTTGCAAAACAGAAGGAATATGCATAAAATAAGCCCACACTGGAATAGATAATACTTTCTCCCTAGCACTGTCGATAGAAGGACTCCATATAGTAACAATAAATAGTTTGCCTCTAATAAAAGTTGGATCCAAACTAAGGACTCGTAGACACTCCTCGGGCCTCAAGAACTTGAAGAAGAACATAGATATGTCTATATGAATTTGAGGACCATCTCTAATCCACCAAACTTTGCCACAGTTCTCTTTAACTATAGAATAAGGCGGGGTTGAATCCAAGAAAAATCCAACCAATAGTCAACCCCGACCATAGTGAATTTTTGACTAGTTACTCTCCATAGTGAAATTTTTGTGATAAAAAACCAATCACAAATTCCGTTTGATAATAAAATCGAATTTATAACCAAAATTCAGTCTGGGATATCTATGATTAAAATGTTTAAAATTAAATTGTAAATTGTATCATAAATAACCAATAACAAATTTCTATCAAAAATTTATTTTTAAAAGAAAATCAAATTTATGACTAATATTTGGTTTCAAATTTTGCGATGTAATAATAGTTAAAAATATGGTGTCAAAAAATGTTAATTGAAAATTTTTTTGTGACAAACCTCCTTTCTCGATTCTTGGATTTAACGTCCAAACCGACTTTCAAATCTCGAAAACAAAAAACAATAGATCTTTTATGTTGTGATAACAAGGGAACAAAACATAATCTAACTATAGACATTCTATACTCGCAGCGGAAGAAAACCACATATAATATAAAATATCTTATGTTTAACATAGACCCAAATACGTAGTTAGATCTGTACAATAAATCCCAATTCACAATATACATAAATATACTAGTCATAGGTTATATACAATTTATATAATATTATCAATACAAGATCTTCGTCAACACGACCACCACGTCATTGGGGTCCATCAACCCAGTGATGGTAAAAAGGAAAATAGGATTGGGTTAGACATATGTTCGAGTGAGTAAAACAAGTTTATCTCATATATACTACAAAAAGATGGTTAAACATCATTAGTGTCTCCTAACCCATATATGTCCACCTTAACTTGCTTACTTGCACCCGATGAGTAATATCAACACCACGTCTAGGTTGACTACTCGATTAAGGTTATACCACATCTTATCTCATTCTATACATAAATATATACTCAATCAATAGAGTCTACCAAATTCACGTTACAAGAAAACACCAATCTTCTCGGAATGACTAATGCACTATTAATGAGGAATCAACCATTTCCTGGAGCAACTATTTCATTTTTGAATATCGAGGGTGTAACGACCCGTTATTTTGGACCATTCAAATCGACAATAATCCACACATGTCAGACTTGAATAATGCAAAATAATAGATTGTAATAAAATTTGGAGCAAATAAATTCATTCACAGAATCACAGACACAGAAATATCAGAATAACTCGCAGCAGAATTTAAATAACTATAGTGGTTCATGAAGCCACTAAAACACATAGTCTCAAATCAAATACAAAATACATAGTCTGAAACCCAATACAGTTCTGAAACAAGTACAATAGAAATCCCAAATACACAAGTCTCTAAAACAAAAGCTGAAATAAGACAACTGAAACTGAAATAGGTAGATAACTAAATAAGAAGAATCTCCAGCGACTTCGAGCTCCAGAAAAGTGAATCCAAAGCTATGAATACTCAGGCTGACCCGAGCGTAAAATAAAACATAAACACTCGAGTCAGGATATACATACTTATACAATGTAAACCAACTCAAATGAACTGTAGTAAAGGTACAAGTAACTTAGAAGATGCTTGGGACCGCCCATCCTCTAAGGATCCGTTAAAATATCTACTATGTAGTAATATTCGCTAATATAATAGTGTCTAAATAAGTAAAGTATAATCATATCGGAAAATAGCATTAAGGGGATGGAGAACCTTAACGCGGTCGGATCTTAAAATCATAATCGTAGTAAAGCTCGATATGGTAGGTGACACGGCACAACTAGGCAATGCCAGGGTAGATATACCAATTACGCATCCGGACTAGTGGTGACGCATAGCACCACTACCGCCCACCTCGAACAACACTCCCAAATCAAGGGTGGCCACCAAATCAATCACAAGTAATAGAATGGCATCGAAGAAGTGTGTCCGATAAGAGGTGCTACCTCCTTGGTCCGTCAATCGCTCCTGTTTTAGCCACCTTATGCCAACTCACGGGAGTTGGGTCCACGTAGATACCTTAGGATCGTCGCCACCATCCTACTTCATTCTGGAAACTCCACCGCGTACACAGTTATCAAAGTGGTTTTCGGTAAGACAGAGAGTATGTCCATATCCGATCCCGGTCTCTTTAACAACCAATCGTTATTATAACCCGTGGTTATAAATTTAAAACAATTTATATCAAAATACTTCAAATTAAACCATAAAAAAGCAAAGTCATTATTCCTTTAAATCAAATATTAAATTCCCAAAAATTTAGCCTTTTCGGAGTTCATTTATTCACTTAAAACAATAAAATTTCAGCTTTCACAGCATTTAAAGTGCTGTGGTAAGTTATATTTGAAAACAATTTTATTAAGCAAAGACAGCCTTTATAACTGCTATAATAGTTTAGTTTTAAACAAATCATATTTCAGTCTACTGCAGCTCTTAACAAGTGCTACAGTAGCCCTTTTATTAGTTCAGGTTCAATTTTAGTTTCTGCTACAACAGAACTTACCAAGTGCTATCATAGCCTTAGTTCATTTTAGTCTTTTGGTACATATATATAACCACAGTACTTAACAAGTGCTGCAGATTCCACTTAGTTTAGAATTGGTTCATTAAATCTAAACCATTTAAATTTATAAAATCATAAATTTTCACATTTAAAAAGTTCATTTAAATCCTTTAACTGATTTATTTAAAAGGGAAATTTTTACAAAATAAAACCAAAACTTACAAATTCGCTTATTAAATTCAAGTGTGTAAATCCCATTTTCATTTAAACAATTCATTTCAATATTTAATCTCAAACTCCATTTTCATCATTTTAAAACTAAATTTTTATTTCAATTTAATTAACCTAAGTTTCCAACTTCCTTTTTAATCTAATTTCCGAATTTAAGTTACAATTTAAAAATCAATATTTTATTTTACATTTTTTCCTTTTTCTTTCCATTTATCACATAGAAAAATCATTTCTATTCAAAATAAATCATTTTAAAATTCAATTTAAATCAATTTAATATTATTACGATTAATAAAATATTTAAAGGTATTCAGAAAATATAGAAAAATAACCACGGGTTTGTATAATATTTTCTAGCCTAAGTCAAGTGATACGGATACTATATCATTTCAATCCGTAATTTACAAAGAAAAATCCGGGTTTTATCATTTCAAACCCGCAATCCCAAGTAAATAAAGTTTTATTGAAAATCGTTCAGGCCTATCATTTCAGCCCATAACGACCTTCCCTTATTCTAAAGTCCGTTCGGGTATGTATCATTTCAACCCATAGTGATTCTATTCTACAGGGAACTTGCAGTGTGATTTAACAGAAATAAAATAACAGTAAAATAGGAACAAAATATAACAGATGATACGATATGCAGTTTTTAACAATTAACATCAACTATAAATAAATCACAGGTAATTATAACATCATTTATTTATTTATTTATTTATTTCTACACATTCAGTTGCGGTCGTTTCACAATCATATAGGTATGAATATTCGTGTGAGATTTACTCACCTCTACGGAGCTGGAGATTCAGAAAGAAAGAAGTACGCTATCAGTCGAAAGCACACGGAAAGCACGATTTATTGTTAGCGGATTCGCCGACTAGATTCAAATCTAAAGTCAAAAGAATAAAGCGAATAAATAGACAAATCTAAAAATGCACGAATAACAAATTTTCCAAATTGAAGCAAACGAACGAAAAAATAAATCAAGTTGAAAAATAGAAGGAAATGGCTCGACCACTTTTATTGTTCATTTCATATTCTTTTTCAAAAGGCAGGGCTCAGCCGAAAAATAAAACTAACAACTTCAAAACAAAACACTTTAGTTCTCATTCTTTTTTTTTTCAAAGTCAGAGGCAAAAATAAAACTAAGGTACCACAAAAATACAAAAGGATGAAACATTTGTTTGTTCATTTTTTTTCAAAACAAAAATCAGTGGAAAGAAACAGACTAAAATACCAATCACTGTGACAAGGCAACCTCTCATTCTTTTTCTTTTTTTTTTCTGTTCGAATACAAGGCAGAGGCAAATATTTTGTTCACTATATTTTCAGATCAAGGCCAGAGGACATGACAGAGGGAGGCACGGCATGGGTGGGTCAGTCTGGGTCAGAGGCAGTCTCGGCCTGGGTCTGGTGACTGGTGGGGTTCGGTGGTGACGTGGTGGAGGACTGGAAAGGCCGACGTGAGGTGGTCTGGTCTCGTATGGGTTTGGTGGTGATAGGGCTGGGGTAGGAGGCTCGGTCTGGTGGTGGTAGGTTGGACTCGGTCTCGTATGGGGAAGGGGTGGCGAACGGTATGAAGTGTGGTGGCGAATGGGTGGTCTCGGCCTGGAATGGGAACATGGTCAGGGGTGACGTGTCGAACTGGGTTGTGGTGGCGAATGGTATGGAGTGGTGGTGGTGATCTCGGTCGTGGCTGCCCGGGTGGAGGCGTGGCCGGAGTACGGAGGCATGGTGGCGAATGGGAGGTGGCTGGCATGGGTCATGCTAGTGGGGTGGTGGCGAATGGATGGTCTCGGCCTGGAGAGGAGATGTGGCTGGTGGCGAATGGCAGGGGCTGACGTGGTGGTAGGCAGGGCGTGGGATCGGTCTGGCGTTGGCGAATGGGTGTGAAGTGTGGTGGTATTTGGCGTGGTTGGGGATGAAGCAAAATAGCCAACAGCCAAATGAAAATGCAAAATAAATAAAAAGAAGAAGGTATGCGCTTACCTGAGATGCTCACGAGTTTTTGTACGAAAGCTACAGAGAAAACCTTTTTGGTGAAATGGAGATTGGAACGAGAAAATGAACAGCTGTCTATACTTTTGTAGAAAGAAGGCAACGAAAAGTTTTTGAACGGTAGGCAATTTAAGGCAGTACATAAAGTTGAACGGTAGGCAATCAATTCTATTCAATTGGTGGAAACGTTGGAATATGTAAAAATATAACAAACACTAAAGGATTGGAACGGTAAAGGAAAGAGAAATTATAACGGAATGCCCAAAGTAACGTACCACCGTTATTTGTTTCTTTTAAAAAAAATATAACGTTTCTTTAAATAAATAACGTATCTTTTAAACCAAAAATTTAAATAGCTATTACCAAAAATAAATAAAATTTGATTTTTAAATATAAGATAAGAACGGATATGAATATACGTAACAAAATGTAAAGTTTAAAATTTCCGTTTCACCCAAATTATTACGCTTTTAAATTTAAATCAATATTTCAAAGATGTTTATTTTTAATTAAAATTTTGTTTAAAAATTTTGGGCTGTTACACTCTCCCCCACTCAAAGCTTTTCGTCCTCGAAAAGGAACGAAGAAGGAAAACAAAGAAAGATAAGGCAGAAATAGCAAAAGTACCTAAAATAAACAATTCCGGATTCGAAGCACGAATGCTCTCCTCCGTCTCCCAGGTGCAATCCCATTCATCAGTGCTCCACTGCACCTTGACCAGGTTGACAGATTTTCTTCTTAGCTGCTTCGTACCTCGATCGACGATATGAAGTGGCTTCCTCTCAACAGTCAGATTTGGCTCGATATCCAAACTATCAAGAGCAGAAGGCTGAATAATAAGAGATGGATCATGCAGATAGCGACGAAGATGAGATACATGAAAGACATTGTGTACCCCAGAAAATTTCTCGGGTAAATCCAAACGATAAGCAAGAGAGCCAATTCTTTCCAAAATGCGGAAAGGACCTATAAATCTAGGAGAAAGCTTTCCTCTACGACCGAAACGAATAACATTCCATAAGGGAGAGACCTTAAGGAAAACCAAATCACCAACTGCAAACTCTAAACTCCGTCTTCGACGATCAGCGTACTTCTTCTGTCTATCTTGAGAAATCTTCATCTTCCTCTTAATCTCTTCAACTCTCTCTGAGGCTTCCAAAACCATCTCAGGACCAAGGACCAAACGATTACCGGATTCAATCCAACAAGAAGGAGATCTACAAGGTCGTCCGTAAAGAGAAGAAAACGGAGATGTCTCAATACTGGCCTGATAACTATTGTTATAAGTGAATTCGACAAGATGGAGATGATCTTCCCAAGATCCTCCATAATCAAGCACACAAGCACGAAGAAGATCTTCTAAAATCTGATTCACCCTTTCCGTTTGACCGTCGGTCTGTGGATGGTAAGCAGTGCTCAGATTTAGATGAGTACCCAAAGAATCCTGAAAGGCTTTCCAAAACCTACTAGTAAAGATAGGATCACGATCATAGACGATACTGAGAGGAACACCATGGAGACGAACAATCTCCCTCATGTAAATCTTAGACAAACTAGAAGCTGAACGGGTAGACTTGACCGGAATGAAATGAGCTAATTTGGTCAATCTGTCCACAATAACCCAGATACTCTCGTTACCCTTCCTAGTCCTCGGTAATCCATCAATGAAATCCATAGATACTTGTTCCCACTTCCAATTGGGAATCTCAAGAGGCTGCAATAAACCAGGGGTCTTCTGATGATCTTCCTTGACTTGCTGACAAGTCACACATCTATTCACAAAAATGGAAACATCTCGCTTCATACCTTTCCACCAATATAACTTCTTCATATCCTGATACATCTTGGTCACGCCTAAATGAATAGAAAGTCTGGACTGATGATTCTCCCGAAGTATCTCTTGTCTCAATCCATCAACATTCGAGACACAAATCCTATTATTAATCCTCAATACACCCTTATCGTCAATCTGAGCTCTACTGCCATCAAGACTACTACCTCCAACTCTGCTTCGAACACTTTCCTTAATCAATCTAAGCATCTCATCCTCATCCTGTCTAGCTATAATACGATCCACAAGAGATGAAGAAACAACAATCTGACACAACAAAGCTTTCTTCCTACTCAAAGCATCCACCACAACATTAGCTTTTCCCGGTGTATAGTTGATGTCGAGGTCATAAGAAGCAAGGAACTCTAACCACCTAACTTGTCTCTGATTCAAATCCTTCTGAGAGAAAATATACCTCAAAGACTGATGATCTATGAAAAGCTCGAACTTGGTACCCAACAGATGATGTCTCCAAAGCTTCAAAGCGAAAACAACAGCAAGCAACTCTAGATCATGGGCAACATAATTTACTTCATGGGTCTTCAACTGTCGACTAGCATAAGCAATCACCCTACCATCCTGCATCAGAACAGCTCCCAAACCTTCTCGACAAGCATCAGTGTATACCGTTAATCCCTCACTTCCATTTGGAACGGTAAGAACAGATGTGGAAGTAAGCTTGTCTTTTAACTCATTGAATGCGGCCTTACACTTGTTACTCCAAATAAACTTAGCATTCTTCCGAGTTAAAGCAGTAAGAGGTGTAGCAATCCGGGCGAAATTCTCAATGAATCTCCGGTAATAACCGGCGAGGCCCAGAAAACTACGGATATCAGTAGGAGTCTTAGGAGTTTCCCAATCCTGCACAGAATAGGGAAAAAGAAGGATAATAGGAAAGATAGGGTAAACTGAATGAACAAGGAAAGAGAAAGAAAGAAGAACTTACATTGATCGCAGCGATCTTGACTGGATCAACCGAAACTCCATTACTAGAAACAATATGCCCGAGAAATCAGACTTCATCCTTCCAGAAATGGCATTTGGAAAATTTAGCCTTTAACTGATGATTTCGAAGAGTCTCAAGAACAGATTTCAAATGTGACTCATGTTCTTCTTCAGACTTAGAGAAAATGAGGATATCATCCACAAAGGCTAGAACAAATTTATTAAGCACATCACGGAAAACACGATTCATCAAGTCAACAAAGAAGGCATGAGCATTAGTCAAACCAAAAGGCATAACTAACCATTCAAAGAATGCATTCTCAGTACGGAAAGCAATCTTGGGAATACTTTCCTTGGCAACTCTGAGTTGGTGAAAACCTGTGGCAAGATCAAGCTGGGAGAAAACAGTAGCACCAAAAAGCTGATCAAACACGTCGTTGATACGAGGCATTGGGTATCTATTTTTCATAGTGAGCTTGTTCAACTCCCTATAATCAACACACATCCGGAGAGAACCATCGGACTTGGTGACGAAAACCACCACAGCTCCCCATTCAAAAAAGCTAGGTCTGATCAGACCCTTGGAAGACAGATCCTCTATTTGTTCCCTTAACTCAACCTTCTCGCGGGGTGCCATTCTTCTAGGAGGAAGAACTACAGGTCGAGTTCCAGGAATAAGATCAATGCGGAAATCAATTTCCCGCTTAGGAGGTAAAGCAGAGACTTCACCGAATACATTAGGATAGAGATTGACTACCCGAGTCGACTGAAGATCATCAGTAGAAGCATCTAGAGAAAAGATAAAGCTACCAGCATAATCATGAGGCATACGACCCTAAATAACCAAAGAGTTACCCCGATCATCCTTAAGAGAAACAATTCGGGATTTACAAGAGATATGAGCATCGTGCTCGTCAAGCCAATCACTTCCAAGCAACAAATCAAAAGCATCGAAACCTAGGACATAGAAATTTCCAGAAAATTTATGACTAGAATAGAAGAGTCTCACTTGCTTACAAATCTTATCAAGATTTGCGGGACCACCAATAGGATTTGAAACACATAGAGGAACAGAAGCATACTCAGGAGAAAGGAGAGTTTCAAACTTATTACACAAAACATCAGAAATAAAACTATGCGAAGCCCCAGTATCAAATAAAACACGGACAGGATGATGAAATAAAGTAAAGGTGCCCTGAAGAGTACCTTGATCATCGCTAGGAGCAGGAGCAGGTGCAGCAGGTGATGAAGCAGATGTGACAGCAAATACACCAGATGGCTTTCCCTTCTGATATAAAGGACAGTCCTTCCTAAAATGACCCGGCTGAAGACAAACATGACAAAGATCGTTCCTGGAAACCTGAGGTGGAGGAATAGCAGCACCGGACGGATTAGGGAAACTATTGGCATAGTGTCCCTTCTGGTCACATTTGAAGCAAGTAATAGAGGAAAGATCAATAGGATGCCTCTGGGAAGGAGCAGATGCTGAAGATCCTAAGCCCGGATGTTTGAGCCAATTCTTCTTTTGCTGGTGGAAGTTGGGCTTCCTCTTCTTGCAATTAGCAGAGGAGGACTGAGAAACATGGACACTAGAAGCAGCAGGACCCTTGGAAGTAGGGTTCTCATAGCGAATAGCCATATCCATGAGCTCAGTAAAAGTGCCATGAACATGTGAAATAAGACGGTCGTAGAACTCTGGGCGAGCTCCAGCAATGAACTTCTCATTCTTCTTTAGCTGAGTGTCGATAAGACGAGGACCAAATTTGGAAAGTTCATTGAACTTCCGCTCATACTCTGAAAAAGACATGGTACCCTGCTTGAGGTCCATGAATTCACGGTAAAGCTGAGATTTCCCGGCTTCGGGCATCCATTTTGCCACAAAAGCCTCCCTAAAAGAAGATACAGAACTGAACTTAAGATAAATTCAAAAGAAAAAGGAAATGGTGAAAATTCAAGTTAACACAAAGGATACCTGAACTGCTCCCACGAAAGATCACCTTCGTTAGTGTGAGCCGTAACAGACTCCCACCAATCTAAGGCTGACTCTTGCAGCTGCCATGATGCCAACTGACGCTTCTGGGCATCAGTGATCTCTAGACCAGTAAAAATTCTCTCCAAACTTCGTAGCCATTGCTGGGCTTCGATAATACTCTCTGAACCGGTGAACTTAGTGCCACCGAGCTGAGAGAATTCCTTGCAAAGAACAGTAAACCTAACGGGTGCAACAGGTGGAGGAACTGGGGCAATACCACGACCCCTGCCTCTAGCATTTCCACGATTCATCCTGGAAATATCAAGAATAAATTTTAGGACAAAGCACAGAGAAGGCAAAGATAAGTTAAGATAAGACACGATAAAATCACTTGGATGAATATCCTAATAACAAAATTTCTAACAAGGTAGATACGGAAAGAAGGAAGTTTAGAAAATTTTCTTCTTAAAACAAGAAACTTTATATCAAAATAATATTTGAAAAATCATTTGAGAAATCATTTTTTTAAAATCATTTTATACTTTGAAAATACGTTCACTCACAAAGAAAAGATTCTGAGTTTGATTTCACTCATTCTAGGGTATTTCTACCCTATCTCTAATGAGTTTTTGCTCCATAGGCTAAGGTTTGCCTAAAACCAAAGCTCTGATACCAAATGTAACGACCCGGTATTTTGGACCATTCAAATCGACAATAATCCACACATGTCAGACTTGAATAATGCAAAATAACAGATTGTAATAAAATTTGGAGCAAATAAATTCATTCACAGAATCACAGACACAGAAATATCAGAATAACTCGCAGCGGAATTTAAATAACTATAGTGGTTCATGAAGCCACTAAAACACATAGTCTCAAATCAAATACAAAATACATAGTCTGAAACCCAATACAGTTCTGAAACAAGTACAATAGAAATCCAAAATACACAAGTCTCTAAAACAAAAGCTGAAATAAGACAACTGAAACTGAAATAGGTAGATAACTAGATAAGCAGAATCTCCAGCGACTCCGAGCTCCAGAAAAGTGAATCCAAAGCTGTGAATACTCAAGCTGACCCGAGCGTAAAATAAAACATAAACACTCGAGTCAGGATATACATACTTATACAATGTAAACCAACTCAAATGAACTGTAGTAAAGGTACAAGTAACTTAGAAGATGCTTGGGACCGCCCATCCTCTAAGGATCCGTTAAAATATCTACTATGTAGTAATATTCGCTAATATAATAGTGTCTAAATAAGTAAAGTATAATCATATCGGAAAATAGCGTTAAGGGGATGGAGAACCTTAACGCAGTCGGATCTTAAAATCATAATCGTAGTAAAGCTCGATATGGTAGGTGACACGGCACAACTAGGCAATGCCAGGGTAGATATACCAATTACGCATCCGGACTAGTGGTGACACATAGCAGCCACTACCGCCCACCTCGAACAACACTCCCAAATCAAGGGTGGCCACCAAATCAATCACAAGTAATAGAATGGTATCGAAGAAGTGTGTCCGATAAGAGGTGCTACCTCCTTGGTCCGTCAATCGCTCCTGTTTTAGCCACCTTATGCCAACTCACGGGAGTTGGGTCCACGTAGATACCTTAGGATCGTCGCCACCATCCTACTTCATTCTGGAAACTCCACCGCGTACACAGTTATCAAAGTGGTTTTCGGTAAGACAGAGAGTATGTCCATATCCGATCCCGGTCTCTTTAACAACCAATCGTTATTATAACCCGTGGTTATAAATTTAAAACAATTTATATCAAAATACTTCAAATTAAACCATAAAAAAGCAAAGTCATTATTCCTTTAAATCAAATATTAAATTCCCAAAAATTTAGCCTTTTCGGAGTTCATTTATTCACTTAAAACAATAAAATTTCAGCTCTCACAGCATTTAAAGTGCTGTGGTAAGTTATATTTGAAAACAATTTTATTAAGCAAAGACAGCCTTTATAACTGCTATAATAGTTTAGTTTTAAACAAATCATATTTCAGTCTACTGCAGCTCTTAACAAGTGCTACAGTAGCCCTTTTATTAGTTCAGGTTCAATTTTAGTTTCTGCTACAACAGCACTTACCAAGTGCTATCATAGCCTTAGTTCATTTTAGTCTTTTGGTACATATATATAACCACAGTACTTAACAAGTGCTGCAGATTCCACTTAGTTTAGAATTGGTTCATTAAATCTAAACCATTTAAATTTATAAAATCATAAATTTTCACATTTAAAAAGTTCATTTAAATCCTTTAACTGATTTATTTAAAAGGGAAATTTTTACAAAATAAAACCAAAACTTACAAATTCGCTTATTAAATTCAAGTGTGTAAATCCCATTTTCATTTAAACAATTCATTTCAATATTTAATCTCAAACTCCATTTTCACCATTTTAAAACTAAATTTTTATTTTAATTTAATTAACCTAAGTTTCCAACTTCCTTTTTAATCTAATTTCCGAATTTAAGTTACAATTTAAAAATCAATATTTTATTTTACATTTTTTCGTTTTTCTTTCCATTTATCACATAGAAAAATCATTTCTATTCTAAATAAATCATTTTAAAATTCAATTTAAATCAATTTAATATTATTACGATTAATAAAATATTTAAAGGTATTCAGAAAATATAGAAAAATAACCACGGGTTTGTATAATATTTTCTAGCCTAAGTCAAGTGATACGGATACTATATCATTTCAATCCATAATTTACAAAGAAAAATCCGGGTTTTATCATTTCAAACCCGCAATCCCAAGTAAATAAAGTTTTATTGAAAATCGTTCAAGCCTATCATTTCAGCCCATAACGACCTTCCCTTATTCTAAAGTCCGTTCGGGTATGTATCATTTCAACCCATAGTGATTCTATTCTACAGGGAACTTGCAGTGTGATTTAACAGAAATAGAATAACAGTAAAATAGGAACAAAATATAACAGATGATACGATATGCAGTTTTTAACAATTAACATCAACTATAAATAAATCACAGGTAATTATAACATCATTTATTTATTTATTTATTTCTACACATTCAGTTGCGGTCGTTTCACAATCATATAGGTATGAATATTCGTGTGAGATTTACTCACCTCTACGGAGCTGGAGATTCAGAAAGAAAGAAGTACGCTATCAGTCGAAAGCACACGGAAAGCACGATTTGTTGTTAGCGGATCCGCCGACTAGATTCAAATCTAAAGTCAAAAGAATAAAGCGAATAAATAGACAAATCTAAAAATGCACGAATAACAAATTTTCCAAATTGAAGCAAACGAACGAAAAAATAAATCAAGTTGAAAAATAGAAGGAAATGGCTCGACCACTTTTATTGTTCATTTCATATTCTTTTTCAAAAGGCAGGGCTCAGCCAAAAAATAAAACTAACAACTTCAAAACAAAACACTTTAGTTCTCATTCTTTTTTTTTCAAAGCCAGAGGCAAAAATAAAACTAAGGTACCACAAAAATACAAAAGGACGAAACATTTGTTTGTTCATTTTTTTTCAAAACAAAAATCAGTGGAAAGAAACAAACTAAAATACCAATCACCGTGACAAGGCAACCTCTCATTCCTTTTCTTTTTTTTTCTGTTCGAATACAAGGCAGAGGCAAATATTTTGTTCACTATATTTTCAGATCAAGGCCAGAGGACATGACAGAGGGAGGCACGGCATGGGTGGGTCAGTCTGGGTCAGAGGCAGTCTCGGCCTGGGTCTGGTGACTAGTGGGGTTCGGTGGTGACGTGGTGGAGGACGGGAAAGGCTGACGTGAGGTGGTCTGGTCTCGTATGGGTTCGGTGGTGACAGGGCTAGGGTAGGAGGCTCGGTCTGGTGGTGGTAGGTTGGACTCGGTCTCGTATGGGGAAGGGGTGGTGAACGGTATGAAGTGTGGTGGCGAATGGGTGGTCTCGGCCTGGAATGGGAACGTGGTCAGGGGTGACGTGTCGAACTGGGTTGTGGTGGCGAATGGTATGGAGTAGTGGTGGTGATCTCGGTCGTGGCTGCCTGGGTGGAGGCGTGGCCGGGGTACAGAGGCATGGTGGCGAATGGGTGGTGGCTGGCGTGGGTCATGCTAGTGGGGTGGTGGCGAATGGATGGTCTCGTCCTGGAGAGGAGATGTGGCTGGTGGCGAATGGCAGGGGCTGACGTGGTGGTAGGTAGGGCGTGGGATCGGTCTGGCGTTGGCGAATGGGTGTGAAGTGTGGTGGTATTTGGCGTGGTTGGGGATGAAGCAAAACAGCCAACAACCAAACGAAAATGCAAAATAAATAAAAAGAAGAAGGTATGCGCTTACCTGAGATGCTCACGAGTTTTTGTACGAAAGCTACAGAGAAAACCTTTTTGGTGAAATGGAGATTGGAACGAGAAATTGAACAGCTGTCTATACTTTTGTAGAAAGAAGGCAACGAAAAGTTTTTGAACGGTAGGCAATTTAAGGCAGTACATAAAGTTGAACGGTAGGCAATCAATTCTATTCAATTGGTGGAAACGTTGGAATATGTAAAAATATAACAAACACTAAAGGATTGGAACGGTAAAGGAAAGAGAAATTATAACGGAATGCCCAAAGTAACGTACCACCGTTATTTGTTTCTTTTAAAAAAAAATAACGTTTCTTTAAATAAATAACGTATCTTTTAAACCAAAAATTTAAATAGCTATTACCAAAAATAAATAAAATTTGATTTTTAAATATAAGATAAGAACGGATATGAATATACGTAACGAAATGTAAAGTTTAAAATTTCCGTTTCACCCAAATTATTACGCTTTTAAATTTAAATCAATATTTCAAAGATGTTTATTTTTAATTAAAATTTCGTTTAAAAATTTTGGGCTGTTACTGAGGGACAATCATTTCCCTAGGACAACTATACTCCGCACCACACGTCATGCATAATCACTTGACAAATCAATAGCACCGTGCCCAATATCCAATACCCGATCATACTAAGTCAATATGATATACATTCATCGATACAAACCAAACATCCAATTTCACACACATCAGACACACTTATATTCAACGATATCTATATGCTTTTCCACTTCAATATCATACCACATTGCCTCCATTGAAATTTCGCCTTCATCTCAAATTTAACTTCATATATTTTGGTTATTCCATCCTTATACTTTATAAATGAGTCATTATATCATCACTTCCATATATATGTATATGTGTGTGTTTATATATATATATATATATAAAGATGAAGGCTGATTACGCATGAAATCAAGCAGAGTCTTGGGAGTCGCCATGAGAAAGAAGACCTAAAAGAGGAATGTCTGAGTTTAAGTGCTTGTCTATTGTGTTGATGTAGCTAATGTAATTAAACAGCCGATCTTGTACGTTATGGGCATTAGCTTGTTTGAGCTGGTAATAAAAATTTAACCCATTTTCAATATATATATATATATATAATTCATATAGCCTATGGTTTCAAATTTCACAACCAAATTGATATCAGATCGCAGTACTCGTCTTCACGATCATTTTGATGGGTTGAACGTCAAAATCCATTGAAATTTGAGAACCATGCCACTTTAATGCAGTGAAATAGAAGAGAGAAAATAGAGATGAAAAGAGAGATGATAAACTAAGTCTTCTAGCCCAAAAACAATGCTTTATAGTGTTAATTTTGGTTAGAAAACCGTACCCACCAATT
Organism: Allium fistulosum; assembly: GCA_030737815.1. Taxonomy (NCBI): domain Eukaryota; kingdom Viridiplantae; phylum Streptophyta; class Magnoliopsida; order Asparagales; family Amaryllidaceae; genus Allium; species Allium fistulosum. The sequence continues at coordinate 923,189,847 of CM060901.1, forward strand.
TAAATAACCAACTTTAATTTGAATTTTTTGAATAACTAAACTGACTGTATATGTCGACATATCTCTAATTATATGTCGACGTATGAATAATGATTAGATGTATGTCGACATATCATATATCGACATATCATATATCGACATATCATATATATCAATATACATGCTAAATTTTCACTCAGTTATTAATTCGTCTGTACCTCCTTCATATGACCTCCAAATCAAATATTGATCAAAAAAACGAGCGGGTCGAAATGGTGTAGGTCAAAAGCTGGAAAATGACCATATTGTCCCTCATTGATTTAAAAATTAGCCATTTAAAATCCATTATTATTTATTATTAAAATACCGAGTATTATTCTTCCCCTTAAAAGAATTTTATCCTTGAAATTCCTAAAGGAGAAAAATGTTATTCACAGACTCTCTCATTCCATATCGCTTACCCATTATTCATAACTTAATCTAATGACTAACTAAACTATCATTCATCCAAATCAAGCACTCATTCAAGTAAACAAAGAAATTGTAACAATATGCACCTTAATGGGCCCACATTTTCGCTAATTCAAAAATCAAGTCCACTAGGGTACGGATCTGCAACACCCTGAAAATTAAGCCGAATTAAATAAGAGAATCTAATTAAAAGTAAAATAAGGAATTTTAAAAAATTCATAGACGTCAAAATTAAGCTACGAACTTTGCAGCATTGCGTTCGTAGCAATTTTTTTGGATGATTTTCATATATAACTTGTCATAGTCCGAGTTAATATGGGGGAGTTACGGACGTCAGAACAAATTTATAATTTTAAAAAAAATATAAAAATAAACATGGCCTTGGGTCAACCCAAGAAGGGTCTAGGTTTAGCGATAGCCATTGACCCTCGAATGCAAGTTAATCGAATGATTAGCAATCTGCAGTGATGTGTATGGACGACCTAGATTTGTTGCTTGCATCTGAAGTAGTTGATGAGTGGTTTAGATGATAGCTGAGTTGATCTGATGGCCCTAAGTGTTAACTTACCCATATAAATACGTCATTAGAGAACCCTGATTCTCTTGTTGAACGTACAATAAATAAAAACTATCAATTTTTTTTACTCAAAATCCTTGTTTCTTCAAAACCCAAAAATCAAAATAAAACCTTAATCAATCTAAATAGGCAAGAGTAAGCAATCAAGGGGAACTAAGACGATCTAGGGAAGGAGCTATCGTTTGGAGGCCTTTCTCAACATCAAGACTTAGGCTAAAAGGCGAGTGGACACAGATTTAATAAAATGATTAGTGAAATTAATTTTAAATTATTTTAAATGAATTTGTTTAAATACTTGTTAAATTTAATTTGAATTTGTTTAAACCTTAAATTTGACCCTTAAATGCTAGAAATCAAATTACACTAAATGGATAATGAAATTATTTACTTAAATACTTGTTTAATGTCAAATTAAAAACCATAGACATGTAAACCCTAAATTTGATTGTAATTTGGAAATTAAACAAGTCATTAATCAAAGTTAGGGCTAATTGAATATACTAATCGACATGAATTAAACACAAGATTAATCGATAGCAGAAAAAGAATCAAAATCCTAATTTTTACATGCGACTAGTTGACCTAGACTACCAGGGGTCAACCGGCAGTGTCAACCTAAGACAACCCGGGGTCGACCGGTCGGAATAAAAATGCTTGACTTGAACCTTGGCCTAAGGCTAAAATTTAATAATAAAAAAATTTATATAGTTTGGTTAGAAATTATGTAATTTATGAACTATTTGGTTATGCTAATTTGGGCTAAGTATACATGCATGAGAGGATAGGGAAGTTTGTTCCCTATCAGAGTGGTTAGGACGAATTTTATTTCACAACAGTTAACGTTGGTATGAGTGAATTTTATTTTGCAATGGGTGATTTTGGTCTGGGGCGACATATATCACATATACAGAGTTGATTAAGGCGATTTATTTCACATAGGCTCTGGAGTGTTCCATATGTACAAGTTAGTATAGCACTGTTAGAGACGCTTTCTGAGAGAGTCCAGTACTAATGAGAGATCCAGGTACGTGCGTTTTCTAGCACAAGGTGGTACGGATGGACGTCGGTGCAGTACAATAAGTGGCTATAAGTATTGAGTAAATTGGGACCCAACATTATGTGTAGTTAAAGCCCCATTAAAACCCCGCAAAATCTCTGCTATAGCACATAATGCTCTTCGATCGCTACACTATTTCAATGTAGCGCTATTAAACAGTAGACCGCTTTAAGCTTCACTATTTTTCGCTGCGCCCGCTAAATCAAGGCATTTTAGCATCTGCTTTAGCAATATTAATATAGAAAGGTTGATTTAAATAGTTCTCTTTTAAAACAAATCAACAAAGTTAAGGTAAAGACCTAAGTTTAGGGAATAAATGCCCAATATAAGTTAGAAATCTATTGTAGTCATCAAGTCTTGTTTGCAAAATCATTATATTCTTCGGTTTGTTATATAACATTAAATAATATTTCTTTTTTCCTGCACAAATGATGTGAGAATGAGAATTAATTAACTTTAAATATTTGATTTTATATCCAATGAAGATTTTTGCACCTTTGCTATTTTCTGTTGTATCTTCGATATATCTCCGCTATAATTTTTTGCACCTCCACCGCTATAGAACCACTAAGTGCTTTAACTGCAAAGCCGATATTAACGGGTGTTTCTATGAGACAGACCCCGGTGAAGTAGAATAAGAAGCATCTTGCCATTATGATCAAGAGATGAACATAGGTGCATGCGATAAGTCATTATGCGAGTTTTCATTTTTGGTGTTCTACTTCTCCAAGAGTAGTGTTGATGTAGTTATGATAGGAGAGTAGTTCCCATTTTGACCAATTGTTGGTATGAGGTTTGATCAGTAGGTTTGACTTATTATGTTAGATAAGAGTCCTTAGGTGTTGACCTTAGGAGTTAACGGATACTTGCTACACATCCTATATCACTTAGAGTAGATTTAAAGTTAACCACACTTAATCATCATTTATTAAACTTGTACTCATTTAGATCTGCAATTGATTGAACATGGTACAGGGAGGATGGAGCTTCATGTTGGTGTTCTCATATCATCCATTATTTCTCTTATAGTCTCAGATTGTATTAAATGTCTGTAAAGCTTATATTATAGTATGGGAACAGTGTATATGTAAAACAAGTATTTTGTAGCCAGTTTTTGTAAGATGTCTATTTTATGTACTTATATTTTAATTCCTTCCGCCGCGAGACCTGAAAGTGTGGAATATCTTAGAACTCTATCCTTGTAATTATGCTCTACAAGGTTTTAAAATCCCAACAGCTCATATTTCTTGGCAGGACGTGTGTGAAAGTCATATTGGACTTTGGATCGCTGTGTCGAGAGGTGCGGGTTATTAAATTTGGTATCAGAGATTAGGTTTAGGCTCCCCTAGGAGTTAGGCATGTATTGAAGGAACGTACTTGAAAAGTTTTTGAAAAAAAATAGTTATCAAAAATGTTTTCCGAAAAGTTTTCAAAAATGGGTTTTGAATATATACATATATATAAGTTTTCAAAGAGATTTCCAAAGATTTTATCTATATATAGAGATTTCTTTTTATTCGTGCATGTACCATCCGTGGGAAAGTTGAAAATAATTCCCAAACACAGATTGTGAGAATGAGTACAAGTTCTAGAGGAATGACTCTGGAAAAGTAGCTAAGATTCCAAGCATGAACATCCCTATATGGTTCCCTCAGTATCTAAAGCGAAGAGAGAAGATGAGCCTAACCCGACTAAGGGAGTGTAATTATAATTTTCCGATATGTGTGTTAATGCACGACACCCTATACATTTTGACCCATAAGGTAGTTGTTGGCTTATCCCCTTATGTAAGCAAACAATTGTGGGTTAGAATAAATGTTAAGGATATAACAGTTGAGATGAAAAATAGACGTTTCACTTTTATTATGATTGACCCCATAAAGAAATTCTAGTAGAGGTTTCCTATGCCAACTAGCAATAATAAGTAAGTTATGAATTTAATGATAAATGAAGAAATTAATACCAAGAGACCCATAAAATAAGAAAAATTCCCCAGTTAAAGTAGAAACCCTATTCTCATATTGGTAATAGTTGCAAGGACTCATATTTACTTGAAGGAATTGCTAGAATATTTCCATATTGAAGTTGGGTATTGTATTGAAAAAAAACTTGAGTTAACCATCTTTGGAAAGAAAGACAGAAATTTTATGCACTTGATGCATTGCTAGGTATAAGTGGGCTTAGATAATTAAGCTGTTACTACTCTAATTTAAGTGATAAACCATTGAAAATATTTTCTAAAAGTTAGAAACAATAGATATATGATATTTTAAATAGAAAAGAAGTCGATTTACGATCTTATATAAAATAGTCAGATAAACTTTATGGGATTTGTGTAGAAAGCAAAATTAAAGAATTCGGTAAAAAGTTATTTTCAATAACTGTTTTAAAGTTTTTGTTTGTTTTAGGCACATTGTTGTATTTACCCTCAACCTGCATTTTTCTTTTAGTAAAAGAACTTTTGAGAAAAAAATTAGAGGTATGTAAGACTTATTTTTTTTGAACTCCTTTTGTAAATAAGAAATGGTTAAGTATTCTGAAATGTTTTATAAATGTTTCTGTTATACCCCTAAAATAATAATAATAAGTTAAAAATGCTACATTATCTTTAAAATATGCTTTTGAGAAAATTTCTTATTTATAAAAGAAATTTTTGGAAAGGTGTTTTATGTACACTTTGTTAAATTAAGCTTAAACCGTTTTGATAATTCATTAAAATAAAATATTATGATCTTAGTAAGAAGGAAACGGTTGTTAAAAATAAAGAAGGGTTTTACATAAAGTATTAAGTCGAACTTTCCGTAATAGTGAAGAGTAAACACCACCATGTATCTGTAATGACCTAGATTTTCAACCCTTGAAAATCGACACTAATACATCCTCGTGCCGCAAATCCAAGTGCCAAAAAGCCCGATTGTTAAGGGAAAAAGAAAATAAGGATAGAATAGAATCTTACACGAATGGAATAACATATATTATTTCAATATATAATCTTTATAGTGGAAAAAATTTGAATACAATATCAGAGTCTAACCTGGATTTAGCTTGGAAAGTTATAAACCCTTTGTCCTTATAAATGTAAAAATAATTGCAATAGATGCAACGGATAATAGAATACGTCCATACATAAACGAAGGTCTCCAGCTCTCCTCTGGAAAATTCAAGCGTCTTCAACTAAACTTGAAACTACTCGGATCTGACCCGAGTATTAAAAATACCCGGATCATGCTTGATAAACCAGCGTGAGATACTCGATTTAAAAATTGATGCTAGTTAAAAACTTTGAAAAGAAGGGTGTCTCATAATACCACGCCCATACATAAATACGACTAGGTTTTTATCTTATGGTAACAAAAATATTTTATATCAAAACATTTGATATTATTCTTAATGACATTGGTTTGAAAACACTTTTCAAACAAATATATACACAATGAAAGTACCAATATCCGGACTAATTCTATGGTAATATATCCGGACTAGGTCAACAGAATATATGATACCAAAGGGGTAGCTGAAATATTTGCAAAGCATTACAGCTATTTTGGGAATACAATCAAAACCATAAAGCTCGTATTGGAATTGGATTTCCAACATGATAGGGAACTAGTGGCATTTTCCTTCGATCCACGCATAGCAAACATAGTTCCCGCAATGCCTTTATCGCTTTTCTCAAGCAAGCCACTTAGAACTGCACTTGCTATACTACCAATATTCGGTAGCCTTATCGCTTCTCAAAAGCAAGCCACCATATTAAAATAAATGACTTGAGGATCCAGATTCCACTGGACTCCTCCATACTCATACAAATAATAGCTTGAAATATATGTCCCGCATACCATATAATTACCTGTATCATCTTCATGATGTGAGGCTCGCAAGGCTACACTCAATTTTAACAAAGCCACGCTTTGCTATTCACAAAGCCACGCTTTATTCTTCCACAAAGCACATTCTACTTAGAATGCCACACTGCCATTACTTCGATCACTATTGACTTCCACAAACATATAACCTTTGAGCTTGTATGTCTCAGAGAAGGGTGTTAAGCTAAGAGAAGTTGCCTTCTCCACCACCAAGTAGATGTACGTTTCTAAAATTCAATGTTGTGATTTTAGAAATGCAATGTCAGACATTCGTCCATGCAGGTTCGTTTTGGGACTGAAGAAACCGAAGGCACTCCTCCTACCACATCCTTTTTTTTGGAATCACCCCTAGGATCAGTAGCAAGTAGTCCTTGCATTACGAAGATTTCAAAATACGACAAGACCACTACTATAATAAATATCTTTATATTGGGAGCAACCCAGAGAATGTCAACAAGCAGTCCTTCCGCTATGATGATCTTCGGTCTTCAATAAAACGAAGATTTTCAGAATGCAAACACCACTGCCATATAATTATAAAGTAGGGTAAACCCCTGGGACTCGTGACATCAATCCCTACATTCTGAAGATCTCTGGTCTTCAAAAATCATCATCACCAACATGTCTTCACTTTCGAACGTATACATTGGTTCGAAGTGGTTTTTGGATAGAAATTGCCCAAATCCGACCCCGGTTCCTTCGCACCAATCATCGATTAAAAAGACGTTAAGTTCATATGTGATTATCAATCATCAATCAATTTAATTCATCTTTTTATTCATACATAAATATCTCAGAGAGACATGTTATTTTAAATTATTCCATTTATCTTCTTAATAGTATATGGAATCATTAAGCCTCATTTATCAAACCATTTGGTAAATTTAAATCTTTTTAATTTTCGAATAACTCCAAATCAATTCACCTTTTACGTTGGAAAAACATTTCCAAATCATTCGTTTAAATCTCATATTGGACAACATTATTTTAGAGCATTTGGGTTTTCCTTTCGATATGTGTAATGACCCATAATTTTCGATAATTAAATTTATTAATTAAATAAGTTTTTGGAAATTAGTATGGTGAAAAATTAAAAAGTTTAAGATTTAATAATAAGAAAATAACTAGAATGAAATGTGATAGTATTAATTTAAGGTATTTGATAACTACTTTAAATGTAATTCCCATTTAATTGGAATGATTAAAAATTTATAATTGGTTATAGATTGTAAATATGGAAATAATTTAAATGTTATATTAATTGTTGAATAATATGTCATTAATTGTAATTGGATAAAATCAGTGTTGTGTAATTAGTTATAAATTGTTGTAGAGAATAAACTCATAAATGTGATTAAATTAAGTAAAACGTGACAATTGTTATATGTTACCTATTTATTTAAGTGAATATTAGGCTCAGGTCCCTAATAAGTTTCAAAATACACAAAAACCCCAGTAAAAAAAGTATGTAAATTAGATCCCTAGAATTAAGTTACTAAGTAATTGCATATAGTTATGCAATTATTCACTGAATAATTGCATAAATTTATGCAATTATATCCAAAAGTTGCATAAATTTATGCAATTTTTTAGGTGAATAACTGTGGAAATTTCCGCAATTTTTTTGGTGAATAATTGCGGAATTTTCCACAATTTTTTGGTGAATAATTGCGGTAATTTCCGCAATTTTTCAGTGAATAATTATGGAAATGTCTGCAATTTTTTGATATAATTGCATAAATGTCTGCAATTATTCACTGAATAATTACATAAGTGTATGCCATTATTCGGTAACTTAATTCTAGGGACCTAATTTACAAACTTTTTTTACTGGGGTTTTTGTGTATTTTGAAAATTATTAGGGACCTGTGCCAAACTATCCCTTTATTTAATCTGTTGGATTAAATTGGAAATCAATTGCAATTAAATATTACGTTAATGTAAATTAAGATGATAATTGTTGAATATTAGTGTAATAAGATATAAACCAGTATTAACTATATCCATAGAGTAATGATCGATTGAATAAAAAGATTGAAATCAAATTAAATCAATTTATTGGAATTAAAATATAATTAATTGGATTTTATTTATAGTTGAAACTTAACACTGTAATTAGTGTAATATTTAACACTGAATTGATATGTAAATTTGTTTTAAATTATTGTAAATGTTAAGGGATTAGATATACTACTCTTTATTTCTATCTAATAATTATATGCTTCTCCATATCGGTAAATAAGTTATATCAAAATATTCTTGATTTCAAAACGAGCCTAATGACGTGAATCGCATCCAAAACAGAACTCATATGAAGAAGTTATTGCAACCGCAAAATCCAGGGGTTAAATAATAATTTTGCAAATTTAGTTTAGATATAAAGTACCTCACCCCGCTAATCATCAAATTCCAAGAGCTTTTCGTAATGTTGTCATCTTCTTCGTTTTATTGCCTACCCAAGCACCCATCAATGAGAGGTTTCACCACCTCGCCCCGCCTGTTCTGGCTAGGAGAACCTCCACCAATGCCACCAATGAACTTAGCATTCCAAGCTACACCGACCAGTACCCATATCCGACAGCTCTACACTGCCTTGTCAACCTGAAAGCTTGCTTACAACATCAGCTACACATCACCGTAACTGCTAACATATGCAATCAGACCCTACGAAACCGCCACAATCCTCATCAGCACTGAAAATCTCACTGATTGAACCCCCAACATCGACTCCAATGATCACGACCATCGGTCAACCTCCAGGGCCAACACTTTAACTTGATGTTGAGACCACCTCGATCGCATTTTGGTTGTATGATTAATGCCACATTGCTTAGGGTCTCTTGATGGTTCTGATGATGTTATCTGCTTTTCCTTCGTTGATGGTCGATCTAATACCTGACCTATGGTCGAACTTCCATCTTACTCCACCATGGCCATCACTAAGCTTCTGATGCAATGCCACCACACCTTTGCATCCTCTTTTCATTTTAAAGCTATTGTTAATCTTGGATTAACCTTCGGTACTGATCAACTTCAAACTGTAACCATGGCTGAACTTGAACTCCATCCGCCATGCCATCCTCTTCTTTATACTTTTAAAAAATAGTATGATAGGAAAGCTTAGGTCTTAATCTATATGCATGCTTTTAGTGGCATGATAAAATTCATAATATTCAGGAAGAGATTGATGAATGAAGTTAGGACTTAGGAGTATTTTTTCTATGGGTTCACAAAGAAGGAAGTTTATAAATATGGGAGAAACATTATTTTATATAGAGAGGAAAGTATGCATGTTCATGCTTGACTCCTCCTCAAATCAAAAGAAGATTGTAACGACCCACCCTTTCAACCCCCAAATGTTGATACTAATACATCTATAGTATTCGTGTGCCGAGCATCCATGTGTTGGAAGGACGAATTGTTAGGGTGATTTAAAAGGAAAAAAAAGAACAAGGAAGAAGAGAATACAATATCATAATCTCACAATGGAACGATAATACATAATATCAAAGGAACATCACAAAGGGTTACTCCGATACAGAAATTTCGGAGTTATCAAAATCCAAGTACTATCATTAGCCAGGACAGTTATAACAACCCACCCACAATAAAGTTGATATATACAATAGTAATGCAACAGAAATAATAATACTACGGTAGGTGAAAAATCCAGCTTGTCTTCTCGAGCTCCAAAGAACATCAATGAAAATTTCCTTTCTCAGACTACTCAAAAGAGAATGCAAGGAGTTTAGGGAAAACAAAAACCAAGCGTCAGACATAAATTTGGTATGAGAAACTCAAGAAATATTTAGCTAGCATATAACAACACATTTGAGACCGCATGGAATGCCATAACAGTTATCCCCTTAAAAGAAACACCATCTAATATGTACATAATGTCATATAATAGATAATGTCTAGGATGTAGAATATAAATATTTTAACATAGCTGGAAGGTTACATTCAATAGCATATTAGCAGTACAATCAAATCTGATAAGGAACGCTCGCATATTGGATTTTCCATGGAGATCCCTTCGGTCAAGCTGAAATCCAATCTTTTGTACTAGGGTCAGAAACTACCTTCGAGCGTCATATATCTCTAGATAGAATATACCATAAGGCAAACATGATCGGTCCATGTCTAAATACGTGATCTCAAATACCATCATTCCCGCCGGCCAACAAGCATACTCTAGATTTGGAGTGATAAAATCCTGCCGTGAGTTAGCAAAACCCCAAGCTATGCTCCTACTCTATTTTTAGCCATTTCCAATGTCGAGGTCACGTTCGACATTTTTCACACGATTCTTCATCACTCGAAAAGAACATGAGTCCCAAATTAGATCCCCATATCTCGAATAGATCATGAAACCACACATGGATTCCAATATCTCAACAGATATCGAGATCACCCATGGATTCCCACATCATGAATAGATCACAAACGACTACATGTGTTCGAGCATCTTAAACAGATCTTGAATCTCCACATAGATCACTGTATCTCGAATAGATCCACTTCCTATAGATAAAACATGTATCTCGGTCTTGAAGTGGTTTTCGGTAAGTAAAACACTTACCGATCCCGGTCTTTCTAAGACCAAATCGACAAATACGATCATTCAATGATAATGAGAGCGACCGCATATGGAAACCAAGTCTCATATACTTATCATGTTTTCAATATTTTCACCTCACACTATCCCTCGATCAAGAGTCAAGCCGGTAGGTTAGAGCTCTACTGCTCATATCCCTACACGAACAATGGTCTTAATTCCAACAGATAAACAAGTCTACCTCATCGGCTTTTAGTGTTAAGTATATGAATAAATGTTTTCCACAAACGAGTAAACATACAAAGCACGATCAAGTCATACAAAGCACGATTAAGTCATATAATCAACTTCTAATCCCCTTTTTCTTTAATTAATATTTTATTAATTAAAACCTCTTTTATCAGTAAAACTTCTTTTATCTAATATAACATTATTTATCAATTCCTACTATTCATTTGTACTATTTTCAATACTTCAAAACGTATTCATATACTTATATCAAATGGTATAAGTATATTCACAAATCATTAATAAGATTTCTTACTTTGAAGCTTTATATTTTCTATCTTTTTCAAAAAGATTCCTTATAATTTCCTTCAAAATATCCATTTTAAGGATCTAAGTACTTTCACAAACCCATTCAAAAGGTTTAAGATTAAGTTACTCAAACATTGTCACTGCAAACCCAAAACCATTTTATTTTTGCTTATCTTTAGAACATTCTTTTAAAGATCTATTTACATCCCCAAGTACAACTAAAATGGGTTAAAGATGAATGTTATTTAAACATTGTCACAACAAACCCAAAACCATTTCGCTTATTCTTATCTTTAAAACATTATTAAGATCTGTTTACACTCATAAACACTGTCATTATTAACCCATTGTCACAACAAACCCAGAACCATTTCATACTTATATTATCTTTAAAACATTCTTTTTAAAGATCTAAGTTAATATCTAGTTAAGTTCGATAGTTGACTAATAGATTATCTAGTTAAAATAATTGCTTATACAAATCAATGTTCATATACATACTCATATTCGACTCCCAACTTAACTATTCCTTGTTCAGGAGGGAAGCCCAGTAGGTTAGAGCTCTATTGCTCCATCCCTACTCGACATCAATCTTTAACTCTCGGAAATAAATAAACCTACTTCGTAGGCTTTTAGTGTTAAGAAAAGTTAATTACCTTTTTTTAAACAAGTAAGTAAACAACAAGATTAACATGTTTTTGACATTTCTACTTATACTATTCCTCATTCAAGAGTGAAGCCAAGAAAATTTGGGCACTAGTTGCTCCAAGATTTGCCTAGACACCTCATTCTTGAATCTCATAAACAGACAAATTTACTCGTCGGCTTTTATTGTTAAGCCTAGTCAATTACCTTTGTCAAAACCTCTTTATATAAAATAATACTTTAGAAATACATGTAAATAGGTTTTAAATATCTATGTAAAATATTACTTGAAAATAACTAATTTACCAGTTTGATAAAACATGTTTTACATTTTGCAGGACTTTACTTTCAAAATTCGCAAATAATCAGTAAAAATATATTTAAACTTCTATTCTTTTTTTCATACTCAAATACATTTTATAAGAATTTCATAAAAGAAAAGAATTTAGAAACCATTTAAATCATGAAAAACCAACCAAAACTTCACATTTTAAACACTTAAACCATAAGCGACTTATACAGCATTTATAAGTGCTATTAAAAGTCCTTGTTAAAACAACATTGAAAAATGCCATCTTTGCGACAAGTTTTAATCACCTAAAAAAATGATTTAAGATTTGAAAATTTTATAGTAAGTACTACTATTAGGGTACTTAAAAACAGCAGAAAGAAATCCTTAAGAATATCTTTCCATTTATTTATAAAAATTCTCGAAAACAAAGGATTTCAAAGTGCGCTTATAACAACTATTCTCGCTTCAAACACTTCCAAACTTACTTCAATTTAACACAAAAGTTGAAAAACCATTTAAACATTAATTCAAGGCCATGCCACATGTTTAAGAGGGTAGTAGAAATGATGTTATACAATATAAAGTTATCATTTGCTTTCAAAAGTAAGAGGGGTCCAAAGTTTATAACTTTACTTAGTTAATGTCACTTTAACTATTATACTGTGCACACAACATATATATACACACAATACATACTTAAGAGATAGTGAGATAACTCACTTAGATCCATGCCAAATCCAAGCATAAGGCTACAAGAACTAAAGAACAACCTCCTTCCATTAACACAAGCCTAAAGGTCTAACCTTTAGCACTTCCAAACCAAAGCCACCATCTTCCTCCTCCTTCATACTCATGACCCTCCTTGGAACCCCTTCTTCCTCTCAACTTCTCCTACTTCTTACTACCAATCATTCCTCCCATGAAGTCTTATGCCTAAATCCAAAGTTTAGAAGAGATTTGAGAAGATTTGGTTAACTTTTGAAAAAGTTAGAGTAATAAGTGGATTGGTGCTTAAGCACTTCCACCATTTTCAACCTTCCTACTTCATCTCAAGCTTATTTGATTTTGTATGATTATTTTCTAAGGGTATGACCCTCCTTATATAGGCTTAGGAATGTGATGGGAAAATACCAAAAACCCCTCAAAACCTTTATGACATTAATTACAAACATCACTTCTCCTTTATCATTTACTTAACTTTTAAGACTTTCCATTTAAGCTCATTTCCTAAATATCTTCCCTTACCTCATGCATGACATCGTCCATAAATTTATTTCCATAAATGGTAAAATATTTTTATTTCATTTTCTTCAATTTCTAAGCAAATAAGTGTATGTAAAGAAAATCTGAATAACTTATAACGGTTAAAAAGATGTTTATCGATAAAACGATTTTCGGTCACATTATCGATATTTTTTCAAAATATTTATTTTTTTAAATTTTTTTCCAAAACAAGTTTACCTTAATTACTTTTTATTTAAAAGGAGGTCAAAAAGCTTATCAAATTATTTTAATAACATTTAATTCAAGATTCAAATATTTAAATAATTCAGATATTTAAATGCGAAGTGCTCGAAATTTTGGGTCGTTACAAAGATGGTAGGTTTATATATATAGTAGTGGCATTTTAGTCCTTATTAATGTTTAATATACTCAAAATACTCATATTTTCCAAGCATTGTAAAGTTTACCAATTGTCTCAAATAATTTGCTAAGTGTAGCTAGCTCACCATTTGTTATTTTCCTTGCTTGATATTGAGCACGTTGATGTGTGCATGGTGAATAAAGAATGAGATATATGACACTTGTTATTTATATATAAATGGGTCTATTTACAGATCCAATTTGTGCAAGCGATGTCCACTTTCACACTTCTATTTATTAAAACAAAATTACAAGTTTGTTTAACTCAGTGTACTGATAACAATTCTACACAATTTATTTAAATTTATCAACTTTGATAATTATGTCAAACATATCAAAACATCAAATGGAAAATCACCATATGGTAATAAATTTAAATATTGATAAAATTCGATATATATATGGTGGAAAGATAGGTTGTTACAATTATCTAGCAAATCTTCCTTTCTAAAGGCAAAGTTTGAAGTCTTATTTTGAATGAACCAAGCAACACATGTAATACCTATTCCTCTAGGTTAAATGATAACTTTGGTTAGCGAAATTTCGAAGGTTTGCTTTGGGACTATTTGTCAGATGGGAGGTCTGAACCAGTATAAAATCCTTATGTGATCTTTATTTATTTACATTTTATCTAATATAACATACTTTAGTACATTTTGCGTTATTACTCAAAGTATCGAACCATATTTTTTTGATATAGATTGCACAAACATCACCTTATGTTGTTACTCTTTATAAGAGATTGTTCATTCTTATTACAGATTATAAGGTTGAATAGAAGTACAAGGAACATAGAAAGGAACTTGGTATCAGGTGGATTTGGATGAGCGGACAATAAGGAAGTTGTGAACCCTATATGAAGGCTATGTTCACACATATCATGATGAAAATGAAGCAAAGTTCCCAAGGAGAAGAGATTGTGTAGTGGATGATTGTGCTACATAAGTATAAATGTAAATAGTTGATTTTTCTAAGTCGAGCAAGAACTATTACAAACCTTGGATGAAAATCGTTCATAAGGACAAAATATGTTGTGGAAGTGGATGATTTGTTTGACGCTTAGTACATCTTTAAAGACTTAGAATTGGAGGATGTGCAAAAGAGGAAGTTAGTCTTGTAACAACTTCATAGTCGATATATAAGCTAGTGGCGTGCAATTAAAGTAGCTACTTTCGAGGATCAGCTTTACTTGGGAATAATTTAAGACATGCTTTAAAGAGAATTTCATCCCAATTGCACAAAAGTCCATCTTGATTAGGAAGTTTGCTAATATACACACAGGGGTGTGTGTGTGTATGTAGCAAGGAGACAAGAAAATATTAGAATATGTGGTTGAGTTCCAATCTTTGTTAAATTATGAGATGTCATTCATTGACATTCCATCGAAGAAAAATGAGAAGTTTATTATTGGACTGAATGCTAATCCAAGATAGTGTTTGGAAAACTTTATTCATGAGTGATTTGAAATATTTTAGAAAATGGCTTTAGAGCATGAGATCTTATATCCAAAACTAAGGCAAGTAGTTGTCCTTAAATTGGAAGCTACACTGCAAGTGGGTGGAGGAAAGAGGAAGTTCTAAGTGAACACTATGGGAAAGAAACACCTGCAAATCAAGGAGGTCAAAATAAAGGAAAATTTAATCCAACTTGCTACAATTGTAGAGCAAAGAGGCATTTTTTCAAGGGATTGTCGAGCTATAAAGAAGTGCCTTAAATGCAACAAGTTTGGGTACATCAAGAAGGGCTGTTCGGAACTAGCTAATGGCAAGCAAGGGGCCAAGGCATATGCACTAAATATTATTCCCAAGTTATCGACAGCACCATCGACAAAGGAGAAGGAGAAAAAAAAATCAAAACCTGAGGTATGCTCTCTAGTTATGATATACTTGTTTAAGTTTTGTTTAATACAGGAGCTTCACATTCCTTTATTTCCATTAAACTGCTAGACAAAATAAAGCTAGAACTAGATCTAGTTGATAGACCCTTGGTAGTATCAAATCTGATAGGATGCTCCCTTACTTTTAGCACAAATTGTCGGTATTTCATGTTGCTGATTTGTTGATGCAGGTTTTTGTGAGATTTGTTTGTACTTGGCTTTATTAGGTTTGGAATTACTATGGAGATGAACTAACTTAAAGATATGAAGTGAAACTTGACCATGAGAGGTTATTGGTGACAATGAGGAGTTACAATGGGCGTAAGCTAGAGTTCAGCTGCATGCCGAAGGATGTAGAGATGGTTAGCGTTTTATATTCCCTCGAGATCATGCACAATGAATTGTCATCGTTATCTATTGCGATGGATTACCCTAATATTTTTAAGGAGGCTAAGGGTTTACTACCACATATGGAAATCAAGTTTTGTATTGATCTTGTGAAGGATGCCGGACCTATTGAGAAGTGCATAAGGTAATGAGCAATAATAAGGTAATGAGAATGGTGTTGAGATCGATGACACCCAAAGAGAAACAATAACAATAAGTGCAAGTTAACGAGTTGTTGAAGAAGAGGATTATCTAGAGTAGTACTTCTGAATGAGGAGCACCTGTAGTATTCGCCACTAAGGTAGAGGGCTGTTTGAGATATTGCATTAACTACCATGAGCCAAATAAGGTAATGAGAAAGAACAAGTATCATCTTCCATATATAGATGACTTATTCGTCCAATTCCACAATGTGAAGTTGTTTTCTCAATTTGATTTGGCAATGGGTTTCCACCAACTGAGATTAGCGATGGATAGTTTGTCAATTACGACATTCCGTATACCATCAAGTTTTTACTTGGGGCTGGTTATGCCGTTCGGGCTAACCAATGCACCAACATACTTCATTAACCTTGTGAACCATATTTTTAAAGATCAACTTAACAAGTCTGTACTTGTTCTCATCGTAGACATTCTAATATATTTATGGACAACAGAAGAACATAAGATACACTTGAGAGTGATGCTTGAGACATCGAGAAATCATCAGCTCAAGGCTAAGTTTTTAGAGTGTCATGTTTGGATGGTAAAAGTATGGGTCTTGTGCATTGTTATTTTAGGGCATTGCATTGCTATTGATCCTGCTAAGGTAGTATTAGTTCAAGATTGAGGAAGACCTAAGAATACAATAGATGTGCAAACTTTTCTTAGATTAATAGGTTATTTCATTATGGATTTCTCAAAGATAGTTGCATAATTGACATCGCTAATAAAGAAAAATCAGACATTTACTTAAGACTCAAGTATAAGTACGCAGTCTTTAGTCTAAAGGAGAAGTTGATGAGTGCACTAATGTTAGTTATCCCAGATAGTAATGAGGAGTTGTTAGTATACATAAATGCATGTGGTACTTGTTAGTCCATAATTGGACCTACCTTGTGTTCAAGTCTTATGCGAGATGGCAAGTTCAAGAATGCTTATGCAAGGGAGCATACCCTTGGCTAAGCATACTCATAGTTCAATAGTTAAGCAAGTAAATGTGCAATCAGTCTACTGTCAAAGTCCTCAATTAAAAAGTCCCAATTAAAATTTGGCCTAGGTGGCCATTAATGTCCCAAAATCAATTTCTATCAATTTGGAGGTTACAAATGAAACGAGGAAGAAGACTAGTTTGGAATTATTCCCTTCTTAGTAGGGGTACATGCCTAGTTATAGAGAAATTGTGCGTTTAGATCTTTGGTACGCTTCATTTACAGTAGATGAACGGCTGAGATTTTGATGACATGGTACGTTGCTAATTTGACATGTGGCACAACTCATTCTTGATGATGACATGGTATGGCTGGACAAATCAAGAATTGCTATGTGGCTAATTACCATATTTTATATCATATGATAGTTATAATATTTTCAATTTGTGATAGCTTATTCCTTTCAACATGCTTCGGCTTCATCAACTTGCGATGGCTTTGGCTTTCTTAACATATGCTAGCTTTTTTCATATCTACTTACGATAGCTTTGGCTTTTCCAACTTGCAAAAGCTTTAGCTTTCCTAACTTGTAATAGCCTTGGCTTTCCCAACTTGAAATAGCCTTGGATTTCCCAACTTATGGCTGCTTGTTTCATATCAATTTGCAACGACTTTCATCACCTCAACTTATGATGGAATCGTCTTGAAATAAATCAATCATTTCAACTTGTTATTGCTTCAACATCTAACCTTGCAATGGCTCCATTATTTCAACTTGTGATGGCTTCATAACTTTGAACCTGCGATGGCTTTATCTTTTGATAACTCGATCATTTCAACCTACAATGGCTTCATCTCCAATATGGACAAGCATAAGTTCCTCCACTCAATTCCCATTTTCCTTGTCTAATCGTTTTTTAAGATATTTTTAACGATCTTATATAACTTGTCCTCACACGTGCTGACTATACAGTCCAACATACACAGTGGAATATAACCAAGTACGTGGAATACGTCTCTGTCATCCAGCTTGTCTCCTGAGCTCCATAGCATCCTAACCTGAATCTATAATACTCGGTCTGGCCCGAGCATTATAATATAATAACACTTGAGTTAGTTTGGAAAACCAACGTGACAAAACACACTCAATTTGAATTATTAAAGTTATCAAAATCCTTTGAAAAACAAAGGTATTTCGTAAGACCGCGTCACACATAAACACGACGGTTTTTTCCCTTACGATAACCAAACCA
This sequence comes from Allium fistulosum, assembly GCA_030737815.1. Classification (NCBI taxonomy): domain Eukaryota; kingdom Viridiplantae; phylum Streptophyta; class Magnoliopsida; order Asparagales; family Amaryllidaceae; genus Allium; species Allium fistulosum. The sequence continues at coordinate 923,208,119 of CM060901.1, forward strand.
TTTGATATCAAAATAATCTGACATTATAATAGTGTTTATAGAAAGTAAATTAGAAAATAGCTGAAATGCTTGCATATCACGTTTCAGCATAGTTGGGCATAATCAAAACCGTAAAGGCTCGTATTGGAGAATGGATTCCATACAATGACTAGGCACTAGGGTACCACCTACCACAGTACGCATCTAGAAAACTATACCGAGGACCTTGCCGAGATCCACTACAACATAAGATCGACCTACCCCTAACCTGGATAGTACTGAATATGCTATCACTCGGGTGTTCCCACCCTTATCGAGCTCTCCACATGCACCGTATCTATAATATTCGAGGGTATCTTGAAAAGTGATAAACATACCCTAATTGGTGCGACCCACTTAGCCTTCCTGCATCACCCCTGATTTTCAGTCATTCCGGTTGATGAGGCTTCAGGCTACGATTACCTTTTTAAGGAATTTTCACGTAGAATGTTCATTGTCCTCCAATGACAATGTGTTGAAAACATTCATCCATACAAGTCCGTTCTGGGTCTGGACACCTACTATATCCATTTTGAAATCGTCCTCATGATTAGTAGCGATTAGCTCTTGCACTTCAATGCTCCATCTTTGATTCCATGCTCTTGTCTTCACTTCAAAAACGTATTCGTTGGATCAAAGTGGTTTTCGGATAACTTATCCGATCCTGGTCTCTTTGAAACAACATCCGGTATTTCCAGTAAACTCAACCCCAGTTATTTAGGAAATAAACAGATGAAAATAAGATCGAAGATCATCTCTTAACCGTTAGTGGACGGATTTCCTTATCATCATCCTAGAAGAACGAAACGAGTTTATACGTACAATATAGCACCTTCCGGTGGTAACTGTACCATATAATCCTCGTGTTTCTCCTAGATATTCCCAAAGTTATGTTTTTGGTCCAGATTTGATAGTCGGTTATTTAACTATCAAATAAACAATCATTCAGCCAAAGGTTCCATTTCCTACTGAAATCACTGAGTCTTATTTAATTTAAAATTTAATAAATTAAATCTCTTTATCAAAGGTATATGCTCATCTCGCCGGAATAAGTATATTCACAAACCATTCCCTTCAAAAATATTTGAAAACATTTTAAAATAAATATGGAAAGCACCATGCGGTATCAACCATGGATTCATAGCTCAATGATTATGTCTCTATCCCAGAGAAATCCAAAATTAACTACAGGCAATCACTGCTTCCCGATTCCGCCATGAAAGTCTACCATTACTCTCCGGAAACATTATTTAAATTATCTCAAAACAGTGCTCACAAGGTTTCTATATAAATTTTTCAAGTTTAATTAGAAAAATACTCTTGATAAAAGTTTATTACACATTATTAATATTTGAACAATTTATTTTTGAAATAATAATAATATCTTAATACTGATTTATTCTTAAGTAATAATTAACTTTAAATCAAATCATTATAAAATAACTTTAATTAATAATTAAATATACTTTTAAATAATTAAAATAATTACATAACTTTGAAACAATAATTAATTCTGATTTATTAATAAAATTATAATTGATTTACAAGACTTACTTATAAAACTTATAATTCATTTTGACAATTTAAAAATATTTAAATAACTAACTTTCTGAAATATTTTTATGCTAAAACATTATTACATTACCTAGTTTAATAATTAAATCCTCCTTTTTAAAACAAACTCAACTTCTCAAAAAATAATATTTTTCAATTCTAATATAACCAATCTAATATTTATAAATCTCTCTCATTCTATCACCAATAGATTTACGTTCACAATTTCATAAATCCATTTTTCACATTTCCGAAGGTAAAATCTATCATTTCTTTTTAAAACAATTTACCCATCTCATTATAAATTCTTACTGTGAATTTATATCTTCAATTTATCAAATGGTAATCATTTACTTTATTTATAATCATTGTTTATAAATCCCATAGTCTCATTTCTAGTTTGCAATTGTTTCACGTCACTTAAATCCATTATAAATTTATTTCTAAAATTAATTTCCATTTATAAATCAATTCCTTAAATAACCCAAACTGTATTCCAAAACCAACCAAATCTCAACTCTATTTCCATTTTGTAATTTAGAAATCTTATTTAAGATCCAGTATAACCAATTTTATATTTATTTGCAAATTCCCTTTTATTCTTCCAATCTATTAAAATCTTGATTTTAAAAACCTTTATATTTAAACAAGTATCACTTAAGAATTATTATTTAAAATTCTTTATATACATTATTCCAAAATCTCTATTTACAATATTCCAAAATAGTTAAGTACAAATTCAAAACTATTTATTTTATCCAATCAATTTCTTTTAACTGATCCAAAACTCTATATAAATATTTCATTTCCAAATTCCCTTTTTAATTTCTTTTCAGATTCAAAATATATATATTTGTGGTATTTTAAAATACCAATATCTAGGCCAGTACTACCATAGCATCCAATAAATTCAAATCACACTATAATCTATCATAGATTATTCAAACATATCATATATCACTATATATGAAATTAAATTCAACATTTTTTAGGAATTCCGTTGGATCCCTCCAAACTGTTTCCCTGCATCCACGGATGTTAATACAACATAAAAATACCAATCCCACTTCGAAGTGGTATATCGCGGTAATATAGGGTCATCCGCTATTATGCGGGGCGCATAGGGTCTCATCCGCTCCAATAGGCGGGAAAGAAATCCAACTACTAATATATATACTAATATATATATATATATATTATAACATTCAATTGATAATAATAATTATCAATTCAACCAAGCATCCAATAATTAATTTTAACTATTTTAAAATTGAATTTGACAATCCAAATGAGTGAGAATTTCTCACCTTGATTTTTATTGCAATCCGTTCCAATCTTGACTTGTTTTTTTCCCGATTTTTAGCCTCATATAAAATTTAAAATGAATTAGATATTTCATTTATAAGTTAACGATTTTTCTATAATATAATTAATTGCTTAAGTTTTCATCATAAATGGCTAATTACCTTCATAACATAAACCTCGCAATTATGAAAACCAAATCTCCTTCATTGCGATACTCAGAACCACACGCGACCTCTGCTGCCTGCAACAAGCAAACGACATCTCAGGCATGCCAGATCATCTCACTGTCAAGCTACCATCACCTTCATTGTTGTCGTGCTTTGCCAAAGCACCGCGAGTTCATTTTTCCCCATCGAACGCTTATCTATTGCTCGCGCCATCATCCAGACATTGCCTGCCTGCCACAAATCGCAACTCCTTCGATCGTGACCTCCCCCTGAATCGACCGTAGACAAAACCCTCCAACCAACATCGACCTCACCACCTTGCGACCTGACTTGAAACCACCAGAACATCACAGCCGCACCTCATCCCTAGATCATGACTCCCTCCTTGCGGCGCCAAGCCCTTGAATCGCGACTCGAACTCCCCCTAAACTCGACTGCCACCACCCATCGTGACCCCAAATTCCCCTCCGCGCTTCCACGCATACGCGCACGATTACCAGGCAAGTCGTGATCGATTTTCGATCGCATGATAATTATTTTTTTATATAGCTTCGAATTTAAGAAGAAGAGAAATAGGCAGTCTCGATATGATTTCTTTCTTTAGTTTTTAACTGATAGAATGAAAAGGAGGAAGACGTGATTTGAAGATAAAAAGGGTTAGCGTATTTCAGAAGGTAAGGTAACTTTATATGATTTTACCTTTATTTTTATTTTAAAATATCTCAAATTTCCTACTACATAATTACGAACTCCTATTGAGGCATGCCGCCTGGTGTTCATAATGTTATACTGCTATTCCGAACCCAATGGAACAAGTTTCGAGTCCTAATTCGATCGTATGGAAAAGACAGCTTTTTAAATCGACTATTTAAATTAAATTCAATTAAATTATTTCTAAGCGTTTACAGATCGTACGACCATATGGTAAATCCAAATGCTACGAAATTTGAAATCCGATAGTAACATACTATTACGGATCCAATGGAACTTGTTTCGTCGAATTCTGAGACTGTGCCTTGGATCGCTATTTTAACACGTTGATTAAATCGATTATTTCGAAAATTTACGAAATCACTTAAAATTCGAGTTTTAATAACAAACTAACTCATTTATAATTCAAATAAAATTTATATCCACATTAGAATTTGTTTCAACCCATATTCAATTTAAATTTCAATTATTTACTATTCCCGTATTACGATAAATCGCTATCTTTGAAATTTCAAATTCATTTTAAAATTTTCAACCAACATCCTCATATTCAAAAATCAAATTATATTTCGAATCCATATTTAAAACCATTTAAATATCACAAATTAAACGACTAAAAATCCGAGTCGATACAATCTCGGTCTCTTCGAAACGATCAACGAAATAGGCCAACATTTGATAGTCGGTTATTTAACTATCAATATAACATCCATAAGCAGTCACTAGACCCATATTATAATTTTCCAAAATTTCTTTTCAAAATATCTTTATAAGATATATATTCAAATCCCTTCCAAATTTTCAATATTTGAGACAACTCAAATACTTATATCCATATCAGGATATTTCAAACCATCTCTTATTTCAACACTTAGAAAAATATTTAAAAATATATTTTTCTAAACCCCTTACTTCTCAACACTTAGGAAAGTTCCATTTATTTCTCTTTTCTAAAAATACATCACAATTTATATTGTAAATTCCTTAACCCGTTTATAATGAATTCTATAAGTTCCGGGGTTCCTTAATTAATTTCCTTTAATATTACCAAAGTCAAACACTTGTCTATAATTCCAAATATCCATTTCTAACTTCTTTTATGAATCCTAATTAATTTTTCGAAGTTCACTTTTATTTAAATACTTCGGAAATTTTTCTTACATTTCCCCCAAATTTCATGTTGAGAATTTCTCTTATAAACCCCATCTACTGAATAAACCCCGTTTCCAAACCTCGAGAAGATTTATAAATAAATTTAAATCATTACAAAACTCTATATATATAATAAGTATTTAAAGAATAATAATTTATTTTTAAATCATGTTCAAGTAATTATTTAAATATCGAAACTCTTTTTATAAACATCAGTGACTCATTTTTAGATAAACAAATCAATTTTCAAAGCTGATTTTAAAAATTAGGATTTATTAAAATAAATATTTAGTATTTGAAAAATTCACTTTTCGATGTATTTCAATTCTACTAGTTCAAAATTACATAGTTTGATAAATAAAACTTCCCTTATAAAAAAAACTTAATTTCTTAGTAATAAAAATATATTTTTAAAATCACAATAACCAATTAATTTATAGATTCCTCTCGATTCACAACCCATCGATTTCATCCCGATTCTCCTAACCATTTCCACTTTTCAAAAATAGTATCCACTATTTTCCTCAACCCTGTTTCCATATTCTAATATAAATTTACCCTATGAATTTTATATTCCCAATCTAGCAACTATTATCGTTTTCCCTTATTTATAAACATCGTTTATAAATTTTTATAACTCTCTAGGGTTTTACGTGTTTAAAAAAACAAATCTTATTTATAAAATTTCATTTTATAAATCCATTTCCTTATAAATTTCATTTATTCTACCAATAAAAAATTTAATATCGATTTCAACCCCTTTTTACAATTTCCGGATATCATTTAAAAATCCTTTATATAAATATTTTAAAAATCTCTATTTAAACAATTTACGAATAGTTAAGTACAACCAAAAATCAAATTTTGTTGTTTATTCAACCAATCTCTTTTAAATAGTCCAAATTTCGATATAATTATTTTTATATTCAAAATTTTCTTTTTTTAATTCCTTAAATTTCAAAAATAATATTTATGGTATTTAAAATACCAAAATTAAGGCTAGTGCTACTATAGCATCCAAAATTCAATCACAAAAAAATCTATAGCAGATTTATTCACACATATCATATATCAATATATACGAACAATTTATATATTTTTGAGGAATCTAGTTGGATCCCTCCAACTTTTTTTCCTGCATCCACAGATGTTAGACACCAAAAATATACCAATCCCACTTCGAGGTGGGATATCTCGGTAATATATGGTCATCTGCTATTATGTAAGGCGCATAGGCTCTCATCCGCTCCAATCAGCGAGAAATATATCCAACTGCTAATATATACTAATATATATATATATATAATTCAAACTGATAATAATTTATATATTCAACCAGACATCCAATGATTTATTTAAATTATTTAAATTAACTCCAGCAATCCAAAAGGAGTGAGATTTACTCACCGTGATTTTTAATTTGCGATACGTTCAAATTTGTAATTAGATTGAACATCGTTCAATTTAATTTAAAATTCTGCTTGCCTCAAAAAAATACCGAACCGATTTTGTAGTGTAGCACTCGATGATACGATCCCGTTGCCGCTTGTTTCGTTCGTTTTGTACCTCGTATGAACATGTTATATATTTATAAACATTTGAACCATACATAAATTTAATCAACAAATTAGTATACGTTAATTACCCTCATTAACATTTTAATTGACGTTTTAAAGAAATCTTACCCTAACCCTGCTCAATCGCGACACTCCAGCCTCTACCCAGAACACCAGCTCCCTTGTTAGCCGCCACTGGCCCTTCACGTTGCCAACGACCATCGCCCAGACTCCAAACCTCACCGAGCTTCCCACCACCATCGACAATCAACACCCCTTCAATCGCTCACCGCCTCCGTAGATCTATTTCCCTTGCGAAACCCTACCTGCACGACCTTGAAAAATCCACAGCCCTTATCATTTTCTTACACGCGCGCGACTACGCTTCTGCCACCACCGCTCCCATCCCACATCATGCGAAAACTTCGCCTCCCTCAAGTTCGCGTAACCCATAATCGAACGTCTCCATCATCGCCCCCACCTTCCCCTGCACATGTTCGCCCAACACCTCGTCGCGAACGCCATCCTCCACTCGCAAATGGAACTGGTTTCGTCGAATTCTGAGACTGTGCCCCCGATCACTATTTTAACGCGTCGATTAAATCGATGATTTAAAAAATTCTAAAATTGCTTGAAATTTTAGTTTTAAAAACTTATTAACTAAATTATAGTTCAAATAGAATTTTATATCGACATTAGAAATCATTTAGATTCATATTCAACTCCAATTTTTAAATATTCACTATTTCCGTATTTCGATAAATCGCTATATTTGGAATATAAATCATTCTATAATTTCAACCAAATCTTCTTATTCAAAACCCAATTTATATTCCAAATCCAATATTTAAAACCATTTAAATATTCAAAATTAAACGACGAAAAATCCAGGTCGTTACATTCCTCCTCCCTTAAAAGAATTTTGTCACCGAAATTTGCTAAGGCAGGAAAAATGCTCCAAACACATTACTTTCCAAAATCCCCCTTAGTTAAAACTCGATATTTCACATTTCTAAATCTTTTAGTTTCAACCAAACCATTAGTTTCCATTTCTAATTCAGAAACCTTTTATTACAGTTACAATTCAAAAATCAACTTTTTAGTTAACAAAAATTTACTAACACCCTAAATTTCTGAAAATTTTTGGCAGAGTCTCCCGTGTACGGAGAGCCTTTTGCAATACGACAAGAGTGATAAAAATATATACATTGACCCACATGGTCGGAAACCACAATATATATATATATATATCAATATTTATTCATTGCGGTATTTAATCCGAAAACGTACCTTTATTTAGCGTTTTAAGCGTTATTAAGCAAGCGAGTTTACTTCATATGCAATTTCGCAGCCCAAGTCTAGCCCAATAGTCTCTCTGTACCTGTACTCACTTAATTTAAGCATGTAAGTACCAAAAAATATGAAATTTAACAACATTTCATTTATTTAAATAGTTAAACACGTACTTTGCATAACCAAGCATGTTAAACAAGTATTTACAAGCAATCACAAGGTTCCGATACTAATTTAATTACTTTACATCAATTCATACACCATTTCATTCAATTCGAATGATTTACAACATAATTTACTTGCATTCACTTCATAATTACACACATTATATTTATATCCATTCCAAATTGATTCTAAATCAATTTATTCGCTTGCCATTGATTAACAGAATTTTATTTACTTCCGTTTACGTCAACCGACAATATTTCCATGTAAATTCAGTGATATCCATTTAATAAAATAACCACTTTATCTTATAGCTATTTTAAATTTATTCAATTCCATTTACTAATTTATTTAATTAGTTCATTCCCTTAATCCACTTCGAAACTTAGTTTCATACTCAAATTCATTTAAATAATATCCAAGGCCATATTCTATTTATTTACCTTTAAACTGAATTTATTTATAATTTGAGTTATCACATTTCAAACCATTTCCATTTTATTCGACAATATTTCCAATTATATTTAATTCGCTTACAATTAAGTCGAATTTTATTTATAACTCAAGTTCCCTATTCAATTTCAATTTCCATCCGCAATTCATTTAATTTAACCAAGTTAAGTTCTATTTCTATATTCAATTAACTAATTGATTATCTAATTAGTTCACTTCCATTTTATAGTTCAAAATCCGATTTTCCTTTCAAAAAATCACTTTATTTAATTTACTTGAGTTCAAATTCCTTTTATAATTCAAGTTCAGATTTTTATTCCTCCACTAAAATATCAAATTATTCTTATTTTGGTTTTACCATTCCATTTTTCCCAATTTATAAATTTTACACTTATTTTTCTCATTTTCATCAATTCTATACTCGAGTACATCATAATTTATTTTTAACTCAAGATTATACATCACTTTATAGCTTAAATATATATTTATTCCATTATTTCCAATTTTGTAAGCTATTCAAACTTATTTATTCTCAATTCTAAAAAATTTCCACTTAAATTTCTAAAATTTAATTCATTCAACTTAACTTAAGTTGAATTCCATTTTAACTCTCTAAAGTTCATTTTTTACACTTCTTTCTTTATTAATATCATCCTCCACTTGCGAGCTCAAAAACTTATTTTCTGATATTTTCTAAAAATTTAATAAGGATCAAGAATTTTTATAAACACCCAGTATTTATTTCAAATCACTTTTGAAATCAAAAATATATATATACACTCTCTTTGGTTTAACAAACCCCTTCCTTGGAATTTCAAAATCAACCCAATTTTATCCAAAACAATTCCTTTTGGAATTTTTAAACAAAACTTGTTCAACAATTCTGAAATAAATCAATTACGGTAGCAATCCGTCACTTAGAAACTCGAAAATGAACATTGATGATGTGGCCATCATCAGTAGAATTATTTTCCAGCGGCTGAAGTGAGTTCAATCCCTTTATTTTCAAAAATTCATTCCAAACAATTTTTATTTCAAAAATATTCCAAATAATATTATTATTCATTTCAAAATACTTTGGAAAACATTTCCAAAAATCTCTAGGATTTAATTTTCCAAATTCTAGTTTTAATCAAATTTTAATTTTACTCATTTGTATAATTCATACTTATACAATTTTATTTTGGTTTCTATAAACCATTTTCAATTTTATAATCTTGTTAGATTATAATATTATCAACTAACACTCCAATATACTATAATAATTTCAGAAAATTATTTCTTTTATATCAAAATACAATTTGGGTTAAATTATTTCATTTACCCGCGTCAAAACCATATTGTGTCATTTAGAAACTCCTGTCGATTTAGTGGCATCCCACTACTCGACCAGAATTTATATGCCACTCAACAGATAAATCAATACAATATAAAACATTTTATATTCACTAACAAATACGCGCTCATACCTATTAATACACTCAAACTCATTCTAGGGTACTACTGACCCTATCTCTAATGAGTAATCCCCACCAAAGCCAAGGTTCTCGCTTAACCATCAACTCTGATACCACGTTGTAACGACACACTTTTCTGTATAGTCTATGCTGACAATAAACCACACATGTCAACTTAAATTGAACAAAAAGGCGGATTGTTAGGGTGAAAAGAAAAAATAGAAGAAAACAGAAACAAAACACAGAATCTCACAATCGCAGCGGAACAATATATAATATACAACAAAATTTTTTTATACAAAAGAATCTGTAACTGTTAATATACATACAATCATCAGAGTACAACAATCAATAATAAATTATGGACAATTATTATAACTTGTCCTCACCAGTGTTGACTATACAGTCTACACACATAGTGGAATATAATCAAATACATATAATACGCTTGAGAATCCTCCAGCATGTCTCCTGTGCTCCATTGCATCCTAACCTGAATCTGTAATACTCCGTCTGACCCGAGCGTTATAATAAAATAACACTCGAGTCAGTTTGGAAAACCAACGTGAGAAAACACACTCAAACTGAATTATTAATGTTATCAAAATCCTTTGAAAATAAAGGTATCTCATAAGACCACGCCACACATAAACACGATGGGTTTTTACCTTACGATAATCATAACATTTTATATCAAAATCACCCGATATTAAATAGTGTCTATAGAAAATAAATTAGAAAATAGCTGAAATGCTTGCATCTCACGTTTCAGCATAGTTGGGCACAATAAAAAACATACAGGCTCGTAGTGGATATTGGATTCCATAAAATGACTGGGCTACTGGGGTACCGCCTGCCACAGTACACCTCTAGAAAAATGTACCAAGATCGTACCTAACGATCCCTGCCAACACAGGACCGGCCTACACCTTGCTAGATAGTACCGAATATGTTATCACCCCGGGTGTTCCCACCCTAATCGAACGCTAGCTTCTCCATGCACAACCATATCCATCATTATAATATATTCCGAGGGTATTTAGAAAAGTGATAATATTGTTAGAATGCAGATTAAGGATCTTAAGGCTAGAATTAACAATAGAGGGGGGTGAATAGTGTTTTAAGAAATTTGTTAATATTTTCGAGTTTATCTTAATTTGTTAACAATGTATACACTAATCAGACACAGATATGAACACAGAATCAAACACATATGCAAATATAAAGTAAAAGCAGTCAAGGAAAGAACACACCGGATTTTATACTGGTTCGGGGTTACCCTACATCCAGTCCCGCACAACTAAGTACGGAGTTCCTTTCAAAAGCAATTCAACAATTACAACCCTCAGTTTCAAGGCTACGAGGTACACCCTCCAGAATCACAATCCTCTGGGTAGAGATACTTGATTTACGGGCGACAAGTTCACCTAATTGATTTCCAAGGCTACAATCACACCTTTTCTCGCTTGATTGATTTCCAAGGCTACAATCACACCTTTTCTCGCTAGATAGATTACAAAGAAGCCTATAACTCTTAATAGCACTTAGATCTTGTTGAGATAGTGATAGAGAATCAAACCAGAGATGATCTAGTTAGATTCAATGTTGATTTCGGCAGAGTAATGATGGGTTTTTGAATAAGAAAATGTGGAAGAAGAAGAGGAGTGAAAAACCAGAAAAACTAATTAAAAATTCGTTGAAACTAACCCTATTTATAGAAGAACAACAGTCATGTCCATTCGTGAAGAGCTATGGCGAATAGACACTTCTTTTGAAATTTAAATTTTGAACTCAACTAACACCATGTCGACAGGGGTACATGTGACCATGTCGACATGCCCTTGTATTTTTTAGTGATTTGTTTTTCTTTGAAAATAATTTCTATATTATATTATACTTATATTTAAACTTTAAATTATACTTATATATAGTTATAATACATAAATAACTATAGAGAACAATATTAAAATATATATAATAGTTTTCTATACTTTTATATTTAAATCTTAAGTATAAATATATAAAACAGCTAAATATATTAATATCAAAATTGTAGTTTAAAAACTTAGGATAATAATTTAAAATCAAAGATATTTAAAATTAAGGATATTTAAAACTAAGGATATTTTTTTGGCTAAAATATATTGAAAAATCAGGACAGATGATTTTGGTTTTTAAACAGGAATATTTAAAATCATTTTGAAAAACAAGCTATATATATTTTGAAAATCATTTTGAAATAAAAGTAAGTGGATACAAAAAGATGTTCCACTAGATTTTTCGTAGGATCCATCCTACTTAGGGTTCCATCCCTTTAACGAGCACGAAGTGGATTCCATTCCACGAATAAAATAGATTTAAGATGTCAGTGCCTTTCTATGAGTTTTAACAATATTCTTAACTACATAACTTATCTTGGAAACTTGAACTCTTGAAATTCTTGATAATCATGAGTCTTAAATCTTGATATCTTCAATCTTTGATCTTGAATCTTTATACTGTACAGTTCTTCATTCTTTAGTACCTGCAAACATATCTATATATAACTACACAATAATGTTAGTATTATATATTTTATAATCTAATTCTATGTAAGGTTGTTGTCATCAAAACCAACTCCTCAAGGACTAACAATCTCCCCCTTTTTGATGATGACAACCTTTGTTTATAAAATATCACTTCTATCCTAATACTTCTAATAACTCCCCCTTAATCTATGCCTAACTATCCTATTTTATACTTCTCCCCCTTTGTCATCAACAAAAACCATCCTAAAACCATAAAACTATAAAACTCCCCCTTAAACTAATACTATATAACATGTGATTATAATGATAGTGTTATCATAAATAATCAACACTTAACTCTAAAAACTAGAACTTAATCCTAAATTACTAACTATCCTAACTAAGTATCTATGATAATTCTTATAATAGTTAGAAATCAAATATAAGAACATAAATTATTTATTAAGTATATTTCAACACACTCATCAAAACCAATCATGTCAGACAAGTCAAACAAATCAATCAAGTCAAACAAGTTAAACAAGTCAATCAAGTCAAACAAGTCAATCTAAACATTAAAAACTAATAATCCTATATTATAAGACAATACTACAAACTCCTCCTAAATAAAATACATTCGTTATGTATACATGTATGCAATATGTAGTTTGTAATGCAGTATGAAATGTATGACATATGCAATGTAGCATGAGATGATATGTAGAATGAAGTGCAACTTGTGATGCAAATGATTATGATATTTCATGCATTGTAATTTATAATGTAATATGCAATGAAATGTGATATGGAATAGGATGCATAATGATATGTAATATGAAACAAAATGATAATGAAGTAAAAATAATAATAATATGCAGAATGATATGATGATATATATACTACGGTAAGTGACATTCAGATTATATGATAAACATGAGTGATAAGTAATATCTAATTGACAAGCATATATATATATATATGTGTGTGTGTGTGTGTGTGTGTCTATGTATGTATACATATATCAAACTATTTATTATAAAACATTTCAACCAAACAAAGGTAAAACACACCAATTACTAGACTTAAGTTAAGGAAACTAATGAATGGGACTGAAAGAGTTGTAAAGAAAGAGTTTAAAGGTAATAAATGGTATTAAAACTATAACATATTCATGAAAGGTAGTAATCACACTCAATATCAAAATCAAATTGATAAGAAATATGGACTTTAAACTGCATATAAGATCAAATATGGTTTTTTTAAAATTAATACCCTAATTATTTAATTTATTTAAAATGATTTTTTATTAACTTGGTTGATTTTTTTAAGAATCCAAACTTCCATGTTCTTAACTTACTAATTAAAACTTTAATATCAAATTATTATTGATTTAAATATTTAGAAACATGTTTAAACATCTTTTTAAATTTAAAAAATATCATATTGAAATATTAAATAAAATAATAAAAATTGAAAAACTAAAATAAACATGTGTTACATTAAGGCTTCTTACATTAAAAAATTAAAAAAAATATATTTAAACATGAAATTACTTTTTAAATATTCTAATATAAGTTCGAAAATAACTCTAAAAAAATAGAGAAAAATACTTAGTTTAAATATCATTTTTTTTATAATTTAAAATTTCAAATAGAAAAGACAGCATTTACAAAATGCTATAAAAAGTTTTTGCAATAAAATATATTCAAAACATTATAAAATAGAAACTGTAGCTTTTACCAAATGCTGTGTAAAGTTTCTGAAACTCTACAGCGTTCCAAAGCACAGAAATGCTATAAAAACGAATTTGCAGTACTTACAAAACATTACAGAAGAAAAGAAGCATTTTAGAAATGCTATCTAAAATTCCGGTCATGTGATGTGGTGCAATCTTATTAATTGAAGAAATATATAAATAGAGCCTTATTCTAACATTCTAAATTCATTCTACTAATTTCTTAAAGATATAAAATTAGTATCTTAAAAGAAATAGAGTATGAGAAGTAAAAATAAATTAGAAAAGTTGAAATCATAAATGAATGTATGCTTTTCTACTTAGTATAGTTGTAATAAATTAGTTGTAGATTTTATTTGAAAGAAAACACATTTTAAAAGAATTTTAAAAAATTTAGACTTGTATAACGATATTTATACTATGGTGTGTCGATATATGGACCAAAATATCAAAACTTATAAAAGAGATAAATTTCTATACCTAACTAAATGCATAGATATATATTTCTAAATGCAATAATAAAGATGAAATAGTAAAGCGTACCAATTTTTGCACTCCATCTTTCTGACTTTGCTGTTCCTCCATTGTTGTGAACCACACATTTATATCTTTCTGAATTTGACGACGAGATATGTTCTATTGCGGCGGGCTCGTTTTTCTGATCAGCGTAATATATTCATTTGCTGAATTTGAAGACCGTATGAGAAAGATACAGATGATTTAGTAAATTGACCAACTTGGCGCCAAAACTTTGAATTTGAATTTTGAATGAATGGACACTTCAACCACTATAAATGGGCCCAACGGTCACCACTTTTCATAAAAATTCCTCCTCTTCATCTTCTTCCCGTTTTTCTATATACTATCAAACTTCTAGAAGGCATATCTCCTTCGTTTCTTTACGGAATTGGATGAAACCAGTGGCTAATCGAAGAGGAAGGCAAGGGCTACGATCTAGTAATAGTTTGGTGTTGAATTTGGACGGTATTGTGATGCAACAGGCCGAACAGTAGAAGAAATGTAGAAGATCCCGTACACAGTTTTTCAGTTTTGGATAGCCAACTTCAAACTGTCATATCTCACTCAATTTTGATCGAAATTTGATGATCCACCCATCAAAATGACCGCGAGAACAATAACTACAATCTGAAAAGGAGTGGGAACAAAATACTCAAATCTCTGGATGCATTTTGAAGAATACCTTTGACAGTTTTGCCTTCTTTTTCTCTTTGTTCACCAAAACTTCATTTGACCATAACTTGGTCATTTCTTGACGGATTCACACGAAACCAGTGACATTGCGAAGCAGATGGAGAGAAGTACAGTATCAAATCAAGTTGTAGATGAGAACCCAAAGTTTTGAATTGATCTGGTACCCATTTCTTTGTCGATTTCCATTATATATCCATTTGTTCTTCTTGATCGATGAATGATTATCTGGTATCTTTTAACCAACAGTCATTAGACATAACTCTTCTCCTGCAAAACAAGATAACTTATTAAAGAATCAAGTGACTTTTCAAAATAGCTAAATATAATTTTAAACAACAATATCATGATGATTCTGTGACATATTCATATGAAAACAGTGTTAATAATTTTAAAAAAAAATTGTCATTTTCAAAATTTTCAAAATTCAGATTATGAATGTTTGAAAACCTGGCTCTGTTACCAATTGTTAGAATGCGGATTAAGGATCTTAAGGCTAGAATTAACACTAGAGGGGGGGTGAATAGTGTTTTAAGAAATTTGTTAATCTTTTTGAGTTTATCTTAATTTGTTAACAATGTATACACTAATCAGACACAGATATGAACACAGAATCAAACACAGATGCAAATATAAAGTAAAAGCAGTAAAGGAAAGAACACACCGGATTTTATACTGGTTAGGGGTTACCCTACATCCAGTCCCGCACAACTAAGTACGGATTTTCTTTCAAAAGCAATTCAACAATTACAACTCTCGGTTTCAAGGCTACGAGGTACACCCTCCAGAATCACAATCCTCTGGGTAGAGATACTTGATTTACGGGCGACAAGTTCACCCAATTGATTTCCAAGGCTACAATCACACCTTTTCTCGCTTGATTGATTTCCAAGGCTACAATCACACCTTTTCTCGCTAGATAGATTACAAAGAAGCCTATAACTCTGAATGGCACTTAGATCTTGTTGAGATAGTGATAGAGAATCAAACCAGAGATGATCTAGTTAGATTCAATGTTGATTTCGGTAGAGTAATGATGGGTTTTTGAATAAGAAAATGTGGAAGAAGAATAGGAGTGAAAAACCAGAAAAACTGATTAAAAATTCGTTGAAACTAACCCCTATTTATAGAAGAACAACAGTCATGTCCATTCGTGAAGAGCTATGGCGAATAGACACTTCTTTTGAAATTTAAATTTTGAACTCAACTAACACCATGTCGACAGGGGTACATGTGACCATGTCGACATGCCCTTGTATTTTTTAGTGATTTGTTTTCTTTGAAAATAATTTCTATATTATATTATACTTATATTTAAACTTTAAATTATACTTATATATAGTTATAATACATAAATAACTATAGAGAACAATATTAAAATATATATAATAATTTTCTATACTTTTATATTTAAATCTTAAGTATAAATATATAAAACAGCTAAATATATTAATATCAAAATTGTAGTTTAAAAACTTAGGATAATAATTTAAAATCAAAGATATTTAAAATTAAGGATATTTAAAACTAAGGATATTTTTTAGGCTAAAATATATTGAAAAACCAGGACAGATGATTTTGGTTTTTAAACAGGAATATTTAAAATCATTTTGAAAAACAAGCTATATATATTTTGAAAATCATTTTGAAATAAAAGTAAGTGGATACAAAAAGATGTTCCACTAGATTTTTCGTAGGATCCATCCTACTTAGGGTTCCATCCCTTTAACGAGCACGAAGTGGATTCCATTCCACGAATAAAATAGATTTTAAGATGTCAGTAACTTTCTATGAGTTTTAACAATATTCCTAACTATATAACTTATCTTGGAAACTTGAACTCTTGAAATTCTTGATACTCATGAGTTTTAAATCTTGATATCTTTAATCTTTGATCTTGAATCTTTATACTGTACAGTTCTTCATTCTTTAGTACCTGCAAACATATCTATATATAACTACACAATAATGTTAGTATTATATATTTTATAATCTAATTCTACGTAAGGTTGTTGTCATCAAAACCAACTCCTCAGGGACTAACAATCTCCCCCTTTTTGATGATGACAACCTTTGTTTATAAAATATCACTTCTATCCTAATACTTATAATAACTCCCCCTTAATCTATGCCTAACTATCCTATTTTATACTTCTCCCCCTTTGTCATCAACAAAAACCATCCTAAAACCATAAAACTATAAAACTCCCCCTTAAACTAATACTATATAACATGTGATTATAATGATAGTGTTATCATAAATAATCAACACTTAACTCTAAAAACTAGAACTTAATCCTAAATTACTAACTATCCTAACTAAGAATCTATGATAATTCTTATAATAGTTAGAAATCAAATATAAGAACATAAATTATTTATTAAGTATATTTCAACACACTCATCAAAACCAATCATGTCAGACAAGTCAAACAAATCAATCAAGTCAAACAAGTTAAACAAGTCAATCAAGTCAAACAAGTCAATCTAAACATCAAAAACTAATAATCCTATATTATAAGACAATACTACAAATTCCTCCTAAATAAAATACACTCGTTATGTATACATGTATGCAATATGTAGTTTGTAATGCAGTATGAAATGTATGACATATGCAATGTAGCATGAGATGATATGCAGAATGAAGTGCAACTTGTGATGCAAATGATTATGATATTTCATGCATTGTAATTTATGATGTAATATGCAATGAAATGTGATATGAAATAGGATGCATAATGATATGTAATATGAAACAAAATGATATGTAATATGAAACAAAATAGGATGTAGAATTCTAAGTAAGGTTGTTGTTATCAAAACCAACTCCTCAGGGTCTAACAAATATACCCTAATTGGATGCGACCCACTTAGCCCTACTGCATCTCCCATGTTTTAGTCATTCTCGGGTGATGAGGCTTGAGGCTATGTTTACCTTTTTGAATAGCATTCATACTTGGAATGCTAACACTACCTTCCAACCAACGATGCAATGATAGCATTTGTCCATACAAGTTGTCCTGGGTTTGGAAAAATGGAATCACCGTCTTCACTATCTTCATGATATCCATTCGTAACACTCAAATCAAATCGAAGTGGTTTTCGAATAATTAAATCTAATCCCGGTCTCTTCGAAACGATCAACGAAATTGGCCAATATTTGATAGTCGGTTATTTAACTATCAATATAACATCCATAAGCAGTCACTAGGCCCATATTATAATTTTCCAAAATTTAGTTTCAAAATATCTTTACAAGATATAAATTCAAATCCCTTCCAAATTTTCAATATTTGAGACAACTCAAATACTTATATCCATATCAGGATATTTCAAACCATCTCTTATTTCAACACTTAGAAAAATATTTAAAAATATATTTTTCTAAACCCCTTACTTCTCAACACTTAGGAAAGTTCCATTTATTTCTCTTTTCTCAAAATACTTCACAATTTATATTGTAAATTCCTTAACTCGTTTATAATGAATTCTATAAGTTCCGGGGTTCCTTAATTAATTTCCTTTAATATTTCCAAAGTCAAAACACTTGTCTATGATTCTAAATATCCATTTCTAACTTCTTTTATGAATCCTTATTCATTTTTCGAAGTTCACTTTTATTTAAATACTTCAGAAATTTTCCTTACATTTCCCCTAAATTCCATGTTGAGAATTTCTCTTATAAACCCCATCTACTGAATAAACCCTGTTTCCAAACCTCGAGAAGATTTATAAATAAATTTAAATCATTATAAAACTCTATATATAATATATAATAAGTATTTAAAGAATAATAATTTATTTTTAAAACATGTTCAAGTAATTATTTAAAATATCGAAACTCTTTTTATAAACATCAATGACTCATTTTTAGATAAACAAATCAATTTTCAAAGCTGATTTTAAAATTTTGAATTTATTAAAATAAATATTTAGTATTTGAAAAATTCACTTTTCGATGTATTTCAATTCTACTAGTTCAAAATTACATAGTTTGATAAATAAAACTTCCCTTATAAAAAAACAACTTAATTTCTTAGTAATAAAAATATATTTTTAAAATCTCAATAACCAATTAATTTATAGATTCCTCTCGATTCACAACCAATCGATTTCATCCTGATTCTCCTAACCATTTCCACTTTTCAAAAATAGTATCCACTATTTTCCTCAACCCTATTTCCATATTCTAATATAAATTTACCCTATGAATTTTATATTCCTAATTTATCAACTACTATCATTTTCCCTTATTTATAAACATCGTTTATAAATTTTCATAACTCCTTAGGGTTTTACTTGTTTATAAAAAACAAATCTTATTTATAAAATTTCATTTTGTAAATCCATTTCCTTATAAATTCCATTTATTATGCCAATAAAACTTTTAATATCGATTTCAACCCCCTTTTACATTTTTTGGATATCTTTTAAAAATCCTTTATATAAATATTTTAAAAATCTCTATTTAAACAATTTACGAACAGTTAAGTACAACCAAAAATCAAATTTTGTTGTTGATTCAACAAATCTATATTAAATAGTCCAAATTTCGATATAATTATTTTTATATTCAAAAACTTCTTTTTTTAATTCCTTAAATTTCAAAATTAATATTTATGGTATTTAAAATACAAAATTAAGGCCAGTGCTACTATAGCATCGAAAATTCAATCACAACAAGAACTATAGCAGATTTATTCACACACATCATATATCAATATATATGAACAATTTATATATTTTTGAGGAATCCAGTTGGATCCGTCCAACCTGTTTCTCTGCATCCATAGATGTTAAACAACAAAAGTATACCAATCCCGCTTCGAGGCGGGATATCTCGATAATATAGGGTCATTCACTATTATGCGGGGAGCATAGGGTCTCATTCGCTCCAATCGGCGGGAAATATATCCAACTATAATATATACTAATATATATAACATCCAAACTGATAATAATTTATTAATTTAACCAAGCATCCAATAATTTATTTAAATTAACTCCAGCAATCCAAAAAGAGTGAGATTAACTCACCTTAATTTTTAATTTACGATCCATTCCGATTTATAAATAAAATGAACATCGTTTAATTTAATTTAAAATTCCGCTTGCCTCAAAAAAATACCGAACCAATTTTGTAGTGCAGCACTCGACGATACGATCCCGTTGCCTCTTGTTTCGTTCGTTTTGTACCTCGTATGAACATGTTATATATTTATAAACATTTGAACCATACATAAATTTAATCAACAAATTAGTATACGTTAATTACACTCATTAACATTTTAATTAATGTTTTAAAAAAAATCTTACCCTAACCCTACTCAATCGCGACACTCCAGCCTCTACCCAAAACCCGGGCTCCCCTGTCAACCGCCACTAGCCCTTCACGTTGCCAACGACCATTGCCCAGACTCCAATCCTTACCGAGCTTCCCACCACCATCGACAATCAACACCCCTTCAATCGCTCACAGCCTCCGCAGCTCCATTTCCTTTGCGAAACCACACCTGCACAACCCTGAAAAACCCACTTCCCCTGCCAGTTTCTTACACACGCGCGACCATGCTTCTGCCAGCATCGCTCCTATCCCAATCATGCGAAAACATCGCCTCCCTCAAGTTTGCGTAACCCACAATCGAACGCCTCCATTATCGCCCCCACCTTCGCCTGCACATGTTCGCCCAACACCTCATCGCGAATGCCATCCTCCGCACGCGAATGCTTAAATACGTGCCGAGCTCCACGAACCCTAAACCCATCATGACTGAATCAACCTGCGCGCGTTCCTCTGGTTGAACAAGCATTCCATTGCTACGCGATTTCCAAACGATCGCGATATGTAATTTTTTTTTGTTTTTCTTCGTTGGAACCTGTAGAGATGAAAAAGGGAAATAATGCAATTTAAACAGATAGAAGGCGGCTTGTCTCAGGGGTGTAGGGTGGCGATGGATATAGGCTAGGTCGACTGAGATTGACCCTGATTTGATTTTATTTTATTTTATTAATATCCAAATATTCCTGCTTTGCATAACTCAAAATTTCGAACACTTATTTTGGCATGCCGCCTAGCTTTCCTAACGTTATACTGCTATTCCGAACCCGATGGAACAAGTCTTGAGGTACAATTCGATCATATGGAGAAGATAGCTTTTTATACCAGCTATTTAAATCAAATTCAATTAAATTATTTCCATGCGTTTCTATTCCGTACGACCAAACGGTAACTCCAAACGCTATAAGATTTAAAATCTGATAATTATATCCTATTACGGATTCAACGGAACTAGTTTCATCAAATTCCAAGACTGTTCCCCGGATTGCTATTTTAACGCGTCGATTAAATCGATGATTTCAAAAATTCCAAAATTGCTTGAAATTTTAGTTTTAAAAACTTATTAACTAAATTCTAGTTCAAATAGAATTTTATATCGACATTAGAAATCATTTCGATTCTTATTCAGCTCCAATTTTCAATTATTCACTATTTCCGTATTTCGATAAATCGCTATACTTGGAATTTAAATTCATTCTATAATTTCAACCAAATCTTCGTATTCAAAACCCAATTTATATTCCAAATCCAATATTTAAAACCATTTAAATATTCAAAATTAAACGACAAAAAATTCGGGTCGTTACAGCTCGGTATCCTAATGGAGCAAAGGTGGGCTCAAGTGTATGTGCTAAG
This sequence comes from Allium fistulosum, assembly GCA_030737815.1. Taxonomy (NCBI): domain Eukaryota; kingdom Viridiplantae; phylum Streptophyta; class Magnoliopsida; order Asparagales; family Amaryllidaceae; genus Allium; species Allium fistulosum. Next base: position 923,230,098 of record CM060901.1, read on the forward strand.
AATCGTTGATGCTCGGAGGGTTTTCGGTTGTACTCGAAGCATGGTTATTATAAGTGGCGACACCCATGGGTCAATTATGGGACCTATATACCTTGGACCTATAGCTTTGGGTCTAGTATCCTACTTTGGGCGATGAGACAAATATCCAGCTTTGGGCTGCGAGATACGAGGTACAACAGAGAACCAAGATTTCCATTAGTCTCTGACTTGGGGGTCATATGAGTTATCATATATTCGGAGAAAAATGGGTGATAGTTAGGATTATTAATGGATGCTATGGATGCTTTGGTTTTTTCTTTAATAGGCTATCATCATAGGTATCAAGGGAAGTAAGTATTGGAGATAGGAATACCTAGAAGACTGATATCCTTTATTTGGTTTGTGGTATACCTTTATGATATTGTAGAGTGGCATATTATAGTGTTATATGCTAACTCTTCGGTTACGGGACAAGTCAAGTATGGTTCGTGTACTCTTGTTCCTTACCACATTTACTTGTATGGTATTTTGAGACTCATTTACCACTCACTTCAGAGTGTTGTTTGACCCAAGGTTTTATGCTTTGTTTCCTATTATCTTAGGTACCCTTAAATGAGTAACTAGATAACAGGTTTAGGTGATGCAGTAGCTGTTCGAAGAATGAGCTGGATGGAGCTATCTTGTATTATATACGTATAAGGAGTCTACGCTTATTCCGCTCTGAAGCACTAGGGAGCCTTAGCAGTGACTGCTTACCATTTGTATTTTAGACGGTTATCGAGTTTTTTTCCACTGTATAAACTCTATTATTGATGTATAACTCAATGGATATTATACTCTCATGATGACGATCTATTCATATTGTTATTATTATGTCATGACCTGCTTTTACGTACAATTTAAACTGACATTTAAATACACTTGACCAGCCCAAATTGCACGGAAAGGCGGATAGTTAAGAAAAAGAAAGTAGAAAGAAGATAGAAAGAATACCAAACAACAAAGAATCTCATAGTGGAAACAAATAATCTATAATATAGAACGAATCTTTACACAAAACAAAACAGTAATTTGTATATATACAGACATCAATCAGAGTATGCTAACCTATTTAGCACGGACAGTTATAACAACCTGTCCTTACAACTGCTGATAAACACAACTAAAATGCAACAGAAGTATAATCATCTACGTGAATACATCTCTGGGCCTCCAGCTCCTCTCCTGAAGCTCCAAATATCCATCTAAACTTGGAAATATGCTCGGTCTGACCTGAGCATTTAGGAAAAACCACGCCCGGGGCAGTCTGGTAAAACCAACGTGAGAATTTAAATTACAAGGAACTTTATTTATTATTAACTTGTAAATCCTTTAAAATCAAAGGCATCTCGTAAGACCATTCCACACATAAACAAGGATGGGTTTTTACCTTACGATAACCAAAACCTTTATATCAGAAAATCCAGCGATATTATAATAATGTCTAAGGGCAAAAATATTAATAATAGTCAAGTAGCTGTGATGCTTGTGCTGTGTACATCACAACAATACTAAATATATAATCGAAAATCGATAAGGCTCGTTCGCTAATTGTGTAGGGTTTCCATGGAGGTGCCCTCAATACTTCGAGAACGGTCCTCCTGCACAAGGATCAGAGTTATCCTTCTGAAGCATCATACCCTTTTAGCAAGGGTATTATAGGAAAAACATAACTGGACTTGCTAAGACCAAATGCATCGCTCCGGCATGCCAAAACAACTGAAGGTATCTGTATTGCTAGAAAAGGAGCCAAGTACACCCTATGAGTTTGCCAACCCTACTGGCCAGGCCTCCTATTTCTGGTTTTAGTCATTTCCGTCGATGAGGCTACGTCCGACGTTCCAGCTTACGCACTGCTCCAAAAATAGATCACGGAATCCTATATGGATTCCCATACCACAATGGTCTCGGAATCACATACAGATTCCCAAATCTAAACAGATCTTGGAATCTCACACAGATTCCCATACTCCAACGAGTCACGGAACCACATATGGATTTCAATATCTCAAAATATAACGCATCTCCTCCATTTACCCGTATATGGTTTCAGAGTAGGTCATGGGTTCCGAGTTGTCTCTTACGAGTACACTCTCCATTTCCTAGGTGCTCCAAAACCCATTCGTTGATTTCCGGAATGCTCAAGACTGGTTCTTTAGGAAATAATCATACAATACATAAGATCGGGATCACCCCTAACCGTTTAAGTGGACGAATCTCCTTATCATTTGTCCTAGAAGATCCATAAGTTTATATGTACAGTATAGCAACCTGATGGTAATCGTACCATATAATTATCGCATTCCTCCTAGAAATTTCCAGAGTTAAAATCCTTCGGTGTTAAGTAGAGAATAATTCTGTACCACCAAAATTAAGAAGGATTACATATTTAGGTCAAGATTTGATAGTCGGTTATTTAACTATCAAATAACCAAACATTTAAATAAAGATTTCATTTTCTACTGAAATCACTAAACCTCATTTAATTTAATTTCAATAAATTAAAACTCTTTATCAAAATCAGACATATACTTATCTCACTGGAATAAGTATATTCACAAATCATTACTTTCAAAAATACTTGAACTTTTAAGATATATATATAAGTATATTTGGAAAGTACCATTTGGCATCGACAATGGATCGCAGCTCGATGGTTACGACTCTATCCCAGAGAAATCCAAAACATAAGTTAGGCAATCTCTGCCTCCCGATTTCGCCATGCGATCAATCATAGATCGCAGTTTGCACAATGGTTACGTCGATATTCCAGCGAAAACATCCCAAACTGTAGGCAATCTCTGCCCTCGAATTACGCTATAAAAGTATACCATTACTTCCCGAAATCTTTTATTTCAATAATCATCTCAAATAATGCTTATAAAGCTGATTAGTTCTTAAATAATTATTAACTGAATCAAACCATTATAAGATAACTTTAATTAATAATTAAATATATGCTTTTAATCATTTTAAATAGTTAAATAACTTTAAAACCATAATTAAAATACTTTTAAATAACCTTTAAGAATCATAAAATAATTATTCTTAAAATAATCCTGGATTCAAAAATCAACTTCTAAATTTGAAAGAAGGCCTATTAATTCCAATGGTACTTAATCAAGTTACCATTTATTCCATAACAATCCAGAACAACAGATTTTAATATTCACATCAATCCATTTTTAACAATCAATTCAACATCACATTGCCCAATATAATTATCAAGATAATAAATAGATGTCCATACAAATGTGGTAGCAGAACAGGGTTTATTTCTGCTAATCAATGTCCAGAACATGCTTATTTAGTAATAACGGCAGAACATTGATTTATTCTGCAAACAGGGAACCAATTTAAATACAGTTAGCAGAACGATGTCTTATTCTGCTAAACAGTTGTCTAATTATCTTATTTACTCCAAATTATTTCATAAATATTTTTATCTAGCAATTAACATCGATGGATAGAACATATAAATTTTAAACGACTAAATTTATTTAAATCACGTATTTTAAACTTGACCGTTTTAAAATACCATAAATTATCGCTTTGTCAAATCTGACAACAGACTTCATGAAAATGAAGTACTCGTCGATGCGAATTTATTGCGAAAAATTGTGCGTTAATTGAGATTCATATGATCTAATTACAATGTTTCAAAGTTTTAGCTATATATATATATATATTTCAAATAAAAGAAACTACACTCTCCTGCACATGGGCCGAAGCCCAAATCCATACACCGAAACCCGTTCCCGCTCTCTTACCTTTCCTTCTTCTCCTTTCTATTCTCCAGTCTCCAAATGCCCAACCGAAACCCAAGCAATCCCAAATCCAGACCAACATATTTGATCAATCCTGCTACCTGAGTTCAAACCAAACATTGCCAGATCCATTTACCCAAGGAGAACCCAAAAATCCAAATGCAACCACACCATGTCATCTCCCTCCCCCACCTGTATCTCGAAGAACATCCTCCTGCGTACACACGTGCACGTGCACATGCACGAACACCATACGCCGCCGTTCTTCCACCATCGATGCCAACAAGTTCGCCTTCAACTCACCATTTCACTCCAACCCTTCGCCATCTCTCTCTGGCCCACCCATACAAAATTCAAACGAATCCTGGTGCGTGCGAAAAACCCACATCCACCAAAAATCCCCTCACGGCCACCATGTTTCCCTAGGACCTAAGCCACCTACACCACTAGAAAGCCTATCCCTTCTAGCCCCTCTGGTCGAAAACCGCAACCACCTCGACTCCCTATCTTGCCGCAATTTGGCTGCGTCCCAAAGCCAAGAACCACCATCCCAAAACCCTAAAATCACTATGCTACCCCAAATCAAAGCCATATTCGAAATTTGGCTATGGTAAATCTCTCACCCACATCGCAACGCCCCTCCTCGGCCAAACCGTACCACCCATCGTCAACCGTATCGCCGAAATTTTTTTAATAGATTTTGATCATCTCTTGATTTATCGCGATATAAGTCATTAAAATTTTCGATTCCTTCGCTAAAAATCCTATTTTCATATGACGATCATGATTATATACATGAATCAATGGCTTGAGCCTGTCAAAAATCATCAAAAACTAGTTGCTTACTATAATTCCAACATATCTCACTACATACTTTATGAAATGCAACCAAACTATTTTTAGTGCAATCTATACTTAAAAACAATCATTTTACTAGTTTACATCATCAGTAAAATCAAATTGAGGAGAGAGATAAAGATTTTTGAACTTGAGCATATACAAGATTTTATCTCTGTTAATATAACAGAGTGATGAAAAACAGTTCCAGGCATTCAAAATTGTAATTCTCACCTTCCACATTGTTGAGATCATTACAAAGCTTCCACTTGACTTTAGTTTATGATCTGAAAACTTGATTACTTGCCTTTCCTTTTGAAATTTTGAAAGAATAGGATGTTATATACTGTTTTTCTTTTCCTCGGTGTTTTGTTTCATAGGCTTTTGATAGAGTTTTTATTTACAGGTTTAACACAGAAGCTACACACACAGCTCTCTCTCTCTATATATATATACACACACATACATGTTGACACAAGAGTAATGACGTATATGTATAAGGGATTAGGGCTCAAAAAGATTTTTAGCTGCTGTACAAGGTTTTTATTATGAATGGAAAAGAAATTTTGGTGGCTGAAGTGAAAACTTGGTGGCTGAAGTTGAAGTGAAGTTTGAAATGAGATAATTTTTAGCTTACATTAATTCTTTGACCAGGCCTTTCATATGCTATACTTCATTTACTTGATATTTGACCAGGCAAATGTACTTTTTTACTTCCATTGATTTTAAACATGCTTCACTATATGTTTAAACAATTGTTAAGTGGTATTGGCTAAAACAATTTTAAGTGTTCATAGTCCTATTTATTTTATATTTAGACATCTAAAAATTCAAGGAATTAAAAGTTGCTAATAACATTTTTGCTTGAAACACTATTTTGTAAAAGGATCCTCTTTCAAAAATGGTTTAAATGTTTTTATTAAATTTTCCTCTTTTTTATCATATATATTTTCTCCTTTTGTCACTTTCCAATATATTGTTTTTAATATACCATATTTATTTAGTTTATATATATTTTATATTCCTCTTTCTTGAACTTATATGTATATAAGAAAAATCCAAATTTTAAACTCTTTCTATTTATACAATAATATATTTCATAAGCTATATTCATTTCTATTTATAATATATTCTTATTCATTTTCATTTTTTATGAATTTGTTTTTCAATTCATATATGAATTCCGTTGTTATAATATATATATAAGAAATTCCATTTTAAATCAATTTTCTATTTTATAAATAAAATCTGAAAAAATTCAAATTATTATCTGGGTCTAAAACTATCTATTATTATCAATTGTTATTTAATGGGGATTTTTATTTTGATTAAAAGACCGTATTATTGAATATTTAAAAATAAATATTCATATTCAAGACGATAAAAATCCCAGGTCATTACATTCCCCCCCTTAAAAGAATTTCGTCTCGAAATTGCCGTAACCATGCTAGTAAATATAACTAACCGAATTTAATTTATTAACGAATTAATAAACAACCATATCACACAAGTTCAATTATATATATTTATGTCCCAAAATATCAGTCATACATGAGTATGAACTAAGATACTCCAAAACTACAGTCACCATATACATATACGCATATCCAGGAGATATCTATAATCACTAGCCAGTTATACACACATATATATACCCATACCAAAACGTCTACTAAGATACTTTATTAACTTACAATCCAAACACACATCCATGACGTCTATGGGCTACTAATAGGTCCAATAGGGAGTACATCCTAAGAGAACTAACCCAACCCAAACTAACATCTCACAGTGGACTCTCTATCAGAGTCCTCCACTTCCGGTCCTTTCATTTACCTTGTCTCAGCATCATTGTCCAAAATCCATGCAATCTCTGGGCTTGGTTCCCTAGGCACTAGCATCTCTGCCCTAGGCCATAAGTCATCCCTCGAAAGGTTATCCCTATCTGCAAGTGGCTTGTTAGTGATCTCTCCCATTTCCCAGATAATATCATCATCGTTTTGTGATTCGGGCTCCTCTTCTATCTCATATTCCTTTTCTTCCTCCTCGAATTCCTCTTCTTCTTCAACCACACAATTTTCCTCCTCTTCTGGTTTGGATTCCTCCTCTACTTCTATCTCGAACTCCTCCTCATATAGTTATGGCTGCTCAATAGGTCCCAAAATCTCTCTAGCCACTTCTTTGTTGAAATACTACCTAATCTCCATCTGCTCTCCTCGGACGACACTACGAGTCCTCTATAATCAATTTACAAGAACCTAAGAATGGGATCCTAAGGTTTTCAGGAATTCACATATGCGAAAGAGTACATATAGGTACATACTTCAAATAACTCTTCTTTTAAATTACTACCATTTAAAAACTTTACTTAAGTAATACCAAAATCATTTTCCCTCAAAAATTTATTAAAAACAATTTCCTGAAATCACTGGAGTTCTAAGTTATCAAATATAGCTTTTTATAAATCAATTATTATAAAATTAGCTTTTATATATGAAAAATTCCCTAAAATATTCATCATAAATATTTAAATTCTCTTTTAGTAAACAAAGTTTACTCAAAAATCAAAATTTCCAAAGCGTATATACAAGACCCAGGTTTTCTACAGGATACCTAAAACTAGATGGTCAGGTAATAGAGGAAACTCAAAACTATATGGCTGTGACCAATCAAATCCTAGATGATAATGATAGGATATTATCATCACTTATCAAAAAACATCTCAAAATACTATATATTTGAAAATCATAGCCTTTTATATATAAATATATCCTGGGTAAATTATTTCATTTACCCTCTTAAAACAATATTGTGTCCGTTGGCCTTGTTCAAGTGTTTAGAGATCCCTATCAATAATGTTAGCTACTCATATTGACCAGAATCCATATGCCACTCAATAGATCAATTAACACAATAAAACATTTTTATATCACTAACAAATATGCACTCTCATATATATATATATATATATGCACTCAAACTCATTCTAGGTACTACTGATCCTATCTTTAATGAGTAATCCCACCAAAGCCTGGGTATTCACTCAACCTAAACTCTGATACCACAATGTCACGACCCACTTTTTCATACAGTTTAAACTGACATTTAAACACACTTGTCTAGCCCAAATTGCACGGAAAGGCAGATAGTTAAGAAAAAGAAAGTAGAAAGAAGATAAAAAGAAAACCAAACAACACAGAATCTCACAGCGGTCTATAATATAGAACGAATCTTTACACAAAACAAAACTGTAATTTATATATATACATACATCAATTAGAGTATGCTAACCTATTCAGCATGGACAGTTATAACAACCTGTCCTTACAACTGCTGATAAACACAACTAAAATGCAATGGAAATATAATCATCTACGTGAATACATCTATGGGCCTCCAGCTCCACTCCTGAAGCTCCAAATATCCATCTAAACCTGGAAATATGCTCGGTCTAACCCGAGCATTTAGGAAAAACCACGCCCGGGGGAGTCTTGTAAAACAAGCGTGAGAATTTAAATCACAAGGAACTTTATTTATTATTAACTTGTAAATCCTTTAAAATCAAAGGCATCTCGTAAGACCATTCCGCACATAAACACGGGTGGGTTTTACCTTACGATGACCAAAACCTTTATATCAGAAAATCCAGTGGTATTATAATAATGTCTAAGGGCAAACATATTAATAATAGTCAAGTAGCTGTGATGCTTGTGCTGTGTACATCACAATAATACTAAACATATAATCGAAAATCGATAAGGCTCGTTTGCTAATTGTGTAGGGTTTCCATGGAGGTGCCCTCGGTACTTCGAGAACGGTCCTCCTGCACAAGGATTAGAGTTATCCTTCTGAAGCATCATACCCGTCGGGGTATTATAGGAAAAACTTAAATGGACTTGCTAAGACGAGTGCATCGCTCTGGCATGCCAAAACAACTGAAGGTATCCATATTGCTAGAAAAGGAGCCGAGTACACCCTATGGGTTTGCCAACCCTACTGGCCATGCACTACTACAAAATAGGCCATTTTCATCGCCTCATTTGAATCGGTTGAAGTAAAAACTGATGCAAATAGAACTATTTGCATCAGTTATGTCTTAATAACCGATGCAATTGGTACGTGGAAAGCAATAGGTAATAAAAAATCAAATTTGCATCAATTGTCACCAACAACCGATGCAAATACGTCGATGCAAATAGTTTTAGTCGCATCGGTTTTAAAGTCAACCGATGCAACTACGTCCAAGATAATAATTTTTGCATCGGTTCTCCAGCAGAGGCGATGCAATATTATTTAGGTTATTAGTTGCTCACGTGTTACATCCCGCCTTTCCAATTATTTTTCTCCGCTCCCGTTCTTTTCCCCAAATAATTCGCCTGCTTAAAAAAAACCCTAAAATGGTTTCTCGAGTTGCTATAGATTCCACGGTTTGTATTCGAGATTCCATAGTTAAGCGATCAATTTCTATAGATTCCACAGTTCGTATTCGAGTGCGATTCCACGATGGTAGTCGCTTTGGGTGATTTGGGTAGTGATTGAAGCAATTGCAGGCGATTGGATGAGGAGTTGGGGAACAATGTCGTCGAACTGGGTGAGGTTGCGATAGAGCTTCGAGTTTGATGTTGGTTGGTGATGTTGTAGGAGTTCGATTGGGGCGGTGAGTGGAGGTGAATGAGGTCGTAGTTGGATCTGCTAGGGTCGTAGGCGATGTTGGTTCAGGCGATGGTCGGTATTGAAGTTTGTTGGATGATATGTATTTGAAATCGTTTGTAGGCAGTACTGTGGGGTTGTCGAATGATGTAGTGAAGCAGTTTATAAAGGTAATGGTAGTGCTCGTGTGGTTTGAAGGTTAGTTGTGATGGAAGTATTGTCTGTTGTATGAAAGGAAAGCAGGGAGTGGTTATGTGAAATGTTGTAAGCAAGATGGTGGACAAGGTCAGATGCAATGGTGGATGGATGGTCTGAAGCAGGTCAGCGATGTGGGTATGGGATAGAACAGAGGCAATGTGAAGGCAATAAGTTGTATCACTGTGCAGAGAAGAGGGGTTTGGATGGAACAGTGTTTGGATGGAAGTGAACAGGCAAAATTCTCATTTTTGTAAGTACTTCATTTTCATTCTCAATGTAAATAATTTGAGAAACTAATGAAACTCTTACCAAAATTACTTTCAGAGCTTTAAATTCAAACAAGTTTAGTGGTACAATTCCTCCTTCATTTGGCAAGCTATCAAACTTGTACTGGTTTGATATAGCAGACAATCAAATCGGTGGAACAATACCAGTTTCAAATAAAAATCGCCAGGGCTCGACCAACTCCGTAATGATAAGCATTTGTAAGTACAATTTTTTTAAACGGTGATGAAATAATAAGTTGTTGGTTGCATTTCTAGTTTAGCTGACATCTATCATATATCAATGAAAAGAATCAGCTAATTGGTAGCATCCCAAGAAAACTATTCAGCTCTCGAATGCAACTTATACATCTGTAAGATTTTTAAAAATCTCAACACTTGTATGCTTATAAGCCGGAGTTATATCCAAATGCTTATAAGTCCTCGTTCAAGCTAAGCAGATTGATCTTCTGAATCCTCCTCTTTATCTGAGCTAAGTATTCCAAACTTATTTTCTGTAGTAACATTGATATATGCTTATTGTTTCCCTTTATTAGCTGCTTTACTACTCTCTCCCTTAGTCGTAGATTCATTGCTTGTATCCTTTGTTTCTATTTCCTCATTTGACTGTGGGGTATTAGGATGACGTGTAGTGTTTGGTGAGGTGTTTTGAAACTCAATAGTTCTATTGTGTTCCTGTAACTAAGGTGAGATTTTTCATATATTTTTCATTCTTCTTTGATCTTATTCTTAGTTTGTTATGTTATGTTGGGGGTTGATGATTTTTATATAAGGGATTACTGATAAATACGTGTTACTATATTATTTCACATTAGTACTTTGCATAGATATTGCGCCTATGTAATTTTGAATGATACATTTGAAATATACTCTATTATATTCAAATTGCACTATACTTTGCTTGTGACTTATTTGTATTTTTTTTGAAATATTTTTTATGGTAATAAAATAAATATGAATTATATAATATATAATGCTATGCATGTGATACAAATTTTATTGAAAAATTATGTTTATGTTGTGCAAAATCTTTACTTTGTTTTTCTATGAAAATACATTGAAGTTTTAAATTTTATCTCAAGTGGTAAGACTTTTAGCTTGAGTTGTTGTTAAGAGGTATTGAGTCCAATCCCCTTAACACTTGTATGCTTATAAGCCGGAGTTATATCCAAATTGCATTATACTGTATGTTATACTGTTAGCAAATTAAAACCTTAATTTAGCTTATTTTTTGATGAGATATTATACTGTATGTTGTTTATGTTCTAATTTTCATCCCCTTTCATTTTTTTCTATTTTATTGTTCACTGTTTATTGTTTGACAGTTAAATGAATAATTTTAACAATATCAGCCTCTTACCAAATTTGCCTTTCTTGTATGTTAATGTTATGCAGCTCGATTGTTGGGTTTTCGACAACTAGTTCCAGCCTATGCAAATGCTAGAAGAACTGAAGTACTGAGAGGCTTCAACATTGCTTCTGGGGCTGCAGGTATCAGAGAAGAGACTGGAAACAACCGGGTAATTGCCATTATATTCAAAGTTGAATAGTAAAGCATTCTCATAATATTAACCTAAAAGCTAATTGCCTAAGAAATGAAATATTATGAAATTCAGGGGAAGCATTACCATTTTGAAGAGCAAGTAGATCATTTCGAAGAAGCGCTACGATTCATGGCAAGAATGTTCATAGGAAATAGAACAGCAGTTGCTGAGCACTTGAGTAAAGTCGAGTTCCACATTCATTAATCGAGGTCAATAGTTTAAATTTCATGGGGATTAAGAATGTATGCTTATTTAAATTTACATTGCTATGATTTAATTAATGACTAGTTTTGTACAGATTAAAAATAACAAAAGATACGTAGAGGGGCGTTTGATGAAGTTTCATTGTTCACAACTGAAAATCAAAATAACTGTATATTTCATTGTTCACAACTTCATTGGATGATATTGCTAAACTAATAAACCTTTACACCTCTTCAGTTCAAAAATATTCTTTTGTATAGATGCAGATAAATTAATAGGCCAGATGATGTCTGAAGCCAAAAATAAATACTATTATTTTGTATAGATGCAGATAAATTAATAGGCTAGATGATGTCTGAAGCCAAAAATAAATACTCTAGATCGATTCATGTTGTAAACGGTCTTGCCTTTAAATCCTAACGACATATACATGCTTCCATGGATATGATAGTTTATAATTTATACTTCATGTTCATTTGTTTATTTTTGAAGTCATTTAACATTTTTACATGTAATCAGCATGGAGGAACAAGTGATTAGTCGTGCTCACCGCATGGGTGCTACTCGACCAATATACGTGGAGACCTTAGCAATGCGTGGAACCATCGAACAACAAATGCTAGAATTCTTACAGGTGCTCATGTATTCTGATTACACATAATTTGACAGTACACATAATGAGACAGATGCGTACACATAGACACTTGTAATTGGCAAATACTGATTGACCTTATCTAACAGAATGTGAGCACGAGCAGAAGAGTACTAAGTCAAGAGATAGATGTGGCGACAAATGGTGGTGGAAAAGCTCATCGTAATGTACATGATTTTGTTGTGGTGTTCAGGTGTTCGATTTTGGAGGAAGTGCAATGGTGTTGTCGTGATGCTCGAGAGTCTGGATTAAAGGTGAAAGGGTTGGGTTCGCGACTTCGTTCAGGTAATTTCATTGTGCTTTGATCAGGTGAAGAGTTTCTTATTGTAATTAAAGTGAATATATCTGTTAGTCATCCAAGAACTCCACAAACACTTTTTAGTAAGTAAATTCCAATTGAGTTTAATATTGGTTGTAGTTTGAAGATCTGAACGCTGTTAGGCGGATGATAGCAGGTGGCTGGACTGTGTTTGGGTCAGGTGTGGGTATGCTAAGTAGAGGATGTTGATTAGGCAGTGTGTTTTGATGCAGAGTGCAATAACTGTTTTGATCGATGTTGTTGTTCTATGATGTTTGGTTTTGCACGAGGCAGTGCAGGTGGTAGTTGCAGGGTGTGTTCGGAATGTTATGAGAGGGGAGAACAGGAAGTGGGTGTGGAAGTTATGTGGTTGACAGTTATGGTAGATGTAAATCTTGTGATATGTAGTAGGTGGTAAGCTGTGATGAATGTGTATGGTGGTGGATGATCAGTTGTGTAGGAGGAAGTAGATGGCAGTGTGTTTGAAGTGAATGGTGCTGCTAGGATTAGTGAAGACAGTGGCATTGAATGATTTTGAGTAAGTGATATGAAGTTGTTGAGTGGTGTTGAATGTTACAGGGAAGTTGTTGATGGATATGTTGATGAAGCGATGTTGGTGGAAATAGAAATAGAAATGTGAAGAAATATATGTGAAGAAATAGGAATGTGCAGGAGGCTTTGAAGCAAGGTGATATTGATCAGGTTGATGGATTGGCATGTGTGATGGTAGATGGTATATGTGATGGTGGTTAGAAGGTAGGAAATGAAATGCACAGGCAAATGAAATGAAAAAGTGTTCGAGTGATAGGTAATGTGAAAAGGATGTTGTTGAAAGGTATATGGCAGTTTGTTGTGACTATTCATAGTGCAGGTTGTTGAATGGTAAAGTAAATGGACAGTGAATTTGAAGAAGTGGAATTTGCAGCATTATGCAACTAGGTATGAGTTTGTCTATGCACGACAATGTGAGTTATGAAGTATAGATGTTGGCTTTGAGGGTTGCGGTGATGTGTTTGGCACTGTGAAGAGTATGGAAAGGAAGATGGAGTGTTGTTGTAATTGTTGTTCAGGTTGTATGTAGTGCAAAGTATGAAGTTATTAATTGTAATATTGAATGATTATGTATTAAATCTGATTATGTATTCGCCATCAAATTTAATTTTGAATGATTGTAATATTGCATGCAATAATTGTTTGTTATAATCAATAATATATATAGTATATTTGAGTACTGTAATAATGGTTTCTGAGAATGGCTTTTTTGCATCAGGTAAAAATAGCTGATGCAGTAGAGGGATTAGTTGCATCGGTTGTTATAAAAAACCGATGCAATAGAGGGATTAGTTTGCATCGGTTTTCAACAACAACCTATGCAACAAGTTCCTATGTTGCATCGGTTTTCATTACAACTGATGCAACATGGAGGCTGTGTCCAAACAACCAACCATGATATTTTGCATCAGTTGTTAGTAACAACCGATGCAAAAAGGACCTTTTTGCATCGGTTTCAGAATTGACGCAAAAGTGTTAAGCCTGTTGCATCTGTTGCATATGCATCGGTTGTTGAACTGATGCAAAAGGGGGGTAAACAACCGATGCAAATGGCCTGTTTTGTAGTAGTGATGCCTCATGTCTCTAGTTTTAGTCATTTTCGCCGATGAGGCTACGTCCGGCATTCCAGCTTATGCACCGCTCCAAAAATAGATCACGGAATCCCATATGGATTCCCACACCACAATGGTCTCAGAATCACATACAGATTCCCACATCTCAACAGATTTGGAATCTCACACAGATTCCCATACTCCAACGAGTCACAGAACCACATATGGATTTCAATATCTCAAAATATAATGCATCTCCTCCATTTAACCATACATGGTTTCGGAGTAGGTCATGGGTTCCGAGTCGTCTCTTACAAGTACACTCTCCATTTCCTGGGTGCTCCAAAACCCATTCGTTGATTTCCGGAATGCTTAAGACCGGTTCTTTAGGAAATAATCAGACAATACATAAGATCGGGATCACCCCCTAACCGTTTAAGTGGACATATCTCCTTATCATTTATCCTATAAGATCTACAAGTTTATACGTATAGTATAGCAACCCGATGGTAATCGTACCATATAATTATCGCATTCCTCCTAGAAATTTCCAGAGTTAAAATCCTTCGGTGTTAAGTAGGGAATAATTCCGTACCACCAAAATTATGAAGGATTACATATTTAGGTCAAGATTTGATAGTTGGTTATTTAACTATCAAATAAACAAACATTCAAATAAAGATTTCATTTTCTACTAAAATCACTAAACCTCGTTTAATTTAATTTCAATAATTAAATCTCTTATCAAAATAAGACATATACTTATCTCACTGGAATAAGTATATTCACAAATCATTCCTTTCAAAAATACTTGAACTTTTAAGATATATATATATATATATATAAGTATATTTGGAAAGTACCATTTGGTATCGACCATGGTTCGCAGCTCGATGGTTACGTCTCTATACCAGAGAAATCCAAAACATAAATTAGGCAATCTCTGCCTCCCGTTTTTCCCATGCAATCAATCATAGATCGCAGTTTGCACAATGGTTACGTCGATATCCCAGCGAAACCATCCCAAACTTTAGGCAATCTCTGCCCTCGAATTATGCTATGAAATTATACCATTACTTCCCGAAATCTTTTATTTAAATAATCATCTCAAATAATGCTTATAAAGCTTCTATAATAATTTCCAAGTTAAATTTAGGAAAATACTCTTTAATAAAGTTTACTATATAAAACAATATTAATATGGAATAAATTATCTTTTGAAATAATAATACTGATTAGTTCTTAAATAATTATTAACTTTGAATTAAACCATTATAAGATAACTTTAATTAATAATTAAAAATATGATTTTAAACATTTTAAATAATTAAATAACTTTGAAATAATAATTAAAATACTTTTAAATAACCTTTAAGAATCATAAAATAATTATTCTTAAAACAACCTTGGATTCAAAAATCAACTTCTAAATTTGAAAGAAGGCTTATTAATTAGAATGGTACTTAATCAAGTTACCATTTATTCCATAACAATCCAGAATAACAGATTTAGATATTCACATCAATCCAATTTTAACAATCAATTCAACATCACATTAACCAATATAATTATCAAGATAATAAATAGCTATCCGTAGAAATTTGGTAGCAGAATAGGGTTTATTTTTGCTAATCAATGTAATAACGGCAGAACAGTGATTTATTTTGCCAACAGGGAACCAATTTAATTACAGTTAGCGGAACGATGTCTTATTCCGCTAAATAGTTGTCTAGTTATCTTATTTACTCTAAATTATTTCACAAATATTTTTATCTAGCAATTAACATCGATGGATAGAACATATAAATATTAAACGACTAAATTTATTTAAATCACGTATTTTAAACTTGACTGTTTTAAAATACCATAAATTATCGCTTTGTCAAATCTGATGACAAACTTCATGAAAATGAAGTACTCATCGATACGAATCTATTGCAAAAAGTTGCGCGTTAATCGAGATTCATATGAACTAATTATAGCGTTTCAAAGTTTTAGCAATAAATTTATATATACAAATTTAAACAATTCAAATAAAAGAAACTACACTCTCTTGCACATGGGCCGAAGCCCAAATCCATATACTGAAACCCATTCCCGTTCTCTTCCCTTTCCTTCTTCTCCTCTCTAATCTCCAGTCTCCAAATGCCCAACCGAAACCCAAGCAATCCCAAACCCATACCAACATATTTGATCAATCCTGCTACCTAAGTTTGAACCAAACAACGCCAGATCCATTTACCCAAGGCGAACCCAAAAATCCAAATGCGACCACCCTGTGTCATCTCCCTCCCTCACTTGTAGCTCGAAGAACATCCTCCTGCATACACACATGCACGTGCACATGCACGAACGCCCTACGCCGTCGTTCGTCCCTTGTCGATGCTAATAAGTTCGCCTTCAACTCGCCATTTCACTCCAACCCTTCGCCATCTCTCTCTGGCCCACCCATACAAAATTCAAACGAATCCTGGTGCATGCGAAAAACCCACATCCACCAAAAATCCCCTCATGGCCACCATAGTTCCCTAGGGCCTAAGCCACCTACACCACTAGAAAGCCTATCCCTTCTAGCCCCTCTAGTCGAAAACCGCAACCACCTCGACTCCCCATCTTGCCGCAATTTGGCTGCGTCCCAAAGCCAAGAACCACCATCGATCCCAAAACCCTAAAATCACTATGCTACCCCAAGTCAAAGCCATATTCGAAATTTGGCTATGGTAAATCTCTCACCCACATCGCAACGCCCCTCCTCGGCCATACCGTACCACCCATCGTCAACCGTATCTCCGAAATTTGTTTTTAATAGATTTTGATCATCTCTTGATTTATCGCGATATAAGCCATTAAACTTTTCGATTCCTTCACTAAAAATCCTATTTTCATATGACGATCATGATTATATACATAAATCGATGATTTGAGCCTGTCGAAAATCATCAAAAACTAAGTTGCTTACTGTAATTCCAACATATCTCACTACATACTTCATGAAATGTAACCAAACTATTTTTAGTGCAATCTATACTTAAAAACAACCATTTTACTAGTTTACATCATCAGCAAAATCAAATCGAGGAGAGAGATAAAGATTTTTGAACTAGAGCATATACATGATTTTATCTTTGTTAACATAACAGAGTGATGAAAAACAGTTCCAGGCATTCAAAATTTTAACTCTCACCTTACATATTGTTGAAATCCTTACAAAGCTTCCACTTGACTTTAGTTTATGATCTGAAAACTTGATTACTTGCCTTCCCTTTTTAAATTTTGAAAGAACAGGATGTTATATTTTTTTTCTTTTCCTCGGTGTTTTGTTTTACAGGCTTTTGATAGAGTTTTTGTTTATAGGTTGAACACTGAAGCTACACACACACACCCCTATATACATACATGTTGATACAAGAGTAATGACGTATAGGTACAAGAGTTTGGGGATTAAAAAGATTTTAGCTACTATACAAGGTTTTTATGATGGATGGAAAAGAAATTTTGGTGGCTGAAGTGAAAACTTTGTGGCTGAAGTTGAAATGAAGTTTGAAATGAGATAATTTTCAGCCTACATTAATTCTTTGACAGGCCTTTCATTTGCTATACTTTATTTACTTGATATTTGACCAGGCAAATGTTTTACTTTTTTACTTCCATTGATTTTAAACATGCTTCACTATATTTTTAAACAATTGTTAAGTGGTATTGGCTAAAACAATATTAAGTGTTCATATTCCTATTTATCTTATATTTATACATTTAAAAATTCAAGGAATTAAAAGTTTGCTAATAACATTTTTACTTGGAACACTATTTTTTAAAAAGGTCTTCTTTCACAAATGATTTAAATGTTTTTATTAAATTTTCCTCATTTCTATCATATAAATTTTCTCCTTTTCTCACTTTCCAATATATTGTTTTTAATATACCATATTTATTTAGTTTATATATATTTTATATTCCTCTTCCTTGAACTTATATGTATATAAGAAAAATCCAAATTTTAAACTCTTTCTATTTATACAACAATATATTTCATAAGCTATATTCATTTCTATTTATAATATATTCTTATTCATTTTCATTTGTTATGAATTTGTTTTTCAATTTATATATGAATTCTGTTGTTATAATATATATAAGAAATTCTATTTTAAATCAATTTTCTATTTTATAAATAAAATTTGGAAAAATTCTGTTAGCACCAAAATTGGTCACTAACCTCGTTGAGAAAGATTGTGTAGAGAGATAAATGAAGAAAGTAAATTTAAATAGAAAACAATATGCTAAATTGAATGCAAACACGAGAACACCAGATTTATAGTGGTTCGGCGTAACTGCCTACGTCCACTTTGAGGTTAAACTTTATTGCTTTACTTGATAATTGATTACAGATACAATATGTACCCCAACTACTCGAATACAATTGCTAAGTAAAAAGAATGAGTCTTGAAAGCGGCAGAGTCTCCCCATTGTTCTCCCAAAAAAGGCCCCTTTCACTGTGCCCCTACCTCTCTATTTATAGACGAAGATGGGTTGGACTTCCCTGGTGGGCGTGGTAGCCAGATACCTCAGCCCAAAGTGAGTAACCTCTGCGTGCCGAACCACAAATGCCGAAGGGCAAAATGCCGAACTATATCTCTATTGCCGATCGAGGTAATGCGTTGAGTGGAGAGTGCAGGCCGAACGAGGATCAATGCCGGTCGAGGGGAGATGCCGAACGTGGCTGGAATGCCGAACGAGGCTAGAATGCCGATCGTGGTTGAGATGCCGAATGAGGCTGGAATGCCAATCGAGGCTGGAATGCCGAACGAGGCTTGAATGCCGGTCGAGGATGAATGCCGACCGAGGTTGGAATGCCGGACGAGGCCTGAATGTCGGACAAGGCTGAATGCAGAACGTCCTCTGAATGCCGAACGAGGCTGTAGTGCCGAGCGACCTCTGAATGCCGGATGGCTTCTGAATGCCGAACGACCCTAAAATACCGAACGACCCTAAAAATATCGAACGACCATTGAATGCCGGACGACCTCTGAATGCCGAACGACCACTGAATGCCGGACGACCACTGAATGTCGGACGACCTAGTTGCCTGGTCAAACCTCCAGGTAACACTTGCCCCCCAAAGTGCGTTATGTGATCGAACGTGATGCACTTTGAATCATGAGCCTTTTCTTCGAGCTCTGGCATAGTCTTCTCGATAGTACTTTCTCTCGAATACCGATTGAGGCAATGTATGCCGAGCGGCATGCCGATGCCGAACGACATACAAATGTCGAACGACATATTCAATGCCGAACGATATATAAATGCCGAACGGCATAACTAATGCCGAACAAGGGATGAACTTTGACTGGTTCTACCGGTCATTGCCCCTTCGACTTCCTTTCTTCCCCCTATAAAGTTCGGCACTTCGCTTCTTCTTCTCTTTTTACTTTTTACCTCTGCTATCCTTATAAGAACTCGTAACTTACCTCCCTCGAACCTCGTTCACTCTCTGATCTTCCCTTCCTACCCTGAATCCATCAAGCCCTTCCTACATTTCCTTCCTAAATTGAGTCCGAACGACTTTCAATCTCAAGCCCACAGATCCCCAAGCTCCCACCATACTCTTTGGTAAGAACCCTTCATTTGAACATTTTTTCAAACTAGGAAGTTCAAATTAGTGAACTTTCCATAGACTATAGAAAGTAGGAGGCGTGTGGATGAGGGAGACGAGTTGAGGTTCGGACATGTCCTAAGGCAAGAACTTAGTATGACTTTAGTTAAATTTGAGGCAGTTCGGTAATCAAAGATGCGAAAAATAACTGTGCGCGACCGTTCGGCCCTTGCATCTTGAGCAGAGAACGACAAAGTAAGAGACGAGTGACTTGGTAAACTTTATGCGAGAGTGACATCAGGGAGGTTGGAAGTAAGTAATTCGGTGTATCTGGCTCATACGTTGGCCCAGAGAATGCCGAACCATGGACCTAGGTCGGACGACATTTTGGCCGAGCGGGGTTGATGCCGAGCAACATTTAGGCCGAATGACATTTTAGGCCGAGCGGGGTTGATGCCGAATGACATTTAGGCCGAACGACATTTTAGGCCGAACGACATTTAGGCCGAGCGGCATTTAGGCCGTGTGTTTCAAGCATCGCTCGGTCTCCGCCTTTGATGAATAGACAACGATAGTCGAAATCATTCCAACTCGAACATAACCCTTGTTGAACTCACTTATTTCCCATGCCTTTTCATATGACAAAAAACAAGGACAAGGACTTAAACAAACCAGCATATCGAACTAATCCGGACTGATGACTCCCCAGTTTCAACAATTATAAGCCTGAATTCAAACCGATAAAAAAAGATAATAGCCTTTAACATATAGTGCCAATGTCTGAGTCCAAAATTAAAAAACATGATAGGGTAGGTTTTCGGAGATGGTCAGCGATGACGGTCTTTGAAGATGACAGTTTAAATCTCAACTTTATATCATCAATTCTACGACTTTTAATTTCTCAGCACTTATATTTGGATGATCACACTAGTTCATACACCAAACGGGAGGAATACTTACATTGCTAAGTTTAACGTTAATTGTTTTTCAAGTATAGTTCAAATAGGTGCTTTGTTGGATTCGATCTTCATTAGAGATGTCTAGAAAATCTAGCTCTGCTATGATCTCAGACAGACCTGGGCCATCCTCTTGACAAGAAGTTGTAGATACTTCGAATCCATCAACTACCCCTGCTCAAAACTTACCGAGTGCCACGACAGCATCCGTCGACATAGCTCCCGACGCACTGGAGGCAGCTATTTTACTAGACGACCCAATTGATTCACAGTTCTCAAAGATTAACGAGACTACACTCCATCGGATATGCTCTGTCCACGGAATCCCTTTCGACGACGTGTTAGTTCCTTCGGGTAATGATCGTCCGCATTTGCCCCCAGCCGGGTATAAAGCTTGCAGTAAGTTTATGTGCTGGGTCGGCAGCGTTCCACCCTTCAACTCCTTCCTTCGCGACTTATTGCAATACATCGAGATCGCTCCTTCACAACTGCCTCCAAACAGTCATGCTTTCTTATATGGCACTGCATCCTCTTTATGAATGTTTTCTCCATGCTTCCAACTCCAGGCGATATCCGTTATATTTATCGCTTCAAGAGACGGTCGGATAGCACTTCTTTTATATTTCTGGAGCGATATAGTAAATGCCAAATCCTAACTGGGGCATGGAGCAAATTCGCCCAGTACAACAGGAGTGGTTCTATGTTCGTTGTCCTCCCGGTTTCGCTAGGAGTTAGGTGGAAGGGAGTAAGTTCGTTTTCTAGATCAACACTTGAACTTTGTGGAATCTGCATCTTTTTTGACTCTTTATCCACTTTTTCAGGTATCACTCCACGTCCCGAAGGCTCCGGATACTCTGAAGCAGTGGCAACTATCCGAGCTCTCCCCGTAGAAGATCGGGACATCAAATCCCTCATTTCAAATGAGTCACTTACACAGTTTGGGATGTTGGCAGAAGGTCGCCGGATAGGCCTCCCTCAGGGTTTTACCTTACCCAGGTCTGCCACTGGCAAAGGGAAAAAACAGGCCGAGTCTTCAGCGCAGAACGCCCCTGACACACTAGAGGAGCGGGAGATTAAAGAAGCAGAAATGCCCGAAGTACAGGGCGAGAACTTGATAGTTGAAGTTCATGACATTGAAACGTCGTCTTCCCCTTCGAAGAGGAAGAAGAAACTGACCTACAAGCTGAGGAAGAAAACAGTAGGCGGAACTTCTAAAGTTACCCTTATTCCAACGGAAAAAGAATCTTCCTCGCGGCACTTAGAAAGTTCTCTGAAGGGCCTGTCGAACCTTACCATTCCGGACGATTTACTCAACTACGGTTTCGACGATCCAGAGGCCCTCAAGCTTCATTCGCCCGCTAGAGGCGATATGGGAGTTCAAGCTCGAGTCCAGGGAGATAATACTCCAATTAGTAAAGATAAAGGAACTGGTCAGTCAGGGGGAACACTAGGACACACACGCACACATGCACTTCACCCTACACCTCAATTTTTTCCATCACCCCGATTCTTCCTAACTCGTCGTTATTTTTATTCTATGCAGGTGACATGGGATGCTCCCATGGATTCGATCGTCTCCACGGCTCATCCATTTTTCATCATTCTGGCCGGGATTCGGGCTCCGGCAAATGCCGGGACAGAGACGACTTCGGAGACCGAGACAACCGTCCCCAAGAATCGACTTATCGAAACAAATCACATAGCCAATCTTCATACTCCCGCGATCTCCCTTCTCAAACAGAGCAAGGCAGAGAGAAGCTTTCGCAGAAGGGGTCTCAACCCAATGTTTCCCATGATCAACATTCCGGTTCATCTAGTACACGGCAGTCTCGGGAACATCGTAAGAGAACTGAACTTTCAAAGCCACCTCCCCCTGTTCCCGCAGTAGACCCGACGATATCGGAGAAGCTGGCCGAGCTTAAAGTCAAATTTCCCAAAATCTGCTTTGACGGTTTGAAGTTCCTTCCAGCAATTCATCACATTTCGGGGCATGTCAAGCAGAGTGCCATCGCTTGCAACAACGACGTCTATGTTCAACATGACGCGTTTGTTCATTTAGTCGAAAAAGTCTCAGAAATCTTCGTTGAGCGTCAACTAGAAATCGACCGCTTGAAGCTTGAAGCTATCTTCGATAAAGATATTATCAAAAATCAAGATGAAGAGCTCGCTTCATTCAAATCCCAACTTGAGGCTGTTGAACAGAGTGCTAAAGATATCGTAGAGGCCGTCACTCGCTTAGAGATGACTCATAAAAAGGAAGTTGACGAAGCGGTTTAATGCTGTAGAGCCCTGGCTTTAGAAAAGGACTCCGTTTAAAAAGAAAGGGATGAACTCGCCCTGTAGGTTAAAGAGTTGAAGGAGCTACTCTCTAAGGAGAAAGAAGAGAAGATAGCCGCTCAAGAAGAGACCCAACGATATTGCACCGAGATTGTTGCTACACGCCTCTTGAAAGCAAAGCTCGATGATGAGCTTTCTAAGGTTGGGATGATGAAGGACGAAGCCCATGAAGAGGGAAAAAGAATTGCGTCCGCGGAGATCAACTCCCGCCTTGAGGCGGCCACAGAGGCCGGTAGAGAGGAGGTCAAGTGTATGTTTGACCCATTGATAGCTGAATACAACGCCCATGTCCTCATGCACGGGGACTTGACTTTCTTAGGCAAGAGCTACCTTGAATCTCTAGCCGAGGCCTGGGAGACTTTAATAAAAATTAGAAAAGTGGAGTCGGGCACTGAGGAGGTGGATGAGGAGGCTCTAGTAAAAGAGTTTCTCAGGGGGAACAAGCCCTCGGACTTTTCTACAGCAATGGCTCTTTTCGGCAAAGGCTCTTCTCCATCAAAGGAGAAAAATGACATGGCTGGTCCATCTGGAACCGAAGCTGCGACTCCTCCTTCTACTCAATCGGCCGATAGGCCAACACTTGATCCATTCCAGCAACACGTTGGCTACAATCCGGAAGATCCCGGCCTCGGCATTGACATGCTATCCTCCATTCTAGAGGGTGAAACTCCTCGCACAGACGAAAGCCAGCAAAAAACCGGTATAAAACTCTTCTTCTTGAAGTTCAAAGATCTGTCGCTTTCTGCGAGCAGTTACAGATTCTAACGTTCGTTCTTTGTGTTTTTATGCAGGCCGCTCTGATCCTGAACCGACTCCGAGGAGCGATGACGCCAAGGAGGAGACGGGGAAAACAAGTGATGCTACTCACGCAGGAGTAACTCCCGATCCTGATGCTCAGGTGATTGGGGCGCTTGACGATGATAAGTCTGAATCTTTATCCCCTGTCGATGGGAGTTATGAAATTGAAATCACGGGAGCCTCAGAACACACTTCGAAAGTGAGTATGAAGGAGTAGCTTGCCGAAGAGAAAAAGAAGAAGGTTGAGATAAAGGCTAAGCCCCAAGTAGTAGAACTTAACGACCCGTTGAACATGCCTCTAAAAGTCATTCTTCCTAGCAAATCCAAACCACTGGTTGTTCCTCCTCCCACTCCTGACTCCGCTTCTTTAGTGAGCAAAACATCCAAGAGAAAGCGTGTGGGAGAGGAGTCATCCGAGAAGGCAAAGGAGAAACTAAAGAAGTCGAAGAAGTAGCCACTACACTCGTTCAACGAGGTTTAGCTTAGGTCATGTAACTACTTTTTACTTATTTACTTTTGTAGTCAATGCAAACAGAATTTTGACTCCGAGTTTTGGAGGAGTGGTTGTATAACCCCATTTTGGATTAATAAATAAAGTTTAGTTTCTTTGTCTTTCAAGTAACTTCTACTATTTAGCTTTTTGTACAGCTATGGTCGAAACTCGAGTTCTTATGAGTTATGTAAATTCCTAATTCATTCTCACATTTGCTCGGAGATTCTTTGGAACTATACATCTTTTATTTCACATTTCTGGTATTTAGAGTATTTTTCAGGCCGCATTCAGGGGACTTGGAGATTCAAATCGCCTATATTCTAGTCCGCACTCCGAGGACTTAGAGTACTCCGGTCCGCACTCAGGGGAATCGGAGATTTAAGTCGTTTATACTCTAGTCCACGCTCCGCGGACTTAGAGTACTCCGTTCCGCACCTAGGGGACTCAGAGATTTAAGTCGTTTATACTCTAGTCCGCGCTCCGGGGACTTAGAGTACTCCGGTCCGCACTCAGGGGACTCGGAGATTTAAGTCGTTTATACTCTAATCCGCGCTCCGGGGACTTAGAGTACTCCGGTCCCCACTCAGGGGACTTGGAGATTTAAGTCGTTTATACTCTAGTCCATGCTCCGGAGACTTAGAGTACTTCGGTCCGGACTCAGGGGACTCGGAGATTTAAGTCGTTTATATTCTAGTCCGCGCTCCGGGGACTTAGAGTACTCCGGTCCCCACTCAGGGGACTCGGAGATTTAAGTCGTTTATACTCTAGTCCGCGCTCCGGGGACTTAGAGTACTCTGGTCTGCACTCAGGGGACTCGGAGATTTAAGTCGCTTATACTCTAGTCTGCGCTCCGGGGACTTAGAGTACTCTGGTCCGCACTCAGGGGACTCGGAGATTTAAGTCGTTTATACTCTAGTCCGCGCTCCGGGGACTTAGAGTACTCCGGTCCGCACTCAGGGGACTCGTAGATTTAAGTCGTTTATACTCTAGTCCACGCTCCGGGGACTTAGAGTACTCCGGTCCGCACTCAGGGGACTCAGAGATTTAAGTCATTTATACTCTAGTCCACGCTCTGGGGACTTAGAGTACTCCGGTCCGCACTCAGGGGACTTGGAGATTTTGAGCTGTTTATGCGAGTTCGTACGTCATACAGAATAATGTAACTCCAGTTGTTTATCACCCGACTATAAGGTATAGAAACATCAGTAATTCATGGAAAAGACGGCTTCAAGCCTTTATTAATGAAAATAAACTAAATTGTCCGATTACATACTTAAAAGGAAACTAAGAATCAACAAGACAAAAACATACGGGAAATAATTGCACCTAAAACACGAAAGAAACAAGCTAATTATAATAACGTCGCAAATGTTCACTATTCCATGCTTGGGGGAGTGTCATGCCATCAACGGTCGCTAGCTTGAAAGTTCCCTCTCCAAGCTTCCGTTCAACGACATATGGTCCTTCCCAGTTGGGATTCATACGTGATGGTACTGGGAAAACTCGTTTCAAAATGAGATCACCCACATCAAAGATTATTGGGCGGACTTTTTCGTTGTAATATCGCTTGACCCGGTGCCTATATGTCGCCACCCTTAACTCAGCTTCTTCACGTTTTTCATCAACGAAGTCCAGCGATTCTAACAGGAGATCCTGATTCGTCTTAGGATCATAATGTGTCACCCGATGTGATGGAACTTCAAGCTCCACGGGTATAACAGCTTCTGAGTCGTATGCCAATGTGAATGGAGTGTGGCCGGTAACGGACTTGTGGGTAGTTCTATAAGCTCATAGCGCTGTTGGAAGTTCATCTACCCACTTGCCTCCAGCCTTTTCCAAACGCTTCTTTAATATGGACTTGATTATTTTGTTCACGGCTTCAACTTGTCCATTAGCCTTCGGATGAGCAACGGCGGCAAACTTTTTCTCAATGTCGTACTTTAAACAGAAATCTTTGAATTCTCTACTTTCAAATTGAGTTCCGTTGTCTGTAATGATGATTCGCGGGAGGCCAAAGCGGCATATAATGTTTCGTACAACGAAGTTGATGACCTTCTTGGAGGTGATTGTGGCTAAAGGCTCTGCCTCGGCCCATTTTGTGAAGTAGCCGACTGCAACTATCACGTATTTTGCACCACCTTTGGATATAGGCAAAGAACCGATTATGTTGATTCCCCAAATTGCAAACAGCCAGGGACTAACCATTTGTGTGAGTTCCATTGGTGGTGCTCTCGGGATTTTCGCATATCTTTGACACTTGTCACATTTTCTTGCATAATCCGCAGCACCCCGATTCACAGTTGGCCAATAGTATCCGTAACGGAGGATCTTTTTTGCTAGTGTCTGCCCCCTAGTGTGGTAGCCACATTCTCCTTCATGAACTTCCCTTAAGACCCGCTTCGTCTCATCATGGGCAATGCACCGAAATAAGGGGACCGAGAACCCCTTTCGATACATTACTCCATCCTGCATCACATATCGCACGGCTTTGCGAATGACCTATCGTCTTTCGCTCCTTCTTTCGGGCAAAGTCCCGTTCATCAGGTATAGTTTGAATGGGGTTATCCATGACTCCCTCTCGATTCTTGTTTCCAACATGGAATCAACCTCCATCACATCTATGCTTGGAGCATATAAGGTTTCGACGGGAACTAATCCCATTTGCTGTGCATCGTTAGTACTTGCGAATTTGGCCAACGAGTCGGCTTCCTTGTTCTGTTCACGTGGGACGTGCGAAATGTCATAATGTTCGAAGTTCGTCAATAGTTCCTGAACTAGAGCAAGGTACAGAGCAAGATTTTGTACCCTTGCTTGGTAATCTCCTCGCACTTGGTACACCACCAACTGTGAGTCACAAAATATTTCAACTGACTTTACCCCGAGTTCTCCAATAAGCTTTAAACCAGCAATCAATGCTTCATATTCTGCTTCATTATTCGTAGCCGGGAAATTGAGCTTCAAAGCATAACAAATCGATCAGTTTTCTGGAGTCACAAGAACTATACCAGCCCCAGAGCAATGGTCGTTTGATGCCCCATCGGTGTACAATTTCCATCGAATGGGAAGAATGACACTGCGATTATCTGGTTCGTCAGATACAGTAAACTTAGCGATGAAATCTGCTAATGCTTTCCCTTGTATGGCTCTTCATGGCAGGTAGGTAATATCGAACTGACTCCACTCGATATTCCATTTTAACATCCTTCCAAAAGTTTCTGGTCGTTGGAGTACCTATCGTCAGGGCTGATCGGTATAGACACTGACTGAGTGCGCTTGAAAGTATGGACACAGCTTTCGTGATGCAATCACCAAGCAATAGGCCAATTTCTCAATTTTAGGATAGTTTCTTTCTGCCCCCGTTAAAGGTTTACTAATGTAATACACCGGCTTTTGGACTCGGTCCTCCTCGCGGACTAAAGCCGCACTTATAGCATGCGGGGATACGGCCAAGTATACGTACAACATTTCGTGGTCCACTGGTATCGACAACACTGGAGGACTCTCCAAATGCTTCACCAGATCTCAGAATGCTTCCTCACAGTTGGATGTCCATTCAAAATTCCTCCTTCCTTTCTTTATTATATCAAAGAAGGAAATGCACTTGTTTGTGGCTCTGGATATAAATCGACTCAGCGCAGCCACCTTTCCATTCAGGCTTTGTACCTATTTTATAGTTCTGGGCACTAGTACATCTCGAATAGCTTGAATCTTTTCCGAGTTAGCTTCAATTCCCCGGGCATTAACAATGAATTCCAAAAACTTCCCCGACGCAACGCCGAAGGAACATTTCAGAGGGTTGATCTTCATCCCATAATGTCTGAGTATGCCAAACATCTCCGCTAAGTCTCGAATGTGGTCGTTTGACTGTCGTGACTTCACGAGCATGTCATCCACATAGACTTCCATTGTTCTACCAATCTGATCTTTAAACATTCTATTCACCAAACGTTGGTACATCGCCCCCGCATTTTTCAATCTGAAAGGCATTACTACATAGCAATATAGCCCAACGTCTATGACGAAACTGGTGTGTTCCTGGTTTGGAATGTGCATCGGGATCTGATTGTATCCCGAGTATGCATCCATGAATGACAACAACTCGTGTCCTGCAGTGGAGTCGACCAACTGATCAATTCTAGGTAATGGGAAACTGTCCTTGGGGCATGCTTTGTTTAAATCGGAATAATCTACACAGGTTCTCCACTTCCCATTTGCTTTTTTCACTAGCATGGGGTTTGACACTCATTCAGGGTAGAGGGTGTCACGAACGAACCCATTAGTTTTGAGCTTGTCCACCTCCTCTCTGAGAGCAGCGGACCTCTCTGGGTCCATTCCTCTCCTCTTTTGCTTAACTGGAACGTACTTCGGGTCTATGTTCAACATATGACTCATAATAGCAGGAGAAATCCCGCACATGTTGGAATGTGTCCAAGCAAAAACATCGAGATTCACTCGAAGGAAATCACTAAGGTCTTCCGTCATTGAGGGGTTGAGTTGTGATCCAACCTTCAATACTCACGATGGATCGTCCCGGCTGACCGAAATGTCGATTGTTAGTTCAGTCGGTGCTGCTTTTTCTTCCCTGGGTTCCTCATCATCATCTCTCGGATCTATGTCTCTAAAGATCCGAGAATCATGCCCGAGCCAGGGCTCGGGCATTACTTGTCAATTGTCAGTATGCTGAATGCGGACGGAATTGTCCGCAACCTTTCCTTTCTCCCTCCGCTAGGCCTCTCGGAGCTCAGCAACATAACATGCACGACCGGTCGCCTGGTCGCCATGAACAACACCTACTCCTTTGTCAGTCGGAAACTTTAAAGTCAAACACCACGGGGCCAATGCTGCCCTAAACTCAGCCAGGGCCGGTCGGCCCAAAAACACATTGTACGGTGAATCCACATCCAAAACTACGAAAGGTAGGATTCACACCCTCGTACGCTCACCTTGTCCCAGTTCAACTGGCAACTCGACATACCCCACTGCATCAATCGCTGCGCCATTAAAGCCATGTATATGAGCTTTAGATGGATTCAAATCCTTTGTCTCCATCTTCATCTGGTCATAAGCCTTCTTGAAGATGATATTGACAGAACTTCCACAATCAGTCAAAATTCTTTTCACAAAAGCTGGCCCGATTGTCGCAGATATGACCATCGGGTCAATGGTAGGAGCCTCCACCTGGTCAGCATCTCTGCTCCTGAATACTATATCGTCCGTCATCATGCACAACTGTTTAGCAGGGGTCCCATCCTCTACGTTGGAACAACACTCAAAGTCTGCATGCCTCAGGGAATTAGCATACCGCTCCATTTTTTACCAGTTCTTATCTGCAGGGTGAGGTCCGCCGATGATCGTGTTTATGACTAGTCTGTCCATGGTCCGAGCAGGCTCCTCGGGGTGACGTGGAGTTGGTGCACGACCGGGATTGGACGTTCCCTGTCCACCTTCTTACGGATTCTTTACAAACTCCTGTAACTTTTTCTACCTAATCAACTTCTCTATAGCCTCGTGTAGGTGTCTGCACTCTTTAGTATTGTGCCCATAAGTCTCATGAAAGCGGCAATACTTCCCGGTCCGCTTTTGTTCCTCGGATGATTCCTTTGGGCGTGGCTTTCTGTACTGAAAGGTATTGCAAGTTGATAGGTAAATATTTTCAAGAGATGCATTCAGTGGGGTGTACTCGTTGTAGGTTGGAATTCTCGGCTTCCATTTCCCCACTTCTCTTTTCTTTCCCTGATTCCTTCCTCCGGACTCCTTAGATTGCCCGGGCTTGTTCTGGACATTGACCTGAACTTTCACCGAGTTGTCTTCGGATTGCTTCACAGCAATGTTGCTTTTCACGGACTCCTGAACAGGCCCCGGTGCCTTATCTCGCCTTATCCACCTGGCTTCCTCTCTTCTTATGAACTGATGTGCCTTTGAGTAAAAACGCTCTAGCATAGTTGGAGGTTTTCCTGCTAGCCAATCTCCAAACTCTGAATCCGGATCCACACCTCGCATCACAGCCATAAGAATTGCGTGATCATTGGGATTATTGACTTCAGTAGCCGCAACATGGAATCTCTGCAAATACTCCTTCAATGACTCTCCAAGAGCTTGGATTACACTTGATAGAGACATCACGTCCTTTGGATGAGTAGTGTGTATTCTGAACTTTTCTATAAATTTCTTCGCCAACTCCTCGAAACTGGATACGGACCGCGGAGGAAGTCGGGTGAACCACATGGTAGCAATCTCAGATAGAGTTATTGGAAAGCATCTACACTTGGTTGCATCATTGCTCTAGCCGAATCCATCATCCACTCGTATCTCATCACATGCTGTCGGGGATCGGTCTTTCCTTCGTAGGCCGGGATAGTTGGCATGCTAAACTTCCTGGGGTATTCTGCCTATAGAACAGCATCTGTGAACGGAGTATGACTCCTAGATACCCCCAGATCATCATTCGTCAGGCCTTGATTTTCTCTCATCAATTGTCTGACCATAGCTGATAAGTCTGGGGTTTGTATGGAAGATGTCAGGTTGGAGTCTGTCATTCGTGATTGATCCGGTTGATGCCTCCTCTGCTGGTGATCTGCCAGACGTGCATCTTGAGGTTCGGCATCATTGGCATCTTGGTGAGCCGGGCGTTCGCCTCCACCTACGCTCCAGCTCCTAAGTTTCCCATTCCTGCTCGGTTGCGGTCTCCGAGGTGTAAACGATCCCCAGTTGTTCGATCGGTAGCACCTGCCTGTGTAGTTTCAGTCTTGTGGCGTCTATGCCTAGGAGGTTCGTCGGATGACATTGAGCTATCAAATGAAGAGTAAGGAGATGGACTGCCCCCAACATTCTGATGTTGTTGTTGAGTAAGCTGTTCCATAAGGTTGGCGTTGGCTTGCATCTGCTCTCCAAGTTGTCTCCTGCTTTCCATGAGCTCTCTCATCAAGTCGTTGAACTCTGTTCTGGTGACAACTTGTGTAACATCCTGTATTTTTAAGCCATTGAATTTGAAC
This sequence comes from Allium fistulosum, assembly GCA_030737815.1. NCBI lineage: Eukaryota > Viridiplantae > Streptophyta > Magnoliopsida > Asparagales > Amaryllidaceae > Allium > Allium fistulosum. Next base: position 923,261,323 of record CM060901.1, read on the forward strand.
ATTTAATTCGTTTTAAATGTTAATGTGGAATCTTAATTTATTTTGAAATGAATGGATTCGGGTTCAATCAATGAAATAAGCTATAATTTTTAATTATTGTAATTCTGGCTGAATTTGAATAATGGAAAAATATAATTAAATATTCGAGATTGAGATAAAAAGTAAATCTGGATGTAAATAGTGATAAAAATGGTTTTAAAAATTTATTTTGAGTTATTTGAGTGTAAATAGCGTGGTGGGAATTTTAGATGAATTTTAAAGTTGATAAATTAATATTTCGGATTTTATATTAATTTAAAAATGAATTTAATATTATTAAAATGCAATTTAATCAGATTTTGGTTCCGGAATGAGCCAGGATGATTTGGAATGTGGTTATATATATTTTATATGATTTATTGTTAAGTAAATAAAATTTTAAAAGTGAAATTTTACGCGTTTTCGTCAATTTTAAAAATCGCCCGATTTAATAGACGAGTTAAAATAGCCTTCCGGGGCGCAGTCTCGGAATTCGACGAAACTAGTTCCATTGGATCCGTAATAGTTAGTTATTATTGGATTTCAATTTTCGTAGCAATCAGAATTGTCGTTTGACCGTGGCAGCTCGAAACGCATCGAAATCGTTTTAACCGATTTAATTTTAAATTGATCATTTAATTCCGTAACTCGCACATATGACCGAATTAGCTTACGAAACTTGTTCCATTGTGTCCGGAATGCGGAAAAACCCTAGGAACGCTTGGCGGCACGTCAGATTTGGAATTCGTTTGAGAACGTTCGTTAAATTGAATTTAATATTAATTTAATAAATATATACGTACATATATACGTATATCCAACGAAACCCTAGCATCATTTCGTGGCCGCCGCTCTTAACTATTCAATGGCCGAAATCGTCTCTCGTTCTTCTCCATTTCTCTCTCAATCTACAGCCTTTCGTGAGAAACTTCCAACTAGAGATTCAGAGAGATCGACGCGAGCTTCACATCCGTATGGTGGAGTGGTTCAAAAGGCGACGTGATGGCTAGGATTTGGGCCGATACGAGGTCCGTTCGTGCTCGCTTTTTTTGGGCCCAGGAGGCGACCGAGTCTCGCGGCATCTGGGGTGGTGATGGAGGTGGCAGGAGGCTTCAAAACGATGGGTCTTGATCGCGTTCGAGTGGATCGAAGGGGGTGTAGTTTGAAACCCTAAGTGGCGGCTATTGGGTTCGAGACTTCCTGGAGACGCGTGTGAGTAGAAGGAGACGCGGCCTGAGATTTTGATCGTGATGAACGGCTGTGATTGGTAAAAAAAAGAAGAAATTTGTTTAAAAATTTATATCCAAACTTTGTAAATTCATAACTCTTGCATATAAAATCAGATTTGGACGAATTTGGTAGCGCCGGAATCGCAGCGACGTAATCTACGCTGCAGCGTGGATCTGGAGTCGATCGGGGCAAGTAGGAATTTGGGTTAAATCGAACATCGTTCGGTTTAATTTAAAATTTCGAACGCTCTAAAAAACTCAAGGTGAGTTATTCTCACTCACATTTGGATGCTAGACAGTTTAAATAGTTGATATTTAAATATCTGTGTGATTGGGTGCATATAATTGTTGTTATCAGTCTGAGATGGTAATTATATATGTGATGTGCTAATATTTGTGATGCAGGGAAAAACAGGTTGGAGGGATCCAACTGGATTCCTCACAAGGTAGCAATTATTTTATAGTTGATGATGATGCTTGTTTATATGTTATGATTGATAAATCTGGAATTAAATCACATTGTGAAATTGTTGTATAAATTATAAATCCAGAATTTAATTATAAATGGATAAAACTGGGTTTTTACGAAATAAATGAATTGTTAAACATAAGAATTTCAAAGAATAAAATTTGAAATCTGGTTTGGATGGGAAATGTAAATTTGGATTTAAAATGCAATGGAAAATTTATCAATCGATAAATGTGAAATATAAATTTTCTGGAAATGAATTCTATGGAAATTATAAATTGTTTAAAATAATGGTGGGATATTTTAATAATAAATATTGATTTTTTTTTGGGAAATTAAAATATGTTGCAACGAAGCTTCCAAACATAAAACTTACAGTTTTAAATGTAAATTAAATATTTTGAAAAGCAGTTTTCTCCATTGGGATTTTATTTAAGTAATTCATAAGCATTATTTTCTTTAATAAATTCTCAAAAGTTTTATTTAAAAATGATTTAAACCTATACTTCAAAATGAATTTCCGGGAATGGGAAAATGTGTTTGAACTTCGGAAGAAGTTATGTTTAAGCATGGGATTGGGAATTTATGTTAATTTAAACATAAATGGAATTGAAATAAATCAGTTGGATTTATGAGATGGATTCTTTGGAAATTTCGAATGGGAGTGTGTTTCCCTGGAAAACCAAGTTAGAGTTTTAACAGATTTTATTTAAATAAAGGTTAAAGCTTAAATTTGTTAAAGCATATTTTTTAAGGAATTTATTATTTTTAAAGAAGAAGTTAATAAATTTGTTTTTAAAAAAATTAAATTGTTCAAGTTATTGGTTAAGGAGTATTATCTTTTTGAACTGTACCTATATATTTAGTTAACTAAACCCTTATTTTAAATGCAAGTTTATATTCTAAATAAATAGTTTTGTTTCACATATTTAAATTATATTTTTGAGTAAATAACTAGTAGTAAATTTACATATTTTAAAGTGTATTTCCAAATAAAGTGTTTTAATTGTTTTAAAATCTAAATGTTTTGGACTTGGTTGTTTCCAATGGGAATAATTGTTTGAAAATTTGATTTTGAAAGGAAGAGACTTTGGAAAGCTGTTTTCAAGGGGTTTGAAACCGGAAATATATCTTGTAAAGATGTTAGAGGAAAATAAATAATGTAGGAATATTATTTATTATGTGATGGATGCTTATGGATGTTTGTGAATGTGAATTGATAGTTAAATCACCGACTATCAATATTGGCCAATGCGTTGATCGTTTCGAAGAGACCGGGATCGAGATTTATTTCTCGAAAACCACTTCGATCCGGTTTGTACGTTTCGTGAAATGTGTTCGGAGTCGAAGATGGAGCTATGAAGTGCAAGGGCTAGTCGCTACTAATCTTGAGGATATTTCCAAAATGGATGTAGTAGGAATAGTGCCTTCGGTTCCGTTCGAACCCGGGACGGACTTGTATGGATGAATGCTTTCGGTACATCGTCAGGTGGATGATGGGCATTCTAAGGGATATGTTCTATAAAGGTAACGCTTAGCCTCAAGCCTCATCAACCAGGAATGACTGAAAATCAGGGGTTATGCAGCAAGGCTTCGTGGGTAGCTCCCACTGGAGGGTAAGGTCATCCCTGTATAGATGTCCCTTATATTTCGGCTTAGTGTTGCGGTTGCTGATCACAACCGTGGGGTGATTTTAGTCGGAATTATCCAGTAAGGGATGGTTCCGGCCTTGTGTTGCAGGGGAATGGGCGTACTCCTCGGTACTGTGATCTAGGACATGTACTGTGACAGGTGGTACCCCAGTGCCTAGTCATTGATGGAAATCCATTCTCCCTACGTGCCTTGTACGGTATTTGTTTGTATTACCCACTTTGTGGCTAGTACGCTGGAATTTAATCATGTAACAATTTCAGCTATTTGAATAAGTATTTGTATATAGACCCTATTATAATATCAGAGGATTTCTATAAAAAGTGTTTTGGCTATCGTAAGGTAAAAACCCGACATGTTTATTTGTGGCGTGGTCTTACGAGATGCTTTTGATTTCAAAAGATTTTGAAACTTTAATAATCAGTTTGGATGTATTTCTCTTACGCTGGTATTCCAGACTGACTCGGGTATTATTTTATTATAATGCTCGGGTCAGACCGAGTATTTCAGGTTCAGGATTGGATACTTTGGAACTCAGGAGAGGAGCTGAAGTCGAGACGTATTATTCGTACTTGTTTATATCCGCTGCTGTGTTTGTTTGATGTTGTCAGACATGTATTTGATGTTGTTGTGATATACTCTGATGATGTACTGTGTATATAACAGATATATTTTCATTTGTGTAAAGATCTGTTCTTATATATTATATTTTATTCCGCTGCGATTGTGAGATTCTGATTTTTGTTTAGTTCTTTCTTCTTCTATCCACTTTCTTACTCCTCTACAATCTGTCTTTTTTGGCATTCGATCGTCGACATATATTACTGTTGAGTATTTTGTGTCGATTTTCGAGAGTCGAGAAGGATGGGTCGTCACACGTGGTATCAGAGCTTAGGTTGGCGACAACCTAGGCTTTGGTGGGGACATCACTCACTAGAAATATAGTCAATAGTACTCTATAATGAGTTGAGAGTAATAATAGCTATGAGAGCGTACTTGTTAGTGAATATAAAATTGTTTTTATACTGTGTTGACTTATCGGTTGAGTGTTTATGAATTCTGGTCGGTGCGGGAAGTACAACCGTATCGATAGGGGTTTCTAAACTCTTAAACAAGATAAACCGACATAGTATTGATTTTAAAAGTGGGTAAATGCAATAATTTTACCCAAAATTATATTTTGATATAAAAGAAATGGTTTTCTGGAATTATTATATATATTTGGATGTTTGGTTGTTAATATATCGAAATTAAATAAGAATATAAATTTGAAAGGGGTTTATAACCAACCAAAATTCTATAAGTAGGACTTGTTCTAAAGAAGTATAACTAAAATTTGATTTAAACCAGAGTTTGAATCCCGGAAATTTTAGAAAATGTTTTAAATGTATTTAAAACAAAGGGTTGGGAACTTAAGATCTTGAAAATGTTCTCCAAAGTGTTTGAAGGAAATAATAAGGGTATTATTTTGGGAAATATTTTTGGATGGATTGCTACCAAAATAGTTGGGTATGACATTGTTTGGACTTGTTTGGAGAAACAAGTGATTTCAGAAATTTTCAAAAAGGAAAATTTGTTTGGTAAAAGCAGACTGTTTTGGAATTTGGGATTTGATTTGATATATCAAATGGGAATATGTTGATTTTTGTTTCAAATTGGTTTTGAAATAAATCCGGGTAAATTGAATTCTGGGAATTCTGTTTAAATAAAAATGTAAAATTTGAAATAAATCAACTATAATTTTGAAAGTAAAGTTGATTTAAGTGAGAAAGGAAGAATGGAAATTTTAACCCTGAAATTAAAACTTAATTCGGGTAAATGGAAGTAAATGAAGTTATTGAAGTGAAATTCAAAATTCAGTTGCATTATAAACAATATTGAATGGAATTCAAATTCTTACTGAAGTAGTAAAGGAAGTGGATGAATTTGATTTTGGCTAAATAAAATTTAGTAAACTTGGAATAAATTTGGATAAGAATCGAATTGAATAGAAATTTAATTCAGCTGAGGGGATGTTGAATGAAGTAAATGCTTACTCAATTAAATCTAAAACGATTGTTTGGGAATGAATTTTGTGTAAGCTAAATTAAATGGACTGTGTATGGTAATGAATAGAATTTTGATAGTTTGGTCAAAATTCGAAAGGTAATAAATATTGGAAAGTGTGAATGTATAATGGGATTAGATTATAATAATGATGGGTTAATTGGAAATAAATTCAATGAGAGAAATAATTTAAATGGTCTCTTTGTTAATAAAATAAATTTAACATGGATTGGATAAATAAACAAAGAGCATTCAAAATTGTAAATGGATTGGAATTTGATTTGAATGAGAACCAAATGGAAATAAAATAAAACCGATATAAGAAGATAATAGAATATTGTGAATATTTGAGAGAACTTAAGCAAATTGGTAGAAAGAAAAATAAATGATTGTGGATGATCTTTATTAAGTAATCTTGAATGAAATTGTTAGGAAATAAAATGGAAATACAAGTGAAGTAAATTTTAGTTGATTAGTGTGATGTGATATGAATATAAGAGTTGTAAATAACTCAAGATTTAATAATATTAATATAAATCTAAGTTGGAATTAATTTTAAATGGTTATAAGCTTAAGTGGTGATTATTTTGCTTGAATGACATGAAATTGGCATGTATTCGGAATTGAGTTGTTTTAACAAGCAATTGAAATTGAGTTTTGCATAAATTGAACTGGATTGGAATCTAATTCAAAGAATTTGTATATGAATGCAAGTGAATTGGTTAAAAATAGCAAATGGAATTGATTTTGAATAAATAGGAATAAATTGACCTTTTAATGAGTAATGTTTGCATATGAATGAAAATGGATCATAAAAGAATTGCAAATGCTTCAAATTTAACTAAAATCTAATTGTGAATCAAATTGTGAATTTAAATTTGAAATGAAGAGATGTAAGTAAGGCTATGATAATTATAATGAATAGAAATGAATTGGTTGAAATAAATATGGAATTAAATATGGTGAACTTGAATTTAAAGCATTCAAGCGAAATAAAAATGAAGTTTGGATTTGAATAAGAAATTAAAAGATGATTGAAATCTTTGGATTGTTGAAATAAATATGGTTAACATTGTTAAACTATGAAGTTTGGGTTTGTAAAGAAGCTTTAAAATGATGTCGGAATTGTGAAATTGTTTATAAAGGTGGTTAGCATGCATAATTATAAAATTTGCTTGGTTTGATTATGAAATGGATATGTTTGGCTTACTTTGATATTGGAAATGTTGTTAAAAAGTTCATATCTTTGAAACTGATGAGTTTCTTAAGTTTAGTACAGGTACAGAAGGCGTTCGAGAGAGTTGGAGCGCGTATATGCGTTATATTAGCCGCTCGCTATTAAAATTTGCTTAAAAGGTACGCCTACGCAAATATAATTGGAAAATGATATATATATATATATTGTGGTATATTTTGGTTTCCGACCGTGTGGGTCGATGTATATATATTTGTTTGTATCGCGGAAGCTCCTCCGTGCAGAGGAGACTCTGCCAAAAATTTTCAAAAATTTTGGGAGTTAGGAAATTTTTGGGCTTTTTGGAAATTTTTTATTAACTAGTAAAGTTATTTTGGAAAAGTTAAATTTCAAAGGCTTTTGAATGTAAATGAAGCAAATTAATTTGGATTTGGGCTAAAGGATTTTGGAAAGTGAATATAAGCTTTTAACTAAGCAAATTGGGAAGTAAATGGGTTGGGAAGTATATTTCTACCTTAGCAATTTTCGGGGATGAAATTTTTATAAGGGGGAAGGAATGTAACATCCCGTATTTTTAAGCCATTGAATTTGAACATTTAATTCGTTTTAAATGTTAATGTGGAATCTTAATTTATTTTGAAATGAATGGATTCGGGTTCAATCAATGAAATAAGCTATAATTTTTAATTATAGTAATTCTGGCTGAATTTGAATAATGGAAAAATATAATTAAATATTCGAGATTGAGATAAAAAGTAAATCTGGATGTAAATAGTGATAAAAATGGTTTTAAAATTTATTTTGAGTTATTTGAGTGTATATAGTGTGGTGGGAATTTTAGATGAATTTTAAAGTTGATAAATTAATATTTGGGATTTTATATTAATTTAAAAATGAATTTAATATTATTAAAATGCAATTTATTCAGATTTTGGTTCCGGAATGAGCCAGGATGATTTGGAATGTGGTTATATATATTTTATATGATTTATTGTTAAGTTAATAAAATTTTAAAAGTGAAATTTTAAGCGTTTTCGTCAATTTAAAAATCGCCCGATTTAATAGACGAGTTAAAATAGCCTTCCGGGGTGCAGTCTTGGAATTCGACGAAACTAGTTCCATTGGATCTGTAATAGTTAGTTATTATCGGATTTCAATTTTCGTAGAAATCGGAATTGTCGTTTGACCGTGGCAGCTCGAAACGCATCGAAATCATTTTAACCGATTTAATTTTAAATTGATCATTTAATTCCGTAACTCGCACATATGATCGAATTAGCTTACGAAACCTGTTCCATTGTGTCCGGAACGCGGAAAAACCCTAGGAACGCTTGGCGGCACGTCAGATTTGGAATTCGTTTGAGAACGTTTGTTAAATTGAATTTAATATTAATTTAATAAATATATACGTATATATATACGTATATCCAACGAAACCCTAGCATCATTTCGTGGCCGCCGCTCTTAACTATTTAATGGCTGAAATCGTCTCTCGTTCTTCTCCATTTCTCTCTCAATCTACAGCCTTTCGTGAGAAACTTCCAACTAGAGATTCGGAGAGATCGACGCGAGCTTCACATCCGTATGGTGGAGTGGTTCAAAAGACGACTTGATGGCCAGGATTTGGGCCGATACGAGGTCCATTCGTGCTCGTTTTTTTGGGCCCAGGAGGTGACCGAGTCTCGCCGCATCTGGGGTGGTGATGGAGGCGGTAGGAGGCTTCAGATTGATGGGTCTTGATCGCGATCGAGTGGATCGAAGGGGGTGTAGTTCGAAACCCTAAGTGGCGGCTATTGGCTTCGAGACTTCCTGGAGACGCGCGTGATTAGAAGGAGATGCGGCCTGAGATTTTGATGGTGATGAACGGCTGTGATTGGTAAAAAAAAAGAAGAAATTTGTTTAAAAATTTATATCCAAACTTCGTAAATTCATAACTATTGCATATATAATCAGATTTGGACGAATTTGGTAGCGCCGGAATCGCAGCGACGTAATCTACGCTGCAGCGTGGATATGGAGTCGATCGGGGCAAGTAGGAATTTAGGTTAAATCGAATGTCGTTCGGTTTAATTTAAAATTTCGAACGCTCTCAAAAACTCAAGGTGAGTTATTCTCACTCACATCTGGATGCTAGACAGTTTAAATAGTTGATATTTAAATATCTGTGTGATTGGGTGCATATAATTGTTGTTATCAGTCTGAGATGGTAATTATATATGTGATGTGCTAATATTTGTGATGCAGGGAAAAACAGGTTGGAGGGATCCAACTGGATTCCTCACAAGGTAGCAATTATTTTATAGTTGATGATGATGCTTGTTTATATGTTATGATTGATAAATCAAATCACATTGTGAAATTGTTGTATAAATTATAAATCCAGAATTTAATTATAAATGGATACAACTGGGTTTTTACGAAATAAATGAATTGTTAAACATAAGAATTTCAAAGAATAAAATTTGAAATCTGGTTTGGATGGGAAATGTAAATTGGGATTTAAAATGCAATGGAAAATTTATCAATCGATAAATGTGAAATATAAATTTTCTGGAAATGAATTCTATGGAAATTATAAATTGTTAAAAATAACGGTGGGTTTTTTTAATAATAAATAATGTTTTTTTTTCGGGAAATTTGCAATGAAACTTCCAAACATAAAACTTACAGTTTTAAATGTAAATAAAATATTTTGAAAAGTAGTTTTCTCCATTGGGATTTTATTTAAGTAATTCATAAGCATTATTTTCTTTAATAAATTCTCAAAAGTTTTATTTAAAAATGATTTAAACCTATACTTCAAAATGAATTTCCGGGAATGGGAAAATGTGTTTGAACTTCGGAAGAAGTTATGTTTAAGCATGGGATTGGGAATTTATGTTAATTTAAACATAAATGGAATTGAAATAAATCAGCTGGATTTATGAGATGGATTCTTTGGAAATGTCGAATGGGAGTGTGTTTCCCTGGAAAACCAAGTTAGAGTTTTAACAGATTTTATTTAAATAAAGGTTAAAGCTTAAATTTGTTAAAGCATATTTTTTTAAGGAATTTATTATTTTTAAAGGAGAAGTTAATAAATTTGTTTTAAAAAAAATTAAATTGTTCAAGTTATTGGTTAAGGAGTATTATCTTTTTGAACTCTACCTATATATTTAGTTAACTAAACCCTTATTTTAAATGCAAGTTTATATTCTAAATAAATAGTTTGTTTCACATATTTAAATTATATTTTTGAGTAAATAACTAGTAGTAAATTTACATATTTTAAAGTGTATTTCCAAATAAAGTGTTTTAATTGTTTTAAAATCTAAATGTTTTGGACTTGGTTGTTACCAATGGGAATAATTGTTTGAAAATTTGATTTTGAAAGGAAGAGACTTTGGAACGCTGTTTTCAAGGGGTTTGAAACCGGAAATATATCTTGTAAAGATGTTAGAGGAAAATAAATAATGTGTGAATATTATTTATTATGTGATGGATGCTTATGGATGTTTGTGAAGTGAATTGATAGTTAAATCACCAACTATCAATATTGGCCAATGCGTTGATCGTTTCGAAGAGATCGGGATCGAGATTTATTTCTCGAAAACCACTTCGATCCGGTTTGTACGTTTCGTGAAACGTGTTCGGAGTCGAAGATGGAGCTGTGAAGTGCAAGGGCTAGTCGCTACTAATCCTGAGGATATTTCCAAAATGGATGTAGTAGGAATAGTGCCTTCGGTTCCGTTCGAACCCGGGACGGACTTGTATGGATGAATGCTTTCGGTACATCGTCAGGTGGACGATGGGCATTCTAAGGGATATGTTCTATAAAGGTAACGCTTAGCCTCAAGCCTCATCAACCAGGAATGACTGAAAATCAGGGGTTATGCAGCAAGGCTTCGTGGGTAGCTCCCACCGGAGGGTAAGGTCATCCCTGTCTAGATGTCCCTTATATTTCAGCTTAGTGTTGCGGTTGCTGATCACAACCGTGGGGTGATTTTATTCGGAATTATCCAGTAAGGGATGGTTCCGGCCTTGTGTTGCAGGGGAGTGGGCGTACTCCTCGGTACTGTGATCTAGGCCACGTACTGTGATAGGTGGTACCCCAGTGCTTAGTCATTGATGGAAATCCATTCTCCCTACGTGCCTTGTACGGTATTTGTTTGTATTACCCACTTTGTGGCTAGTATGCTGGAATTTAATCATGTAACAATTTCAGCTATTTGAATAAGTATTTGTATATAGACCCTATTATAATATCAGAGGATTTCTATAAAAAGTGTTTTGGCTATCGTAAGGTAAAAACCCGACATGTTTATTTGTGGCGTGGTCTTACGAGATGCTTTTGATTTCAAAAGATTTTGAAACTTTAATAATCAGTTTGGATGTATTTATCTTACGCTGGTATTCCAGACTGACTCGAGTATTATTTTATTATAATGCTCGGGTCAGACCGAGTATTTCAGGTTCAGGATTGGATACTTGGAACTCAGGAGAGGAGCTGAAGTCGAGACGTATTATTCGTACTTGTTTATATCCGCTGCTGTGTTTGTTTGATGTTGTCAGACATGTATTTGACGTTGTTGTGATATACTCTGATGATGTACTGTGTATATAACAGATATATTTTCATTTGTGTAAAGATCTGTTCTTATATATTATACTTTATTCCGCTGCGATTGTGAGATTCTGATTTTTGTTTAGTTCTTTCTTCTTCTATCCACTTTCTTACTCCTCTACAATCTGTCTTTTCTAGCATTCGATCGTCGGCATATATTACTGTTGAGTATTTTGTGTCGATTTTCGAGAGTCGAGAAGGACGGGTTGTCACAACTTGCATTTGGTCCTGGGCGGCAATCTTGGCGTCTTGATTTGCTTGCTGATTGCTAGGTCCTTCTTGTTGTATGCTAGCGGTCTCATGAGCATCCGTATTATGAGAGGTTGATCTGGTACGTGGTCTTCCCATTGTAGAGTTATTAGTAGGAACTCTGAGTAGAATCAACGGACGTCCTATGAATGACTTGGATCTCCTTCAGGGGATTTATTCAATCCAGTAGTTTCAAAGCAGATCCTTATGGCCTGAGAATTCGATTCTCAGTGAAAGCACCAAAGTGTTAGCACCAAAATTGGTCACTAACCTCGTTGAGAAAGATTGTGTAGAGAGATAAATGAAGAAAGTAAATTTAAACAGAAAACAATATGCTAAATTGAATGCAAAGAAGAGAACACCAGATTTATAGTGGTTCGGCGTAACTGCCTACGTCCACTTTGAAGTTAAACTTTATTGCTTTACTTGATAATTGATTACAGATACAATCCGTACCCCAACTACTCGAATACAATTGCTAAGTAACAAGAACGAGTCTTGAAAGCGGCAGAGTCTCCCCAGTGTTCTCCCAAAAAAGGTCCCTTTCACTGTGCCCCTGCCTCTCTATTTATAGACGAAGATGGGTTGGACTTCCCTGGTGGGCTTGGTAGCCAGATACCTCAGCCCAAAGTGAGTAACCTCTGCGTGCCGAACTACAAATGCCGAACGATATCTCTATTGCCGATCGAGGTAATGCGTTGAGTGGAGAGTGCAGGCCGAACGAGGATCAATGCCGGTCGATGGGAGATGCCAAACGTGGCTAGAATGCCGAACGAAGCTAGAATGTCGATCGTGGTTGAGATGCCAAACGAGGTGGGAAGGCCAATCGAGGCTAGAATGCCGAACGAGGCTTGAATGCCGGTCGAGGATGAATGCCGACCGAGGTTGGAATGCCGGACGAGGCCTGAATGCCGGATGAGGCTGAATGCCGAACGTCCTCTGAATGCCGAATGAGGCTGTAGTGCCGAGCGACCTCTAAATGCCGAATGACTTCTGAATGCCGAACGACCCCTGAAATGCCGTACGACCACTGAATGTCAGACGACCCCTGAATGTCGTACGACCACTGAATGCCGGACGACCACTGAATGCCGGACGACCTCTGAAATGCCGAACGACCTAGTTGCCTGGTCAAACCTCTAGGTAACAAATTCAAATTATTATCTAGGTTAAAAACTATCTATTATTATCAATTGTATTTAACAGGGATTTTTATTTTGATTAAAAGACCATATTATTGAATATTTAAAAATAAATATTCATATTCAAGACGATAAAAATCCTGGGTCGTTACATACTATCTCATCTGTTGTATACGTGATATTATATTTTGTCCATGCGCTGTGAGATATATGATATGTTATATGCTATATTAATTTATTTCAATCTTGATGATCGTCTTATATCGGCCAGGCATGATAGTAGTGCACTATTTATATACTATTGGTGCCGGTGGTATATGGCGATCGTCACACTCGCTCTCCGACGAGGGGACCCAATGTTCAAGCTAGTCCATCCATTCACATTCTGGTGAGGGGACTAACTTATCTATACAAGTCCAACCACTCGCTCTCTGACAATGGGACTTTACCTTATGGTTTATTGCCCCTTCTCTCCGATCGGGAAAACCATGTCTAATCAGTTTATACAATGGTTATCATGTTCAAATGACTTTCAAAACCAATTAATCATTTGTAAAATCCAATTCAAACCAACAAACAAACATCCTAAACATCCATCTTATCAATGATTACTCCCAAACATCCAACTTAGAGCATGCCTAGTGATCAATCGAGGTCCCATAAGTAGCCTGAGAGTAACATTGTCTTATTTATTCAAAGCAAAAAGTAAAAATAAGGGGATCGAATGTGATTTCTATCCATCTCGATCATGGTAAAATCATTCTCAACTTAGATCCATTGTCATATCCTATTGTATTTGTCGTAGATAGTGGCTTCTCCTGCTGCACTACTACGGTTTGGTTCCTCATGTATTGTTGTAGTCGATTATTCCGAACCTGGTCTTCTATTAGATCTCGTAGGTGCTTATATTCCTTTGTTTCATTTCCATCCATCTCACGAAAAAGTCAAAATCTTTTGGATCTTTTCTCCCGATCCACGGGTTCTTTCTTAGCTATCCTCCGATAGGGGATCTTCTTCCATTATCTTGGTAAATACTCCCTAAAATTTTGGTTAGGTCCATGTAAAAAGAGAATTTTGGTTCCCTCCTTTGCCGCTTCGGTCTTTAGAAGCCTTTATCGACTTTTCGCTTTCCTTTGTCTTTATTATATCCTGCTCCGAACGATCCTCCGTCGTCCACAGCATTAACTATAGCATTTTTGGCTTTAGCGTCCTCCTGGCGCATATATTTCTCAGCTTCATTGTAAAACTCCACAAGGTCCATCGGTGGATCTCTTTCTAAAGAAATTTTGAAGTCGGTCTTATTTGCGACTCCAGACACTGCTACGATCAGAACTGTCGATGGATCTGGTTTATGTACTATAGCAATTGATGCGTTAAATCTAGTTAGATAAATCCTTAGGGTCTCTCCATCCCTTTGCTTCATATTTAAAAGTGCCATCACATTCTTCGATCTAGAAATGTGAACTCTAAACAATCTTAAGAATCTGTCTACCAATCCGACCCACGTGCTTATGGACCCATTCTCCAATTGCTTGTCCATAAATTAGCCAGCTCCGTCAAGTATAACGGGAAACATATCCCCGTTAACTCTTTAGATGCACCCAACACCTCTATCTGTTGGATGTATCTCATCTGATGAGCGGCTGGATCTATCCTTCCATTGCACATTTCAAACATCAGTAGCTTGAAATCGGGTGGTTCCTCGTGTACCAAATGCTAGGGGTAAATGGATTCTTGTTCACGTCCTCCAAACTCTAGTCTAAAGGTCCACCTCTCACAATTCTTCTAATCATTTCATCTATTCGTTCGTTGTCATTTAATGGAAGTTTTCGATCCATAACTTCATTTTACTCCCTTCCCTATGGTGAGCTTCTGGGCCAACTCCTATTTTTGTGTACCTATTGATCTGCATTTCTGGCTCCAGCATCGTCCGCTCTTGGCATACCATCTCGTTCTAAGTTCAGGTCCACTATGCCCCCTTGCATATTCATGTCGATACCAACCTAATTCTGGTCGATACACAAATGAATTGGTTATGGAGGCTTAGTTCTAGCTTGCTCTGTTCTAACCCTAGATGCCCTATATTGTTTTCTAGCCTTTGGTTCCGAGTTCCAACCGCTCCGGCTATTCCTTGCTGTCCCATCCTTCTAAAAAATCCATCTAGTTTTTTAGCTTTGAAGATATCATTCCATTTTGCTTCTCTTTCACCATCCTTTCTATCTCCTTTCTGGTCACGTAGACCGATGGACTTGAACATGAGGACACTTCTTGGATGCCCCCATGCTCTGGTTGACATGGTCCTGTAATTACTCTGGTAGAGGGCCTCTTCGTCTCTTCCGAACATTAGATCCAAGCTTCAAGTCTTCAAATCTAGTTCTTTCTCAGTGGAAGCACCAAAAATGTTGTGTTGGAAAATGACACATCATCCCAATATCGAAAGCACCAAAAATGTAAATATATCAAAATAAACAAAGACAAGAACATGACTTTTATAGTGGTTTGGGAAATTCTTCGGCCTACGTCCACTTTAATTTTTTTATCTTATGTTTTCTCTACAGAATACAAAGAATACCACTCAAATCCAATAATAATCTAGTAGATCTCAGATTTACAAGGCTTTGGGAAAGAAGAAGATAGAAAAATAAGCCCAAAGGGGAAAAATCCTCTCCAAGTTGTAGGTAGCTTGCTATTTATAGGCGATTCCATGCACCAATCTCGCTATCTAGGCTTGAATTCATTCAAATATTTAAGATTCGATAATCCAACAGGTAGAATAGGTCATGTTGCATGAATATTAGAAAGAAAATCTTGGTGCTGACCCGAATTTACGCATCTAAACCCGATTTTTTCTTCATATTTAAGCTCCTTTCAATCATCTCTTGCGATTTCAAGTCTCAAAATCATGTCGGTACCAACCACATTTGCATTTTTGAAACTGGCTAAATCTTTGATTTCTTCAATCTCGACATCTTCCAAGCTCTTTGATTCATTCCTTTATTAGTTTTCAGCCTATTTCATCTGTTTGAGTCTATTCTAAGGCTATGAATTTTTTTGCCGTAATAGATGATATGATATGATAAGTGTAAATGCACTAAATCAGCCTTCTATATGAAAAGAAATGCAGTGCAACCAATAAGTATGCAAACATCCTGATATACGCAAATACATACATATACATACATATACATACATACATACATACATATATATATATAGATGCATATAGAATGTATATATATATATATATATATATTCTATATGCATCCATACATCCAAATGAAACATCCATGTCAAAATGCAAGTAAACAACCACATCCACAAAAACAATCGGTAAACGTGTACATAAAGGAATGGTAAATAGTATATATAAAATTATCTAGCATAAATTATAACAGCTAACTATGGGAATCATTCCTAGGTTGAAATGTATATACATGCAAGTCAACACTATACAAAGTAAACTGATATAATCCAAACAAAGGAACCATTGCAACCAAAACACGTCCTAAGGACGTGCATACAACTAATCCTAACATCCATACATCCTTAGCGATGTCAACTGACTAGCTAAAGCAGCCATGCAAACAACAATGACCTGAGGAACAAAGTAACCTACAAAATAACTAAAAGAGGAACCTATTGGAAGAGAGCTTATGATGGGAAACTCGGATTCTCTCCTTAAGTTCTCATGTTCTCTCATCCAAACCATTTCTTTACTGTACTTGGACCAACTTCATTTCCTTATTTTTATGCTATTACATCAAGTCCTAAGATGTGAATACACCTGCAAAGTATTCTAGACTCTGTCTCTACATTCATCTCATAAGCTAACTAATCTCTGTCCTAACCGCTAAATCGTCAACATACGTTAGCGGATGGGATAAACATAAAATGTGTGAACACCTGCCAATTTTTCAAGAAGCCCACTAAAACATGTTGATTTTTCCCTACTCCCTATAAGGCGCGAGCTTTCCCACTAACATATCTCAATAGCGGGCCCTTTACCTAATTAACTACCCATTGCGAACTCTCTATGCATGTCTATCCTAAGTAATTTCCATTTCTTTACTTACCGTTGAGGTGTCTTTAATCCTATAAATGTCCAAGTCAAGCTTAAATTTAAATAGATTGCACTACTGGCATGTTTCCATCGTCAAATCACTTACAACATGCTCCGCCACTTGCTTCTTCATCCATGACCAATGGAAACCCTTTTTGTACCCTTTTATTACCTCACTAAACCTCTTATTTAAGTCCACATGCACGATAACACGATAACTAATAGTGTCTTACCTTTAAGTGGGCTAACATTTAATATTCATAGGTGAACCCCATATTCCGTCAACTTTTAATTTATGGATATCACAAATGGATGATGCCCTAATTTCATCACAATATTACTATTATAAACTCAAATTCAAATTCTATTCAAAAAATAGTTCAAAATCATCTTTCTAGTTATAAAATTCCATAAAACTCCTTTTCGAGGAATTTAAATATAAATATCTTCTTCTTTCTTCAAATCCAAATAACTTGAATAAAATTCAAGTTGTATATTTAAAATATTATTTATACTTAAAATATTTATTCAAATCAAAACCATATTTGTTTCAAAACCTATAACATATTCATATCAAAATTCTAAGTTCAAAATCCATAAAATTCCTTTATATAATTTTCATAATAATACTCCTTATTTTCTTCAAATTTGGATACGAATTTACTAAATAAGCTTGGAAAAAATTCAAGCTTTATGCTTTTTAAATATCATTTAAAAGTTCTCAACTTACTTTATAAAGTATAACTGTAGATTTTAATACAAGCTTATAAAGTATCCTTTTCATATTTATATACTCAAAACCTTTTCAAACAATTTCAAAATAACACCAATCGAGTTAGTGATTAGATAAAACACATATTCATACAAATTCATTAGCAAGCAAATCAATCCATATCACTCTTAGATTAAATGCACTTATTAGATTAAATAACTAAATCTAACATATCAAAATAGTATATTTTCTCCAAAATGATAATATACTTCAAAATTCTTTTGTTTTCAACGTATTACTTTTAATATTTCAAACATCTCGATTTAACTCAAAAATAATAATTTTCATAAAATTTCCTTAAAAACAATAATATAGTTAGCACTTTACATTAAAACAATAATATTTTTTCACAACCATTTTATTATTATATATTCAAAAATAAAGACATCCTGCATTAAATCCCAAAAGAATATCCTTTTTAGTGTTATTTGCATCAAAAATTGTCTAATTTACTCCAAAAATATCCATGGAAAATATCTCTTAATTATAATTATTATTATTCCTAAATTACCTTATACTTTTATTACTGAAATTTTTTCAATAACTCCATAAAATAATCGTATTATTATTTGCTTAAAATTTAGCCAGTCTTCCAAAAATCATATTACTATTTATTTAAATTTCACCATACATTATAAATAATAGTAAATTCCAAATTTAAAAAAGCTTTTTCGTTACCATTTCAAAATTTTCTAAAATTCTTAAATAATATCATCAAAAATTCTATACAAATCCCTATGTCTCAAATCAATAACATGCATTTCTAGCTAGTCCTAAGCACACTGGCATATTGACTACCTTAGCTAGTTCACCTTAATCAATTCAAATGCTATAGCTGTGTAATTCTTCTCTAGCTTCAATCAAATTTCCAGTTGAAAATATTAGTAACTTTTCAATTCAATTTTTAATCAAATTTATTGATCTTAAAACTCATTCTTTACAAAACTAGTGGAATTTGAAAACCATGAAATTCACTATTAACTTTAACCAACGTTAATTTTGATCATTACATATTTTTTTAAATAAATTCTTTAAATTTTACTTAAATAATTTTTCAAAAAGTTTAATCATTTCACCTTAAACCAAATTTATTTCAAGTTAACCCTTTCATTTCTATTCATACCTCTCCCAAAAAATAACTTCTATAAATTTCAACTTCCAAAGCTAATTTCCTTTCAAAAATTGTTAAAAATATTCAACCTCCAAAATTAATTCTTTATAGTTTAACCATCTTAATTTTTTAGCTACCTAACATAATTTCGAAATAACTTCGGTTATTATTGTAAAATGCTCATACTTCATTTTAAAATCATTATTTCATATAATTTTTTTCCCAACATCATGTTATGTAATTTATAACCAATTTATCATATATAAGTATATATTATTAAATTTAATAATTAGCTAATTTAAATTATAGCTAAACAATAACTAATGTGTACATAAAAATTATATGATTGAAATTCATTTTGTATAATAGCTATATTCATATCCGATTCAGAAATATTTTCCAAAATATTAAACCATTTATTAATGCATATTTTCAAGAGTTAATATCAAAAATCTATTAACTTCCATTCAAAAATACATACATATTGCAATTAAAAATTTCCACAAGTTTTTAAATAACTCTTTTTTCAATTCAGATTCTTTCCAAAATGGTTCAAATTTGACATAGAGAAATAAACATATAAAACATAACATTTAATCTTTTCCTTTCTAAATTATAAATTTTTCCCAAAATTGTAAAGTAAGTGTTATATTTTTTTCAAAGTATGTCAAAATTATTCTATAAAATAAAGGAAATTCGAAATGATTTGTCTTTGTCAATTTACTTTTAAAAATGTTTCTCCTTCAAAAGAAAAGTATATAATAAAATAGAAGTGCAATAGTGAGCCTTTCATGATTTTTTATTTCAAAAACAAAGGCTTTTATATATCTATGGTAACATTCCTTTATTCAACTTTCTCATGTTTAAAACTTGAAATAAAAGGTTGTTATTTCAACATTTAAGACAAACTTCAATTCTCTATTTTCCAAAAAATCTTAAACATTATTATTTCTTACCTTTTTAGGGAAAAATATTTCAATTAATTTAAACACTTTAATTGGAGTAGATCATAACTTACAAGCACAACTACAATAAATTTTTTGTAAAGTACCATTATTACATCATATAAACATCACATTATATCTAATAGATTTAAGGATACTGCTCTCCATCTCATTCATCCCTAGCCCATAATTTACTCCATTGCTACTTGGCATATTAATCACCTTCTAGCAATATTCTATGGAGTAAATTAAAAAAAATATGATGGATTTATCCTCCACCCCAAACTATTTAAATATCAACATTTATTTAACTCGTAGTTGTTTACTTCTATAAGGGATAAAGCAACAACTACCCCTACGAGTTAAAATATATAGGGTGTTGCATATAATAATAATACATATAATATAAACAATAAAAATTATAACTAAGCTCTCTCGTATGCCCTAATTAAATAGGAATTTCCTAACCTAAGTTACAATACTAAATGTTGCTACCTACCGTCTACGACAACCAGATCCACGTCTAAAAGTGGTACTGGCATCGTAGGTGCCGTTGACAACCAATAATTTTTTTATTAAAGTATAAAACAGATCACAAAGCTTTTACAATATTCTACATTTTCTGAAACTCATAGCGGAAGGAATAAGATATAATAGTAATCGGTAATACAATCCCAGACAAATATAACATTACAGAATCAATTAAATTCCAACTACAACATCTCTCTCTATACTGATAATTGAAATTGGGTAATGTCTAGGAATAAATAAAATAAAAAAGTAGATAGCTAATAGATAAATAAATGCATATTTCCGTCGCACCATTGCACCTCCAAGTCACCACTTGTCCTCTTTATCGACTTATTAGAGTATAACTAAAAAGAAGAAAATGATATAGGGGCCAGACATACGTTTAGTGAGTGAAACTCATCATATAAGTATATAATAGTAATAAGCTAGTAAAACAACATTTATGCTCAAAAACCATACCTTAACCTATGTCACCTGCACATAACAAGTCGGCAAAACAAAATATGGTACTATAGTGACAAAACAGGATAAGGTCTCACTAAATCTAACCAATATCTAATCCTATGCACTTGGACAAACCCAAAGTCCCAACTCACATGCCAAAGACCGACCGCAACACGATTAACCCCTAAATCCTAACTTGTTATCATTGAAAATATATGAACAAACAACTAAGGAACTATATGTCTCAGCCCACTATCGCCAAATCATAAGCGACTCGCTATTGGGGACTTACATGTCCCAGCCCATTATCACTAAAATCATGGATGACTCACTACCGAGGAACGCAATGTCCCAGCCCACTATTGTCAAACCATAAGCGACTTGCTACAGAGGAAAACAATGTCCTAGCCCACTATTACCAAATCGTAAGTGACTTGCTAATAGGGAATTGAATGTCCCAGCCCACTATCGCCAAATCACAGGCATTATTAAGGAACAAGATGTCCCAGCCTGTGCAGTTAAAACGCTTAGTGGTTCTATAACTGTGAAGGTGCAAAAAGTTATAGAAGGGATAAATTAGGTATATAGCGGAAAATAACAGAGCTGTAAAAAGCTTCATTAGATATAAAACCAAATATTTAAAGTTTACTTATTCTCATTCTCACATCATTTTTGTGGAAAAAAGAAAGAGTTTTGGTCTTATATAACAAAAGAATAATATCATAATTCATGTAGACTAGATTTAGTGGCAACAATAGATTTCAAACCTATATTGAGCATTTATACCTTAAAATTAGGTCTTTATCCTAACTTTACTAATTTGGTTTAAAAAAGAACTGGCCAAATCAACCTTTATATATTAATGTTGCTAAAGCGGGTGCTGAAAAGCATTGACTTAGCGGGTGTAGCGAAAAATAGCAGGGCTTAAAGCAGATCTACTATTTAATAGCACTAAATTGAAATAGCATAGCGGTTGAAGAGTGCTACGTGCTATAGCGGGGATTTTGCGGGGCTTTAGCCGGGCTTTAACTGCATAGGTCTCAGCCCATTGTTATTCAATTGTAAGCGACTCGCTATTGAGGAACAAATTATCTCAGCCCACTATAACCATATCGAACGACATATAATGAATCTACCAAAACAAGGCTCATCCTAGAAGTGTATTAAAACATTAAAAAAAAAATATTAAAACATTCCTCGTCTCGCCATGATCGCAACGCCTCGAACCGCAAGTGAAACAGAGGTCGTATGTGAGAGTTATAAGCATTTAAAGTTAAGGCGTAATTTCGTAATTTGTAATTTAATTATTTTTAGTATTATATTATATCCCACTACAGTGCATCTCTACCATCACGACTTTGTCCCCTCTAACAAATCAATGTCGTTTCTCCTTATTATCGCCATCGCTAGAGACCACGCCACTACGATCCGCTAACACATGTGGCCAACCCAAGTCACACGCTAGCTAACGATGTCGTCCACTACATTCCGACCACCCAGAAACCAACCGCAATTGCCAAATTTTGAGCCTAGATCAAGGCGTCCACACCATTGATTGTTGTGTTCAGTGATCGACGTGAAGTAATGCTTGACCTCCTCTATGCGATGGCACTCGCCGATCATCGTATCACCGTCGTTTCACTTTTGGATCGAAACAGACATTCTTCGTTCATCAAACTTCCATCATGTTTTCTGATTAATCCGTACATCCAATCGATGAACGAATACCAAAAGTGGATTCGTTTCATTGCGAATTACAATTTCAATATATAATATGTCTAGTTTGGAACACTTATATATTTCGCACTTTTTAATTTGAAGGAGATTAACATTTTCTAATTACAACTGATTAAAAATTAACTTTTTAATTATCTAGCCATGCCATATCATATCATAATTAGGAGTATGTAAAAAATATCAGTTTTTGATTATTAATTACAGCATTATAATTTAGTTTAGGATCATAAGATGTGAATTACTATGTCTTACTAATATATATAAACAAATATGATAAATTCCATTCATTGATTAATTGTGTGTCCTCTTCGATTTGATTTAGATCCTTCCTCTCCTTCGTTGTCTAGAATTTCCATGCCTTCAAAACTGCAAATTTCTCAATCTATTCAGTTTACTAGTAGTTCTCTTCATGGTGATCGATTCCATATATTAATTCATTTGATTTAGATCTTATTTGGTGGATTACAAGTTGATTTGGAGAATTTATAATTGATTTTGAGATTAGGGTTTCATAAGTGGAGGTAAGGTTTATTAGAGAAAAAGAAATATGGTTAGAGATCTATATATAGGCTAAAAATATAACATCTAGGCTAAAATATCAAAATTAATATATTATGAAAATGCCACTGGGTTTAACTTCTTCTAATTTGGCCCGTTTAACCAAATCCATTGAGTTACATATGTTTCTTGACTATAAACAACATTTCGGACGTAATGTATTAGGTCCCGAAGAAAAATTCCAAATCCTGTAGAAATTTACTATTTTGCGCTTTTATGTAAAACTACGATTTTACCCTTGTAAATTTAATTATTTTTTTCCATAAAATTACGGGGTGTTACGGATAATTTTGTATGTAAAATCCAAATTGACATAAGTATATTGAATGATGAATCTGTTACGTTAATTTCAACGATTGAAATTTGTGATATTATTCTATTAACACGACTTACCGTATTCTAAATGTACTGTTCCTATTCTCGAAGAAACTTTTGTGCTAGATTGATCATATCCCTTTGGGTACAACCATTAAAATCTTATTTTGATAATATATTTGGGATTCGTTCTATATTTGCGCATCATGCCATATGGTAGAGTCAATACTCTTAATGGCTAATGTATAACTAGAGAATTTTTTTCTCGACATCAATAAGAAAAATATAGTTTCTCTTTCATGTGTGAGAATACTTACTAGAAAATCTAATATGTTATATCCATTTAGATTTGGTTAATTTCATTTCATTACTCATAATCGATTTTATTTTTGGATCGTACCCTAATCAGTTTCACTGCTTATAATTTCTAAATGAAATTCCATTCTCGGGAAGTTGGCATTTCTTGAAATAATAATTTTTTCTCAATGCAATAGCATAGGTACTCAAAAACATTTTAATGAACTACCTTTATATATATGTATAAAACTAATTTAGTTTTTAGTTTACGAAACTTATGTTCATCACAAAAATTGGTCGATCAACATTGATCGATCCCAAACTCCTTTGGGTAGTCCACAAAAAATCCCTCACGAACAAATACTATGTGCAGTATCTCAACTACCACAACCAGTCAACTCCTTGACCTAAAATATGTAGGATTTTCTTATAAACTCTTCCCTTGTATGATCTCGTAAACTATGCTTTTAGATGAAATAATTTTAGCCTTATGTGCTTACTCTTAAGTACACAACCTTATAAAAAGAAGTTAACTTGACATCACACCATTAATCGTGCTATGTCCAAAAAAGTTTGATTACTTCTTATCGATATATTGTTATGTATCATAGGTAGGAGTGATGATTGAGATTAATTCTTAATCGTTTTTAGGTACTTTTTGAACCCGTTCTAACACACTCACTTATTCAATCAAATTGAATTGCATGTTATATTTTCTACTTCCATATTAAAATCTATGAACTTATTATAGATAGACTACTTGTGCATCAAATACTCATGTTCATTTCAACGATAATTCATTGGTGAGTTTTAACAAAGTTTGTGGAACCGTTTTATTAGACTTTAAACGTATATATGTATATGTGTCAATCCAAAAAGTTCATTAACTCTTTTGTTGCTTCCAAAATAGCTTAGTCGTAATTCCACAATAATTGTAAAATTTTAGGTACTTGTATGTTATGTAGCTAGTGCAACAAATACCATTCTTTTAATAGATTTACCTCATAATAAATAGTAAAATATTCACAGTAAAACAAAACTATATTTATTTTCAGTCAATAATAAAATAATTATTATTTCATAAATAATACGGTATTTTTATGAAAATAATTTTTTGTATCTTGATGCATCCATTGATAAGTATTATATGACATGCACCCACAATTTCCCCCATTTCTATAATAGCGTATAAAACATGAAACTCCATTTAACTACTTATTATGGGCTGTTTATTTCATTTATTGTAACTAGTTTACATTCTATAATTTTCGATCAAATATCGTAAACTCGTAAAATTAACATTTGTAAAACAATTTTTTTATACAAAAACACAATTGAAATAGAAATCACATCTCTCATTCTATATTAAGCATCTTTAGTATTTTATATAATTCTCATTTTTGATGTCTCTTTATGAAGTAGAGGGACAATTCACTCTCTTCATCTAAATTGTGCCTAAGCTACATCCACCCGTATACATTCACTTTTCTCTTCAATCGAACTACTCAAAGGAGATCCTTATTGTAACCAATCGTATTAAATACATGGTTTCACATTATGGTTTATTTTCTTATTTACAATGAACTAATTTCATAAAAGTTTCTTACATTATGTATCACAACTATTCACTGTATAACATTTATATGTGATCGAATATGAATCAAATATCCATATTCTTTTATTTCTTAAGAGTTTAAAACCCATAAAAGACAATACATAGTCTTGAATAAATAAACTCTTAAGCGACCAAGGCATGAATGTTTTAGTGGTTTTGTAAATTGTCTCTTGTATGGCTTTTGAAGTGGAAACATGTAAAAGGATTTAAGATAAGTATATTTTATATTTCTTTATCTGTCTTTAATTTAGTTCATTGTATATCTTAACTAATAAACATTTTATCATTTTTATTAGTTGTACAAATTTATCAATGTATATTATTTTAATTTTATATAGCAAATGTTCTTAAAATATTAGAATGATTAAATGTTACCATTTCATTTTTCTAGTAAGGCTCCTATTAGACTTTTATGTTTTTAAAACCCTAAGTAAAAACATAGAAATCTTTTGCTTTCATCAGTAGGTGTTAGGACCGCTTTCCTTGAGATGTTGACCTTAAGGAAAGCTCAACAAATCATAGGCCCGCAAGTGGTGGATATCGCCTTATCAGTTGTATCATATAAAACTCCTAACTCGTGATCTTTGTTTTAATCTCATGTTGATCTTGAGGAAAGCTTAACAAATCAAGAGAGGTTATTCACTCATACCCACTATTTTGTGATAGCCTAAGTATAATGCATGTATCTTGAGGAAAGCTGATCAAATGCATGCTTGTACCTTACCTCGTCTAATCAATATATTATTAGTACTACACATAACATCTTTAGATTAAGGAAAGCTCAAAACTAAAGAGTATGTAAGTGATCTATTAATCTATAAATGGTAGAGGACAATTTATATTTTAAGGATTCATAATCTTTAATATGCATAAATCGAGTGATATCGGTTTAGAGAATAATATATTTCTGGTGAAATATCCTCATGACTTAAATTTCAAACACATCTAAAATCATGGTATGCTTACTATGCGTATGTATTCATTCCTTAAATCTAATTTAGATTTCTTTCCTGTTCCACCTTTATTATACTTCATGTTATACAAGTTTAATTTATTTATAACATTTTATAATTTATTTACTTATATAATATTCTTATGTATGTTATTAAATAAATCTTATTTGATAACTTTTAATTACTATGAATTAAATGACATTATATTATTTTATATAAAATTTCTTAAATTTTACATTACTCATCTTAAACTATTTAGAATAGTTAATCAACTATAACATTTATATTTATTTATGTGTACATATAAATATATGTGTACATTTTAATTGATTTACTTTTAATTAAATTTATGTAATAAATTTTATTTAATTAAAATTTTAAATAAATATTTTAATTAATTTGAAATTTTAATTTATTTATCATAAATAATTTTAAGGCAAATAAATGACTACAATTATTATGGATATATACCTATATCAATATTTATGTTTTAATTAATTAAATTTTAGTTAATTATTATTTTTAATTTAATTAATCATACCGATTAAATTTTGAATTTCAAAATTTCAAGATTAACTATTTAATTTCCCGAAACAATTTTGAAACATTTGAATGCATTTCATAACTTTTAACAAAATTATCCTTTTATATTTTAAAATTAACCTTTAAATCTAAAATTTTCAAACATATTTTGAAAATTAGCCTAAGGCCCAAAATCAATTCGAGCCTTTATATTAGGGACAACCTTTAGGTTTATTTCATCCTTTAAGTCAAGCCGGTAGCTAGATAGGGTAGAGCACTTGCTATCCAATTTCAACGTTAGACACTACCTTTCTAGATACCCTAATGAATGGGTAGGATTTAATCAGTTAACCCTAACATTGCTAATTTAGACTGCATAGACCATTTAGTCTTTGATACCATTGAATGAACTAGGCTAGTCGAAAGTAGGTGAAATAGATATATTTCATAAAAAAACTTATTTGGATCATATTGGGCCTATGAAGTCTAATGGGTTTCATAAAGTCCAATCTAGTTAATTTAAATAATTTAATTTAATTTATCCTTTTGATTTAATTTATTGAATCTACATTTATTAAGTATAAAGTTTAAATCTATGAATATATCAAATATATTTATATCTCTTAAAGGTGTAAAAAAAGGAATGAACATATTACTATTAGATCTAAATGTAACCATATTAAGATCTAAAAGGAAAGGTGAAAAGGTGGTATCAACAATAGAATACACCTTCATCTTTTTAATATTATACTATAATTATGCCTAATCATTATTTAAATAAACGTGATAAAAAATGGTTAACATGACAAATAAGATATGCATGTGTAGATATCAACTGCATTGCAACAAACATAACAAGCAACAACAAAGTCAATAAATGCACGCGCACACTCATAGATACACACACATGCATGCATACATATACATACACACACATACACGGATATATATATATATATATCAATTTCCTTAAATTTGTATTATCTTGTGAGATGTTAAGTTGGTTACAAAATATGATAAGATCTAAATATCAATAACAATGATTGTGTATAGAAAACTTAACATAAGTTGATTAATATAAACATCAGAACTCAAATTCAAAATAAGGAATCTAAGTTTGGTTTGGCAAGTTTTATTCAGAATTAAGATTTGGATTACATTTGATTAATGAAAAATCTAAATGAATTAAATACTAACATTAAAATAAATGTATGTACATAATTATGAAATTGGAAATTAATTTATGTATTTAATATATATATATATATATAATCAAATAAATTTGTTCATATTTTCAAAACGAATAAAGGATTTCAATAATTTTAATTAAATAGTTTTGATATCAATATAGGATTCATATATTTCTAAATGTCTTTTATGTAGAATCTATAACAAATACACACACATACACATATTGGTGTATATATATATATAATTTAATATTATCTCTTAAGGTTAATCCAATCTAAAACAAAACAATCAAAAGAAATATTTAGATAAAAACATACAAATAAGTTTAGGATAAATATTATCGTACTTCCAATTTGATTTGAGATCTAAGTTTTGGTTATATATTTGTATTTCAAATCTTTTATTCTATGAATAAATCACATATAAATTGCTTTCGAAACATTGATTAACCACAAAGATGTTTATTTTATTTGATATTTTGATTTAATTTAAAGTTGTTTATTTTTAGAAATGGGTTAAAGGAATTTCGACCATCGATGGTGAGGAAGAGAGAAATAAAATGTTTCTGTTCATAAAGAAACGAATAAAGATATTTATTTTTAATGGGAAAAATGGAACATTCCCTATTCTCCCCACTAAACTTCCTTATTCAAATCCTTTTACTGATTTCAATTAGTCCATCCCTCGTCCCTTAAAATACGGTCGACCCTACAATGCTTCAATAAGGAGCAAAATTTCCAAAATTCTCCCAATAAATATTTATTATTTAAACCCCATTTAACAGGTATATTGATATTGTATAATAATGTATATAAATATAATTTTATACATGCACTTAAATAATTAGCAATAACTCTATAACATCTAATAAATTAAATAATAATTAATTCTCAAATATTAACCAATTCAATTAATTTATAATATTTTATAATTTAATCAAATCCTGTGGTTTTTCAAAAAAAATTGCAAATATTGTTGTGCGACTCAAGGGTATGAATTTAGTTAACAATTAATTTTGAGCAATTCAAAATTTAACATTCATACGTTACTTTAGCTAGTGGTGTAATAGTTTGACCGAATTCATTGCTTATAGACCTTTTCAGTAAAATCATATTTTATATATACTTAAGTGGTATCTTTAGTAACTATTATTTACACTAATTCTCTTTGTCAACATTATATCACATTAGGACTTATGGAATTTGCTTTGGTCAAAATTCCAGTATCATCCACGTTCAACTTGATTAGTCTGAACACGAAATACTTAGTTCAATAATAACAATTGTTACTAACCATATAGCTCTAGCCAAAGACTTCGACTTTGAGCTGACTATAGTTGACCTTGATACTAACCTCATATAATTGGAAAGAATAATTCTCTATTGAATAGTGTTCTCTTCTAATGATTCAACTTAGACCTAACTATAGTCGTTCGATAGATGTCATGCCAAAATTTAACTATAATTAAAGTGGAGTGTCCGCATTTAAGTTCCATGGTATAACCAAGTCGAGGATACTGGGTAACATCATCACTTCGAACTGTTTGATCTTAGTATTAACTAATAGAGAACTCTCGAGTGAGTCATTCCATAGTTATCCAATAACAATCAGTACGTAATGCCTTGGTGACCCTAACAACCATGAGTAATGTACTACCCAACATATGGAGAGCGTTACATACTCTAGTATCAACGGATAAATCAATATCCTTTCTTGAAATATCTTGACAAGGAATATTTAAAATAATATGTTATTTTTTATTGTGATAAAATTCTTTTGATTACAACACATTGTAATTACTATCACATAACATATCATTTATGGATTTTCTATTTATATACTTTAAATTAATTACTTAATTAATTATATAACTATATAACAAGTATATAAAAGAAAGAGAAACACCTTTATTATGAACAAGATTGGTTATCGAGTTAGATATATGTAATAAGTTACATAATTGTCCCTAGAGCAAGCCAACAAAAGGTTATGTGAATTGAGGTGTTTCAATTTGTTTCTAGAGGAGCTTGTGACCACGTGGTTACGTAGGATTGAGCCAGTATCCATCAGGACTTATGATCAATTAGCTACCATGTTTTTGAGCCATCCAGGGTACACTATGTACAACCTAAGGAGACAATTCCCATGGCAAATGTAAAGCAAAGAATAACGTAATTATTGATAAGCTATTTAAAGAGATTTAATGTTGGTGTTCTGAAGTAAAGAATCTAGATGATAGTTTTTATGTTGATGGCTCTAATAGTGATGTTAGTAGGATTTTAATTTTGGAAAGTGGCTTACAATGAAGAAGCCAACCACATTAAAGGAATTTTATTAGAAAGAAAACTGATCACTATGCTTGAAAGAGGTAGAAACGGAGGATAAACTGAATTGGGTGAGACAAGGGAAACCAATTGGTTAGTAATAAGTAATGAGGAAGTGAAGAAAGGTAATAGCAATGGAAATGAGAACAATAACAATAAGAGGAAAATAACCAATTTAAGGGAATGAAGAAAGACCTATAAAACATTTTTAGTTCACGCTGAAAGGGAAATATACAGAGTTTAATGACTAATGAAAATATTTACTTAGCAACATAAAACATAATCATGTATAGATAACCAGCTCCCAAGGAGGAAAAGGAGGCAAAATGGAGGTTTGGAAAGTATTATCTCTTTCATGAGACCCATGAGCATATTGCAAATGAGTGTAGAAATTTAAAGGATATATGTAACATCCCCTACTTGGAGGTCCAAAACTAACGGCTACGGATATTGCAGTCATCCATAGTTATTAATCCTCGGTGACCAAATATGGTAATGTTAGATACATTGATATAACAGAAACACATGGATATGGAATTTTTTTAAAATCAATGAACAACTTTCTCATTCCATTTCAAAGCATTTAAAATTCATTACATAATCCCAATACGAGAACCACGTTCAGAGAAAATATAATTATTACAACATACACAAAGTGAGACATATGAAGATGCCCCTTGGATGATCAGAGTATATAACTAGGCAATTGAACATCTTTTCCTTTACAACAACACAACGGAATCAAAATAGGAAAGAACTCTAAATAGCTATCATACCTCCTACACGTTTCCGGAAGCTTATTCTTCTAATGAGGTACCTGAAAACCTCAACTCTCAAACTACTCAAAATCAATTGAGTACGCGAGAGTTTAAGGGGAAAACATAAACTTTGAGTCGGACATAAAGCCTAGTATGAATAATAATCTACCATCTCAAACCATTTAGATATCTAATGAGACCACGCCGCTTAGTAGAACGAGTTTTCCCCTCACTAGTATCCTAAAACTTTATAAAACCATATACTGTGCTCCTTCATCCACAATGGTTAAAACATGGTAGTTCAAAATAGTATGATGATACGTAAATAAGTAAATCAATTATGGATTTCCCTTCCCCATTCATTTTTACTAATTGTCTCATTTTATAGTTTCTAGGGTCACTATTAACCTAATAGTTTTCATGGGCTGACTGATAACCTGATTATTTTGTTTGAATCCTACATGTCCAAATCCAAGCATATCATCAATCAAAAATCATCACAATAATGGATTTAATCTTAAACCCGAAAAATAAATGATCATAAAACAAAATAGAGATGATTTAGATTATAATTCACCTTGATTAGGATAAGGAACTTGAGATTCGATTGAGATTAATTTCCCCTAGCTTGAATCCTTAGCTTTAAATTGATTTTCTCCTCTTTTCTCCTTAGCAATGGCCGGCTATTCTTTTCTTTGTTTACATTTTTGTGAAATGAAAATGAAAATGAATATGAATGGTGTAAGGAACGAGAATATAAGGGTAATGAAAATATAGGGTGGCAATTACCCTAATACCCTTGCATTAATTAATTAGCATATAAACCATTCTTAAGCTCATTTAAATAGTTAAGCACAACCCTTAATTTATTTTCAAATCTCAATCCCCTTATCGCTCTAATTATCTACATTATTCTATTTAATTTATCTAATTAAATCTTCTGAATAATGTTATCAAAAAATAGGGGTGTTACAATATGATTGAAGAGTTGAAAAGGAAGAAACAACAGCTTTAGTACATAAAGAATCTGTCAAAAGGAGGACAAAGGAACAACCAACTACCGAGGCAGATGCCTCATGGCAATAGAGAAGGTACAAGTGAGGATGGTCCATATTCACCCGAAGGTGATCTAATTATAAATATGATTTTAGAAGGTCAGCATCTTGTGAAAAAGATTGGGAATGAGATGGAAGGATACAGGAGTTCCTTGAAGCATGCCCCACAAGAGGCATGTTATGCTATCGAGGACAATACTCCAACAAAGCAGTTGAAGAGGATAAACGATGAGATAGTATTTTGTAATAAGGATGCGATCAGGACTGAAGCACCAACATTCAATCTGATGGTGATAACGACTAAGATAGGGCTAACAACTATTCATCAAGTGATGATTGACAATAGAAGTTCGATGAACAGTTTGTTCAAGAAAGCTTTTGATGAAATGAAGCAAAATGAGAACAATTTGTTAACTTGTAACTCTCGCTTGCAAGGCTCCAATAATGAGGCAACTTTACCAGTTGGTTACATCAATTTGACCAAGTGGAAGACAAACCCTATAGAGCAGAGTGGGTTGAGAAAATTTTTAAGGTGGATGGATGTTCTACATATAATAAATTTAACAAATACAGAAGATGAAACACCCCCACATCCCTTAGCATACCCAAAAAGGGCACACCAAAGGATGTGGTGCGTTATAGCCTTATAGGTATAGCTAAAGCATCACAGAGACTAAGATTCACAAGACAAATAAGTAAAAATAGCGAAAACATTTAAATAATACTTGTCATTCAAAATTAAACTTCATTTCGAAATAAATCATAAAAGCATGACATGTCTCAAAAACTCAAAATATCTCGTGTCTCATGAAAAATACATCTTAGTAATCAAAAGTAACAATAATAATCATAATCCCCCTCACAAGTACCAATCCATCATAAGCCAAATGAAAAGGATGAAAAGTAGAAAAATACATCTGAAATGGGAAAACTCCGGGAATGAATCTCC
The DNA here is from genome assembly GCA_030737815.1 of Allium fistulosum. Lineage (NCBI taxonomy): Eukaryota > Viridiplantae > Streptophyta > Magnoliopsida > Asparagales > Amaryllidaceae > Allium > Allium fistulosum. The sequence continues at coordinate 923,294,060 of CM060901.1, forward strand.
TAGCAGCCAGAATCAACTCAACTCTGCTGGCCTATTGGGAAGGAAAGGGGAAATAGAGGAGTGGGTCAGACAATAAGTCCAGTGAGTGAAAGTAATTACTAGCATTTCTAAGCAAGATAAAGATGATAGACTGTGCAATAGTTCTAGCATGAAAGGATAATAAAGAAAAGATAAAACTCGGATAAAATACTATTTCTGATTCTGTTTGACTGTTTGCTTTGATTGTTTGCGCTTTTCTTAAACTGATGTGATTAGGCTGAAAACCCTAATCCTATCTCAACTGCTAACTTGATTAGGCTGAAATCCTAATTCTACCCTTTGATAGGCCTATCTATCTCTATTGTGCCACTGTGAACCAATCATGTTGGTCACAGCAAAAGACACCTCTTCAGCGCTTAGGACGCAGTAGCAAATTATTTACCCTAATCGATGTCGCACGCTCGGTCATCATCGGTACAGACTAACTGTCGCCCCCTATTTGACCCTTTATTTATCCTAATCAACATAAGCGTGCCCAGCCTCACCTAACTGTTGTGCGACCATCAGTCCTAGACCTGAAAGGGAATGCTGCCCAGCCTCACCTAATTATTGTGAGACCATCAGTCCTAGACCTGAAAGGGAATTCTGCCCAGCCTCACCTAACTGTTGTGCGACCATCAGTCCTAGACTTGAAAGGGAATGTTGCCCAGCATCACCTAACTGTTGCGAGACCATCAGTCCTAGACTTGAAAGGGAATGTTGCCGGTACTGGTCCTAACAAACAATCTTCTAGTTTTGCGCCCCTTGCCCAAATCCCCAGATTTGAGGCTCTATCTATTGGCCACTTATTTACCCTAATCAGCATAAGCGTGTCCCAGCCTCACCTGCTATTGTGAGACCATCAGTCCTAGATCTAAAAGGGAATGCTGTCGGTACGGGCCCTACTTCTATATTTGTTTATTAACTTAATCTAAGTTTTCAAATAAGCTTCTTCTGTTATTTCTTTCTTTCTAATTATAACCTATGTTATAATTGTTACTCTTCTATTTTCTCTTTTTAGTTATAACCACTTGATATAATCATGCTTGCAAATATTTTAAATTTGCCTATTTCAGTCCATCTCTATTTTATTTCAATTATTCTCATTTTACATCTGATTTCTGTAAATTTAGTGGTTTTCTATTTTAATCCATATTAACGAATTCTTCTCATTTTAATTTATTCACGTTAAAAGAGATTAAATTTTTATAAAAAGAAACTAACATTTGCATGCTAAATTCCAACTTAAAAAATGTAAATAACTGTAAATAACTGTGAATAACTGTAAATAATTGCAAATAACTGAATAAAATAGCTGAATAAAATAGACTGGAAAAAACTTCTTTAATTTACTTAAAAATAGACTGTAAATAAACTTACATAAAAATTGTCTCAAAATTGTAGAAAAACTACAACTATTGAGAACCATATTATTTGAAATTACTTAAACATCTAAAATAATTACAAAACACTCATCTATGGTCCTTAGCTCTAATTCTTGGCCTTCCTGGATCAACTTCGAGGGTGTAAAATATTTTTATTAAAAAGATCTTCTTTCCAGAAAAATTTTCTATTTAGGATTCAGCCTCGGGCAATGAACCCAATTGGGAGAAAATCTGAATGAGAAAAATAGCTAGGTCTAGTGTATTATTTATAGCGTGGCTCAGGGATCTCAGACCGTCGGATTTGAAGATTAAATCTGGTGCAACCATGTCATAGGCTCACCAGGAACCGTCGGATGCAGCTAAGTACGCACGAGATTGCTCAAAAATCAAGTTTTAACGTCATCGCTTGTACCTGGACGATTCTTCGTCCAATGACAAAGGCGGGTCGACCTATGGATCGGCCTATGTATATTGAGGGTCAACCTACAACTCGACCTGACCAAAACAAGGGTCGACCTAGGCCCTTGTTATATATATATACGAGTATGGTGGCACGTCCGTTGGACGTATGCGTAATGGGGAGAGTGCAAATTTTATGTTTGTTATAGTTGTCCGGTTGATAGAGAGTATGGTAAAGTGTTAGGTACTGTTTTTAGGTAATAGCTTCGAGTTTTGAGAAGGTGCAGCTTTGCATTAAGTCACAAACTAATGGTACCACCCTAATTTGCATTATGTTTTCAATATATATCGTATACTTCATTATCACGAATCTCAGCTGAAAACCATATGAAGTATTAAAAAAAACATTGCTTATCAACTCTGCTGGTTGGCAGTAGTATTTGTTTGAACTAATAGTACAAACTACTATATATTGGACGGAAGCATTACTGCATAATTGAGTAATTAACAGTTCGAACATGACTTAAATACCAACTTCAACAGCATACAGATCACAAAATCAGGTAAAATTAATTGGGAAAGCACTGTTCTAACATTCCTATTTTGCAGTTCATGTTAATCATATAAACTATTACGTACAAAAATAAAAACAGAGTAAACATTCGTTGACAAAAGGGCGTTGTTACTTTTACAGAACATAGTTGCTTATGGAACACGTATTTATATAACAGAACATTATAATGTTGCTTAAGAATATAAGCAGCTAATGTTATTGTTTGAAATGAAAAGGGAGAGAGTCACACAGTAGTAATCAAAGTCCGACTTTGATGTTGATGAATGCATATTAAAGGTGCAGAAAAAGATTCAAACCTGAATCAATTGAGAAGCAACAGCCGAGGTAGATGATAAGCAGCTTTCAAAAAGTGGAATAGAACTACAGGATCTATTGGCTGCGTAATGAAGGTGCAAGTAATCATGTGATCTTGGTCTTGTCAAGGACCCCTATGATACAAATATGATCTGCAATGAGAAGGTAAATTTAACTTGTATGATATCTGATGCAAAAATCGTCAGCACAATTCATGACAATCTATATGTTCCTAGCAGCTTACACATGCACGTCCATCGGACGAATCCATGGAATAATACAATCAAAGTTCGAAATTAGTTTTGAATTGGACCTGATTTGTCACATCTTTGGTCCATTTCATGAGATAGTACTTCAGTAGGGATATATATGCTATTTCATTCTGTAGAAAATGTTGTTACAGGGATATATTATTTATTTTTACCTTCACATTATAAAACATTGGTGTGGACAGTTTTACACAGTAATAAGAATTGACATTAAGACAGTTAATCAAACACATGTTTCTTACATACTTATTGATTAAAATTGTAATGAATCTGTTAGCCAGCAGTGCATAGTTATTAGTGTTGAAGAGTTATATGGTCATTTCCTTTTTAACAATATGATATACTGAATGGTAAATATGTCATTTGTTTTCCAAGCTACTTAAACGAATCAATTCATATACAATCAACAACATGTAAATTGTGCACTGAAAATTATATAAGTATGCAGCTGTTATGTTCTTACTAAAATATGAATACTGATAAATGACAGGTAAATAAGTAAATCACTGATGAATTTTGTTAGACCGAATTGTATTCAACATGTATGGACTTAGTGTAGAAGAAACAACAAAACACGTTGTTTGCAAGTAAAATAAAAGTAACTGAGCCGCGACTTATGTAGTATGATACAAATTCAATAGAACATGTTTTGGCTGTAATCAGCAGGATTAAAGATACGAAAAAAAATTAATTGAGAGCAGATGAATAGAAATTTGAACAGCTCACCCATGGAAAGGAAATGAGCAAATCACAGTCAACCTTCAATAGCAACCTTACTCGTAATAATGACATACAATTCCAACAAAGCAACGATCTACGATCTGCCAAAAAGAGGAAACGAAAAAATAAGCAAAATGGGTTAGTTAGATGGTAGCTGAGTTCTAAGATCGTCTACTTCATAATTTTCGTTTTTATTTTCCCTATGCTTAAAGATTGAAGGCTGGTTTGTCATCCATATTCTTGTAGCATCTTTCTTTAATCCTTCACCGTGTTTTCAGCAATGCTTTTGGTCATTGCTGCCGCACTCTTGGGTGCAGGCATGAATGATTCCTGAGGGGTAGAAAAATATTAAAAAAATTAAATAATACTATCAATTGCATAAAAACATATAAAAATCACAATGAATCAATAAAAACAGGGTTTAAGTGAGAATAGTAAGATTTTACTAATACTCTCAACGTGGCTTATCAGTTTGCAACCACCAACTAAATTTACTATATCACAACTATTACACCCTTTTGTCATTTTGTCTACCATTCTGGCTTCCTGAGATGTGAATCTCCTTATTCTTCCAAAGAAATACCACTGCCATTCATTTGATTCTTAAAAAGGATAACAATTAAATTCGGTTTACTATCTTGAGATTGTTTACTTGGTATTTTCAGTAATTACAAATTTAACCATTCCTTGTATTCAGAAGAAAATGGAAAAGTAATTTGGCATTGTTAACTGAAGATACAGTAATATGTTTCTAACAATTCGATGTCACAAACCGACGAAAATATAAGTATAAATTCTATCAAATGAACGAAAGTCATATTGGTAGAGATTATTAAAAATAACAGTTAAAAATGAAAGAAAAAATTGACAAATTGAGATCAGTAAACGTAAATAAACCACCTGCTTCTACAAATCTTTGTGCTGAACCATGGTGAGTATAACCTGTGAACATAAATATTAGAATACCAAGTAAATATATATGCCACTGCACAATGAGGACGAAATACAGGAAAATTTGAGCATACAACTTGATAAAATTAGTTGTGTGTGGTGAAATCGTTGTGGAAGAATTTACAGATGAGGTCAGAATATTCACATTCACGGTATACCGGTGTAATAATAAATGAACAGAGCGTTACCTCACTTAATATCTGTTTGTAGATGAGTCGATCATAAATCGCCAAATATATAACTCAAAAAATTGAATCGGCGCCTAAAAGAGGGAAGACAAAACTGCAGGGACCAAATCAGCGAAGTACGTTTTAGATCTTAGGTTGAGAAGCAAAGGTAGGAAAAGAGGGGAAAAGGTAAGAGCTTACGTCGACAAACAAAGGCGGCAGGCTGTTAGAGCTTCAAACGATTATTAGACACCAAGTTGCTGTCGATGGTCGTCGTGGGTATGGGGTAAAAGGTCAAACGGTTATTTGAGACAAAGGTGCGGTCGATGGGCGTCGTTGGTATGGTATAAGTGGTCCGTTGATGGGCGAGGACGACTGGGAGGGCGGGGAGCAGTATGTGGCGGTGGAAAAGAGTTGCCATTTGTAGTGGTGAAAGAAGAAATGGGAAGGAAATGGGAAAAGAGAAAGAAAAGCAGAAGACAAACGGAAGCGGTAAGTGTGGACAATGAACGTGGGAAACGTGGGGAGGCGGTGAGCAAAAGACGGAGTTACCCTTCGTTAGTGATTTCTGTCTATTAGGAACGGTGGACAATTTAGGGAGTGGATAAAAGGCTTCACTTTGACCGGTTTGACCAAGGTTTTGCTTTATAGTATAGATATATATATATATATATTCGTTTTCCTTTTTTTTATAAAATTCTGATTCTTGTTTCTCTCGTAACTTCTTCGCACTAGCTCAGATTTCGACAAGTTATATATGAAAATTGATCAGAAAATCACAACGGATCCAATAGTGCAACTCCCGTAGCTCGATTCTGAAGATTTCACAAACTTATCTTATTGTTTAATTAATTCGTTAATTAATTATTATAGCTCAAATTTTTGGGTTGTTACATTCTTCTATCCTTAAAGGATTTCGTCCCCGAAATCTCCAAGGATAGAAGAATGAAATAAATATTTTCATCCAAATTCTACAACCACATATTCAACCATCATCCATTACATCCATTGTCCTTAAGCTGTCTAATGAAATTTATGTTATATGCAATAGTGTAGTGTTAATGTCCCAAGCTAATGCAAAAGATTAGGCGGTCTACTAATTCACTCGACCTCCTTTTTATGCAATCATGTCTGTGCCATGTATCCAAATGAGTGCAAGTTTCCTAATGATAACTGATAGTTCTATATGCGTGCTACAATCATCATCCAAATGCAACAATCATACGATAATCACTCATTATACCACCATGAACTAAAATAAAAATGCAAGTGCACACACATCCATATGCATATGCTTTAGTGACCTAGTTAGCTCGATCCCTAAGAGATAATAACGCCTAGTGTGTGTATATGTGTAGCGACCCGCCCTTCTCGACTCTCGAAAATTGACACAAAATACACCACAGTGTAATATGCCGACGATCGAGTGCCGAGAAAGACAGATTGTTGAGGAAAAAGAAAAGATAGAAGAAAGAAGGAACTAAACAACATCAGAATCTCACAATCGCAGCGGAACAAAATATAATAAATAATAACAGATCTTTACACAAAATGAAACCATATCTGTTATAGACAATACATCATCAGAGTATATCACAAGTAAACAACAGTTACCAGCCTGGCAGTTATATCAGCCTGCCTCACAACTTGCTGGCAATTTCAAACAACCATAGCAGCGGAATATACAAGTACGAATAATACGTCTCGGACTTCAGCTCCACACCTGAGCTCCACAGCATCCTATCCTGTAATCTATAATACTCGATCTGACCTAAGCATTATAATGAAATAACACCCGAGTCAGTCTGGAATACCAGTGTGAGAGAAATACATCCAAACTAATTATTAAAGTTTCAAAAATCCTTTGAAATCAAAAGCATCTCGTAAGATCATGCTACAAATAAACATGTCGGGTTTTTACCTCACGATAGCCAAAACACTTTCTTATCCAATCCTCTGATATTATAATAGTGTCTATATACAAATACTTATTCAAATAGATGAAATTGTTACATGATTAAATTCCAGCATACTAGCCACAAAGTGGGTAATACAAACAAAACCGTAAAGGCACGTAGGGAGAATGGATTTCCAACTAATGACTAGGCACTAGGGTACCACCGGTCACAGTACCTGGTCTAGATTAGCGTACCGAGGACCACGCCCGATCCCCTGCATCACAAGACCGAAACTACCCCTTATTGGATAATTCCGAGTAAGATCACCCCACGGTTGGGGTCAGCAACCGCACCACTAAGCCGAATAAAAAGGGACATCTAGACAGGAATGACCTCACCCTAATGGGTGCGACCCACATAGCCTTGCTGCATAACCCCTGATTTTCAGTCATTCTTGGTTGATGAGGCTTGAGGCTAAGCGTTACCTTTATAGAACATATCACTTAGAATGCCCACCATCCACCTGACGATGTTCCGAAAGCATTCATCCATACAAGTCAGTCCCGGGTTCGAACGGAACCGAAGGCACTACTCCTACTACATCCATTTTGGAATCACCCTTAGGATTAGTAGCTATTAGCCCTTGCACTTCACTGCTCCATCTTTGACTCCGAACTCGTTTTTCCACGAAAACGTACAAACCGGATCGAAGTGGTTTCGAGAAATTAATCTCGATCCCGGTCTCTTCAAAACGATCAGCGCATTGGCCAATATTGATAGTCGGTTATTTAACTATTAATTAACATTCACAAACATCCATCAAACATAAATAATTTTCCCAAATTATTTATTAACTTCAAAAATATCTTCACAAAATATAATTCCATTTTCAACCCCTTTTTGAAAACAGTTTTCAAACCATCTTCCTTTTACAGAATAAAATTTTCCAAACATTTCCTATTTCCTTGAAAATAACCAAGTCCAAATACTTAGATTTTAAAATAATTTAAATCACTTTATTCTAACATATACCTTAAAATATTTTTAAAAATATCTAAAGCGAAACTACTTTATAAGATATAAGCTAATTTTAAAATAAAGGTTAAGTTAAACTAAATTTTAAAAGAGGAGTTACAAAATTCTATACTAATTCAAATAAAACTTTATCCAAACTATCTTTAAAATAAGTCCATTTTATAAAATATAAATATTAAAAATATTCTTTCAAAACATAATACTAATTAACCCTTTAAAATAATTACTACTATAACTAATTTATTAAATTTTTACTTCTTAGATTTTTACAACTTAAATAATTATTCTTAAAACGTTCTTTAAAAAACAACTTCAAAACTTCTAACTTTTACTCAAAAATCTGCTTTTTAAAAACGCACTTGGATTTTCAGGGAAATACATTCCAATTCAGAATAAACCAAAGAATTCCTTTTATAAATCCTGCTTGATTTATCTTAATTCAAATTTACGTCTCCATTCCGTAAATTTCTTCCATCACTCTAAAAAGAAACACCTTTTTAATTTTAAACACACTTGCCATCTCCTGTAAATCACTTCCAAAATATGTGTTTAAAATATTTAAAATAAGACAACTAGAAATTTCTTAAATAAAAATAATACTTAAGAAACATATAGAGGAAGTTCTGAGTAATTTAAATCCAAAATTTCCCTTTTAAACAAAGTTACTAAACCAAATATTCATATCAAAATGTCCTTTGGAAAACTTAATACTAATTTACTTTTAAACATTAAATACCATAATTACTTAAATAAATATTTACTTTACACCTGAAAATAATTAAAAATAATAATCATTTAATAAAATATTCTAAAACACATTTTAAACTGCCAATTTATATTCGGAAGTTTTCTTTGGAATCATACTTAATTTTCAGGGAAAAACACTTCCCGTCTTTATAAATAAACCCATCTTTATTTTTAAACAATTTATACCTTCTAATAGAATTTCCCTCCGGAAATCCAAATTTATCCACCGATAAATATTTCAATTTATTTATAAACCCAATTTATAAATTTCCGTTTCTCATTTCCTTTCCAATCACAGTTTCAAAACCATTTACAAATTCAAACCAATTTCCCGAATTTAATTCCTTTAAATTCATTACTTAAAATTACTTTTCATTTCCTTTTTTACTCCCATTTCATTTTTATTGATATTTTAAGATACCAAAGTTTATTATCCAACCATAACACAGCATAACAAAATTCCAAATCAATCTATCATAGGATATCTGTGAAATATATCACAAATTATGAATATAATTTCTATTTGCGAGGAATCCAGTTGGATCCCTCCAACCTGTTTCTCTGCATCCACAGATGTTAGCACAACAAATAATATCGATTCAATTTGATAATGATTATCACATTCAACCAATCAATCAACCATTTAAATATCCACTATTTAAATTAAATAGCATTCCAGATGTGAGTGAGATTAACTCGCCTTGAATTCCCGACGAGCGTTCAAATTTTTTAAATTAAATCGAACCGTTCGATTTAATCCAAAATTTTCGCTTCCTCTAAATGACTCCAGATCTGCTGCAGCGCGATCGTGTCGCTGCGATTCCGGCGCTTCTTGTGTTTGAATCTGATAACGTATGCAAGAGTTATTCAGTTATAAAGATTGGTATATAAATTTAAAACAAAATTTCTCTTTTTTTTACAATCCCTAGATCTTGGCCGCCCGTTCTAGAATCAAGGCCTAACCCTTAATCTTCTTCACACAATTTGCAGCATACTCGAACCCATCTCAACGTCGCTTCCCCCTCGTATCGCCCCTACGACGACGACTTCTAGGACGATCGGAACCCACCCTCACGAAGCCCATCGCAGCATGCGTCCCTGGCCAGAGCGACGCCAAGCTCGGTACCCCCCTTCACCCCAAAATCGAGCACGAACGGAACCCCTATCGGCCTAAATTCTGGCTACCACGACGAATTTCGTGCCACTCCACCGTATGGATGTGAAGAGCTCGAGGAGTTCTAGGATTCTCTAGTAGGAAGTTTCTTGCGACAACTGGATGATTAGAAGAAAAGAGGATGAAAAGGGGCGACGTTTTCGGCCATTCATTTTGTATAAGTGGCGGCTGAACAAATAACTAGGGTTTTCGGCCAAAAACATATATATATATATATATATATATATATATATATATATATACGTTCTAATAAAATATTTTATTAATATAATTTCCAAATAACAAGCTTTTAGCAACGAACTCCAAATCACACGTGCCACCTGGCATTTATAAGGTTTTACCCGTATTCCGAACACAATGGAACGTGTTTCAGAGCCCAACTTGATTGTATGTGGAAGATAGCTTTTTGAATCGATTTAAAATATTAAATTATCGATTTTAATTTCAACGCGTTTCTCACCCGTACGAGCAAACAGCAACTCCAAATGCTACGAAAATTGAGATCCGATAATAACTAACTATTACGGATCCAATGAAACTGGTTTCGTCAAATTCCGAGACTGCGCCCCAGAAGGCTATTTCGACTCGTTGATAAATTCGAGCGATTTTCAAAATCGTCGAAATAATTTAAAATTTCACTTTGAAAACTTTACTAACCTAATTATAAATCGTATACAGTTTACATTCACATTAGAAATCATTCTGATTCATTTTAAATCAAAATCTAATTATTTACACCATTACTATATATTAAATCCCAGTATTAAATCAATTTAGAAATTCCAAATTTAACTCATTGACTTTTTGGTTCCATCCAAAAGTCCAATACTAAAATTTAAATCCATCTAGACTTAAATACATTTTAGAAACCATTTTTATATCCATATACACCTAGATTCACAAATTTTCCCAATTCCAATTATTTAATTATTATTATTCAAATCCAATTGAATTGTCATATTTGAAATTTTAACTTATTATATTGATTTAACCAAAAACTTCTTATTTCAATTCAAATTAAAATTCACATTCAACATTTAAAATGAATTAAATGTTCAAAATCTAATGATCAAAATTCCGGGTAGTGACATTCCTCCCCCCTTATAAAAATTTCGTCCCCGAAATTTGCTAAGGTAGGAAAATATTACTAAACTCATTTACTTACCCCCAAAATCCACTTAATTAAAAACTTACATTCACTTCTCCAAAACTTTTAGCTCAATTCCAAAACCATTTGCTTATTTTAACTTAAAAGCTTTGTTTCAATATCATTCAAAAACAACTTTCCAAGGTTAACCAAAAATTTCAAAATTCCCAAAAAGTTTCTAACTTCCAAAATTTTTGACAGCATATTCTTTGTACGGAGAGCCTTTTACAATATCACAATAGATATAAATATATATACATCGACCCACACGGTCGGAAATCAAAATATTTCACAATATATATATCATTTTCCAATTTTATTGCGTAGGCGTACCTTATGATTAGCATTTTAAAAGCAAGCGGCTAATTTATTATGCATTTACGCGCTCCAACCCTATCGATTGCCTCCCGTACCTGTACTTACTCAAACAAGCACATAAGTTTTCAATATTATGAAATTTTTAACAACCTTCCGTACATTAATCTTAACCAAACACAACAATTACATAACCCAACCAACCAATTTCCATAATTCTACATGTTAACCATATTTTATAAGCAACCATAAGTTTCAACACTATTTTAGTTTCCTCCATAAATCCACATATCATTTTATTCCACTCAAAATGATTCACAATCAAGCTCACTACATACAATTCATAATTGCATCAACCACTACAAGAAAATATATTATTAATAACACCATTTAATAACGCATTATTCTAAAGCGTTATTGTTTACCTTTAAATATTTGTTTTTTTACATAATTTGTTTTGTATGTACATATGCAACGCTTTGGCCCCAAATTTTCGTCTACCTCCCAAAAACACACTCAATTTCGTCTCCCTCCCAAAGTAACACTTAGCCATTTTCGTTTCCCTCCTAAAACAAAATAACCCTAATCGAAGTTCTACTCCCTCCCTAATCTTCGAAATTTAGCTATTGTACTCAATCCCAATCTTCCACGATTCGCTCTTCAACAGTTGTGAAGTCGACGGCGTTAGGAGTCCTAATCTCCAATCTTCGATCTTCGATTCGCTCTTCATCAATATCTGCCAGATTCCAAACTTCATTTATGGTTGTAAACTTCAACTGGTTACTTTGTTAGTTCAGAGATGCCATCTTTCAGGAGCTCTTTGCCGGTTAACGATTTTACTCAAGTTTATTCACAATTCAAACCCTAAATCTCTTCAAATCTTAGGTACGAAACAATAACTACATTCTTGAACTTGATAAGAAAATCGATTTGCCTATTCAACCAATTCGTGATCTTGAACTTGTGATATATCAATAATTGAAGGGGTTATCAATAATTTCGATGATAAGGAAATTGATTTGCCTATTCAACCAATTCGTGATCTTGAACTTGTGATATATCATGAAGAAATCGAGCCTGATTTGAGTAAGCTAGTACATTTTATAATCGTTTCAATTATTACTATTAATATAATGTGGATTTGTTTTTAGGGGTACTTGAAGAAGAGAGGATGGAAGAAGAGTATAGTTCTGGAAACAGAATGCAGAATATTGGTAAATTACTACATTTTTGCATTTTGATTGCGAAGATGAGATCATGACATTGATGAATTTTTGTAGTTGATTTGGTAATGTGGGGAGATGTGTCAAAATCTTGTTTTGTTTTTGGGTTTGGTACATTTATGCTGCTTTCTTCTTCATATGCTAAAGATCTTAACTTCAGGTATTACCTTTCTCAATTTTACATTAAAATTATAACTAGAAATAGAAAAGCATAATTGTTGAATTTTTTTTCTGGTCTTCTTTCAATTTTGCAGCATTATTTCAGCAATTTCTTATGTTGGTCTTGTTTATTTGGCTTTGATTTTCTTCTACAAATCCATTCTTACAAGGTAAAGTCATATTCACTTGATATTTATTCAAATAATTAAGTGCAGTACATTTAATCACATTGCATATTTGGATGGATTTTGTATCTTAGAAAGTGGAAAAATTATATTCTGAATTGACCGGTCTATGATGGTTCAGATCAGTTCAATAATAAATTAATGTGTTCATTACAATTTAAGTATAATCATTAATAATAGGCAAAAAATGTATAATCTAACTAATGGTTGGTTTCTAGATTTGGAAGAAAATTCCAAAAATAGGAAAACAAATTCTGTAAAATTAATACGTTTTGAGTTGAAACAGGGGAGGAGTAGAATATGAAAAAGAGAATGAAGCAAAATGCATAATTAGAGAAGAAGATGTAATCTATATATTGAGAATATTACTTCCATACATAAATGAAGTATTAGTTAACATCAAGGCTCTATTTCCTGGAGGTCCTCAGACTACCATAAAGGTACTGCTGCTCCTCTTTTACTTTTGAATTTGTTTTTACCATGCACCCTTATTCATTGATATTTACACCTTTTTAGCTGTCTTTATCGATTCTATAATGTGCAATTTCTGTAATTTGTATGTACATGGCAGTTGGCAGTGATTTTGTTCGTGATGGCCAGATGTGGAAATTCCATTACTATGTGGACCTTATGCAAACTCTGTATGTTTCTGGGCTTTCTAATCTTTATGTCTTTTGCAGTGAAATGTAAATTTGTCATTTGATTAAATTACTGAATAAACTTGTTTGAATTACTGCATAGCCATTCTTTATTGATGATTAAGGGGTAAGAAGAAATAATCTTTATTGATGATTTGGTAATGATATACAGTTCATAGCCAACTAGTTATAACCACATTGCTTAAAGTCTAAGTAATTGTAAAACTATTTGATAAGAGAAAACCTGAATATTGAAATATTCTGAATTAGTTTTTAACATATAATGAATATCCCTTAACATGTATATGTATGCACTTGATAATTCACTCACACCTGAAAGAAATAATTTCCATGTAAGATGTAAGATATAGTTAAATGAGGGAGAAAATCATCTGGTTCTATAATCATTTGTCTCGGTGTACTCAGCTAATTAGAACATAGAGAATTTTTATGAAAAATACTTCGTTTTTTCACGAATAAAATACTTTCTTTTTCCTGGTAGAGGACCATGTTCTAATTGGTTGGACATTCCTAGTATGGGAAAGGCGATTTACTCATGGAATAAATTAATCATTATCAAAAGATGAAAAAGTACACACTCTTTCTTTGATAATTTTTTCTTCATCATTAAAATGAGTAGGGAGCATTTGAATGCTGGACATCTCAGCCACACAGTGGGTTGGTTAACCAACCATAGTGTGGGTTTTGTTGGCGTAAAAGCACCAACCAACACGCTGCAGCCCAGCTGTGTTTGGCCTTGCAAGTTTCTAACTTTTAAGCTATTAATATATATACAAGCTATTAATATATATAAATTAAAAAGTGTTAGCCGAGTTAACTAAGTTTTAAAAATGTTAACTAAATTTATATAATATTAACCAAGCTAACTAAGTTTAATAAAAATTAACTAAATTTATATAATGTCAAGTACTGTTGTTGATTTAAAGATATGTCATCCGAATGAGTTCGACATTTATTTATGCAGTCATGCTGGAATTCAGGTGCAGTATATATGTAGGGAATTTAAACAATAGCTCAATTAAGATGTAAATATATCATTTTTTTAGTTTTTTTGCAGGGAACAAGCAGGCCTGCTAATTATCATGTTTTGTGGGATGGGAATAATTTCTCTGCAGATGAGATGTAGACTCTGACAAACAATCTTTGTTATACGTAAGTAGTATGCTAATTCTCAAACATTTGATTATCATTAGTCGCATGGAAAAAAATCTGTATATCATAAGTATGTGGATGAGTATTGGTGAAAAACTATCTCTGCCCCTTAGTAATTCAAATGATTATCATGTGACTTAAATGAGTGGGAATAATGTTTTATAGAGGCAATTGTTAATTAACCTATACGATTGGCAACAACTTTCAGCAATTTATGCAATTAGATAGTTCCATGATTTTCCCTAGGCATAGTGGAAAAAAAGGTTTCAGTTATTAATATAGAGACTGGTACATGAATTGACAATATTTCGCGATCAAATTTGAAATTAGTGACAACCACTGAAACACAAATTTTGTTTCACACTGCAACATAATAAATATACTTGCCAATACATAATAGTATATTGATTCCGGTTGTTAATTAAGATTTTGTGCCTTTAAAAGTTGCAAGTAGTTAGCGCATGCACACATAAACACGCAAAGGATTTGTTCATTACTGTATTCATTTATTATAATGTCAGGTTGGATTTAGTGAAGAGGCATAAGTTAAATGGTTCAGCAAATTACCATAATGGAATCAACTATTTTTTTCCAGTATCTATATTGTTTCTACCTATATCAAAGCTTACAATAATGAATATACTTATAGCTTTATTACATCTAACATTGAAAGATTATCAAGAAAGACATCCAGAGGTGACCGTCCTTGCATATACCTATAACTAAATCATGTGTACAGGCTGCTGAATTTCAAAATGATCACAACAACTAAATTTTCCGAAAGTACTACCAATGACCGAAGACATGGATGAAGAAAGGCTTTGAGCAGTTCAAGTTCTTAGTGATGCATTTGGTACTTGTAAATGTTAACTTTGAACTATGTTGTCTTTCGTTATCATGAATATGTATTGAATTTGATAACTCATGTATTGAACTTATTTTTTTTAGTTGATACTTTATTTTGTTATCATGAATATGCGTTACATTTGCTGATTATTATATTTTTTTTCATTCATACATTGTTCAAATTGTTATCTATTTAAAGAAGATTCATTTTGATTGTTATTATTAAAATGTAATAGTATGGTGCATCAAATATATAGTAAAATAAAGCATAGCTCCTAAAAAGCGTTATAACTATATGACATAAGTGCTATAAAAAGATAATGCAATGTATGAGGCTACTTTCAAAGGATAGCAGCAAATAGGCGTTATTATATCTATACATTTTATAGCGGCTATATTATGCTATGAAATCATGCTCTTTTATAGCGGTTTTTTTTGTGTTATAAATGTGCAATTCTTTTTTATAACATGTCGATATACAGCGTTTATCAAACCGCTATAGTTGTGTTTAATAACGGCTATATGCCGCTATAAAAGACTGTTTTTCTTATAGTGAACTAATCTCATATCCATATCAATTTGGTTTATAAGTCCCATTTACATAATTTCACCTTACCCAATTCCAAATTGATTAATTTGCATCACATTCATAATTCACTCCAATATGGTTAACATATGCTTTTCTTACAATAATTTACTTCAATTCAATTTCAAATTGATTCACAATCAAATTTTATTTTCAATTTGATATACTTGCATTTCTTTAATAATGCACTTTCATTTATATGCAAAACCACTTAATTATATTGCACTTATACCAATTAATTCAAAACCAACTTTATTTGCTTTTTCAAATCAATTCACTTTCATTTACAACAAAAACGACCAATTCCTATGCAAGTTTGTTGTTATTCAAACAAGTAACCATTACTTAAGCTTATAACCATTTTAAATTAATTCCAACTTAAATTTATATTAATATTATTCCATTCTGGATTATTCACAACCCAACATTCTCATTTCCATTACATTATTAATATAAATCCATTCAGTTGCATTTTATTTCATTATCCAAACAAGTTTCATTCAAAACCATTTCATAAAACTCGACAACAAACACTTCATAATTTACTTAAGTTATTTCAACTTCACAATAACTTCATTTCTTCTTGCATCAATTCTATTTTATTTTAATTTGATTCTCATCCAATTAAATTCCAATCCATTACAAATTTTAATTCAACTAGTTTACTTGCAATTCATTAAATTTTTATTCACCTTCTCAATTCATTTCTGGATTTTATTAATAACATGATCATTTCACTTATTCTAAACCAGAACTGGGTTTTATTCTGCTTTTCAAATTTTTACCAGCCATCAAAATTTAATCCGTTCCAATACAAATTCATTTAATTTAGCTTACACTAATTTCATCTTCAAACCATTCTTTTGGATTTAGTCGAGGGAGCATTTACTACCTTCAATATCCTTTCAACTAAATTAAATTTCCTTTCAGTTTTAATCCTTTACCGATTTAGTTCACGTCCAACTAAATTCTATTTAGCCAACTCAAATTAATACCATTTTCTTTACTATTTTAAATAAAAATTTGAATTTCATTCAATATTATTCATAACACAACTGAATTTTGATTTCAGTTCAATTCAACCCAAATTCAACTAAATTTTACTTCTCAGTATATAAGTTTCAAAACTTATTTACCAACCTAAGTCCATCCACATTTATATTTTACTTCACCTTATTTCAATTCTTCTTTCATCTAGGATTAAATTTTGAACTTCCCATAAAATACCAACCATTTATTGTTTAAATTCATTTTGTATCCATAAGTTCGCCAACTTATTTATTTAAAAGCTTATACTGCTCATTTTATTCATTTTCACCTTATAATCACAATTCCAGATTACATATATAACACTTAATAACTTAAGGGTATAAAACTTCATTACACCAGTATAACCCATAATTATAATCATTTTACATTTCAACTTTATGTCCAATTAAATTCAATCCCAATTCATATTTTATATTCAACTTATCTGGAGTTAAATCTGAATATATCTTATTAGATCAACTTCACTTTATAAGCTCAATAATTGATTCATCATAACCTTTCACATTATTTAAATAGAATTTCCAGAATTCCATTGCCCGGATTTATTTCAAAACCAATTTGAAATCATAAATAATACATACCCACTTGGTATATCAAATCAAATCTTCGGATTCCAAAACTCTTGGTTTTACCAAAACAAATTTCTCCTTTTGAAATTTCTAAAACAACTTGTATACCCAACAAGTCCAACAAATATCATAACCAATCACCATGGTAGCAATCCATCACTTTAGAAACTCGAAAATCAATTCTGATGATGTGACCATCATCATCGGGATTATTTTCCAGCGACTGAAGTGAGTTCAGTGCTTCCTTACTTCCATAAATTCCTTTCAAAACAATTTCCATTCAAAAATAATTCCCAAAATAATACTTCATTATTTCCTTCAAACATTCTGGAAAACATTTCAAACATTCCTAAGATTTTAAATTTCCAAACCTTTTTGTTTAAATTCATTTAAAACACCTTTCAAAATTTTCGGGATTTAAATTCTGGTTTAAATCAAGTTTTAGTTATACTTCTATTGGATAAGTCATACTTTTAGGATTCTCTTTGGTTATAACCATTTCAAATTTTAGATTCTTATTTGATTATAATATTAACAACCAAACATCCAAACATATATAATAATTTCAGAAATTTATTTCTTTAATATCAAAATATAAAATTTGGGTAAAATTATTTCATTTACCCACTTTTAAAAACAATACTATGTCGGTTTATCTTGTTTAAGAGTTTAGAAACCCCTATCGATACGGTTGTACTTTCCGTACCGACCAGAATTCATAAACACTCAACCGACAAGTCAACACAGTACAAAAACAATTTTTATATTCACTAACAAATACGCTCTCATATCTATTATTACACTCAACTCATTCTAGAGTACTTCTGACTCTATTTCTAATGAGTAATTTCCCCCACCAAAGCCTAGGTTGTCACCAACCTATGCTCTGATACCAAGTGTAGCGACCCGCCCTTCTCGACTCTCGAAAATCGACACAAAATACACCACAGTGTAATATGCCGACAATCGAGTGTCGGGAAAGACAGATTGTTGAGGAAAAAGAAAGAAAATAGAAGAAAGAAAGAACTAAACAACATAAGAATCTCACAATCGCAGCGGAACAAAATATAATAAATAATAACAGATTTTTACACAAAATGAAACCATATATGTTATATACAATACATCATCAAAGTATATCATAAGTAAACAACAATTACCAGCCTGGCAGTTATATCAACCTACCTCACAACTTGCTAGAAATTTCAAATAACCATAGCAGCGGAATATACAAGTACGAATAATACGTCTCGGACTCCAGCTCCATACCTGAGCACCACAACATCCTATCCTATAATCTATAATACTCGGTCTGACCCAAGCATTATAATGAAATAACACCCGAGTCAGTCTGGAATACCAGCGTGAGAGAAATACATCCAAACTGATTATTGAAGTTTCAAAAATCCTTTGAAATCAAAAGCATCTCGTAAGACCACGCCACAAATAAACATATCGGGTATTTACCTTACGATAGCCATAACACTTTCTTATCCAATCCTCTTATATTATAATAGAGTCTATATACAAATACTTATTCAAATAACTGAAATTGTTACATGATTAAATTCCAGCATACTAGCCACAAAGTGGGTAATACAAACAAAACTGTAAAGGCATGTAAGGAGAATGTATTTCCAACTAATGACTAGGCACTGGGGTACCACCTGTCACAGTACCTGATCTAGATCAGCGTACCGAGGACCACGCCCGATCCCTTGCAACACAAGACCGGAACTACCCCTTACGGGATAATTCCGAGTAAGATTACCCCACGGTTGGGATCAGCAACCGCACCACTAAGTCGAATAAAAAGGGACATTTAGACAGGGATGACCTCACCCTAATGGTTGCGACCCACATAGCCTTGCTGCATAACCCCTGATTTTCAGTCATTCCCGGTTGATGAGGCTTGAGGCTAAGCGTTACCTTTATAGAACATATCACTTAGAATGCCCACCGTCCACTTGACGATGTTCCGAAAGCATTCATCCATACAAGTCTGTCCCGGGTTCGAATGGAACCGAAGGCACTACTCCTACTACATCCATTTTGGAATCACCCTCAGGATTAGTAGCGATTAGCCCTTGCACACCACTACTCCATCTTTGACTCCGAACTCGTTTTTCCACGAAAACGTACAAACCAGATCGAAGTGGTTTTCGAGAAATTAATCTCAATCCCGGTCTTTTCGAAACGATCAGCGCATTGGCCAATATTGATAGTCGGTTATTTAACTATCAATTAACATTCACAAACATCCATCAAACATAAATAATTTTCCTAAATTATTTATTAACTTCAAAAATATCTTCACAAGATATAATTCCATTTTCAACCCCTTTTTGAAAATAGTTTTCAAACCATCTTCCTTTTACGGAATAAAATTTTCCAAACATTTCCTATTTCCTTGAAAATAACCAAGTCCAAATACTTAGATTTTAAAATAATTTAAATCACTTTATTCTAAAATATACCTTAAAGTATTTTTAAAAATATCTAAAGCGAAACTACTTTATAAGATATAAGCTAATTTTAAAATAAAGGTTAAGTTAAACTAAATTTTAAAAGAGGAGATACAAAATTCTATACTAATTTCAAATAAAACTTTAACCAAACTATCTTTAAAATAAGTCCATTTTATAAAATATAAATATTAAAAATATTCTTTTAAAACATAATACTAATTAACCCTTTAAAATAATTACTACTATAACTAATTTATTAAATTTTTACTTCTAAGATTTTTACAACTTAAATAATTATTCTTAAAACGTTCTTTAAAAAAACAACTTCAAAACTTCTAACTTTTACTCAAAAATCTGCTTTTTAAAAACGTGCTTGGATTTTCAGGGAAATACATTCCATTTCAGAATAAACCAAAGAATTCCTTTTATAAATCCTGCTTGATTTATTTTAATTCAAATTTACGTCTCCATTCCGTAAATTTCTTCCATCACTCTAAAAAGAAACACCTTTTTATTTTTAAACACACTTGCCATCTCCTGTAAATCACTTCCAAAATATGTGTTTAAAATATTTAAAATAAGACAACTAGAAATTTCATAAATAAAAATAATACTTAAGAAACATATAGAGGAAGTTCTGAGTAATTTAAATCCAAAATTTCCCATTTAAACAAAGTTACTAAACCTAATATTCATATCAAAATGTCCTTTGGAAAACTTAATACTAATTTACTTTTAAACATTAAATGCCATAATTACTTAAATAAATATTTACTTTACACCTGAAAATAATTAAAAATAATAATCATTTAATAAAATATTCTAAAACACATTGTAAACTGCCAATTTATATTTGGAAGCTTTTCTTTGGAATCATACTTAATTTTCAGGGAAAAACACTTCCCATCTTTATAAATAAACCCATCTTTATTTTTAAACAATTTATACCTTCTTATAGAATTTCCCTCCGAAAATCTATCTTTCCAAATTTATCCACCGATAAATATTTCAATTTATTTATAAATCCAATTTATAAATTTCCGTTTCTCATTTCCTTTCCGATCACAGTTTCAAAACCATTTACAAATTCAAACCAATTTCCCGAATTTAATTCCTTTAAATTCATTACTTAAAATCACTTTTCATTTCCCTTTTTACTCCCATTTCATTTTATTGATATTTTAAGATACCAAATTATATTATCCAACCATAACACAGCATACAAAATTCCAAATCAATCTATCACAGGATATCAGTGAAATATATCACAAATTATGAATATAATTTCTATTTGTGAGGAATCCAGTTGGATCCCTCCAACCTGTTTCCTTGCATCCACAGATGTTAGCACAACAAATAATATCGATTCAATTTGACAATAATTATCACATTCAACCAATCAATCAACCATTTAAATATCCACTATTTAAATTAAATAGCATTCCAGATGTGAGTGAGATTAACTCACCTTGAATTCCCGACGAGCATTCAATTTTTTTAAATTTGTTCGAACCGTTCGATTTAATCTAAAATTTTCGCTTGCTCTAAACGACTCCAGATCTGCTGCAACGCGTAGCTGCGATTCCGGCGCTTCTTGTGTTTGAATCTGATAACGTATGCAAGAGTTATTCAGTTTTAAAGATTGGTATATAAATTTAAAACAAAATTTCTCTTCTTTTTTTTACAAACCCTAGATCTGGGCCGCCCGTTCTAGAATCAAGTCCGAACCCTTAATCTTCTTCACGCAATTTGCAGCATACTCGAACCCACCTCGACGTCGCTTCCCCCTCGTGCCGCCCCTATGACGACGACTTCTAGGACGATCGGAACCCACCCTCACAAAGCCCATCGCAGCATGCATCCCTTCCCAGAGCGACGCCAAGCTCGGCACCTCCCTTCTCCCCAAAATCGAGCATGAACGGAACCCTTATCGGCCTAAATTCTGGCCACCATGATGAATTTCGTGCCACTCCACCGTATGGATGTGAAGAACTCGAGGAGTTCTAGGATTCTCTAGTAGGAAGTTTCTTGCGACAACTGGATGATTAGAAGAAAAGAGGATGAAAAGGGACGATGTTTTTGGCCATTCATTTTATATAAGTGGCGGCTGAACAAATAACTAGGGTTTTCGGCCAAAAACATACATATATATATATATATATATTTATATATACGAGTAAGATGGCACGTCCGTTGGACGTGTGCTAAGAAGGAATTGAAAATATTTTGTGTTTGCCTCAGCCCATGATCGCTCGCCACTTAATGCGTAGTATTTATATATTTTTTCGTTAATGCATTATAATTGCTTATTCAAGTAGCTGCATTTGGTTATTCTATTTACTATAAACATTTGGCATTGTTCTTTTTCCTCTCTCGATTGTAATAGCTAGCTACTAACAAACTTATACACAGACACTTGTGCAATTGTTTTTCAATTCCTTAGCAATTCATATGTACATCCCAACTTTGCTTTTCAAATTTATATTGGGATGCGTGTGTCCATGTTTATTCATATCTAGGTCTTCATATATTTGCTTGCTTGAGAGCTGGAAATGAATTTACATCCCATGCCTTGAACTCATGAGTCAATCAATTGCATCTATTATTTTCGTTTGCTTTTTAAGAAACAAACATACCTCCTTTTCTTTCTCTTATCATTTGGCTTGTTATTTCATTAATTATATTTTTACTGCTTCCTATTGTCAACATTATAATGGATCATTGTCCTTTATTGTATCAAATATGGAAATAAGCTTTAAATTAAACCAACCTTACTTGGCCTAATAAAGCTGTGGAATTATGAATTATTCTTGCATGTTTATGCATACCAAGACAGCAACTTTGATTCCTAAAGAAGAAGATTTTCTTCATTAAAAATAGCAGTTAATCTTTGGAATATAAATGCGAGTATAGCATTTTTGTGCAGCATTTCGGCTTCTGTTTCTTCTTCCATCTGTAAAGATTTCCATGCATTGATGAAAATTTAGAACATAGTTAAATTCATTGCCGAGACATTTTCATGCATAAAGAAATATGTATATATAGTAAGCAAAATTATCAACTATTTTCTCAGTTGACTGTAACATAGAGTATATGTTGTTATATATATATATATATAATATTCATTATCTATATTTTGGTACCTAGGATATAACTGTTTGAGAACTGAAACATTTTAGTGTATTGTGAATTAAATTAAGGCAATATTGGTTATAATGTATAGTATTTATGGTCATGCAACTGTAAATCAAAATGCAATTGTAACAAAATATAACTGGATAATACAATATGTACAGCTATAAATCTAGTTTACAATATAATATGCCTATTATAACTGGATAATATAATATGAATAGCTAAAACTGTTACAAAATATAACTGGTCATGCAACATGTATACTATTCTGTTAGCATACTCTAAAACTGTATAGCTATAAATCAGAGTATAATTGTAACAAAATATAACTGGATAATAAATTTAATAAATCAAGAATAGAACTGTATGTATAAACAGATCATCGGTTAACTTATATCTCTTTTGATAATAAGCTTTAGATCAATTTTATTAGTGTTATCTTTATATACAATAAGATGTACAAAAAGAAGTTTAAATTGGCACTCCAAAGGCATGAAATAAAACTTGAAGAAGAAGTGGTGCGACACTTCACTTGCTCTACATCATCTAGTTTCTTGTTTCTATGCATCTGATTTACAAAACATAATACCAACGTATGTCCTGGATAAAAAACTTAAGCAACATCCCAAGATATACATATATATATGAAAGACCTAAATTACCTGGAAGTGACTCTTGACGTGATAAATACCAAGTCCCCTCAGATTCACCATCTCAAGCACTAACTTTTGAGTTGCTCCTACATACATTATTCATAATTTGTACCTTTTAGTATGTATGGTCACAATGATGTCAGATACATGCACCTCTTATACAAATAAAATACTACTTATATTAACATTATCGAAGGCACAAATATTAATTCACGGTTAAAAGAGGAAAATCAAATATTAGGTAAATACCATGTGCAGTTACTTTACTTCTGGGTTGATGCCCTGTGCAGCTACACAATTCCAGTATCTATCGCATTAGTAAATAAAAATTATAAAATCTTACATGAATAGAAACTCATATTTTACAATGTATAATCAAATCATGAAGATTCCAGTAAAATATTGAACACGATAACTAACCTTACTTCTTAGTTGATGCAAATGTTGTGAACTATTTGCAATGCAAAAATATCAATTATAGTACTAACAGCACCAAACAGAGGGGAAACCTTTTTTACATTAGAAACTGAATTATATTCCATAAGATTATATCATTTACGTAATAGGAAATGATTAGATATGAATAGGGTAAACAAAATTGCCTCCGATCTTAGCCATCTAAAAGCAGCAGTAGAAGCCATGCATCCCTTATTTTCTTTTTTTATCTGTTGCAATAATAACTGAGGAAATAATTCTTCTCATTTTATAAAGTTATACCGTAAAACTCATATGAACGCG
This sequence comes from Allium fistulosum, assembly GCA_030737815.1. Classification (NCBI taxonomy): domain Eukaryota; kingdom Viridiplantae; phylum Streptophyta; class Magnoliopsida; order Asparagales; family Amaryllidaceae; genus Allium; species Allium fistulosum. The sequence goes on from CM060901.1 coordinate 923,318,576, forward strand.
CTCCAAAACCCAAAATTTTCAAATATTGTACTCATACTTTGCGTTTTATGTCTATGTAAAATTTCATACCTTTCATTATACAATCAAAGCAGGGGTAGTGGTCTCATAGCAATCTGATTCATAATCCACTTGATAGTGCTTCAGCATTCATCTCATTAACTTCCCATCATGACGCTTGATTCAGCGAACTTCAAGTTAAATTATTTGGGATCGTGACTTAAATTCAAATTTGACCCCAAAGCTTGATGATCCTGAGATTTGAAGGAGAAAGAATAGCATAAGAATCTCACAGTTGAAAGCCATACGATGAACAATTTTGCATATAATTAACAGAAACTGAGAAACCACTTAGCAAATTGTGGGATAATGCTCGTAGTGGTTAAGTGGCGAAACAAAATGAAAAAAGGGTCCCTACATTATATATTTCGAATTTCTGAGAAGAGCGATTTGAGTATTTCGAAAAATGCTTCACTTTGACTTGCATTGCACATCCACGAAGAAAGTGGTGTGCTGATTGTTCTAATGCAAAAAAAATTAATATAGAAATGCTCCACTATGATGGTACAACTCAAATAAGTAATACATAATGACATCTATAGAATGCAATTAAGCAGTTGTAACAAAAAATAGTAAACCATGACATAACAGAATGCAACATTTCTACACCTTTCAATAGGAAAATCCATGATCTATTTTCACATTTTTTTGAGAATTCGATCATCAACCACATAACTTGTTCTTTGGCATCATCCATCAATCTGAATGGAAAATTTTAATCCTCAGTCAGCAACCATATAAATGAATTTATTTAGACATCACAGTTTAAACATTTCCGCTAACAATCAACGAACCTAAGCAACTCAATTTAATCACTCAGTCGAAAACATAGCACAAATGCACTTACAAATAAAAAAACCCTGTTGCAGACAGATACAGGAAAGAGGATATCAGTCATAATTAACTCAATTGTCCCATTATTAAAATCTTTCACAAAATTCATATATGGAAATGAAGAAACTGGTTGGAATTATTTTTGTAATGACTAAGCTCCAATCTCACTTTTGATAGGTTTACCCAAACATATAATTATGCACAGTTCAATGAAGTTTAGGAGTTGTGATATTTAAATCCTGCATGGTTTCCATTTTTGATGTCAGTTTTTAAATCAATGAGCCTGCAAAGTAACTACTGGGATGAAACCAACTTCACAAAGTAAACATTGAATATGTGAAGAAAATGAAAATAATTGATCGGGAAATATGTCAAACATCATTGGAGCATCCATCGAAAGTACTCTGAACCATTTGGAACATTAAGAAAAATTAGTGAATATTACATGTAAGTCACTGTTGACATAAAATCACATGAATTTTTCAATCAAAAACACTCTAGTACCTGCTACTATGATATAGGAAGAATCTAATGTTCTAACAAATCAGCCAAAAGATGGAAAAAAATATATCATGAGTAACCTCTCAAATATCATGAAAAGTGCTTTAGATTTGGCATCAGTTAATCATATCCATGTATTTAATTTTTAAATTAGTCGCTACTTTCCTTACTTTTCAACATGTTGTACAAAAAATGAGAAAACATAGGGTAGATAAAATACATTTTCAAGATAATACAGGTTTAATGTCATACACAAATCAATAAGTACAAACATATCAAGTATAATAGCAACACAGTTGAAACAAAGCAAACCTAGAAACAACACCCATGTCGATCATCAACCAACCACCTCAAATGGAATTCCCGTAGGGCTGCATGCCTTTGGTATACAAAGTTCTTGTAATTGGAAAATCTTCTTATTCAATTGAAATATTTTGGCGTTGGTTCCAACTGAATATGGAGTGGTTACTGGAACGTGGTGTGACTGTGTTTACCATTTTGTCTACATATAAACATTAGCTAGTGCATACTGTTATGGGCATTTTAGGAAACTTGAAAAAGGCTTCACTTTGACCGCTTTGACCAAGGTTTTGCTTTATAGTATAGATATACGTTCTAATAAAATATTTTATTAATATAATTTCCAAATAACAAGCTTTTACAAACAAACTCCAAATCACACATGCTGCCTAACGTTTATAAGGTTTTACCCGTATTCCGAACACAATGGAACGTGTTTCAGAGCCCAATTTGATTGTATGTGGCAGATAGCTTTTTGAATCGATTTAAAATATTAGATTATCGATTTTAATTTCAACGCGTTTCTCACCCGTACGAGCAAACGGCAACTTCAAATGCTACGAAAATTGAGATCCAATAATAACTAACTATTACGGATCCAATGAAACTAGTTTCGTCAAATTCCGAGACTGTGCCCCGGAAGGCTATTTTGACTCGTTGATAAATTCGAGCGATTTTCAAAATCGTCGAAATAATTTAAAATTTCACTTTGAAAACTTTACTAACCTAATTATAAATCGTATACAGTTTACATTCACATTAGAAATCATTCTGATTCATTTTAAATCAAAATCTGATTATTTACACCATTACTATATATTAAATCCCATTATTAAATCAATTTAGAAATTCCAAATTTAACTCATCGACTTTTTGGTTCCATCCAAAAGTCCAATACTAAAATTTAAATCCATCTAGACTTAAATACATTTTAGAAACCATTTTTATATCCATATACACCCAGATTCACAAATTTTCCCAATTCCAATTATTTAATTATTATTATTCAAATCCAATTGAATTGTCATATTTGAAATTTTAACTTATTATATTGATTTAACCAAAAACTTCTTATTTCAATTCAAATTAAAATTCACATTCAACATTTAAAATGAATTAAATGTTCAAAACCTAACGACCAAAATTCCGGGTCGTTACAATATGCAACCACCTAGCGTCCATCATACATAACATGTTCTAGTAACATGTTTACATTCAGTCCTACCATCCATAGGTTAAATCCTAAGATCTACCCTCCCAAAAGATACTAAAGGAAAGAACCTATTCAAAACTAAAGATGAAAATAGGAAACTCAAGACGAACCATCGAAAAGATGCGGATAAGAGGTACGTATTTTCTCCTTAGCCTCCCACGTAGCGTCCTCAATACTATCTCCCCGCTGCACCTTAACCAAAGGGACTTCCTTATTCCTAAGCTTCTTGATATCATGCCCAACGATCTTGGTAGGAATGCGATGAACCGATGCTTCTCTCTCCACTTCAACTTCTTTAAGTTGGCTAGGTTCCACCACCTCAGCTGAATCATGTAAGCACTTTCTCAAGTGTGAAACATGAAAAACCTCATGAACTCCCATGAGACTCTCTGGTAGCTTTATCCGATACACCATCTTCCCTACCCTTTCCACAATGAGGAACGGCCCTACGAATCTGGGAGCAAGTTTACCATTTGATCCAAACCTTACTACCTTTCTTAGTGGAGACACCTTAATGAAAACCAATTCTCCTACCTCTAACTCAATATCCCTTCTCCGCTAATCTTCATAGGGTTTCTGTCTATCTTGGGCCGTCTTCATTCTTCTTCTAATCAAATCAATCTTTTCCGAAGTCTCTCTAACCATGTCGGGACCAAGTAGCGATCTCTCTGTAGACTCCAACCAACATGAAGGCGACTTGCAAGTTCTTCCATAAAAGGCTTCAAAAGGATCCATCCTAATGCTAGCCTGAAACCATTATTATAAGCGAATTCCACTAAAGGAAAGTGCTCCTCCCAAGTCCCTCCAAAATCAAGAATGCACATCCTCAACAAATCCTCAAGAACTCTATTAACTCTCTCTGTTTGTCCATCCGTTTGAGGGTGATAAGCCATACTCAATCTAAGCTGTGTACCTAAAGCCTCTTGCAAGCTCCTCCAAAACTCACTAGTAAAGATAGGGTCTTTGTCGCTCACTATGGTAGAGGGAACTCATGAAATAGGACTATCTCACGAACATATAAGGATGCCAAATAAGGTGTCGTCCTCTTACTCTTGACCAGAACGAAGTGGGTGCTCTTTGTCAAACGATCTACAATCACCCAAATATTGGTATTCCCCTTCCTAGATCGGGGTAAACCATCTATGAAGTCCATCGAAACACTATCCCACTTCCATTCGGGTACATCAAATGGTTGAAGCAATCCGCCAGGCCTCTGCTACTCCGCCTTAACTCTTTGGCACACAAGACACTTAGCCACAAACTCTGCTACATCCGTCTTCATGCCACTCCAATAAAACACTCTCTTTATGTCCCTATACATCTTATCACTGCCCGGATGAATAGTCATTCGAGAATGGTGTGCTTCTGCTAGAACTGCTATCATCAAATCACCAGTGCGGGGAACACAAAGCCTTCCATCTCTCCTTAGCCACCCTTTACCATCGATGGAATAGCGTTGTAGATGTCTAGAGACCTCTCCACTGCTAATCCTATCCAGAGTATCCACAAGCTCTAAATCTTCTCGCTGCCTCGAGCCAATCTGATCTAGAAGGGTATGCTTAACCTCAAGTGCTGCCAATAATCCAGGGGTAATGTCCGTAGAGGGCTTAAAATAAAAGGTGAGAATAAACTCTAGGCTTTTTCACTCCACGAACATTGGACTAAGGGTTGCTCTCTTCCTACTTAACGCATCCGCAACCACGTTTCCTTTGCCAGGGGTGTAAGCTATTTCAAAGTCGTATGATGCCAAAAACTCCATCCAACGCTGCTGCCTCAAGTTTAAATCCTTTTGTAAGAATAGGTACTTCAATGATTTATGGTCAGTGAAAAGCTCGAACCTCTCTCCTAGTAGGTAATGTCTCCAAGACTTGAGTGAAAAAACAATAGCAGCTAGCTCCAAATCATGGGTGGGGTAGTTCTTCTCATGAGTTCTCAACTGTCTACTCCCATAGCATACTACCCTCCCCTCTTGCATCAATACTGCACCAAGGCCAGTCCCACATGCATCAGTGTATACTATAAAAGGCTTAGCTCCGTCGGGTAAAACTAACACTGGCGCACTAGTAAGGGCTCTCTTTAGCATCGTAAAGGAATCCCCACAATCCACGTCCCACACGAATGCCGCATTCTTCTTAGTGAGGCGAGTAAGCGGTGCTGATATCTTAGCGAAATCTTTGATAAACTTTCTATAATAACCAGCTAAACCTAGGAAGCTTCTAACTTTGGTAGCGTTCTTGGAGGCCTTCCAATCTTGTACTGCCACTATCTTAGCGGGATCCACAACTAAACCCTCTCTTGAGACTACATGCCCGAAGAAACGCACCTCCTTACACCAAAAGTGACATTTCGAGAACTTTGCCTTCAACTGATGAACACAAAGTGTACGAAGAACCTCCTCAAGATGAATATCATGCTTTTCCACACTCTTGGAATACACCAGAATGTCGTCCACAAACACTACAACAAACTTATTTAGGACATCTTGAAAAACACGACTCATCGGATCTTCAAAATAGGCTAGGACATTGGTCAGCCCAAACGGCATAACCATCCACTCAAAGAATCCATCAGATGTCCTAAATGTTGTCTTATCGATGCTATCGTCAACGACCCTAAGCTGATGAAATCCAATGGAAAAGTCAAGATGAAAAAATACTAAAGAGATTACCAACTGATTGAAAAGATCGTCTATCCTAGGAAGTGGGTAATGGTTCTTCTTTGTGAGCTTATTCAACTCTCAATAGTCTACACAAAGTCGAAAGGAATCATCCGCCTTTGTAGCGAAGACAACTAGCATTCCCCACTCAGATATACTCCGTCTGATGAAGCCTTTCTCCAATAGCTCACCAATCTGCTTACTTAACTCCTTCCTCTCCCTAGGAGCCATATGTCTCACGGGCAATGCCACTGGCTTAGCATTTTCATTTAGATAGATCCTAAATTCGATCTCTCTCTTAGGGGGTAGTCCCCTAACCTCTTCAAAAACGTCTGGGAAATCTCTAACGACTATAACTGAATCTAACTCTCCTAGTGATGAATCAAGGGAATAAAGGAAGCTCAACATGATTGACCCTTGTGGGTCGCAAGAAACCTCGAGAGTCCATCCGCTACATGTCTCTAGTCTGACGACTCACCTTTCGCAGTCTAATATCGCACCATAAGTGGATAACCAGTCCATCCCCAAAATCATCCCTTATCCCGAAAATCCCAGTACATAGGCATCACAGTCAAACTCTACGCCTAGTATTAAAATTTTCAAACCCCTACAAATCATGGATAAATGTGCTAATCCTCCTATGGGGTTTGAAACAACTATATGGTCTACTACTAGGGAAATATCTAAGTGCAAACAATCAACCAAGGAACTAGAAATGAAAGAATGCGATGCTCCGAAGTCAAAAAGAGTTCTAATAGGAAAATCCAAAATAGAGACCAAACCTTCTACAAAGACTTTCCTACCTCGATCCGTCCACTACTAGAAGGTGCTGCATCCAAAGCCTATACTTGCGCCGTAGGTGATAGCTACTCTCTGCCTCGTCTTCTGAGGACAAGCTCTACTAAGGTGTCTGGGCTGCCCACAGTTGTAACACCTCCCCTTCATCGTGTCCTTCTTACAGTCCTTTGTGAAATGCCTAACCAATCCACAACTATGACATTTCTCGCCCTTCTTAATCTGTCCCTTTTGAGGTCCTCCTCCTTTCTTCTTATCCTTATCCTTTTTATTCTTTCACCACTGCTTCTTAGAGTTTTCTGATTTATATACTCTTTCACCAAAAGAATCCTTGCTTCAGACTAATAAACTTCTCCAACTGCATGCTTTCCTCAGCTTGCGACAAGAACTTTCTCTCAAACCTTTCCCAAAATCCAAACCAACCAATGTCTCTACCCTCCATCTCTATGATCTCCCACCAGTAAGAAGCTTCTCCCTACAGCTGCCAAGATGCAAGCTGAACTCTCTGTCGGTCCTCCAATCCTAACAACCCAAATATTCACTCTGTATTCCTCAACCAAGCTCATGCCTCTACGAAATCCTCCATGCTAGAAAACGTCTTGCCTCCTAGACTAGTGAAGTCCTTGCAAAGCTTAGAAAAATTGGCTGCTGCAGGTGGATTAATGGGATCTCCACCCGCCGGTGTTGTATCGGGCGCTTGCCCATGCACCTTTGGTGTCGTAGCTTGGAGGTATCTACAGAACCAGCCAAGACTTGGACACCCTTTGGAAGATTTGGGGCATCCGTCATTCTATGCGAAGAAAAGAAAATTTAGGCTCAAAAGAATCGAAAGAAGGTTGAACTGGACTTTGAGGGGATTTTTATAAAAACTCTCTTATACTTGAAAAATATTTCTAAGTGTTTCTTTCTGAAAAATAGTTTGAAAATATGTTACCTTTGAAAAATACTTTACTTTTAAAACAAGTTTTTAGGAATCCTGTAGCCTTAGGCTTTGATACCAAGTGAAACACCCCACACCCCTTAGCATACCCAAAATGGGCACACCAAAGGATGTGGTGCGTTATAGGTATAGCTAAAGCATCACAGAGACTAAGATTCACAAGACAAATAAGTAAAAACAGCGGAAACATTTAAATAATACTTGTCATTCAAAATTAAACTTCATTTCGAAATAAATCATAAAAACATGACATGTCTCAAAAACTCAAAATATCTCGTGTCTCATGAAAAATACATCTTAGTAATCAAAAGTAACAATAATAATCATAATCCCTCTCACAAGTACCAATCCATCATAAGCCAAATGAAAAGGATGAAAAGTAGAAGAATACATCTAAAATGGGAAAACTCCAGGAATGAATCTCCAAGCAACCTGAATCAACTCAACTCTGTTGGCCTATTGGGGGGAAAGGGGGAAATAGAGGAGGTGGTGAGACAATAAGTCTGGTGAGTGAAAATAATTACTAGCATTTCTAAGCAAGATAAAGATAATAGACTAAGCAATAGTTCTAGCATGAAAGGAAAATACATAAAAGATAAAACTTGGATAAAATACTGTTTTTGATCATGTTTGACTGTTTGCTTTGATTGTTTGCACTTTTCTTAAACTGCTATGATTAGGCTGAAAACCCTAATCCTATCTCAACTGCTAACTTGATTAGGCTGAAATCCTAATTCTATCCTTTGATCGGCCTATCTATCTCTGTTGTGCCACTATGAACCAATTCTGTTGGTCATAGCAAAAGACACTTCTTTAGCGCTTAAGACGCAGTAGCAAATTATTTACCCTAATCGATGCCGCACACTCGGTTTGCCGGTACACACTAACTATCGCCCCCTATTTGACCCTTTATTTACCCAAATCAGCATAAGCGTGCCCAGCCTTACCTAACTGTTGTGAGACCATCAGTCCTAGACCTTAAAGGGAATGCTGCCCAGGCTCACCTAATTGTTGTGAGACCATCAGTCCTACACCTGAAAGGGAATGCTGTCGGTGCTGGTCATAACAAACAATCTTCTAGTTTTTCGCCCCTTGCCCAAATCCCCAGATTTGAGCCTCTATCTATTGGCCACTTATTTACCCTAATCAGCATAAGCGTGTCCCAGCCTCACCTGCTATTGTGAGACCATCAGTCCTAGATCTGAAAGGGAATGCTGTCGGTACGGGCCCTACTTCTATATTTGCTTATTAACTTAATCTAAGTTTTAAAATAAGCTTCTTCTGTTATTTATTTCTTTCTAATTATAACCTATGTTATACTTATTACTCTTCTATTTTCTCTTTTTAGTTAAACCACTTGTTATAATCATGCTTGCAAAAATCTTAAATTTGCCTATTTCAGTCCATCTCTATTTTATTTCAGTTTTTCTCATTTTACATCTGATATTTGTAAATTTAGTGTTTTTATATTTTAATCTATATTAGAGAATTCTTCGCTTTTTAATTTATTCGCATAAAAAGAGATTAAATCTTTATAAAAAGAAACTAACATATACAGGCTAAATTCCAACTTAAAACATATGTAAATAACTGTGAATAACTGTAAATAATTGCAAATAACTGAATAAAATAGCTGAATAAAATTGACTGGAAAGAACTTCTGAAATTTACTTAAAAATAGACTGTAAATAAACTTACATAAAAAATGTCTCAAAATTGTAGAAAAACTATAACTATTGAGAACCCTATTATTTTAAATTACTTAAAAATCTAAAATAATTATAAAACACTCACCTATAGTCCTTAGCTCCAATCCTTGGCCTTCCTGGATCCACTTCGAGGGTGTAAAATATTTTTATTAAAAAGATCTTCTTCCCAGAAAAATTTTCTATTTAGGGTTCAGCCTCGGGCAATGAACCCAATTGGGAGAAAATCTGAATGAGAAAAATAGCTAGGTCTAGGGTCTTATTTATAGCGTGGCTTAGGGATCTCAGGCCGTCGGATTTGAAGATTAAATCTGGTGCAACCACGTCATAGGCTCACTAGGAATCGTCGGATGTAGTTAAGAATGCACGAGATTGCTCAAAAATCAAGTTTTAACGTCATCGCTTGTACCTAGACGATTCTTCGTCCAGTGATAAAGGCTGGTCGACCCAACCTATAGGCGGGTCGACCTATGGGTCGCCTTATGTATATTGGGGGTCGACCTACAGGTCGACCTGACCAAAACAAGGGTCGACCTTGGCCCTTGTTATATATATATATATATATATATATATATATATTCGTTTTCTTTTTTTTATAAAATTCTGATTCGTTTCTCTCATAACTTCTTCGTACTAGCTCGGATTTTGACAAGTTATATATGAAAATTGATCAAAAAATCACCACGGACCCAATGGTGCAATTCCCGTAGCTCGATTCTGATAATTTCACAAACTTATTTTATTGTTTAATTGATTCATTAATTAATTATTATAGCTCAAATTTTTGGGTTGTTACAGAAGATGGCTGGATACAAGCTGGAGCAAGCAAATCAAGATCAACACACTAAAAATAAACTTGAGTGAGTATGAGTGAAAGTAAGTAAAAAAAGGTTATATGTGAGAGTGTAGAGAAAAGTTGTATATATGAGAATGATAGTGAAAGTTGTATTGCATTTGAATTTGATTTGAAATAAAATATTTGGTTAAATAAAATTGCAATTCATTTATTTCATTTTGAATATAATATAAGTATAATCGGTATGCATATCGTTCAATATATATATATATATATATATTTGTTGTATAATAGGAAATTGTAGAAATGATACTACAACATTAGATAACATATGGTTTTTTTGGTTGTGTTGGTGCATATAAAACAACGGGACATATATATGGTCTAATGTGAAATGAAACGGCATGGGATTTAACGATAGATATATATGTAATCAGACAATGGAGCGTATCTGTCGTCCGATGTGTTTTTTCCCATAGTGAAGGAAGAAGAGTGGAGAACCTAATGGTTTCTTTTCCTTGTTGCTAGGAACTAAAAATGAAGATGGAGTAGGAATGGATTATGTTGAGTGGCAGTGGGTAGATGGTAGAAGAGCTGAGAAGAGCGTCCAAAAGGTGAATGACTCCTTTCAGACTGGGAGTCGCACAAGAGTGGCGATAAAGATGGGTGTTGAGAATGATAGGAACTAGGACAATGAGGAGAGTGAAGATGTCTAAAGTTAGTCTTGGAGTATAAGACATGGTGTTGCCGCTCTCTGTCACCATAAAGTCGCCTCTCCTCTTTGTCTTCTCTATGGTAGTCATCCAGGTGTTCTCTCAAGCGACCTTCATCACAATATCAAGATGGACCTCATGGTGGAGAGACAGATCAATGTTGGTCCAAATTCCTATGGAGAGTACTGGAGAATCTTTGGTGACCCATCTCATGTGTAAATCAAACAAAGAAAAGTTATAATGGATCTAGGAATTATATAAAAAAAAGTGTAGCATGCGTGATTGCATAAGTATATGCAGTCCTAGATGATGTTTGTAGTTCGGTTCTGTATATTCTATAGAGCAAATGCATCGAAATGCATGGACGGGTAGGATTACCCCTCGTAGGCGTAAGCTAGATGGGATCCATTCCCAGTAGATCATCATGCCCAATCATATCTTCAAAATAAAAGTTAAGATTAGCCAAAATCATTGAGTGTTGGGCAGCTTGATGGAGCAACGACCTCTTCATTGCAAGCTATGGGAGTTGTTGTCTCATACCTACTTGACGATAGGCCGATAGCATCATTGGAAGTATCTCTCCTTAAACATTAAACTGGAGAATTCGGATTGTTGTTTCCTAAACATTAACATTCTATCTAATCGAATCCTCTTTAGAGTCTTCTTCTCCTTCTTCCTCTTTGGATTCTCCATCCTTCTCTATTTACTACTCTTTATTTTCTTCTTCATCCTCCTCTTCCTCTTCTATAATTCTCCTTTAAGCTGGAGCTTGTCTAGCTTGACTGGTGCCATGTAGTGCTTGCCTTGGAGGTTGAGCCCTATCACTTCGGTTTTTCTATGCTAAACATCTGAAGAATATCGAACATCTATTATGGAGATGGTAGAATGTACGGAGTCCAAAATTGGTGAGGAAGAAAGAAGTGTGGTGCTCAGGCTTTGGAATGTTTTTAGGTCAGCGACCAAATGTCGAAGGGCATCATTGGTAACTCTAGATGGAATATCTATAAAAGTTTGAAGACAAATGAGGAATTTGAGTGGAAAAGAAGTGAATAGTGAGGAATCTAAAGGGTGAAATGGAGTATTTACATCTAGAGAGTCACCTCTAAGCAAATCCGGTAGGGTAGACCTGTAATGACCCAAAATTTCAATCATTCGAATTTGGAATATTTGATTGCTTTTAAATATTGAAAAGTTAATTTTATAAGTTAAATAACTTGAATTTCAAATATAATGGTTATTTGAATATTTGAAACAATTTAAATATTTAAATCTTGAATATGTGAATGGAAATGATTTTGGAAGTTGATTTAAATTCTATTTGAATAAGAATGAAGATAGTAAACTTTAATTTATAATTAAAGTGATTAGAATTGGTTTTAAATAATAATTCATTTTAATTAACGTGTTAAATAGCCTTTTGGGGCATTGTCTTGGATTTTGACGAAACCAGTTTCATTGGATCTGTAATAGTAAATTATTGTACGCCATCAATTATTGTAACAATTGGACGTATCATGTGGTCATGCAAGTTCAAAACGCGTGGAAATTAATTACAAAGATATAATATAATATAATTCGATTTCAAAAGTTATCTTCTGTATATGATCGAATTAGGTCTTGAGACTAGTTCCATTGTGTTTGGAATATGGGTATTACATATAGAATGTTAGGCGGCACGGCTTGATAGGAATTTGAGATTTTCTGACATTTAAAGCTTGATTTTTTTTAAATTAAAACAATATATATTTACCATACCCACTCCATCACTTCAGCCATACCTTTCACATGCCTAGACCATACTTCTTCCCCTATACAAATCATCAGGTGTAACAAATTCAACAATTTCAAGAATTTGAATTAAAATCATCTCCATCAATCCAACGACCATAGATCATCGGAGCCGATCGAGGCATTTTTAGCCCATAACCCCAACTAGGAAGTTGACCACGAGGTCAATACGAACTTAACCAACAATTGGATCGAGGCGTTTAGTACGATGACGGCCGTGATGGCAGTTTGACGGCGAGGGAAGTTTGGGAACCTTGGGGTGGCGCTACAGGAGGAGTTGATGGTCATGGCTGGTGCCGATGGGAAGAGCAAGACGTAGGCAAGGTTCATGCGAATGCGATGGCCACTGGTGTTAGTCCGCATCGGAATTTTGAAGTTGACGTCGTTCGACGTCTTGGATTTTTTGAGGTGAAGGTGGCGTTTTCGGTGATTGCACCACTGGCGATGTAGGCAGTGGAGCTTGGGCTTGCCAGTGATGATGCGGCGACGGCTTGATGACTGAGGCGGCGGTGATGACGAGGTGAAGTTGGCACCTAGGTTCAGTTCGAACACGCGAGGGAGAAGGAGAATTAGGCAGGTCGATTAATTTAACTAAGGTGGATTAATTAGTTAACGGTGACTAGTGGACTTAAATTGTTATTTAATTATAAAATGATGTAAAACTAATAACTTATTCATTTTAGTTCCAAATCGAACGCAGTCAGTCATGTTAGGTTCGTATTGTCAAGCACTATGAAATGGAATAGGTTTGGCAGAGATTGAAGTTTGTGGAATTTTAACGCTAAATTCGAAATTCATTCGGATTCGGACGGAATCAGAACGCCTCAGCGACAACTTGAATAATTGTGAGTTAAACTCATCTTTTTGGTTAACCAGTAATATTATATACCTGAGAAATTTTTTTGATTGGATGTTTGGGTGATTTACTATTTTATCAGTTGGTTTGGTTTTATTCGCGCCCCTGGAGTGGATGACCTTTTATTTCTACCCGCCTAGTAGCGGATGACCCAAATTTTATGATTATATATTGTTTGTGTGCATGGGGACAGGTTGGAGGGATCCAACATGATTCCTCACCACGGTTGATTTTATATATATATATATATATATATATATATATATATATATATCTGTGTGTGTGCTAATATATATGAATTGTGATGTAGGGGGAAACATGTTGGAGGGATCCAACGGGATTCCTTGCCATTGTTGAATTGTTTTTAATAATATTCTGTTATATGAATCATTGAATATCAAACTTGATTGTTTGATACTATTAGTTATGATATTGTTATATGTTAAAAATTTAACCCTGTAGTGATAGAAAATCAGTAATCGATATTAGTTAAGCGTTGGTAGCTATTGGCCTCAAATTAATATTTTTTAAAAAATCCATAAATTTTCATTCGAGTTGAAGTTGGTTTTTGAGACAGAAGATGATTTTAAATCTGAAATTGGGTTTCAAAAATATTTTGTTTTAAAAGGATTTAACTTCCATTTTACTCCAACCTTTTATCTGTCTTTTCTAAGTTATTTATTTATATTTAATAATTATTCATTTATACTTAATGTTGTTTTAAAGTTATTTATCAATATTTTAATATTTTGAAAAGTTAATTATTTTAAAAATAAATATGGTTTGAAATTAATAAAAACGATTTATTAATGATGTTTTAGAAATAAATTATTACTATTTATAATAATGGTGATAATTAATTATTATTGTTTATTTAATAGTGTTTTGAAATTACTAAATTATTATTTTTAAGATGTTTCAAAATTTATAATAATTATTTAATTATAATGTTTATTGTTAATAATTATTATTATAAGATGATAGTGTTTTGACGTAAATGATTTTTATAATTTATAAATCTTTCCGAGACTTATAAATAGAGTTTTATAAACGGACTTGGGTTTTATACGAGGAGTTTTATAAAATGGTTTAAAGGCTTAAAGGAAGATTATTTACAAGGTAAAGGAGTTTTCTAAATAGTTAGATATTTATAAACGAATTTTAGAAATGGGTTTATATATTTATAAGAGGAGTTTTATAATTAGTTTTATGGATTTATAAAGAGTTATAAATGATTTGAGAAATGATTTTGATATGTTTATAAATGTTTTCTAGAGATTTTTAAAATAGTTTATAAATGGGTTTAGAGATTTATAAAGGGGTTTATAATGATTTTAGAATTATATAAAAAGGAAATCTTCTTTGTTTTATGAATATACTTATACTGTTAAGATAAGTATATAAATACATTTCCTAAGTTGTGAAAGTGTACGAATATACTTATACCGTGAGATAAGTATATGGATAATTTTTTTCAAGTATTGAAAATATAGGGATATGAGGGTATATCTTTGTAAAGGTATTTTTATACAAGTATTTAAAAAGTGATTTTAATTAATGAAAAGATTAATTAAGGAGGCTAGTGGTTGCTTATGTGCTTAACCAATGTTGGTGTTTCCTTTGGAATAAAATCCCTGATTTGGATGTGTGTTTGTTGATAGTTAAATAACCGATTATCAAATATGGACCCAAAACGTAACTTTGGAAATATCTAGGAGAAACAAATGAGTAATATGGCTCGGTCATCCCCGATGATGATGTACTGTGCGTATAAATCTCGTTCATTCTAGGACAAATGATAAAGAAATTCGTCTACTAATGGTTAGGAGGTGATCTCCGCTCTTATCTTTGACTGTTTATTTTCTAAAGAATCGTGGTTGAGTTTACCAGAAACTGTCGACTGTTGTTTCGATGAGAACAAGATCGGATATGTTATCCAAAAACCACTTTGATCCAACTTAAGAATTTTGAAGTAAAGACATCTTGAAGATGATGGAATTAAAGACGGAGCTCTTTGAAGTGCAAGGGCTGCTTGCTACTAATCTTGAAGGTGATTCCAAAAAGGATGTAGTAGAAGTAGTGCCTTCGTTTTTTTCATATCCTGAACAACTTGTATGGATGAATGCTGGCATTGCATTGTTGCCTGGAGGGCAGTGTTAGCATTTCAAGTGGGAAGTGCTATATAAAAGGTAAAACGTAGCCTCATCGATCAGGAATGACTAAAACAGAAGAGATGTAGTAGGGCTAAGTGGATCACTCCTAAGTAGGGTATGATCATCCCTATCTAGAGTCGATATTATCTCTCATTTCTATGCTTCGGGGCTCATTAATGGAGGGGCGATCATATTCGGTACTACTAGTCAAGTGGTAGGCCGGTTCTGTGTTGGAAGGGGATCCTAGCGGGGTCCTCGGTGTTGCTTTATCTAGAGATGCACCATGACGGACGGTACCGAAGTGGCCCAGTCATTGTATGGAATCCATTCTCCAATAAGCACCGTACGGATTTAGTTGTGCCCGACTATGCTGAAACGTGAGATGCAAGCATTTCAGCCATATTCATAATTTCTTTGACCCGTGGACATTATTATAATATCAATGGATTTTCTACATAAAATGTTTTAGTTATCGTATGGTAAAAACCCATCCATGTTTATATGCGGTGCGATCTTACGAGATACTTTTTTTTTTAAAATATTTTTGAAACATTAAAATTCAATTGAGGTGTGTATTCTCACACTGGTTTACCAGGCTGACTCGGGTGTTATTTTATTATAATGCTCGGGGTCAGACCGAGCATATTTACATATTTTCTTTGGATGCATTGGAGCTCATGAGATGAGCTGTAGGTCCAAGACGTATCTATGTATTTCTTTGTGTTTTGTCATGCTATCTATTGATTGTATTTATCAAAAATTATAAGGACGGGCTGTTATAACTGTCCGAACTGAAATAAGTTAGTGTATTCTAATTGGTGCATGTATATTACATTTTTTTCTTTGTGTAAAGATTTGTTGTATATTATAAATTATTTGTTCCGCTATGAGATTCTATGTTTTTTAGTTTTCTTCTTTCTTCTTCCTTCCTTCTTCTTCCCCACTAACAATCGAGTTTTTCTTTTCGGCATTCGATTGCTAGGACGTAATACAGTGGACTATTAGTGATGATTTTCGAGTGTCAAAAATCCCGGTTTGTTACAAGACCCCAAAGAAATACCTGTCTTTGAATTCACTCGGTTTGATGTGTAGGTTAAGGACCACACGATTAGAGAGGTGCGCCTTAAAGAAGTGTATGAAACGTATGGGGATCAACGCTTTAAGTTATATAAATACCAGGTCTATTCCAACCCTAGCCTCATCATAGACTATTAACAAAGAGCATGTAAAAAACTCAGCAAGATAACATCTGCATTTAGAGCGATTCAAACAGTTTGAAGTATGTGGCATATAAACAAATTAAAAGGAGGAATTGCACTATATAGGCACATAAATCTGTTGCAAGCTAATGAAGACATGCAAGCTAATGAAGACATGCAACCAAATGGTGGATTATGAGCTCGTTCAAAAGGCTGCGAAAGCCTAACCTCTTCTTTCGAAATCATGTTCCTTTTGCAGATCCGACCGAGATCCCAAGTGGTGAGACAAGAAGGTGGTGAATCTAGCAGATTGTCAAGGACTATTACTCCACCTAGAGCAACATCCGAAGCTACATTACTAAGAGGATCTTCAACTATCATTAAAGGAATAACTACCGTGGGTTCTCTTTGGGTGTCAAATGGTCTAGCGGTAGCCTTTGAGGATAAAGTTGGTATGGAGCTAGAAGCTACGATCGAAGAGGTAGAAGTGGAAGCATTTGCAGTGATGGTGAGTAGAAAAAACAATGAGTTTCCATATCTATACTTGAAATGAGAGTCGGCTGATGGGCGTTATAAGGTATAATCTATTTACTTTAGTATCCTACATGGGTTTAGTTAGTGTAACTAGCCTTGGCATGATCAATGTATAGTGAATGCCTAAGGAACATTGATATGTGTCGACCAATCATGCTCTATACATTGACTTTGGGCAATTTTGTATCCTATATCTACGTGTATGTTGCGCTCTGTGCATAGTATGCAGAAGTGCAATATATGGAGTTAAATCTTGCTCGTGCTTGCAAACGAGTTCCTGACATGCGATGGAATAATGGATCGGATAAAAATGTTAACATAGCGACTATGTTGACAGTCCTGGAATAATCCATGTAGATATGAACTTGGGTTCTCAATTGGCCATTCCTCAAAGAGAAAACACGTTTTTCTGAAAATTAAAGCCTTCGCAATCATTGAAGATGAATATCTATAGAATGTGCATTTCCTGACATTTCAGCAATGATACTCGGCAAAATCTTCAAATCCACAGCGTTTTAGTACATTGACTGATACTGATCGATGCTGGCTTTATGAAATGGCACCAGATTGATATAATTTATTTGAAATCAATTCCATGGGAAAGATTTTATCATCCATGATTAAATCCAGCCTCACATTCACCAAAAAATAGTCAAACTCCTCCTTTGACTAGTCCATACAGTCGAGAATCGATGGATAAGAGGTTAAGAGGGGAAGAAAAGGTGTCAGCGGTGGTTGAGACAAGGCTGGAGGGAAGTTTGAGACAAGGAGACGAGGTGCCTACCTTGATTGATAGACTAGATGCAAATCGAAGTTCTCTTGAATTGGGGATGTTGAAATCTAGGTGGAAAGGAGCAAGGTAGTGATACAATACTAGTTATGAAATGAAGGCAAGTGGAAGAAGAATGCTAAGTATTAATGTATTTATATTTGGACCAATCAATACCACTCCATTAATGGATCCCAATTTATAAAAAAGCGAGTAAAAAGAGAAGAGAAGAAAAAAAAACCTCTCACCTCCAACAAGGATAATTCTCAGTGATGGATGAAATTCGAAGATTTATGGACATTGACTTATACATGGATCGACGAAATCTTCGTTGGAAAGTATGAACTTTCAAAACTGTGTAAGTATAGAATTTACGTTTATTGAGTGAATAACTCAATGGCTGTGTGGAAATGAGGTATATTTTGAAAACACGATGTTTTAGGGAAACGATTAAGTAACGAAGCATATTTTCAAATCAGAATTTGGTTGCTTGACTTTGATCGATGCACGTTTTGCATTCACTAAAGCATATTTTTGTAGCAAATGTTATTCGTGTTTTTTTCTCAAGCGATGATTCGATGATATTGGACTTCAAAACGATGAAGGAATGAATGCTAGAATCAAAGGCAATTGAGTTCGAGACATGGCAAGAAGAAAAAAAATTACCTAAGTCTATGAATTGATACCAATCCATCTAATTCTCTTCTATGTCACCATTCTAATCAAAGATCCTAGTCAAAGATAACATACAAGATTTTGGTTCCAGTGTTGGACCAATTTATTCGGTAGCATTAGGAATGTAAGGTTCTACTCAAAATCTCTACGAGGTGCTTGCTCAATTTATGAGCAAACATGCACTATGATTTGAATATCCGAATTCAAAATATTTTGTATTCCAGTAAATTCTATAGAAATTTCATTCATTTCATCAGTAATTTATAGATTCGAAACAAAAAAGACTTCACTGTTGAAGAAAGTCATCGCCCAAATAAATATAATACGAAGGGTGATACAAAAATTTCCTTATTTAAACAATAACAGAACTAAAGTCTTGAAAGTCTTATAATTATGCTTGTCAAAGAAACCTTATCAGCTGACTATTTATAACTTAAGATCCCTTAAATGTCTCTCTGTCTAAATTTCCTCCTCATCTTCTTTTATATTTACTTCATTCTTAATTCTGATCATTATACTGAAAAAAAAAAATATTACATATCATGTTATCCAAGAAGAGTGCAGGAAAACAAGAAAAAGGCATGAGAGTAACATGCTTTAAATCTTGTTTTTCTTCGAGTTTGATTATCGATGAATCTGAAAACTTGGATGAAACAAACTCTTCAACTTCAAGCAAAAGACATTTCTGGTTTTGGAGGAGGAAGAAGAAGAAGAAGAACATGACTGTTTCAATGGTGCATACTTCATTGGACCCTACGCTTGCTGGAGAAGAACATAATTTGAAGGTACGATTTATTTGTATTTGTAGATGAATGAAGTTGATATATAAGCTTTAACAAGTATTTTATGTAGCTTCAAGTCAAAATAAGGATGGTAACTAACAAACAATTTGATTTTGCACCGTTGAAAAATATATATATATATATATATATATATATATATTTACTCGGACTCTTTAATTATGTCAAAGAAATAAAAATAATTGATTTCTTTTTCAGTGTTAACTTTTGATCAGGTTGTCTAATGGTTTTTATATAGTGTTTGGCGGTATTAGACAATTTTGAAGAAGCTTGGTTCAAGCATTTGCTACCGTAAGCGGAAAAAAAATAATCCTGATTAGCAAGGGCCTTTGCCAATAGCTTGCAATCATATTTTGCTGATTAAAAATATATTAGAAAAATCACTAAAAAAAGACATCGGAAATATAAGTGAAAATAATTAACAATTTGATCTTTTTTCTTATTGGAAAGAACGTATTTTTATTAAACTAACAAACGTATAAACATATCAATTTTGATGTTCTACTTTTTTAAAATTAATTCAGAAGACATTTTCGAAAAATTAATTGTACTTTTAATTGTCAGTACACTTTGAATGTAAAATCATGAGAATGTCTGTACTTTTCAGAATAATGTGAAAACTATCGTCGTGCGAAAGTCTAAATAATAGGGCTGGAAATTACTTTTTGAATAATTCAACCGGTAATACATACAAGTTAATGAAAATAAGGAAGCCTTTTCGTTAGTGTTTAGATTTCATACTTTATGAAATTGTGCAATTAAATTAGGGTATCGGCAAAGAGGCTCTACCTTTGTATGTGGGACGGTTTTTTCAATTTTCGAAAACTTGGAATGGGTATATCAAAAAATATTGTTTCCTCCTTAGTCCAAAAATTAAATAAATCTGTAACGTATTTTGATTTTTCTTTTGATCGGATCCTACCAAAAATGGTTTTCGATAAATCATCATTTTTTTTTCTTTTCATATTTCGATGAAGTTTTGTCTAATTTTACTTGTTACAAGAGTAAGACAATAAATTGTTATATTTAATTTCATTTAGCGCATCTTCCGTAACAATGTTTTTTGGATGTAGTTCCAAAAATAGCACTTGTCAATCAAAAATTGAAATCTCTTTAACCAAGCAATTAAATTAACTTATAATAGAATATAAATAATCAAACCGACCGTAGGGAGGTTTGCCTACTTCTACTAGGCAAAATCAATTTTTCTGAAGTCAAAAAAACATTCCCCATGTTTTGTTATTTTTTTCCTCCATTTTCTTCTCCCCCAAATTTTTATCCTCTAGACCGTGTCCTCTTTTCTGATAATTTACGTTTCCTCTGCAATTCTCTTTATTCAAATTCAAATCCCTAATTTATCTCGCATCTTTGCTTCAAAATATCTATCTCCAGATCTAATTCTGTTTCTCCAGATCCAACTTTCTCCCGACCTTTCTCTTTTTAAACCCATCTGCTACAAACGCTATATTTCTCATTATTCATCTTCGTCGCCATGCCATCAACCTATCTGCCAATCTTGTCAAAGCTACAGACTTGTCAAAGCTACAGACTCGCAATAAATATTTTTCTTTTAGAATTATATAATCCAACGGTCGGTTTTCCTTCGTGCGGTTATACTAGTCTATAGCTGCCTTTAGTGCTTCACGTTCACGGTGTATTAACGGTCTTCAATAAAACAGCAACGACGTTTCTTAATGTCTTTATCACATGAGCTACTCATTGTTTGATCATTTAAATGCGGAGCTATTGCAAGCAAGAATTCGCGATACCAAATATATTCTAATCTCGTTTTCTCAATTAAAAAGTGTTTATATTATAGAATGGAAAACATGATTCTCACGTTGTACTGTATTTTTTTTTTTTTTTTTTGGTATAAAGACCAAAAATGGTCTACAGGCCTACACGGTTGGTAATTTCCTGGAAATTTTGTTTCCAACTAAAGTCATAGTAGGATTTGTCAATTTCAGTCTCCCTTTCCTTTGCCGTTTACCGTTTACCGTTTACCGTTTCATTGCAAATGCATATTAACACATGGGACCTTTATGGACCTCGGATCAGCCGTAAACAAAAATTTAAGATTTTATTTTAGCATTAGATTGAGTTTTAGCCTCTAAATCATCCTAACCTGTGCTCTGCTTAAATAAAGTGAAACTCATGTTATTAAAAAAAAATTAGCATGAGATCATGCGCTTTGATGCTGCAGGCCAAGAACGAATTCTAAGAACGCATTCACACTAAAACGGAACCTGTTTCAATAAGTCATACGCACGGGAATAGTCTACCATCAATTTAATTCGTTTATTCTACACGAAAAAATTTCATAGGTTAACATCACATGTCCGGACCCCAACAACTATTTTATTATTAATTTTATAGTTAACTATTATTTATATTAGTAAGAAATATTTGTATGTGATTATAGTCTGTAAATATAACTATTTTTTGGAAAAATGAAAGATAAAATTAATAAAAACAATTTTGTCAAAATAAATTATATTAATACTGCACTTTATAAATAAAATTATAAATATTTATAATATATTTATATATGTTTGTGTGATTTTGTTGTAAAATTTACACACACACACAGAGAGAGAGACACACACACTATTTTTTTTCAACAGGGTGCTACCCAGTACCCTGTTGATGACGCTACCGTATGACCTGACTAGCCGGATCGATTATCATCCACGGAGGCATTTCCCCGTACTAAACCTACTGGGGTTTCCCTAGTTACTAAGGTAGTGTTTAGTTTGAAAACGTATTTTGTGTTTTAGGTTTTCAATATATATCTCAAATATGAGAAGAATGAAGGGACGGCGGAGATGATGAAAGAAAGACGGATGGGAGGATAGTGATGACTGAAGAATGAATTGTTTCACGTGCTTGTGTTATTTCCCAAAACGTGGAAAATAAAAAAAATGTTGTTTTCTATTTTGTATGTTAACTTCGTTTTCTAAATTGTTCGTTTTCGACAATATAAATGTGTCGTGTGCATTTTTGTATGGACGAAAACTCAAAATTAAAATTAACAAACCAAACACTACCTAAGTTTCTCTAAAGCCATTGATTGTGATTTGTGATCTAAATGCAGTCAGCTTGGATACCACGTAGACGGAGTAGTCCAGATGTGTATTAGCTGGTGGGACATACATTAGCATGCTTTCGTCGAAAGATTGATATTGAGTAAAGAATGGTTGTCACATGGTGGCATTTCTGTCTGAGGAACAATACAATTTTGATGCATTTATCTGGGGAACTGCTGTGAGTCACAACTTTTTTTGCAGGAACACCCGAGAACTTTTGTTAGATCTTTGTCCATATACGATAAAAGGAGGCAGGAAGAAAATTTAGGTGAGAAAGAGTTTGATGAGCAGGATTTGTGGGGACGAGGCGTGTAAGCGGATAGGTAGGTTCAAGAGCTGGCATTATCAATGCAACTGGGCTAGTGATAAACAAGACGGAGAAGAGTCTAGAAATTGGTCGAGAGGCGTTGCTTCACGAGGCTTGCAAGCAACCATCATTTTTGAACATGACAAGGTAAGAGTTTTGGACAGCAATCATATGGCAAGCAAGTAAGTAGGATCTGATTCTACATTTTTCAAGAAGGCCTCGACAATTAATCTATGGATTTGAATGGATTGATTTGCAGGGGCCGTCGGACCTGGAAATAAGTTACACCAAACCTGAGACGTTGGCCTATATCTCTGCCCGTACTTTAAGGCCACAACCATCGAATTCCTCACCAACCAACCGCTGAAGTAGCTCCTAAGCCTACACAACATAGCAAACCGCCTCCTAAAGTGGGTGGTGGAACTCAGCCAGCATCACATCACCTTCCACCCTCACATCTCCATTAAAGATCGGGCTTTAGTTGACTTTACTGTTGAATGATCTAGCCTAAACAATGGTGAAGAAGATACATCTGCCAAATAGCTCTTCCGGCAACTATACATTGACGGAGCGTTAAACCAAAAAGGGGTAGAGCCGGTATGATCGTTATCACATGTTATGCACATGAAATTTGTTTTTTGTAAGACTAGACTTCAAAGCACCTTACAACGAAACTAAACACGAGGTTATATTAGTCGATCTTCGAATGGAAAATGAACTCAAGGTTGAGTCCATCAAAAGCTACAAAAACTGCTCGCTCATGACCAACAAGATTAGCGAGTGCTTCCAAGTGAAGAGAAAGACCATGGTTTATTATGTTGTCGAGGCCAAGAAACTTATCAGTGCCTTTTGAGGCTAAGAAACTTATCAGTGCCTTTTCTAACTTCAAGCTAGAGCAAATTCCAAGGTAGAAGAATACAAAAGCTGACCATTTTGGGTAAAATAGCTAGTAACCCTACTGGGATGAATACTTAGCTCGCATTGGAGATCCAAAACATCCTATACATCGAAATGGGAGAGTGACCGTAGAGATCAATAACAAAAATAAGACAATTGTGTTGTCCCGCTCCTAAAATACTTGCTGAGCGAGGGACTTCCTAAAGAGTGCAAGGAAGCCAGAAAAATCCTTTAACTAAGGCCAATTACACAGTCATGGATGGCAAACAATACAAGAGTAGCCATTCCACCCCACTACAATGTTGCAACATCCAAGTTAAAACATAACAAGTTCTAAAAGAACTACATGAGGGCTTCTTTGCAAGGATAAAGCTAGGGGGTAACACTTTGCAAAGAAAGCCATCTGATAGCAGTATTATTATCGAACAATGATGAAGGACTTCATAGACTACATCAAGAAGTACGGCCGCTACCAACATTTCACCAAGCTTCCCAAAGCTTCCCCCAACCTACTAACTTTAATGACCTCCCAGTGGTTGTTTACCACAGGATCGTGGGGGAGGAGGGAGGGAAGATGGATTGACCCGATCGAAAGCTTTGAAATGCAAAAGGAGGTTACAACAATGACATAGTCATAATTGACTACTTCACCAAATGGGTTGAGGTAAAGATTTTTAATAAGGTCACCATGCCCACGGACCTTAACTTTTTCATTAAAAACAATATTTGTTAGTTTGATCTCATAAAGAAAATTGTCAACGACAACAACATCCAGTTAAAAATTGGCCAGTTCCTTGACTTATGTGAAAGGAATAAGATCGAAAGTACTTCTCCTTCATTTCCCACTCCTTATCCAACGGCAGGGTGAAGGCAGCCAATAAAACATTCAAGGCAACCCTGAAGTAGCGATTAACCAATGCCAAAGGAAACTGGACCGACCGAAGGCCATCAGCTCATACTTTAGTCAAACATAAACATTTTCCCAGACATTAACGAGGCACTCCAATTTTTCCCTAGCTTGTGGATATGAAGCCTATTGATAATGCTAGTATCTGATTTTTGTTTGATGATAATAAACATATATATATTCAATTAAATGTAATTGTTATGTACTATTTTATTTTTCACATAATTAAATAAATATTTGCTGAATAAAATAAATAACACAGAATTTATATTCAAACAGATTTTTTATTCAAACAAATATTTTATTATAATTTTGAATAGTACAAATTTGTGCTCTCACTATATATACAAAATTTCAATTACAATGCATTTCAATTTACACAACTATCCTCACTACATATCGCTCATTCACTCGTATTTATCTTCGACTCTATTCCAGATTGAATCCAGCATCTGAGCAATCTGTAAAATAAACACTAACGCAGTAAAATTGAAAAGAAAATATTTTGCAGTATAAAATTAAATGTGTATTTTTGAAAATATTATTTGCCTCAGTTATTTGAGTTATTCATCATCATTTATTTTGAATTCATCATGCACGAACAACTTGTGACATGCACAGTGTATTACCGTACATGCCACAAGGCCGTGCACACCGATATACACTTGATAATATTACAAGGACAGGTGAGCACAAGGTCAAACCCAATTAAAAGCTGGGTTCAACTCAAGTGAAATACAAATAAAGTCACGATATTAGCACAAGGTCAAACCCGAGCTATAATCTGGATTCAACTCTGGTGCAATTCTAAAAATCAAAATGAAAAGTGACGTGCACAAGAAAACAATGTAGCTGGTCAAATATGGAACCAGAATTACAATTTCAAGTCCATCAACCATGGTCAGACTACACAGTCAAATGCAAGCATATGAATACAAACTCAGACTGTAAATACAAGTTCAGTAGCATGGCGCAAAGGCAATGCAACAAGTGAAACATGGTGCAGCAAATTCTACAGAAAACAAGACTACATCAAGAAAACATAAACAGGACATAAACAAGGCATGCATAAGCAACTCACTACATAATGCAACATGCTCAGGTCAAAATGAAAATGTACACATGACAGCATCTCTACTAAGAAACCAAACGTACATATATACACACTGATTATGTACAAAATGTACCATAAAGCATGGTCAAACCAGACTTCAATGATTATGAACAAAATGTACAAAATGTATACAAAGACTCCAAGCTTGCAAGCATTTCAGACTCGAAGAAAAGGAATTCAAGATGAATGCATATACATCAATGGTGAATTAAATTGAACAAGACTTGTATGCCACACATGAACCAACAACTTCATAATGCTCCACATAAAACCAGAAAGACTCAAGAGGCACAAGAATCATACACATATATACATACATATATATGTATACATGTGTGTATGTGCACTGTTTCTAACGGCTAGCTCAATGAATAATACAAATGATCATGTGACGGCAGTGCAGTGAAACCAGAGGCAACAACAAGCTGATGATCAAACAAAATGAAACCAGACTACACAATGAACACATGAGTCAATGCTACAGAGACCAGACCCAAATGTACATGAACACAATACAACAGTCAATGGTGAAGCAACACGAGCTAGCATATCATATATACAACAAGCTCCAGATGGTACACAAGTGAATGGCAAAAATATCACACGACAGTGAAAAATGCATTGCACAAGTACAGTGGCAGGATGAACAACTACAAGCATCAGGTTGAAAATACTACAGTGAAATTAACAGTTTTACAAAAGTCAAATGCCAACAAAATTAAATTCAATATTAAAGCAATGCCGAAGTCATCAGAAATTCAAGAAACCAAAGATGCCAGAAAATAAAGCCGTGGTTTCCAAGGAATCAAATAGTTCAAAATCGAAGCCGTGTTAAACAAGCAACGAAAATATACAAATTGAAAAGGTCAGAAATCATCACGAGCATTGAAATGAAAATCAGTGGCCAAAGCATAGCAAGTGACGAATTCAAACAAATATATACGAATGAAATTATAGGGGATTGAACCCTATTTAAACTATAAACATCATCGGCATGAGGATCATTCGAGTTCAAGAAATATCACAGAGCATAGCATCAATTAGGAACTCGAATCAAGTCGAGAATAATATAAATCGAAAAGGGAACTAACGTACCAATTAAATTCGAAGCATCATTAGATCTCGACTTTGAGCCGCAAGCAATCACTGATAGAAGAAAACATTCGAAGCATCAGCAGTCATTCAACTAAGCGGCGACTTACCCACAAAGCCCTAATTTTTGTTTAAAGAGGATACGAACGAGGAACGAACGAGCAGCCACTACGCCATAAATGGCCTACTGCAACACAAAAAAAATGTTGGCTCAGGCCCGAAAAATGTTGCCATAGGTCTATGGCAACACTTTTAGGGTGATGCAATTTTTGCCGTTGCCTTAGACCTCAAAGGCAACATTTTGACTATCTAAGGCAACATAAGTAATATTGTTGCAATAGAACCCTATTTGGGTCTATGGTAACACCCATAGGTATCTGTAGCAACATTCCAAAATGTTGCCATAGATATTAACTTTCTGAATTTGTGGGGCCCACAATGTAGAGCATATTTGATTTTTTAATAGAAATAAATATTTATTTAATAAAATGCTTTTGCATAGAATTTGATATTTAAACAGTAATTTATTTAAATAAATATTTTATTTCAACATTTGAAATAGTACAAATTCCTGACTCCACTATTTTACAATTCAATGATATATAACACTGATATTCACATATACAGATATTCCTCACTACATCACTCAGTTCACTCATTACATATGCAGTTTCAATTTATACAAACACCGACACTGACAAATATATGACGAGCTGAGTGCCGAGCCGAAGGCGAGCCGAGAAGCGGGTCCGGGCGCAGCGCCGGCGGGGGTCCGGGGCACCGCAGTCCCGGCGGGGCATCGCCCGATTCATCCGATTTCGGAAGATCGAGCCTTCTTTGAAACGACGTAAAATGATGCACAAATGAACACCTCCTGCGAATTTGAACACCTCCTCGATGATTGACTTTTGCAACTCTTTCATGGCTTCTTCTGAATCATCCGACCTTACTTTTAGCTCTGCCTTGGTAAAAGACCTGAAACCATGATAAATAAAAATTGACATTTCATCGAACAGGTTGCGTGTTAATAAGTAATACATTACCACAGTTCACTCATCTAAACATCCTACTAGACATCAACTCCTTCTCCTTGAATACTACCAAACTTCAACCTCTACACTGCCACCATCCACTCCCCAAACTGCTGCAACTTACATCCCCTACAGCCCTTAACAACAGTTGGTACATTTTGAATCAGGATATGAAATTGCAGCCTGCAATCTATTTGGCTACTTTCTAGTATAAGCACGTGCAATCTATACTGAGATTGGAACTGAATGTAATCAAAGAGCTAATCATAGCAGCAGTATGTTCACATAATTAGTCATAAGCCAAGAGGAGGACAAAGTGGCAACTCGTGCTGAACTAGCATATCACCACAATTACCAATCAACAAAAACATGTAAGCCTATTCGTCGGTAAATGTAAATCCAATGTTAAAGTTCACAACTTTTCCATAAATATAACAAAACATCACCTGGCCAACACAGAGAGTAGAGACGGGACATCGAATATACTGCATAGTATCATAAATTGCCAACCCAGCCATCACGGAACCACCAGGTGAATTGATATAAAGAGAAAGCGGCTTAGACGGATTCTCAGATTCGAGGAACAGCAGCTGAGCCACCACTATCGCCGACGTATCATCCTCGATGGGTCCGTTAAGGCAGATGACGCACTCTTTGAGAAGCCGGGAAAAGATATCGTAGGCACGCTCAATTACCATTGTCAGCCTCAATTACCACTTGCCCATCAAACTTCAACACTACTTCGACAACACTTCGAACCAGCTTCAATCAACAGAACATTATACACAGCTGCCATTTCCAGTAACTGCAGCCATACCACCACAATACTCAACCAGTCAACTGCCAACAACCATCAATTGACCCTCAATCGGCAGCATCGCAACCCAACCAACGACCTACTTCAAACTTTGACTTCCTCTGCAAATTAATAGCAGCAGCGAACCCAATTATAACCACCAATCGCCAATTTCCATCACTAAATCCGAACTCCATCGCCACGGGATATGTGCTCGATGACCATCGGAATCAGGCTGTAGAAACGGTGGCGGGGTAGTGGAGTTTTGTTGGGGGCTGCGGTTGGTAGGATTTGGGAATTAGGGATTTTTGGAAGAAAAAAAAGAAACGAAAATATGATTTGGAAATTAGGGATTTCGGAAATTGGGGGTGAGAACGAAAATGATATGAAAAGTAAAGCGGGAAAACGAAAATTTGTGGCAAATTGTAGCGGTGATCCAGTTTAACAATCAGATTAAATGTAGACCGTTGGATCGTATTCACGCGGATTGCTAATTTTATTAATTTTTTAATCTGAATACATCTATAGCAACACTATATAAAAATGTTGCATCGTGTTACACTTGTTTAGCTAGAGCAACACATTTTTATGGCTAAGGTAACACCATAAATACAACGTTGCAGTAGGACCAAAATTTTATATCTATCGCAACATTTTAGCTGGCAACACCTTGCAAAAATGTTGCAGAAGGTCATTTATGGCGTAGTGAGCCATTTTCAAAGATAGAAGTACAAGGAGACAGGCCGAAGAAATAAAGAGATAAAGGGGACACTCTTTTATGATATTTTGTTTTTGGGCCGGCTATAATTTATTAATTTGGGCTTTAGTTTTATAAATTAGGTTTGTGCTTTTAATTTGTTTTCAAATTTGTATTTTTCATTTAAACCGTTGTAAATTCTAGTCGTGTGACTAGGGGATGAACTACGGTGGTGTAGTTCGAGAATTCGCAACTCAGTGGCTGAGTTGTGGTAGGGTTTTGAGCGTAGAGTTAAGTTAGTCAATAACGGGTGTAGCGAGTTTACGTGTGTAAGCGTCTGACTACTTAATTTCTAGTGGAAACCTTGGAAATAGCACGTTGGCAGGGTTTTGCCAAAGTTGGGTAAATCCGTGTTGTTCTATTTTTGCATTTATTATTCTGCTATTATCTGAGTTGCTATTATTCTGCTATATCTGTGTTGAAATTATTTTATATACTTCCACATTAAAATTTTATAATTAATAGTATCACCCTATTCACCCTCCTTCTAGGGTGAAATCGATCCTACAAAGCCCAGTTTCCCGTGAAAGCAGATATCTCCTTGTCAAGGTGCCTAACTTATAGATTCGAACAAATTGAAAAACCGTTACAATTAAGCCTCAATGTCTTAGATGAGTGAAGAATGGAGGCACGGCTCCAGGCTAAAAAAAGAAAGTTGTTAAAAACTAAAACTCCAGGTTTAGGCAAAGAAACTTTATAGTTGGCAACGTCGTTCTATAAAGAATCTTTGCCAATACAAAGAAATCAGTCGATGGACTCCTTGTACATAGCTGGGATGGGTTGTATGTAGTCAATGCCCCCTTAATTCAATATGTACCACCTCACTCACCTATATAGCACCAACATCCTCTAGATAGAGAATCTCATAGGATTTTATGTTTAACCGTCTTTTTATCCATAATTATAAGGAAAGTTAAGATCCTTTATAAGCCGAATCATAAGGCGACTGACCATTATAATTGTTATGCGTAAATGAAAAGTATTCTGTTCAAGTATTATGTGGCACACTACTAGCAAAACCATGCAACTTCAATGCCCATGGTCAAAAAATGCACCAGAAGGTGAGTGTTGTCTAAGAACGATCCCTTCATGGTGGCATCGGCACATAAATAGCATAGTCACCCGAGCATGGCCCCGATTCATAAATCCATGCTCTACTTTCCTATTCCCTGGTGTAGAATGGAGCATCAACGAACTAATGGTGCGGTCACCTGCGTCATGGTGGTGTCATTTGCCTTTGATGCTTCCCATTCCACCAAGAAAGGAAACGACCAAAAATGCAAAGATTGACATGATTACCCACTTAGTATTATCGATTCTTGCATCTGTAGTGTTGCCCACTCCATAAAGTTGGAGTGGTCCTACCATAATGGGTATCAGCTAAATAAGAAACTGCCAGCTCTACAAGTTAAAGTGGCCCTACCACGATGGGGCTTGACTAAAGAAGAATATGCTTGCTCTTCCAGGTGGAAGTGGACCCACCATGATAGGGATCAACCAAAGGAGCTCTGCACGTTGGCTTGGGAAAAGGAGAACTGCTTGCTCTGCCAAGACGAAGGGGCTCCTTAACAATAGGGCACGATACCGAAAAGAAAAATGAATCCTTAAGCAGTTAAACAAGTCATTTACAAAATCATTCTAAAAGGTTTTTTTGAGTAAGAACAAGTGCTTATACAACAAGTTTCCCAACGACTTAGGGGCATATACATGAGAGAATTGTACACTCTATAGGAACTGTCAGGTTGATAGTGGGTGAAATGAGTAGATTTCAAAAAAATATCCATATTTGGATCATGGTAGGCCTATGAAGTTTAATGAGTTTCACTTGATCCAATCTAGTTATTTTAAATAAAATCATATTCTATTAATATTGCCTTAATTTTATTAATTAATTCTATATTAATTAATTGTGAAATTTGATTTGGATTGAATATATCATATATATTCATAATTTAAATTTTGTGACAAAGGTATGAAACATAAAACAAATGTAATTGCTAGATATTAAAGGATGGAAATTAATAGCAAATTAGATCTAGATATAATCACATCAAGATCTAAAAAGTAAATAGATGAGATGGAGCATCATTGACTAACTCCATCTTTGCTTAGCAAAATTTAATTGACACAACATTTAATTAACATACAAGAGATGATATGATACATCATAATGATAAACAACAACAAATAATAACATAGTTAATATATACATGTGCAGACATTGGGACATATCTATCATGTATATATTCACTATTTATATGTATAGATGTTGCCTTAATTTTAATTTGCTCAATAAAAACTTAAAAAAATATTTTTAAAACATGCCTTAACAACATAAAGTAAAAGTATAATTGTTTACACAAACACACACGATATATATATATATAAGAAAGTCTATTTGTGTCTATATATATATATATCTAAGAAAGTCTATTTGGACACAAATAGATATATAAGTGGTGACACAAGAGATGTCAACCATTACATCTCCTTTTGCAATCAACCACTATTTAGATCTAATTGCCAAATTTTATTATGTCTCCATTTTGTGTCCTAATAGTCGGTCCCTATACATATAATGATTAATCCAAAATTTTCCATCAGATTCAAAAATAAGCACCCATATTACGTTAAAAGTTTCTGATATATTTGCAAGTATACTTAAATTAATTGATAAAATAAATATATATGTACAAATAAAGTTTCAAACCAAGAGGAATTTTTTTCTAAACATTCAAAATATTACAAAACCAAAATTGCATATAACGAATCAAATAACATATCAACAATCCTTTAAAACATTTAAATAAAGACATTTAAAATAATAAATTACATAACATGTTTACAATATTGATAAAAGCAATTTTAAAAAATAGATCCATAACCAAAACATTGTTTTAATCATATATTAGTTTTTTTATTTATCAGATTACAACATACAAAATTATTCAACAAATTATTTAAATTGCAGAACTAATTTTAAATTAAGGTGAGGTAATAACACTACATATAAAATTGTGATAAACATATTATATCAGCGAAAGCAATTAAAATTAGAACATAGCTTTCAGATCTAGCCAATAAGTTGCACTTCAATTTAGAAATCACTCCTTAGATCCTTGAATCTACACCTTGTCTTTGCAAGAGATGGACAAACCACACAGCTAATTATTTTATTTGATATTTTGATTTGATTTGGAGTTGATAATTTTAAAAACCGACTTAGGGAATTTTCAGCCATGAATGATGAGGAAGATAGTAAAGAAAAAGGAATTAGGAAATAAATGAGAGGGTTGTTTTAATGGAAGAACAGAAGCCTTTCATGTTCTTTATTTAAAAGCTCCCTCTTTTAATTCCTAATCAATTTTCAATTAAGCCAAATCACCTCATATCCTATGCATGGCCGGCCAAGCATGTACTCCTACATGGATTTATTTTCCATAAAGCCCATCAATCAGTTATCTTTTATTTAAATCTATTTAAAGTTACATCGATATAGTATATTGACATGTGAAAATAAACTTTTATATGTGCATTAAATAATTCCATACAACTCCAAAACATCGAATAAATTAAATAATAATTAATATTTATCAAATATTAATTAACTAAATCAATTTACAACAATTTTAAAGTAATTAAATTGCATGATTTTGAGGAGAGCTCACAAATACGGTTTTGACTCAAGGATGAGAAATTAATCAGGGATTAATTTTGAAAAATTCAAATATTAAGGTTCATATGTCACCATAGTAAGTGGTGTAACTGTTTGGCCAAAACTATTGCTTATAAGTCTTTTGGTAAAATCTAATTTTACATTTTCTCAAGTAGTATCATTTAGTAACGATCATTTACACCAATTTTCTTCATCAATAATATATCACATTAAGACTTATGGAATTTACCATTGGTCAAAGTTCCAATACCAACCACATTCAACTTAGTTAGTCCATAGACAAAGTCATAGTTCATTAATAACATTTATTATTAATCGTATTACTCCGGTAAAAAAATTTGAATTCGAGTTGACTATAATTTCTCGTGATACTAACCTTATACAACCGAGGAGACGAATTCTCTAGTGAATAATGTTTCACTTCCAATGCATCAACTCATACCCAACTATAGTTGCTTGATAATCGCCATGCCTTAATTTGACTATAATCAAAGTTGAGTATCCACTTTGAAGCTCAATAGTATTCTCAAGTTGAGAGAATTATGTAATATTGTCACTTTGAGATTTCATGTTTGATCTAGTTGTTATTAACCAACTACAAATTATCGAGTGAGTCATTACATATTAACTATTAGTACATAACCTCTTAGTGTCCCCAGCAGCCATGAATAATACACTGTCCAACATCCATAGAGTGTTACATACTTTGGTCTAAATGGATGTATAGATATCCTTTTTCAAGATATCTTGACTAGTAACATCTAAAAATAAATTTTTATTTCATATTATGATAATTTACTCATGATTACAACTTCTTTTGATTATCATCGCATAATATATCATTTAAGGATTTTCTATTTTGATATACTTTAAATTTATTTATTTAGTTAATTATATTATTATATAACAAAGTATATAACATAAATCAAATACCTTTATTACAAATAAGACTTGTTATAGAGTTAGATTTATGAAAAAAAATGTAATTGCCCTTCGCGCATACCCTTAAGTCTCTAAATCTCCCACTTGCACTTGGGGTCAATTATGGTATCTTATTCCTTCATTTTGATCAGTTTTTTCAAAATGATCAAGCTAGTCCCTTAGTGAATAGTTATGTTATATTGTCCTAATTATAAACTCTACTAATTAATTGCTTTTATCATTTGAAACATTTCGGAGTATGTTTCTCCACTTATATTGAGCTCTAGTATCTTTCATGATTTGTATCGTGAAGTGTTATTACATGACAATGTTATATGATTATCAACATTTGGATTCACCACTAGCCAATCATAAATTTGTGTATTATTTATATATGCATCTTTTGCTGCCGTGATATTCAACTTAAAGCTCCTTTACTAAGGTTTACTATGAATTTAGGATGTTTGGAACAATTCCAACTTAAAGCTCCTTTACTAAGGTTTACTATGAATTTAGGATGGCATACTATGATCAAAATCAATTATGAAGTTTGAGCTCAAATACTCCTTCATAAGAAACTCTTGTTTACATACAATTCTTAGTATTTATTAAACACTCGAGAACACTCTTAATCACCATTTAGTGATCTTAATTCATATTTGATACTTGTCCAATGTACCAATTATATAAGCAATCAGTGATATAATAGACAAAATAATATATATGATAATTCCTATTGTCGAAGAATATGGAATCCATCTTATATGATCCATAATAAACATTTTAATATGATGTCTGTTTATATTGTTTGGGATAAACTCAGCATCCTTTTATACTAATTATAAAAGATGTCATTTTCAAATCCAACATTTAGGGTTAAACAACTAAACTAAGACTGATTTTACATGAGTATATCGTTAATAATCGGTAGTATATTGTTTGCTTATGGTTTAGAAATATATTAGTACCTTATAATGTTCTTTATTATAAATACATGCTTCCTCTGCATTTTGACTAAAAATCAAACTGTCTGATTTCTCGGTCAAAATACTTGCTTAATTCTGATGCATATCAAACGATATGTTCATGGTAGCTCTTAGATCTCATCTTAAACTCATAAAATCAGTTTCGCTCTGGTTGACTTTCAAATACTTTGGTTGTTATATGCAAACAGTCAATTCAAAATCATTATTGAGAATTTTTGTTTCAACAATGTATACCAAAACTCAAAATCATATTGGGTGACAATTTTGTGAGTAAAATCAGAATTAATTCACATTTAAAGACGTATATGTTACATTAATTTAAACAACTAAAATTTCAAATGTTATTCTTATCAATATTGCTTACTATATTCCAACTATATTAGTAATCTTCTCGAAGACACATTTGCGGTTGATGGATCCTATCCCTTTGTGTATAACTATCTAAATCATGTTTGATAATGTACTTGGAATCTATTCCGAATTCGTGCATCATGTCGTATGGAAGAACTAATGCTCTTTATGGTTTATTGATAATTGAGGAAGTACTTTTCTTGACATTGATATGAAGATCATAGTTTCTCTTCAATGTGAGTGAGTTCTTTTAGACACTCTAATGAGTCATGTCTATTTTGGCTTGGTTAATTTCGCTTTATCCTATACAATCAGTCTTTTCTCTGGATTTTATCCTTATCAGTTTTACTACGAATAATTTCTAGAAGAAATTCCTTATTCGTGAAATTAATGTTTCTTGAAAAACCAATTATTTCTTAGTGCAAAGGAATTGGTATTAATGAACATTTTATGACCTATCTTTATATATATAAACATACATACATAAAAAACTGATTTGATTTTTAGTTTATGAAACTTATGTTCATAACATAAATTAGTCAATCAATATTGATCGGTCCTAAACTCCTTTGGGGTAGTCATATAAGATCCTTCACAAATGATTTTTGCATGCAACTTTTTGACTCACATAACTTGACATCTCCTTGAGTTAGGATATAAATGGGTTTCCTATCAACTCTTCTCTTGTATGATCTCGGAAACTATGCATTGGATGAAATTAAATTTGACATATGTACTTACTCTCAAGTACACACTTTTGTAGAAAGAAGTTAACTCAACTTCACTTCGTTGGTTGTACTTCATCCAACAAAGTTTGGTTACTCCTTGTCGATACATCATTATATCATAAGGAGTAGTGACTTTTGACATTGAATCTCATTTATTTTTGGGTATTTTGGAACCTTTTCCAATACACTCACATATTCGATCTAATTGAATTCTCTTATTTCCTTTGCATGGTATGTTTTCTACTTCCATTTTATATTCTATGAACTTATCATAGACACACCAATTGTGTATTAAATAAACATTTTTATTTCTATAATAATTCATCGGTGAATTTAACGATGTAAGTTGATATGTTTTGGTATCATTAGACCTTTGACTGTATAAACCTATATGTATCAACTCTATATGTATCAATCTAAAGGGCTCATTAACACATTTTTCACTTCAACTGAATGGGTGCATTGTTGTTAGTCGTTTAAAATATAATTCATTAGTACCATATGATCATAATCATATAATCAAAAAACTATATCTCAAATAATATGATTTAGTCTATAATTCCAAAATGATCGTAAAAATCTAGATAATTCTATATTTTCTAATGTATCATTTTTGTTATGAAAATAAATACCATTATTATAAATTTATCTTATAATAAATATTCATAATATTCATAAAAAAAATGAAACTATATCAACTTTCAATTACTATAGAAAATGGTTATTATTTCATAAATTATACCATTATATTTACAAAAATGATATTTCGTAACTCGATGCGTCCACTAATAAGTGTTATATAATATGCACCCACTATTTCTGCAGTTACTATGATGACGTATGAAATACAATGCTCCATTCAACCACTTAATATGGGCTATTTATTTCATTTACTATTTATAGTCAAGAGTTTTAGATCAAATATCTTAAACTCAAGGAAATATACCAATTTTCTATAATAGAAATCACACTTCTCATTCCATATTAAGTATCTTCTAGTATTTTATACGATTCTCGCTCCTAATGTCTCTCCATGAAGCATAAGTGACCATTCACTCTCTTCGTCCCAATAGTGCTTAAATTACATCCACTCTCATACATTCGCTCTCCTATCCACATTGTTGAACCATTTAAAGGAAATCTTACTACACGACGGCACTAAACTCTTAACAAAATAACATTTGGTCATCCTTAACATTTAAGAATATCAAATAAGTTGCACTTTACATAAACTGATAAAACTAACATTTTAGTTATCAAACTCCTAGGTACATCCCATAGGAATTATTATAACCAACAAGGTGTGTTACATCTAAAATAATAAGGTCCTTATTATAACTAGTCATATTTAATATAGGATATTGTATTATGGTTACTTGCTAATTTCATTTAGGTTTCTTACATTCTGAATCACTACTATTAACCATATAACATTTATATGTGATAGCATATGGATCATATATCCATATTCTTGTATTTCTTAAGAGTTAAAAACTCATTGAAAATAATACACGATCTTGAGAAATCAAACATCTAAGCAACCAATGTACGAATGTATTTAATAGTTGTATAATTGGTCTTGCATGGGCCTTAAAGTGACAACATGCCAAAGGGTTATTGGTAAATATATTTTATATTTCTATGTCAATCCTTATTTGGTTCATTTATATATTTAACCTGATAAGCATTTAATCAACTAGTTGCACAAATTTATCGAAGTATATTATTTTAACGTGTATAGCATAGTCTTACAATATTATAAAGATTAAATGTTATCATATAATTTTGCTAACAAGGCTCCTATTAGATTTTTATATTCCTCAAAACCATAAGAGAAATATGGAAATCCTATGATTCCTCTTGTGAGATTTGGACGTGCTTGCCTTGGGATTCCGACCTTGAGTTTGCTCAACAAATCAGAGCCTGAAAGTGATGGATAACTCCTTGTCGATTGTATCACATACAACTCTTAACCTTGGTCTTTTCCCTAATCTCAACCTTGAGTTTTCTCGACAAATTTATATAGATAATTCATTCTTACCCACCATTTCAATGGCCTAACTATAATGTATCTACCTTGAGTTTGCTCAGTAAATACATGCAAGTATCTTGCCTCGTCTTTGCAATATATTAATAGTATCGCATATAATTACCCTAGCTTGAGTTTGCTCGATAGCTAGTGTGTATGTAGGTAATTTATTAACATATAAATTATGGGGAGCATTTCATTATACTAGTTGCACAAATTTATCGAAGTAAACTATTTAGATTTTGTATAGCATATATTCTTACAATATTAGAAGGTAAAATGTATTCATTTCATTTTTCAAATAAAGCTCCCATTAGATTTATATATTTCTCAAATCCCTAAGAAAAATATAGAAATCTTGAGATTTCTCTAATGAGTGTTAGGATTAAACCTTGAGTTGCTAAACAAATCATAAGCCTGCAACCAATGGATAACTCCATATCGATTGTCTCATATAAAAATCCTTACCCATGGTCTTTGTCCAAATCTTATCTCGACCTTTAGTTTGCTCAACAAATCATTAACTCGTACTAACCATTTCATGACAGCGTAAATTATAATACACGTACCTTAAGTTTGCTCAATAAATACACGCATGTGTCTTGCCTAGTTTAGGCAATATATTAATGGTACTACAGATAATAGCCCTAGCTTAAGTTTGCCCAACAACTAGTATGTATACAAGTAATCTATTAATATATAACTGGTAGATGGCAACTTTATATACTATAGGCTCATAATCTTTAATATATTTATACTTTGAGTGATATTGATTTAGGGAATAACATGTGAAAGTGTGTAGGACCGTGTAATATGGATATATGATAATACGGAGTATAGTGATGATAGTAATACTGTAAATAGTGCGGAATATAAAAGCAGTACAATAAAATGACACTAGATATTTTATACTGGTTTGGAGCACCATCCTACGTCCAATCCCAGACTCCCTTCTGGAATTTAACTAACAACAATACCCTCACTTAACCCGGAGGAACAGGTCTATTCAACCCCTGAGCAGCCGAACAGGGACCTGAGCAGCAGAATAGGATTTTTGCCTCAGCAGCCGAAGAGGACTTCACACGCCTGAGCAGCAGAACATGACTTCACTAATACAAAAGAATATCTGACTTGTGTGTTCTTGATAACACTGATTTGTCTCTGATAGTACAAACTTCCTATAATCAAATCCTCAAGTGTATGAAATGTATGTGAAGATATGAAAAGGAGGTGTTGCTAAGAATCGAAGATTATGAAAGTTAATTTGGAGATTCAAAGCAATAAAATGCTTGTATGATGTTTTGAATGTGAGTATGAGAGCACAAGAAGAATACAAGATAGTTAGAAAGATTTTCGGTGAATGTGAAGTGTTTGGGGATATGTATTTATAGTAGTCAGAGAGTTACTGCCATTGGTGAAGAGTTCTGACCAAAAGAAGCATCTATTTCCGTTCAGAGAAGGATCACAACTCTTCGTAGAATGAAGATGTCTATTCAAAATATGACAGTTGGGTTCAGGTCAGTCGACCTGTCGAAAATGGTCAGTCGACTAAAAAGTAAAATCATGTAAAAAATTCGTGTACAGATGAGAGCAAATGAAAGTGTGTAGGACCGTGTAATATGGATATATGATAATACAGAGTATAGTGATGATAGTAATACTGTAAATAGTGCGGAATATAAAAGCAGTATAATAAAATGACACCAGATATTTTATACTGGTTCGGAGCACCGTCCTACGTCCAGTCCCAGACTCCCTTCTCGAATTTAACTAACAACCATACCCTCACTTAATCCGGAGGAACAGGACTATACAACCCGTGAGCAGCCGAATAGGGACCTGAGCAGCAGAATAGGATTTTTGCCTCAGCAGCCGAAGAGGACTTCACACGCCTGAGCAGTAGAACGGGACTTCACTAATACAAAAGAATATCTAACTTGTGTGTTCTTGATAACACTGATTTGTCTCTGATAGTACAAACTTCCTACAAATCCTCAAGTGTATGAAATGTATGTGAAGATATGAAAAGAAGGTGTTGCTAAGAATCGAAGATTATGAAAGTTAATTTGGAGATTCGAAGCAATAAAATGCTTGTATGCTGTTTTGAATGTGAGTATGAGAGCATAAGAAGAATACAAGATAGTTAGAAAGATTTTCGGTGAATGTGAAGTGTTTGGGGACAAGCATTTATAGTAGTCAGAGAGTTACTGCCATTGGTGAAGAGTTCTGACCAAAAGAAGCATCTATTTCCGTTCAGAGAAGGATCACAACTCTTCGCAGAATGAAGATGTCTATTCAAAATATGACAGTTGGGTTCAGGTCAGTCGACTGGTCGAAAATGGTCAGTCGACTGAAAAGTAAAATCATGTAAAAAATTCGTGTACAGATGTGCATGTATGTTAAAATGCACAGATTCAGTTGACTGACTGACTGTATTCAGTCGACTGAATTCTGTTA
Organism: Allium fistulosum; assembly: GCA_030737815.1. NCBI lineage: Eukaryota > Viridiplantae > Streptophyta > Magnoliopsida > Asparagales > Amaryllidaceae > Allium > Allium fistulosum. The sequence continues at coordinate 923,358,996 of CM060901.1, forward strand.
TTAAACAAAAACTACAATAGCTCATTTGGTTAGAGTACTTGCCTTCCAAGCTAGTGACCAAGGTTCGAACCCTGCTCCATGCATTTTTTGAAAAATTGATTTTGATTAAAATATGCATGCAGTCTTATTTGAATGTGAATGACGATTCTTGAGGAAAGATTTTAACAAAGCACTAAACTAGACTCTATATACATATTTGATGACTCTTGTTAAATATATAACTATATGAATCGTACTTTGAGTCGTTGAGTCTGGATGTTGTCGTACTCGTAGATTCGTGAATTGTTGTGTCTTGTCAGCAATCAAAACCTATGATCCAACAACATGTTTCTTATAAAACACCCTTGTGATTAAAGTTTCAAACGCATTTAAAATCATGATATACATACTTTATGTTTATATTTATTCCCAAATATGTTTTAGGTTTATATTAGTTTCACTTACATTATTTATACATATATAATTATATAAGTCTAATGTGTAACTGTTATAATTTAATTAACTTATATAATGAATATATGTATTTTATTAGTTAAATCATATTTAATTAATTTTACTTCTAATTAATTAAATCATATTTGATTAATTTTAATAAATAAATTATATTTAATTAATTTTAATAAATAAATCATATTAACTAATTTATTTTATATAAAATTTCTGAAATTTTATATTAATCATCTTAAACCATTTAAGACAAATAATTAACTGTAACATTTATAGTGTGTGCATATATACACATATCAATCTATGTATACATTTTAATTAAATAGTTTGAATTAATTATATTTAATAAATTGATTTATTTAATTAAAAAAATTAATTAATTAATTAATTCAAAATTTTTAATATAATTCATCTTTAACAAATTTAACATAAAAAATATGTATAACCATTACAATTATAGTTTCATACACATATCAATACATATATGTGTATATATACATAATTAATTAACCTTTAATTGAATATTTATTTTGATTTAATTAATCAAATTAACTAAATAAATATATTTAAATTGGAAAGTAATTATTATTTTATTCAAATATTTTTGAAAAATTCAAATATAACATTTATAAAATTTTAATTTTTATGTCAAATTTAACATTTAAATTTAAAATATCCTTTTGAATTTCAAACAGAATTTTGAAAATTAGCCGAAGGCCCAAATCAATTTGGGCCTTTACAATTGGGCTAACCTTTTAGATTTACTTCACCCATCGGGCCAGACCAGTAGTTAGGTAGGGAAGCACACTTGATTATCTAATACCAAGCCTAGACACTACTATTTTAGATGGCTTCAAATAGGTAATCTTTATTAGTTAGTACTAAAGTTACTAACTTACAACGCATAGACCATTTGGGATCTGATATCATCGTAGGAAATGGCCCGGTTAACAATGGGTGAAATAAGTAGATTTTAAAAAAATCCTTATTTTGATAATTGTAGGAATACGAAGTCTAATGGGTTTCACTAGATCTGTATACTTATTTTTAACAAAATAATAGTTCGTTAATATTATCATAATTCTGTTAATTAATTCTACATTAATTAAGTACGAAAATTGATTTGGTTTAAATATATCAAATATATTCATATTTTAAATTTTGTGAAAAATATGTGAACCATAAAAGTAGTGCGTAATTGCTAGGTGTTAACGAATGAGAATAAACAAGAAATTAGATTAAGATGTAATCACATCAAGATCTGAAAAGGAAAGAGATAAAAAAAACTTGTATCATTGATTTATTCCACCATTCTTCTTCAGTAAAATTTAATTGATACAACATTTAATTAACATACAAGAGATGATACGATACAACAAAATGACAAAAACAACAAACAATAACATAGTTAATATATACATGTGTAGATATTGGATTTCTATCTATCATGTATATATTCACAACTTATATGTATATATTATTGTTACAGTTTTAATTTGTTTAATAAAAATTTAAAAGACACGGCAAAAACCCGCCTTAACAATATAAATATAAATGTTTACACACACACACACTCACATATACGATGATTATTCCAAAACTTTCTATTTGATTAAAAAAAGAACGTCCATGTTATGTTAAAACTTTCTAATGTATTTGCAAACATATGTATACTTAAATTAATTGGTAAAATACATATATACACACAAATAAAGTTTCAACCCAAAATGAATTCTTTTTTAAACACTCAAAATTCTATTGAAACAAAACCATACAGTATCAACAATATTTAAAACACTCAAATAGAGAAATATAAAATATTAAATTGTATAAGATATTTAGAATATTTATATATCCAATTTTAAAATATAGATCCATAACCAAAACACTGCTTTAATCATGTATAAATATCTATTTTGATTTATCGGATTAAACACATTAAATCACTCAACAAATTATTTAAATTGCATAATTAGTTTTAAATAAAGGTAAGGCAATATTACGTACATATAAAATATGATAAACATAATATATTTGAGAAAAAAGTTAAAATTAGAACAAACCTTTCCAATAAGTTACACTTAAATTTTGAATTCCTTCTTTATATCCTTGAATCTACACCCAATCTTTACAAGAGAGGGATGAACTACGTAGCTCTTTATTTTATTTAATATTTTGATTTTGGGAGTTGATAATTTTTAAAACTTATGCTTAAGAAAGTTTTCCTTGGATGATGCAGAAGAGAGAAAAGAAAATTGAATAAGGAAATAAATGGGAGGGGTTTGTTTTAATGGAAGAATAGTATCTTTCTAATTCTTAATTTAAAAGCTTCCCTTTTTAATTCCTAATCAATTAACCATTAAGCCAAGTCACCTCCTATCCTATACATGATAAGCCAAGCATGTACAACCACATTGATTTATTTTCCCAAAAGCCCGTCAAACAAATATCTTTTATTTAAATCCGTTTAAAGTTTCATTGATATCATATATCGACGCACATAAATATAACTTTTATATATGCATCAAATAATTCCAAACAATTCCAAAGAATCAAATAATTAAAATAATAATTAGTATTTCCTAAATATTAATTAACTTAATTAATATTCAATATTGTATAAAATAATAAATCATGTATTTTTTCCGAAAATTCACAAATACAGCTATGAGACATAGAGATGCGAATTTAGTCAGTGATTATTTTAATTTAGTCAGCGATTAATTTAGCTAGTGATGTGGCAGTTTGGTCAAACTCATCGCTTATAGATCTTTTGGGCAAAATCTAATTTTACATTTTGTTCAGTGGTCCTTTTAGCAGTGATCGTTTTCACCAATTCTCTTCGTCAACACTACATCAGATTAGGACATACGGAATTTTGTTTTAGTCAAAATTCCAATATCATCTATATCCAACTCGGTTTGTCCATAAAATTGACCTTGTTAACTTTGAGTTGACTGTTTATCGTATTACTCTGGTCTGAATTTTTGACTTTGAGTTAATTATAGTTGATTGCGATACTAACCTCATACAAATGAAAAGACAGATTCTCTATTGAATAGCATTTCACTTCCAATGCTTCAACTCAGACCCACTATAATCACTCGATGGTCTCCATGCTATGATTTAACTATAATCAAAGTTGAGTATCCATGTTAAAGCCTAAAAATATTCTCTAATCAAGAGAAATATGTAATATCGTCACTTTAACGTTTCATGTTTGACCTAGTTGTTATTAAACAACTAGAAACTCTCGGCGAGTCATTCCATAGTTATCTAATAACATCAGCATGTAACCTCTTGTTACGCCTAACTGCCATGAGTAGTAATATACTGTTCAACATTTGGAGAGCATACTTTGGTCTTGATAGATGCATAGATATCCTTTCTCAAAATATCTTGACAAGGAACATTTAAAAATAATATGTTATTTTATATTCTTGCAACTTTCTCATGATTACAACTCCTTGTAATTATTATCACATAACATATCATTTAAGGATTTTCTATTTTAATGTAATTAAATTTATTTATTTAATTAATTATATCAATATATAACAAAGTATATAATAGAAATTAAATACCTTTATTATAAACAAGATTGGTTATAGAGTTAGATTTATGTAACAAATTACATAATTGCCAAAAATCGATCTGCCAAAGATGGAGTTGAGCAACTTAGCTAAGTGTAAACATCCAAACCCTAATATTTACAGTGTTTGAATAATTAAAAGAATTTTTGATTTTGTACAGGTATATTTGTTATTTAGTATTGGTAATCATATGTTAGTAGGGCATTATACAAGTTGCTCGGACAAAAAAAAACAATACAATGCTTAGAAAAACCAATAAGCACAAAAATGAACACGAGTGTCGTACTGTTCACCACTGTCCCGATTAGGATATGGAATAGCCAGTGCAAACCCTCTTTGTTCGGCTCTTGTGCCAATCTAACCGTGCAAGGCTGATGGGGTCCCTCTTGTCGACAATCAACTCACACTCCCTTTTAGAAACGAAAAGGAAAGGTTTGACATCGACTTCCCCAGTTGATATTCCTTTGTCTTATCCATTTAAGGACAGAGATCTTTACAAGCCCTTTTCTCCCCACCCTCGAGAAGATAGCCCCACCGATGACTGCCTAAGTGAGCATGCTTGGCAATTGTGAGATGGATGGGATCGGTCCCTACTGCATGGGGGGAGGGAATGATGGCGACTTGTTGCAAGATGGTCTGGATGATAGCACCCGTGTTCTTCTCAATCTCCTTGAACTTAGAAAAATCAGTTTGAAGCATTACAAATAAAAGAGTTAGAATATCAGATAAGAATAAGTATAAAACATAAAAAAAAGCATAGCATGTAAAGTGGGTATGAATAAGGAAATATGAACACTAAAGAGAAAGAACTAAACTATATATACCCTCAATGGCTTGAGTCTGACGCTTCTTCTGAACTAAAGGGGACAATAAGACTCAGTATCACTCTCAATGCCTTATGCCCCTACAGAGTGTCATGCACTAGGGGCATGACTATAGTTTGAGAAAATTGAACCTACGGGGGTAGGGACGTCCTTGGAGGAATCCAAACTCTCTAGGATATTTGGGACCATATTCCACTCTATGTCTTCTCTACCTCCACTGTCTCAATTGTACAAGTATAGTTTGAAGGCCAAAAGATATTACACTTAGTAAACCAAATGCTCGTACGTAGCCCTTCTTGTTCGATGTAACATCCCACTATTTTGGACCATCCAAATCGATAATAAAACCACACATGTCAGACTTGAATAATTCAAAACAACAGATTGTTAATATATTTTGGAGCAAATAAAATCAAACACAGAATCACAAACACAGAATATCAGAATAACTCGCAACGGAATAAAAATAAACATAGTAGTTCATGAAGCTACTACATATATAGTCTCAAAACAAATACATGATACCAGAGTCTGAAAGCAAATACAACAGGAAATCCAAATACATAAGTCCACTAATACATAAGCAAAGGTTGAATGGAAATAACTGACATAGAAGTAGATAGACAACTAGATAGATAAATAACTCCAGCAGATCTCTAGCTCCAAAGGTGAATCCAAAGCTGTGATACTCAGGCTGATCCGAGCGTAAAGCAGAACACAAACACTCGAGTCAGGACATACATACTTATAAAATGTAAATCAACTCAAGTGAACTGTAAAAGAAATGCACAAGTAACTTAAAGGATGCTTGGGATCGCCCATCCTTTAAGGATTCGTTAAACTATCTACTATGTAGTACAATATGCTATTAAAATAATGTCTATAGTAAGATAAACTATTTAAAAATAGTGTTAAAGCTTTACATTTTCCACCTTAACACACTTTATAGTGCCAATAGCCTATACAGTACCGTAATACCCTATAAACTGGAGCTACCAGAGGATACTCCATAGGTACGACACAAATCAAACTCGTAATAGTCTCGATAGGGTAGGTGACACGGCATTACTAGGCAATGCCAGGGTAGATATACCAATTACACTTCCGGGCCGGTGGTAACGCAAAGCCGCAGCAATCGCCCATCTCGAGCCACACTCCCAAATCAAGGGTGCGCACCAAATCAATCACAAAGTAATAGAATGGTAAACGAAGGAATGTGTCCGATCGGAGGTGCTACCTCACTTAGCCCGTCGATTGCTCCTGTTTTAGCCACCTTATGCCAACTCACGGGAGTCGGGTCCACGTTTATACCTCAAAATAGAACGTCACCAACCACCTACTTCATTCTGGAAACTCCACCGCGTACACAGTTGTTAAAGTGGTTTTCGGTATTGGCAGAGAGTATGACAATATCCGATCCCGGTCTCTTTAACAACCAAACGTTATTATAACCTATGGTTATAAATTTCAAAATGGTTTATATATTTCAAATCAAAACATATTATTTCAAAACAATTTGAATTCGATGTCAATATCTTTCAAAAATAACATTCATTTCCAAAGTTGTAACACTTTCAAATTTATTCACTTAGTTGTAACATTTTGAAAACATCATATTTAAGCAATCGTAGCACTTTGAAAATGTGGCAATTTATATAGTAGCATTTCGAAAATGTTACGTTGTTAGAAACGGTAGCACTTTAAAACATAACCTTAAAACTATAGCATTTTGGAAATGCTACCAATTTATTTTAATTTCTACTGTAACATATTTAAAACATCATATCTTAACTTTTTATCATAGTTATTATATAAAATCTATTTCACTTTACAAAATTATTTATTTGGCTATTAATTAAACTATGATTTTATTTAAATAAATTTATTACTAAAATATCCAATTAAAACTGTATTTTTTTATATTAGGTTAAAATACATTATTAACCTAACTTATCATTATACAAAGGAACTTATCATTTTATTTATTTTAAAATATCCATTTCAAAATAAATATTATATTACTAGGTTAGGTTTAAAATTCCATATTATGATCAAATTTAATTATTAAGTTAAATTAAAATTTAAAATTTCACTTTAAACCGTTTATTAACTTATAAAATTTTAACTTATAGAAAATCAATATATATTTATTTTTAAATCAAATTTTTAAGTTAAAATTTCATAATTCAAAATACTTAAAAATTTTAGAAATATTATTTTAAACAAAATATTATTCTAAACTAACCACGGAGTCCGTATAGTATTTTCTAACCTAGGTCAAGTGATACAGATATGTATCATTTCAATCCGAAATGTATTAAAATTCCGAGTTTTATCATTTCGAACCCGCAATCCCAAGTCAAATAAAAATCACTCGAGCCTATCATTTCAGCTCGTAATGACTTTTCCCTATTCTAAAGTCCGTTCGGGTATGTATCATTTCAACCCATAGCGAGGGAACTTGCAATGTGAGAAACAGAATATAAAATGAACAGTATAACATAGCATATCATGTCAGGTGATGAGACAGGTATAGCATCAGGTTATAACATCATATAATATCATATCATAGGCATGTATGAACTAATATCATCATAGCATATGACTACTACACATTCACATGACATTGTTCACAATTATAAGTACGAAGTCGAGAGTGATAACTCACCTACTTAGGCTAGAGATGACAATTCAAGACACAAGAACAAACTCCGAAAAGCATGACAAAGCACGAATTAGACTTGAGTGGAAGTAGAGCCAAGATCCAAGTCTTGTACACAAACAAAAATACAACATACATAAGTATATGTTCAACACATGAAAATATGAATTAAAACAAAGCAAAATGGTCTAATAAGACCTAGTGGGCTCGGCCACTTTGCAAGTAGGCTTGACCACCTTGAAACATGGTTCGACCATGATGTTTTGAGGCATGCTAGGCTCGGCTATGGTATGCAAATAGGCACGGCTATAGGGTAGATGAAGTGGTGGCAAGTCAAAGGTCATTAGGAAGGCAAAATGTCAAGGGGCATGTGCTTTGGGTTTGGCCCTATGGCTAACATGGTTCGGCCTTATGTGCTAAGGCTTGGTCAAGTGGTGCAATGGGTCAAGGCACATCATTTCATGACTAGGGGATGGAGTAGGTCACGGCAAGGCATGGCAAAGGTGAGGAAATGATGGTGGCCGAGGCAAATAGAAGAGGGGAGGATGATGTAGTGGCTCGGCTAGGGTTTGCAAGCATGGGATGATGGGTTTTGGGTCTAGGAAGTCACGACCATGGGGTTTGTGATGAGGATATGGTGGTAGCCGATCAACTAGGTGATGATGAGGTTGGAGATGAGGAGAAGGGGTCGGCTATGGAGAGGGTTATAGCCGAACTATGTTGAGGAGAAACAAAAGAAAAAGAATAAAAGAAGAAGAAGGAGATAGGAAAACTTACTGTATATTTTTGTTTAGGAAAGTGAAAATGAGAAAGAAGGAGATGGGAGGAGTTTTGTATGGCCAAAACAAATAGAAAGACACCTCTTCAAATGAAAAGGCAATGAAGTGTCTATTAGGAAATTCCTAAGCCCATTAGCCAAGCCCAATAACAAAGCAAGCCAAAACCCAATCAAATCAAGCCCAAATCAAAATAGAAAATAGAAAATAAAAAATACGGAAAAATATTTGCGTGTAAAACGTTGAAATTTAACGGATTTAAAAAGTATAAATCAAAATTTGACGAAACGAAAAGCAGAATAAAAATTAGAATCAAGTTCAGGTTCAAAGAAAAAGATTGAAAATTTAAAATTCAAATTTAAAAATTTCGACTGAAAGTCAAACTTTGACCAAAGTTGACCAAAATTTTAAAATTTTCAGAAAATCATTATTTTATTATATTTGGAAAAATAATTCTCAACAAATCCCAAAAATACAAGATAAAATTCCAAAATTCCAATTTTTAAATGATTTAAAAATCAAAGTTTTTCAATAAATTTTATTTAAAATAGTTGCTGAAATTACGGGTTGTTACACTCTCCCCCACTCAAGGCTTTTTGTCCTCGAAAAGGAACGAGATACGGAAAAACAAAGGATGATAAGATAAGATAGAATAACGAATAGTACCTAAAACAAACAATTCCAGATTTGAAGCACGAATGCTCTCCTCCGTCTCCCAAGTACAATCCCGATCATCAGTACTCCACTGCACTTTGACCAGATTGATAGATTTCCTTCTTAGCTGCTTCGTACCTCTATCGATAATACGAATTGGCTTCCTCTCGACAGTCAGGTTTGGCTCAACATCCAAACTCTCGAGAGCAGAAGGCTGGACAATCAAAGATGGATCATGAAGATACCGACGAAGATGTGAAACATGGAATACATTATGCACTCCATAAAGCTTCTCAGGAAAATCCAAACGATAATCTAAAGAACCAACTCTCTCTAAGATGCAGATAGGACCAATGAACCTAGGAGAAAGCTTCCCTCTACGACTAAACCGAATCACATTCCTTAAGGTAGAGACCTTAAGGAAAACCTGATCACCAACAAAAAACTCCAAACTCCTCCTACGCCGATCAGCGTACTTCTTCTGCCTATCCTGAGCACTCCTCATCTTCATCTTAATCTCCTCAACTCTCTCAGAAGCCTTTAGAATCATATCAGGACCAAGAACCAAACGATTACCGGATTCAATCCAGCAAGATGGAGATCTGCAAGGTCGTCCGTAAAGAGCAGCAAACAGAGACATTGCAATACTAGCCTGAATTCAAAAGATAGAATGAGATAGATAAATGATTAAGACAAGATTAAATAGAAGATTTGAGATTATACCTGATAACTGTTGTTATAGGTGAATTCGACGAGATGGAGATGACCTTCCCAAGATCCTCCATAATCAAGAACACAGGCATGAAGAAGATCCTCCAGAATCTAATTCACTCTTTCCGTTTGACCGTCGGTCTACGGATGGTAAGCAGTGCTCAGATTCAGGTGAGTACCTAAAGATTCCTGAAAAGCTTTCCAAAACTGGCTGGTAAAGATGGGATCTCTATCACAAACAATACTGACAGAAACCCCATGAAGACAAACAATCTCCCTTATATAGATCTCAGCTAAACTAGAAGCAGAACGGGTAGACTTGACCGGAATGAAATGAGCTGACTTGGTCAATCTATCCACAATAAGCCAAATACTCTCATTACCCCTCCTAGTCCTCGGTAATCCATCAATAAAATCCATAGAAACCTGTTCCCATTTCCAATTGGGAACCTCAAGGGGCTGCAATAATCCAGGGGTCTTCTGATGATCGGCCTTGACTTGCTGACAAGTCGCACACCTACTCACAAAAATGGAGATATCACACTTCATACCTCTCCACTAATAAAGCTTATTCATATCTTGAAACATCTTCGTCACACCCGGATGAATAGGAAGTCTGGACGGATGATTTTCCTGAAGTAACTCTTGCCTCAATCCATCGACATTCGGGACACAAATCCGATTATTAATCCTCAAAATCCCTCTATCATCGATCTAAGCTCCACTACCATCCTGACTACTACCACCAACCCTGCTACGAACATTCTCCTTAATAAGCCTAAGCATCTTATCCTCATCCTTCTTAGCTATGATACGATCCATAAGAGGAGAAGAAATAACAAGCTGACACAACATCACCCTCTTCCGACTCAAAGCATCGGCCACAAAATTAGCTTTTCCAGGGGTATAGTTGATGTCGAGGTCATAAGAAGCAAGGAACTCAAGCTACCTAACCTGCCACTGATTCAAATCCTTCTGAGTGAAAATATACCTCAAAGACTGATGATTTGTAAAGAGCTCAAACTTAGTTCCCAAAAGATGATGCCTCCAAAGCTTCAAAGCAAAAACCACGGCAAGCAATTCCAAATCATTAGCAGCATAATTGGCTTCGCGGGTCTTCAACTGACGACTGGCAAAAGCAATGACCTTCCCATCCTACATCAGAATAGCTCCCAAACCCTCACGACTAGCATCAGTGTATACCGTTAATCCCTCTTTCAATTTGGAACGGTAAGAACTGGTGCGGAAGTAAGCTTGTGCTTTAACTCATTGAATGCAGCTTCACACTTATCATTCCATATAAACGTAGCATTCTTACAAGTCAAAGCAGTGAGAGGTGCAACAATCCGAGCAAAATTCTCAATGAATCTCCGATAATAACCGGCAAGGCCTAGAAAACTATGGATATCAGATGGAGTCCTAGGAGTTTCCCAATCCTGAAATAGAATAGGGAAAAATAAGAACTACAGAGAAAGATAGAATAATTAGATTACAAAAGAAAGAAGAGAGAAGATAGACTTACATTGATCGCAGTGATCTTAACTGGATCAACAGAAACTCCATTACCAGAAACAATATGTCCAAGAAATCAGACTTCATCCTTCCAGAAATGGCATTTCGAGAATTTAGCTTACAATTGATGACTCCTAAGTGTCTCCAGAATAGAATTCAAATGGACCTTATGTTCCTCCTCTGACTTAGAGAAGACAAGAATATCATCGACGAAGACTAGAACAAACTTGTTAAGAACATCACGAAAAACATGATTCATAAGATCAACAAAGAAAGCTGGGGCATTAGTCAAACCAAAAGGCATAACTAACCATTCATAGAAACCATTCTCAGTATGGAAAGCAGTCTTAGGAATACTTTCCTTGGCAACTCTGAGCTGGTGGAAACCTGTGGCAAGATCAAGCTGAGAGAACACTTTAGCACCATAAAGCTGATCGATCATATCATTGATACGAGGCATAGGATATCTGTTCTTCATAGTGAGCTTGTTCAGCTCCCTATAATCAATACACATCCTCAAAGAATCATAGGACTTAGTGACAAAAACCACTGCTGCTCCCCATTCGGAATGACTAGGTCTGATCAGACCCTTGTAGAACAAGTCCTCAATCTGCTTCCTCAACTCAACCTTCTCGCGGGGTGCCATTCTTCTGGGAGGAAGAACTACAGGTCGAGCTCCAAGAATAAGATCAATACAGAAATCGATTTCCCGCCTAGGAGGTAAAGAAGTGACTTCACCAAATACATCGGGATAGAGTTTAACCACAGGAGTTGATCAAGATCACTAGAAGAAGAATCAAGAGAATAAATAAAACTTTCAGCAAAATCCTGAGGCATACGATACTGAATCACCAAAGGATCACCCTTATCACCAACAAGAGAAACAGTTTGGATTTTACAAGAGATAACGGTTCATGATCCTTCAGCCAATCTCCTCCATGCAAAATATCAAAGGCATCAAAACCCAGAACATAGAAATCACCAGAAAAACGATAACTAGAATAGAAGAGTTTCACCCTTCTACAAATCCTACTAAGGTTCCCGGACCCCCAATAGGATTAGTAACACACAAAGGTACAACCGCAAACTCAGGTGAAAGAAGATGCTCAAACTGATTACAAAGATCCACAAAAATAAAACTATAGGAAGCTCCAGTATCAAATAAAACACGAACAAGAAAATTAAACAAAGAAAAGGTGCCTTGGAGAGTACCTTGGGTATCACTAGGAGCAGGTGGAGTAGGCGGAGCAGGAGTGGAAGAAGTCATGGCAAAGACTCCAGATGTCTTGCCCTTCTGATACAAAGGACAATTCTTCTTGAAATGGCCAGGCTGCAAACAGACATGACAGAGGCTGTTCCTGGTATCCTGAGGTGGAGGAACAGTAGCACCAACTGAAGTAGGGCAACTATTGGCATAGTGTCCCTTCTGATCACACTTGAAGCAAGTGGTGGAAGATAGGTCAATAGGCTGCCTCTGAGTAGAAGGAGAAGAAGATCCCAAACCAGGAGTCTTGAGCCAATTCTTCTTCTGCTGATGAAAGTTAGGCTTTCTCTTCTTAGAGTTACCATAAAAAGGCTGAGATGAAAAGGCACGAGCAACAGAAGCTTCCTTAGAAGTGGGATTCTCATATCTAATGCCCATATCCATCAATCCAGTGAACGGGCTATGCACATGAGAAATGAGACGATCATAATACTCTGGGCGAGCTCCAGCTATAAACTTCTCATTCTTCTTAAGAGAGGTATCAATCAGGCTAGGACCAAACTTGGAAAGTTCATTGAACTTTCGCTCATACTCAGAAAAGACATATTCCCCTGCTTAAGATCCATAAACTCCCTGTATAGTTGAGACTTCCCGGCTTTGGGCATCCACTTTGCCATAAAAGCCTCCATGAAATAAGATATCCAAACTTAAGAAAGATTCCAAAGAGAGAAAACTGAACCAAACTCAAAAACCAACTCAAGATGATACCTAAACTGCTCCCAAGAAATATTAGCCTCAATAGTCTGAGCAGTAACAAACTCCCACCAATCCTAGACTGCCTCCTACAACTACCAAGCTGCCAACTGATGCTTCTGAGCATCGATGATCTTCAAACTAGTGAAAATCCTCTCTAAACTCCTCAGCCACTTCTGAGCCACAATGATGGACACTGATCCAGAAAACTTGGTGCCACCAAGCTAAGTGAACTCCTTACAGAGAGTGGTGAACCTAATGGGTGCAACAGGCTCAGGAACTGGGGCAACACCACGACCCCGACCTTTGGCATTCATACGATTCATCTTGGAAAAATCAAGAATGAATTTTAGGACAAAGGTAAAAGAAGGAAGACAAAAGACCGGATTCAACTAGAATAGCAATCCTAATCAAAGAATTCTATCAAACAAGGTGGATTCGGAAAGGAATGAAGTTAAAGGAAAAATGAGATTTTTAAAACAAGAAAAGTTTATATCCAAAATAATCTTTAAAAATCCTTTAAAATCCTTTAAAAATCATTTTATACTTTAAAAATACGTTCTCTCACAAAGAAGTGATTCTAAGATTGATTTCACTCATTCTAGGGTATTTCTACCCTATCTCTGATGAGTTTTTGCTCTGTAGGCTAAGGTTTGCCTAAAACTAAAGCTCTGATACCAAATGTAACATCCCACTATTTTGGACCATTCAAATCAACAATAAAACCACACATGTCAGACTTGAATAATTCAAAACAACAGATTGTTAATAAATTTTGGAGCAAATAAAATCAAACACAGAATCACGGACATAGAATATCAGAATAACTCGCAGCGGAATAAAAATAAACATAGTAGTTCATGAAGCTACTACATACATAGTCTCAGAACAAATACATAATACTAGAGTCTGAAAGCAAATACAACAGGAAATCCAAATACATAAGTCACTAATACATAAGCAAAGGCTGAATGGAAATAACTGAAATAGAAGTAGATAGACAACTAGATAGATAACTCCAGCAGATCTCTAGCTCTAAAGGTGAATCCAAAGCTGTGATACTCAGGCTGATCCGAGCGTAAAGCAAAACATAAACACTCGAGTCAGGACATACATACTTATAAAATGTAAATCAACTCAAGTGAACTGTAAAAGAAATGCACGAGTAACTTAAAGGATGCTTGGGATCACCCATCCTTTAAGGATCCGTTAAACTATCTACTATGTAGTACAATACGCTATTACAATAAAGTCTATAGTAAGATAAACTATTTAAAAATAGCGTTAAGGCTTTACATTTTCCACCTTAACACACTTTATAGTGCCAATAGTCTATACAATACCGTAATACCCCGTAAACTGGAGCTACCAGAGGATACTCCATAGGTACGACACAAATCAAACTCGTAATAGTCTCGATAGGGTAGGTGACATGGCATTACTAGGCATTTCCAGGGTAGATATACCAATTACACTTCCGGGTCAGTGGTAACGCAAAGCCGCAACAATCGCCCACCTCGAGCCACACTCCCAAATCAAGGGTGCGCACCAAATCAATCACAAAGTAATAGAATGGTAAATGAAGGAATGTGTCTGATCGGAGGTGCTACCTCACTTAGCCCGTCGATTGCTCCTGTTTTAGCCACCTTATGCCAACTCACGGGAGTCAGGTCAACGTTTATACCTCAAAATAGAACGTCACCAACCACCTACTTCATTCTGGAAACTCCACCGCGTACACAGTTGTTAAAGTGGTTTTCGGTATTGGCAGAGAGTATGACAATATCCGATCCCGGTCTCTTTAACAACCAAACGTTATTATAACCCGTGGTTATAAATTTCAAAATGGTTTATATATTTCAAATCAAAACATATTATTTGAAAACCATTTAAATTCGATGTCAATATCTTTCGAAAATAACATTCATTTCCAAAGTTGTAACACTTTCAAATTTATTCACTTAGTTGTAACATTTTTGAAAGCATCATATTTAAGCAATCGTTGCACTTTGAAAATGTGACCATTTATATAGTAGCATTTCAAAAAAGTTACGTTGTTAGAAACAGTAGCACTTTAAAACATAACCTTAAAACTATAGCATTTTGCAAATGCTACCAATTTATTTTAATTCTATCTATTTCACTTTACAAAATTATTTATTTGGATATTAATTAAACTATGATTTTATTTAAATAAATTTATTACTAAAATATCCAATTAAAACTGTATTTTCTTATATTAGGTTAAAATACATTATTAACCTAACTTATCATTATACAAAGGAACTTATCATTTTATTTATTTTAAAATATCCATTTCAAAATAAAATATTATATTATTAGGTTCGGTTTAAAAATCCATATTATGAACAAATTTAATTATTAAGTTAAATTAAATTTTTAAATTTCACTTTAAACCATTTATTAACTTATAAAATTTTAACTTATAGAAAATCAATATATATTTATTTTTAAATCATTTAAATCAAATTTTTGAGTTAAAATTTCATAATTCAAAATAATTAAAAAAATTAGAAATATTATTTTAAACAAAATATTATTTTAAACTAACCACGGAGTCTGTATAGTATTTTCTAACCTAGGTCAAGTGATACAGATATGTATCATTTCAATCCAAAATGTATTAAAATTCCGGGTTTTATCATTTCAAACCCGCAATCTCAAGTCAAATAAAAATCGCTCGAGCCTATCATTTCAGCTCGCAACGACTTTTCCCTATTCTAAAGTCCATTTGGATATGTATCATTTCAACCCATAGTGACGGAACTCGCAATGTGAGAAACAGAATATAAAATGAATAGTATAACATAGCATATCATGTCAGGTGATGAAACAGGTATGGCATCAGGTTATAACATCATATAATATCATATCACAGGCATGTATGAACTAATATCATCATAGCATATCACTACTACACATTCACATGACATTGTTTCACAATTATAAGTACAAAGTCGAGAGTGATAACTCACCTTCTTAGGCTAGAGATGATAATTCAAGACACAAGAACAAACTCCGAAAAGCACGACAAAGCACGAATTAGACTTGAGTGGAAGTAGAGCCAAGATCCAAGTCTTGTACACAAATAAAAATACAACATACATAAGTATATATTCAACACATGAAAATATGAATTAAAACAAAGCAAAATGGGCTAATAAGACCTAGTGGGCTCGACCACTTTGCAAGTAGGCTTGACCACCTTGAAACATGGTTCGGCCATGATGTTTTGAGGCATGCTAGGCTCGGCTATGGTATGCAAATAGGCACGGCTATGGTATGCAAATGAAGTGGTGGCAAGTCAAAGGTCATTAGGAAGGCAAAAGGTCAAGGGGCATGTGCTTTGGGTTCGGCCCTATGGCTAACATGGTTCGGCCCTATGTGTTAAGGCTTGGTCAAGTGGTGCAATGGTCAAGGCACATCATTTCTCGACTAGGGGATGGAGTAGGTCACGGCAAGGCATGGCAAAGGTGAGGAAATGATGGTGGCCGAGGCAAATAGAAGAGGGGAGGATGATGTAGTGGCTCGGCTAGGGTTTGCAAGCATGGGATGATGGGTTTTGGGTCTAGTAAATCATGACCATGGGGTTTGTGATGAGGATATGGTGGTAGCTGATCAACTAGGTTATGATGTGGGTGGAGATGAGGAGAAGGGGTCGGCTATGGAGAGGGTTATGGCCAAACTATGTTGAGGAGAAACAAAAGAAAAAGAATAAAAGAAGAAGAAGGAGATAGGAAAACTTACTGTATATTTTTGTTTAGGGAAGTGAAAATGAGAAAGAAGGAGATGGGAGGAGTTTTGTACGACCAAAACAAATAGAATGACACCTCTTTAAATGAAAAGGCAATCAGGTGTCTATTAGGAAATTCCTAAGCCCATTAGCCAAGCCCAATAACAAAGCAAGCCAAAACCCAATCAAAATCAAGCCCAAACCAAAATAGAAAATAAAAAATAAAAAATACAGAAAAATATTTGCGTGTAAAACGCTGAAATTTAACAGATTTAAGAAGTACAGAATTTGACGAAACGAAAAGCAGAATAAATATTAGAATCAAGTTCAGCTTCAAAGAAAAAGATTGAAAATTTAAAATTCAAATTTAAAAATTTCAACTGAAAGTCAAAATTTGACCAAAGTTGACCAAAATTTAAAATTTTCAGAAAATCATTGTTTTATTATATTTGGAAAAATAATTCTCAACAAATCCCAAAAATACAAGATAAAATTCCAAAATTCCAATTTTTAAATGATTTAAAAAACAAAGTTTTTCAATAAATTTTATTTAAAATAGTTGCTGAAATTACGGGTTGTTACATTCGAAGTTGGCCCTATCAATGTCTAACTACACCGAATCATATAGGTGAGGGGAATATACGGGCCACTCACCCTCATCGCCTTGATCAACTACTACTGAGCTTGCACCCATATTCCATCCCTGGTTGACGTTGGATATGGTTGTGCCCCTCTTCAAGTGCACCTCATTGTTGCCTACCTTAATTCGTGCAACCATTATGGTTGCCTCCTTCCCCTTCTTGGACATGGCCACCCTCACACCATCTCTTACCATGAACTACCGATGATTTTGGAACCCTACCCTTGTACAGGTTGGCACTAGTCAAAATGCTGACCATATTTATCCAATTTTTAGGTAGGCCATAAATAGTGTCAATTCAGGTAATGAACCAAGATTGATCTTCACCGAAGTCCCCTTAAAGAGCTACGAAGGAAACATTGAACGCTTTAGAATAGGACCGAGGAGAAGGAAAACTAACATGGGAATGCGCTTACTTGGGATCGAAAATCATGAATGAGTGGATTAGGATTGATGGCATATGGCACTAAACAGAAGCGATCTTAATATTAAGGAACCTTCTTTGGAATTCAAAGATCGGGATCAAGGTGATGCAGCTTTAAAAATAGTAAAAACACCCTTTATCCAAGCGAGTAAGCTTGGGATTTTTGTACGCTTGGATGAAGAGAAGAAATATTTTAGATGGTCCAGATTGTGGCAGATTATATATAGGCTAGCTAGTAGAATGTAGCCATTGGGAGTGAGCTAAGCAAGGGCTATAGAGAGCGTATTCATGAAGAAAACAAAGAATGAATGGAGCAGAAAAGATGGACTGCATCTTATGTAAGGGAGTGCCTATATGAAGTGCCTCGTTGGATGCTTATTCGTCATTTCCCATCATGATAGGAATTGAAGGAAGATGTCCATGATGTTATGCCTCATAAGGGCTTCTATAAGGTGATCCTTATCCTGTAGCAACATTGATGGGATGCCCTCGAATGGTGATTAAAGATGAAAACGCCTAGGTGGCCACTTCCTTTTCATTTTCCATTACCATATGCAAAAAGCATAAATATGACCTAGTTATTAAACCATCCGTGATAAGTGAAGGAAACACATTAGACTCGGAGGAAATCCCTCCCACGTGCAACGGTGATTGACCACGACTTCAATGCACCCCAAATAGATGCCATGTAAGCACAGTGTCGACCACCCTATGCATACCTAAGTATTATAACAAAGCTCAAAGATAACAACCCAATGATGCAGTCCATATACTTAAAATATCATTTAATCATCATTAATAAATATTATTTAATTATCTTTAATGACCATCTACAAGTATCCTATCTATTGTGTTCTTCCCTAAGTGGAGAGGCAGTTCAGTAATTTAACATGTTTCCTTAAGTTCAGGAACATGGACTTAGGCAAACATCTGACCTAGCAATGTCGAAATATTAGTAAATTATGACTAACACTCTATGCATACCGATATTAAATACAAGGGAAAAAGTACAAAGAAAAAAACTACAGATGGTTTGAAACAAGCGAAAACTTTTGAAAAAAATCACATGAAAACATCAAATTACACAATTAAAAGTAGATGAGAAAAGGGTAGAAGCTACTCACTTTTGCTAAATCGACGATTGAATGAGGACTTGAGAATGAAGGATTTGCTAGTGGAAACAAAAAAGAGGAGGAAGAGATCTTTCCCTTTTATAAATTTGGTCTCCAATCTAAATCGATAGATGGATTGAGCGAAAAGCAATCAGGACAACAGAACAATGGCAGAGCACCCCATCAAATCATTGAAACTGTCTCGAGAAATGAATTTTCGCAATCAATGAGAGAAGCATGTACCATTCATATTAATTTTGAATAAGACAAGTAAACACCTTATCATAGAGGCGAACTTGGAGGGCGAAATGAGGCTCGTTTTCCTAGCAAAATACAAATTGAGCCCATCACATCCAAAGCTCAACCGTTGAGCCATGCTATCAAGTGTCGAATAAATTCCCAATTGCTTATCTATCTAGAATAGGCCTCACTCCTAAAGCATGCCCGCCTCATGATCAATGTCCAGAACCTTATATTTATTTTCCACAAAAACAACAGTCTCCTATAAGTCTCATCCGGCAGTGCCTCCCGACCAACCTCCAGATATTTCCCTATCTCGTCCATCACTAGAAAAGTAATAAAGATAAAGCCAACTCCTAACCCACCTTTCCACATACACGTCCCATTTGTATAACCCTCTACTCATCAAACTCTTCCTTGTCCAGCTTTCCTACCCACCTTAATCTATCATATATAAACAAAAATCTTAAAAAATCTTTCAACCGCTCCTTCAAAAGGATACGGCGAATCCATACCATTTCCTTGCCCAAATCACCATGACTTTACTATTTATTTGACGAAAGCACTATTGTGCAACAATTGACTTCTGCTATATATCAGTCTTTGGAAGAAAGCATGCTAATGTACGATTTGTCAACTAGCACATAATTAGATAACTTCATTCATGTGGCGTATGAGCTGGTCGCATCTTGACTGCAAGTTGCAATCGAAAACTTTTAGACAAACTTATTATTCAAGGCATCAATCCAAGCCCTTCAAATGAGGATCTCTACAAATATGAATAAGATAATTAATGCACTAGTGTAAGGAACGAATTCTCTTCATTTGACACTTATATTCTTGCTTATTTTAAACTATTGTAAAATCCATTAAATCCCAATATATTTGAAACTCTCAAAAGTAATAAGATAAGAAGTCGTAGTGGACATAGATCTCTTCTTGATCGAACCACTTTGAATTGTGTGTTGTTTACTTACTTGCATAACGTTTCACTCATGTTTACCCATCTTTTTATATTTTAAGCAATGTTTGTAGTGAGTACCCTTTACTAAAGACCATCTTTAACTACTAATTCAAGGTTGGCAGAACTGTAATCAACTAATATAATGAAAACTATGGGGCTACAAATAAAATCGCCCTTGAATCAATTTATAAAATTTAAGGAATATCATAGGATTTAATGTAAATACCCTTCTCTATGAATTCCATAAGTCCAATGACCATTTTATAAAACATCATTGATCCACGGACTCAAAATGATGCCACCTTTGACCATTTACAACTATTTCCTTATTAAAGATCAGCACCATCACATACCACCACTAAATTGGCCTCTCAATTCCACATCCAAATGTATCACCACTTCGTACTCTAATGAACCTAGAGGATGCCTAACTCTTCTTCGTGGATAATTAGAATTATAAATTGAAATCATCCTACACCACCTGATGGTCAACACATTCTACCTTTAGGCACACTTTATCTGCTACATTTGACCATGTGGCCCTTTCCTTTTTGAAAGTGTGACATGAGGACTATATATAGCCTAAGTCTAAAAACCTACATATTACTAATTTTCCCAACAAACAAAGCATGATAGTTAAGTACATAGAAGTTAAGGGAGGCAAACTCAGTAAACGCATTAGTAAATAAAAATGAACAATCAAATTTTATATTGGTTTGAAGCTCCTTCCCAATAGCTAGTCCCAAAGCTCCAGTTTCGATCTTCACTAACTTAAAACACTCTCTCTTCACTTGGATGAACGTGCTAACAAATTCCTGAATAAACCAAACAGTACATTGCCAATCTCCTAAAGTTCTTAATCTTTCCTAAGACACCCGCATAAGAATTCAACAACAACAATCTTTACAATGATTCTTCGACAATGAGACATGTCTTGTAAACACAGAGGTCGATATCGACTAAACAATTTCCTACAATTCTCTAAAATAATAAAGTGTATGTCCGTGGAATAGGAACATGATTGTAACATCCCCCTACTTGGAGGCCTAGAACTAATGGCTACGGATGCTGCAGTCATCCATAGTTATTAATCCTCGGCGACCAAATACGACGGTGTTAGATTCATTAATACACAGAAACACATGAATATGGAAATTTTTTAAAACATCAAGAAAACTTACATTTCATTTCAAAACATTACCAATTCATTACATAATCCCACAATCGTAAACCACGTTCAGAGAAAATATATTTATTACAACATACGCCAAGAGCGACATATGAAGATGCCCCTTGGATGATCAGAGTATATATAGGCAATATAACAATTTTTCCATTCAAACAACACAGCGGGATCAACTAAAAGAAAACTCTATATAGCTATCATGCCTCCTGCACATCTCCGGAAGCTTTATTCATCTAATGAGGTACCTGTAATCCTCAACTCTCAAACTACTCAAAATCAATTGAGTACCCGAGAGTTTAAGGGGAAAACATAAACTTCGAGTCAAACATAAAACCTAGTATGAATAATAATCTACCATCTCAAATCATTTAGATATCTAGTGAGATCGCACCATTTAGCAGAACAGGTTTTCCCCTCACTAGTATCTTAAAACCTTTATAGAACCATATACTGTGCTCCTGCATACACAATGGTTAAAAAATTCAAAACAATATAATATGATGATATGCAAAATAAATGAATCAATTCTGGATTAACCATCCTCATTCATTCTGGCTACCTGTCTCAATTATAGTTTCTAGGATTACTAATAACCTATTAGTTTTCATGGGCTGACTAATAACCAGTAAAATATTTAAGGACTCCCTGTCCAATTACATAGTTTTCATGGGATTGCTACGAACCTATTGGTAACTCCAGTATCTTTACTCTTATCCTAGTTTTCATGGATTGACTAGGAACCTATTGGTTATTCCAATATCTTCTCTTCTTATCCTAGTTTTCATGGGCTAACTAGGAACCTATTGGCATATGTTAATATCTTAATCCGGATATAGTTTTCATGGGCTAACTACAAACCTACTAGCCCCTGCCAGTATCAGATCATAGTTTTTGTGGGCTTACTATGAACCTGTTTTTTGACATCTTCCTTTATACATAGTTTTCATGGGCAAACTATGAACTAATTGGCCCGTCCCAATATCTTTTCCTATACATAGTTTTCATGGACTTACTGAGAACCTATTGGCCCCGGCCAATATCTTTCTTTAATATTTTAGCATCCTATATTCTGGTCTACCTGACCTCCTGGATGCAATTCTACTCATTCAGGAGATAATCTTAAATTATATTAACTACTGGGTCAACCTAGCTGGTTCTTCTACCCTTTATCCCCAAAACGTAGTTATGGGTCCATTATAATGTGAATATATTTATATTTGAAGAAGCAAACATAATTACATAACAATACCACTCCTGTGGGTTTAATGTCCTTAAAACACTTTTCATATAAAACATGGTTAATCCCTTTACCTTTAATTTTTATCAAGGAAAGCTTCTTCTTACAATCATTTCAAAACTCCTTTAATTTAGCCATGGGTTTTCCTTTTTAAAATGAGTTTGGGTTGCAAAACCTTTCGAAACCTTAGAAACCTTGCTTTTGACTTCATAGGATGACCTCATTCGAAAGCATCAAAATCTATCTTTAAAACATTAGGCTCCTGCCTTTCTAATACTTTAAAACCTTCCTTTCGAAACCTTTCGATTGTATTAAAGTATTAAAATTTAACTTTATAAAAGCACAACTTCGAAACCAAATGAAAGTACCCCTTTTGAAACCATTAGAAGTAACCCTTCCGAAACCATTGAAAGTTCCCCTTTCGAAACTGTTGGGTTATACTTAAAATATTATTTGGGTCAAAGTGAATATAGGTGAAAGCATCTCTTTCAAAACCATCCTTTATCATATAAAAATACTGGAGAAGACATGACGGAGTCGAGACCATCCCTTTCGAAAGCATAAAACATCTGGGTAAAATATTGGAAGATTGGCTTCGAAACCCCTTTCGAAACCATTGCCTTCGAAACCCCTAACCCCTCTCGTAAGCTATAGGAAGTGGCTTATTTTTATAAAAACACAAAGCACCTTTCGACAGCATTGATATCTTCAATACCATCAAAATGCTTAAAGTTATTGAAGGGTTTCGACTTGGTCGAAACTACCCCTTTCGAAAGCTTCAATTTCAAAAACTAAGTAACTCCTTCGAAAGCTACTTCTTTAAAAAGGCGGCAGTTCTACTTTGAAAACTTGTTTTAAAATACCCTTTCACAAGCATTGGTTTCGAGTCCTTCGAAACCTCTTTGTAAACAGGTAGGTGCTTTTCTTTAGAAAATAAACCAAAGATCTAGACCCCTTCGGAAGCTATGTTTCGACACCTTGTCTTCCGTCTTTCTCCAATCCACTACTTACCATCTTTGTGATACCTTGTGTATTGTTTTCGGCTTAGTAGGTTTCGACTGGGTTGAAGGCGGAAGCTCTGTGTCTAAAGGTACTTCCAAAGTGGGCGGAACCATCTTTTTTGAGTAAACCTGGTTTAATACTATTTAAAGCAAACTTTTTTCTAACTAACTTGCCACGTGTCAACACCAGATTGGTTGCCTTAACTTTTTCAAATTCTTTACTAAAATAACTGCCACTAATTTCAGATCTAAACCTTGGTTAGGTTAATCAAATAAGCCCTTCCATTAAGCAAAACCAATTTTGCAAAGAAGTCCCTCTTCTAAAATAATTTAATTTGCATAGCAAATCACATTGGAAAAATCCCCAAAAATTCTAGAAATTCACTTTAATCATGTTTCTAACATATCAAAATTTTGAACACAAATTCTCAATATATACTCCAAAATAAATTTATAATCCCAAATATCCATATTTTCCTTTGAAAATTCATAACAATCTTTCTATAGCTTGGAAAATTATCAAAATTAAAACCCAACTCCAAAATCATGTTACTCATAACAAAAAAAAATTTCCATGGCATTTAAACATCAATATAAACCGGTTTTACCATAAAACCATGTATAATCCCATTTAAACAATCTTGTTTAAATTAAAAAAAATCAATATTCAAGCATATCATCATCCAATTCATCATAAAAACGAATGTACCCTTAAATCCTAAAACATATGATTCAAACCAAAATAGAGATGGGATTATTGTTCAACTTGATTTAGATACGGAGATTGGATTGAGATTGATTTCCCCTAAGCTTGATTCTCTAGTTGTTAATTGAATTCCTCTTATTAATGGCTGGCCCTTCCTTCTTACTTTTTTTTCTTTCAAAATGACGTGAATGGGAATGAAATGGTAGGAACGAAAATATATATGGATTATTTTAATTAATCTAAGAACCCATTCTTAAACCCATTTAATTATTTTATTAGGCACGACCTTAATTAAATTTATTCAAATCTCAACTCCCTTATTACTTAACATTTACATTATTCTATTTAGTTTATCTAATTAGATCTCCTAAATAAGGTTATCAAAAATTAGGGGTGTTAAAGGCTCCCCTCCTTAAAGAATTTCATCCTCAAAATTCAGTAAGGACTAAATATTAAACATAGCAATCATCTATAACGACTCCTAACAACCATACTAGTCTATCCGACTAGGAATTATCTATATAAATCTAATATAGACATACTCTCAAAGCAGATCAGGATAAGTATCTTGAATCCTATCCTCTATCTCCCAAGTACAAGTCCTTCTCGTTGTCGCTCCACTGAACTTTCACCAACTTGACTGTCTTATTCCTCAATCTTTTCTCATCTCTCGCAACAACCTGAACTGGTTGTCTAACAAAAGTCAAATTAGGCTCTATTACTAGATCTTCCAACTCTGTTAGAGGAATAGTGGTCTTTGGATCATGCACATACTTGCGAAGATGAGACACATGAAATAATGTATGGAAACCTGCCATACTACTCGGCAACTCTACTCTGTATGCGAGCTTTTCAATCCTCTCTATAATCTAGAATGGACAAACATATCTCGGTGTCAGTTTCCCTGACTTCCCAATCCATACCATACCCTTCATCGGTGATACCTTTATGAAAACCCTATCTCTAACTGAGAACTCTAGGTCTTTACGCCTTTTATCGGCGTAACTCTTCTGTCTGGATTGAGCTTCCTTCATCCTTTCTTAGATCAACTCAATCTTCTTTGGTTTACTTAAGTGAGTATCAATGAATACCATGATCTTAAGATTCCCCATGATCTCAAAAAAAAACTCAATCTTCTTTGATGCCTCCTTAACCAAATCTAGACCTAAGACCAATCTATCTCCAGTCTCCAACCAACACACTGGTGATTTGAATGTCTTTCCATACAAAGCTTCAAAAGGCATCATTCCAATACTAGTATGGTAACTATTATTATAGGAAAACTCAATCAAATGTAGGTGTTCCTCCCAAGATCCACCAAAATCCAACACACAAGCTCTCAACAAATCCTCGAGTACCTTATTGACTCTCTCTGTCTGCCCCTCCGTCTGTGGGTGATATGCAGTACTCATCTTGAGCTTAGTGCCTAACACATCCTGTAGACTCTTCTAGAATTCGCTAGTGAATAAAGCATCTCTGTCACTGACTATACTACTAGGAACTCCATGAAGTGTAACTATGTTCTTCATACAAAACTTCACCAAAACAGGTGCCTTCCTAGTCGACTTTACTTGAATGAAATGGGCACTTTTGGCCAACCTATCCACAATCACCCATATACTCTCGTTTCCTTTGCTTGACCTTGGCAACCCATCTATAAAATCCATGGATATCGAATCCTATTTCCAAACTAGAATCTCTAAAGCCTGAAGTAACCCACTAAGTTCCTGATGTTCGACTTTCACTTGTTGATAGTTTAAACACTGCCTAACCCACAAGCCAACATCCCTCTTCATGCCTTCCCAATAAAAGCTCCTCTTTATATCTTGATACATCTTGGTCCCTCCAGGATGAGCCGTAAACTTGGATCGATGACATTCCCAAGAACTTCTTTCCTCAAGTTCTCAACATCTGGAACACATAGTCCCCCCTTCTTTCTTAACCATCCTCTCTGGTCAAGACAAAAATCTTTCAAATCATCGATCTCAGTTCCAACCTCAAGCTTTCTGATCTTCTCGACCAATAATGGATCCTCCCTCTGCTTAGAAGCAATTCTCTCGATCAACACTGGTCGAACTTCTAAATAGGACAACATGGCGGTATTCTGACTAGAACTAGCAGTCGATCTTAACTGCGCACCACAACTAGTTAAAGCTTCTAAATCCTTCCATTCTACCAACATAGCCTACATCATATACTGATGTCTTCTGCTAAGAGCATCCACTACTTTATTACCTTTCCTTGGGGTATATTCTATACCAAAATCATAAGCAGCCAAAAACTCCAACCACCTCTGTTGTCTCATATTCAACTCCTTCTGAGAGAATAAATATCTTAAAGACTTCTGATCGGTATACAACTCAAATCTCTCCCCCAAGAGATAATGCCTCCAAATCTTCAAGGAAAAAATCACTGCTGCCAACTCCAAGTCGTGAGTAGGATATCTTACTTCATGCGGTCTAAGCTGCCTAGATGCATAGGCAATGACTTTGCCCCTCTGCATCAATACTGCTCCTAATCCAATCCCATATGCATAAGTGTATACTACCAACTCTTGGTTTCCATCTGGAACTACTAACACTAGCATGTTGGTCAACAAATGTTTTAACTTAAGGAATGCTTCCTCACATTTGTCGGACCAGAAAAACTTTACCTCCTTCCTCGTAAGCTTAGTCAAAGGCGCTACTATTCGCGAGAAATCCTTGATGAATCTCCGGTAGTAGCCAGCAAGTCCAAGAAAACTTCTAATCTCGGTCACCATCTCTGGTCTCTTCCAATTGTTCATAGCTTCGATCTTATCTGGATCGACTGACAATCATTTCTCTGAAACCACGTGACCAAGAAACTCAACCTCTTTCTTCAAAAAATGACACTTGGAAAACTTCGCTATTAGCTGATTCTGCCTCAGTGCCTCAAGCACAACTCTAAGATGATCTTCATGCTCTCTCTCATCCTTAGAGTATACCAAAATGTCATCTATAAACACCAACACAAATCTATCCAAATACTTTCGAAAGACTCGGTTCATCAAATCCACAAAGAAAACAGGTTCATTCATCAACCCGAATGGCATTACTAACCACTCCTACGAACCATATCTATTTTGAAATGTCATCAAAGGAATGCTGTCCTTTGTCACTCTCAACTGATGGAACCCTATCGCCAAATACAACTGGAAAAACACTCTGGCTCCACTTAATTGATCAAACAGATCATCTATCCTCGGCAGAGGGTACTTATTTTTTATCGTCCTTTCGTTCAAGTTACGATAGTCGATGCACATCCTTAACACCCAACTGGTTTCTTCACGAACACCGTGGCCGCTCCCTAAGGCGAACTACTTGGTCTAATAAAATTCCTTTCTTCAAGATCCACTAGCTGCACCTTTTATTCCTTCATCTCAGTCGGTATCATCTTGCTAGGTGGTCTACTCACAGGTTCAGCTCCTGGCACAAGATCTATCCGAAATTCAACAGCTCGTTTCGGTGGTAGTCCTGTGACTGACTCAAAGACATCTGCGAACTCTCTTGCTATTCGAACCCGAATTAGCTCTTCTCCCACTTCCATTGCACTTAAGAAAGCACAACTACTTTGGTTAGAATTCTCTACGGAGGATATAATTCGGTTATGACTATCACGGTGTCTTAGTGATATCTCCCCATCTTGGCAAAATATCCTGGTCTCATATCTCCTCATCCAATCCATACCCAAAATGATTCCGAAATCTATGAAATCGAAAACATACAAACTGCATGCAAACTTATGACCTAACAAATCAAGTTCTAATTGGTCATATCTCATTCCCAGAGTTGCATACCCTCCTATTGGATTCGCGACCCTTAAGGAAGTAAAAAGGTATGTGGGTTCTAACCATAACCTATCAACCAAATACTATGATATAAATGAATGTGGTGCACCGGTATCAATAGTTTCCTAACTGATGTACTCTAAATCAAAAACGTACCTTCCATCACGGTTTTTCCTTTATCAGCTGTAGTAGGCTTAGCTGATGATCCAACAACAAAGACCTTGCCCTTGTCCGCCCTGACTGGCTCTGGACACTGGTTCTTATAATTCCCAACTTGATCATAGTTGAAGCACTTCACATTCTTCTTATCTACAGCTTTCTTTCCCTTTCCCGACCGGCACTCATTTGCATAATGACCCTTCTTATCACATTTGTAGAACACCAAATCAGCCTTTGCCTTCTTGGTAGCATCCCCTTTCTGGGCTCCCTTCTTCTTAAAGAATTTCCTCTTCTTTCCTTGAGGACCTTGGGATTCAACTGGCTTCTTTCTAGCAGAAACAACAAGCATCTCTTCATGGCGAATGGCTATCTCCACCACCACATTATAAGGTTCTTAGATATGGGTCATGGTCATTCTAGCAAGCTCAGGTCTCGGTCCTCGAATGAACCTCTCATTCTTCTAACGTCAATGTCAACCGATCATAACTGATCCTTGGCCACCAATCCATGCCTTAGCTAATTTCCCCTTCCCTTTCTCCATTGGCCCAACATATATTCACGAACCAAGTAACCCCATGGATCGGTACTGTTCCATGGGCACTACCAATCCCTTACTTGGGAATTTCACACCTTCTTGTGCGATCCATCCATTCAAGTCAGTGACCCAAGGCATTCCATTATATAATTCAAAGCGATCCATCCTATGACTTGACCATGCCCTGAAATCAACCTCTATTGATGCATAGCCTTCAAACCATCACCGATCCATCTTTAATCGTCCATAACTCGAGCAAATGAACTCCAAACGACTTGAAACTTGAAATACAACTTTAGAGGGTCCTTTTTGACCTACCCTATCGATCATATGTAATTTGGACCATTACTGATCCATCACTACCGATCCATCAATATCGATCCATAACTTATTCCTAAAACTAAATCGCCATTTGATCTGTGTTTCAACCAAACAACATCATACATTTAACCAATCATCGTATATAATATATCCTAACAAGCATACATCCATACATATGAAGATGAATCATAAATCTAATGGTAGAACCATTAAGAACAAGGGAGATCCATAAGAACACTAATTTTACAGATCATTTCCAAAACATTTGACATTTACATATATATGATTAAAGAGGCTTTAAAACATATTTTACAATTTTGACATCATTTAAAAACATAACTGAATATCATATAGTGGCTAATTAGTGAGTAGAGGCATAAACCCCTAACCTAAATCCAAATCAATTTTAGAAGGCATGGAATCCAAGAATGAACAACACCTCAAGATGATCTCCAATAGCAAATCTTCATTACAAAGCACTAATCTTGCTAATCTTCCTCTATGATAGGTTTTAGCTAGTTTAGAGTGGTTTAAGGTTAGAGAATGATAATAGTGGCTCCCTAAAAATTCTGGGAAGTGTAAAAGTGAGAAGGGGAAGTTCCCTCGGCCCCAACATGATGCTAATCCCAAAATGGGCTTTAGGCATAGCCATTAACTCACTAATTACCCTTTAAGCTGTCCAAAATCAAGTGAAACTTCAAGCAGTCATAACTCTCTAAGATAAGTTCGTTTTCTTATTATAATCACTCTATAGAAATAGAAACCATCATCTCGATCTAATGGAATTTGTTTTAGACCCCAATTCGACTCCTATCAAATATCATAGGCCATACAAGATTTTTAGGATCAAAATCATCCAATAAAAATTCTAAGAATGAAAAATGTCTCTAATAATCAATTTCCAAAATAATAGAATCATATGACCTCGTATTAAAATAATACTAATATTTTATAATTATTTGATACATAGAATACAGGTCATTACATTCTACCCCTTAGGAATTTGACCAATTAAATCCCAAACAAAAATTAGCAGGGTCATCTTGTGTACCTTATGACCATATACAAGTATAGGCAGATCACACATTGAACATGCAAAAACAACAACAACTATAAAATGTAACATCAATCATATCCTAGCATGCAAGATACTACATTACGACATACTTTATTATATCATAAGTGAAAGTAAAAGTGATAAATGTGAAGTCTGACAATTAAAGATCTCTTGATAAGATGTCCTCATGCTCTCCTCGATTGCCCAAGTGCAATCGCCTTCGTTTTCACTCCACTAAACCTTCACCAACTTCATCATCTTCCACTAAGCTGCTTCGTATCACATCTAATGATATAGATAGGCCTACAAGGTCTTAAAGCCTCTAGTTTAATCTTGATACCATCTAGTTGATCCGATGCGATGGTTACGCCTAAGTCGTGCACAAATTTCCACAAGTGAGAAACGTGTAACACATTGTGCACTCCATCTATTCTTTGAGGTAAGTCAACTATATAGGCAAGATTCCCAATCCTCTCTAGTGTCGGAAAAGGATTTACAAATCTCGGTGCCAACTTCACTTTACTACTGGATCGAATTACATTCTTTAGTAGGGAGATCTTGACAAATAATATATCATCGACAATGAACTCTAGATTTCTATGTCTCTTATCAACATAGCCCTTCCATTTGTCTTGAGCAGATTTAATTCATTGCCGAATGTTCTTGAACTTCTTCGAGGTTTCTCTAATCATGTCTGGCCCAAGTATCAGTTTTTTGCTTGTTTCTCACTAACAAGAAGGAGTGTTACACTATCGACCATATAATGACCCAAATAGTGACATACCAATGCTGGATTGACAACTGTTGTTGTACGTGAATCCAACGGGATATAGGTGATCATCCCATTAGCCACCAAAGTCGAATATACAAGCCTTTCTAAGATACGATTCACTCTCTTAGTTTGGCCGTCAGTTTGAGGTTGATAAGCTATGCTGAGGTGCAGCTCTATCCCTATTGCCTCCTGTAAGCTCTTCAAAAATCCATTAGTGAATAATGGGTCTGTGTCACCCACAATGCTCTTAGGCATACCACGAAATCGTACTATCCACTTCACATACAATTCGGCCAGTTTGGATGCCGTTCTACTAGACTTGACAGGTACAAATATGGCACTCTTGGTCAATCGATTGACTATGACTCAAATGTTGTCATACCCTGCTCTAGTCCTCACTAATCTGTCGATGATCCTTCGAAACTTATTCCCATTTCCACTCAGGAACTTCTAGCGGTTGCATCAAACCACTAGACTTCTTCTGCTCTGCCTTAACCAACTGGCAGTTCATGCACTTCAAGATGAATGTCCTAACGTCTTTCTTTATCCCATCCCAATAATAGGTCTGCCTCATATCACAGTACATCTTATTATCGCTAGGATGGATAGTCAATCTTGAATGATGGCACTCTCATAATACCTCATCCCCCAACCTCTATGCATCATGAATAAACAATCTCCCATCCTTATGGAGTCAACCATCTCGATCAAGTCTGTACCGTCTCATCTCTTCAAACTCTACACTAACTTCAAATCTTTGCAATGATCTCAGCTAATCTGGCATCACGCCTCTGATTAGTATAAATTCACTTAATCATAGTAGGAATGATAGTCAAGCTTACCAATATCTCCGGCTCTAGCTTTCATCTCGGTCAGAAATTATAACCAATGATAAACTCTAACCGCGTCCACTCTAGGAACATAGCTCCCAAGCTGGCATGTCTCATACTCAATGCATTAGTAACTACATTACGTTTCTCCGGTGTATATGCAATATCAAAGTCATAGGGGACCAGGATCTCTAACTATCACTGCTGGCGAAGGTTAAGTTCCTTTTGTGAAAAGAGGTATTTAATGGTTTATGGTCAATGAACAACTTGAACCTCTCTACTAAAAGATTATGCCTCCAGATCTTCAACCCAAACACGCTTGTTGTTAACTCTAAATCATGTTTTGGGTATTTCCTCTCACACGGCTTTAGTTGTCAACTGGAATACGTAATAATTTTGCCCCTCTACATCAATACCGCACCCAATCCGGTACCACAAGCATCATTGTACACTATCATCTATTCATTTTCGTTTGGAATAGTCAATACTGGTGCACTCGTAGACTAATTCAATGGCGCAGCTACCATGGAGAAGTCCTAGATGAATCGTCTATAATATCCAGCTAAACCCAAAAACTTCTCACATCCATAGTATTTTTGGGTCTAGTCCAATCATGAATTGCTGCATCTTTTGCAGGATCTACGGCAATGCCCTACTCCGAATCAACATAGTCCAAGAATCTCACTACCCTCCTCCAGAAGTGACACTTTGAAATTTTTTCTTTCAGCCAGTGCTCTCACAACACCTCAAGAATGATCCTCAAACACGTCTTGTGTTCCTCCTCTATCCATGAGTAAATGAAAATATCATCAACGAACATAAGCACAAATTTATTTAGCTGATCCTCAAACACGTCTTGCATGCCCCGCCCAATTGCATCTTTGGCTCTTTTTTGGGAATAAATGGCTTTTGGTTTTGGATAAAGACTCCCTCGGAGGCTTCTCGACTAACATCTCAAAAGTCTCATCATGAGTTTCTTCCCTAAGTAGTCATCCAAACTGATGATGAACTTCTTATTCTACATCAATGGAGTGTCGATAAAGGACATCATATATTTCGATAGGGCGTCGAACTCAGCAACATAATCAGAGACAATTATATCTCCTTGATTCAGATCCGTAAAATTATAGAACAAGATCGACTTCTAAGCTATCGGTATAAACTTTTCTTCGAATCTGGCTTTGAAGTGATCCTATGTAACTATTCCTTAGGAGTAGAAACATTTATAACATTCCACCAGTTCATGGCTCACCCTTGAAGCTATCAAGAAGCCAATCGCCTCTTCATAGTATCATTTAGCTGTAAGTCATCGAATATTCTTTCACATGTATCAAGCCAATCCTTCACTTCCATCTTTAACTCCGTTCCTTGGAATGGTTTGCCACTAAGACCAGCAAAGTCTTTATTCAGCTTAGCAAAATCGGCTCTGGGTACCCGCATTGGAGCACCACCATCAGTTGCAACATTCGAAGTGCTACTTGAGCATACTGTAGCATGTTCCGCATCATGGAATTGAATATCGTTAGCAAGTTAGGATTAGCAGCTCCTGAGCCAGCCCTTTCTTCGACTCTAGAGATGGAGTTCCTATCGGCATTCCTAGTTTAAAGACTCATCCTCCAATATGTAATAAGGACGATCTGTCTCTCTACAAGGAATCCCACTTAAGTAGTACTTAAATGTGTAGTGTGACTTATATACTATATAATATATAGTTTCGAAAACCAAATCATATAACAAATACATGCTCTTGTATATATATACAAACGCACTCGATCCAGTCTAAGGCGAAAAATCCTACCCTATCTCTACTGGATCATGATATTCCTTAGGTTAAACTATGCAACCTAAGCTCTAATACCAAATGTGAGGACCTCCCTACACCACCAAAAACCAATAATGTGATAACCTATGCTGTAGTGGTGCTCTGTTCATGTAGGGCGACCGTCAAGGTTATATGTTAGAGTAAATCAAACACAAAACCTATCAAATATCTCACAGCGTATCAAATAAAGTATAATAGTAACATCTCAGATATAAAATAGGCGAGATAGTAATAACTAAATGAATCACAAAAATCAGAGGTAAAACGATAAATACAGTATACAGCGTAAGTGATAGAATTATATATCAAAAAATAACTCATAAATGAACCATCTTTAAGTAATAAAGGTAGTAGCTAGCTCCATAGTGCTTTGCAGTGGAATAGCAAATCATAATAAGTAATGTAGTAATACGAGAGTGTGATCTCCTACTCATCCTCTGTCCATCTCCACGTGCTCATCAGACCTGATTTCCCTAATCTACTCATTTAAGAGTACCCGAAATAATAGAAAGCAAAGCATAAAATCCTGAGTCAGACAGCAATCTGGTGTGAGCGGTAGAAAATCTTTAAATACTAATAAACCACTATAATAGGACAAATAGTACGAAGGATCATACTCAACCTGTCCCTGCATCGACAGAGTTAGTACATATATAAGATATGCACTACTCTATATCTGTTATCTAGCCTTTTGGCCCTGCTATATTTAGACTGACAAGATAAGTTAGACCCGATGATTATCAAGGCAAGCGTCCCAGAGAGATGAACCTATGGTACAGGAAGCAAGTATAGACAAGACCAACAGACGACGGTTGAACAAGCTTAGAACTGCAATACTCTGGAATACAGTAAGTATGGATCGGTGGAACACCCTACATAGAGGATCAGTACCGATCCCTAGAAGTACACTCAAAGTGGTCCCCACTCCTATGGCACTCTTCTCTATCTACATAGAGCCTGATTCAAGTGTTGTTTTAGAATTCCTATGCGTTGTATTGGCAATCTCCATATATAATCTAAAGCGGCAATTTAGCCTTCTATAGATCCATTGCTTGGACTAAAAAACACCTAAGCGACTATGCAAAACAACATTGAAAACTCAAACCAACATCAAGAAGGACCACCAGGGAATCGATGATCCCCTATCTTCATATATAGGGATCTTTACCGATCACCATCCATAGGGGATCTGGGGCTAAGATTTTTTGGAGGACTTCACCTTCATGAAGAGATTATGTAGGAGAAATATCAAAGAGATATTTGGTCGTCTACCCTTATAAATACAAAAGGCACGGTTCATTCTAAGGATCTTTACGATGTCATTACACTCTTACTCTCTTATATGCAAGGATCTATTATGATCACACTCTCTTGTAATCACAAAAACTAGTGCAAAAGCAATAAAATCATTCAATTGGATGTAAGCCAAGATTGCTGAACTACTATAAATTGTTGTGTGCATGTTTTCAATCTTATTTCCTCTATTTTTCATTCAATTTCTTCATTTAATCTTCGTTGCTTTTATGGGTGTTTGTACCAATTTTGGTTTAAACATTTTGGTGCTTCCACTGAGAAAACCTTGATTCACAGGCTATTTGGATCCATAATCTACTATTGAATTTCTCGTATCTAAGAGATAGATCTAATTTCTCAACCTTTTAACTCCATAACTCAGATTCTCAAAGATCTAGAAGCTTTCTATCATGGCTCACTAAGGAAAGAAACATGTATCATAACAACCAGAGCTGGCCCAGTGATGCTAAGAATCAGAATCCTTAGATGTGGATAAAGTTGTGAAATCGGGACAAATGGAGATCCAGACTCTAACTGACATCGTGACCAAAATGGAGATGGATTGGATGTTGAAGCAGATGGAAGGCAGATTCTAGGCTAGTAAGCAGGAGATGACTCAAACAATGCAGCAGAGCTTGAGGAAACTGAATGAACTAACTCCAAATAGCCATTGATAGTGTAGAAGGGATTCTAGCTCAAAGTCGGAGAGATCTTCTTCATTCGAGCAAAGGCGTAGGGATAGAAGGCAGAAGTGGACCCAAAATACCGCTGGGACATCGTACTAGAGGAGAGTGCTGACCCATGGTGCAATTTTAGGGATTGGTACCGACTCCCGAGGAGGGATCAGTACTAAACCCTATTATTGCGGGCCCGACGCTCAACAATTGGAAGACGACATGGATGTGGCCTCTAAACGTGTTGCTAATGTTAAGAATATGGAGTTTTGGACTGCTGTTACAGTAAAACTCATGGTAATCAAATAGGGGGGACTACTGGATAAATGGATCTCATAGAGTTTAGGGAGCCTAGGTAGCGAGCACCTCCCTGAGAGTGTTCGCCGGGCCGAACACTCGAGACAGGACCCAATTATCGCCGTTTAGTTGAAACTATTGAATCGGACTATCTAGAAGATATGGTTAGGAGATTGGTGAGTGGAAACAAATTCAGAACCAATGACGAATGAGGTATGAATGCGAGTCAAAACCCATTCATAGAGAACATTCTTCGCGTAAGATATCCCCGAAGATTTAATATGCCAATGATGCCATTGTATGGAGGAAAGATGGATCCAAGGAAATACTTATTGAGATATGAATAGCACATGGATTCCGCCAGAGCTTCAGATGCTGTGAAATGCCGTTGTTTCCTAATTTTCCTAGAGGAGGCAGCTACGGTGTGGTTCATTCGACTTCCGCTGAACTCTATATTGTCTTTCATTGAGCTGTTGTGAAAGTTCATGGAACAATCCCGCTTACATGCTTCATGCCTGAAGCATACGATGTCAGTATCCAACATTTATCAAGGTGAAGGAGAGTCATTGGGGGAATTTTTAAATTGGTTCCATACGGCTGTAACAGAAGTAACGGATCCTAAGGAAGACATGGTACTGATGGCGCTATGTAGGGGAGTTCACCCTGACTCCGATTTCGAAGACTGGTTAGGAAGGAAGTAAACGTCGATAGTGGAAGCTTTTTATAGGAAAGCCAACGAATATTTACGTCGGGAGGATGAGAGAAAGCGTCTATGGAGGACCGTTATTGGATATTCAGATGAGGTAATATAAAGTAATGTTGATGTAAAGAAATTTGGAGAAAATTCTGGGGACATAAACGCGAAGGTTGGAAATTAGAATTAAGGTTAAAAACAGAACAATGATGGGACCAAGAAGCGTAAGCCTAATAATCGAAATCGTTTCCGGACTCCTGTGTACGAAAATTACACTGAACTGAGCAATTCAATAGAGAACATCTATCTGGCTACTTAGAATATTGAACTATATAAAAAGCCAGCTCGCAAGGAGTCAACCGAGAAGGAGAGGAAGTTGGGCAAGTTCTATAGATTCCATGAGACTCATAGTCATAATACCAATGAGTGCAGACACTTGCGCGACACGATTGAAGATTTGATTAGGAAAAAGAAATTGTAGTAATATGTGAAAGCCCTACAGGATAACGAGCAAGGAACTTCTAACCCCCTAGGTCATCTACCCAGCATGGGCAAGCTTAGCCTGGTGCTAATCCACCCAGGCAGCCAAAAAGACGTTTGGTGATTAACACAATCATCGGTGGGCCGCATCCTGCTAATAAAAGCTCTATGGAAATGGATAGATACAGTAGAGCTATAATACATGATGAGAATGAAAGTTGCTATGCTGTTGAGGATGGAGCTCCAGCAAAACAATCTCGAATCATAATAGAGATATTGTTTTCCAGAATAGAGATGCTGGTAGAATGGAAGCTCCAATGATCGACCCACTCGTGATTTCGACCACGATCGATCCTACTGTTGTACGGAAGTTGGTTGTTGACTGTGGGAGTTCAGTCAATATCTTGTTCAAAAAAAGCTTATGGTATAATATTGGAGGAGAAAGTTTTGAAGCCTTGTAGGTCTTGAATACAGGGGTTTAATGGGATAGCTACTGAAGCCATAGGATTTGTTGAATTACCGTTGGTACTTGGTGAGGGCGACATCCAACAAGTGCGGGTCGTGCCTTTTTTGGTGTTGGATATCTATTATGCTTATAATGCATTTTTTGACCGACTGGCCCTAACTGAATTTAGAGTGGCCATCGCTCATTGGTGTTTAACTATTAAGTTCCATGCAGACAATGGAGTGGGAAGTGTGCGAAGATCACGTGGTTAGCCGTGAATGCTACATCATCGAGCTAAAGGAGGCAAGGCAAAAGGAGAAAGGAAAGAATGTAGAGGAGGCCCTCTGCATAAAGGTTTTGAATGCATAGCAACTACAGCTTGAGCCCTGGCTCGGGTAGACTAGTCGGCTCTATGGTGATATGGACCAATGAAAAGAGCTAGAAGGTGGATGAGCAACTCTCGTCGTGTTGACAATCGATGTTCAAGTCAACAGGAGTGATTCAAGAAAAGTCCTAGAGGTTAGATCTCAGTTCAGCTCTAGGTGATAAAGGAATTGGTTGGATTTCTCCGGACGAACCTAGATGTGTTTGGGTGGACACACTCTGATATGTCTGGATCTCACTAGGTGATAACAATCCATGCATTGAACATCAATCCCAAATGCGTTCCTTTGAAATAGAAACGCCACAGCCTGGTTCGTAGAGATTTGCTGCCCTCAAAGAAGAAGTGGATAAGCTGAAGGACAATAGCTTCATCCGCGATGACTTATACCCGGATTGGGTATCAAACCCTGTTTTTGTGAAAAAAGAAAATGGAAAGTGGAGAACATGCATCGACTATTCAGACTTGAATAAGGCATGCCCGAAGGAAATCTTCCCACTTCCGTGGATAGATCAGCTAGTGGATTCGACTACTGAACACAAGCTACTTTTATTCATGGACGTATACTCCAGATACAATCAGATCCTAATGCACGTCTCGGATCAAGAAACACCAGCTTTATCACGACCTCAGACTCTATTGCTACCTGCTCATGCCCTTTGAATTAAAAAGTGCAGGGTCAACTTACCAGAGGCTCGTGAACCGGATGTTTAAAGACCAGATTAGATGATCGATGGAAGTTTACATGGACAACGTGCTTGTGAAGTCATAGCATTTAAGAAACCACGTTGATGATCTGGCCGAGATGTTTAGTGTCCTCCGACAATATGGGATGAAATGCAATCTCTTGAAATGCTCTTCCGGTGTTGTGTCAGGGAAGTTCTTAAGTTTCATTGTCAACTCCCATGGGATCGAAGCTAATCCAAAAAAGATCAAGGTTTTGAGAGAGATCGAAGCCCCAAAGACAATCAAGGAGGTCCAAAGCATAAATGGGAAAGTTGCCTCCCTAAGTTGATTCATCTCCAGAGCCACTGACAAATGCAACCCTTTCTTTAAGATGATTAAGAAGGGATAGAAATTTTTTGAGTGCAATTAAGATTGCAAAGATGCATTCCAAGCTCTGGTGAATCACTTGGAGAGACCTCCCATTCTCTCAAAACCAGTTGATGAAGAGGCTTTGTTCTTATACCTGGCAATATTGGTGCATACCTTGAGCACCGCACTTGTAAATATCGCATCCAACGACCAGTGTACTATATCAACAAGTGGTTGACAGGAGCAAAAAGAAACTATCTAAGACTAAAAAATGTGCTTATGCCTATTAATTGCTTTTAGAAAACTCTACCCATATTTCCAGGCTCATCCGTCAATGTCCTTGCCGACCAGCCTTTGCGACAAGTCCTACAACGACCTCAAACTTCTAGAAGATTATTGAAATGGAACATCGAATTGAGTCGGTACGATATTACTTATCACCCTCGTAGAGCAATCCAGGATCATTCCTTGGCAGATTTCATAGCTGAATTCACTGCGTGAGATAATCCTCCGGAGAGTAGTAGAGAAAAAGAAGTTGGATGGAAGATGTACACGAATGTTGCATCTAATGATCAATGTTTCGGTGCTGGAGTCATACTTGTCACACCCAAAGAACACCTGATCAGTTACGCCCTAAAACTTTACTTTCCAACGACGAATAACGAAGCCGAATACGACGCCCTGATTGCAGGACTCAAAATCGCCAAAGAACCAGGAATAAAGACTTTGCACATTTTCTATGACTCCAAGCTAGTGGTATGCCAGGTTCAGAGAGAGTGTCAGGAAAGGGAGCAAGATTAACTCCTTGTCTAAACTGGGTTCTTGAGCTGCTCGACGGCTTTGAATATTATATGATAGCACATATTCCTAGAGACCGAAATGAAAAGGCCGATTTATTGGCTAAGTTGGCTAGTTCCTGGGATATATAGCTCATGGGCTTAGTTCTGATGGATGTACTTTCATCTTCGAGCATTGAATAGATGGATGTTGATTGGATCTTGGATACTGAACCTGAAAGGGAGTTATGGATTACTTCGACTTAGAATTATTTACAAAGAGGGTTCCATTTGGATAGAAGGAATAAACGACGAAAAATCCTTCACCAAGCCTCGAGATACATCATGCAAGGAGGATTAATGTACAGGAAGGGTTTCTCCGCCCCATGCTTCGGTGTGTCGCTCACGACGAGGCCAAACAAGTCCTAAAAGAAGTTCACGTAGGGGCTTGTGGTGACCATATTGGGGGGCAAACCCTAGCAAACAAGATTCTTCGATACAGATACTTCTGGCCAACAGTCAATCGAGATGCGGTTGATTATACCCAAAGGTTTGACAAGTGCCAAAGATTTGCTAAAATTCTGAGAACCTCTCCGTTGGAAATTGTTCAAATGGTCAGTCCTTAGCCATTTGCAGTTTGGGACATTGATATCATCGGTGTTCTACCATAATTTAATGGTGGCACAAAGTATGCCATTGTAGTAGCTGATTACTTTATCAAATGGCATGAGGCAGAGCCATTGGCTACGATTACCATGAAGAAAGTAATCAACTTTGTAGTTTGGAATATTATCTGTCATTTTGGAGTTTCAGAGGCAATTGTTACTGACAATGGGATCCAATCGACAGCACGGAGTTTAAGGATTTCTGCTACCGACATTGCATAAAGAAGAGATTTGCTATGGAAGCATACCCTCAGGAAAAATGGATAAGTCAAAGCTGTAAACAAAATTATCAAGTCCATTCATAAAAAGCGATTGGAGAAGGGCAAGGGAAAGTGGGTCGATGAACTTCCGCTAACACTTTGGGCTTATCGAACCACCCACAAGTCAACAACTTATTACTCTTTTCGCCTCGACATACGAATCAGAGGCTATGATTCCAGTCAAACTGGAAGTACCTTCTCATCGAGTGATGCATTAAAATCCACAGATGAATGACTGGCTCCTTCTGGAGTCCCTCAATATGATCAATGAGAAGCGGGCCAATGTTGTGTTAAGAGTAGCTACACATAGACACCAAGTCACTCGATTTACAATACCAAAGTCAAGAGTAGAATCTTTGAAATCGATGATTTTTTCCTCAAATGAATCTTCCCTGGCCTTAAGAACTTGGGCCCAAGTTAGGAAGGTCCATACGAAATAGAGGAAAAGCTTGGAGATGGCACTTTCATGCTGGCAACTGTGGATGGTATCTCACTCCCGAGAGCGTGGAATAGCGAGCACCTACGACGCTATTCCACTTTGAAACAAGCTTGTAATAATCAGCTAGAGCTGTGTAATAAGACAGATTCTATCATTTTCCATCTTTCATGAAATAAAATGGCTTTTCCTGCCTGAAAATCTATCTCTCCACTACTTAAGAGTTGTGACTTGACCAACTTGAATGAATTTGCATATGATTAATGCAGGTGTGCTGGTATCCGATGATAGGTGCCAATCAAACATCTAGGGCCCATGATCGAGACCGTGAAGTCCCTTTTGGTGTTCATAGATTAATGCGAACCAACTCTTTCCTTAAGATTGGGGACAGGAATACAAATTTAAGCCGGACATGACATGGCTATCTGCATGCTAACTCTCGTCCTTGTACTAAGGGCAGGAATATAAATGGAAACGGACGTGATACGACCGTCCATTCACTAACTCTTGTCCTCGGATTGGGGGCATGAGTATAAACTCAAACCGAACATAGCATGATCATCCGTACGCTAATTCTAACCCTCGAATTAAAGGTGTGGGAGTATAAATTAAAGCGAACGTGATAAGACCGTTCAACTCTTAACATCCTGCCCGGAGTTTGCAAAACGGAAGATCCATTCTCAAAGTAAGGTAGGATCCAACTTTCAAGCCATCGATCATCGCCCAGAGTTAGGTGTGATTGAATGTAATCGTCCTGGATGAGGATGTACGAACTACTAACTTGAGTTGTTAAACCTAAACAAGCGCCCGGAGTTTGGCACTATCGGCAATATTTAACCTGGAAGAGGATGCTGAAGTCACTAATCCTACATGACTAACCCTAACTAACGCCCAACATTTGGTATTTCAGTGGTTACCTTATGTTCATTAAGATAGTGAAAGGCCGATAAACTATGAAATGGGCTAAGGACTTAGTCCGAAAACAATCGTTGAAAGAAATAGACTGTAAGTACATTGAATTGAAAGGGTATTTCTAAAGTACTTAGGCAAATTCAAGCAAACAATTGTCGGAGCCAAAAACTTTGTTGTTCACATGAAATTCAAAAGCTAAATACAAGCGTAATCAACATTAGAAACAAAAAACAAAAGTGGGGGGCCGAACCCACATAAATCCGGCCAGCAAACTAAAAATGACTACTCTTATTTCAAACCAAAAGAGAGTCTACACATACAAGACAAGCCTACCACTACTTCTTCGGCATTTTTCTCCTTTGCCTTTTCTTCCCAGAGCCCGAGGGAACATCACTCGATCTCTCTCCATGCCATTTTCCTCCTCTCCTTCTGCCTCCTTGGCCTTAGACTAGAGTACTCTACAATGAACCAGTAGGCACACTTTAAGCACTTACAGGTGGAGAAACGGAGGCTGGGGTACTCCACAATGAAGACTCGAAAACCTTGGTGATAATCACATCGTTATCAGACTGGGCTCCCTGTAGGTTATCTGCTCTCAGATTTGAGCAGTTAGCTGGAGTATAGTATGAACTTTCAGGTTGCTCTAATTTTTCGCCTGGAGTGTATCAAGCAGAAAGTGTCACTAAACTCGACTACACATCTGATTCAACATGTGTGGAAGCTTAGTCGGTAGTAGTTGCAGCTAAA
This sequence comes from Allium fistulosum, assembly GCA_030737815.1. NCBI lineage: Eukaryota > Viridiplantae > Streptophyta > Magnoliopsida > Asparagales > Amaryllidaceae > Allium > Allium fistulosum. The sequence goes on from CM060901.1 coordinate 923,401,796, forward strand.
TGCTCGGAGCATCTGAAACCCATAGCTATCAAACTTAGCAGATAATCATAGTTAGATGGATTAACCTGTCCCCCTAAACTACATGTTTCTAGTGCAGTGTTGTGCATTGTAGTGATATATAGTTCAAAATTATACAACAATGATGGTAAGATTCGGGAGTTCGATCGGAATGACCGTAATCACTGACCGTCCCAACAGGTTTTCACATCAGTGGTTGTACATAAGAGTTTAGTCCATGTTTAGGGATCAGCTATTGGCATATAAGGGTATGATGCCTATATTTGAGACATATGTATTCATCTAGGTTCGACTCTATATCCACATGCATATGCGTTTAAATTCAAGTCCAAAGTCATATGCGATCGTTAATGTATGTGCACAAGTTCATATAAGCAAACAAATGTTCAGGGTCTATTTCCATACGTAAGTGTACAAGGAATAAAACATGAAATTTGCTAAGTATAGGATCAATACTGATCCCATACCTATGGGTGTTTTGCTCTCTTATGCAAATCAAACTCCATCTTCCTACGGTCGATCCTTGAACCTGTCTCCATCAACATGAAGTGATCCCAAAGTCAAATCCAACCACCAACATGAAATCACCCCAAAGCCAGCCTTGTCACCATCGCACTCCGACTCATAGTCTACCTAAGATTAAAACCTACCTATAATCAAAAATGCAAATAACACCGATTCAAGAATCGACCTAAAACAGGTCGGGTTTTGAAACTCAGAGGGATTCAACCCTAAGATCTACATGATTGAAATGGAGATTAAGGGATTTGGATCATGGGCAAATAATGGAGATGCAGGAGGTGAGGTCTGATCGGATTAATGATGGGTTTAAATGATTGGTTGGTTTTCTCAATTTCAAGCTTTTAGTGGCGGCCTGGGTAGTAGGGTTCGGTGACCAGCAAATGAAGACATGAGAAAGAAAGAGTGGAGGCAATGGAATATATATCGTGTGCAACCTAAAATTCCCGGGGCAAAAAACGAAAAATTGGTTTAAGTGTGGGATCATTATCGGATCCTTTCCTATAGGGGCTAGTACCGAATCCCACCATATACAAAAAAAAGAAAAAGTAAAAAGATGATGGATTAGTGACTGTCGCTCAAGGGAAGTTGGCAACGACCTATATGAACATGAACATGTTTGGAAGTCAATGACAACTGTGCATACATAAACGTGTGAGCACACATGCAACTTTAACATTCGATTTACTGAATCCATGGAATTGGATTTTTTACCTAGGATTTTCAAGAAAGGAATCAACTCGGATGATCAAAATCTACCAACTCAATCAGTTAGCATAATAGAATCGAGCATGACCAATTATCAATAGACCGTACTCTGGTGTTTGTAGTGTCAGATACTGACAGAACGTTGCAACGAATTACAATGAACATGACTTTTCACAGGAACGATTCAGAGGAAGGATAACGACCATTTAGAACACGAAGTGGAATCCTCAATAGCAATTCTGACTTGTCTTGATTCAAAGCACATGACGTTCAAAATGAGATGTACTTTATAGGCAAGTGTTATCCAGCCTTATGGCTCGGCTATATTTAGAATGACTAAATAAGTTAGACCTGAAGATTATGAAGGCAAGCAACCCAAAGAGATATTCCTAGGGTCCAGGGGCCAAGTACAGACAAGACTATGAGACGACGGTCGAATTTTCTTAAAAGTGCAATGTCCTGGGATACACTAAATAGGGATCGGTATTCCATCCTATACAAGAGATCAGTACCAATCCCTAAGGGTACACCCAAAGTGGTCCCCACTCCTATGGCACTCTTCTCTATATACATAGAGCCGGATCCAAGTGTTGTTCAAGAATTCCAATGCGTTGTATTGGCAATCTCCATATGCAGTCTAAAGCAGCAATTCAACCTTCTGTATATCCACTACTTGGACCAAAAAACACTTAGGTGGCTATGCAAAACAACGTTGGAAACTCAAAGTAAACATCAAGAAGGACCACCATAAGAAATTGCTGATTCCATATCTCCATATATAGGGATCAGTATCGATCACCATCCATAGGGGATATGGGATCAAAATTTTTTGGAGGACTTCGTCTTCATAAGGAGATTCCACGGGAGAAATATTAACAAGATATTTGGTCGTCTACCCTTATAAATACAAAAGGCATGGTTTATTCTAAGGATCTTTACGCTGCCATTACACTCTTACTCTCTTGTATTCGAGGATCTATTCTGATCCCACTCTCTTGTAATCACAAAAACTAGTACAAAAGCAATAAAATCATTCAAGTGGTTGTAGGCCAAGATTGTTGAACCACTATAAATTGGTGTGTGCTTGTTTTCTATCTGATTTCCTCTATTTTTCATTACTTTCTTCATTTATTCTCTGTTGCTTACTTTTCTAAGTGTTTATACCAATTTTGGTTCAAACAATATCATAGTCATCATAGGTGTCAAAGTACTAAGGGGTGTCCCAACATCGACATCAATAACATAAGCATCATGTGACATCCTTAAGGTGATAAGCAATCAAAGCAAATATAACATCCATCATTCATCCTCACATTCACTCACTAAGTGCGTTGGATATAAGATCACTCGCCCGACCCATCATGGTCAAAGACCAGACTATCCATCACGATAGCCTACGTCTTGGTTCCTCGAAACCCAAATCCATGCCACTCAATAAGCCAGGAACTAGACTAACCACCATGTCCGTTTGGGATAACAAAACCTCCCATCTAGAATAAAGAGCCATCATCCTCTAGGAACCATCACTCTCCAGTATATACTCCACTTCACGAGTACCAGCACCGATCCATGCCTTAGCCAATTTTCCCCTTTCCTTGCTCCATTAGCCCAACATCTTTTCACAAACCAAGCAACCCCATGGATCGGTATCGATCCATGGGCACTACCGATCCCTCACATGGGATATTCCCACCTTCTCATTTAATCCATCCATGCAAGCTTACTTATAACTTGAGCACACCCTAAACCCAACCTATACAGATCCATAGCCTTTAACCATCATCGATCCATCTTTCATCGTCCATAACTCGAGCAAACGAAATCAAAATGACTTGAGACGTAGCTTTAGAGTGTCCTTCTTAAGCTACCATATCAATTGCATGTGATTTGGACCATTATTGGTCCATCACTATCGATCCATCAATATCGATCCATAACTTATTCTTAAAACTAAATTGTCATTCGATCGGCATTTTCAACCAAACAAACACCATACATTCAAGCATCATCATATATAATATATCCTAACAAGCATACATCCATACATATTAAAATGAATCGTAATCTAAAGGTAGAACCATAAAAAGAAGGGTGATCCATAAGAATACTAATTTTATAAATCTTTTCCAAATCATTTGAAATTTACATATGTGATTAAAGAGGGTTTAAAACTTATTTAAGAGTTTAGAAATCATTTAAAACATCATTAAACCTCATATAGTGGCTAATTAATGAGTAGAGACTTAAACTACTCACCTAAATCCAAAGCAATCGTAGAAGGAACAAAGCCATAGAATAAATTGTAGCTCCAAGATAATCTCCAGCAGCAAACTTTCAATCCAAAGTGCTAATCTTTCTCTAATGACAAGTTTTGGCTAATTAAAGTAAGGTTTTAGAGTGGTTTAAGGTAAGAGAATGATAATGCTGGCTCTCTAACTATTTTGAAAAGTGTAAAAGTTAGAAGGAGAAGCCACTTCAGCCCCATGCTAATCCCGAAATGGACTTTATGCCTAGCCATTAACTCTAATTACCCATTAAGCTATCCAATAAAAATAAAACTTCAAACGGCCATAACTCCCTAACGGTAAGTCCATTTTCTTATTATGACTACTCTACGAAAAGAGAAACCATCATTCTAATCTAATGGAAGTGGTTTCATATTTCAATTCATCTCTCTCAAAAGTTATAGGCCATACAATATTTTTTGGGTCAAAATTATTCGACGAAAATTCTAAGAATGAAAAATGTCTCTAGTAATCATTTTCTAAAATCATAAAATTATATGACCTCATTTAAAAATAATATTAATATTCTATGATCCTTCGATACATAGAACATGGGTCATTACAGCATAATATAAAGTTTATTCAAAGCAGAAATAAACTCAAATAAATATCTCATAGCAATAAAGCAAACAATACCTCGGCTCCACAGTGTTACACGGTGGAATAAGCATATTATCCATATATAATACAAGAAAAATCCACTCATGCTCATCCTATGCATAGCCATCACATACACCTAGACCTGCTATCTAGTCTACTCATTTAAGAGTACCCGAGATAATAAGTAGCAAAGCATAAAACCTCGAGTCGGAAAACAGTCTTGTGTAAGAGATAAGAAACCTCAAAATACTATATAAGTCAATATAGTAAGGAACAAGGGTATATGAACCATACATGACCTATCCCTGCAACTAAAGAGTTAGAATGTATCACCATATATGCTACACTACTTTCATCATAAGGATATACTACACTAAATATAATATGGTTGTCGGGGTATCTAACATGGTATACCTACACTGCAAGAGATCCATGATAAACTACAACAATCAAACTAATAGCAGAAGCAACCATAGTATGTGATAATGACCATTACCCAAGTCTCGCTTCATTGCTTCCCTCATCAAGGTCTCATATCATCCGACCATCACCAAGGTCCTGCATCTCCACCAAGATTCCTCCAAAATCTTGATAACTCTTTAGACTATCACCAAGGTCATGACACACCACATTGCTACTGGATCCTAATGTTCAATCTCATGAAGGTACTTCTATCACCAAGGCAGGCTAGACCATCACCAAGGTACAGGGTACGCACGTGAGCATCATTACATACCCTTGCACTATGAAAAAATTTCTGGATCCAGAGTTATCACTATCTTCCTTGCGCATGACTCAATGTCGAAGCATACTACATCCTGTAATATTGCTTTACCCATCGAACGTGCCTCCTCGAATATCACCAAGTTCCCTACTCAAAGTAATCAACCAAAGCCATCTGCCCATTGATATACCAAAGCTCATAACATGTCTAGACATCTATCACCACCCATAGAGTCATCCCGTCAAAGTCCCAATACCATTATCCCTCGTCATACCTCTTTATCGCCATCGAACCCTAACCGAACAAACAAACACTTTCTACATGACCTATAGGGTATGATCTCCCTCTCCAAGGAGTTTGACCTTCACTAGCCTCAAATATTAGTGTTGGTATGATTAGTAGGGCTTGGTACCGAGATGCTTTCCTTCACCAAAACTTAACCAAAATTTGGCTAAGTACCTCTTGCTAATCCCTCCTCATACCTTACTTCCTTGGAGTCCCACTCCACCATACATCAACACCAAACCACCTAGGGTCTTTCTTCTGCCCAGAAAAGTGCTCGATACCGAACAAAAGTGGTCGGTACCAATCACCTTACTTAGCCAATTTTCTACCACTTGACTCGTGGACCTCTTCCAATTCTCCACTATTAGCCTACCCTAAAGTCCCCAAGTCCAAGTCTTGAAGCATTGCTTGCAGTCCGTCTCCACCGAGCTGATTCTCCACCTACCAAATCTACTCATTGCGAGTTGAATTACTCCACCCAATTTTCCCACAACTTGAACCATGGGATCCTCCCATGCTTCAGAGCTCCTCCTCCAATTTTCATTCAATTCCTACCACTTTTGCCTTCGATTTGCCCAAATTGACAACCATATCCAAATTACACTACAAAGCACTAACAAACACATCAAACTACGCATTCAAGAGCAAAAATCAACCACAAACATCCATACAACATTTATAAACATACTATTAAGATTAATTTAGGGTTTAAAAATGTTTTAACATAGAAATCATCTTAAAACAACGTTTTTTAACTATGTAAACAAATATAGGATAGTGAGAGGTTACAGATCACTCGCATAATACCAAAATTACTAACTCTGTCGCTAAGATCTAAAATAGACAACAAGAAAATAAATCCCAAAGCATCAAAATGATAGACCCACAATTTCCTTTGCTAATCACCTTTCTAATTACATTTTAGGCTAAGATTAGTATGGAAAAGAAGAGTTTTTTTATGAAATCTAGATTAATGGAGGCTTAGAATATTTTGGAAAAGTGGAAAATGATTTGGAGAAGTCCCATCAGCCCCGATTAGGCACAATTACCAAAATTGGCTAGTGGGCTTAGGTTTGGGCCTAATTAATTACTCATTAATACTTGCCAATAATAGTCAAAACTTATTATAGTCATATTTTGAAACGGTAGGTCCGTTTTACGGTTATGACCACTCCATGGAATAAGAAACCATTATTTGAAAGCAATGGAAGTGGTTCTATATCCTAACTCGGCTCCAATCAAAATTTATAATATATACAAGATTTTATGGGCCAACATTGTTGCATAGAAATTTGAAAAATATCGTAGATGTGAAAAGTGTACTTAAGAGTCATTTACCTAAATATCAAAGCCATATGAGCTCATATGAATTAAATAATAATATTTTTCGATCCTTCGATACATAAAATATGGATCGCTGCACATCACTGGCCGAAATAATTAAGTCATCAAAAGACAAATCCATCGTAGGTTGATGTGAACAAGCTATCATGTATTGAAAAATCCAAAGCTATAGTAAGTTGGGGGTGAAAGAGCCATCGCATGATAAAAATTGAAATCATCGCATGTTAATAGGGATGAATCATCGCATGTTGAAGGTAGAAGAGCCATCGTATGTTAAAACCATCGCATGCAAATGAGATTGAAGCCATTGCATGATGAAGGTGAAAGAGCTATCACAAATTGAGTTATCGAAGCTACATAGGTTGATGAATTCTAGCTATCGCGAGTCGAAAGGACGAGCTATCGTAAGTTGATATTACCGCCATCGCAAGATAATAACATTAAAGCGCGTTGGAGGTTGATAGTAATGAGTTATCACATATTGAGGATATCAAAGCTATTGCATGTTGAAAGTAGTACCACGCATGCTAGAAAATATTTCCCTCATTAAGCCATGTGGCGATCACCAATTGGCTCAATCATTCTACATCATTATAAACAAATTAAAGGAAAATCATATCACATGTCCAATGGATACCACATGTCAAAGATCCGAAGGCTCAATTCTTCTATAATAGGTATATGCCCCCTACTAAGCAGGGGCGAATTCCGAACTAGACATCCTTATTTTCATTTTATAACTTTCAAACTTGTAAAGCGTGAATTTGAGACATTCATGCCCGCTAAGCTCAAATTGTAATCAAAATTTTGTAATAAAGAGCTTTGACATTTACCTATTTGCATATTGACTTTCTTAACTATTGGACTATAATTATGCTTGCCCAAGGACTCGCAACCTTGCCAAAGCATACTTGAACTTTCCCTCTGGTATGTAACTTAAACATACGTTAGACCCATCTTTTGGACTAAAAAGGTACCACATACGTTAATCAATATATTATTGTATCGAGCACAAGTTCAATCGCTTATAGATCATTTGAGTGAAATCCAATTTCTAATCTTTACTAAGCTACTTTTCATCAAAATAATATTTATTAAGCTATACCTTATGACAATATTTTATGCATTTTTTCATTACCGGTGTTTCACTAAGATATCTAGAGTTTGGTCAATATCAAATACTCTACAAATATCGCCATTTAATACGAAGTTGTCTAAAAAGCTTAATTATCAAATACTATGTCATTTTAGTTAACATTTAATTAGTAATATTTATTAAACAAAACTTTTACAAATGTTAGGAAACCCGCGTAATGCTCGTCCAGAGTGAGTATAGAGCAAGATAATGAGTTTGGAGATAGTATATTTTTGTTGGGAAATATGCAGTTGATGTCAAACGAGATAGAGACTACGACAATGATTTGGGACTCGATTCGATTCATATGGTGGATTTTACAGAGTTATTACATCGTTTTAAGACATGACGACTAGGGTATTGTGTTATAGGTTCCACAAGATATCTCAGATATAAAGTAAGTATGTATCCCTTAGCTACAATTTTAGAGTTTGATACTTCTAAATCATTTGTAAAACAAGGCGTGGTTGTTTTGGTTGTGTGTTTGGCAACACCGATCTGGATAAAGAAGACATTCTATCTCGGTAATTAAGGCAAATAAACCTTAGGCAACTTTGTAGTAAAATGTAATCGGCATCAGGTTATTTGTCATATGTCCACTTGTTACACAAATGATAGTGGTTACGCACGTGTAAATCGATTCAAGTTCGATACGGTTATAAACGATGCATGATACATTGAAGCATCATGGTATGGTCTTATATTACTGACTATACTTAATGGGTTTTGGCCTTACAGGAATACCCGAGACCCACTAACCTAGTATGTGATAGTTGAGTCATGATCGTTGTCATGATGATCAGTACATGTTAGACTTATCGTATTGCATAGCACAGTAGTAGCAATGTTCTAACATATTGGATGTAGTTGAAGGTGTAGGTCGAGATATGGTTTTATTAGATCAAGTACTACCAGGGGCATAACCACCATATTGGTTGGGTAGGCAGTTGCCCAACTAAAAAAACTAAAAATAAAAGAAGAAGTGTTAATTCAGTCTAAAACTCCAATCGTAGATTCACGTAAATCTTCGATCTTTCATCTTGATGCCACAATTTTCAGTTTTCAGATCGTTTGATTATCGTAGGCGTCGTGACATCTTTTCACATTGTAGCTTCTTGATAGTCCTTACCCAATCTTCAAAGGAAGCAAAACCCTAGCATAGGTACAAACCATGAGCACGGAACACAATTGAAAGTGATTGCGTTCTAAAATTAGCATTGCACCTGAACCGTTGCACTTCTTCTGTATTTGATTTCGTCTGTTGCAATGGATTTAGTTAAGTAGTTGAGTTAATATTCCAATTTTATTTTTATAATTTGTGATACATCAGTTCACCCTTTCTTGTTGTGAGACCTGTGGTTGCGAAATAGATAAGAATGATTCTACTAATATTCTTGGTGAGATTAAGTAACCAAAGATGGGTATGGAGCTGGGTATTTTAAATAATTGAAAATTAAGAGTTAACTTTTTTATTTTATGGTTTCATAACTTAGTTATATCCTATTATTTAGTGATGATTTAGTACTACATCAAATTTAGCGTTAATTGAAAATTTACCATATCAGCCCGTCATTGTAGTTTGTATATAAAGAATTTGACATGTTTTGCCAAAGCCATTCATGCTAGTGCAATTTATTTGAAATTTTTATTATTATGTGCGTAAATGTGCCAAAATAATATATACTAAAGAAAACTAGTTAAACCTTAAAAACGTTCCGCAAAATATTTCAACATCTACATTATTACATCCACCTCAACTTAAAATCCTGGTTACGTCACTGAATAGTACCATTTGGTATTATTTATGATACAATAACATATTGGTAATTATGCAGATTAGTGATATTTTCATTTCATAAGACTAGATTTATGAACCCTTTTTTTTTTCTTTTGTTATCTATTCTTCGAGTAGGTTGACTAGAGATGAAAATTTCTACTAGCTGCAGACGAACAATAGAACCAAGAGGCTGTAACACCCAATATTTTGAAGTTCTATAATATGATATTAGATTAATAATAATAATAATAATAATTTATTAAATGATAAATTAAAAAATCTAGTTAAAAGAATTACTCAACGAAAATTTAATTAATTAAATGTTGGACACTTAAATATGTTTAATTGAATGGACCAAGGGTAATTAACAATTAAATTCATTCATAAAGGTTTGGAGAATAAAATCAATCATTGTTTTGGGGAGGGGATTTCTTGATCTTTGTTGTCTAGATTTAGATGCATCACTGTTTAGTCTTATTTGATTGATTTTACATCGATAGGTGAGTGATTCATAATCTGTTTCCGATGATCTTTCTTTGAGCAATGATTACATTCACCCATCTTTTCTGCACTCTGGACTTCTTCTTACCAACCTTAAATTTACACTTCCTCTTCCTTATAATATAATTTTTTTTAATTGCAGGTCCAAGTGCAGCAATTTTATGGAATATCTATTTTAAAATTATTTTTTTAGGAATTAAATAATTTTTAATATGCATTGAAAGTAAGTAATAACTATTAAAATGAACTTTTTCCGCATGAAATATTTGTAAACGGTAATTACTACCCGTCATCTACTATTATCAACTGGATGCATTTGTCGACGAATTGGTCCGATTGATAGCGCTATGACATTTCTACTAATATATAGATAAGAGTGGTACATAATTTTAAATTTATTTAGTGGTATGGATCAAATACTGCTTAATATGTATTGTTTTAATCTTTATTAATAGTTGGAATAGAAACACAATCTTTTGATCCGATCGTGAAATTCCAAAAATATCCTTATATGCAAACAAGAAGTCAAAGAGTTCGACTTCCACCGTGAACAAAAATTAACATCTATTTTCAAGTTGAAATTTCAAAACATAAAGAAGTTTACAAATTAAAATCTTATTCCAACAAAAAAAAATTACATTATTTTCGTTATATTTTTCGGTTTGTTTTTGTTAAACTACATAGAAATTTCAAATTTAAACATATAATAAGGGGCTTTATATGCACGTGTACGTGCCAAAAAATCTCGTGTTAATTATTGGGTTATGATCTAAAGTTGGTTTGTTATTTGAATGGATGTTGAATTCGGATTGAAATCACCTAGGTCTATTTACGGTGTTCTGGTGGACCAATTCGATCTTCACCGCACATTTCATATTTTCTTTTACTTTAATTGACTAAAATGTAATAATTGTTTGAAGAAGATTGATTTGGTCCACCGAAACATTGAATAATATGACCGGATGATTATTTCCCATTGAATTCGGGGTGCAAGTCCAGTCGGGACAAGTGAAACTCGGTATTGGTTTGACAAGAGTTTGAAACTTGTAGGAAGATTCCACTTGATTTATTTGGGTCTGTTTGTTCAAATTTTGTTGAACAAAATTTTAAACTTAATAGCATGATATTCAAGGGAGTAGATATATATAAGAGAAATTTACCATAGTCACTACCATATTGGACCTATCACTAATTTATTCCTTGTAGTGATATTCTACCGGATTAAAACTCTGCAGAATCAAGTGATATTTTGAAAGAAGATGAAAACCAAACCTGTCGACTCGACTTAATTTTTGCCATATTTTAAATACAGTTTCCATAAAATGCATGCAGACTGCACCCAGTCAGCAAATAAACAAACAACATCAAGCACAACTAAAGCATGCAAACTCCCAAAGCACGAGCCTTCCAAAAATCTCAACAAAGTATCATGTTCGCAGCCAGTCAATTCACGAGTCCCAAACAGACGCAAGGAGTAAAGCACATCTCGGTTCAGTTGAAGCACACCAACCAATTAATCCATCTTCAAAGCTTAACCCTGCAGTAGGCTTGTTGATAATGACGGTCACCATAGTGGTATTGGTGTTTTATGGGCGTGTACCTGCTGTTGTGTGTCTTTGCATTTGCTTCTATGTGTTGCCTCTTCTTAAAGAAATGGTGATAGCGGTGAATGGAAAAGGAAAGAAAGTTGTTGAAGAAGTTGATGTGGAGTCGAATGAGTATAAGAAGAAAGTAGTGTTAGACGGACTGCTTGAAAGAAATAAACACGGCTTGGTCAGGCAAAATCTGAGAAGAAACTAAATTCCCATGAAGTTATTGCTTCCATTTCATTTTTACCATTCTCAAACATTTATATGAGTTTTGTGTACAGATAATATATAGAAGTTTTGCTGAAAATCAATTGGAATACGACCTCGTTCTTTCTAGAGCAGTTCTATAGAATATTTAACTTTGGTGTACAAGTAATACATAAATGTGTGAAGTATCTGGGTGAACTTGTTTGATTTTGTTACTAATATTTCCGTTAAGTTTTTACAAATTTTAAAGATAAAAGTTATATCAGCAATTTAACTTGGAAATAATCAAACAAGCCACTAATCAATTGTCAAAATTGTTAAATTTTAGCGACACTATATGAAGAATTGTAGAGATCGGAAGTAGCTTCGTAATGGAAAAACGGTTCACAAATCGGAGTTCGGAGGTGGAAGTTATGGGAAAAAGGTGAAGCGGCATGAATAGCCAGTCAGACGTCTGGGTCTGTGCAAATATTCTTTCAGAGAGTTAGATCAGACGTCTGACCAAATGGTTAGACGTCTGAGTCTGTGCAAAACTTTATCCAGAGAGTTAGATCAGACCAAATGGTCAGACGTCTAAGCCTGTATAGAACTTTTTCCAAAGGATATGGAAAGACGTTTGTCCCTTTATGACAGACGTCTGAGGCGACTTCCGCATGTTTTCAGGCGTGGGCTTGACATGAAGATATGTGATATTTACAAGGGCAATTTTAGAACATTGCCTAGGGTTTCTATTCTTCTATATAAGCTAGCTTCACGTTCCAAATCTAGGGGTGCGTGCAAACGACAAAAAACGACCGCAAGAGATTAGCCTCTACTAATTAGGGTTTATCAAAACCTAATTTTCTTCAATTCTCTTCTCCACAAATCAATTTCTAATCAAAATTTTAATTATTGTATTCAATCTCTTGCACTCTTCTCATCAATATTAATAAAAGCTCTCTTTTAAAGTGGATGTACACTAACACAACGTCAGTGGAACCACTATAAATCTCTGTGTGATTTATTTTTCGTTATTGCTTTGATTTCTATATTACTTGTTTGGGATTGTGATTGCTTTTGGATTGGTTGAGATTGGAATTGATTTATTGATTGGTTGTTTTTACACTTCTTACCACGATCATGTCTTCCGCTGTGCTTGTGGGGTTTCGATTTGAGTGGTCTCCAGTTGAACATTTGGTATCGGAGCATTGGTGTTGGTAGGTGGTTGTAGAAATGCCGGAATCAGATAATACCTCAAGTAGTTCCTCAATGGGTATTCCAAATGGTGTACCTCCTTATGTACGTGGTTCATACGCAGCTTCAGGATCACAATTGGTTATAGACAAGTGGAATGACGATAATGATTTTGAAAAATGACAATGGAAGATGAAAGCGGTTCTAAGGAGGAATCATGTCCATCGGGTTGTGTTTGACACACATTTGTTGCCAGCGGACATCTCGGATGTTGAGAGAGAGGAGATGGAAGAGTGAGCATTTACTACATTTCAACTTGCTATGGGAGAGAATGTTATCTCTGAAATTAGTGGTGAGACAACCGCTAAGGGTATTTGGGATAAGTTGGAAGAGTACTATACGAAGAAGTCACAGACTAATCGTTTGATCTTATTGCGAACGTTCTTCACCTATAAGATGAAGGAAGGTACTTCGCTAAAGGCGCACTTAAATACTTTTGATGATTTGCTAATGAAGATGAAGGTGATAGATTTGAAGATTGAGGAAGAGCAAAAGGCGATGATACTATTGTGTTCGTTGCCGGATCGCTATATAGGTTTCTCAAATAGTTTGATCTATAGTCGGGATACATTGACTCTTGATGATGTCAAGACGGGTTTTCTTAGCGAGAAGTTGCGGAATCAAATGAAGGAGTTAGGTGTTGGAAGTAGTGGTGCTAGTAATGGTCATGGTTTATTTGTAGAGAAGGAGAGGTATGTGAAGAAGGATAACCTAGGGCGTTCTAAATCAAGGAACCCCGATTAGAGAAGAAATTCGAAGGAAAGAAAAGGCAAGTGTTATATTTGCAAGAAGCACGGTTATTGGAAGAATGAGTGTCCAGACAAGGAGAAGGCAAAGAAGGAAGTAGCATCTTTATCAGTAGCGATGGAGAGTGGAGTTGGTGAGGGAGACGTAGATGTGTTGTCAGCAATAGCATCAGATGTTTCGGGTAGCGATTGGGTGCTCTATTCGGGGACGTCTTATCATATGACGCCAAATAGAAATTGTTTTTCTTCTTACATCGACAAAGAAGGAAATTCAATTTTTATGGGAAATGGTGCTATTTGTAAGTCAAAATGCATTGGTTCCGTGCAAATTCGGATGTTTGATGGAGTGGTTCGTACTCTCACTAATATGCGCTATGTTTCGGGACTTAGGAAGTCTCTTATCTCTTTGGGGCAGCTGGATTCTTTAGGTTGTAAGATCACTATTGAGAGTGATAGCTTGCGGGTTTCGAAGGGTGCGCTTGTGGTGATGAAGGGTGCAAGGACTCATGGTATTTATTTGCTTCAAGGAGTGACTATAGAAGGTGAAACTTGTATAGGAGTTGATAGTTCTCATGGCTTGGATGCGACTAGGTTGTGGCATTTGAGGTTAGGTCATGTCTCGGAGAGGAGTTTGGATGTTCTTCGGAAGAGAGAGATGATCGATGGAGAGAGTTTCAACAAGCTAGAGTTTTGCGAAGAATGTGTCATAGGGAAGCAAACTAGAGTTTCGTTCGTGAGGGAAAACATGATTCGAGAAGGGTTCTTGAGTATGTTCACACGGATGTTTGGAGACCGGCACCTGTAGCTTCTTTAGGTGGAGCTCGCTATTATATTTCTTTTATAGATGACTTTTCTCGGAAAGTTTGGGTGTATGTAATGAAGGCCAAGTCGGAGGCATTTGCAAAGTTCAAAGCATTGAAGGCTCTTGTTAAGAATGAGAGTGGCAAGTCTTTATAGGTTCTAAGGTCCAACAATGGCGGAGAGTATTTTTCCGGAGATTTTTTTGGAGTTTTGCAAGCATCATGGTATTCGAAAACATTTTACTACACTGGGAGATCTACAGTCGAATGGTGTTGCGGAGAGGATGAATCGTACTCTACTTGAGAAAGCTCGTTGCTTGAGATTAACATCGGGTTTGGCGAAGGGATTTTGGGCTGAAGCTTTGCCAACCACAGTGCATATTATTAATCGAATTCCGTGCTCAGCTATTGGTAACAAAATTCCAAAGGAAGTGTGGAAGGGAAAGAGCATTGACTTGAGCTATCTTCGTGTGTTTGGTAGTCCGGTTTATGTGCATAATCTGGGAAATGATAAGCTTGAACCTAGAGCTTTCAAGTGGATTTTGCTTAGTTATATGGATGGAGTAAAATGTTATCGGATTTGGAATCCGGAAATGAAGATGGTAATGAATTCTCGTCATGTTACTTTTGATGAGTCGGCGATATTCAAGGAGAATAAAAGCTCATCGGATGTTCCGGATTTGGTTCATGATGAATCAAAGGAGAAGAAAGTTATTCCCATATTTTGTCCAAGGAGTAGAGAGAGTAGAGTAGTTGGAGATGCTTGCGATGAAGTAGCGGTTGATGTTACATCACATAGTCCATAGGGTGCCTCTAGTAGTGTTGGTGATGTGCATGATTCTAGAGAAGATTCGGTTCAACGTGGATCTGAAGGGAGTTTAGGTGATGGTATTGCTACTCGGGTTGGTCATCGTACTATAAGACCACCCGAAAGATATGGTGAATGGAACTATCTTAGCTTTTGTGATAATTTGGACTATGCTCTTCATATAGTCCAAGATGAGCCGAGCAACCTTGATGATGTCATGGAGTCGAGTGATAGCTCAAAATGGATTTGTGCCATGGAGGAAGAGATGCAATCATTGTTGAAGAATCAAACTTGGAATTTGGTTCCACTTCCTAAAGGAAACCGTGCTATTGGGTGCAAATGGATATACAAGGTGAAGGACGATGGGATATACAAAGCTAGGCTAGTGGCTAAGGGGTTTGCATAAAGGAAGGGAAAGAAGTATGATGAGATATTCGCACCGGTTGTGCGCCATACTTCTATCCGGATATTACTTGCTATAGTTGCTATTTACGACTTGAAGTTGGAGCACTTTGATGTGAAAACCGCATTCTTGCATGGTGACTTGGATGAAGACATCTACAGGAGCAACCAGAATGTTTTGTTGTGGATGGTAAGTCAAATTTGGTTTGCAAGTTGAAGAAATCACCATATGGTTTAAAGCAATCACCTAGACAATGGTACAAGAGATTTGATCATTTTATGCTTGAAAAAGGTTTTGATAGAAGCATCAAAGATGCTTGTGTTTATTTCAAGAAGTTAAGAAATGATTGTTGGATGTATTTACTCTTGTATGTGGACGACATGCTCATTGCTTCTAAGGATAAGAATGAAATCAACAAGTTGAAACTGAGTTCGAAATCGGAGTTCGAAATGAAGGATCTTGGAGAAGCAAGGAGGATATTGGGCATGGAAATTGAAAGAGATCGAAAGCGTTTTGAGTTGAAATTGACTCAAAAGGAATACATTGAGAAAGTGCTTTGCCTGTTAGCATGGAGAATGCAAAGGCATCAAATACACATTTACCTTTGCATTTGAAGCTTTCGAGTAAGGGATCACGTATCTTGGAGAATGACAAGGCTTATATGGTAAAGGTGTCATATGCTAGTGCGGTTGGAAGTCTAATGTATGCTATGGTATGTACAAGACCCAATATTGCAAATACCGTCTGGATGGTTAGTCGATACATGGATAATCCAGGGAAATCGCATTGGGAAACTATGAAGCTTAATATTGAGATACCTTAGAGGCACATAATCTCATGGTCTTGTTTTTAGCGGTAGTGATAGAAAGAATTGCAAGTTGGTTGGTTATTGTGATCCGGACTATGCAAATGATAAGGATCGAAGAAAATCAACTTCTGGATATGTCTTCACACTTGGAGGTATAGCCATAAGTTAGAGATCAAGATTGCATACCATAGTTGCTTTATCCACTACGGAGGCGGAGTTGATAGCTGCGATGGAGGCGGCAAAGGAGGCACTCTATTTGAAGCGATTGTTGTGTGACTTGAGATTCGGGCATGATAGTATTGATGTTCGATGTGATAGCTAGAGTGCTATTCACTTGGCAGAGAAGTTGGCGTTTAGCTCAAGGACTAAGCATATTGAGGTGAGAGAATCATTTCTAGTAGCCATGGATGAGGATAAGCAAGTATATCTTTGGGAAGCGCACACAAAGGATAACGCGGCGGATATGTTCACCAAGGCATTGCCGATTGGAAAGTTCGAGCAGTGCTTGAACTTGATTCGCTTGGAGAAGTGCTAAGTGCCACTGGGTGGCACGATTTAGAGAGGAGCTTGCTTATGGATGAGGAAGAGTATCGATGAGAGATTGAGGTTCTATCTTCTTGGTAAGTGTTAGTTTACACTCCTCGACACTTTAGTCTTTGGTAAGACGGTTTAGGATTTGGATGTTTTCAACATTTTATTAGCGGGTGGGGGATTTTCCTGAGCTCGTTGGTGGAGTGCAATGGGCGGTGGCTTTGCCGAAGCTTAGTGGAAAAACATTCATGTTTGGTTGAAGGTAGAAGTGGTGATAGTTGGTGCTATCGGTAGTTGTTGATGGTATGGTACCATTGGAGTTGGAGATGAATATAGTGTCGAGGTGGAGTGTTAAATATTAGCGACACTATATAGAGAATTGTAGAGGTCGGAAGTAGCTTCGAAATGGAGAAAACGGTTCGCAAATCATAGTTCGGAGGTGAAAGTTTTAGGGGAAAAGGTGAAGTGGGCTGAATTGCCAGCGCTAGACGTCTGACCAAATGATCAGACGTCTGAGTCTGTATAGAAATTCTTCCAGAGAGTTAGGTTAGACGTCTGACCAAATGGTCAGACGTCCGAATCTATGCAGAACTTTTTCCAGAGAGTTAGGTCAGACATCTGAGCCTATATAGAACTTTTTACAGAGGATATGGACAGAGTCTGTCCCTTTATGACAGATGTCTGAGGCGACTTCCGCATGTTTTCAGGCATAGGCTTGGCATGAAGATTTGTGATATTTACAGGGGTAATTTTGGAACATTGCATAGGGTTTCTATTCTCCTATATAAGCTAGCTTCAGGTTCCAGATCTAGGGGTGCGTGCAAATGACAAAAAGCGACTGCAAGAGATTAGCCTCAACTAATTAGGGTTTATCAAAACCTAATTTTCTTCAATTCCCTTCTCCACAAATCAATTTCTAATTAGAATTTTGATTATTGTATTCAATGTCTCGTACTCCTCTCATTAATACTAATAAAAGCTCTCCCTTAAAGTGGATGTAGACTAACACAACTTTAGTGGAACCACTATAAATCTCTGTGTGATTTATTTTTCGTTATTTCTTTGATTTCTATATTGCTTGTTTGGGATTGTGATTTCTTTTGGATTGGTTGAGATTGGAATTGAGTTATTGATTGGTTGTTTTTACACTTCTTACCACGATCCCGTTTTCCGCTGTGCTTGTGGGTTTTCGATTTGGGTGGTCTCAAGTTGGAATCCCGTCTCAACAAAAACAAGTTACTTTCATTTCACTGAAAAAGAAAAGAGAGGGAAGAAAAAGGAAGGAAGGAAAATACATCTCAAAAGCTTGATAGTTACAACACTACTTTGCCTTTTAATATCCCAAACAAAATACATACAAAAAACACTTCAGTGTTAGGGTACAAGATATTTTTCCAAATAAATACAACTTCAAGTCATCAGTTACAATAATTTTTATTCAAGCTATCTCATATTATTCATCTTCGGGTATTTCTTCCATTCTCTAAATTTTTCACCCTAATAAGTCTATATAAAGCCATCATCAGTTAGAAAACTTGATTTTGTGATTTGGGAGGAAGATATGAATTAGGGTTTGAAAGTGAACCTGATTTTCATCGATGGCTGATTAATGATACATGCAAGTATTTATAGTTGTGCAATGCACATGCACACATATGCACAACTCTCTCATACATGCACAGACTCACATGAATAAATACAAATACCACACTAACTAATTAATCCACTTTTTTATACACAAAATATCTTCTAATTCCTTCCCTCAATTCAATCCCTCTCCACCGCTTCCTTCTTCATCTCCATTCTTCTTTCTTCACTTGTACTTGATTCCACACTTAATTCTTCTCTTAGTCTTGAAAAATGTGCTAGTGGTAGGGCTTTATGAGCTAATCTGCTCGTTGATAAAATGCAGGAATATGATTTATACATAAGTTTCCTCTGGCCACCTGCTCTCTAACAAAATACAGATCCAATTCAATATATTTTGTTCTTGAATGCAAGATAGGGTTAGCTGCAAGATACACATTGCTTAAATTATCACACCACACGGTGGTACTATAGTCCTTTTGATCACACACTTCTGACAACAGTGACTTTAGCTACATAATTTCTTATGTAACACTTGCAACACTGCGATACTCAGTCTCAATACTTGATCTAGAAACTACTGGTTGCTTCTTTAAACACTACGACACTATACATGTTTTTTCCAAGAAAAACACAATAACTACTAGTAGAACGTTTGTCATCAACATCTAATGCCCAATCCGCATCAGCATATGCACTGATATACAAAGATTTATTCACCTGCAGCCTTATGCCATAGTCCAGAGTTCCTACTAAGTATCTTAGGATCCATTTGATTGCCTTCCAATGTTCAATAAGGGGCTTCTACATGAATTGACACACCTCATTCACACTAAATGAGATTTCAGGTCTTGTAATGGTGATGTAATTTAGAGCCCCTACAATAATATTGTAGTGATGTGAATCTTCAATTGGATCACCTTTTTTCTTAAACAAGTGTAGGTTATTGATCGTTGGAGTAGGCAAAGACTTGGACTTATCCATCCTTCTCTCTGCAAAACTGTTTGTATATAATTCTTTTGATTGTGATGCAACTCACCATTTTTAGTATGCTTGACCTTAATGCCTAAGAAGAAGCTCAATTTCCCAAGATACTTCAGTTTGAACTGGCTGTTTAAACATTGGGTTAGCTTAGTTATTTCAAAATCACCGCACCCAGTGATGATAAAATCATGAACATACACCAATACGTATGTAGTAGACTTGCCAGTAGCTTTGACAAATAACGAATTATCTGATCTTGTTGCTCGATAGTTTAGCCTCTTTAATGCCCCTTTTAGCTTCTAAAACCAAACCCTTGGTGTCTACTTAAATTCATATATTGCCTTATTAAATTTATAAACCAACTGCTGTCCACCATCATTTTCAAAACCCCTTGGCTGCTCCATATATACTTCTTCTTGCAGGCATTATAACAAAAGTATCCTATTACAATGGTGTTTTTACAATGGTCAAAAAATGCATGTCGTAATATATTCTTATTACAACGGTTTTATCTTGCCTGTTGTAATAGATGCCACTTTTCAATAACTCTTTTTATTTGCTCGTTGTAATAGACACCTATTACAACGTTTTTCATCTGCCCATTGTAATAGATGTCCATTACAA
The DNA here is from genome assembly GCA_030737815.1 of Allium fistulosum. Taxonomy (NCBI): domain Eukaryota; kingdom Viridiplantae; phylum Streptophyta; class Magnoliopsida; order Asparagales; family Amaryllidaceae; genus Allium; species Allium fistulosum. The sequence goes on from CM060901.1 coordinate 923,422,012, forward strand.
TTATTTTTTGTTCGTTGTAATAGATGTCAATTTTCATTAATACCTCTTCCCTTTTTGCCATTTGTAGTAGATACATATTACAATGATTTTTTTTGTCCGTTACAATAGATGCCAATTTTTACAACTCTTTTTTTGCAAGTTGTAATAGATACATATCACAGCCTTTTTAGTTTACCAGTTGTAATAAATGCCAACTTTCAACAACTCTTAACTGATCATCATTATCATTAATTATTTATAAATACTTACTTAATAATTTATAAATGTCAATTTATAATTAATAATTATAAATGACAACATAAATAGGTCATTATTTATAATTTATTATAACTAATGATTATTAATAAAAATTTATAATTACTAATACTAATTATTATTTATATTTAATATTTAGTTTTTATATTTGATAATTTATTATAGTTAATTATCAATAATTATTAAATTACAGCAAATATTTATTGATTTATAATTAATAAATATTACTAATAACTAGTCATTATAATTAATATTAAATAATTAATAATTAATATTAAATAATTACTATTAAATAATTAGTAAATTATAACAAATACAGCTAATATTTTATAGTTGAATCATGTATAAATAAAATGTTCCTAAAATTAAAAAAAAACATTATTTTGAATTTTTCTACAATAAAATTGAAAATATTCATAAAATTTAGAAACATAATTCTACAATTTTAATAAAATTCAAAATAAATTAAAATTTTATATAAATTTAAAATTTATATATTATTAACAATTATATTCTAAAATAATTACTATTAGTATTTAATATTAAATAATTAGTATTAATGTTTAATATTTTATACTTAATTTAAAAATTAATAATTAATAATTATTTCTAAATAATTAAGGTTAATATATAATATTTACTAAACAATAATTAATAAGTAATATTTAATAATTAAGAAGTAATATTTATTATTTAGCATTTAATATTTAAAAAAATTGAAAATTTGAAATTTTCAATAATAAATTTAAAAATATTCATAAAATTTAAAAACAAAATTTTGAAATTTTCTATAAAATTTTTGAAAAATATTCATTAAATTTAAAAAACAAAATTTATAGCAAAATGTATTGCAACTTTGTAAATTTATATAACACAAAGTATTACAAGTTTTGTTTAGGCTCCGAACTTAAATTTTTGGCCTCAAACTAAATTTTTTGGCTCCAAGTAAATTTCTATTCCATCCGTATTGTTCTTTTACCTAGGGGTGTTACGGTTGCGGTAACCGTCGTTATTACCACCAACCGTAACTGTAACCGTTGTTGACGGTTATAAATTCCTATAACCGTTACCGCAACCGTCTATGATGGTTAACCGTCGTATTTTCAATTTTGAAGTATGTCGTACATATATTTTCAATTATATGCATTATTGATGATAAATTGATCATATAGCTCTAACTATATTTTGCAAATTTATTTATTGTTTATAAAACGACCAATGTGCATGCACATGTTATTGGTTCATTAAGGCACATATTATTAATGTACAAGCTATTCTTTTAACTTAAATTACTAATTTTTATACTTTAATGTTAAATATTACATAAAACAATCATGTATGGTTGGTATGGTTAACCGCGGTTTTTAATTCTTCAACCGTTACTGTAACCGTTACCGTTATAGATGGAAACCGTATGAATAGTTGGTACGGTTGAGCGGTTGAACGATTCAACTGTTCAACCGTAACAGCCCTACTTTTACCTGCCACCCCCCTCAATTTCAAATCCAAGTTAAAATAAAATCGCTTCTAATTCCAAACCCAAACCCGATTCCAATTTTTCACCTAATCAAACTCCAACTACTTTCAAACTACTTTCAACGCATCCCATCAATCTTCCGTTACCACAAATCTCTAATTTCTTACCTAATTTCTTCCATCAACGCGATGAAATAAAGCGGCACTACGAAGATGGCGTTCAGTTTGGAGAAGCTGCGTTGACGATGGTGTAGGTTCGCAGTGGTGAATCCTAGATCTTAAAGCACGAAACTAGGAAGGTTTGGGTTGAAGGCGAGATATTGGAGCATGTAACTTGGAAGATTTGGCTAAAAGCACGAAACAAGGAATATTTGGGTTGAAGGTCGGATCCGAGGGATGCTCAACTCCAGCATGTCTTCAATACATTAGCTGCTACTTTTGAGAATGCAGGCATTAGAAAATTTTCAACACCTTGGCCTATTGTGAGGAAATTGTACCCAAAATCTACTTCTGATTCAGCTCCTAAATCTACAGCGGTCTGCTTGCTTGCTGCTTCTTTCATCTTGCCCTCTAAAGAAAATGTCATGTCTGTCATCATGCTAAAGTCACTTAAAGGTAATACCTACCGTTTGTATACTGACTTGCACTAATCTTTCCAAACCATCATTGACTTCATTTATTTATTTGCGTTAATGGTTTGAAAATTGACATATCCATATATGCAGTGTCGGCCCAAGGGTATTCAATGCCCTAGTCGAACAAGCATTTTTATTTGTTTTGTTGTCCCTTAACTCAATCAAAAAAATGCACATAACAAAATGTAAAAATGCACATAAAAAATTGTAAATTCTTTATAAAATTTAACATCCATCACAAAATATTGATCATATAAGTCATTTTGATTACATGCCCAAAATTCAAAATGTAAACATAATATCATGACACATTAATACATATTAACGAAAACAACTTCTTCTTGCATTTTTTGAAGCAAACTCCTCTATTACATCTTCATAGGTAAGTTTGTATAAATACTCATTTTCAATTGAAATCATTGCTAGCCCACTTAGTCTCTCTTGCGACATAGTAGTCCGGAAATATGTTTTAATCAATTGCAATTTTGAAAAACTTCTTTCCGCTGAAGCAACCGTAACCGGAATAGTCAATAGAATTCGATAAGCAACCCAAACATTTAGAAATCCACTTACATCCCTTTAAGATCTCAAGAAATTAAGTATATCAATTGATGAAGTTACTTTTGATGATAAAATTCCTTTTAATTATCGAAGTTCAAAAAATAACTCTTTACCACAAATATCTTACTCTTCGTTGTGTTTTAAAAAACCTTCTAGATTCATGCACTTATCCTTCAATTCATCATTGTCAATATTTTTAAATCTTAGATTCAACAAGAATCCAAAAGTTTCTTCATAAAGTTTAAACTGGTCAAATCGATCTCTAAGTGAAGTAAAAGCTTGATCAACTATTAGAAGAAAATAAGTAACTTTAAAAGTATTCTCGGGAGATCGCTTATCATTATCCTCCACAATATCTTCGTCAAACTGTTTTTTTCTTCATACAACTCTCTTTTCAATAAATTTTGTATCAATACCAACATCATTTGCAAGCATTTTAGCCTCCTCCATCATGTTTTCAAATCCATCTTCTCTAAATTTTTCAAAAAATGTGACAAGATCTTTAATATTTGTAATTGCATCTTCGATATCCATCTCCTCCCGTTGAAATATTTTACTTACTCGATTAATATTATCTAATATTGTGTACCAAATACACAAACTAATTAAGAACTCAATATTTTCCAAAGCATTTTGACATAATCCTTTGCCTCCATCATCACAACATCATCTTTAGAATTATTTGCAATATCAATCAAAGCATCTCTTAACTCCGATGTTTGAGTTTTTATTGCTTTAACACTTTCAATGTGACTTTCCTACCGAGTTGCCGATAATGATTTTGGAGTCAAACCCTTCACATAACTTCGTAGTATTTCCCATCGATGAGTTGAGCCGGAAAATAAAGTATAAATTTTTTGCACAAATGCAAAAAATATTCTAGCTTTCATACATAATTTTGCCATATCACATAAAGTAAGGTTTAAACTATGACATCCACATGAAATGTAGAAAGCTCTAGGATTTACATCAAGTAGCCTTTTTAGTACACCTTGGTGTTTACCTTTCATGTTTGAACCATTATCATACCCTTGTCTTCTCACATCATTGATATCAAGTTTAAGATCAATTAAAACATTTTCAAGCTCCTTAAAAAGACCAAGCCCGTATGTATCATCAACCGTTATGAATCCAAGGAAATACTCTTCTACTTTTATATCATTTGCATCATGAACATTCAAACATCTTATTATAATGGACATTTGCTCCTTGTGACTCAAATCCGAAGTACAATCTAGAATAATTGAGAAGTACTTTGCTTTCTTTATTTGTGTAAGCATTGTAATTTTGATCTTGTTAGCCAACAAACCTATCAACTCATTTTGAATTTTATGGCTAAGATAATGATTATTAATTTCATTATTTACAACAAGCCTTGGATGATCTTCCATTATTGGATCAAACTCGGCAACAAATTCAATAATTTGACAAAAAAGTCCATTATTTTTTTCGTATATCTTCTCGTTTGATCCATGAAATGGTAGATTATTTCGCGCAAGTATCTTGACAACACCAATTATACGCGTAAGTATTTTTTTTCCAATAGTGTTTCTCTTGGTCAATTTGAGATTCCATTGCTTTATCAATTGTTGCCTTTTGTTGAAGTCTTATATGCAAATCAACCCATTTAATAACATTTGCGTTGTGTAATGGATTACTTTCGTGCTCTCTTAGCTTCCTAGGTAAATTATGTTAATCGTTGGTTCCTTCTCCGACCAATTGGGATGGTCTTTGGCTATGGTCAAATAACTTACAACAAAAACAAAAAACTTTATCACTTTCATTTGAATAAACAAACCATTTTCTTTCATGTTCTTCTCCACGTGGATTACCACCAATATAATGTCTAGAAGAAAAGTGTCTACCGTCAATCATATTTTTGGAAACGCATCATTATCGTTCAGTATTTTTATTGGACCACGTTGCACTAACATTATTCTTTTGGTTCTAGTAATTCTTCCCCACAATCCCGGATCATAATTAACATCAACATCATTTTCAAGATCAATAGTAGTTACATCGCTAACATCTTCATCATTAAGACGATCATTACTATCTTCATCATGCCCCTCTATGACTTCTACATGGTCACCAATTTCTACTTCAACAATTTCATTTATAGGCTCCTCATGGATATCAGTGCTAGGACCAATATTTTCTTTCCAATCCGTTTCATCAATTTGACTTGAATTTGAACTTTGAGACTTTTTATTTCTCGCTTGAAATAAATTTGAAATTGAACCAATCATTGATTTTGCTTCGTCACATCTACATTGCTTTTTCATTCTATTTTGATATCCCGAATTCTATTTTCGATTCCTACTCAATTTAAGATACAACGTAAAATTAATGTTCATTAATAAATACTATGCTATTTATACATGAAGAATCTAAAAAATAGAAATCTGAAGAACATAAGTTTGTAAAAATAACAAAAGATTAACATGCTACTTCAATCATAGAATTTAATAGTATTTAACTATTTATTTCAATTATAATTTTTACAGTGAAATTACTTTGAGATTTATTCACAAATGCATAATTTACTCAATTAGACAAACTTAATTTTTTAATTTACTCAATTAGACTAAAAGAAATTTTATCATCAAAAGTAAATTATGTTGCTGACTTCATTATGCATTTGTGAATCGACAAACAGAGAAAATATGTCATAGTAATTGTGTATAAGTTTTTAGTCGACAATCTCAAAGCAATTTTTATTTACAAAATAAGCTTATTTCAAAGCAATTACTCCATAATGAATCAGTATTTTTTATTACAAACTCAATTAGACTAAAAAGCAACATGCTAACAATTTTGTCAAGGCGCCTGTTAGTTTGGCCATTACTTTGCATTCCATCTTTGTAACGATTGTTCAAACTGAATTGGCATTTTTCTTTCTCTTTTAGAAACTAGGGGGTTTCAAAAAAAAAAGTAGAAGACAACTACAAAGAAAACTGCATTATGAAGTAACAAAAGCTTATTTCAATCGACAATTATAGAAAAAAAGAAAAGCAAACAGTTTCAAAAAAAAAGAAAAAAAGAAAAGAAAAGCAGACTAATCAAAAGAAAAACAACTTATTACTCAATACTCACATTGTTTGAGGCTTTGAGCTGAGGCTTATCCAAATTCTTCTTTGCCTACTATGAAACTGAAATTAGATTTAGGGTTTGCAATTTGAGCGCTGAGGTGCGATGCGATTGAGAGGGATAAGAGAATCAAGATGATGGAAGCTTGAAGGTGGCTGCGACTTGCGAGCGCGGTGGCCTTCGCTATTTCGCAGCAGCAGATTGATCGAAGGAAATTGCTTTTTTTTTCTTTTTGTTTTTTCTGATTTTTTTTGTTGCCCCTTCCCGCGTGCGTTGCCCTAGTCCTACGTCTCTCCGGACTCTGTTGTGGGCCAGGCCTGCATATATGAATGTAAATGAGTTGTAGATTTTTTTGGATGATTTTGATCCATGCAAAATATATATATGAGATATATTCTGAAATAACATAACTGTTTCGTCAAAAGCATTACCATATAGATATAATATACAGTTAGGTGCCCTTTCTCACTTATACATTGTTATACCTTTAAAGATTAAACATATGGAAGTCATATAAAGGTTAAGATGTTTGTGTTTAGTTCTATATAATGGATATATATACACACACACATGCGCGCGCACACACTACTAATAATGTAAATTCAACCCACTAATTTCAACAATGTCCTTTTGCAATTCCCAAAATGCCCTTTGTAATTCCAAAAACTCTTCCACTTCATGAACCCTAACACGCTCTTTCTTCCCCCAACTACCATACTTTGCCAAAATCAGCTCCTCAAAATCCAATTCTAAGTCTGCACCGCTAACATTCCAAATTATTTACAAATTTAACTTCCATGGTCGTCGCCTTCCGTCATCGTCGCCACATTCCCTCATCGTCGCTGTCGCATTTAACATCTTCTCTCGCACTCCTTTAGGTTACTTCTCTTCAACTCTTCCACCAACTCCATATTTTCAATTACTAATTCGAATTAACTTTATGATTCAATTAGACTCATGTTGTACGTGTGGGTTTAATCAAATTAAATTTGAGATATGTTCGAAGTGACCTGAACTGCCAAAACTGCGTTTGATGGTTTCTGAGCTTGATAGTTCCATATTTCAACAGTATTTTGAGATATATTAAGATTAAATTTTCAACTCCAGATTTTCATATTTCATTACAGTTCGATAGTTTGCACTGCCACAACTCAGTTCATTTAAATTTGACTACGACTCCATTTGCTTTGTTAGTTGTTGAACTTTTTCTTCATTTAATGTTTGATGGCCTGCTTTTGCTTTGAATATTTTGCTCGGTTTACATGAATTAAATTAGAAATGTTAATGTTGCTGAGTATTTGTTGAATTAACCTTCAATGCGATGTTGATGCTTAGTTTTGTACACATGGTACATGGAATGATGAAGTGGACGAGAAAGATAAAATAAGGCACCATTTTAACTTTAAATCAAGGGACCTGCTGACTCAATTCATATTATATCAACTATGTACTTTTAATTTCTTCTTCAAAAAATATCACTAACTTTTTTCAAATTGTATTTCTGATTCACATGAATGGATGAGGGATCCGTTTGCTGGGGGCAATAAGGCTTTTTCAGTCTAGCGGGTTAAAGTAGTTTTGTTTGTAACGGTTTGAACTAATATAATTTGATGTAGATTTGCTAACATTTAGCTAAATTGATTTAATTGTTATATGAATTTATTTTTTTGTATATTTTTATTTTATAGTAAATTGAGTTTTTGAATGGAAATTGGGTCTGTTAGTTGTTTTAATCTATCTACTGGTAACAAGGCTATCTCAATTTTAGTTATGGATGTACATCATTCCCCTATGTTTGTTAAATCGTTATTCAACCTAAGTTCAATTTTGTTATCCATTCTTTTACATCCGAATAAGTTATTTTATTTTTATCTTCACTACCTAACTGAGAACACTCAATGTTGTCGAATAAATTTTCTCTCTTGAATGAAATAAAGTATCATGTTAGTCGTGTTTCTTATCTTGATATTTAAATATTTCTGGGTTACTGAATAACGTTTTTTTTATCGGGATAGCTATATCTTAGCATGAACGGTATCATGCAAAATTTTCAAGGCAACGTCGCATGTTTAGATGGCATAGAGTTCTAACTTGAAAGTTATTAATATATATGTACTGTCTCCATGATCATTGTCTATTTGATTTTTTTAATTACTTTTGATAATTACAAATAACAGAGTAATGTTATATTACTTTTGAAACCCTGTGATAAAACAAGAGAAGAAATGAGAGAAAATAATGTGAACATGCAATTCAATTAACTAAAGCTTTTGGGCTACAAAATAGTACTTTCTTTTTTACTTTTTTATCAGACTAAAGATCGAATAACCATAGATGCTGGTAGATGAATTTGATCCAACATTAAATAAACATAGATAATCAAGGTAGTTGTTCTCATTTGTGATTTCACGAAGCTACGTAAGAAGGCCCTTAAACCAGACAACAGTTTTTCTCTTATATGTTGAATATTTGCTTTTACATGTTGAAATTTGAAAATTTGTAGTTTTTTCAATTCCTTTTCCTTTGGCTAGCAATATATTTATTCTTTCAATCACTAATATCCTTGCACAGATCCCACATAGGACTACATTGAGTTCAAAATCACATTGACAAATTCAAAATAAGAATTAAAGTATTATGTAAAGACAAATATTGCACTTGACGAACAACCAATAAATAATTTTGCCTCCATAAGCTCATCAAAGCAATCTGGCATCATGTGAGGGCAATTTAGAATTGTAACGTTTTCTTAATAGTATCTACAATTGAACTAAGTTTTGGAATATGAAGAACTGTTTTTTAAATAATTTGGATAAATAATTGTCCAATAGTTGAGACAAATAGAATATCTTCAATGAACCACAAATGTTTGGTTGTTTATCTTCTTAAAGGAAAACGTCATTATGCAGAGGAGAAGAGCACTCATAATGTTTGGTTGTTTATCTATACATAATTGTCCAATAACTTAGACAAATGGAATATTAGTCTATGGGTAAATATGTATTCATTATAAGTACAAATATAAGTATTTATATCTTCTTAAAATATGATACAAGCCAACTTATATTTTCTCATATTTTAACCCTTTTAATGCATTGTTTCCTTTGAATTCAGCTGCTGCCAACCATCGGCCTAGAAGAACTTCCATTAATGTTGTTAGAGCTAATTAATTATTTCAAAGTCATGCTATATTATATTTCCTTAAAATTTTAATTTGGTATGTGTTGGGCTACATTTTTTCCCAATCATGTACTGTTTTAGAAGTTTGTTTTTCCTATCAGATTTTTTTTAATTTGTTACTTTTTTCTGATGTTGCTTTAAAATTAATGTTTTGTTTGAAATAGTTGGACCTATTGGTATGCTCGCTTTACACGGGGATCTTTGTTAAATATGTGTAACGACCCAGTATTTTCAACCATTCTCATCCACACATGTCAGACTTGAATTGCTCAAAATATCAGATTGTTAATTTAAATTTGGCAAAACCCAGCATATACAGTAAATAAATAAATCACAGAATCACCGACACAGAGTAATATAACAATAATGCAGCGGAATAGATAAATAGTAGTTCATGAAGCTACTATATAAACAACAGAGTTTGAAATAAAATACAACAGAATATCTCAAATACAGACTAATGACATCTCTGAACAAATCAACTGGAAAAGCTGAAGGCTGAATCGATAGTTGGATCTCCAAGCGAAGCTCCAAACTTCAAAGGTGAGTCTCAAATGCTGTATCACTTAGTCTGACCCGAGCGTAAAGCAAAACACAAAACACTCAAGTCAGGATTAACATTCTTATATCAATAAATCCAACTCAAGTGAAATATCAACTGAAATACAAGTAACTTAAAGGATGTTTGGGATAACCATCCTCTAAGGATCCGTGGAACTACCTACTATGTAGAAATATACGCTATTAACAACCAAACGTCATTATAACACCATGGTCATTTCAAAGTAATTTATACTTCAAAACCAAAATATCATTTCCATCTCAATATATATATATATATATATATATATTTCCAAATTATAGCACTTTTAGATTTGTAAATAGTGACCTTGGACATATGTGTGTAATTAAAACTAAATTTAATATTGGTGTTAGAAAAGCAATAACAGACGTGAAGTATAATTTTAACTTGTTTGAGTGTTGTATGTGTAAGCTCATAGCAGTTATGAAATTTGTTTGAGTCCATATATGTAAATATTTTGATTTCTATTTATAGTATGTATGTAAGTATATGTTAGTCCATAAATTTGCCTATATATATACAAGGTTTTGGTGTTCATAGATAAATTAAGGTTTAAATATAAAATGTGTTTAAAATGAAAGGATTGAATATAATATTTATATATTTATATTTATATTTATTTTATTAATAGTCATTTAAATTAAATATTGACTTTACTAAACTATTAATAATAATATAATATGCATTTTGTTTTGTTATATCAAACTGATTTGATTTGTTCCCATTGATTTCTGTTATCAGCTTTGATCGTCAAACTCGTGCCAATCTCTTTGCTTTGGAATTCATGCCTGGATTTGTAATTCATTTCATTCTCGTTCATATCTAGCCTCGAAAGGTGAGCAATCACTCACGATTAATGTTCTTATATTTATTAAATTTGATTTCAATTGAAACGACAATTGAAATATACTGCTAAATTGAACTGTTAATTATTTTAATTTTTATATATGTTATACATCTATATGTAATTGTTCACCTGTGGGATATGACATCATATCCAGTTGTTTATATTATATTGTTTTTGATGATATATGCATGTTTTATTATTATCATATATGTTATCACTCTGCAAGTTCCCTGTTAGTATAGAATTCACTATGGGTTGAAATGATACATACCCGAACGATCTTGTACAATAGGAGAAAATCGTTATGGGTTGAAATAATAAACCCAAGCGATTTTCATTGAATTGAATTTAGGATTGCAGGTTGAAATGATATATACCCGTATATATTTAAATTACGGATTGAAATGATAAAAAACTGTATCACTTGACCATAGTATAGAAAACTATATACAAACACCGTTGGTCTATATATATAAATATTTTGAAATTGAGTTCTATGGTTTGAAAGGAAAAATATATGGTTTATTTAAATTTGAAAATATCATGTACATGAATAAGTTTTAATATAAAATAGAAGATTGAATAATAAGCTTTAAATTTAGTAAAGTTTGATTTAAGTAAATCACAATGTGTTTAAGTATTTATTTAAAAATTTAATTTAAAAATAGATTTTTAATGATTCTATAAGTTAAGGATTGGAAAGATAAATTTAAATTTATTCGAATTTGTATTTAACTAAGAATTTTGTTTAATTAAATCGATTTGAAACTTATTGAATTTGAGGGTTTTAAATTATGATTTTATAACTTGATTTTTTGATTTAATGTGATTAAATAGATATTTCAAGTTTTAAATAAATCGAAGGAAATATTTAGTTTAATGTAACTTAAGGTTATTTAAATGATAATGGATTTATTAAATGAATATTTCAAAACTAAATAATAATGAAGTTAAAATAAGGTATATATGAAATTATCAATTTAGTTTTGAAAGTGCTATAATTTGGAAATATATATTTGAAATGGATATGATATTTTGGTTTTGAAGTATAAATTATTTTGAAATGAACATGGTGTTATAATGACGTTTATTGTTAATAGCGTATATTTCTACATAGTAGATTGTTCCACGGATCCTTAGAGAATGGTTATCCCAACATCCTTTAAGTTACTTGTATTTCAGTTGATATTTCACTTGAGTTAGATTTATTGATATAAGAATGTTAATCCTGACTCGAGTGTTTTGTGTTTTGCTTTACGCTTGGGTCAGACTGAGTGTCACAGCATTTGAGACTCACCTTTGGAGTTGGAGCTTCTTTTGGAGATCCAACTATCGATTCAGCTTTCCGATATCCAGTTGATTCCAGTGATATATTCAGATTTGATTATTGTATCGAGACTCTCGTGTATTCGAGACTTCTGGTGTATTTTGTTTTACTCTATTATATATATAAATGGTAGCTTCATGAACTATTATTCTCTTGATTTCGCTACATTCTTTTGTAATACTCTGTGTCTGTGATTCTTTTATTTACTGTATATGCTAATTTTTGTCAAATATAAATTAACAATCTGATATTTTGAACAATTCAAGTCTGACATGTGCGGATGCGAATGACACGAAATACCGGGTCGTTACAATATGAGTGTATACCAAAGTTTTGACAAGATTGCCTGAGTTTTGTGCTGCGTGAATCCGGTTACATATACTTAAGTAACAATTAATTTGGTATGGTTTCTGTTGCTAGATATGCTTCTCTGTTGGGTTATGAGGGGTTTGAGTTTGGTCTAGTCAATCTTTTAGAACTATGTACGTTTTTGGTTACTGGTTTTTGGATATTTTCTACTCATTTGTTTATGCTTAATTGCAGGTTAAGTATCCATGGCCTGATGTTGTTGCACACAGTGGTGTTTTGCTAAACTATTTTGGCTTGACCAAAGCTAAGTAAGATAACTTCTGATATACAAATCCTATTATTTCATAAAATTTCGACGTTGTTATATTAAGTCACAAGCAGGGAGTAGAACTATAGAAGTAATTCCCTCTTTAATTGTGGAGTTGAGATTATTGCCTCAACTAGAAGTTTAGCAACACGTGACTTATCAATTCAGTTCAATAAGCCTTTTGATTAATGTCCAAATCTTGAACCATGCAGGTACTACACAGTGCTCTTTGGTGTCTCCAGGAGCATGGGAATGTGCTCTCAGGTTCATTGTATTTCTTGATTGTGATAATTTACTATGAATTAAAAATCCAATGTTGTATGATTGTTAAATTATACATGTAAAAGCTTTTCTGACCCTTTTGAATTTGCATACAGCTCATTTAGGACCGTGCTCAAGGATTGCCCCTCTTAAGACCAAAGAGTGTGACTATGGAATGGCTTGAGAAGTATTTCAAGAAAGCAGCATAGGCTCCTGCGTTCCATATAAAATAAATATCTTCTACCAATTTTTTCATACGCAATAATATCCATTATCAGAATTTGAGTTGTCCCGGCATTTTTTTTAAATTTGCTTTTATACAATTATGTAAAGCGGTAAGCTTTTAATTAGCAAGGTGTTTTTTTAACGTTCAATTTTATTTCCCAAAACAAAAAATGGATTTATTTCCCAAAGCAAAGGTGGACAACGCAACACACCAATCAAAGCGATGGTGATACGGTTTTTTTTAATATGAAAAACTCTCTATTATGCAGTGTAGTATAAATCCCTGGTACCATATTCAAAAAATTGCAAAGAAATCCATCCTACATACATAATTTGAACTCACATTTCATAGGCCGAATCCACTGATATTGCTTAGAAAATTTTCTCATTTTTGGTTGTTATTCTGGGTTGAAGATCCGAAAGGCAAATGATAAACAGTGTTTCAAAATTACAAACATGTTGTACCATAAATTTTGAAATGTTGTAATTGCTTCATCCAGCATTAAACGTGTTCTTACTGTAAAAGTACGTTTCTTTACCAAATACAGAATTACGCAAGAGTACAACTGTGTTTTTCCCATTTATTTGTTTGTTGAAGTTTTATTTAGCCAAATGCACCTCAATATTATACTTCATTATATCCAAATCAATAATGAAAACAAAAAGGAATTATGATACTCAATTGATCGACAATATAATGCCAACGATTAATAATTTTGATCAGTTTTGATAATATAAACAGGGAGATAATGCATGCGATTGGAATACTCCATTGGTAAAATTTCACTGTTCGTTGTGATAATACATTGGATTTTCATGAAGGAATATATGCAAACAAAGGGAATGTTTGATATAATGAAGTAGTAATTGAGACGGGTTTAGCCCCACTTTTTATCTACATGAAACAAGTGCAAGATGAGTTTCGATTTTGTTTTGTTCATGAGTTATGCAGTTCGTAGCAGTTGTCTATCTTGACAAAAAATTCTACCCCGAGTTATGTATTTTGTAGCAATTTTATATGTTGACGAGATTGATATGAACCGATACAATCAAGGTTATCAATGTTGGTAGGATCAAGGTTATCGTACACATATTTATACCTTACGAATTACTAAATCAAGATATTTTTTCTTAATCATTCCCTATTTGGTAGTTATTCAAACATAAGATTGATAAAGAGAAAAAATATAAGCATGAATGACAAATTTGCAATAGATTTACTCATTACAAATCTTCATTTTTTTTAGTTGATTTTTAGTTGAACAATACCACAAGTATTGATATGCTATGGAGATTTGAATGTATATTATATATTACATGTTTTGATTGATATTGACTAGAACTACTTACGTTATTATTGATTAAGAAACCAAAAATATTTGCAATTTGTTTCACAAATATTTCTTCTTAAAGTTTTAATATGCTTTAATATATCTATAGATGATAAAAGTAATTTTTCTCAATTGTTATTGTACGTTAAATATTTGTTGTTTTTTGTTCCACCTTAAGTGTTTCGAAAAACCACAGTTGATTTTTGTTGTTTTAATTTTCTCTGACTAATTGCATTTTTTATGCCATCGAATTTATGGGGTTAATGCAAGGACACGATATCAAGTAAATATGGCAAAAGGGCCTCCTACAAAGAACTAGCCATGGCCTGGATGAAGTTCAGCATGTGGCAAATGAAAATCATTATCATTTGAACTTCATGCAATCACTACTAGGAATACAGTATATAGCCACGAAGGCTTTCCAACGGCCGACAACAGAAATTTCCAACGGCTACCAACGACTCGTTATTTTTTAACTTGCCGTTGATAACCGTTGGAAATAACGCCGTTTGCGGCCGTTGGGAACCTCTGGAAATTTGCGTATACTTGCATCAGGCCGAGACAGAAACATTATTATCTTCTTCCCCAATTCCCCCAAAACCCTACTCCTCCCCTCCTCCTTTCTTGCTCCAAGCTTCCCCACGCAACTAGCAGCTGCTCCAACTCCATCACTCAACGCCAACATCCTCTCTCCATCCCTAGAAATCTCCAAAATCAGGTTTGCCTAAAACCCTACAATTTTTAATTTTTCTAATTTTGTGTTAATTTGCTGTTATATTTGTATCCAATGGCATATTGCTTGTTTATTACACCAAACTAAATGCTAATTACAATTATTGCCATCCAAATGTCCAAATTGTTTGTATATATATATATATATTATGCACATATATAAATATGTTTATAATTTAGTATAAATGCGCATGTGAATTAGCAGTAGATTAGTTAGGATTGATTTAAATTATTTTGTGTATGCACTACAACAGTTTATGGGTTTCATAGCGTTTGAAAAACGCTATAACAGGCTACCATAGCGTTTCAGAGAACGCCGTGGAACCACAAGCTATGGTAGGCCGGCATCATTACATAGCAGGAAGGAAAACGCTATAATAGCTAATAGCGTTTACAAATGGGCATAGCGTTTGCAACCTACTATAGCGTTTTTTCTCTGTTATTAAAATTAAACGCTATAGGGAATATAATCCTTCATTTAACTTCTATAGCGTTTTCGAGCATATTTTATAGCGTTTCATCAAACCATGTTATAGCGTTACAATGTTTTTCGATAGCATTTCTTGTCATGCTTGTATAGCGTTTTTATTTTCTACTATAGCATTTTTGATTCTATTATAGCGTTTTTGATGCATAAATCTTACATCTCATATAGAGTTGCGATAGCGTTTGATGAATCAATAGCGTTTTTCAAACGCTATTCTATATAATATTAATTTTCAACATTTGTTTCAATTTTCTTTTTATTATATTATATTATATTATATATATATATATATACACACACACACAGATAGATATATGTATACACATTACACACACACATATATATATATATATATTATAATGTGGATCCCAAAAATAACAAATCGAGAAGATGACAACAACTATATGTAACAACGATAACGTTGCACTGAATTCTAATTTGGAAACACACAATCAAACCAGTGGAAAAGTTTCAAATAAGTCTGCTAATATTTCAAATACTACAAGACATGGTCGCATGATAATAGTTCAAAATAGTCTAACAAATGAACACAAATACTACAAGACATGGTCACATGATAATAGCTCAAAATAGTCTAACAAATGGACACAAATACCCAGTTATGGAGACGATGATACGGAATGGCTGCTACAGAAGATTCTTGCAAGGATCTAAACATTGCTCCAGGTTGCTTCAGTGTTAACCAAGTTCCTACATTAAATGACAAAGTAGACAATGATAGTTCCAGGTTGAATATACTAAATTTGTAGACAATAAATGACAAAGTAGACAATGACTTATAGGCAATGGAGTAAATGACTTGGAGGCCTAATATGAAAATCTATCATTATTATTGTCTAACTTTGTTTGCATCATCCATATGTATTTAGAGAGCCACCATGTTGCCTTGATTTTTATTCAGATGGTCCTAAAGAGTTTAAACCTTTTCATTCCTACTTCTATAACATTTTTTCAACTTGAAAAATAACTCATGGGTTACTGGAAATCAAAAGTTCTTCCCAAGATCAAGAAGGTCTTCGGTCCAAAGAAGCCTGAAGAGCCTAAGGTATATATTTATTCTTCTTTACATATATAAGCTACAAATATAGGATATATTCTAAAAATATGTTATATGTAGGTAGAGGAAACGGCAGCAAAAGACGTGGTTGTAGAAGCAGGAGAAGCAAAGGAGGTCGAGAAAGTTGAAGAGGCAGCTACGACTGCTGCTGCAGCTGATGAAACTCCAGCCCCGACCGCTATTGTTGCTACAACAGAGGTAGCGGAGGAGGCTACTAAGGCTTGATATTATATACAATTGATATGTATGTCAATTATTGTTTAATTAATACCATGTAAAGCTGTATCATATTTAGCTTGCTGCATACCATCCATGCATATCATGTATGGTTTTTATTGTTGTTTATGTTTCCTTTGTTTTTTTGTTCTTCGTTTATTGATTGGATTATTTATTGTGTATGTATTTTAATTGTTTTTATTATGAAAGGGAAAATTTGTGTGTTTCTTTTGTTTTGTTTTGCTTTGCTTTTTTGAATATTTATGTTTTAGCATCTACCTGATGCTTTTGATCTATGTCTACTGTCTGATCTTCTTTTTTTTTCTTTTTTTTTTTCTTTTTTTAAAGAAAGCAAAAATAAGTATAAAACCAAACATATACCAACTGCAAATCTATTTATTTCATAAGAAAATATGTGGTAAATAAACAAAACATTGATGAATATATGATTGAAAAGAGCGCTCTAGACATTTACTCCATTCATCTGCAATAAACAAATAAGCAATCTAGATGTTAGTAATTGTTATGTCAGACATTCACAAAGTAGATGTTAGTAATTGTGAACTAAATCACTTAAAGAAGCATGCTAGTATAGTTTTACATGCCAAACTTCCAAAAGAACCCATATTTTATTTTGAAATTATAATGAATGAAGATTAAAATCTGCAATTCTTTTTCATAGTAAGAAAGCATAATAGATCTATATGTATTCATAAGCATCGACAACCAGTATTGGAAGTCACCTTTTTATACAAATCATATATCAAACTCTGATTTTTCCCATTACTCTGTTAAAATATGGTTTTTAGTGAAACTCTTCGAATTAGCAAAAGAATACTTCACTATTTGACAGAAGCATTGTTCAGTAACTTGTAAATACACCAGTCTGACCTGATAGAGGATATCAATTTTTTAGCTTCTTTCACAGCTTCTTGCATGGAATATACAGACATTTTCTTTACCTGCATACAAAATATGGAACAGCTGTCAGGTCAGTTTCTACATCATGTGAAGCTAACTAATCCGGGTATAGAGTTATAAACCAAGAAAAATAATAAGATCTTTAGTTCATAAGTATACATGATCACAGAGAGAAATGCAGATGAAGTTGCTAACTTAAGCGAGAAATGATTTTCTTTTCTTTTTTTCTAAATACATTAACTGAAAATAATATGTACCTCTAATTTGTCTTCCTTTGACCTATGAGTTTTTGGAAGCAGTTGAAACTCTTCAGTTAAACTGACACATTGAATGAGACTCTTAGGAGAAACAAAGTCCATGGCTACTCTAATGCAAGACTGAAAAATTACAATAACAAAAGTTTAGACTCATAACTGAATACACATACACAGAGATTTTATACACACACACGCTACCACGCAAAAGGAAAAATGAGAAAAATATTGTATAATTGAATACATATATAATGACTATACTAATATTTTTAGTGACATTTTTCTAGGATTAAATGAAATTAGTTTCTAGTTATTTTTCTTTGGTTTGAGACTATCTAGTTTTTCTCCAGTAAGTCTCTCAAATTTATCAAGGGTGAAAATCATCAGTTGAGGCAAATAGATCAAATTATTTATATAAAGTACAGTATAAACATCCTATAATATCTAAGAAAATCAATAAATGTACCATCTTAAATAAAAAGAAAAATAATCTGATGTATAATTATGATAAAAAAAACAAAAATATGAATTCATTACACCATTGCTAAAATCCTCTATATCAATCAATAATAGAGTATAGAGAACACTAACCTTTCTATTTGTTACTTGATGAGGGCATCCTGCTGGAATAAAAACTGCTTCGCCAAGATGTTGCTCAAACGTCTAGGGCTCTATTCCTGATAATTATTAAGAGAGGAGCAAAAGAAATGTTAAGACCTGCAATACTAAAAAGGGGAATAAATCAAGACTTCCTATTTAAAAAAATGTTGATGATTACAACAAGTAGACAACTTACCATATTCCTGCTTTAGCTGCTTCTTGTGACTCTCATTTGAATAAATCGTGTGATCATTTACTGGATGAATAAGGTATTTAAAAAAAATCATTATATGATTACAAGATGATGAATGCAATAATAAAATAGATAAAATATGAGTGAACACACACTCTAATCAATATCACTAGTTTTTTTATTTATTTTTTCCCCATTTTAGGATTTCGAGAAAATATCCCATAACAATTGGAACTCAGATGGCAAAATATTTCTGCTTTTCTAGACACACAGGAATGCACACGAGTGAGCACGCACATGCACACTCAAAAGTCAAATCACTAACTCAATAGCATAGATCCTTACCGAATCCAAAGGAGCTTGAAAGATATGCCTGAATTCGCCTTCAACTGATCAACTACCTACATATAAAAATACAAAATACAAATATAATATCTCTCACATTTAAGTCCATAAGGACTGGAAATGAAATAGCAAAACATAATATAAATTCTAGTGCATGTAAGTTGCAAACATGAGCATAACAGATAATTATAAATACAGCAATGTAGTATAAAACCACATTATGTTCAACAGAAATATAAAAATATTACCTTTGTGAACATATCCGCCATTTTAATGATCAAATTACAACATGAGTGTCCAACATTTCAACCCTAAATACAAGTATCTATCGTGAGATAAAGAAAATGACTAACTTTATGTTTCTAATGGGATAACATCCACCAATAGAAGTAGACAAAATGAAAATTACAGGGAAAAAATGTACTAGAAAACAGAATTTTTTTACTATATGCATGAAAAAGAAATAGCAAAGAATTTTACTTCGAGACATGGCATGCCTTATGCCATGAAGTTGACTGATTTAACTTGTATGGATTATTTCAACATAAATTTCTTTCTTCTTGTTTGCAGAGAAACATGCACAAACTGGATATATGATGTGATTCCTGACACTTTCACATATGTTAGTCTACACTTAGTTGATGTATTTCTTGTTGTCACGAACGAAGTTCTAACTTGCAAAGTGTTTCCAATATATAATTAAAGTTTTCTGGATTTAGAAATCACAAATCAGAAGTTTTCCATGAATTTAAACATATACTATGATATCTCTTATGAATTTGTACGAAGTCTAAATTGATAATAGCATAATACCTTTTATGTTGATATACTTTGTGTTTGCTTCTTGACTTTTTATGAGTATATAATTTATTTACTTTTCAAGTCTTAGATTTGAGCTCACATGATTGTAAAGAAAATTAAATCATGAAAATGATGTCGGCTACAAGTTCTACTTAGTCAATGCTGCTGAATAAATAATATACTGAATGCACCAGAATAAAAAAATAGATTTTGACATTTCCTTAAAATAGGTATTGAAGTTATTATTTATTTAAGTCCGCACTCAACTTCCACTTTCCCACAGAATTACAGATAAAATAAATTTTCATTGGTGTATTGTATATTACGGATATTGAGGACTATGGACATATTATATATTACTGATCAAGCATAAAATCAAACTTTATAAAAATTCTTTTTGATAGAATATAGCTTAACAAATATTACTAATCATTGGCATCATTGTATATTGATTTTGGAAACAGTCTTCTGACCCACTCAAATGCATATTAGTGATTTAAACCTGTAGCACATCATGTACTATACATGTATTCTTATCTTTCTATCTTACACGTTATTAACGCTTTTATGAAAAAAAACAACAAAATAGTTTTAAACACTAATTGATAATATATAAACTATCAGTGATAAGTAAACGAGAAACCACAGGAGGCATACTTCCAAGTCCATGATTTTTGTTAATGCCATCCGAACTATGTCCAATAAATTGAATTATTTAACTATAAATTTTAATGATCAAAGATAAGTTCATTAGAGCAGATAGACTCCCTGATTTCATGTTGAATTATTTAACTATAAATTTTGATAATCAAAGATTAGTTCTTCAGGGTTTGCATAGCAGCTGCAACAAACCATACATTTCAGGAATTAAAGATCCCTACATGAATATGTAAGAATATTACCCTACCAATATATACTTGCACATTTTTTTACTTGTAATTATATTTCCAGTACTCAATATATCAACCCTTGGTCAATAAAGTATAGGTTACATATTACAAAAAAGGAATAAGAATAAAAGATGAAAAAGGAACCTAGTGAGAGAAATGGAATAGAGAAACTCAGGCATTGTAGGACCAGCACTACGTGGCATAAGGCAGACAAGCTTCTTTGTCTTGTTAGTGATTTCCATTACAGTATACTCCATTCTCACTTAATTGCAATTGCAAACATCACGGCAACTTGAAAAAACAGCAAAAATGAGAAATAAGAAGGGAGTTGGGCAGCATAATAACATGTAGGATTTTATGTGGTCGTCTGAATTCATTGCTTTCATGGTGCTCTTTATATTTCCACAGGTGTATAAAATGCACAAATATTTGTGGAGATAATAATGAGACAACATTGGTTTACTATTTTACAATCATTTTTTCTTTCCAAAATCTGTCTATATAGTAGTTACATTGCCTATGAGAGTAGTTCATCTTGAAACAACACAGATATTGTGTTACCCCTTTTTTTAGACCTTACACTCATTTAATATGAGTGGATAAACAATAGAAATTTTTCATCAGAACCTACACGTTTACTATGGTATAATGTACATGTGAACAAACTCTAGTGACATTCATCCATATGAGCAAGCAAAAAAACTTTGCAGAGGAGGGGCAAAAAAACAAGGAGAGAAGTAAATACCAAGTTTTAGCCTGAATACTTATCAAATCTATATTAATCATTCATCGATAAATACACCCCATCTACAAAAAATTATACAAATCTGAAATATGAAGGCCAAGAAAACTAAGGAGGAATTATATGGCAGGGATTTGGATCCTTTGTTTATGTGTGTCTGTGTGTGTACACACACATGAAATAAGAAAATAATAAATATAATAAAACAAAATAAAGTAAATTAAAGAAAGACCAACATTTTCAGAAAAAAGTCTAAATATAACACTGTAAGTCAGAATCCAACAACCAGATTCACATCATACAACATAAACAACACCACAAACACTAAAATAAACCATAAAGTTCTAGATATTGAATGATAGATTGACGCTGAGTGATGGAATTTCAAATTTCAAGATGCCAATTCTAGATTTGTTACTTTTTTATATCAACCCAGCAAGTATCTTCTATTTCCTTGTAAAATGAAATCAAAGTTCTGTTGCCAAAAAATTATTAAATAATGCTAAAACTAAGCAATTGAGTTCTTGACAACCAAACTATACATTGATAAGTAACCACGCTGAAACATGTTAAGAAAAATATCATGAAATTAATGTTTTCGGTTAAATAATACGTTAATGCAGATTAGTTAACTAATAATTTTTTAGTGAAAAACATATAATAAAGTTTGCAGTACCTCTCATGCCCGTTCAAGTTGGACAGATGCAGGATCGGCTGCTATGACAGGGTAGATTCGACGATTCACGATATAGAAGAAATATGTAATCGTCCCGAGCTTCATATGAAGCCAAATGACACTAAAAAACCCAAAGCATGTTATAAATTAGATAACAACCAAGTTAAAGTACTGTTAAAATGGGTGGAAGGATTACGATTTCCTGATGGAATTTCATCTAATCTTCGTAGATGTGTTGACTCTAAAACGGAAGACTGAGTGGGATGAAAAGCCATGATTGTCATGTAATGATGCAAAATTTGTTACCCGTCACTTTCAAAGAATTGTTGCCCGCAAAAGTTTGGAAGGTTATAACAGAACTTAGTTTATTTTATAAGGAGCATTGTTCAACTACGTTAAAAGTTGACCGTCTTCGTAAACTTGAGGTAGAAATCCCTATACTGCTCTGCAAACTGGAGAAAATATTTCCTCCAGGTTTGTTCAACGTAATGGAGCATTTACCTGTTCATCTTCCATTTGAAGCACGTCTTCGAGGTCCTGTGTAATATGGATGGATGTATCCATTCGAGAGGTATGTTGTTAATACTGAGTATGTAATTTAAGTATAATTAAAAATCAATATTGATATGAAATAATTTTTATCAGGTACTTAAATCATTTAAAGAAAAAAGTGAGACAAAAAGCTCGAGTTGAAGGTTCGATTTGCAAATCATATATCGAAGAAGAAGCATCGTTCTTTTTCTCTCATTATTTCAATGATCATGTGAATTTATCATTTCAAAGTGTTGCGCGTAATGATGAGGCCGTCGAACAAGATTTTTCTTCTGAAGCAATGTTATCTATTTTTAAACAACATGGTCGACATGTTGGAAAATGTGTAGAAGTATGGTTAGATGATAGAGATTACCATGCAGCACACACGTATATTCTTCTTAATTGTACAGAAGCTGCACCATTTATTAGGTAATTATCAGATTACAAGTTTTGATAAATTTAATTTAATACTGCATGTGTAAATTAATAATAAATCAATATATTGTTTTTGTTTGTAGTGTTTATGAACCACAAAATCCAAACGGCGATTTAAGCAAAAATTTCGCTACTTGGTTTTCGAACTACGTTTATGATCCTACAAATAATGTGGTCGATGAAGGATTAAAACATTTGGCGTTGGGACCGAAAAGGAAAGTTAAAACGTATCCAATATTTTTCTTTAATGGATATAAATTCAACACCAAAGAATACGGTGTTGAAAAATTAACAAACAATACCAGTGTATTTGTTAAAGGCAGTGATGATCCTAATAATCATATACATGATTTTTATGGCGTGTTAACCTAGATTTTGCAATTGACATATTTTATAAGACCCGCAGAGGAAGTTTTTTTGTTTAGATGCAACTGGTTCAGCAATGTTCCAGGTTCTGGTATTAACGTGCATCCAAATTATAATCTTATAGAAATAAAACATACCTCCCGTTATCAGCCATACGATCCGTTTGTACTAGCCAAACAAGCCCTACAAGTTTATTACGCCCCTTATCCATCTCTAAAAAGAGATAAAGCGGATTGGTCTGCGGTTTTTAAAACCAAGACGAGATTTACATTCGATGGAAAAAATATTCCAAAAGAACAAGCCTATCAAGCATATATCGAAGAAAATGTTGAAATCACAATTACATACGATCAAACTGATTTTGGACAATTAAATGATGAGACAAATGTATTAGTCGAAGCATTTGAGAGTGTAGAGGAAAACGATATAGAACACGAGATCGAGTCTGAATCAGAAAACGACGAGGACTGAGTAAAATCCGGTAATTTTTACAATTATATATTCATGCACATGCATCACATATATATATCATCATCATTACATGCACCACATATCATCATCATTTTATCTATGTCTATAATTAAAAATGAAACTTTCAACAGGTATTATGTCAGGCTCCAGACGTCGTAGCTCTTCTCGCTCGGCCGGCGAGAGTAGTGGTGAGCCTCCGGCTTGACCACTTGTATATTTGCAGCCGAAGGCTGATGGAGTGTAAGTATCAAAATTAAAATGATAACAATATAAATTTGTTCATACATATATATACTTGTCTAAAGCTTTGTTTATTTAACATAGGGGATTTGATTTGGAGCCCTCAGGAGTTGTGCTTGGCATTTCCAAGCAATCATATATGAGCAGGATGACAGATTGCTGGCCTAAGTGGAGTAAGATCCCTGACCATGTCAGGGAGGCCATCTGGCAGGATTTTCTGGTGAGTTTATACCACTTTACTATATAAATAAGTATAAATGAACACTTAGTAATGTTTTCTCTTTGTACAGGGGCAACTGGACTTGGCGGAGGCCGATGTCGCCATGGTTCAGTGCCACTGGAATTCGAAGGTCGCCAAAAATTACAGGGAGGCAATGTCAGCTCTTAAAAAATCGAGGAAGAAACCGAACTGGATGGGCGCTTCCGTATGGGATTCTTGGATGAGTTGGTGGGAGACCGACGAGTTCAAGGTAAATATTCTACCAAATATATAGTTAATTATTTCGCAATTAGTATAAATATAATATTCAATTTAAATTGCAGATGGAGTCGGAGAGGAACTCTGCCAATAGAAGTAGGAATCCTGTAACGCATCGTGGCGGATCCAAGTCTTTTCAGCATCACCGTGAGGACTTGGTAAATTTATCTAAACCGTTATTACATTTTGTATATTAATTAGTTCGGTAATTAGCTATGAAAAATTAAAATATATAAATTATTTATTGCAGGAAAGATCGGTTGGACGTCGCGTGTCTATGATGGAGGTATTTACCCGCACCCACGCATCAAGACAAGCAGACAATGTTGGCAATATTACATATCAGTGGGATGGTGATGATAAGGCGACGGCTGCATATGTATGCATATTTTAAAACTTATTTTATTAATATCGATATGTTTAAATCCTATTCTACTAATTTTAACCTGTAATTGTTTTTTATTTTAGGCAAAGTTTCAGGAGGCACGGGCAGAGCTGCTTTTAAAATCGGATCGCGATGAGTTGACGGTAGAGGAGGAAGATAATATTTTCGACGTTATTATGGATCCGACGCAGCGGAATAGGCGCTATGGCTATGGAAACCAAGCGGTAATCTTATAAACATTGCAATATTATATTTAATAAATTAACCTATAGATACACTATACATATGATGATTTCTTGTTGAGTTAACCTATATATTTAATAAGTTAACCTATATATTGTATTAAAAATATGCATTTATTTGTGGTATATGCATTGCTTAAGATCACGTCATTTACGTTTCTATATTTTAAAATATACATTGCTTAAGAAAATGATTATAATACAAATGTGAACATCTCATATTCTATTTGCAGGTTCGGGTAGCTCAAAAGGCGTGTGACAAAGCTGAAATAAAAGAGCTTAGAACCATGGTTGAGCAGTTACAAGAGCAGGACCGTCTACGCGCTATACAAATGGAGCAGCTGAATCAACGTTTAGCGGAGTACGCGCAGAGGCATGGTTCCTTCCCTTCGTCGTCTGGTGCTTCCGGAGGTGATGATGATGCTTGAGAGGTATGATGATTATTGTTTTGTGGTTGGTTATTGTATGTATTGACTTTGAGGTGGTGAGGATTGTGTTTGATGGTTATTGTGTATGTATTGACTTTGAGGTGGTGAGGTTTAAGTGTTTGCATTGTATATATTGACTTGAATATGGAGTTGGAGTTGGTGTTGGTGAGGGTTTGGTTGTAATGTTTGAATATGGAGTTGGAGTTGGACTTGAATATGTAATGTTTGATGTTGATTTTTGGTTGTTTATATTGTTTGTGGTATAATGTGTTGAATATGTGATATATATGTGAAATGGAGTGGAAATGGAATGAAAATTGATATATATTGATTGTGTGTGGCTAGAAGGTGAATCGCTTGCTGCTATAAAAATAATTTCACCCAGATTAGCAACGGCTACCAACGGCTTATTGGTCAGTTTATTGCAACGGCTTCCAACGGCGCCCATCGGTTAACTGCCGTTGGTAGCCGTTGGAAATGCCGTTGGAATAGCCCCGTTGCTTCCGTTGGAAGCCGTTGGAAGGCGTGAACGTTATTCCAACGGCATTTCCAACGGCTCCCAACGGCCGCCAACGGCTGGGAGCCGTTGGAATAGCCTTTTCCCCTTGTAGTGAATGTTTAGCTATTTTCCTTCAAATTTGCTATTAATAAACTAAAAATACCTCTTTTCTTTGTTTTTAGTTTTCCTTTTTTTTCTATTTTAGACTTTTGAAGATTTTGTTGTAATATATTGCACTATCAATTATGTTCCTTGGGCTAGATTTATAATAATTTGTGTAACGCTAAACAAGTGCATTGTTGAGTCAATGCACACACATTGTGATTAGATGCAGGTCCATCTGGACATCCATATATACTCGTGTATATATATATATATATACATATATATATATAATAAAGTCAAAAACTCCTTAAGAAGTGTGGATTGTTCCTTAACCAAACATGTTTCACTATGAAAGGGAGCCCAATAGGAGAAGCACCAAATTCGGATGCAGATAGTGAGAACAGCAGCTCAATGTTGAACAAAATCGCATCTCTGACCATTTAAGAAGAAACAAAAAAACCTGAGGCCGAAGTGGTAGAAGGCTTAAAATATTTCCATATGAATGCTTACTAGTACACAAGGTGACTATGTCGTTGAGTGCTATGATTGTAAACCATTATAAGCTTAAAGGGAATATTATTAGCTATAATCTTGGTGGCATGGGTTGTAGTGCTAGGTTGATTTCTATTGATTTGGCTAAGCAGCCTCTAGGTACATTATTTAGTTACTAGTTTATATATGAAAGCTTTTACATAGCATAATGCATTTTTCATTAAAAGTTCGAATGAGCAAATTAAGTGGGGTTCAATATTCAATTTGAATTTCGTACAGCAAGTCTATTTTAAGTCTCTTTCTTTTAGTACTCCCAGTTGTTGTTTTAGTGAGATAATGTGATTAATAGATGCGTAAATTGGTGATTAGAGCATTGACATAAATATCATGACGCGTTGGTCAAATTACTCATTCCTACCTATTTATCACCTTAAATTTGCTTGTGGTTTAGGTTTTGTCAAGCAAACTTCATTCAGTGTTTTCAATACTATATTATTTCCATAAGAAAATAAGGATGCACAAAAGAAGATAACATCACAGTGCTCTCATAGTGCATTGTTAAAATCTCCTATAAGTTACTTATATTGTCATGTGTTGATTAGACGTAGATGTAGTTGCAATTTGTCATATAGTTGAGTCCTAAATTAGCAAAATCTGTTATACGTCTAGTATAACAAAATAGAGACTAATCAATAATAAACTTGTCTCACAAATTTACAACTCAGATTTCCACTACTTTGGAATCTGTATTAGTTAATTTAACAATAAGTATGTTGTAATTAATTACAATAAGAAACTAACAACTATAGCAATAATAACTGTAGTGTTAAATCAAACGTTATACTATTTAATGAAATAGTACAATGCAGAAAGAAAACGATATATATATAAATATATAAATCTAACCGGTTGAAGAAGGAAATTACGTCTGAGGCTTGTCGTAACAATTTCCTTAAGACTTTATTCAAAGTCTTCCAAGATACAACAGACGTGATCTGCTCGAGCTCGTGATGTGTATGATCTTCTGTGTGATATGTAAAAGCACACGAATTGTAGATATTATGAAACGAAGAGGAAGAAGAGAAAATTCAAAATTAATTGAGTGAGGAAAGTGATCAGGTTTCCTCCTTATTTATAGCCGAATTCCCAATGGCTACATCCATTGAGAAAAGTAGCATCCCTTCATTTACAACGCCAAAAAGCATTATTGTTCACAATAGTCGCGCCTCTTCGTTTTGCAACGGTCGAAAACTGTTGTTGTTTGCAACTGTCGCGCCTCTTCGTTTGCAACGGCCGAAAACTGTTGTTGTTTGCAACAGTCGCACCTCTTCGTTTGCAATGGCCGAAAACTGTTGCGGTTTGCAACAGTCGCGTCTCTTCGTTTGCAACGGCCGAAAAATGTTGCGGTTTGCAACAGTCGCGTCCAATCTAGTAGTTGCTTCATTTTGAATTTAAACAGTAGAAAACTGTTCACTTGTGCATAGCAAAAATATAACACGGTCCACTCTTATCTGACCAGCACCCGGTCCGGTCGGTCGGACGGGCGGGCGGGGGTGGCGCGCGCGTGTGTTAGTCCATGGCCATATAGGTCCTCCCCCTCGCACAAAATTACCTGACCCTAAGGGCCAATATAGGATTTGAGAGTATACTATATAAACCAGAAAATGAACATATTTTTGGCGATGTGGAACATATCTCATTCACCATTTTTTGAGAATTCTAATAATCCCCCACATGAATGACGATATATGTCTCCCCCACACAAAGTGTAATATCACACAGTTCATATGAAAATAATGCTATATCGAGGATAAGTAGATATTCCACTTTGAACTTTCCCTAGTTAAAACTTATCGGATATACTTGGCTAATCGGTGAATTATTTCATCTTGAACCGTCATCCGTTATTGTATAACCAGACAATAAGCTTTACAAAGCATTATTTCCTTTCACATCCAATCTCTTGGTTGTGTTCATTTTGGTCCTAAACAATTTTTGGTTTTGCGAGTGTTTTTAGAGAATAAAAGCCTTTGATATTCTCATAGAGCCGACCCAGCTCACACTAACATATACCCCACTTGTTATATTCAAGATATGGTCATCATTAAAAACATAGTTTTAACCTTTAAATACTTCTGTAGGCATGCATTTATATTGTGCACCATAGAAATAGAGTTGGACTATGTCCAAGCAAATGCATTACGTCTTGAGTTACTCAGAACTGGTTTGCCTAGTTTGTGGGTTCTCCAGTCACTAGGATAGGTTTCCGTATAAGATAACTCTTGATGGTTTAGGCTTTTAAACCCATTCTCTTCGATGCGCAGTTAATTTTCTCTCTTGATAAACCTTTAGTAAATGGATCCGCTAGGTTATCATTTGTTCGCACATAATCTATGGAAATAATTCCATTTGAGAGTAACTACCTAACTGTGTTATGGTGTCGACGAATGTGTCGTGACTTTCCATTATACACAAAGTTTTGCGCTCTGCTTAATGCTGCTTGGTTATCACAGTATATGCATATGGCCGGTACAGGTTTAGGCCAAAATGGAATATCTTCTAAAAAATGACGAAGCCATTCTGCTTCTTCGCCTGCTTTATCTAAAGCGATGAACTCCGATTCCATAGTGGATCGAGCTATGCATGTTTGTTTAGTAGATTTCCATGACACTGCTGCCCCTGCTAAGGTAAATACATAACCACTCGTTGATTTTGATTCCTCTGAATCAGCAATCCAGTTTGCATCACTATATCCTTCTAAGACGGCAGGATATTTTCCATAATGTAAGGAATAATTTTTGGTATTTTTTAAATATCCAAGCACTCTCATTAGTGCTTTCCAGTGTTCCTTTCCTGGATTGCTTGTATACCTGCTCAGTCGACTTATTGCATAAGTTATATTTGGTCTTGTGCAATTCATGAGATACATGAGACATCCTATTACACGAGAGTATTCCAGTTGCATTTCACTCTCATTAGTGTTTTTATGCAGTACTTCTGATGGATTAAAAGGTGTTCTTACTCCTTTAATTCCAAAATTTAAAAAAAATTCAATCACTTTGTCTACATAGTCTGACTGAGATAATTCAATTCCATTAGGTGTTCTTATTATTTTGATTCCCAAAATAATGTCTGCAACTCCTAAGTCTTTCATATCGAAATTGCTAATTAACATCTTCTTTATGGTCTCTATTATCTGAGTATTTGGACCAAATATTAACATATCATCTACATATAAACAAATCATCACATATGATTGTCCAATTTGTTTATAATAAACACACTTATCGCATTCATTTATACAAAAACCATTTCTCATCATGACACTATCAAATTTTGCATGCCATTGTTTTGGAGCTTGTTTTAGTCCATATAATGATTTTACTAATCTACAGACTTTGTTTTCATTTCCTTTAGAAACAAAACCTTTAGGTTGCTCCATGTAGATCTCCTCATCGAGATCTCCATTTAAGAATGCTATCTTTACATCCATTTGATGAATTTCTAGATTATAGATCGATGCAATTGCTATTAGCATTCTTATAGAGGTTATTAGCATTCTTATAGAGGTTATTCGTGTTACCGGCGAATATGTATCAAAGAAGTCTACTCCTTCTTTTTGACGATATCCTTTGGCTACTAATCTGGCTTTATACTTGTCGATAGAGCCATCTGCTTTCATTTTCTTCTTGAAAATCCATCTACAGCCAATAGGTTTTATTTCAGGTGGAATATCAATAATTTCCCAAGTTTTATTACTTAGAATTGAATCAATTTCACTTTGGATTGCTTCTTTCCAACATGAAGATTCAGAAGATAACATTGCTTCCTTGTACGTTTGAGGTTCGTGTTCTAACACATATGTGAAAAAATCCGAACTAAATGTCTTGGAAGTCCTAGCCCTTACGCTTCTTCTTGGTTCAACTTCCTCAATCTCATAATGAGTTTCATCTTCATGTGAATTGCTTGATTCTTCTCTTGTCCTTTTAGGGACATTATTCCCTTCATTCCTTTTGTGCGGAAACACGTCTTCAAAGAATGAGGCATCTCTAGATTCCATGATTGTATTTACATGAATATCAGCTATATTAGACTTGAATACCAAAAATCTGTAGGCACTACTATTTTGGGGCCCTAGATAGTAACAATCTACTGTTTTTGGTTCAAGTTTGACTCCTTCTAGCTACTAATCCTGTACAACATTTGGCACCATCTCATTCTAGTCGATCTTTAGATCGCAGGCACCACAAGAGCAGTTCTGAGACTTTCCATCAAAAACTCAACAAGGAAACCACTGAAGCTCCAGTCGTCACCACAGAGCAAGAACCCGCCGCCAACGCCCGAATGGCTGAATTGAAAGAGCAGTTTCCAAATATTTGCTTCGATGAGCTCATGTTCATGCCCAAATTGAAGAGAATTCCGCCTAATGTCTAAGACATGACCATTGCTTGTGTTACTGATGTTGATAACCAGTACAACGAATAGTCGCGAGTGGCTGAGAAGATATCTAAGGTATCAAGGGAAAGGCAGCTTGAAATCGAGAACCAAAAATTCATCAAGGCCGATAACAAAAGAATCATAACTCATCTTGATGCCAAGGTTGAGAACTTGAGGAAGTCTCAATCCAAAGCTGAGAAGAAAGTCGAGGATGCCATCAGGGCACTCGAAGAAGAGAAAACTAGGCATCGAGATGAGATGGAGAAAGCATTCCATAGGAATCATGATTTAGTGTTGGAGAGAGATGTCGCAAACACGAGTGTGGCCAAACTTAAAACCAAGCTCGAAAGTGAAACGAAAGAAAAGGACGAGGCCCTCCAACAGGCTCAGGGCTACAGCGAAGAGTTTCTCATTACTTGGGATGAAAGAAACGGGGTAGTTGAGTGTGCTAAAGACATTGATGTGCTTGTAAGAAGAGAGGTTAAGGCCGTAGAGCAACGGGTGATGGAGAAGTTTGAACCAGTGCTTAACAAGTACAATGCTAACGTGCTCCAATTCTGCAATTTGGAGTGGTTCAACAACGATTACACCAGAATCTTGGCTCGGGCCTAGGAACAAGTCATTGCTGATGAGAAAGAATACCTAAAGGGTGGTGAGGTGAACTTGGCCCAGCTTGAGAAAGAGGTTCTGGTAGGAGACGAGCCTAGGGTGTTGAAAAAGGGCCAACTTATTCTCCATTTGGAGCTAGCTGCGACAGTGCAAAAAGAGTTAGGTGAAGGCTCCATATCATTACCTCAAGATGCTGCCATTGGGGAAACCCCTGGGCTAAAAACTACTCCTGATCCATCCACCATTCCTGGCTACGATTCAAAGAATCCCCAGATGCATAAGCCTGTTATCCTTTCTCCCATCCCGAAGGGAAATTCCGGTGGCACTCCGGCCCACACATAACCCCAAATAGGAGAAGGTATCTTGTTGATTTCCCTTGTATTTTAGAGGTTTGACGTGTCGTCGATCGACGTTACTAACCTATATTTTTATATCTCTCAAGTTTTAGGTCGGCCTCAAATCGTCCCGCTTTTCGATAAGGACTCTTAGACGGGATAATATGTTCCTACAAAAGAATCAGTAGCAGTTACAACTTCAACAACGGTCCCAACCATCCCGATTGAAGAGACTCCCGGCCTTAATGAGCAATTGATTGATGCTTTTCTGGACGAGGGGGCTGGTGGAACCCAGGGTGCTCAGACCGATGATGATGTCGTGATTATTGGAGTTTCTAAACCCTTGTCTGGTCTCACCATGAGTACACTTGAGTAGGAACGTCTCCGAGACATAGAAATCAAGCTAGGGAAGATAGAGGACATCCCCCTTCCTTTATCTGTAGCCATGCCTGGCTAAGCCATCTTCAATCCAATCGATATTCCTCCGCCTAGGAGCACTCATAGCATATCTATGGGATCTTTTCAAAGCACTCTAGCCTCCCTTTCTCCGCCTGAGAGCACTCATAGTGAATCAACCATCCTACTACTTAACTCGCCTTCGAAGGGCAAAGGAAGCCGAGGAAAAGGAAGGGTGAAAGCTTAAGTGACATGTCTCCTAGCACCAGGAAGAGGAAGCATAAGTCGAAGAAGTAGTTGTCAGTTTGCTTGGTGTAGATAGATCCACTTTTAGTCTGCAATAATAGTAGTAGTCTATTTGGGTTTTTTCTGGCCGGCTTTGTGCAAGTTCGGCCCCCGCCTTTTCTTTTTATTTCGAGCGTAAATAAAAATTGTACTTAGCTTTCCAAGTTCCACTTTGAATGTTAATAACAAAGACTTTTTTTTTGTCAAATCTTTGTGTGAATTCGTCTAAGTTGTTCTAGAAATGCACTTTCCATTCAATGTACTTGTGATTCATTCCTTTTAATGATTATTATCTGACTAAATCCTTCGTAGACTCTATAATTTACCGGCCTTTCGTCGTTCTCATAAACATAAAGTAATTGTTGAAGTGCCAAACTCTTGGCATTAGTTGAGGATTACCACTTAGAACAGCGGTTCGGATATCCTTTTCCTGGATAATGGTATCTGATTGCATCGAACTCCGGGCACTAGTTTAAATTAACTACTTAAGATTGTTGTCCGTACATCCTCATCCAGTATGTTCATTTTCAATCGCGCCTAACTACGAACGTCGATTCAAAGATCATAGGTAAGATACCACCTTACGCCGGGTATGGACCATTCGTTTGCCTACTCCTGGCAAAATGTTAAGGATTGGACGGTCTTATCACGTCTATTTTGGTTTATACTCCTGCTCCCACATCAAGGACGAGGGTTAGTGAATGAATAGTCATGTCATGTTCAATTTAGATTTATCCTCCTGCTCCCACATCAAGGGCAAGAGTTAGCGTGTGGACAGTCATGTCACATCCGTTTTGGGTTTATACTCCTGCTCCCACATCAAGGGCAAGAGTTAGCTGATGGATGTTTGGGTCATGTCCGTTTAGTTTATACTTCTGCCCTTAATCGCTGGACAAAAGTTGGTGGATATCAATCTCTGGATACCGAGAAGAACTTCAAGGGTTCGATCAGGAACCATAGAATTTTGGTTGGCACCTATCTCCAGGTACCTGCATACCTGCATTATTCGCATACAAATTCATTCGAGCCGGTCAAGTCACAACTCTTAGGTAATGTAAGGACAGAGTCTCAAACTCGGAAAGCCATTATATTCTATAAAAGACGGGAAATGACATGTTCCGTCTTATTATACGACTATAACCGATTATTAACAAATTTATTTTCAAGTGAAATAGCGTTGTAGGTGCTCGCTATTCCACGCCCTCAGGAGTGAAATCCCGTCAATCATTCGAAGCCTGAAAGTTCCATCTCCAAGCTTTTACTCTATTGTGTACAATCCTTCCCAAGTCGGGCCCAAGTTTTTAGGGTTGGAGAAGATTCATTTGAGAACCAAGTTACCAACTTCAAAGGTCTGATTCCTGACCTTAACGTTGTAATATCGAGCGACTTGGTGTCGGTGTGTAGCTGCTCTCAACTCAGCTTCATCACGCTTCTCATCGATCATATCAAGAGACCCCAGCAGGGGTTGTTCATTAGTCCCTAGATTGTAGTGAGTCACTCGATGAGAAGGTACTTCCAGTTCAATCGTAATTATAGCCTCTGATTCGTAGGTTAAAGCCAATGGAGAGTGGCCAGTCACTGATCGGTGGGTTGTTCGATAAGCCCATAGTACCAATGGAAACCCATCAACCCACTTTCCCTTGGCATTTTCCAATCGCTTTTAAAGAATGGACTTGATAATCTTGTTTATAGCTTCAACCTTCCCATTCGCCTAGGGGTGTGCCACCGCAACAAATCTTTTCTCTATGGGATGTCGACGGTAGAAATCTTTGCATTCGATACTATCGAATTGGGTCCTATTAAATGTGACGATTGCCTGTGGAACTCCAAAATGACAGATGATATTTTGGACAACAAATTTGATTGCATTCTTCATGATAATCATGGCTAATGGCTCTGCCTTAGCCCATTGGGTGAAGTAATCAACTGCAACGATGGCAAACTTCGCGCCATCTTTAGTTATCGGCAATGCACCGATGATATCAATTCCTCAAACTGCAAATGGCCAAGGACTGACCATTTGAGTAATCTCCGTTCATGGGGCTCTCCGAATTTCAGCAAATCTTTGGCACTTGTCACACTTTCTGGTGTAATCGGCTACATCTTAGTTGATAGTTAGCTAGAAATATCCACAATGAAAGATCTTCTTCGCTAGGGTTAGCCCCCTAATGTGGTTGCCACAGGGCCCTTCATGAAATTCTTTTAGAACTCGCCTGACCTTGTCATGAGCGACACACCGAGGCATAGGGACAGAGAAACCCTTCCTGTAATTACTCCTTCTTGTACGATATATTTCGAAGCTTGTCGAAGGATGTTTTGTCGGACATTCCTTCTTTCTAGGAGGATCCCTCTTTGCAAATAATCCATTATTGGAGTCACCCATGACTCCCTTTCGGGTTTAGCCTCCGAGATCCAATCGATATCCATTTGGTCAATGCTCGGATCCGAGAGTACTTCCACTGGAAACAAAGCCCATGAGCTGTGCATCTTCGGAACTAGCCAACTTAGCCAGTGAGTTGGCCTTCTCATTTTTCTCTTTGGGAATATGAGCGATCGTGTAATATTCAATGTCATTGAGCAGTTCAATGACCCGGTTTAAATAAGGAGCTAGCTTTGCTCTTTTTTTCTAAAACTCTTTCCAGACTTGACACAGTACCAGCTAGGAATCACAGAAGATATGAAAAGTTTTTATCGTTAGTTCTTGGGCGATCTTGAATCCTGTAATCAAGGCTTCATATTCTACTTCATTGTTTGTCGCAGGGAAGTCATGTTTTAAGGCGTAGCAAGTCGTATGTTCTTTGGGAGTGATGAGTAAAACCCCAGCACTGGAACACCGTTCATTAGACGCTCATATGTGTACATCTTGCATCCAGTTTTCTTTTCACCATTGCTCTTTGGAGTATCGTCTCGTGCAGTGTACTCAGCTATGAAATCCGTTAAAGCTTGACCCTAGATTTCCTTTCGAGAGTGATAAGTTATGTCATATTTCCCCAATTCAATGTTCTATTTCCACATCCTTGAAGAAGTCTCAGGTTGCTGCAAGACTTGTCACAAAGGCTGGTCGGTTAGAACCTTGATCGGATGAGCCTGAAAGTAGGGGCGGAGCTTCCGTGAAGCAATCAATAGGCAGTAAGCAAGCTTTTCTAGCTTTGGATAATTTCTCTCTGCTCTTGTCAATCGCTTATTGAGTAGTAGACTGGTCGTTGGATGTTGGATTCCTTACATACGAGTGCAGCGCTTAGAGCATGCACCGACACTACTAGATTATAAACAAGTCTTCACCATCCAACGACTTTGAAAGGAATGAGGTCTCTCTAAGTGATTAACCAGAGCCCGGAATGCGTCTTTACACTCTTTGTTCCATTTGAAATTCCATTTTCCCTTCTTAATTACGTTAAAGAAAGGGATACATTTATTAGTGGCTCTAGAGATGAACCGACTCGGGACAGCACCTTCCCATTTAAACATTGAACATCTTTGGTCTTCTCAGGAGCTTTGATGTTCCTCAATGCCTGAATCTTCTCCGGATTGGCTTCGATCCCACGAGAGTTAACAATGAAGCATAGGAATTTCCCTAACGCAACATCAAAAGAACATTTCAAAGGGTTGAGCTTCATCCCATATTTCTGGAGAACACTAAACATCTCAACCAAATCATCCACGTGGTCCCCCAATTGTCATTACTTCACGAGCATATCTTCCACGTAGACCTCCATCAAACGTCCAATCTGGTTTTTAAAAATCCAGTTCATTAGCCTCTGGTAAGTTGTTCTAGCATTCTTTAGTCCAGAGGGCATAACAAGATAATAGTACAGTCTCAGGTCGGTTATAAATCCGGTATGCTCCTAGTCTAGGACGTGTATTAGGATCTGGTTATATCTAAAGTATGCATCCATAAATGAAAGTAGCTCGTGTTAGGCTGTTGAGTCCACCAACTAATCTATCCTTGGAAGCGGGAAACTATCCTTTGGGCATGCCTTATTCAAGTCTGAATAATCGATGCTTGTCTTCCACTTCTCGTTCGCTTTCCTCACCAAAACCGGATTTGACACCCACTTTGGGTATCAAGCATCGTGGATGAAGCCATTGTCCTTTAGCTAATCCACTTCTTTTTTGAGTGCAGCAGATCTTTCCGCACCCAGGCTCGGGCATTTTTTTTTCACAGGAACACATTTAGGATTTATATTTAATGCATGGCTCGCTATCTCCGACGAGATCCCACACATATCTAAGTGTGTCCAGGCAAACACATCCAGGTGTGTCCGAAGAAAACCAAAACAACTACTTCGTCACTCTTGCGCCGAGCTACGATCCGACCTTCAGAACCCGATTCAGATCATCCTGGTTGATCGAAACAGCTATCGTCAACTCAGCAGGACTTGCTCTTCCACCTTCTAGCTCTTTTCGTCGGTCCATATCCTCGTGAAACCAACTGGACTGCCCAAGTCAGGGCTCAAGTAGTAGTTGCTACGCATCCAAAATCTTAAAGCAGAGGGTCCCCTATACATTCTTCCCTTTCTCTTTTCGCCTTACTTTCTTTGCCTCGGGGACGTAACATTCACGACCAGTCACTTGATCTCCCTGGATAATCCCTATGCCATTCTTTGTAGGAAACTTCATTGTCAAGCCTGATGAGCTATAGCACCTGTGCATTCAGCCAGGGCTAATCGGTCATAAAATGCATTGTAAGCTGAGTAAATATCCAACACTAAAAAATGCGACCCGCACTCGCTTGCGGTCTCCCTCACCAAGTACCATCGGTAATTCTACATATCTAATCAGCTCAGTAGCCATCCCGTTGAACCCCTATATTTGAGATTTACAAGGTTTCAAATCCTTCACCTCTAAGAGCATTTAATCATAAGCTTTTTTGAATAGAATGTTGACTGAACTCCCACGGTCAACCAGCACCTTCCGTACTATCGCAGGACCAATCATGGTTGTAATCATGAGTGGGTCAATTGTTAGAGCTTCCACTCCATCAGCATCTCTGTTCCGAAAAACAATGTCGTCAATCATCATTCTACATTGTTTTATCAGAGTTCCATCCTCAACTGCAAGGCAGCTCTCATCTACAGCATGCTTTATAGCACCAACGTATCTGTCCATTTCAGTTAGACTTTTATCTGTTGGGTGTAGCCCACCGATGATCGTATTTATCACCAAATGCCTGTCAGGCCGCCTGGGTTCATCAACACTAGGACCGACCTGCCCCCATTGGGAAGATGACCTTGGGGGGTTAGAATTTCCTTACCTGCCATCTTATGGGACTTTTACATATTGGTGCTATTTCTTTTTGCATATCATCTTCTCAATCATATCATGCAAGTTCCTACAATCATTGGAATTATAACCGTTGGTCTCATGGAATCTACAGAACTTGTCTAACTTTCTCTCCTTCTCAGTTAATTCTCTTGGAGCTGGTTTTCTATACTGCTTAGTACCTTGAGTTTCCAGATAGAAATTCTCTATTGAGTTGTTCAGTTCGGCATAGCTGTTGTACTTAGGAGTCCTAGTACGATTCCTGTTATCTGGCTTTCATTTCTTAGCCCCATCACCATTTTGCTTCCGAACATCATTCTTGTTACCAACATTGACATCTACATTTCCAGAACTTCCTCCAGATTGCTTTATAGCAACATTTCTCTGTACTACTCCAACTGAACTCCCATCCTCGGTTCTTCATAGACGTTTGCATGCTTCTTCCAAGTGTAAGTACTTGTTGGCCTTTCTATAGAAAGCATCCATTGTCGGTGGGGGTTTCCTTTCCAACCATTCCTCAAAATCTATATCAGGATGAATCCCCCTTATCATCGCCATCAACACTATGTCATTATTAGGATTTGTAACTTCTATCATGGCTGTATGGAACCGATTCAAGAAATCCTTTAGCGACTCTCCATCACTGTAGAAGAGGTTTGACAAAGACATGACATGTTTCAGACGTGAAGTATGTAAGCGGAATTGCTCTACAAAGTTTCGCGATAACTCAGCGAAAGATGATATGGACCTCGGTGGAAGTCGAGTGAACCACATCGCAGCTACTCCTTCTAGGAAAATTGGAAAACAACGACATTTCACGGCATCGGAAGCTCTGGCGGAATCCATATGCCACTCATATCTCATCAAGTGCTGCCTAGGATCCATTGTTCCTCCGTACAATAGCATCGTCGGCATTACAAACTTTCGGGGATATCTCTCACGCAGAATGTTTTCAGTAAACAGATTCCGCTTAGGAGAGGTACCTTACTCATCATTGATCCTAAAATGATTTTCACTTACAAATCTCTTGACCATGTCCTTTAGGTACTCCGGGTCCGCACATTCGATTAAATGGCAATAATTGGGATCTGCCCCGAGTGTTCGACCCGGAGAACGCTCTTAGTTTAACTCTCGATACCTAGGTTCCCTAGCCTCCAGGAGATCCATTCATCTAGCAGTCCCCCCTATTTGATTCTCGTGAGTTATATCATCATCAACAACACAATTTTCCAGATTCTAATCATCCATGGCGCGACCAGAAGCCTGATCCACACCGCCTTCCAAATGATGAGTTTTGGGCTCACCATCGGTTGAATCGATATCGACCCGTGCTCTTAGGTTAGTACCGATCCACAAACTTGTGCCCTGAGTTTGTCTTCCTCCTTAATAAGACGTTCCAACAGCATTTTGAGTCTTCTTTTGCTTCCTATCTCTCCATCTCTACTTGGATGATGAGGAACTTTTCGACTCTGAACTGGAATCTCTCATGCTCCTCCTATGACTGTTTTGAGTTAGTTTGTTCAGTAGTCTCAAGCTCTACTGTATTGTCTGATTCATCTCATTGTGACCCTCCTGGAATATATCCTCCATCTGCTTCATTATCCGATCCATCTCCACTCTGATCATTACATCAGTTGGATTCTAGATCTCCGATTGAGTTGGTTGGATAGCTTCATCTACATGCTGGGCATTCTAGTTCTCAGCTACAATATTACCTCAAGAATTGGTAAAACGGTCTCTTCTTGATGGGCTATTGCAAATAGCTTCGCTTAGATTATTGAAAATCGGAATAGTTAAATAATAAGATAGGAAAATTAGATCTATCCCTTGGATATTAGAAATCCAATAATAGATGATGGATCTAAACAACCTGAGTTCAACTCTTAGTGAAAACACCAACATATTTGAACCAAAAATGGCACAAACACCCAAGATTTTATATAGAGAATAAAAAGTGAAGAATATTAAATGAAAACGAGTAAAAAAACACAACAATTTATAGTGGTTCGGCAAATCAAGGCCTGCGTCCACTTAATGATTTTATTGCTTATATTCTGACTTGGAGGCAAAGTTCTTACAGGTCAGTACAACTTTGACAGTGATTACAAGAAATTAGAGTAAGAAGAGAAAGAGTCAAAAAGTATCCTGAAAAATGAGCCCTACCCTCCTATTTATAGAGGTAGTAAGCTTAAACTCAACTAGAAGATCTCCACCTCGTATTTTGCCTTGGACTGCTTCTCCACAAAAGTAGGACCCCACATCATCAATTTGTACGGGACGATACCTATCCAAGGTTTAGGTCGGTCCAATCCGAAAAATTGCCAATTTGGTCATCTTGAACTCTTTTCTTTGGCTAGTCTTGTGGTTAACTTCGTGATTTCATAGTTGTTTGCACCAGTATTAGCTTGTTTCTGAGTCCAAATGATGGATCCATGAAAGAACATATAATTCAAGAGTTCGAGGAGATCGATAGAGAATTGCATTGGATCAACAAAACAACACTTAGTATGGGCTTCCAGCATCAAGTAGAGTGTGTAGGCAGATGATGAGCAAATATGGAGGAGAAAAGTCGGATCGGTATGGGGTTGGATCGGTATCGACTCACCACTTAGGTAGGCTTTTGGTTCTCCGGTCTTAGGTTGGTTTGGCATTTGCCCCACGGCTCTGTTTATGTTTGGTTTCTGGACTCTTGGGCTATCACTTTGGGCTTCCTACCTTGATAGTTTCCATGTTCGACTCGTCCAGTCTGTCCCAATACTTCTTGGTTAAAAGGCTGGACAACATTGGTGTTATCAAGGTTATTATCATCAAAATCAATAACTGAGGTATTAACAATCTCCCCCTTTTTGATGATGACAACCATTAAATATTCATCTATATAAAATATGATATAACTCCCCTTGAGTCAAATAACTCCCCGGAATATATGCATATGTATATTTTATATTTTTCTCCACCTTTGTCATCAACAAAAATGGGTGAAACATAAAAAATCCCCCTAAATAAAATACTTAGAAACTATAGAGTCAAAATCAATAAAAATGCTTAAAGCATACTAAACATGATGTAATATGGTATGATATGGAGATTGATAAATAAACAAACTAAGATTTTATTTATTCAATTCAAACCGTAGATATCAAACTATCAATCTATACATAAATAAACAATCCAAATCAAATCCTAACAAACTAAACGAATAAGTACTAAACTTAAAACTATGATTTCCTTTTTATTATGGGATACTTATGGATGGGGCAAAAGGGATAGTGGAGACAAAAGTTTCCTTTTTGTTCAACAAGATTTCCATCCCGATCAAAGCACACTTCGCCAACATATTTGACTTCATTGTCATCTTCATCCTCATCTTGTTCTTCCTCTTCTTCCTCTTCTTCCTCTTCCTCATTATCCACAGGATTATGAATGAAAAGATTAGGAGTATCCTCTTCGATTATAATTTGAATGGCTTCATTATCTAATAGGTGCTTCTGGAGATTGCGAAGGATGCACCCTTTCTTCTCTTGTTCTCT
Source organism: Allium fistulosum (assembly GCA_030737815.1). Classification (NCBI taxonomy): domain Eukaryota; kingdom Viridiplantae; phylum Streptophyta; class Magnoliopsida; order Asparagales; family Amaryllidaceae; genus Allium; species Allium fistulosum. Next base: position 923,463,863 of record CM060901.1, read on the forward strand.
CAAGGGACATAGTGGAATGACCTCTATTTCTAAAAGCCTATTAAGGACATGCTTCAGATCATCTTCAATCTTGATGACTTTGGCCATGGCGGTGGTTTGGAAGGGGCCTACAGTGTGGATTATGAAGGAAAAGGATGCGTCTCTTCTCTTGGACATTTGGAACTTGAAGAATCCATGGTTTAAATTTTATTTGAAATTTACAGAAAGAAAAGGACAGAGAAGTGAGAGAGAAATCAATATTTGGTGGTTATATAATCACATTTCGAATTTTGAATTTTAAAGGGAAAAATATTTTTCAGTTTTCTACAATATATGTCGACATATACACAGATTTTATGTCGACATACATGTGTTAGTTTTGATATTTTTTAAATACACAATTTATATGTTATTATATTTATATTTCAAAGAAAGAACACATTCCTAACTCTCTTCTAAGTTTAATAAAAGATGTTTGAGTTAATGGTTTTGTTAAAATATCGGCTATTTGATTTTTAGTATTTATAACTTCGAGTGAAATTACTTATTTATTTATGTTATCTCTCAAAAAATGATGTCTTATATCTATATGTTTGGTTCTAGCATAATGTGTTGGATTTTTAGATAAATTTATTGCACCGGTGTTATCACAGTATATTGGTGATGTAGTAAAATTTAAACCAAAATCTTTTAAAGGTTTTTTGCATATAGATAACTTATGAGCAGGCTAATGCAGCAGAATTATATTATGCTTCTATTGTAGACGGCGACATAGAATTTTGTTTTTTTGCTAAAACTGAAAACAAGGGAGTGTCCTAAAAAGTGACAAGTTCCACTTGTGCTTTTCCATCTAATTTGCATCCAGCATAGCCAGCATCACTATATGAAATTAGGTCAAAAGAATCTTCTTTTGGATAAAAGAGTCCATAGTCTAGTGTGTTGTTTACATATCTTAGTATTCTTTTTACTGATTTTAGGTGAATTTCCTTAGGTTGAGATTGATATATTACACATAAACAGACACTATGCATTATATCTGGTCTACTAGCAGTTATATAGAGTAATGAACCTATCTTGCCTCTATATAATTTTTTATCTACATCTTTTGAGTTTTCTTCCTTATTTAATTTCTCATTTGTTACCATGAGAGTTGGCTTACTACTAGTATTTGACATACAAAATTTCTTAACTAAATCATTAGCATATTTTTCTTCACTTATAAAATACCATTATTTAATTGTCTTATTTGTAATCCTAAAAAGAATGTTAGTTCTCTCATATGACTCATTTCCAATACCTTAGTCATTATATCTAAAAATTCTTTATTTAACTGTTCATTTGTTGATTTAAAATAATATCATCTACGTATATTTGTATTACTTGAATATTATTATTATTCCTTTTGATAAATAGAGTACTGTCTACGTTTTCTATTTCAAAATTAGATTATAATAAATAGGATTTAAGTCTATCCTTCCATGCTCTAGGAGCTTGTTTTAGACCATATAAAGCTTTCTTTAATTTATAAACGTGATTAGAAAGTTTTTCATCTTCAAAATGTGGAGGTTGTTCAACGTAAACATCTTTTTTAATAAATCCATTTAAAAATGCACTTTTGATATCCATTTGAAATTATTTAAAATTATTTTGATTTGCAAAAGCGAGTAGAATTCTAATAGCTTCTAATCTAGCTACCAAAGTAAAGGTTTCATCAAAATCTATGTTCCTGACTATATCCTTGAGCAACTAACCGTGCTTCTAATGACTTCTCCTTGTTCATTCATTTTATTTTTATAGACCCATTTAGTTCCTATTACAGACTTATTTTCAGGTCTTGCGACTAATTCTCAAACATCATTTCTAGTAAACTGATTCAGTTTCTCTTGTATAGAAAAAATCATCCATTGATGCTTTTTTTGGATTTTTAGATTCAACAGTTGAGATAAAAGCAACATTACTCATTTTATTTAATTGATTTTTTGTTTTTACAACAGATTCTATATTTCCTAGAATATTTCCTATATGATGATCTTTCAATTTTTTTTGTTTATTTGGATGTATATTTTCAGAGTTATTATTTTCATCATTAGTGATTTCATCATTTGTAGTTTCATTAGTTTTATTAATACTTTCTCCTTTATCAAAACTGGTATTATTGATTTTAAAATTCTCATTAAATGAAACATGTAATGTCTCTTCAATGGTGTAAGTTCTGGTGTTAAAAACCCTATAAGCTTTGCTTCTATTTGAATAACCAATAAAAATTCATTTATTTGATTTTGCATCAAATTTATCTAAATTATCTTTTGTATTTAATATAAACATTTACAACCGAAAACTCTAAAATAAGATACTTTAGGCTTTTTATAATAAAATAATTATAAGGAGTTTTCTTAGTCAAAGGTCTTATTAAAATTCTATTGAAAATATAACATGATGTAGCAAATGCTGTAGCAAATTCTATTAAAATTCTATCATTTAACATTGTTCTAGCACATTCTTGTATAGTTCTATTTTTGCATTCTACTACCCCATTTTGTTTGGTGTTCTTGGAAAAGAAAAGTTAGGTGTAATTCCTTTCTTATTAAATAAATTTTCAAAATTCTCATTTTCGAACTCTCCTTCATTATCGCTTCTAATCTTTTTAATTTTGATTGACATTTGATTTTGAATTCTTTTAGTACAAATTTTAAATACTTCAAAGGCCTTACTTTTGAGTTTTAAGAAATTTGTCCATATAAATCTAGAAAAACCATCTACAACTACAAAGACATATCTATTATGATTTATTAATTGTATTTGCGATGGTCTTATAAGGTTTAGGTGAAGAAGTTCAACAGGTTGAGAAGTAGAAATCATATCTTTTGATTTAAAAGAATTTTACGAAGTTTTCTTAATTGACAAGCATCACATAAATTGTTGACATTAAAACTCATTTTAGGAAGACCCCTAACAAGTTCACATCTAGCAACTTTAGATAGATGTTTAAAATCTAAATGACCAAATATTTTGTGCCTAATCCAAGGGTCATTAGATTCAGCCAAAAGACATATTGTCCTTATACACTTTCATACTTAAAAATGTAAATGTTACATTTCATAAGACCTTCAAAGATAATGTTTGACTCATTGTCTTTGATATGGCAATTATCTTTTTAAATTTAATTTTAAAACCCTTATCATATAATTGACTAGTACTAAGCATGTTATGCTTCAAATTCCTAACTAGCAAAACATTAGAAATAGTAGGAGTTTTAGAGTTACCGACATTGCTTATGCCACTCACATATCCTTTTGAGTTATTTCAGAAGTTAACTGATCCACCATCTTTATAGACAATATACTTCAAGATCTTCGAATTTCCAGTCATATGTCTTGAGCATCCACTATCCAGAATCCATTTTTCCTTCTTGATTTATGATGTTTCAACATCAAGTGTCGGTTCACTGTTAGCCTTATAATAAACTTGTTCCTGCAATTCAATATTATACCTTTCCAACAAATTAAGTGACTTTTCAAAACAATCAATTTCTAATAACATGTTGGTTTCATAGAATTGTTTTTCTACAAAAGTGTTAAAAATAGTACTAACCATTTAAACTTTTCAAAAACCAAATTACGAGTTTTTGAAAATCTAGTGCTCTGATACTAAATGTGGGTTGCAAAATTATGGATCTTAAGGCTAATTAAATACCGGAGGGGTTAAATAGTTTTTCTAATTTTTGCAAATCCTTTTGAAATTCTTTTAAGCTAAATATCAAATCTCAAGTTAACAACATAGAATTATTCTATTAAACAGTCACAGATGCAATCATAGATAAAAAAAAGTAATCAAGCAACGTAAAGAGTTAGAGAGATGACACCATGGATTTTATACTGGTTTGGATTTCTCCTACAACCAGTCCTGTACAATTGCTTGTACAGATTTCTTTTCAAATGCCAATCTCTTGATGGGCAAAAGGCAAACCCAATTACAATCTCGATTCCACCCTCCTTATTTGCGGGCTCAATGTACAACCACTTGATTAGGATGGGCTACAAGCACACCACTTAAACTTCTGGACTATCAAGCACAACCGCTAGATTTGAATTGGCTACAAGCATACCTAAGCAAATACAAATAGAGTTTGATAGTTTTTCCAAGGACAATTTCTTGAACTTTTGATATAATGGATCCTATAGCCTCTTGGACAGCACATTGATCTTTAAGAGAAGATTCCAAAATTGTAAGAAATAACAGTGAATCGATACAGTGTAGTTTGAATTGATTTTATATGATTTTGAAGAGAATAGAGTATATTTTTAATGGAGTATTCAAGAGAGTAAGAGAAGGGAAGAAAATTAGTTAATAACTATCAAAGAATTCGTTTGAACTTCCCTTTATATGGTGAATAAATAGATGTGTCCGTTCGCGAAGAGTTACCACACATAGATACTTCTTTTCAAAATTTGAAAAACCATTTGGCGGCATGTATGTCGACATATCCATACTAGGTATGTCGACATATACATGTATTTTTTTAACTTATTTTCTTTTAAAATGTTTTGAAAATCCTATACTTTATAAAACTTTGTAAAATAGTTTGAACATAGGTTATAAACATTTTGAACTTTGAAAACTTTTATAAAATATTTTGAAATATATTTTGAAAATTTATTTTGTTTCAAATAAATAAAAGATAGAAAAATAAGAGATAGAGATCAAAGATTGCTACCAGGGATTTTACCAATATGCTACGACTATATACACTATATTATGGTCTTAAGATCTTCATATCTTGATCTTTATACTCATGAGTCTTTATGTCTATTTCCTGAGTCTTTATACTCTACAGTCTTCGATTCAATACCCTTGGTCTTTGTATTCATAAGTATTCATATCCATTTCTTGAGTCTTTATACTATACAGTCTTCGATTCAATACCTGTGTAATATCATGCACTATATAATATATAACTTGGCAAAACATTAGTATATATATTTTATATGATTGTATATTATTGTTATCATGAAAATCAACAACTGAGGTATTTACAGCGAATATAGGTTATCCAAACTCAAGCCTAGACAATACAATTTTTGAAACCCATTAGATAAAGAAGTTTATTATTTGGTCCAAATGTGAATATATATTACCTCAATGTATAAACCATTTTTTTACAAGAAAAAATGCTATTAAAACTTTTGTTGCCAAAACATGCATTTCGTTTATTCAAATTAACAATCCTCTAAACTCTTTTCCTATTTTAAATTATTTTAAAGTGCTTATTAATGATATAAAATGTATACCAATTTATTTGCAAAGATAACACACTTAAAATTATATATAAGGAGATCAAAACAAATTGCTATTAAAACATATGTTGTTATAAACCCCTTAATTCTTGGAATAAATTAATCATTTCTTTTCCAAACCTTTTCATATTCAAATTTATTTAGATATGGTATAACCTTTCCCCCCAAATATCATGCAAGGAGATTAATTATAAAGAGTTTAAGTAAGGTAGACATAAAAATGCTATTACAAAGTGATGTAAAAGTTGCTTAACTAAGCTTTATACTATTCTATATTTTGCTAGTTTTTCTTTCTAACTTTAAATATTTTATAAACACACTATTTTATGTAAACTAAACTAATTTGAGTCAAGAATACATTCATGCAATTATTTCTTAAAATATACTAATATATCAGCACTTAAAATGATTAAAAATACAAGTATTTCAAAGTGCATCTATAATGACTCTTTCGCTTTCTAAATTTAAACTCTTAGCTATAATTTTATATACAAATCCAACAAACATGAAAACATGGGGTATCGGCCATAACACAAGTTTCGTAAGGTGATAGAATTGAAGTTATAGCATAAACGGTTTTCATATATGTTTAGAAGTAAGGTGGTCCAAAGTTAGCACCTTCATTAGTTAAGATTTATACTACAATAATAATTTGCATATAAATCACATTTTATCACTATAAAATGGTGATAATCTCACCTATCCTTTGGTCAAGCCTTAGATCAAGTCTCCTAAGCCCTTAGAATCTTATTACCAAGTCCAAGAGTAAATCAAAGACGACCTCCTTCCTAGTTGCTCTCGTCCTCCCCTTCTAGCCATACTTCGACTCCTTTTCTCCAAACTTTTACAAATGGGTCATGCTTCTTTGGATGAATAGAAAGTGGTTTAAAGGGAGGAGAATTTTTTTGAAAATAAATTAAATTGTAATTCTCTCCACTTCTCTATCGCTTGGCTATTTATAGGTGATCCAGATGAGGGTACTTTGGTCATTTCATATCCCCTATGGCATAATTTGATTCGACCACTCTTTTGTCCAGTAGTAACAATCTCTATCAACTACACATTCATTTGATTCAACCATCCTTTGGTCCAATAACAACCATCCTTATCAACTAAGAATTTATTTGATTCGAGCACCCTTTAGTCCAATAGCAACCACCATTTGGTCCAATTGCAACCCTTCTCAAAACTTACTTGTAAATATTGGGTCTCTATCACTTACAGTGCTTCTTGGAGTACCATGGAATCGGAATATCTCCTTCACATATAAATTTTCCAAAATCAAAGCAGTTCTAATCTATTTCATTGGGACAAAATGCGCACTCTTGGTTAGTCGATCGACAAGAACAAAAATTCCTTCATTTCCCTGCCTCGACCTAGGTAGTCCATCAATGAAGTCCATTGATATCTCTTCTCACTTCCACTTTGAAACGTAGAGTGGTTGAAGTAGTCCATCCATCTTCTGATTGTCGCTTTTGATATGTTAGTAGTTTGCACATCTACTCAAATGAATAGAAATATCCCTCTTCATGCCCTCCCACCAGAATACCGCCTTCATGTTCTGATACATCTTTGTAACCCTCGAATGAATGGAGAGTTTCGAACGATGACACTCGGCAAGTTATTCTTGCCTAATCCCATTGATATTTGGAACACATAATCATCCACTAACCTATAATATTGCACAGTGATCAATCTCGAAACCTAACCAGCTTTCTAGTGCAACTCTTTCTTTTACGGCTTTCGTACTCTCTACCAATCAAACATCTTCTTGTTGTTTCCTCGCAATTCGATCTAGAAGAGTTGGTCTAACCTCAAGTTTACCACAACTACATGCCTTCTACTTAATGCATCAGCTATAAAATTTACTTTTTCCAAATTATATAAGAAATAAAGATTGTAAGAGGCAAGAAATTCTAGCAAACACTGTTGTCTTATGTTTAGGTCTTTTTGGGTGAAAATGTACTTCAAGGACTTGTGGTGCATGAATAACTCAAACTTTCATCTAGTAATTGATGCCTTCACATCTTAAACGCAGATACAATAGCCAATAGCTCTAAATCATGCGCTGCATAATTCCGCTCATACAGTTTAAGCTATCGGCTCATATAGGCTATAACATTCTCATGCTACATAAGAATTGCACCAAGGCTCGTGTCACAAGCATCTGTATGGATGGTCAAACCCTTACCTCTATCTGGAATAGTCAAAAGAAGAGCGTTGGTTAATGTCTTCTTTAACTCGGGACAAATTTAACATCTTTCTTCGTCAAATTTGTCAAGGGAGTAGCAATCTTCAAGAAGTCCTGAATAAACATATGATAATACCCTACCAGTCCTAAGAAGCTTCGAATTTCGGTTGCTCTTCTAATCTTGGACCGCTACAACTTTTGCTGGATCGATAGATATACTGTTTCCTAAGACAACATGTCCCAGAAATCCAACTTCTGACCACAAGAAATGACAATTTGAGAAGTTGACCTTCAACATATGCATTCTTAATATATCAAGCACAATTTTTAGATATTTGTGCTCTTTCTATGTATTGTAATAGACTATGGTGTCAACGATAAAAACCAACATAAACTTGTTTAATACATCTCTGAAAACTCGATTCATTAGGTCGACAAAATAGGCGGGTGAGTTAGTTAGGCCAAACGGCATAAGTTACCACTCATAAAAATAATCAGGATTCTGAATGGTAATTGAGGTACACTTTCCTCCACTTTCCTCGGTTAAAGAAATCCCATGGAAAAATCCAATTGAGAAAATATACGAGCACCACGAAGCCGGTCGAACAAGTCGTCTATCCTGGGCAGAGGATACCCGTTCTTAATAGTCGACTTATTTAGATCTCCATAATTCACACATGGTCTTAAGGAACCATCTGCTTCTATAGTAAAGACAACGGGTAATCCCCAACTCGAGGTACTACGTCGGCTCAAGCCATTTTGCAATAAATGGAATGTCTGCATTTATAATTCCTTCTCCTTCGAAGCCATTCTTCTAAAAAATTATACCATATGCTTAGTATCATGAACCAAACTAATTTGAAATTCCACTTCAAGGTGAGAGGGTAATCCCTTCACCTCATCAAATACGTTTGGGTAATCATGAATGACTAGTATTGATCTCAATTCTTCCTTGGCCATATCGAGTAAATAGAGAAGATTGCACATTAACTAAAAGGGATCCTCACATAATACTTCTACACTATTTCCTCCACTATCTTTTAACATAACTGATTTCTTAACACAACCCAAAATACCTTTGTTTTCCCTCAACCAATCCATCCCCAGTAATATTCTGAATCCCATAAAACCAAGAATGCACATGTTGCATTCAATGAGGTGATTACAATAAGTAAGAGGCACTCTTAGACACATCGTACTAATATTGGTCGAGCCCCCTATACAGTTCGGCACTCAAAGAGATTCTTTTACATAAATAAGTTTTAGGTTTAGATTAATTACAAGGTCACTAGAACCAAAGTTGTGGGATGCATCTGTATAAAATAATACTCTTGCTGGAATATCAAAAATAGATAGAATACCTTGCAATACTTTCTTTCCTTTGTCAATGGTAGAAGTAGGAGGTGCAACTTCTATGGCATAAGCCATACCCTAAAAAAATTTCTTTGGCAACAGACACTCCTTAATCATGTGACCTAATTGATTGCATTTTAAAAGTGGCCCTTTAGTCGGCACTTGTGGCAAATGATGTTGCTGAAATCAATCTTCTTCTTTGGTGCCTCAACTTTGGGTTTTCCTACCCAGGTCTTCTTTCCTTGCGGCTGAAACTTTCGCTTATTGTTGTTGACCATTGGCTTGCAGCTCCAACTGGTATAATTGCCTATTCCTTTGCTACTAAGATTTACAATATTAAACATATACTAATGAGAATTGTGAATGTCCCTTGGATATGGTTCGTCATTTCTCTATGAAATTCTGGCCTCATCCCATTAATAAACATTTTAATTTTCTTTAACGGGGTGTTGATAAGCCCAAGTCCAAAACATGACATGGCGTTGAATTTATGTTTATACCGGGCTAGTACCATATCCCTTTGCTTAAGATTGAGAAATTCTCCGTATAACTGAGTCTTCCCAGCTTCTGGAATGAGTTGTGCCTCAAACTTTTCTTTGATTTCAACCGATGAAAACCTCTTTTGGAGTAACAACGGTAACCGAGTCCCACCAATCCATCATAGCCTTTTGCAGTTGTTGTGAGGCTAGGAGGAGCTTCTGATTATCATTTAATCGGAGATCCCTTAAGATTCTTTCACATGTATGGATTCATATTTGAACTTCGAGGATAGATTCGATGCCATTAAATGGTTTTCCACCCAAGCTGAAGAAATCTCGGCACAAAGAAGCAAAGTTCATTGGTGGTTTCACTCCTACAATTTCCTCCTCAACATTATCCCTAATAACCCTGGCTACCCCAACAACATTCCTTGTACCACCATTTGTAGTTGTACTTCCAGGAGTTTTAGATCCTCTTTCCCTACCTCATCCTCTTATAGAACTCATTATCTACAACCTGAATATAGTAAGATGTCTTTAGAATACTTGAAAGGGTTATCTTTAAGGAAAGTACTTTAATAATGGATCGTTCAAAAGGACTATTTAGAGGATATATTTTTATAAAAATTACAAATATGCGCTCTCATAAGTCATTCAAGGGCATCGCTTACCCTATCTCTAATGAGTTTACCCCAATCAGGCTAAGTTATTCACTCAATCTATGCTTTGATACTACTAGAACGACCTGTCTTTCTGGCTCATAAAGACGACACTAAATACATCCACGATATTCATGTGCCAATCATTTGAACGTTTGAGATTTTAGGATATGAGGAAATAAAAAACACAAACAAAGAACATAACAATAGTATCTCACAATGAAAGGATCATATATAATATAAACAGCAAGTGCTACATTTGGTTATTCTCAAAATACAGGGTTAATCAAAGTTAAAAAAATATATAGTAACTTAGACGGTTACAACAGCCTGTCCTTAAGTAACAACCCGATTTTTCGACCCTCGAATGTTGACACTAATACATCCACGGTATTCATGTGCCAAGCATCTAAGTGCTAGAAAGACGAATTGTTATGGTAAAATAAAAAGAAAAAGAACAAGAAAGAAGAAAACATAGCATCGGAATCTCACTTGTGGAAATGTAATATATAATATCAAAAGAACAATACAAAGGGTTACTCCGATATAGAAATTTCAGAGTTACAAAACCTAAATACTATCATCAGCCCAGACAGTTATAACAACCTGTCCTCATAAATGCTGTATATACAATAGTAATGCAGTACAAATAATAATACTACGATAGGTGAAACAACTAACTCGTCTCCATAAGCTCCAAAGCATTCAAAGCAAAATCTGGAAATATATACGGAGTTGACCCGAGCATTATAAGAAACTAACACCCGCATGAGAAACTAAAGAAATATGTGATCAACATATAACAGTACTTTCGAAACCGCATAGAATGCCATTACGGTATCCCCTCAAAAGAACCACCATCCGATTAGTACATGAGGTGATATGATAAATAATGTCTAGGTAGTAGAATATAAATCATATCAAATAGCAGGAATAGTTACATTGGTTACATTCAACAACATATTTGGGGTACAATCAAAACCGAGAAGGGACGTTTGCATATTGAATTTTTTCTGTGGAGATCACTTCGGAGAAGCCGAATCCAAACTCTATGCACAAGGGTCAGAAAGTACCTTTCGAGCATCGTATATCTCTAGATAAAATATACGATTAAGGTAAACACAAGCGGCCCAACGTCTGAACATAAACATGAACAACATGAACCAAATATCATCAACTCCTACCGGCCAACAATCGATAAATATCTCTAGATATAGAGTTGATAATACCCTGATGCGTCGGCCAAACCCCGGGTTGTGCATCCTACTATGTTTTCTATCATTTTCGATGTTGAGGTTACATTCGACGTCTTTCACATGAGCCTTTATCACTCGAGAAGAGCACGAATCCCCAGATGGATTTCATCATCTCGAATAGATCATGAATCACTATATGAATTCGAGCATCTTGAATAGATCTTGAATCTCCATATAGATTCTTGCATAATCCCTCCAATAAAGGCTAGCTATGTCCTCTTTCTTGCAATACTCCTCAAGATAGACAGTCCCACACGATAGCATCGTTTAAAATGTTAATACTGACCTCTCCCTTGGACTTAACCTTTGGAGTGACAGTTCAACTCTATATCATTTCACTTCACAACCGCTCCCCAAATATAGAACTCGTATACTAGTTTTGAAGTGGTACTCGATAAATAAAACACTTACGATCCTAGCCTCTTCAAAACCAGTTCAATGAATTTGGTCATTCAATAATAATGAGAACGATCGTATATGAAAACCAAGTCTCGTATATTTATCACTTTTTCGATATTTTCATCTCACACTATCTCTCGATCAAGAGTAAAGCCGGTGGTCAGAGCTCTATTGCTCATATATCTACACGAACATCGATCTTAATTCCCATAGATAGACAAGCCTACTTCATCGACTTTTAGCGCTACGAATATGACTAAATGTTTTCCATAAACGAGTAAACATACAAAGCACGATCAAGTCATACAAAGTACGATTAAGTCACATAAGCAACTTCTAATTCCCATTTTGTTTAATTAATCTTTTATTAATTAAAACCACTTTTATTAGTAAAACTTATTTTATCTAATAAAACATCATTTATTAATTTCTACTATTCATTCTCTTTCAATACTTCAAAACGTATTCATATACTTATCTCAAATGGTATAAGTATATTCACAAATTAGTAACAAGATTTCTTAATTAAAACCTTTGCTTTTTCCATCTTTTTTCAAAAGATTCTTTACTTATAATTTCCTTCAAAATATTTATTTGAAGGATCTAAGTCTTTCATAAATCCAGTCAAAAAGGTTTAAGACTAATGTTACTTAAACATTGTCACTACAAACCCAAAACCATTTCATTTATACTTATATCATCTTTAAAACATTCTTTTAAAGATCTATTTACATTCATAAGTATAATAAAAAAGGGTTAAAGACGAATGTTATTAACACATTATCACAACAAACCCAAAACAATTTCAATACTTATATCATCTTTAAAACATTCTTTTAAAGATCTAAGATAATAATATTTGGTTAAGTTCGATGGTCGTCTGATCGACTATCCAGTTAAAACAATTGCTTATACAAATCAATGTTCGTATACTTAACTCGTTTCTGACATTTCAACTTATACTATTCCTTGCCCAAGAGTGAAGCCAAGTATGTTGAAGTACTGGTTACATCAAAGCCATGCCTAAACACTTCATTCTTGAATCTCACAAATAGATAAATCTACTTGTCGGCTTTTAATGTAAAGCATAGTATTAATGACTTCCATAAACAAGTAACAAACAACATGATTAACCCATTTTTGACATTCCCAAATTAACTATTCCAAGCCATTTCTTTACTATCAAATACACCAAGATATGTGTAGAGAAGAACCAAATCAAATTATCCTATGTTAAGATCATAAATATTCAATTTATACAAGTTAAGTTAAGAGATATAGAAATGCACTTATAAAGACTATTCTCGATTCAAATACTTTCAAACATACTTCAATTCAACACACAAGTCAAAAAACCATTTAAACATCAAGTCAAAGTCAAGCCACATATTTAAGAGGGTAACAGAAATGATGTTATACAATATAAAGTTGTTATTGGCTTTCAAAAGCAGGAGGGGTCCAAAGTTTATAGCTTTAATTAGTTAATATCACTTTAACTTTATATTTCAAACACAACATATATATACATAATATATACAAACAAGATAGTGAGATAACTCACATAGATCCAAATCAAACACAAGCAAAAGCCACAAGAATCAAAGAACCACCTTCTAGCATCACCAAAAGCCTAAAAATCCAACCTTTAACACTTTCAAACCAAGGCAACACTTCCCCTCCTCTCTCATTGCTCATGGCCCCTCTTGGAACCCTCTCTTAATTTTCTTCCACTTTGACATGATATTCATGCTTCCCATGATGTTTTAAGCATATAGCCAAAGTTTAGAAGAGATTGAAGATGATTAGGTTTAGGCTTGAATAAGTTAGAGAAGAATTAGTGGATTAGTGCTTAAAGACCTTACCTCCTTTTTTATTCCATTACTTCATTCCAAACTTTGTGAATTTATGATTTATCATCAAGGGTGCGCCCCTCCTTTTATAAGCTTCAAATGGTGTTGCATAAGTTTGTTCTCACCCCCTCTCAGGTCATGTAAGACACACCTTCCATCACGTCTCCTTTACATAACACTTAAGATCAACTAATTCTTTCCTTAAAAGCTAATTTTCATAATATCTTTGATGATATCACCCATGAAATCATCCAAAAAAATTATTTCTATAAATGGTAAAAAAATATTATTTCAGTTTATAGATCTCCTAAGAAAATAAGTGTATGTAAAAAAAAGTCTGAACAACTTCTGACGGTTAAAAAGCAGTTTATCGATAAAACGATTTTCGGTCACATTATCGATATTTCTTCAAAGTATTTAATTTTGTAAAAAAATTTCCAAAACAAGTTTACCATCATTATTTATGATTTAAAAGAAGGTTAACAAGCTTATTAAATCATTTTAATAACATTAAATCCAAGATTCAAATATTTAAATATGAAGTGTCCATAATTTCGGGTCGTTGCATTCTCCTCCAATTAGAATATTTCGTCCTCGAAATTTCGATATAAGCAACAAAAGAAATAACCACATAGAAATACTCAAAAGTATTCAATCACTAGCAAACATAGCTCTCAAATTATCCAAGTTGACAAACTCTCTCATCGCACAAGGACGATAAACAGTCTACTGAGCGCAACTTGCGCTCAACAGCCTCAGGTTACTACTTAGACGATTATTCATACTACCTCATAGCAAATCAAAGAGTGATTACCTAAGCTCTGCATAAGCAAACAAAACATAGTATGCAATTATATTAAAGCCCGTACGATGTACATGGACCATCCGTATGCACTATTTAACCTGATCACTTGCTCGATCACATAAATTTCACTTTCTAACTAGTATAGATCACTTGACCTCTCTAGTGCGGACGTTGTTCTGCTTCCTTGATTAGAAACATCTGTTCTTCTTACATAGCAATATACTATGGTAGAAAACTTTTGTATTTTATCAAGAATCTGTATCAAGTATTCGCTGTCAAGAATCTGGTGAAAAATCCTTGTTCGGACCGGTGTAAACCACCTCGAATTATGTACTCGAATACTGGATCAAGACCAATCATGCGAATAAAACGATCTACATACAACTTACGTACTTATCCTTCTTAACTATACTAATATCTTTTATCACATTCTTTTATACAAATAACATGTCTTATTAATACTAAAATCATTTATGAATCATTCTATAAAACATAACATCAAGTATATCAACATTTTACAACTTAAGTTCATATTCGTATAATACTCCACTACATTCTAAGAGTACATACAAAACATCAAATTTTGTTTTACTTAACGAGCATGTTTAATCAATTCAAAACTTATTATAACTTACTAACTTCTCAATTCAAGTGTTATATAAACTCAACTTTTATATCTTCACAAAACACTTTTGTTTCAAGTTCTATAACGATTTAGATTTTTACAATTGTCCAAAATCGTTGAAAAATTCTGTTTCATTTTAACAAATGAAACCACCAAACAACACATCATAACAAGATGCACAAACCATACAATTCTAATGCATGAGCTACATGTATCCATAAAATAATTTAACAAATTTCAATAATTTATTAAACACTCTTTACCCAGAAAGGGAAAACGTGAAAATGTTTCATCGCTTATTCCGGACTATGCCACTACCACTTGGACACCCTGCATAGTATACGTATAAAAAATTTCTATATTAAAAAGTTCATGTCAAATTTCTTTTTAAAGAAAAACTTTAGAACTAAACACTGAGTTTTTTATAAATCACTTTGAAATAATAATACATACATATATCTTTTGTATATCAAATCATACTCTTCGGGCTCAAATCGGTATCTGTTTTACTAAAAGAACCCTGTAGCAACCCCACTTAAAAACTTGAAAATGAATGCCGATGATGCTGAAGTAATCACCAGAATAGTTTTCAAGCGATAGAAGTGAATTCAGTACATCTAATTAATGTCTTTCGAAGTTCACCAAAATCATTTCAAAATTGTATCAAATACTTCGTAAATATTACTAAGTATCATGATCCCAATTTTATAAACTAATTACCCAAATGCTTACTTTCAAATAACACTACTATTATAAAATCTTGACAAACATTTTCAAAGACACCAGGATTTAAGTTCTCAAAATATCAGTTAAATCCTTCTTGTTTATAAATCATGTTTTATAAACCATACTTGTATAAAATCACATTCTTATATAAAATCTTTTCACAAATGTTTATTTCTCAAAATATCTTATCTTCCTCATATTAAAATAAACATCTTTTACTAATTAAACTTTTAACCCATCATTGTCACCGAACACCTTATAGTCAAAATGTAAAACTAAATTCATAAGGTGTTCGTTACAATGCATCTACAAATATTGTCTACCCAATCCATGCAGTGTAAAGGTAAAACTGCTCATAAACTGGTCGAGAACAAATCAACAATCAACAAATGAAAGTCAATGCCCATAAACTGGCCAAGCATGACTAAACAAATTAATAAGGAGTAACGAATGAACATCATTAATCCTTACATTAATTAAACTACACTTTAACAATTCACACTAATATAAGTTATCTTATATATGATCTTTAATTTTCACAGTTATAGTTACCATTAAGATATACATTTATAACAAATACAAATACACTCTTATATGTATAATACACTCAACTCATTCTAGGGTATCACTTATCTTATCTCTAATGAGTCATACCCAACCAAAACCAAAGTTCTCGTTTAATCTTAAGCTCTGATACCAAGTGTAACAACCCAACTTTTCTACCCCGAATATCGACATTAATACATCCATGGTATTCATGTGCCGAGCACCCAAGTGCTAAAAAGATGAATTGTTAGGGTAGAATAAAAAGAAAATGAAATAGAATAAGAAAGAAGAGAACATAACACCAGAGTCTCACTAGCAGAACGGTAATATATAATATCAAAAAAACAATACAAAGAGTTACTCCGATACAGAAATTTCGAAGTCACAAAACCTAAATAATATCATCAGCCTGAACAATTATAACAACATATCCTCACAAATGCTAATATATACAATAGTAATGCAGCAGAAATAAGAATATTACGATAGGTGAAACATCCAGCTCGTCTCCATAAGCTTCAAAGCGTCCAAAGCTAAATCTGGAAATATCCACGACCCGAGTATTATAAGAAAATAACACCCAGATCAGTTTGGTAAACCAGTGTGAGAAACTCAAGAAATATGTGATCGAGATATAATAGTATTTTTAAGACCGCATGGAATGCCATAACGGTATCCCCTCAAAAAAACCACCATCCGATAAGTACTTGAAGTGACATGATAGTTAATGTTTAGGGTGTAGAATATAAACCTTATCAAATAGCTGGAATGGTTACATTGGTTATATTCAACAGCATATTTAGGGCAAAATCAAAACCGATCCATATGCTGTTGGTGATATGGAAGTGTCTATTCGTTGCAACTCTTCATGAACGGACACAGAGCTTAATTTACTATATAGAGGAGAGTTTAAACGAACTTTTTAATAATTCATTATTTATTTTCTTCCCATTTCCTACTCTCTTGAAAACTCCATTCAAAAAATACTCCATTCTCTTCAAAATCACTTAGAATCAATTCATACTTCATTGTATTGATTTAATATTACTTTCTTACTGTTTTGGAAACATCTCTCTCTTAATTCAAAGATCAAAGTGTTGCCCAAGAGGCTATAGGATCCATTGTATCTAAAGTTCAAGAAATTATCTTTTGAAAAACTATCAACTCTATTTGTATTTGTTTTGGGTGTGCTTGTAGCCTATTCAAATTAAATGGGTGTGCTTAGTAGCCCAGAAATCTAGTAGGTGTGCTTGTAGCTCGTTCAAATCAAATGAGTCTACCCTGAACTCGAAAATTCAAGAAGGTGTGTCTCGTAGCCTCGAAATCGAGATTATATTTGGGTTTGCCTTCTGCCCGATTTAAGATTGACATTAGAAAAGAAACTTATACAAGCAATTGTACGGAACTGAATGTAGAAGAAATCTGAACCAGTATAAAATCTCTGGTGTCATCTCTCTAACTTTTTACTTTGTTTTACTGCTTTTATTTTTATCCATGATTGCATCTGTGGCCGTTTGATAGTATAATTTCGTGTTGTTAATCTATAGTTTAATATTTAACTTGAAATAAATTTAAAAAGATTTATATAAGTTAGAAAACATTATTCACCCCCTCCCCCCACTAGTATTTAATTAGCTTTAAGATCCATAATTCCACAACCCACACTATCGTGGTCGAACTCGCTACGGAAGTGTGAAGTGTGACCTTCCTAATCCTTTATATTAAGATCTATCTTGTCCAACAGTGTGGTGACCGAAAGTTTATTGCTACCCCAAGCATGTCATAAGGTGGTCCACAGCTGCATGTTGTTGTGCAACAAATTGTTCGTTCAGCTTGGCCACGACTTTGTCCAAGTATTCCACGGTACATCAGTGTCAAAGTGCTTGTTCAGTGATCACTTTCATCAGTTGCATGTAGGCTGGGTGCGCTGGTGTTTCCTGCATTCCCGCATTCCCGCAAGTAGCACCAGGCTTGATCATTGATTTCAAAGGCATACTGAGGCATCCTCTTAATGGAAGCACAAAAAATATTTGCTCAAAAAATGGGCAAATGCCTCCAAAATTTTTTGTAGAACTACAGATACTGAATGTATTCTACAACTGTTTTATGTATATAGTTTATACGTTTTCCAACGAGCAAATCAAATATAGTTAGTGTAGATAAATAAAGTACTGAAAATAAAGAACACACAAATTTATAATGGTTAAGCTAAGGATTGCCTACATCCACTATGAATCATCATTACTTTTCTTATAGATCTCAAATACAATGTGAAAAATACAACCACCTTTTGCTCAAGAAAATATAAAATAGGGCTCCAAATAATTGGTTCGATTCTTTTCGGCTCGGTAGTTTTTGCTCTCAAAGTTATCCGCCATTTCGTCATCCATGGGATGTGTGTGCGTGTATGGGGTTATGTGATGGTTGGTTCAGCAGTTCCTCAAAAATAGGTACTTCCCTTATTTGACTCGGTCGATTCGACATTGTTCGGTTCAACAGAAGTTTGCCGAACCGAATTACCTGTTAGGTTGTTTCAACTACCGAATAAAATTTCATGTTCAGTAGTTGAAATTTATCGAACCATTCCCTCCTTTCAATTACCGAACCGAGACACTTATATCAACGCCAAACTGTTTGCTTAGCTCATGAAAACTTAGATTTCTCTTCTGATTCTCTTGCCTCTTTGTCCTATACTTGTAATCAAGTGATGGCACTCCTATCACGGATTTCTAGTTATTTATGTGCTTCTTGACGTCTTTTCGTTTCCGTTGTGTTGTAGGCGAAAATGCCACGAAATACTATGTTCTAGCTGTTGAAATAATGTTTTTTTTGTTTTTCAGGGAAGAAAAGTTCGACTTGTTTTGAGATGGTTGCATATGCATGGTTACATTATAATAATGGACAATAGCTAACAATACTAACAAAATTACCACGTGTAATTAAAAGGGGATGTTGCAGTAGATCTAGTGCAATTACCACGTGTATTTCCAGACCTATGTTTAGATTTAGAAGAATCGGTTTTCCAGAAATTTGCCACGTCGAGTATAAAACAAGATAGTTATCGTTTCCTGATATACACCGCTCTGGTTTTCCATCAATACCAAGCATGGTTTATACCATTTTTCTATTCCAAGCTTGCTACGAACTAGGTTTATATTATTTTCAAGTTTGCTAGGAACTAGGTTTCTATCATTTCCATGGCCTAGCTATGATTTATAACATAAGATAGTTCCTACTTTCATAGTTTTCTACTAGAAAAAACTACAGACAAAGAACACTTAAATCTTACAAATATCTACAATTAGAATGAGCATCATCATCTATGAAAGTATTTTGATCTTTTCCCTTCTGATTTTGCTAAAAGAATTCTAAAAATAAAAATAGAGGTAAATCAACTAATACAATTTGTAAAGGTAAAATAGTAAACTAAATTTTATTACTTTTAATTAGGTGTGCAAGAGAAATATTGCAGGTTTGATAGTATTATATATGTGTGTGTGTATGTATGGCTAAAATGGTGCTAAATAAAAGGGTTATTGATCCAAAAATAATTGAATCAAAACCAATCCAACTTAAAAAGTGGATCGAATCGGATTCAACTTACAAGAATCTAGTTATGCAATTAACATATCTCTTATGGCCAAAACTAGTCGGATAACTAATCCATTTATTTTATACTATAAAAAACTATATGTGCGCTTTTGATTTTAAAATTAACAATTGATTGATCATGATGAAATCTGTTTTGATAGAGGTTTTTACTTCTCAATTAATGCTAGCAATTGGAACTGAGGTCCAAGACCCGCAACCCCTAATCGAACCGACCTAAATGTTGACAAGATTAAAATTAAAAATGTACTTGGTGCCACGATCTAATCGTGACCTAATTAGAACAAGGCCCGCAACCCCAATTATTGGCCTAGTATTATTACTCATGTACTTACTAATGGGTTCGATCGAATCATGACACGAAGTACATTTTTAATTAGGTCTAAATGGTATTTTTCTCAATTAGGGCTGGCAATTAAATGTTGATATAATAAAAAATGTGACATTTTTCTATCTAAATTAAAGTTACAAACTAAAAATGGATAGTTTTATACTATATTATATTTTATTTTAAATTTTAATTGTCTAATTTGCTATAAGAAAATAATTTATCCTTTCAACTAACGACCATCATCTTATTTACAATATCGGAGTAAAAATAAACATTTCTAAAATATATGTTAAATAATGTATTTGAAAAAATACGACCTAATATATAATTAACGATTTTCATACAAACAGTCCAAATTATATCAATCTAGCAAATCTTATCACAAGTAATAACCAGTATAACAATGTTTAATCCAATCTAATGCAGAAAATTCCGGATTGGATAAGATATATGGATCAAGCAGACTGAGTGCGGATCAAAAACTTAAGATCCAACTGTAAATTGGATCGGATCGACTATTGCCTAAATTCATTGGATCTGATTCGTCATGCGGCCCTGTACACTCTAAAACCTAGATCCGACGACGCAAGGCTTAGTTAGGATCAGATCGATTCGGATCTAATAGGTTATATACACACACACGCGCGGGTCCAATCGGTTTGGGGTTGGGTTTGATCAGTTCTTTATAGTATTTTTCACCAATCGAACCCAACTTGAGATCCATCAGGTTAGGAATTTCACTGATTGGTTCGGTTTGGATTTACGATTTCCATTCTAATTGTCAATCTTACAATGAACCTTTAAAAAGGCAACTGGCCACTACTATCATAAAATAATGTCTTGCAAATTTCATAAACCAAAAGCAACAGCCATCAGGAATATCAGAGTTATAATATCGAATTTCCAATGTATTTTTCCCCCACCCAAGAAGTAAAAGACAGGAAACGACAATTCACATTGTGCTAATTTAGTTGGTCATTTACTTACTTCCATTTGAACACAACAATTCTATAATCAATCATCAGTTCATAATGCTCAACTGGACAACACAAAGATTTCTAGGCCAAAACTTAAGATCGACATTCCAAGATATGGCAAGAAAAAATAGAGTTTAAGACTGAAATATTAAACAACATTTTCCAAAAATTATTTGAATAAAAAGTTTAAAATTAGGATCACCTTTCTAGCTTGATTTCCCATCTTTTTTATTCCCAACTGCATCTGAAACAAGCTCAACTGGCCTGCTGTCAATGACCTCGTCCACAATCCCAAAATCTTTTGCCTCTTCTGGGGACATAAATAGATCTCTCTCCATACATTTTTCAATTTTCTCAATATCCTGCCCTGTATGCTTATGATAAATTGCATTCAATCTCTCCCTAACTTTTAATATCTCCTTTGCATGAATTGCTATATCTGTTGCTTGCCCACTTGCTCCTCCTGAAGGTTGATGGATCATGACTCTTGCATTTGGTAGTGATCTCCTTTCCCCTGGTGCACCTGCTGCTAACAGTAATGAACCCATGGAGGCTGCCTGGTATAAAAAAAATAAAAAAATAAAAAATAAAAGCTGTGTGTGAATATTTAGACATTTGATGCATGCTCTCCTCTTTCATGTTTTATTTTCCAATACTAAAGTAAACTGATGTTCTTAAACATCTTGAGAAAATCACTGACTCAACAGTACATACTTCATGCATTTTTTAAATACACTAATGTCGTCGCTGAAAATCAACTCCTACACCTCTCATCTATCATATGAGTGCTTTGGTCAGATAAACCACTCTTTAAGGATACCCTTTTACAATGTTATTAGCTAAAGAATATTTGTTGGTTATCATATTTTGTTTTTGCACGGATTCAATTTTTTTGGTATCTTGGCAGCTGAATGAGTAAGTGCAATAAATAATATCTCTAACCTTGATGATTTGAAAAGGTCTATGTATGGTGAAGTAGAGGCAGTGGCATGCTATGAAGTTGGCACAAATTGGAAACAAAATTGTAAAGACCATATGAATTTTTTGTGTGTGATATGATACTGTAATTGTTGTTAAACTTGGGCACAGACTAAGATAAAAATATAGCAAATGTAGCCGTGATGGATTACTCAAAACAGTCATTTCACATCAGCTACACATGTAGACGTATAATCTACTTGCTTGAGCTGTATGACTGGATTGAGATTGAACAACAGTTGGTACATTATGAATCAGGATATGAAATTGCAGCCTGCAATCTAGTTGACTGCTTTCTAGCATAAGAACCTGCAATGTATACTGAGATTGGAACTGAATTGTAATCAAAGAGCTAATCATAGCAGCAGTATGTTCACATAATTAGTCATAAGCCAAGAGGAGGACAAAGTGGCAACTCGTACTGAACTAGCATATCACCACATTTACCAATCAACAAAAACATGAAAGCCTATTCGTCGGTAAATGTAAATCCAATGTTAAAGTTCACAACTTTTCCATAAATATAACAAAAAACAGGAACAAAACATCACCTGGCCAACACAGAGAGTGGAGACGGGACATCGAATATACTGCATAGTATCATAAATTGCCAACCCTGCCGTCACGGAACCACCAGGTGAATTGATATAAAGAGAAAGCGGCTTAGACGGATTCTCAGATTCGAGGAACAGCAGCTGAGCCACAACTACCGCCGACGTATCGTCCTCGATGGGCCCGTTAAGGCAGATGACGCGCTCTTTGAGAAGGCGGGAAAAGATATCGTAGGCACGTTCGCCACGAGATGTGTGCTCGATGACCATCGGAATCAGGCCATAGAAACGGCGGTGGGTTAGGGGAGTTTTGTTGGGGGCTGCGGTTGGTAGGATTTGGGATAGGTTGCGTATTAGACGAAACATTGCCTATGTCAAGGTTCGGAATTGGGTTTTTGGGGGATTGAAGATTGTGGAGAACGGGGAAGAATGTAGTGTAAATTTAGGGGTCTGCTTTTCTCAGATCCAATTTTAACTTTGGAACGCAACCAGCAGCACTGTACCGTGAGCCAACCCACAAAATTACCCTAATAAGTTGCCGCTGACCAGCAAGTTATTTTAAAATTATTACTCAGATAATTTTAAGGGTTTTTAAGTAAGGGTTTTTTTTTATTTTATTTTTAAATAAAAAATCATAACACAGAATTACAAACTTTTAAAATTGGATCGAAGACACATGTAACAAAAACCCTTTCTTTTTCACAATTGACACGTTACACAAACGCCTCTTTCATTTTCAACTCCACTCCATTCTATTTTGAAAATTAATTTTTAATTGTTTCTTACTAATTTCCACTCTTTCAGTTTTAACTCAATCCTCTTAAAAATATATTCTTCTCTTCAAATCTCGACCGAATATCTAACTCTTGTTTCCTTCTCTTAAACGACTTTGTTACCGCTGCGGAAAGCTGAAAAATGACTAAAACTCGTTCAAACGTAAAATCGTCGAACAACAAGATATAATAATGCTCGATTTCAACATTTAAGTGTATAAATAAACAAATCGATGTTCATATATTTATGAATGATAAAATCATTAATTTATTTAGTTAAGTAATGTTAATTTATAGCTAAATTCGCATATCCTTTTTAAGTATTGTTTATTACATGATATGTTAGTAGTTGTAGCAATTAACAGTACAGTAGTTTTTTATCTTATAAATCGGCTTTTTCTATAGTTACTTATTATCGAGATTAAAGCTAAATTTAGTTGTTATTCTATGAAATTATTAAGACGTTATTTGACAGAAAATGATGATCTAAGAATGATGTGAAAAACTACATGCATGTTAACTTACAGCTAAATGTGCATGTCATTTCAAATACAAATATTACATATTATGATGTTTTTCATAAACACGAATTTCTTAATATTTTTAAAGTGTTTTGTTTCTGATCTAAAGTTAAATTAATGTCTAATTTTCAAAGTTTAGTAGTTGTTGGTTCAAAGCTAGATTAAAATATCATTGTAACCCATGAATAAAAACTTTATTTGCTACCGATAAGCATTCAAATGTTATGAACATGCCTGTTAATTTACAGCTAAATGTGCGTATCGTTTTAAATGCAAATATTACATGATTTGATGCTATTTGTGTAAACACGAATTTTTGAATATTTTTAAAGTAATTTATGTCTGATTTAAAACTAAATTAATGTATAATTTTTAAAGTTTAGTAGCTGTTGGTTCAAAGATAGATTAAAATACCATTGTAACCAACGACTAATTACTTTGTTTGCTATTGATAAGCATTCAAATGTTATGACCATGCATGTTACTTTATAGCTAAATGTGCATATCATTTTTAATGGAAATATTACATGTTATGATGTTATTTGCATAAATATGAATTTCTTGATATTTTTAGAATAATTTATTTCTTATTTAAAGCTAAATTAATGTCTAATTTTTAAACTTTAGTAGCTGTTGGTTTAAAGCTGGATTAAAATATTGCTGTAACCAATGACTAATTACTTTGTTTGCTACTGATAAGCATTCAAATGTTATGATCATGCATGTTAATTTACAACTAAATGTGCATATCATTCTAAATGAAAATATTACATGTTATGATGCTATTTGCATAAACATGAATTTCTTAATATTTTTAAAGTAATATTTCTGATTTAAAGCCAAATTAATGTCTAATTTTTAAAGTTTAGTAACCGTTGGTTCAATGCTAGATTAAAATACCATTGTAACCAATGACTAATTACTTTTTTTGTTATCGATAAGCATTCAAATGTTATGAGCATGCATGTTAATTTGTAGCTAAATGTGCATATCATTTTAAATGCAATTATTACATGTTATGATGCTACTTGCATAAACACGAGTTTCATAATATTTTTAAATTAATTTATTTCTGATCTAAAGCTAAATTAATGCCTAATTTTTAAAGTTTAGTAGCTTATGGTTAAAAACTAGATTAAAATACCAGTGTATCACATGTCTAATTACTCTAATGATAAGCACTCAAATGTTATGAACATGCATGTTAATTTACAGCTAATTATGCACATAATTTTAAATGTAAATATTACATGTTCTGATCCTATTTGCATAAACACGTATTTCTTAATATTTTTGAAATAATTTATTTTTGGGTAAATAATTATATACTTAAAGCTACACTAATACACTACTATAGTTGTCTTATCTCATATGTATTAAAACCTATATTTGCACTGTAACGATCTGCCTTTCTTGTTACTAAAGACGATACTTAATACATCATCGGTATTCATGTGCCGATCATTTAGTCGTACGAAAAACAAGTCGTTACGGGTGAAAGGAAGGGAGAAGACAAGAAGAAACTAAATAATACAGAATCTCACAATGCAACGCAACAATATATATTAACTAACATAAAATTTACATATTCATTTTCAAACAGATACAGCATAGTCATAATAATACAAATTCTACCCCGGGATAATTATAACCGTCCGTCCTAACTTAACTGATATAAAACACATGAGACACGGTAGAAACAAGATAAATAAGTAGCTATCGATGAAGCCACATGCTACAAGCTCCTTCAGAAATGCATCCGTGGAAAACCTGAACTAATTGGCTGCTCATAAAAATTTGAGCATCCAAGAGTTTTAGGGAAAGAAAATAAAACTCCGGGTCGGACATGGGTTTGGTGTGAGTAAAGCATAATTTTAACCTTATATATTAAAAAAACTTCAAACCAAAGGTATTTCGTAAGACCACGCCGCACATAAACACAAACATATTTTTACCTTACGATAACCAAAATATTTTATATTATAAAAATACAGTGATATTATAATAATGTCTAGGGTTTAAAGTATTTAATAACCAAGTAGTTGTGATGTGTGTACACGACAACAATAATAGATATACAATCAAAAACAGAAGTCACTTATTGGAGAATGGATTTTCATTAGATGGCAAGGTAAGGGACTATCTTTCGAAAATATGTACACCTCTAGATAAAATGTATAGTGAGATCGAAAACCTTTCGGTCTCTGCCAACATAGGACCGACCTACCCCTAAACTGGATAGTACCGAACATGATCACCCCTTTGCTGTGATCAACAACCAAAAATAGGCCCCTAAGCATACATATAGACATCGACACTAGATCTTAGGATGATCATACCCTAATAGATGCGACCTACATAGCCCTGCCGCATCTACCCCATTTTAACCATTACAAGTATGTGAGGTTTGAAAGGCTACGCACTTAACAATTAGCAATCTATCTTGGAATGCTAACACTTCCCTCTAGGCAGAAATGCAATGCTAGCATTCATCCATACAAGTTTGTTCTGGGTCTGAACGAAACGAAAGGCTCTTCAAAGAGAATTGTTTTCAATCATCTTCAAGATGCCTTCCACGCGAACGCATATGTTGGTTCGGAGCGATTTTCGGATAACATATCTGATCCTGGTCTCTTCAAACAACTAATGATAATTTTTTGTTGACTCATTCCTGGTTCTTTTGGAAGTACACAACAAGAATTCGAGTCCTTATTAGGAAACTTGCATATACAATCATACTTCCTAAGTTGAAACTGGCCAAGATTTGATAGTCAGTTATTTAACTATTAAATACACAAACAAACAAAAATCTAGATAATTAATTACCCATAGCAACCATTAAGCCTCAAAAACAAATCTTCATTTATTAAATCTCTTTTCAAAACGTTTATCAAAACATTCATATACTTATCTCAATGACATAAGTATATTCGCAAAACATTTATGAAAGATTTCTTATTTCAAAATCATATTAAAAGGATCAAAAAAATGTTATTTATATTAGAGATAAGAATAACTCCAAACACTATTCCTTCGGTGTTAAGCATGAAACGAAAGTTTCACACCACTATAATTAAGAGGTCGGTTAAGAGAAATATAAATCTCAAATTCTTTTTATAAACTTCTTCAATAAATCCTTTTAATAAATCTATTTCATTTATGAAATCTCCTTTACTTAATTTCTAATCCATTACAAAACACTTTATAAATCTCCAAGTTTATTTACAAAACTGTTTTATAAATATCAAAACCATTTATATAACACCTTATTAAATATCCAAAATCATTTATCAAAATTCTTTCTAAATTTCAAAATCTTTTCCAATTTAAAACAAAACTTCTTAAATAAAACCTTAATCAATAAAATTCCTTTGATAAACAATCAATTATATAAAACACCTTTTTGAATAAACAAGTTATTATTTAAAACATTCTTTATTTATTTAATCTTTAAAGCCTTTTTAAAAAGATTTAAAATTTAAAAGAATGATATCACAAATTCAGAAAAGGCTTAGCGATCACAATGGTTTATTCAGCTTTAATTAAACTTTCCAAGCTATAACATGGGTATTTACATAACAAGCGGATATGTAAAATGGATCAACAAACAATAATCAACCAACATACATGTAAATGTCCCAGTTATAATAATAACAGAAGGGGATTTGTTCTACTAAACACATATCCAAGTTATTATAATAGGAGAATGATGTTCTATTCTGCTAAATAGATGTCATTCAATTTCATAATCATTTAAGGTTACTTGAGGATAATTGACAAAGGAATCCCTTGATTTTAAATACCTTTGCAAAAGAAAACTGCTTTTAAAACAAAACCGATATTTAGAAAGAAACGATTTTAAAATTTTATAAATTTTATTTAATGATTAAATAACATTTAAACTCTTTAATTTAATAATAATTAAACCTTTGATTATCAATTAAATAATAACTAACCTTTAAATAAATGATTAAATAATATTTATCCTTTAAATAAATAATTTAATAATAGTTAATCATTTAATAATAACTAAACCATAATTAATCTTTAATTAATAATTAAATAATAAATTAAACCTTTATTAAATAATAATTTAAGACTTAATTAAGTCTTAATTAAATCTTAATTTAATTTAACCTAATTAGAAATTAATTAATAATTAATACTTTTATAATTAATTAGTTAAAATTTATTAAATAAATAATTAATCCTCAAATAATAATTAAATAATAATTAACTTTTAATTAGTTAACAAATTATATTTAGTTTTCTTAATTAACACTTAAGTACTAATTATATTTGTTAATTAATGGTTAAATACTAATTACCTTACTTAATTAAATAATCATCAATTAAATAAATAATTAATAAATAAATAATTATGTTTTATAACTTAAATTACGTTTGAAAACATTTTCCAAAAAGATTCCTAAGTGGAAACACTTTTAGATTTCGAATAGAGTTCGTTTTCATGAACTGCACTTATAGCGACTATCATTATATGACCCGTATTTCCAAA
The DNA here is from genome assembly GCA_030737815.1 of Allium fistulosum. Taxonomy (NCBI): domain Eukaryota; kingdom Viridiplantae; phylum Streptophyta; class Magnoliopsida; order Asparagales; family Amaryllidaceae; genus Allium; species Allium fistulosum. The sequence goes on from CM060901.1 coordinate 923,492,284, forward strand.
GCTTGTTTAACATACATAATATCTTTTAAACCTTTCTTTTTATATTTGAAGCATTTTATAACTTGGAAAACTTTTGAACTAAAAAGTGAAGGTTTTTGGAAACTTTATTAAACTTTTTAGTTAACACTTAAGTAAAACTAAATTTAAAAAACAAGGGATCTTTTTGTCGCTTAAACAAGTCCACATACAAACTTCCTTAGCATATGAAACACCCATAAGATCATAACATAAATGATATAATACCAAACCATAAGCAAAGATCTCAACTTTTTAACCAACATAAACATTAGACTTCATTTCAAGTCTAATTCCAAACCATGGCATACAAGCACATATAAATTGTACCCAAATATCATTATAATCCAAGCATTTTTACATACATACAACCAATATTATTTTTACTCAAAAAAAAACCACATTAACAACCAATCCAAGTAATAATATGTGTTTTTAAAACTTAGTAAAAAGCTGGGAACCTTACTCAACCAAAAGTCGACGAAACTTAAGCGAACTTTCACTCTAACTTGAATACAACCTAGAACTTGCCTTGCCTTTCTAAAAATGATATTTTGGAGGCCTAGGGGTGCACAAGTGGTTCAACCAAGGGGCTCTTGTGCTCGGCTTTGATGGTTTGAAGGTGGGTGTGTGCTTATTTTGTGAAGGTGGAGTATTGAATTGGATGAAGGTGCTTAAAACAAGGATTTTGAGATTTTTAAAGTGGATGAACTAAGTTTTCCTTTTCTTTTAAACCTTTAAAATTATTTTAAAAGCTATAAAAAAGAACACGAAGACTTGGAGAGGTTTAGAAAATGAAAATGGAGTGAATAAAATAAAGAAAAATTATTTTATATACGACATGAAATACTAAATTACCAATTTACCCCTAAGGTACTTAACCTCCACGCAAATTTTTCCATCTCACCCTCATGTCCTCTCCCCCTCATACACGTGAAAACACCCCCTCCATTTCTTTTCAGAGCCAACATCCATTAAATGTTTAAGTACTTTATATTTGTGGAAAACGATTTCCAGTCCCCTTTTTTATTTTGTTTTGAACTAATTATTTTTGTAAACAAATTTTGAAACCTATTTTACCATCATTAGTTATTATTTAAAAGGAGTTTATTTTTATTTTTAAAATCCATTATTTAATTATTAAAAATATAATTAAATATTCAAATTTAAAGTGATTAAATACTGGGTCGTTACATGCATAATCTCATAATAACAAATAATGTTATATATGCTTTATATAGAAGTTACAAAAAGCCAAAGAGGACAAAACATCCATAGCAATTGATTTTGAAACTGAAATTGGAAAAAGCAAAAAAAGACAAAAAAGAACAAATTGAAATAGAGAAAGAAAGGCCAAAGGTACAACATGAAAGTATTACTGTAGTTCAGTATGACAAACATAATAAATATGAAGCAGAAGTAGAAATAATCAACAACACCTACAGATGTAATCTGCGAGGTGGTTTAAAGTCATCCAATTGATCAAATCATGGAAGGAGTTTACTAAAAGCCAATTAGAACTTCTAAAGAAAACACAATTTAACAATTTTATCAGATTGTTCTATGAAGGCCATGTAGATAAATTGAATTTCAATAAATGTGCTAGAAACATAGTGGCTTTGATAACATGTTTTTCTATTGAAAAGGAAAAGTTTATTATTGGAGGAGAAGAAATGGACTCAACAAAAGATGATGTAAGCTTAATATTCGGAATGCCAAAACTAGGAAAGAACTTGTTCCTTTTAGGAGCAATAGACACAATAAATTAGAAGAAAATGAGCAATAATTCATTTAGAAGAAATTTTAGACAATGTGCTTTTATATCAAGAGAGATTATTGAAAGAAGAATTAAAGAGTTGTTATATGAGAAAGCCTATACGCATGAACAAGACCAACCATTTCTTCTAATAATGCACATACTAGTACATTCCTTTTTTTCGAACAATCAAAGACTTCTACGATGTGCATACATCACATATATACTAAATTTGCAAAAGATGAATTCAATCTCATGGCCTTTATCGTTGAAGGAAAGCATAACAAAAAGCATAACCCACTTAAAGAAATCTTTAAGGAATATTTCTAGATGTGTAATGTTAACTCTGGTATGTAAATTATATTATTCAACTTTATAAAGCTAAAAAAATTACTACAAACTAATTTCATTTCTATTTGTCAAAGTATTGGCTATGTGAGCATATTAGAATTTCTATCCCAAAAAAAGTTGATGATTCTGCATTACCAAGAGCTGCGAAATGGAATCTAAGCATATTGAGGCATAAGATATCATTTGACGGTCTCAAATATTTACCAAAATCAAAGGTATTAATTATTATTTTTAACATTCCATTAAACATATATATTTATTATGTTCTCCACTAAATATTGTTAACAGCATATTACGTATCTCGACTGCAAAAGTGCAGAAATATTAGTAACTGTTATGTATCTAATGTTGGAATAATTCAACATAATGGGGCAACATATTTTAATGTTTGAATATATGGGCTATCTTGTAATTAAGTCTAATTACGTGATCTATTTTTTGGAATAAACATATTAAGACTTAATGGGTATATTCGTCATGTAAAATTATAACGTATGGATACGAGAGTAACAATTTTAGTTTGTTGAAGGGCCGAATCAAAAAAAATTTCACACACTATATATATGGGGTTATGGTCCCCAAATTACATAAGTCTTATCATATTCTCTATACCCTCTTCTAAAGAGAATTTTCAGATCTAAGCTTGTGTCAACTTGGAAGATCTAATCCAAATAAATCTTCACATCAATTAAGAATCGATGGATTCAGGTACGCCTTCCGCTGTTAATTTCATATACTTGTTTCTCAATTGAATCAATTGGGTTATAGGTATTCAGATCTAATATAGATTAATCACCCACAAGTGGTATCGAAGCCACCCATCATTTATTTTATCGAGAAATTTCTTGATTTTAAGTCTATATGATATTAGGGTTCTGAGATTTACAATTTTGGTTGATTCACCCGATGCCTTTATTTCGGATCTGTGAGATTTGCTCTTTTCTTATTGATTCACCTGATGCCTTTATTTTAGATCTATATAAATAATTCATGAATTAATTCCGCTTGTTCGGATCTGATGCCTTTAATTGTTGCTACCCATATTGTTCATATTTTATTTTCAGTAGTATTGCGACTGTACAATTTTTTTTATCGCTATAGATGGTTACCATGTTAAGTTTTGTTTCATTCACACGTATGGAAGCATCTTCATGCCTTTTAATGTTTCTGTAATACGTATTGAACCACATAATGGTCAATTGCATTTATTTTTATCATAATTGCATCAAATGTGGTTGTTATAGTAATAAATAAATTAATTTATTATCATAAATGCAGTAAATGCATCAGTAGCAATAAATTTAACGATGCAGCATGTTTGTATTTGGAATAATAAAAGACATATTGTTTATTATTTAATGTATTTATATTTTATAGATACATATTTTATATGTATGGCCCGCTTATTATAAATAAGTTTCACTTTCTGTAATATTATAACACATGTATTTATATTTGCTTATTCAAATAAGCTTTCATCGAAAGCTAATCACCTAGCGCACTGATGTAATAAGCTATTTTGACATGGACTATTTATTTTCATTGCTTCCCACTATGTTTGGGATCAACCACTACTACAATTTTCAGCTATTCATTTTCTTACAATATCACATGTATGGACTATGCTATGTTAAAATTTGTTTTATCTTCTATCTTGAATATTTACAGTTAAATAAAGTATGCAATATTTTATCATTAATTGTTATTGCAAATACCATTTGTTATGTATTGTTACATTTTTAGTTGATGTCAATTTTTTTTATTGCGGCTATTGTTAACGCTAAAAGTTGAACGCTAACACCCGGTGTGTGTTATAATGTTGTGAAAGCACCACCCGTGATACGGGAATAAGAAATAAGCAGTAAAATAGCATAAAACGGTAAAAGACAGCGATTTTATAGTGGTTCGGCTCGTAATTAAGCCTACGTCCACTTTATATTCTTTTATTGCTGATTCTGAGTTACAAGATGATACAATGCATTTTAAGATACAATATCTTTGATTCCAAAACAGTCTAGACTAATAGCTCAAACTCCGATGTAGAAGATCTTGTTGAACTCGTGTTGAATGTCGTAGATTCCTCTCGAAGCTTGTTGTAATGTCTTGAATGTTTAGAGTTCTTCAAGTGTTGAGTGAGTTATGAATTCTGCAGAGTAACAGCGCCTCAAAGAATGATCCGAAAAGTCCTCCTCATGTTGAAGTTAGGGCTGTATTTATAGAGAAGTCTGGACAGGAATTTTTGCCAAGTCCTAAGTCGTGGCTGACTTATAGTAAGTCGTAAGTCGTGGCCGACTTAGCAGGTAACAGTATAAGTCAAGCGGCACAAGTGTCCAGGCATTGGATTTTAACTCGGTAGCTTTTAGGTCGTGGACGACTTAAGCTAAGTCGTGAGTCGCGGCTAGCCTTAAGTCGTAGATCACTCACTTTCTTAAGTCGTCAACTAGTTGAGTCGGCCAACACTTTTAAGTCGTTAACTCCCTCAAGTAGTTAAGTCGTGGAGTACTTTGAGTGGTTAAGTCGCGAAGCCCCTTAATTCGTTAAGTCGCGGAGCCGCTTAACTCGTTAAGTCGCGGAGCCGCTTAACTCGTTAAGTCGCGGAGCCCCTTAACTCGTTAAGTCGCGGAGCCCCTTAACTCGTTAAGTCGCGGAGCCCCTTAACTCGTTAAGTCGCGGATCCCCTTAACTCGTTAAGTCGCGAAGCCCCTTAACTCGTTAAGTCGTGGAGCTCCTTAGGTCGTCTCTGTAGTTAGGTCGTTCTCTTTTTAAGTCGGTCCACGTCTTAAGTCGGTATGCTTCTTAAGTCGAACAGGCTTTTAGGTCGGTAATTGTTAGGTCGTAGGTCGCAAAGTGGCAGGTCGCTCTTCAGTAGTAGATAAAACGTACCGTTTCGGACGGGGCGCTGCCCCTTGGACCCCTGCAACCTGACCGGGCAGGTCGAACCCCGTAGCGGGGGTGTTGCCCCCGCACCCCCACCTTGGGGGGTTGCCACCCCCCCTGGACCCCCCCTCCGTAGGGGATCTTTTGTGAACAATCAATCAGCAGGACTTGCTCTTGTTGAAATGTTGAATTGACCATTCTTCGAGCCGAATTGTCTTTGGTTTCTCGGTCGATTTTGTGGTATCACGGCCTTGCTAAAAGGCGGGATAACAGCTATGAAACCATATTTTCAATATGTATAAAATTGAAAATTGAAATTTATGGAATACGCATAAATGAATGAGTTAAAATAAACCAATTCAAATATTATTCGGTGTCTCTTTACAAACTAGCTGTAAATATCCTACATTACAAGTGAACTAATTGAAATAACATGTCACCAAAGTGACCTCTGTTATTTTAGTTATTCATGAAAAATGTTTGATGTTTGTGAGTATTTATTCATGCGGATATTAGACGGCCCAAAGGAAGACTAAAATTTGGCCGAATCATTTATACATGTGTGATGATAAATATGTGACAATCGTATAGTTTTGCAAGTGAATATCTAATCGGCCTAAAGGAAGATTGATATTTGACTTGAACTTATTGTCAATGTTTGATCATTACAATAAGAGTACCACTTACAATTAAAATTACTGTCCAAAGACTTGATATTAATGTTGTGCTAGGTACCTTGAGAAGAGACTTACCAATTATTTGAATTTACTATGGTTTTTTTTTACAATGTAAGCATATTTGATTGATTCTTATGTTAAAATTACAGCTAATTTAACTACAGTATCTGCCAATCTTAACAACATTCCTATTCTGACTGGAACAAACTTTAAGGATTGGAAAGATAACAAACTGCTTGTTCTTAGCTGCATGGATCTTGGCCTTGCACTTAGGATGGATGCACCCACCCCTCTTACGGATGATAGTTCTTATGATGTTATAAAGAACTTTAAGAGGTGGGATCGTTCAAATCACATGAGTCTAATGATCATAAAGCGCGGCATTCCAGAGGCATTTAGGAGTGCGATATCTGAAAAGATAATCAATGCTAAAGATTTCCTTACTGAGATTGAAAAACGTTTTGCTAAAAACGATAAGGCGAAAACAAGCACGCTTTTGCAACACTTGATTTCTATGAAGTATCAAAGCAAAGGGAACATAAGGGAGTACATTATGGAAATGTCTAATGTTGCTTCAAAACATAAGGCACTTAATCTTGAGCTTTCAGATGATTTGCTCGTGCATTTGGTACTAATCTCTCTTCCTTCACAATACAACCAGTTTAAGATCAGTTATAACTGTCAAAAGGAGAAATGGATTCTTAATGAGCTCATTTCGTATTGTGTACAAGAAGAAGAGAGATTGAAGCATGATAAGACTGAAAGTGCTCACTTGGCATACACCCCTAAGGGAAAAGACAAAAAGAGAAAGAAGGATAAGAAAACTGCTAAGGGTCCAACGGAAAAGAAACAACATAAGAAGGTCGATGGTTGTTACTTTTGTAAGAAGGCCAGACATTTAAAGAAAGATTGTACCAAATATCACGCATGGCGTGTTAAGAAAGGTACATCCTTTGCTTTGGTTTGTTCTGAAGTAAATTTAGCTACAATATGTAGAAACATTTGGTGGTCAGATTTCGGTGCTTCTACTCACATAAGTGTTTCTATGCAGGTTGCCTAAGCTACCGAAATCCAACTGATGCTGAAAGATACATCTATGTGGGTGATGGAAAATCGGTTAAAGTGGAGGCCATTGGGCATTTTAAGTTGTTATTGAGAACTCAGCTTTATTTGGATTTATTTGATACTTTTGTTATACCGTCATTTAGATGGAATTTGGTTTTTATTTCTAAGTTGGACAAATCTCGTTATCCTTGTTCATTTAGGAATGATATTTTTGGTTTATCAATAAATTCAAATATTGTTGGAACTGGTTCTCTCAATGTTTATGATAACTTATTTATGCTTGATGTTAATACCTCTTATTATGAAGCCTTGCATGTGGAATCGCACGGTACTAAAAGAAAAGCTAATAAGGAAAATTCAGCCACATTGTGGCATAAGCGCTTAGGTTATATATCTAAAACTAGAATTCAAAGGCTTATGTCAGATGGCATTTTGGAATCTGTTTATTTTTCAAACTTCGATGTCTGTGTAGAGTGCATCAAGGGAAATCAGACCAAACATAAGAAAATATGTGCCAATAGAGCAACCGACGTCTTAGAATTGATACATACAGACATTTGTGGACCATTCCCTATGGCATCATGGAATGGTCAACAATATTTTATCACATTCATAGGCGACTACTCAAGATATGGCTACCTATATCTTATACATGATAAATCCGAATTCTTAGACATGTTCAAGAAATTTAAGGTAGAAGTTGAGAACCAACTCAACAAAAGAATTAAAGCTGTCAGATTTGACCGTGGAGATGAATGTTATGGTAAATCTGATGGATCGGGTGAACAATGTCTAGGACTATTTGCCCAATTCCTAGAGGAATGTGGAATAGTCCCATAGTACACCATGCCAGGTTCACCTAGCATGAATGGTGTTGCTGAGAGACGAAATAGAACTCTTAAAGACATGGTGAGGAGTATGATTAGTCATCCTACCTTACCAAAATCACTCTTGCGGGGGCATTAAAGACAACAGTTTATATCCTTAATAGGGTACCTACTAAAGCAGCTGCCGAGACACCTTATAAGCTTTAGACAGGCAAACAGTCCACTTTTAAGCATTTTCATGTTTGGGGATGTCCAGCTGAGGCAAGGCCCTATAGGCCAAATGAAAGAAAATTGGACTCTAAAACAGTGATCATCTACTTTATTGTTTATTCTGAGCGATCTAGGGGCTATAAATTTTATGATACCACATTGAAAAAAACTTTTGAGATGGGAACTACAACATTTTTTGAGGATGTTGAGTTAGGGGGGAGAAATGAAGTAAGGAACATTGTTTTTTTAGGAGGAATCATCATCTATGATTCCTACTACAGTTACTTCTTCTGAAAATGTACAAATTATCATTCCTGTCCTTAAGGAAGAAGTTAATCCGGAACCACAACAAAACAATATTGAAGAAAACCCTCTTCAAGATGAGGGCAATGTTCCATAAGAACAAACTCAACAACCTCAAAATGAATTGCCACTAAAGAGATCCACTAAAGAGAGGAAAGATGCCATTCCGGATGATTATGTGGCATTTCTTCAAGAAATAGAGGATAATAATGGATTGGTGGAAAATGATCCTATCAACTTTCACCAAGCCATACAAGATGCTAATTCTTAAAAGAGGATTAAAGCTATGATAGAAGAGTATAAATCCATGCAAGACAATAAAGTTTGGGATCTCGTCTCTTTACCTGAAGGTAAGAAACCCATTGGTTGTAAATGGATATTTAAAACCAAGAGGGATGCAAAAGGTAATGTGGAAAGATATAAGGCTCGTCTTGTAGCAAAAGGTTTTACTCAGAAGGAAGGCATCGATTTTAAAGAGACTTTCTCTCCGGTTTCATCGAAAGACTCTTTTATAATAATTTTGGCGCTTGTTGCATATTTTGACCTTGAGTTACATCAATGGATGTTAAAACTGCGTTTCTCAATGGAGACATTGAGGAAACAATTTATATGCTGCATCTAAAACTTTGTGTTTGGAGATCTAAAGCATATGGTTTACAAACTAAAGAAATCCATTTATGGGCTCAAACAAGCTTCTCGTCAATGGTACCACAAGTTTCATAAAGTAGTTACCTCATTTGGTTTCGAGGCAAACATAATTGATAAATGTGTGTATATCACAAGTTCAGTTGGAGCAAATTCACATTTTTGATTTTATATGTTGATGATATATTGCTTGCCTGTAATAATTTACATATTTTGCACGAAACCAAGAGATTTCTTTCAGATTATTTTGAAATGAAAGATCTTGGGGATGCTTCTTTTGTATTAGGAATCCAAATATATCGTGATCGCTCACGAGGTATTCTTGGATTGTCACAAAAGAACTATATAGAAATGGTGCTTAAAAGGTTTGGCATGCAAGATTGTAAAATGGATGATACCCCTATCGCTAAAGGAGATAAATTTTGTCTCGGACAATGCCCTAATAACATCCTTAAAGCTAAAGAAATGCAGAAGATCCCTTATGCATCTGCTATAGGGAGTCTAATGTATGATCAAGTGTGTACGCGCATGGATATTGCGTACATTATAGGAGTGTTGGGAAAGTATCTTAGTAACCCTGGAATGGATCATTAAAAAGCAGCAAAAAGGGTTATAAGGAATCTTCAGAGAACAAAGGACTATACGCTTACATATAGAAGATCAGATCAGTTGGAGATCATTGGGTATTCTGATTCTGATTTTGTTGGATGCCCGGATAGCAGAAAATCCACTTCAGGATACATATTTCTATTAAGTGGAGGGGCTATATCATGGAAAAGCGTTAAACAAACGCTCATAGCTTCTTCCACCATGGAAGTAGAGTTTGTGGCTTGTTATGAGGCATCTAACCATGTGAAATGGCTGCGGAATTTTATCATTGGGCTGCGCATTATTGATAATATTGAAAGACCATTAAAGTTATATTGTGATAATAGATCTGCAGTATTATATTATAATAACAATAGAAGCTCAAGCAAGTCAAATTACATTGACATCAAGTTTCTAGTTGTAAAGGAGAGAGTGCAGAATGGGTTAATATCCATAGAGCATATTGGGACAAATTCCATGCTAGCGGATCCGCTTACAAAAGGAGTACCACCTAAGGTCTTTCATGAGCATGGTTCTAAAATGAGTGTATCTTTTATATAAGAATATTTGGTTTAGGGGGAGTTTATACTTAGTCACTTATTTCGCGACACTACTCTATATTTTGATTATGGACATGCTTTGGTTATTCTGATCAAAAATAACGTTTTCTTTTGCACTTCAATTGTTTATATATATTATTTGGAATTTTGATCTCATTAAAGAAAAGTAGGACCAGTTGGAAATAGACATGTAAAGATCACATTTCATGTAATTTCCATGCTACACATACATGATTGATCTATGTCGTTTGATTGTATTGATATCTGTGACCATTGATGGGTTTAGTTACAAAAACAGTAATGAAAGCCACTTTGGTTCTATGCTAACACAATCAATGGACGAGATTTTTTTAAATATACCATATTATCAAGATAGCTATTTAAGAGCTCATAAAATTCAATACATTCTATAAATTTACATATGTGGCCCAAAAGGAGAATGTTGGATTAATTTAACATAATGGGGCCACATATTTTAATGTTTGAATGTGTGAGCTATCCTGTAATTAAGTCTAATTACATGATCTATTTTTTGGAATAAACATACTAAGACTTAAGGGGTATATTCGTCATTTAAAATTATAATGTGTGGATACCGGAGTGACAATTTTAGTTTGTTGAAGGGCCAAACCAAAAAAAAGGTCACACGCTATATATATGGGATTATGATCCCCAAATTACACAAGTCTTATTATATTCTCTCTACCATCTTCTAAAGAGAATTTACAGATCTTAGCTTGTGTCAATTTGGAAGATCTAATCCAAATTAATCTTCACATCAATTAAGAATCGATGGATTTAGGTACACTTTCCGCTGTTAATTTCATATACTTGTTTCTCAATTGAATCAATATGGGTTATATGTATTCAGATCTAATATAGATTAATCACCCACATCTAATCCATATTTACCACATCCAAATTATATTATTTTAGTTTAAAGTACTTGAATTCTAAACGAAAATCATTTATGTTTCATGTTTTTGATCTAGAATTGATTTCTACTAAAATATGTAAGTATAATTCACTATAATAACAACAACCAAAACACTGAGGTGTAAATGATTAATATTAATAAAAAATAAAAAATTAATACATGTACTCTATATAATATATTTTTATATTGCAAAACATATCATAATGCAATGTATATTTTTTACACAACAGTTTATAATATTCAATTTTTCGTGCAATAATAAACTGAATTTTTATATGTAGACCACCAAAGAGTTGCAAAACATCAATGAGTATGAAAAAAAATTGCTTGAAGAAGTCAGAGAATGTAACACTCCGCCTTTTCGATCCTCAAAAGTAATAATACATCAACGGTATTCACATGCCGAATATCCAAGTGTCGAAAAGATAAATCATCGGAGGGAAGGGGTGGAGAAAGAAAAAAGGACAAAATAAAATCTCACGACATGATAAGTAATCTATAATATACCAATGAATCTTTACAAAAGAAAACCTTTATATACATAAATCAATCAGAGTAACTAATCTATCATCAGCCAAGACAGTTATAACAACATATCCTTACAATTGCTGATAAATACATACAAGAAACAAACATTCGTAGATAAAGAAAATATGAAAGTACGTCTTGGAGGCATCCACCTTGTCTCCTGCAACTCCAAGTGTCAAGCTAAATCTGGAAAAATGCTCGGACCGACCCGAGAATTATAAGAAAAATAATGCCCGGATCGGTTAGGTAAAACCAGCGTGAGAAACACAATCAAATGGATTCTTAATGTTTTAAAAAACCTTTTAAAATAAAGGTATATCATAAGATCACGCCATATATCAAAACAGATGGGTTTTTATCTTACGATAACCAAGCCAGTTCATAAGAAATCTTGTGATATTATAATAATATCTAGGGTTTAAAATAAAAATGGAATCGTAGCTGAAATTGTTACATTAATTTAATTCCAGCATAAGAAGTATACAACTAAGTTCAAAAGCACTTATTGGAGATTGAATTAACAAGGTAAGAGACTACCTTCCGTATAGTTCATTCCTAGATAAAATGTACCAGGGTCGAACTTATCGACCCCATAGAATCAGGATCTGACTACCCTTACTGGATAGTAACCATATATTTCATCACCCCGGTTGCTTTACAACCTTTTCCCGAGAGCTCTCATGCACAACCAAATCCATAAATGATAATCTAAAAGAGTGATGACAATACTCCAATAGGTGCGATCCACATAGCCCTGCGGTAGTACCCTATTTTTGTCATTTTCGGTTGTGAGGCTTGAGGTTACGTTTACCTTTTATAGCTAATCCCACTTGGAATGCTAGCACTACCCTCCAAACAACAATGCAATTTCAGCATTCGTCCACACAAGTTTGTTTTGGGACTGAACAAAACTAAAGGGACTACTTCTACTACATTCATTTTGGAATCAGTCTCAGGATTAGTAGCAAGTAGCCCTTGCACTTCAAAGATCTCCGTCTTTGATCATCTTCAAGATGTCTCCAATTTGAATGCTAATGCCGGTTCAAAGTGGTTTTCGAATAATATAAATGATCCTAATCTCTTTGAACCGACAATGACAGTTCCACTAAACTCAATCTTGGTTCTTTTGGAAATAATCAGACAATATATAAGGAAGGAGATCACCTCCTAACCATTTAAGTGGATGGATTTTCTTATCATTTGTCATAGGAGAACAAAACGAGCTTTATACGCATTGTACAACATCATCAAAGATGACTGTGCCATATAACCCTCATGTTTCTCCTAGATATTTCCAGAGTTAGGTTTTGGCTAAGTTTTGATATTCAGTTATTTAACTATCAATATAATAAGCAATCAATCATAGATTTAATTCCATATGGGATCCACTAAGCCTCTATAAATAAATATTTCAATTATTAAAATCTCTTTCAATTTTTTGATTCAAAATACCTTCACAAAAGATATATTCACAAACCCCTTATACTCTTTTCAATACTTGGGAAAACATTCATATACTTATCTCAGCAATATAAGTATATTTCAAACCATTATATTTTCAACGCGTAAAAAAAATCCATATGCTTGTCTCAACGATATAAGTATATTAACAAAACTTGAGGGAGATTTTCTCTTTTCCAAAATCATATTTAAATGGGACAAAACAAATATTATTTAAAATACTTCTTACTAAAACCAAACCATTATCCTTCGGCGTTAAGTACGAAAGTTTTCATACCACCATAATTAAGAACGATTAATTACCTAAATCAAATCTCGTTCCTTTTTATAAAATTCTATTTTTACATGCCCATTTCATACTTCAAATCCTTGTTTTAATCTCCAAATTTATTTATAAAACTTCTTTTATAAATCTCTTAAAACGATTTATATACACCTTATAAAAAACCTTTACCAAAATAGTTTATAATCTCCTTTACGAAATATCATTTGTAAATCTCCTTAAATAAATCCTTTTTACTAAGTACAGTCCTTTTTATAAAGCAATTTATCCATTATTAACATCCTTATTCAATTAATCAATTACTTTCAAATATCATAAATAAATAAATAATTTACTTTAAACAACACTAATAAGATAAGTAAATAATTTTAAACACATCATTAATTAATTAACTTTAAAACAAAACTAAACCAATTAAGTAACAATATTAATAATAAAATTAAATAACTTAAAATATCATTAATAATATAATTAAATAATTTTAAACATCTTTATTAAAATAATTAAATAACTTACTTTAAAACATCATTTATAAATACTTAACCTCAAATTGTTAAGCACTTGAAGTTATTTAAATCCATAACTTTACAAATTCGAAAAGAGGCTTAATGGCCACAATGGTACAAAATCAAGTTACCATTTAATTTAATTTGACTTTTCAAGTCACATAACTGGTATTTGCAAAGGCAACTTGTATGTAAATCAAATCCATAATTAACCATCCATAGCTAATGTGTCATTTATCTTATATAAATCAACTAGCATAACATTAAATGTCCAAATTAATTTAATAGCAGAACAATGATTTATTCTGTTAAACAAATGTCATCAATAATATATTCCATTTAATTATAGTAGGACGGGGATTTATTCTTCTAAACAGATGTCATCAATAATCTATTCCAAATTTGTTTGGCAACTTAAAGGCGCAGACATAGAGAATCTCTTGTATTTAAACCATTCTTTGAAAAAGAAGACTATTTTTTAAACAAACCGATCCTTAGGGATAAACAAACCTTGATTAATTAACAGTTTACTAATAATTGAACATTACTTAAATAATAATTAATTAATTAATCTTCACTTAATTAATAAAAAAAATCAAACCTTTTCTTCATTAACTAATTATAGTTAACTTACTTAATTAATAATTAAGTACTCATTATCTTTACTTAATTAATGTATAATCATTAATTCCTTAATAAATTAATTACTTAAATAATAATTATAACTTTAATTATAATTAATAATTACCATTTTAATACTTAAAATATGTTTGAAAATAATTTTCAAAAATATTTAAGATGAAAATACTTTTGGTTTAGAAAAAGTGTTCGATTCCACGAACTGCATCCATAGTGACTATTACTTTGGATACCATAACTTTAAACTAGTATTACATATCCAATACCCTTCAAGACTTTACATTTTTATGCTTAACTTACTTAAAAATTTGTACAAATCTTTTCGAAACCAAAAAGTAAAGTTTTGAAAAACTCGTAAAGTTTTTTCTAGAAATTTAAAATAAGTAAAACAAGTTAAATCTAAGAGATCTCAATGTCACACAAAATAAGTGTTAGCTTTCCTTTAGCTTACAACATAGAAACATAAGCTCATACATCCAACAATCATAATTTTAAACCATAACTTCACTTCTGACTTCATTTCCAAGTCTATAACCAATACTACATATGAACACATACAAGTAAAACACAACAACACTATTTTTCAACCAACAATCAACACAATTATTAGCAAAATAAAGTTTAAAACTTGTTTAAAAATGTGAGCTTTATTCACCAAACTTAAGGAAAACCAAACCAAGAATCACAACCATTTGCTCAACACCCGAATTTTGACTTTCTTTATATAAAACTTGCTCGTTTTGCTTTGGGAAGTAAAATATGGTTCAGCCATAAGCTTAGTAGGTTTTGATTTGATAATTTTGAGGAGGGCTTGGTTTGCTTTGGAAAGAGGAAGGTGTATAAAGAAGAGTAAGAGTTTTAAATAAGTTTTTAAGAATTAAAAGTGGAAAAGGAAGTTTTTAAGCTTTGAAAAATCTTTGGAAGCCATTAAAGTGTTTAAGTACTTAGAAAAGGAAGATGGGGTTTTTGAAAATAAGAAATGAATGAAAAATGAGCGAGAGAGAGAGACAAAAAGAAATCGTTTTTATACAAAATAGATTAAGAAAATTACTAAAATGCCCATTAAGTACATACACTCCATTCAAAATGTGCCACATCATCACACTCCTTCTTCTATCTTATTCCACATGCATGGAATCTCCACCCCCTTTACCCAACATACAAACTCCTTCTTTGTACCATGATGTTATGTGAAAGGTGGCATTACATCTTATTTTATTTTTATTTAGATTTTGGATAAAAAGTCACATCTCCTTTATATTTATCTAAGTAAATATATTTTTACCATATAATATTATTAACCATGCATATATTATTTGTATATGTGTGTATATCTATACTAAGGTGTTCACAACATTTTTGATAATATTTTGACGATGAAAAATCGGAAATTCGAAAAACGATTTCAGGTTACATTTTCTATTTTTCTTCGAACTAATTATTTTTGTAAACTAAATTCAAAAATGAATTTTCTATCATTAGTTATAAATTAAAATTGGGTTATATATTTTATTTATTAAAACCATTAATTGAATATTTCACTACAACAAAACAAGCTTTTTACAACGGGCAATGCCCGTTGTAATATGTGTTCCACAACGGGCAGCCGACCATTGTAATAGGCGATGTTGTAATAGGTTGATCATATTTTACAACGGGCAATGCCCGTTGTAATAAATCTTTTTACAACGGGCAATGCCCATTGTAATACACCTTTTTACAACGGGCAATGCCCGTTGTAATACATGATATTGCAACGGTTTCTGACCGTTGCAAAATAAATGCAAATTTAAAAAAAAAATTACAACAGCATACATCCATACCAATAATGAATAATTAACGAGTAATAAATATTATCATAAAACAACCAAAATCATTTCATTTCAAGTGTGTTTAACTACCAGTCTACCACCTCTAACTACAGCAACCACTCCATTTTAGATTGTTTACTAATTTACAGTTGAAATCAAAATATTGTACTAATAACACCCACGTTCATTCCTATTTACTAAGAATAACAAAAAACCTATTAATATTTCAAAATGTCAAAAAGATTCATATTTTCACACTATTCATATGGTCTTCACATAGTTATAAAATACTAAAATAACATAACATGTACATACTACAAATAACACAATATTTAAAATTTGGCCAACATATTCTCGACTTGAACAATGCATACACCAAATATTTTCATTAATGATTACTAGAAAACGAAGAAAATAAGATTTGATTTTAGCTGAAATAGAAATGTGTTTAAAATCACAACTTTTTTAAAGTCACTTTTAAAATAGTAGCATCGTCTTATATATCATGCAAAATCTCTTAAATTATTAAAATGGCGATGCATGGATATATATACATAGCAAGTGATCTCACAGAGAACTAGAACTAAAGAAGTTCATCGAAGGATCATAAACAAGAGTGTTAACATTGACACCCATTACAAAGTCAGCATGTGCATAATTAGCTTCATAAATCATAATTTACCATTCTTCCTTCTTCCCCTTCATGGTAGTTAAGCATATTAAAGAGGTGCATAACGTCATTCACATCAAAGAGTGCATCCTTGCCTCCATAGCTGAAAAGATGGGAAAATCTTCGGGTGTTGTTGAAATATTGTTAGTTGGAGGAACATTTGTTCCATGATGCTCCATGTTATCACCACTGTTGTTGTAATCATACATTGTTATTGCACTACTTCTTACAACTGTTTATTGTCGTAAACAATATAGTTTATGTCAGTAATATCCAATAATTATTGAGTAAATTAATTCCTGAGCACACCATGTATCCCAAAAGAAACATACGAAAAATATAAATTGCATGAAATTCAAAAACACTTACTTTGAGCAACGTGAACCAAGTTTTTTTTATCGACGTTGGTTGTGGCTCATGTTCCAAGAACACATCTGAAGCAGAAAAATTTAGGCAGCAATTTGGGCCTTCATAATCTAGATAAAGGCATTCCACAAGTCTAATTGCAAATTTTAGTAAAAATAAACCATATACACAGTATTTTAATGATTATGTGCAAAACCAACCTGTAAAGGATGACATTTTATCAAGGCAATCAACTCCAGGTTCATTGCATATTGGCTCGAGCATTTTGTTTATATTTTCGCTGTTTTACAGAACATATATCGAGTCATTGATACAATCTTCTCAATTATGATTCTGCCCAGTTAGTCAACTTACAAAAAAAGAAAAAGAAAAATACTATTAACTTTATAATTAATACCTAATTAGTTCAAATTCTACAACATCTACTTCGTAGTTACCCTGGAAAAACAATTATTTGGACAAAATATGTCAAATTTATTCATTGTTCTTATATACTTTGCGAAATTCTTACTTCTGCAAGATGAACTTTGACACATGCTCATGCAATTGGGGAGGTCACTTGGTCCATGAAAGCTATAGGACTAAGCATTGCTGCTGCTTTTACCATCATCAGTATATCAAGCTCACCGAACGTTGCAAAACTAATTACATTTCCTAAAAGGAAGAAAGAAAAGCTAGTTCAACCGTAAACGATATCCGTTCAGAATACATTTTATGCATATTAAACAATAAAAATTTACCAAGAAATGCCCAACATAGTGAATTTTTTGGTTTCCAGACTGTTGATAAACATATTCAAAATTAGCAGGAATATCATAAGCTATGAGTTCATCCCATGACCACTCCCAGTAGTCCAACAAAATTTGTATTGTTGATAAACAATACAAAACCACCAACCTCGATGATTTAGGATCACGGAAAACTTGACTGCAACGTGGGAGGTGTGGCAGTCGAGAACAAGTGCGTACCTATTGTCGATCAGACCCGGATGATTCATGATGACGACCTGGGAGGATTATAATGTTATTCATTATACAACGGTTTCCATAGAGAACTGACACATTTTTTTATCGATTGTTGTGTTTTAGTAGGCATGCTATTCATTATACACAGGATTATAATGTTCGTTTTTATATTTGCATTTACAGAAAAATGAAATCTCATTTCTACTTGTTTGTTTTACCTTCAGTGATTTGAATTATCATCAATATTCTATTTTATAGGTATGAAACCCAAATCTTATGTAATGGTTTGTTGTGGTCTTAAGGTTAGTAATTTTTAAGGCCCACCCTATGTGGATGTATATGGTTACTTTCCAGTTAGGTAAACTTTGTCGCATTTGCAAGTATATTACAAATGCATTGTGTGTGGGAGGGTGTCAAATTTGCATTTATGTAATAAATTTTGTCCCATTTGCATTTAATCTATCTTACTATTTAGATGTTTACATTTTCAGCAATTATTGATTTTTTATAGACTATTGTTGATAACGATCAATAGGAAAAAGAAAAGTATGCTTGTTTAATTTTAAAAAAGAAAATGTATTTTAGTTACAGCTTCATTTTAGGTCTGTAAAAATTGCAATTTTGTTTAGCTCTAATCTGTGGGGTTTGGTGTAACATGGAAAAAAAGATGTATGCATAAACTAGTAGTTCTGCAAACAGTATGGTGCTGCTCTGTTCACTGGACAAATAATATCTGAGCATAAAGAGAAGAAAGTAGCTAGACTGACCTATA
This sequence comes from Allium fistulosum, assembly GCA_030737815.1. NCBI lineage: Eukaryota > Viridiplantae > Streptophyta > Magnoliopsida > Asparagales > Amaryllidaceae > Allium > Allium fistulosum. The sequence goes on from CM060901.1 coordinate 923,511,096, forward strand.
CAGATGTAGTAGATATGAGGACGACATACCCCGGTAATCGCTACATGTGATAGGTCAATGGGTCATCGCTAAATCCAGGGAGCATAGCAGTTAAGTCGTATAAGTATCCTATTACAAAATGTGAATGTCAGTTCAAACTTCAACCAAAATATCGAGTAACACATACAAGCAAAAATGTTCTCAAATACCAATAACTGTCGTCGATTGATAAATAAATGGGTTATACCTATACAACTACATAGGTCAGAGAGATGGGAGCAAAGTTCAGCCAAAGAGAGGGAACCAAAATTGGGTTAACTCACCAATAATCCACCAGGCAGCAATGTTAAGTCCAGGTATCATACGATGAAATCCACACGTATGTAGGGAAGAATACGTAGCTAAATTATGGGTATCTCTCGGTGGAGATCGGGTAGGGGAACAGAACGACGGAAGGGAAGAAGATGTAAAAAGGAAGGGTGTAACGCCAGTGGCCGAACTACTGTACAACTAACGAATAGGAGTAAATATGCTGACAATTAATTATAAACTGACTTGAGGGGATAAAATGAGAGTGGGGGAAAAGTGCGAGAGGAAGTATACATGGAGGAACGTGGGAGGGAACATGTGGATTTTAATCTTTTGTAAAATATTGGTATATGCAGTGAGATTCTATAGTTGTATGAAAATATTGCATATACGGAAGGGGGAAAAAACATCAGTAGAAATACTTACCAGGCGAAGAAAATTGTTCAGTGCAACAAATTCTACAAAGAACCATACAATAAAGTAAACACTAATTAGTTTAATTAGTAAACAAAAACAAGATAGATAAACTATATCTGAGCAAACCTTGAAAATTCATGGTGCCATTCATATCAAAATCATACATCCTGATCATCTGTTGAACAATTGATAGAGAAAAGACCAGGTTTCCAACTTCGAGAGCTCTCTGATCAACAATAATATGTTGAATCAAGTCAAATAAAAGCATGATCAATGCTAGGGATTAGTTAGGGGTAAAAAAATAAAGTATAGAATGAAGAAGAAGACGAAATCAAAAATTAACCTGAAGTTGAAGAGAAGTAATATTTCCAGTATTATTTGAGTCGACTCTTCGAAACCATTCTCTTAGAGCGGCAGTGTTATTGTTCTCCATGAATCGATGAACTACAATCCAGCAGCAATATCAGTGCAGCAAACAGCTACGGAGATGTGCGACATTTCAGACGAGCTTCTCCAGATCTGAGCTACCAATTTTGGGATTCAACCGACATTTCAGGCGAGCTTCGAAGATGGTTTGGGATTCAAGCGACATAGCCCAGATCTCGGCTACCAATTTTGAGAAGCATTTCAAATCAAGACGTGAGCCACATCACTCGAGCAAGATCTAATAGAAATCAAGACGGAGGAGGCGGAAGAGGCCGAACGAAGGCAATTGGAAATTAGGGATTTAAGGAGGACGACGAACGAAGGCGATTTGAATTTGGGATTTGATGAGGACGGGTCGCCAGTCGCCATTATTTCATGAAAAAACGAACATGATTCTCTAATAACTGGAAAGTAAAAAGTCTATTAAAATGCTGCTCAAACCTCTTACAACGGGCACTGCATTAGTGTTGTAAAATTGGTAACTATTACAACGGTCATTTTGTGAACATTGTAAAATTTAGAATCTATTATAACGGACATGAAAGGACCGTTGTAATAGCATTCTATTACAACGGGCAGCCATTGTCAGTTTTAAAAAATGTGTTGTATAAGCATCTATTATAACGGTCTTGAATGGACCGTTGTAATAGCCTTCTATTACAACGGGCAGCAAATGCCCGTTGTAAAAAGGGCGTTGTAATAGAGTATTTTTGTTGTACTGTTTGAAATAAATTAGATATTCTCATACCAAAGCGATAAAATTCCAAGTCATAACATTCTCCTCCCTTAAAAGAATTTTAACCTTGAAATTTCACCATATGAATATATTAGTTCCTGAGATGATAGTTTTAATGACAACAACCTTAGGACTTGTTATAAAATATAAATACTAATATTCTTGTCTAGATATATGTGTATGCGGGATATATATATATATATATGCAGGTACTGAGAATGAAAACCATACAGTATAGAGATTCAAGACTGATGAATTCAAGATTGAAGAAACCAAGACTCATGAGTATCAAGAGTTCAAGATTTCAAGAGTTTAAGAGTTCAAGATATCAAGATAAGTAATAGTGTCTAGATTTATGTTAAAACTTCATAATAGCACTAAAATCTTTATTCGGATTTTAATTGTGGAATGGAATCCACCTTCTCGCTTTAATAGTCGGATGGAACCCACAACCTCTTTAGTGGGATGGAACCCATGACATTCTCTAGTGGAATGGAATCCACGAAATTTTCAAAATGATTTATTTTAAATATTTTTTAAAAACTTTTTAAAAGTCATCTCTCTCGGTTTAAATATTTTGGCCTTAAACTATTTTTATCATCTTTTATATTTTGATTTCAAAATCATCTCTTATTTTTAAACTATCTCCTGGTTTTAATAATTATAGTCTTTAAATCTCAAAAATATATTATATACTTAGTTTTTAATATTGCTTTTATATTATAGATTATATATTTTGAAGATTATTTTTTAAATCTCTTTTATAAGTTTAAACCATATTCAAAATGGTTTATAAACTTCAGAAATTGTTTTGACAAGTTTTAGAAAGAAAATCTCTTTTAAAAACAAAAATCAATTTTCAAAATATACATAGGCATATCGACATACCCCATCCCCCATGTTGACATGGTAGCCGTAGAAATTCAAATTTCAATTTTTCAAATGAAGTGTCTATTCGTCATAACCTTTCATGAATAGACATGACTGTTGTTCTTCTATAAATACCAGTTGTTTTCAACGAATTTTAAGTTAGTTTTTCTTCATTTCTTCACTCCTCCTTCTCCACTCAAACATTCTCTAATATTTTAACAAAACTCTGCCGAAATCCTAAGTGAATCAAACTCGATCATCTCTAGTTTGATTCTCTGTCACTCTCTCTCAAAGATCTCAGTGCTATTCAGAGTTATAGGATCATTTGTAATCAAAGATCGAAGTGTATCGAGTCTCTCTCTATCAAAGTGCGATTGGAAACGATGTGATTGTGGCTCATAAATCAATTGGGTGTGATTGTAGCCTATAAATCAATTAGGTGATTTTGTAGCCTAGTTAAATCAAGAGAGCTTGCCTTAGACTCGAAGACAGGAGGGTGTATCTCATGGCCTTGTAATCGAGTTTGTAATATCGACATTATATTTGAAAACAAATCTGCACAGGAAATTATGTGGGACTGGATGTAGGGTAACTCCGAACCAGTATAAAATTCCGGTGTGTTCTTTCCTTTATTGCTTTTATTTACTATTTGCATCTGTGTCTGATTCTGTATTTGTGAATTGCATCTGTTTGGATTTAATTTAAAAAGATTTCAAAAGGATAGATAAATTTAATTAAACACTATTCACCCCCTCTAGTGTTAAAACAGCCTTAAGATCCATAATCCACATTTCCAACATTTGGTATCAGAGCATTGGTTTTCAAAGTTATCATAGTCTGAATTTTGAAAAAGTTTAAAATGGCAATTTTTGAAAATTCTATTAACGCTGGTTCAAAACTGTCCAAATCATCATTGTTTTATAAGTCCGCATATTGTTATTATAGAAAATAAAGTTATCCACACTACAAGAAAAACCATTTATAGTTGCAAAAATCGATGGCGTTTTATTGTAAATGCAACAAAACATAGATTACCAAATAATATAAACGTGGCAAAAAATAATTCACGTTTCCCGCTTCTAAAAAAAAGAGTCCGCGCGAACTAAATAAACGTAACCTATCATTTTACTCTCGTACTTAACAAAATTCTCGTCCCTAATTTGCTTTCTTCTTCAGAAAAAAAATTTCCCCTTTTAATCGTGTTAAATTTTCATCGCACTCAAGTATCATCAACAACTCCGTCGTTTCCCCCTTACTCAACATCGAGTCGCGGCAGCCAGCAGATCTAGGTATATTTAGGTATGAATCTTTTAAATCGATTAGGTATATTTAGGTATGAATCTTTTAAATCGGCTTTGTGATTCTATTTGGATTTTATATGAATTTGAATGCATCTTATTTTCGTATTTTTTCCAAAACTATTACTGAAATGGTTGATTTAACCCTAATTGCAATGATCTGTTGGGATATCTGCTTTGATTTCTTTGAGTATATGAATGTTCTGTTGAAGTGGTTCAGTGAATCAATGGTTTCTTGCTGAGAGGAGGTTGAAGTTGCGTGTTTCGGGAATTTGGTGGGTTCAAGTAGCATTGATGGAGGTCGCGGGTTTGTTTGCGATTGGGTATTGGCTGGCTCGATGGTTGAGAGTGGTAAATGTTGGAGCATAAATAGTCTTTTGTGGAGTGGCAGGAACTAGAAATATGTCAGTTGTGTGGATGTGAGGTAGTGAAGAGGAGGCGGTGAAGTTTACTGTTGGTTTGGTAAGAGGAAACTGTTGGTTTGTACATTCTAAGGCTTTGAATTTATATGCAGTAATTCTATAATTTGCTAGACTTAGGCTTTGAATTCATGCATGGATTAATTATAAATACATGTAAATCTGAGGTTAAATGCAAAATATAAGTGTAAAATTTATATTTTGGAAAAGTATTCTTTGCCTTTGTCTACTAAACCACCATGGTTATATGCAGTAGTGCTACAAGTATTTGTACTTCAACGTCTAGTTATTTTTTTGATTACAACAGATAACCAATTTATACGTCAAAGATTGGAAACTTATTTGCCTTCAAATGTCGATAATGGAAAAAGGCTGGGTTTTTTTAAACAGGTGATAAAACCATGATTAACTTAATATGTATTTTGAGAATTAGAACATATAATCTAATACTAAAGCTCACTTTTTTTTTTACTTTTTTCATAGAACTAGTATAAAATACCTACAAGGAGCAATGAATTTCGTGCATGCTGCAAAGAGGAATGTAAGAAGTGTAGAACAAATTTTATGCCCTTGCAAGGATTGTCGGAATCTTAGTCGTCATGATGACCAAATCATCGTTGAACATTTAATTATAAAAGGAATGGATCCTAAATACATTGACGGTGTATGGTTTAACCATGGTGAAGAGATAAATGTAGAGAATAAAACAAATACGTTTGACGTATATGAACTATTCAAGATGATTCACTATGAAGATGAAGATTTTTTGAATCAAGATTTTTTTGATGATGATAAAGACGATGTTGATTCTCGAAGAAAAGAGGATGAGTTAGTCAAGAACTTGGAAGATGCAGAAACTCCATTATATCCTGGTTGCACAGATCACACAAAATTATCTGCCATCACCGTCTTGTATAATCTTAAATGCGAGACTGGCTTGTTCGATAGTGGTTTTGATAAGCTTTTAGCTGTGCAACATCTATTTCTGCCGAAGGATAACGTGTTCCCAAAACCTTATCTGAAGTCAAGAAATTTCTTAAAGCATTCGACATGGGTTTTGAAAAGATACATGCTTGTGAGAATGATTGTTGCCTTTTCAGAAAAGAATACAAAAATTTAGAAAGTTGTCCAAAATGTGGTTCCTCGAGATGGAAGAAAAATCAAGATACTGAAGAGGTTATACAAGGTGTTCCAGTTAAAGTATTGAGATATTTCCCAATCATTCCGAGGTTTAGACGAATGTATAGATCTCAAAAGATGGCTGAAGAATTAAGATGGCATTTTAATAATAAAAGTAACGATGGAAAAATGCGTCATCCCGTGGATTCTATTGTTAGTCTATAGGATAATGGTTTTGATGACAACAACTATAGAAGTGTTATAAAATATATATGTGCAGGAAATCTATATGCAGGTATCAACAAAAGAAGACTGTACAGTAAAGAAGACAAAGATCAAGAGTTCAAGATTGAAGACTCATGAGATTCAAGATATTCAAGAGTTCAAGACAAATAATATAGTTAGGTTAGATATTTGTTAAAACTCCTTGAAAGCACTATCATTCTTTTTTATCCAATTTACTCGTGGAATGGAATCCACTTCGTTCTTGTTAAAGGGATGGAACCCTAGTGAGATGGAACTCACGAAATATCTAGTGGAACGGATAGTAGCCCTATTTTGTTATCCACTAATTTTGATTCAAAATGATTTTCAAAATTATCTCTTGTTTCATAAAATGATTTTCAAATATTCCTTTTCAAAAGAAAAACCTTCGTTCGTATTTCCAAAAATGTTTTAGCCTCAAAATCATATTTATCATTTTGTTATATTTTGATTTCAAAATTGTCCTTGATATTTTAGCCTCAAAATCTATTTTAATATTATATTTACTTTAGTTTATTTACCTTGATTTTAAATATATTTTAGTATATATACATATATATATTCATAAGTATTTCTACTTCTAAATACCTTCTACAAATACATAGAGTCCATTTGAATAAAGTTGCATATGTTTTAAATCATCATTTTCAAAGAAAAGCAAATCATCATTTTTAATAGACCATGTCGACATCATAGTTACTCGTCATGTCGACATGCTTCCCGTTATAGCAAAGGTTGTTTTCAAAAGAAGTGTCTATTCGTTTAAATCTCTTTGAATGGACACATCCATTCATTCTCTATAAATAGAGACTGTTATAGACGTTTTCCAGTAACTACTTTCTTTATTTTCTCTCCTCTTTACTCTCTTATCTTATTTTCTAATCATCCTATCCACATTCTACCGAAATCTTAAGTGAATCAAACCAGAATATCTCTAGTTTGATTCTCTACCACTCTCTTCAAAGAATCTCAGTGCTTATCAGAGTTATAGATACATTTGTACTCAAAGAAACTTGTTTAGGGTTATAAAGGTGTGATCGTGTCCTTGGAAATCGATCGGGTGAACTTGTGTCCTGTGAATCAAGTGGTTCTACCCAGAGACCTGAGAATCTGGAGGGTGTACCTCGTTGCCTTGGAATCAAGGGATTGTAATCTAGATTATTATTGAATAGAAAGCCATACGAGTTGTGCGGGACTGGATGTAGGGTAACACCGAACCAGTATAAAATTCCTGGTGTGTTCTTTCCTTTACTTGCTTTTTATTTATATTTGCATCTGTTTGTGATTCTGTGATTTGATCTGTGATTGTGTATTTGCATTAAGTTAGTTAAATCAATTTAAATCAAAGAAGTTTTAAAGAAATTCTTAAAACACTATTCACCCCCCTCTAGTGTTAAATAGCCTTAAGATCATCTTCCGCGTCCCTGTCATCTATGACATGGAAAATGGTGGATGAAAAGTATAAATCTTTTTCATCTGATCCATGCAATCTTAGGCTTGGTCTTGCTACAGATGGATTCAATCCATTTTCCATGTTGAGTTCGAAATATAGTTGCTGGCCGGTAATGCTTGTGACATACAATCTCTCGCCTATGTTGTGTATGAAGAAAGAAAATATTATGTTAACTTTACTTATTCCAGGCCCGAAGCAACTCGGGAATGATATTGATGTATATTTGGCGCCTTTGGTGGAAGACTTGCATCACTTGTGGTCTAATGGAGTTACTGCTTATGATGCATTTAGTAAAACTTTATTTAAACTGAATGCAATTTTGTTATGGACGATTAATGATTTTTCGGCTTATGGAAATCTTGCTGAATGTCGTGTGAAAGGGCAAAAAGCTTGCCCATTATGTGGTGTCAATACCCATTCTTGTTGGTTGAAACATAGTCGAAAGTTCGCCTACATGGATCATAGAAGATTTCTACCTCCTTCAGATTCACGGAGGAAACAAAAGGCATTGTTTGATAATACCATAGAGACAGATGGTGCTCCTAGAATGCTTTCTGGGAGAAACATCTATGCATTATTGAAAGATTATCCAAATGATTTTGGAAAAGGAATAGAGGAGAAAAGTAAGAAGAGAAAGCATGTCTATGATAAAGAAGATGAATATGATGATACTAACAGTTCTACAGAAGTAGAGCTATCAAGGTGGAAAAAACGATCAATTTTCTTTGATTTGGCTTATTGGGAGGTTAGTGGTTAATTTATTTATTTTTCATTGTTTTAATACAAGAAAAACCCAATAATGCATTATTGTTTTGGTTTTCATAGGAACTTCCATTACGTCACAATTTAGATGTGATGCATGTGGAGAAGAACATTGGTGAAAGCCTATTGGGCACAATGTTGCATGGAAATAAATCCAAAGATGGAACAAACTGTAGAAAGGATTTAGAGGATTGGGGAATTCGAAGTGAGCTTCATACACAACCTCGTGGGAATAAAACATATCTTCCACCGGCTCCATATATGTTGTCAAAATCCGAGAGAAAAATATTTTGCAAAAGACTGTATGATTTCAAAGGACCGGATGGCTACTGTTCAAATTTAAAAAATCGAATTTCGTTGTCGGATTGCAAAATTAGTGGATTGAAGTCACATGATTACCATGTATTAATGCAACATTTATTGCCAGTAGCATCGAGAGGGTTCATGGCAAAGAAGGTAAGTAAAGCGATAATTCGCTTATGTTCTTTTTTCAACAAATTATGTCAACGTGTTCTTGATAGAGAGAAGGTAGAACAAATCAATGTTGAAATTATTGACGTTTTATGTGAGCTTGAAATTTTTTTCCACCATCTTTCTTTGATATAATGATACATTTATCCATTCATCTTGGAAAAGAAGCACAAATGTGTGGACCTATTCATTTTCGATGGATGTACCCATTCGAAAGATATATGAAGACACTCAAAGATTATGTCAGAAACTATGCACGACCAGAGGGATGTATTGCAGAATCGTATCTTGCAACAGAATGCATGTTGTTTTTCAATGAATTTTTGAAGAAATCAGGACATATAGAGGAGAAAGGAGCTCGAAATGAAGATTATGAAAGTAGTAGAATATTAGAGGGACGTCCAATTTCAGTATCGAAGACAATTAAATTGCCAGTTAATGAGAAAGAAAGTGCTCATTTAGCTGTGTTAATGAATATGACCGTGGTGGAACCGTTTATAGAGTAAGTTTATGTTATATTGTTTTAAATATTTTGATGTGTTTGCAATGATATATATAACTTATAATCAATTGTTCAATACTAGTTTGCATTTGGAGGAATTAGAAAATTCAGACCAACGCATGACAAAAAATGCGACCTTACTTTGGGAAACACATACAAAAAGTTTTGTCGATTGGATTAAAAGGAAGGTTAGTTAGATTTCAAATATATTCTCATTCAACTATCAATATTACTATATAAATTTACATGCTAAATGAAATTTGTTATAGATACCTATTACCTCCAAGGATCATAATGACATGTTAAAATGGATTGCTTATGGTCCGAAGGATGATGCCATGTCTTTCAAAGGATATATCATCAACGAACAACGTTTTCATGTAAAAGATTTAGGGAGAGAAACTCAGAATTGTGGGATGACTTTTGATGCAACTACTATGTGTAGAGCAAGTGCTAAAGATATGTCCCAAGTGGTTGATGTGGTCACTTATTATGGAATATTGACAGATATAATTTTATTAGATTATCATTTGTTTTATATTCCAGTTTTCAAGTGTCGTTGGACGTATAAAGGAAATGGAGTAAAAGTTGATGATGATGGGTTCACTCTTGTTAATTTACATCAAGCATCATTTTCACGAGACCCATACATACTTGCATCTCAAGCAAAACAAGTATTTTATTCAAGAGAGAACGATGTTTCTAATTGGTACGTTGTAATGAAAGCACCATCAAGAAGTTTTAATGATATAGAGGAGCACGATTGCATCGAGGAAGATATTCAAGTGGTGGAAGATGAAATAACTGAAGCGGATGATGAAGATGTTTGCTATGTTAGAGAGGATTGCGAGGGCATAATTGAGTAGATTATATGTTCTACTTGAGCATAGTTGTTCATTTGCTTTAGTGATGGTTGAACTTATATATTAAATCCGGGCTATTTGGAAATTTCATTGAACTTGTATTGATTTTATTTAGTGATTGTTGTTCATTTGCTGCACTAATGCTTTGTTTTTTTTAATGTTGCGAATGGCTGTTAGTTTGCACCATTTAATTTTCTAATCCATTGCAAATGCATGTACCATTCAATTTTTGTTCTTTGTGTTTTGATCTTTGTATACTTCCATAGACAAAGCATTATATGTTCTTATCAATTCTGTTTGCATATATTGCTTGATAATGAGTAGTGTTCTTATCAATTCTGTTTGCATATATTGCTTGATAATGAGTAGTGTTCTTATCAATTCTGTTTGCATTACATGTACATTTTCTCATAAAATTACAAATCTGTTCATCATCTCAAGGCTTTTAGGCCTGCTTGTTTGGTTTGCAAACTGCCACATCTCTTTTCAGCTACATGTTGATGATATTTAAGTGTTGTTTGTTAATATTTATCGCTACTTATTGTTTACATGTGCTTATTGGTTTATACTATGTTTTTTGTCACTTGTAGAAAAATATGTCTACAACATCTGTACGTACCCGCTTGCAGAGAAAGGCTGAAGAACAAACAGTCAAAGAGAAAACGTAAAGTTCCAACTAGTATAAATGAAATAGAAGAACAACCAGACAATGCTAAGAAGCAAGCCACTGTTCACAATGAAGAAGACGAACAACCACTAGATGATATCCCCTCTGACCCAAATGAAGGACTCCGCTCAGAAAATGAAACCCGTCCTGAACAAACTGCTGATGCCGAGCTGGAAATTGGGAAACAAAATGAAGCTGAAATCGGAAGTACATCTCGGAAAAGAGGCGGTAGAGGTCCAGCAAAAGCAAAAAGACTCCCGTCATGCAGTCAGGATCGAATTGAAGTTGAGTTCAATGATCTAGGTATACCAGTAGGGCAAGGGTCGGTATATTTATCCTCTTTTCTTGGTCCGCTTGTGCGGGAGCAGGTTCCATACACCATTGATGATTGGAGGAATATTAGTGATGACTTAAAAGAAGTTTTATGGCAGTCGGTTCTGGTATGAAGCAGGCATCTATTATTTAACATTCTGACTCTAATATGTTTTGAAAATGACTTCTAATATTGCATGGTCTTGCCAATTATAAATTGAAATTGCCATCTAATAACTTCTGGATAAATTGAAAAATAGTTCTTGCCAATTATAAATTGAAATTGCCCTCTAATAACTTTAGAAAACCTTTCAGATTTAATTAAATCTGTCGTATTTAAATTAAATAAATTTTACTAATATCATGTTTTGATGTATTGTTGCAGATTAGATTTAAATTGGAAGAGAAATGGCAAAGAAAAGCTATATTTCAACAAATGGGAGTACTTTGGAGATCGTCAAAAAGCAAATTGGTTCGAAATTTGCAAAAAGCGGAGAACGATGAGGAAAGACTTAAACTGAAACCTACGAACATAAAAAGCATAACCGATTGGAGGAAGTTTGTGAAGGCGAAAACAAGTCCGGAGTTTAAGGTAAATCATTCCTACTGAACTCGTCTGGCATGTTTCCGCAAATCCATCTACATAGTTAGCAACCGATAAATTTCTTTAGAAGTGAAGTCCAAGTGTTGGTGGATGCTGAGGGTTCCTGTTTAGGTATTAGCTACAGGAACCTATGACAGTACAAAATACAAATGCATTATGACAAGCACAAGAACATTTTAAATGAAGTAAAAAAAACACATTGCCAGTTAGTTCAATCTATAAATATTATTAGTAGATATGGAATGCTGTATATGTCACTGAGTTATCCAGCATTAATAATACCAAATAGGTATATGACCATGATGAATTGATTTTCAAATAAATTGCAATCCTCACCATACATATTTACCCTGCATTATAAATATTAGATAGTTTTTCTTTTTATGATTTTGGTTGTTAAATTCTAGCATCTTTCAATATTTTCAGCAAAAAAGTGAGAAATATTCAGCCCTTAGGTACACACAACTTCCGCAAACAACCGGTCGTAGAGGAATGGCTAGAAAGACCGAGGACATGGTAAGTTAATTAACTATAGCATTATTTAACATTATTTTATACCTGTCAGTTTATTAATTTAATGTTATTCTATTTTTAGAAAAAAGAAAGTGTAGATCCATCGTCCATAAGTAGAGCTGATGTGTGGATTAGATCTCACATTAAAAAAATGGTGAACCAGTGAACATGGAAGCTGCAAATACTATTGTAAAATTGTTTTTAATTTTATTGGTATATTTTTTTTTGAAACTATGATATTTTTACCATTGTACATTATCTATGTGTATTTATTTATATAGGAGGAGATCAAAAAATATGGTAGCCTATCCCAATCCGGCTCGACACAGACTGATATTGGAAAAGATGCTCTTGTACATGTACTGGGACAAGATAAACCGGGACGGTTAAGGGCATTAGGTAGGGGTTACACTTTAACCAAGCTAGCTTTGGCCCAGTCCAAAGATAAACAAGTGTCTCGGTGTCGAGAGGAAATAGCAGAATTGAAGGGAATGATACAGACTTTGATGGACCAGAAGGTAAATTTTTGGAAATTAATTTATATTCGTAAAATATTAATTTATATTTGTGCTTCGCTGCAGGGTAAAGAAAGTTCGAGAAGGAACTCACCTGATTCGGTAAAAATAATATTTATATTACTCAATAAATGAAATTTATATTTTAATTTTTTAATCCAGTAATTGATTTAATTTTCGGTTGATTAATTGTAGAGCAACGACGAAGTATATTTGCTGTTGAATTGGGATGGAACCTCTGGAGTTGTTGCCCATGGGAGGCTGTTGTCCATGGACCCAGATGACGTTGTCAATGGCATTCGTCTTGGACCAAATGCTGGGAGCGTTGTTATAGATTCAGTGGATAAAGCAGATACTTATTTATGGAGGCCTACACCTGAAATGGCAGTCTTAGCAGACGCTAAGAATAAGGTAGTTGCTTGGCCATCAGTTTGCATCAAGGTCCCGCTGCGAACACGGTTGAACTATAGTGCAGCCAGTACGGTAATTTTTTTCACGTTAAGTATATTAGTGTAATATGTTGCGAGCTTATTGATGTCTAAAATGCAGCGAGCACACCCCCCATCTGAATAAAAATTTAACACATATTCATTGTTTTTGTATAGCATACTAAAGTCTTGAATTTCACTTCTCATTTTTAGAGTACCAGCATCATCGAAGACACTTGCAAGATTTACGGTTGGACTGAGGGTGAAGGTGTAGTTGCCGAAGGAAGAATCCACGCCACTGATCCAAAATATACTGTTAATGGTATTCCACTCGGTCCGTCTGCTGTTGTGATTTGGGTGGACAAAGTAGTAAATAAAGATGCTTATTTGTGGCGACCCACATCTGATATGTCGTGCATTGGAGATGCAGTTGGTAGGAAAGTAGCATGGCCAAGATTAAAAGTAGAAGCTGATCAAGAAAAACTAGATGAGAGTCGTGATGATACTGAAAATGTTGTGAATTCTCCCATGAAATCCGCACATATGGTCATGAATAAATCGCAAAATGTAAGTATTAATTTTCAAATTTGAAGAAGTTAACTGTGTATGAAAGTTTATTTAATGTGCATGTATACATTATGCATAATAATCTCTTTTCTTTCAGCCGATTGCAACCATGCAAAAGGATGCCAAATGCCAGTTGATCGATTTGGGTGGAGCAGACGTAGTGGCTGAAGGAAGTATTGCATCAACTGATCCGATAATGATGGTCCATTGTCGTCCATTGGGACGTAATGCTGTAAAAGTTTGGATTGAACTGGTGATAGTTCCAGATGTAGAGATATGGAGACCAACATCGGGTCTGACGTGCATGGATGATTGCTTTGGCGTTCCCATAGCTTGGCCAATGGAAAAAATCATTATTAAGTCAAAATGAAAGGTATATAATTTTTTTTATATATACATTAGGAATGCTAGCAGCTAAAGGGCAGATAGATTTTTGGTAAAATGATAAAAGTACATAAGTAGGGGTGTCATATTCGAATTGTGATTGAATGATTGTGATTGGTGGTTCAGGTTCAGGGGAGGGAAAATAATTGATGGTGAGGAGTTATGTATGGATTGTGGTGGAATGTTAGTGATGCAGTTTTAAGTTCAGGTTTTGTTTTCTCACTCTTTTGTTCTGTTCTTTGTTGACAGGTAGTTCAGGTTTTGAAGACATCAGCAATGACAGGTAGTTCAGGTTTTTATGGTGGTTCAGGTTTTGCTCGGTACTTTGGTTATTTCAGACGTTTATTTCAGATGTATATATACGGTTATGAAACTTATGGTAGTTTGGTTATAACACTTATGGTAGTTTGGTTGTGTATGTGTATGGGTAGCTTTTTGTCGACACCTATGTATGTGGATGTATGAATGTCTATGTATCTTGTGGATCTTCAATGCGTATACGTATTTTGTAGTTGTTTAATATATTGTGTTCAAAAGTGTATGTGCTTGCATATTCTGTTATTATATAATTGGATGCTAGATCAGGGGTAAATCTGGAGTAGCAGGTGGAGGGAAACAAACGCTACTGGATATTATTTATTTTGGTAGCGTTAAAATGTCGCTACAAAAAAGTGATTAAAAACTCAAGTACACTTATGCTGGCGTTTATTAAGCGCTACAAAAAATGTATATAACGCCATGAAAAGAGGAGAAAACCCTTTCGGTGGCGTTAAACAGGCGCTACAAAAAATTTAGATAACGCCATAAAAAAGTATCATGGAGGAGAAAACCTTTTCGGTGGCGGTAAATAGGCGCTACAAAAAAGGAATTCTATGGCGTTATAAAAACGCTATCAAAAAAACAAATTTGGTGGCGTTTAAAAAAGTGCAACTAATACTCGAGGATTTTTAGTGGCATGTTTTATCGTAACGATTATCGGAACGCCACTAAAAATACGCAGTGGCGGTTTTTGGGCACTACAAAAAATCAGTTTTCTTGTAGTGCCACCGAATTGGTGTGTTGTGCAAGAACAGATGTGTCAAATGGCTTTTGATGAACCAACACTCAATGGATAAATGGTGCAAATCAAGAAAAATAAATGGATACTTGATAGTGGATATTCGAGACACATGACTGCAATCCGGAGATATCAAATGACATAATTTATGAAGATGAAGGACTGGTCAACTTTGGAGACAACTCAAAAGGATATGTGATTGGCGTCAGCGATGTCGGTAACTCTAAAACTCCTACTATTTTTGATTTTTTGTTAGTTAGGAATCTAAAACACAATTTACTTAGCATAAGTCAACTATGTGATAAGGGCTACAAAATTAAATTTGAAAAAGATAAGTGTCACATCGAAGATAATAAATCAAATATTACCTTTGAAGGAATTATGAAGAAAAATATTTATATTCTCGGTATGAAAATCTCAAATGATAACCTATATCTTTTGGCTAATACAAGTGACTCTTGGATTTGGCATAAAAGATTCGGGCATTTGAATTTCAAACTCTTAACTAGACTTTCAAAACTTGATCTAGTAAGAGGTCTCCCTAAAATGGATTTTAAAGTAGATAGTATATGTGATAGTTGTCAATTAGGAAAACTCAGGAAGAGTTCATTCAAATTGAAAGATATGATTTCAACTTCGAAACCTCTTGAGTTACTTCATTTAGATCTGTTTGGTCCATCTCAAATTCAGTCAATAAATCTCAATAAATATATTTTTGTAATTGTAGAAGATTATTCTAGATTTACATGGACAATTTTTCTGAAACTTAAAAGTGACGCCTTTGATTTATTTAAAACTTTTGCAAAAAGAAATCAAAATCAACTTTCTTTAAAAATCAAAACTATTCATAGTGATCACGGTGGAGAATTTGAAAATGAAAATTTTGAGAATTTCTATACTAAAAAAGGAATAACTCGTAATTTTTTCTTTTCAAGAACTCCACAACAAAACAGAGTGGTAGAGCGTAAAAATAGGACGATTCAAGAGTGTGCAAGAACCATGCTTTCAAATAGTAAATTATCAAGAAATTTTTAGGTTGAAGCAGTCGCTACAACTTGTTACATTTTGAATAGGATTTTAATTACACCTCTAACCAATAAAACACCATATGAACTTCTTTTCAATAAGAAACCAAAGGTATCTTATAATAAAGTTTTTGGAAGTAAATGCTTTATTCTAAA
Source organism: Allium fistulosum (assembly GCA_030737815.1). Lineage (NCBI taxonomy): Eukaryota > Viridiplantae > Streptophyta > Magnoliopsida > Asparagales > Amaryllidaceae > Allium > Allium fistulosum. The sequence goes on from CM060901.1 coordinate 923,527,212, forward strand.
TACAAAGGACAATTTGTATAAATTTGATTCTAAATCCGACAAAGGAATCTTTATCGGATATTCTAATAGAAGTAAAGCATGCAGAGTTTTTAATTTAAAAACTAACACCATTGAAGAAACAATGCATGTGTCTTTTGATGAAAATTTCGAAGATTTTGTTCAAATAAATAATGAAGATGATTTTGTTACTTTAAATAATGAATCAAATGAAATAAATTGCGAAACTATTCATCCTAATAAAAAGATCAGGTTTTTTAAAAGATCATCCTATAGAAAATATACTAGGAAATATTGTATCTATTGTTAGAACTAGAAATCAATTAAACAAGATGAGTAATGTAGCTTTTTTTATCAACTATTGAACCCAAATATCCAAAGGAAGCATCATCTGATGATTCATGGATTCTTGCTATGCAAGAAGAACTGAATCAATTCACCATAAATGATGTATGGGAACTTGTTCCTAGACCCTAGGAAAAAATTATAATAGGAACTAAATGGGTTGATAAAAATAAGATGAATGAACAAGGTGAGGCCGTTAGAAATAAAGCTCAATTAGTCGCGCAAGGTTATTGTCAAGAAGAAATAATAGACTATGATGAAACATTTACACCTGTAGCAAGATTAGAAGCCATTAGAATTCTACTTGCTTTTGCAAATCATAACAATTTCAAATTATTTCAAATGGATGTCAAAAGTGCATTTTTAATGGTTTTGTTAAAGAAAATGTTTATGTTGAACAACCCCCACTTTTTGAAGAAGAAAAATTTCCAAATCATGTCTACAAATTAAAGAAAGCTTTATATGGTCTGAAACAAGCTCCTAGAGCCTGGTATGATAGACTAAGATCTTACCTATTACAATCAAATTTTGAAATTGGTAAAGTAGATAATACTCATTTTATTAAAAGAAACAAAAATGATATTCAATTAGTATAGATATATATAGATGATATAATTTTTAGATCAACAAACAATGAAATGAATAAAGAGTTTTCTGAAATAATGACAAAAGAGTTTGAGATGAGTCATATGGGTGAACTTACTTTCTTTTTAGGATTGCAAATAAAACAATTAGATAGTGGTATTTTCATTAGTCAAGAAAATATGCTAGGGATCTAATTAATAAGTTTGGTATGACCACTGCGAGTGGAAAACCCACTCCTATGGCAACCAGTGAAGCCTTAAATAAAGAAGACATGTCAAAAGATATCGACCAAAAACTATACAGGGGAATGATTGGATCGCTACTCTATATAATTGCGAGTAGGCCTGATATCATGCATAGTGTCTGTCTATGTGCAAGATGCCATTCTCAACCCAAAGAGACCCATTTGATAGCTGTTAAATGTATCCTAAGATATGTTAAACACACTTTAGACTATGATCTATTTTACCCTAAAAATGATTCATTTGATTTAATCTCATATTGTGATGCCGACTATGCTGGTTGTAAATCAAACCGAAAAGGTACAAGTCGAACTTGTCATTTTTTAGGACATTCTCTGGTTTCCTAGTTTAGTAAAAAGCAGAATACTGTCTCACTATCAACAACCGAAGCAGAATATATCTCTGCTGCTTTGGCTTGTTCTCAAGTAATCTATATGCAATAGACCCTAAAGGATTTCGGATTAAATATTTCAAAATCACAATTTATTGTGACAATACAAGTGCAATAAATTTATCCAAAAATCCTACTCATCATGCTAGAACCAAACATATTGATATCAGACATCATTTTCTCAGAGATAATATATATAAAGAGATTATTTCTCTTGAATTTATCAACATTGAGAATCAAATAGCTGATATTCTGACCAAACCCTTGAATCAATCAACCTTTACTAAACTTAGAAGAGAACTAGGTATTTGCTCTATAACTGAGATATATAATATAGATATAGTAACATATATATTTAAATAAATAAAAAAATAAAAATTGTCAAAATTTCCATAAGGATGTCGATATCCCCTACTCCCTATGTCGACATATAACGATAAAATTTGAATTTTGATTTTCCTTCTAAAATCAGTTTAGTGGTTATATAAACCACAATATTTCGAATTCTTCTGTTCTCTCTCTTCATTTTCTCTGTAATATACTTCTACAATTTTTTGTTTGAGTAACCTCAAACAAATTACGAATCTGTTATTCTTTTTACAAGATTGGTGCAGTTAACTAGATTGAATCTGTATAATCTTCTTTTTGCATCACCCTACAAGAGAATTTCTTTAGTTAGTACATTTATAACTAAACAGTTTTTAGGAAAGAACTCAAAGTAGTCATTATTGTCTTTAGCAAATTGAGAAACATCGATAAGATTTTTCTTTATTTTTGGCACTCTCAATAAATTGTTCAAGAATAATTGCCTTGCACCTTTAATGTAGGCATTTTCAGTATGAGTGATATTTAATATACGCACCATTTCTCATGCAAATTGACTGTTTACCCCTATGCTCTTTATTTTCAAGATTTAAGTTGTCAAGATTGCTTGTTAATGGTTTTTTGCTCCAGAGTTAGGATACCAGGCTTCATCTTGAATGTGTTCAGGCCTTGTAATTTGATTTATGTTGCTTTCAGTTTGATTACTTGTATTTGATTGCACTTGTGACATATTTGCATAGTAGTTACCATTCCAGTTCCACCCATGCTCATAACCGATCAAGAAAATAAAACTATTAGCAACACAACACCAGAATTGTCATTTTGTAACGGTTATAACCGTTGGTAATCAAATTCCTAACAGTTATAACCGTTGGTAGCAGGTATGTTATAATTTTTTTTTTACATATTTTGTAACGGTTATAACCGTTATAAAATTTTGGTATTCCCAATGGTTATAACCGTTGGGAATTTTTTCTTTTCCAACGATTATAACCATTGGAAATTACGGTTATAACCTAAAACTATTTTCATATTCCCAACGGTTATAATCATTGAGAATTTTTTTAATTTCCCACGGTTATAACTGTTGGGAATTCCTCGCACACATAGTTAAAAAAAAATACCAACACTTATAAGTGTTGCAAATTTGGTATAGTTGAACCATATCTTATTCAACATCTAATAGTATTTCATTCAACTATATCTATACGAATTTATAACAATAGAAAACGCGAAACTAAATTTCAAAACTAACATATCATCAAATTATAAAAAGGCATCAAACGTACGAAATAGTACATATCAAATTCTACAAAGTTCATTGTGACAACTTCAAATTTCACTACTACAACATATCTAGAAGCTTATAAACAACGAATACGACACTCCGGCCAAACTAAAATACCACCATCAACCAACTCGGACAATGTATAATGATCATTTTGAGGCGCATCAAAAAGTGGCTCGTTTGGATTAAGAATACCCTCCACCCAAACAATCTTTTCTCCATCTCCAACCTTTTTACCATGACAAATCTTTTGCACTCCAAGCCTGAATGTTAAAATGAATTGATTATAATTAATAATAAATTTCAATACCATAACAATTTATCTATTTGCAAGTTCATATAATTAATAACAAATTTCAATCAACTTGAATTATTAAAAAGAGTTTATGTGAAATGTAGCTCAGTTGTAGTGCAACTGAGTTTGTACTCAGTTGCAACTAAGTCCAACTTATTTGTCACTGAGTGGAATTTAGTTGCAGTTACCATCTAGTGAAAAGTGCAACTCAGTTGAAGATTAAGCAATTTTTCTTACGACACAGATCCATATTTTAAAGCTTATTGGCAAGTTAGGCTATCATGATGTATTCACATGATATGCTAAATGAAATAAATCTACATTGCATTATTACTAGGGCATGTAAATTCACAAAATCAATATTGTGAAAGGCAATATTTGAGTCAATATTACATCCTATCAGGCCCGATTGCTAATTTTCAAATAATTAAGCCATATTTTCAAATAATTAAGTTCAGATAATAATGTTCAGGGAATATGGGTTAGCGTCACAAAGAAAATGTTGCCAAAGGCTTTCATCCATGCGAAAGAAAAGTGTTGCTAAAGACAACGAACATCAGAAAGCAGCTCGTATTTGGAGTAAATAAAGGAGGTAATTTATTTTTTACAGCTGTTATTATTATTTTTGAGTAATGGTTAGTATGTATGCAAACTATTTATGCACAACTACATATAGGAATCAATAATGATCAATTAAATTAAAATTTAGCAAATCAATAATAATCAAAATTTAACCAATCTATAATAATATGTTTTCCTTCCAACTTAAGTATGTTATGTACTACAAAGGTAGCGTACTTTCAGTTTTTTTGTGCAACATTAAGAATATTTTAATTGATGCATTTGTCTTTACTAACCACATTGCCTGCTTTTATTTTTTCAGAAAGCGAAACAAGCTATCAAAGGGATATTGCATCTTTTGATTCAGAGGCACAACAAAAGAAACCAGTTAGTGTTAAATTTTCAGCTAAAGATGGCATATGCTTTCCTATACATTTGATTTTTTTTCCTAAAATAAGTAAATAAATCGGCTATAGTCATGTAATCAGGAAAAATTCAATTAGAACTTTCCTGAGCGTATTTTATGCACCTTGTTCGAAATAGCTAGCTTGTCTAAGTGATGTTCGAAAATGTAAGTTCTTTCTGGCTTTAATGTTTTTCCGAGTGACATCATTAGAATTGAACATAACACATCAGTTGCATATTTTTCTAGAAACAAAATTGGTCATTCAACTATTTTGAAATTTTTTACATTGTTCTAGGGTTATAATGTAAAAATCTATGCTCCAAAAATTATTACAGTTAAACCTTTTTTTTTGAAGATGGGTAAAAGGCCCAGCCCAAGTAACAAGACAATATAAACGGGTAAGAAAAACAAAAATCCGAAGCCACAAGCAACATATGCCCTAATTAGGGTTGCCGACTTTCACTCGACACAAACAAAAGAAAAAAAGCAACAAGCCATATATCCATGGCGGAAAGCGATACAGGAAAAATTCATCTCCTCGTCTTCTTCTCACCACTACCTTCGCCGCCTCCCTTCATAACTCCACTAGTCTCGCCTCTTTCCCAGTACGAAAGCCCCTTGTTAAAAATACCACGCATGCCTTTCCTTTTTTCGTTTGTGAAGAAACTATTCTAAAGTTGGAATTCCCGAGGTAAATTAGCAGATCTGTTGTCATTGCGACTCAGAACTGCTAGTTCCTCAATTTGAAGCTCAACACGAACTTGGCTCGTGGCAGTTGGATTTCTAATCGACGAATTGTTGTTAAGATCACCAGATCTGTAGTCAACACGACTCTGATCTTCTGAGTCAAATCTAAAGAAAGCATCGCCATCTCTCCTCGAAGCAGTGCGAACTCTGTTGTAAGCCCTATCTGGAATAAAATCGTCAGAAGATTTTGATACATAAATCAAATTTGAATAGAAGAAAAAAGTGAATCTCTAGATTTGAATGTAAAAATTATATCTGAGATTTTGTGATTGAAGGAGGCAAAGCGGAAGAAAAGTCCTAGATTCTGAGATGGGTCAAATACCTGCATTAAAAACAATAGAGGATAAAACGTTAATTCCATCCATTCTTTCTACATTTCTGATTTTCCTTTTCACTTAATAAGTATGCAAAATTATAATGGATATAACATCTTTATGATAATATATAGACTTTGATATTACCAGATACTCGTCGTCAGAAACTGTATGTTTCATTAAAAGTAAATGATATAGACAAAGAATTTCCTTTTCTATCCACACATTTAGAGGATTTTCTGGATGCATCATATTTTGACTGCTTTCTTAAAAGCGAAACTTAAAGTGCATATATTTCTAGTAACTAGTTTAAAGCATGAGCTTTCAGATAATCCATCTTTTGATTAATTTATGCATGCATCATACACAACATATATGTTCTACCAGATTTGAGAAAACATTGACTTGAGGACTTAAATCTTTTTTGATATGTAAAATAGATAGAACATGCAATTAAGTCAGAATGAAAGCTAGAGTAACGACCTTCCCTTTATGAATATTATATTGTGCGCCTGGATTTATTTATCTCTGTTGTCTGATATCTATATGTATCATGAAACTAAATAATACTCTAAGTTAAAAAGGATATATCCAGTAGCAACAAGAAAGAACTAAAGAAAAGGTATCCTGATAGCCTGAGTAAGGAAACTAATCGAGGTATTTCTAGATTAATTAGGCCTCACCAGTGGGTTGGGTCAGTAGTCGACCTGATCCGATCCATTATTTGCAGGTTAGTATTGGACATGATCAGGGCCTATGTGTTAATCAGGCCCATGGACAGTCAATCAACCCGAGTCAAACAGGGTTTATACTTACTGGAATCCAGATTAGCATTATCCAATCCATTTTCAACGGATAATATATCAAGCTGTAAAACCCGTTGCCCGGACTAAGCCAATTCAATTTTATATCCACGACTCGACTTGATTCAGTGATCTAAAACAAATTCATGCACGTTTATAAACAAATTCATGCAGGTTCATTTTATAATCGTATTTGAAAGTAGGAAAAACTAGCATTTTCTACATTTGAAATACCAGTTCTTATGCATGTGCTCGTTGTAAAAACACTTGTTGTATTCAAAACATTTGAGATTATATAATGCACTCAGATTTTAAAATAATTATGAAATTCGAGAGTTATTTAATCTGCACATTATCAACAAATTAAGTGCTATAAGCGATGTCTCAATAAAATAAAATAAGCAGTTCAAAAAACTATGGTTTTTTCATGCATGATAATACTACAATGAGCAACGTTGAACGCACGTCTCATTTGTGAATAAAATAAAATATTGAGCAGTAGTTATTCACCATAATGCAATCTATTCTTGTCATTCTCCACTAACACTCGTCCCTCAGTAGCCTACTTATAGATTTTCCTGGAATATCGAATTTTTGATCAAAGATGTAGTAATCATGCTCAAAATTTCATACCAAACTTGTTGAATATATTTACCAAACCACAGAAACAGTGAATGCGAAACATCTCATAGAACACACTTCATTCACGAAGTTTTGGCTTTCTAGTTTCTACCATGTCATCATAACTGAAGCTGCCCTAGTAGCTGTAGTCTTAATACATTTTCATTATATTATCACCTATAATTGATAATAATTTGTATGTTAACTTAAGTTCTTATCTTGTCTCTCTTTGCAAACATAGAATCGTAAGTATTGTGCCGCACTAACATTTGTGGCTAGATGCAAATAAGGTATCAATACTCCTATTATGACACATGTTTAAATTGACACATTGTTTAAATTGATAAAATTGAGTAATGCATGTGGCTAACAAATTTCACATGTCATGTTATATTTTTCTATCCTTTCAGCGAGTTAATTAATTTTATATGTCATTTTTTTAGTAAATGATTAATTTGATAATAAAATATGTTTTATTTAATGTATATCCATATTTTCAAGCTATGGATTTATTTGAATGTCTCATCATATTTATAAAAACAAATTTGGTTCTCTTCTTACTTCTTATATATAATATACACTTCATTGCTAATTACATCATCGTCCAGAGAAACAATACTATCCAGTCAGTAGCAAATATTTTGAATCTAATACACTTATTTTATGTTACATAGATTTTTTTTTTTTTCCTATAATGGTCTATCCAGGCATTAGCATTCGATGGTCCAGACAGTGTACCAATTTTCCTATCACGTGATTTGATCAATGTTGTTGTTGCAATTATTATTCTTGTAACTACTGCCCTACTCTGCATAGGAATAAAGGAGGTAAAATTGCATCATATGCTTAGAGCATTTACCAACTAGGGTGCTCTCTCGTTTATTCTTCACTTCCCATTCAATGAAACAACTTGCAATTGATAACTTCACTTCCACCCTATAAAAAAGCATATTTTTATTCATGTACCGATGTCTAGCAATCTATTTAACACAATATGGTAATATTTTATTCATATTTTTATGATATATGGTTCTTTCATTCCTCAAGTTGAAAGAAATTTCTATGTTCAGTACATACAACTCTAGCTTTTATATTCATGTAAGTACAATTTATATTATTTTGTCCTTTGCCATTGAATGAATCAACCTAAGTCAACAAAAGGAAAACTTAAACAAAGAGCTATTATGCATTTGGTTTTTAGTTTCTTCTGATCAGTTATTCGTTTTAGCTAAAGGAGGTAAACTAAATGTAACAAAGAAAGCTAAAATGGTGGTAATATTAAGACTGTATTCAAAATATTAAAAGAAGTTTCTCTTTTTTTATATACAAGTTTTTAAACTTTTTTCTTTTTCCAACTCATTATAGTTCCTGTGCCAAATAAATGAAAATCAAAATAGAGTCTAGAACAGAGAAAATAGAGTAACATTTGTAGTTTAGGAGAACTCTACTGACATCTGATAGCATTAAGAAGTGACTACTTCATTTCTAGAAGTTAAAACATAACAAGTATTAAATATTATTCAAAACTAGCTACCAATCACAATGTAAATATAAACATATAGAGAAATTTTGGAATTGAAACATGCTACTGTAGGTACCATCCATAAAAATAACACAAAGGTAAACAATGATATTTGATTTGCATATATTCTACTGGGATTAAGCTATAGCTTATGAAGGAACCATAGGTGTTCAATGTCATGCTAATATTCTTAAATGCTAGGCCTACGTCAATATAAATTACTGGTCTAATGGCACAAACAGAGGAAAACTGAAGCGACATAGGAATAAGTACACGAAATTGATATGTTGAAATGGTACAGAAATAAATTGGTGGAATTGCGCAAGAACTGCTGCAATTCAAAGGAAACAACCATGCAGAGGTGTAAGTTACATGGAAAGTGTTATACGTCTAATATACCAAAACAGAGACTAATCAATAATAAACTTGTCTCACAAGTTTACAACTCAGATTTCCACTACTTTGGAATCTGTATAAGTTATTGTAACAATAAGTATGTTGTAATTAATTACAACAACAAATTAACAACTATAGCAATAATAACTATAGTGCTAAATCAACCGTTATACTATTTAATGAAATAGTATACCGTAGAAAGAAAACAATATATATATATATATATATATAAATCTAACCGAATGAAGAAGCAAATTCCGTCCGAGGCTTGTCGTAACAATTTTCTTAAGACTTTATTTAAAGTCTTCCAAGATACAATAGACGTAATCTGCACGAGATTGTACTAAGTATGCCAACTCTGTGATATACTGTATAGAGCAGTAGAGAAAGAAGAAGCAGAAGAAATTAAAATGGAATGGAATGAGAATGTGATCAGTATTCTCTTCTATTTATAATTTCGTCTGCACCTCTTCGAACAGTCGTGTCTGCCTGAAAGGTTGCACCCGTTGCCTTTCATTGTTGCTGTTCGTTAACGGGCTGCACCCGTTTGCAATTGGTTCTGCGTTCGCACCTAATGCTGCCATAAGTCGCACCTGCTCGCGTCTAACGGGTCACACCCGCTTCCGTCTGCTAATGGATGTGTTTGTTCGCCAAAAAACCCACGCCCGCTTCAGAAGTCGCACCCCCTCAGTCAATCCGCTTCTGAACAGATTCGCACCTATTCGTATAGCCTGCAACTGTCAAAAAGCCCGGCCCAGTTTTGCAGTAAAAATAGGATCATAATAGACCCAAACCCGGCCCGGGTCGGACGGACGGCGGTGGCGGCGCGCGTGTGTGGTGGTGATGCATGATCTCCCTCCTCACAACGAAGCAAACATTTGGGTGCCTCAAGGCCCCAACCCCTTCATTGGAAAGCTATTAATATACTTTAGCTTTGTTTGAAGTTTTGGCGATGTGGGATAAGTGTATTTCATTTACACTTATATTAAGAATTCCAACAATCCCCCACATAAATGATAATATACTTTTCCCCCACACAAAGTGAAATATCACAGAGTACATATGGAATAATGCTTTATCGTAGATAAGTAGATATTTCACTTTGAACTTTCCCTAGTTAAAACTTATCGGATCTACTTGGATAATCGGTGAATTATTTCATCTTGAACCGTCGGCCTTTATTGTATATCCAGACAATAAGCTTTACGAAGCATTGATTCCCTTCTCATCCAATCTCTTGGTTGTGTTCATTTTGGTCCTGAACAAATTTGTTTGGTTCTGCGAGTGTTTATAGAAAATATAAGCCTTTAATATTCTCATAGAGTCGACCCAGCTCACACTAACATAGGTGATCGCAACCATTAAGAGTATCCTACACAAGTATGAAGGCACGCCCGATGGACGTGAGTGAGGCGAGCTAGTGTAAAATCGGGAGGGGGAGAAGAGAACTACATGGAATGTGTACTATGGAAAAAATATTACTATGTGAAAAAATATTTGTTGTCAGGTTTCATAAATTTTTGACCATATTTTGTTATGAAGTGTATTATAAAGGAAATGAGTCAATGCATTTTATAAGATTAGATGGACGATCTACAGGCAATGACTGTTAATAATTGACTTAAACATAATAATTAGTTGGAAACTATCACATTGTACAACGGGCTTTGATCAAATTAATGTTTACCAACATGTACAGTTCAGCATTTACAACAATAAACACTTTTATTTTGAGTGTAGCTTGCATCTCATTTGTTATAACCAAACATCTATCAATTTTACAATGAGAAAGTTATTGTGTCCATATTACACTGTCATAAAAGCAAATACATGGAAAAGAGACCAATCTTTCTTTTTAAAATGAAAACTATTTCATCGTCTACACTAAATACTTGCTCAAATTTGTTTTTGTCTTTTTTCTCGCAACTCTTTTTCTTTGTCAGATCTAGTACTGTCCTTGGGAAACTTCAAACTTCTTTTTGTAACTTGTTAATCTTCATCATTGCATCAACATAGCTGTAGTGATTTTTATATCCTACAGTAATCCCTTACCTGAAAGTTGAATCATATATAACGGATAAGCACATATTTACACGTAGAGTAGAAAATTTAGATAAAAATTGATTTTTAATAAATAAACACCAAAAAGTATGACATCTTACTTATATGAGTGGCAGGAAATTTATTCAGAAGAAATCTAGAGATGCGCAAAATAAACAAAAGATACTTTTATGGATGAATCAATTAATATTCAGTGTCAATAAATTCATTTAATTGAGCAATGATAGATGCATCTAAGTAATCTTAGTATCAGGTTTATGAATTACACTTTGCATGTGTGTCATGTTCATTTCCCTACCAACCATTCATTATAAACTAATTTCACAAATTTTAGTATTGAAATTATATAAAATTAAATCATAAATTAAGTATTGCAAAAAAAGCAATAACAGTTAACGCTATCTGCTCATATAATAAATATTGAATAAGATATCCTACATCAATGATTATATAAATAATTTTAAAGTACTTGACACAATAATTGGCTAGTTTTTCTTCTTCTACCATCACGGTTGTAGCTAAAGTAAGCAAGATTATATTATGAATTGGAAGGTGTACAATAATAATTCTCTATCAGCAAGACAGTTTTTTCTTTGCTCTGCTTACTTGTTGTTTTAAATAATAGAAAAAGGAATCTTCACATAATAAGCTGCATTTTGTGTTATAAAAACTCAATGGACTACATTTCAATAACTTAACTGTACAGGTCTAGTACAAAAAAGCTAGGTAACCAAAAATTGTACTTTAGAAGAAACTCCATAGTTTCAAAAATAACAAATGATTACTATATTACTAATGTACACCAAAATGCAAGTACATCTGCAAAATTCAACATTTCCAGTAAATACAATAAGTTATAAAAGGAAGTAATACTGTTTGAAAGCACCTGAATGATTTTTGCTTTTTTCTTCCTTTGCATTCAGCATACAACTTATCTCCAGACCAAAGTAACTTTCATGTATTCTTTTCCTATCTCCAATACTAAAAATACTCCAAAATGATCAAAACTTAAGTGGTAGGACTAAAAAATATTTATTCAAATTTAATGTTCAAATATTTAGAACTGTGGATGACCCAATGAGTTAAAAAATGATAGAAAACAATAATTGAAAATATTTTGCATAGCATTAATTAAATGTACTTGATTAGAACTGATAAGCAACTTGATATAGTGAATAAGATATTACTCATGTAACAAAGTAACTAAATCAAAGCTAAACCACGACTAATTGTATGTACTAATCGCAATGAGATATCCCAAAGATAAAGTTAAAGTAATCAATAGAAAAGAGGAAATGCAGTGCTATCTTATAGTTACGCCGTTCGATACATTATATATACAGACATACACAAAGAGAAAAGGATGAAAATGCAGAAAATACAAATGAAAAAAGATGCAGAGAATTGGTAAAACAAAAATGTATAGTTTCAGATTCATGAATTGAGTAAAAGAGAAAAATTAGAATGTAGGATTCTAATACCTCAAATCTATCACCGCAGATGGTCTTCTTCTTATCTTGTCCAATTTCCCATATATAATTGCATCATGAAAAATTAAATGGGACATATATGATTTGAATATTGAAATCAAATTATTCAATGCTTTGCACCGAGGTGGAACTTAAACTATATTGAAAATTACCTGTGAGTGGTATGAACAAAAAAAAACATAACATAAAAAATTGAATACAGTGTGTTTTTAATGTATTGAAACCATACTTTAATATCAATTTTAAGTGGAAAACTAATACAGACAGGTACTAACATTCAAATTCAGTTAGAGCTTACTATATTATGAATTAAGAAATGGAAGGAAAAATGCTAACTTTTTCTTCAGGTTCGAAGTATACAACAGTAGGTTCTCATCCCAAATCGATCACTTCCTCTCTGCTTTCCTTTTCCTTTTTGCCTTCCTGTTCTTCAAATAAAAATAAAATAAAAAGTTACAACATGAAGATGGAATACAACATCCCTTTTTTTCAATACTGAAGCTATACTTTAGTATTAATTTTAACTGGAAATCAACATTTTTATTCTTTTGAAAACCAAATGGAAATCGGCTTAATCAATTAGAGATTTATAAGTGATACCATGAGTGATGAACATGTACCTTCCAGCCTCGACGTCCGCGTCAGCCACCACACTGCCTCCATCAGCCACGTGGTTCGGCATCGCCCCTCACTGGCCGGCTATTTTCAATGTCTCCCATCGTTTGAAGCCAGCATAACAGACTTCGATGTCGCCCAAAACATCACGCCTCCACTGCCTGCAACACTACATTACGACTTCCTTCTCTGTCTCTAGCCACAATCACTATCACCGTCGTCGGAGTCACGATGTCAAATATTTTCAGGCGTTGCTCTTGAAGTTCATGTCATTGCCAAGTCCGCGCACGCCTATGCGTGACTCGAAGTACACAAATCCCTAATTATTCGCATCTCCAACCGCCACGCCAACACGTCGTCGTCGATGCTAGCCCCAATCGCTTCCCACGATATTATTCTTTTTTCCCACTTTATTTTATTTTTTTCTATAGTCGAATCATTTGGGGCTAGGGATTTTAGAGACTGGAAACCTATATTACGAAGAAATTGGGGAAAGAAGTTGCGTCTGTTTGTTAGGGAAATCAAATAGAAGAAAATTTAGGTATATAAGAGTAGGAAGGAGTTACCTAACTAACAGCTTGTTGTTGTCTCGGCAATGTACAACTCAAACCCAAAATTTACAAATTAAAGCGATCACTAATTAAAGCTTGCTGATATCTCTCTAATTTTAGTTTGGAAACACTACAGGGTTGAAGGAAGAAGAGAGCAAATTCCAAGAACCAAAGCTTGTCGATCCATTTCTTCCACTACTCAAATGTAAGTGGACTAAAAACCATGCCAACTGTGGTTTGGCAAACAGTCGAAAATATTGGAATTTTAGAAGGCGTTTGACTCGGTCAAGGGGTTTGTAGTGGGAAAGAAAACATGGGTAGGGGAAATGTGAAGAATAGGAGGAAAGAAAAGGAAAGTTTTGGAGAAATGATGGACTAACCATTGAAATTGTAGTGGGGATAAGAACATGGGTAATATGAATGACAAATATGCCCTTTGTCTTTATTTCCTATTTTGCTCTGCTGTACGTAGGTGAATGGGTAGATACGGAAGTTCAAAAAAGCTTCACCATGGTAAAGTATTTGCATTATTAGTAGAGATATATTACACTTGTTATATTCAAGATACGGTCATCATTAAAAAACATAGTTTTAACCTTTAAATACTTCTATAGGCATGCATTTATATTGTGCACCATAGGAATGGAGTTGGACTATGTTCAAGCAAATGCATTACGTCTTGAGTTACTCAGAACTGGTTTGCCTATTGATCCTAGTCCATGGGATCTCCAGTCGCTAGGATAGGTTTCCGTATAAGATAACTCTTGGTGGTTTAGGCTTTTAAACCCATTCCCCTCGATGTGCAGTCAATTTTCTCTCTTGATAAACCTTTAGTAAATGGATCCGCTAGGTTATCATTTGTTCTCACATAATCTATGAAAATAGTTCCATTTGAGAGTAACTACCTAACTGTGTTATGGCGTCGACAAATGTGTCTTGACTTTCCATTATACACAAAGTTGTGCGCTCTGCTTAGCACAACTTGGTTATCACAGTGTATGCATATGGCCGGTACTGGTTTAGGCCAAAATGGAATATCTTCTAAAAAATGACAAAGCCATTCTGCTTCTTCGCCCGCTTTATCTAAAGCGATGAACTCCAATTCCATAGTGGATCGAGCTATGCAGTTTGTTTAGTAGATTTCCATGACACTGCTGCCCCTGCTAAGGTAAAGACATAACCACTCGTTGATTTTGATTCCTTTGAATCAGCAATCCAGTTTGCATCACTATATCCTTCTAAGACGGTAGGATATTTTTCATAATATAAGGAATAGTTTGTGGTATTTTCTAAATATCCAAGCACTCTTATTAATGCTTTTCAGTGTTCCTTTCCTGGGTTGCTTGTATAGCTGCTTAATCGACTTACCGTGTTAAGCGATATCTGGTCTAGTGCAATTCATGAGATACATTAAGCATCCTATTACACGAGAGTATTCCAATTGCATTACACTCTCATTAGTGTTTTTATGCAGTATTTCTGATGGATTAAAAGGTGTTCTTACTCCTTTAATTCCATAGTCTTGGAATTTTTCAATCACTTTGTCTACATAGTGTGACTGAGACAATTCAATTCCATTAGGTGTTCTTATTATTTTGATTCCCTAAATAACGTCTGCAACTCCTAAGTCTTTCATATCGAAATTGCTAATTAACATCTTCTTTATGGTCTCTATTACCTGAGTATTTGAACCAAATATTAACATATCGTCTACATATAAACAAATCATCACATATGATTGTCTAATTTGTTTATAATAAACACATTTATCACATTCATTTATACGAAAACCATTTCTCATCATGACACTATCAAATTTTGCGTGCCATTGTTTTGGAGCTTGTTTTAGTCCGTATAATGATTTTACTAATCTACAAACTTTGTTTTCATTTCCTTTGGAAACAAAACCTTCAGGTTGCTCCATGTAGATCTCCTCATCGAGATCTCCATTTAAGAATGTTGTCTTTACATCCATTTGATGAATTTCTAGATTATAGATCGATGCAATTGCTATTAGCATTCTTATAGAGGTTATTCGTGTTACCGGCGAATATGTATCAAAGAAGTCCACTCCTTCTTTTTGACGATATCCTTTGGCTACTAATCTGGCTTTATACTTGTCGATAGAGCCATATGCTTTTATTTTCTTTTTGAAAATCCATTTGCAGCCAATTGGTTTTATTCCAGGTGGAATATCAATAATTTCCCAAGTTTTATTACTTAGAATTGAATCAATCTCACTTTGGATTGCTTCTTTCCAACATGAAGATTCAGAAGATGACATTGCTTCCTTGTACGTTTGAGGTTCATGTTCTAACACATATGTGAAAAAATCCGAATCAAATGTCTTGGAAGTCCTAGCCCTTACGCTTCTTCTTGGTTCAACTTCCTTAATCTCATGATGAGGTTCATCTTCATGTGAATTGCTTGATTCTTCTCTTGTTCTTTTAGGGACATTATTCCCTTCATTCCTTTTGTGCGGAAACACGTCTTCAAAGAATGAGGCATCTCTAGATTCCATGATTGTATTTACATGAATATCAGCTATATCAGACTTGAATACCAAAAATCTGTAGGCACTACTATTTTGGGCTGGCCCTAGATAGTAACAATCTACCGTTTTTGGTCCAAGTTTGACTTTCTTGGGAGGCGGAACTGGAACTTTTGCCAAGCACCCCTACACTTTGAGGTATTTAAAGCTTGGTTTGTGTCCTTTCCATAACTTATATGAAATTGTTCATGTTTTATTGTGAGGGACTTTGTTTAATATGTGATTAGACATATTTAAGGCTTCTCCCCACAAGTTCGTCGGTAGACCAGAGGTTAAAAGCATGGCATTAATCATGTCTTTTAACGTTCTGTTCTTCTGCTCGGCTACACCATTTTGTTGTGGTGAATATGGAGCTGTCGTTTGATGAATTATACCATTTTCGGCACAGAACTGTTCGAATGGTGATTCATATTCTCCACCTCGATCAGATCTCAATATCTTGATCTTTTTATTTAACTAATTTTCTACCTTAGCCTTGTACTTTATAAATGATGTAATTGCTTCATCTTTACTATTCAAAAGATATATATAGCAATATCGCGTATAATCGTCAATAAACGTGATAAAGTGCTTTTTCCCACCTCTTGTAGGTAATGATTTAAAATCACATAAGTCTGTATTAACCAAACCTAGTGGTTTGGTGCTTCTATCAACAGATTGAAATGGTTTTTTAACCATTTTTGCTTCTACACATGTCTCACATTTGTAGTTCTTATCTACTTGAAATTTCGGAATTAATCCCAAGTTTGATAATGTTTTCATTTTTCAGAAGTTTGCGTGTCCTGATCTATCATGCCATAGTAAAATTTCATGCTCAAGCAAGTAAGAAACTTCAATTTTATTAATAGCACAATCAGAATACATAGTTTTATTGCCGATAACGGCTACATTTGCCTTAAATAGGCCATCACATAAATATCCCCTTCCGATATACATTCCAGCTTTGGACAGAACCATCTTGTCTGACTCGAACACCATTTTGAATCCTTTCTTTGATAGTACTGAACCAGAGATCAGATTCTTACGTATGTATGGAACATGGAGCACGTCATTTAACTTGACAGTTTTTCCAGAAGTAAACTTGAGGATTACTATGCCACTGCCTTCGATCATGGAAACAACAGAATTACCCATGTAGAGTTTTTCTTCCTGATCGAATTTCTGATATGTTGAAAACATGGATTTATCAGAGCAGACATGACGAGTAGCTCCTGTGTCCACCCACCATTGGTTAGGATTCCAAACCAAATCGCATTCAGATATAACTGCTGAAAAGTTGGACTCGTCTACTTCCATGTTGTCAACTATGTTTTCCTCTGAGTTGCGTTCCTTCTTGTGTCTGCAATCTCTAGCAGCATGTCCCATTTTGCCACAAACCCAACATTCGCCATTAAACTTCTTGGTTTTATTATCTTTGGGTTTGTTTTCAGGAGCTTTCCTCTTCTTTGAGAAGTTCTTCTTTTTGTTGAAGTGGCCTTTATTCTTGTTCTTCGACCCTTCTGTTACCAACGCCTCCTTGCTTTGTTTGGTAATTCCGCGGTTATCTGCCTCAATCTTTAATCGTACGATGAGGTCCTGCAAAGAAATCTCTTTCTTTTTATGCTTTAGATAATTGCAGTAGTCTCTCCATGACGGCGGCATTTTTCCCGTGATGGCTTCAACCAAAAACGATTCTCCAACCTTATGACCTTCCGCTTCGAGTTCATGAATGATGATTTGCAGTTCATGCAGTTGAGCAGTCACCGGTTTGGAGTCGACCATCTTGTAGTCCATGAATTTGTCTACAATGAATTTCTTAAGACTGATATTCTACGTCTTGTACTTCGTGACAAGTGCATTCCAGAGTGCTTTTGCTATCTTTAGAGGTTGATATACTTTGTATAGCACCTTGTCGAGACAATTCAGAATATAGTTTCTGCATAGGAAATCGGAATGCTTCCACATAGCAACATATGATTCCTTACCTGGTGCAGGAATCGGTTCCTCCTCCTCGAGATACCGTTGCAGACCGAGTGTGGTGAGATAGAATAACATTTGATTCTGCCATGTTAGAAAGTCGTCACCGTCTCCTTTAAAAGGATCGGGCCTGTTGTGTGTAGTAGCCTTTGTTGAGAGCTCTACTGTTGCCATCTCTGTTTTAGTTAAAACATGAAAGTCTTAAAATGTTATACGTCTAGTATACCAAAACAGAGACTAATCAATAATAAACTTGTCTCATAAGTTTACAACTCAGATTTCCACTACTTTGGAATCTGTATAAGTTATTGTAACAATAAGTATGTTGTAATTAATTACAACAACAAACTAACAACTATAGCAATAATAACTATAGTGCTAAATCAACCGTTATACTATTTAATGAAATAGTATACCGCGGAAAGAAAATGAAATATATATATATAAATCTAACCGAATGAAGAAGGAAATTCCGTCTGAGGCTTATCGTAATAATTTCCTTAAGACTTTATTTAAAGTCTCCCAAGATACAACAAACGTAATCTGCACGAGATTGTAATGAGTATGCCAACCCTGTGATATACTGTATAGAGCAGTAGAGAAAGAAGAAGCAAAAGAAATTAGAATGGAATGGAATGAGAATGTGATCAGTATTCTCTTCTATTTATAATTTCGTCCGTACCCCTTCGAACAGTCGTGTCTGCCTGAAAGGTTGCACCTGTTGCCTTTCATTGCTGCTGTTCGTTAACCGGCCGCACCCGTTCACACCTGCTGCTGCCATAAGTCGCACCCGCTCGCGTCTAACGGGTCGCACCCGCTTTCGTCTGCTAATGGATGCGTCTGTTCGCCAAAAAACCCGCGCCCGCTTTAGAAGTCGCGCCCCCTCAGTCAATCTGCATCCGCTTCTGAACAGATTTGCACCTGTTTGTATAGCCTGCAATTGTCAGAAAGCCCGGCCCAGTTTTGCAGTAAAAATAGGATCTTATTAGACCCAAACCCGGCCCGGTTCGGTCGGACGGACAGCGGAGGCGGCGCGCGCGCGCGTGGGGTGGTGATGCATGATCTCCCTTCTCACAACGAAGCAAACATTTGGGTGCCCAAGGCCCCAACCCCTTCATTGGAAAGCTATTAATATACTTTAGCTTTGTTTGAAGTTTTGGCGATGTGGGACAAGTGTATTTCATTTACACTTATATTAAGAATTCCAACAAAAAGTACTACAATCAAGGACAACATGTTATTGTCTCATTAAAAAGAAAATTGTTGATAACACAAGCGCAAATATGTGCTTTGATCCGTGGATTGATGGCAGATCTCTCATTAATATACTAGGGTTCTAATCATTGAGTTGTATAAGTGAAGAAAATAAGAAAGTGTCTACTCTCGTTCTAGATTCAGAATGGAACCTCAACACCTCTAACCTGCCTCTTAATGTAATCAAAACTATTGGGCAAATAAGCATACACAAAAGTGAACAAGAGATTTCTAGTGTTGGAGCCCTAGCCATAATTCAGAAAGTCTTCCTGGGACAATTCCAGATTCAAAAATAGTGCTCATTCACGCTATCATCACATATGGAAGTCAGATATTGCATCAAAAATGTCTACGACTATATTTCTAGCGCATATAAACAGATTAAAAATGATGAACAGAATGAAGAACTGGGGAATCGATACAACAATAGTGTGCAAACTGTGTAACAAAGAAGAGGAAAGCTCATCTCACTTATTTTTCTTATGTGAATACTCATCACAAATATGGCAGCAAGTAAAATAAATTATCTCACTACAACATACCAATTTCTGCCAATACCAATGAATATCTAGAAATAATAGTAAGTAAACACCAAGGAAATAAAAGTAGTGATTTTCCTAAAATAGTGTCTGGAACAATTTTTTTTATTGTGCAACTGTAGTGATTTGCCTAAAACACTACAAATACATGTTGTATTTCAATATAGTTCTATTATGTTAATTAAATACATAAAAGCACCAGCATAACTTGACCCAAGGATTTTCCTTTTCCATTATCTTCTTTGCTTCTGATGCTTTCATGCCTACAAGCTCTTGCCACCTTGACTTGCCTACATCATAAATTTACGTATAAATCTCCTTTTTACTAATCATTATTTGTAAATTTATGTAGTACTGTCAGACATAGTGTTGTAGCACTGAATCATTAATTTTTCTAGGCTGAGATGCTATTATTATTGAAGGATTGAAGTCTTAAGGCTGACAGTAGGATAGAGGCTAACTCCAAGGCAGTGTCTATTGTGGTAGTGGCAGGCACCAGGGGTGCATTTGTGCAATCATGTCGTAGTGACATGTCAGCAGCTGCAGGGTGTTACGGAGAGTGAACTGCAACCATTTTGTCAATGCGACTTGAACCATGTTGTATCTACAGTGACATACAAAATGAAGTGCATGTTCTATGCACTACATACTGAGATGCACTGAACCAAGCGAGATCTGGCTAGTGCTAGTGGGATCTGCCATGAGCAGAACATGTGATCTGAATTGTCTGGCCACCTGAAAGAATGGTGAAAAGAAGTACAAACGAAAAATGTGTAATGCTTGAAGAAGTATGCACCAATTTCTCAAGGCATACATCATCTTACTTCCATCAATTTAGTTTTGTTTGTAAACTTAAATTTGATACTATTTGGCTATGTTCATAAAATAAATATTTGATTTTAATTTAGTGTCAGCATATTGAGCACATCAATATACATAATTGTACCAAGATAATATGTAGTTTAGACTAATAAACATGATATTCTCCCCAATAACGACTTTTTTTTCAAAAACAAAACAAAACTGTTGGGTGCATTTCCTACACACCACCGATCTAGGAAGAGGAGACCACCGGTCCAAACTAACTCCATCTTCATCATCACCGAATCAAACCATAAAGCACACCTACCGAACCAGACCTTGCTCGCTGCCGAACCAAAGCTCCACCGGTCCACCATACTCCTACCACCGAACCAAAGCTCCACCGGTCCACCATACTCCTACCACCGAGCCAAAGCTCCACCGGTCCACCATACTCCTACCACCGAACCAAAGCTCCACCGGTCCACTCATCTCCTTCCACCGAACCAAGGTAAACCGGACCAACTCCACCAGGCCAGATTACATCAGCCCAGGCCCGCCAGCTGCTATATACATCCAAGATCCCTGCCCCCAACCTCACTCTATAAATAGGGGGGCAGGGGTACAACAATGGGGGACAAGTTTGAGAGCTCAAGCACGGAGAGAACTTTCAAACAACTTTCAGATACTAGTATCAAAGCTTTGTACTTGTAATCTAAATCAAGAAAAGAGAAATAATATATAAAGTGGACGTAGGCACATTCTGGCTGAACCACTATAAATCTGCGTGTCTTTTACAGTTTAGTCCCTGCTTTTCATATATTTGCATAAATCACTCGAATCACTAAGAACAACGTAAAATCAATTAAATCCTACGACTTTGAGGTGTTTGTCCATTTTTTGTGCAAACATTTTTGGTACTTTCATTGAGAGCTAGAAGCTCGAAGCTTCAGCTTCTTCCACTTAACCTTCTTCCTAACAGCATCGTCCATTGCTTGGAAAACATGCCTCCCAAACAGAAAAAAGATGTTAACAAAGGAAAAAACATCGCAACCAGCAGTCTTCCAGATCCAGTGGTCACAGATCAAGTAAATCCTTCTCCTCCAACGGCAGTACCGAATGAAGGACAGGCTAATCCGACTACTCCTGCCGCAGAACAGCCTGCAGCGATTACTAGGGCAGATCTGGACAGGGTTGTGGTTGAAGTAACTAACCGCTTCATGTCCCAGCAGGAAGCCTTGGTGGACCATCTCATGTCACGCTTAAGGGATGCTGAAGAGTCCAACCGCAACACCGAATCATGGGGTGAGTCCTAGTCTGGAGGATCTCAGAGACAACAGAGATCTTCCTTTTTCGAAGGAGCTAACGGCAGAAGCAGCCATGGTAGGAGCCGAGATCGAGCACAGCCCGAAGTTAGGCCTGAGGAAACGCTTGGAACCGAACCCAACGGGGGAGGTACCGGGCGGAGGTCAACTGTAGCTGAGCCTGTCATACTGCCTAACCACGGAAACGCCAGTGAACGGGGCCGAGCTAGAGTCCAGCCCGAAGTTGGACCCGAGGAAGTGCTTAGATCAGAACCCAGCAGGGAAAGATCAAGGCAAGGGCCAACTATAGCTGACCCTAGCATGCTCACAGAAGACCAAAGGCAGCCATTGGAAAATATGAGGAATGATAGACGATACCATCCCTATAGGTCATTTGGACGGAATCAATCCCACAGAACAGAACCAAACTCGTTTCTATCTGCTCCAAATTCTGATGAAAGGATGGCACGCTTATTCAGAGAGTGCGTCCAACGGGAGCAAAGAGATCGAGGAATAGGTGCTAGGGTAACCAGCCCTTTCGCCCGCAATATCGAAATTGCTATCACTCCCCGAGAATGGAAGATGCCAATAATGGAACCTTACAAAGGAACCTCCGACCCCGTTGTACACTTACAGAGATACACACAACATATGCTCATGAGTGGAGCAACAGAGGGAGTACTGTGAAAATGCTTTCCACTATTCTTAGCAGATCTTGCTACCTCCTGGTTCTGTCATTTACCCCAGGGATCCATCAGCTCGTGGGAAATGTTGAAAGAAAAGTTTATCAGTCAGTTCCGCATTCATGTGGAACAACCTAAGGACGCTTATTCCTTATCCAACATCAAACAGAAACCTGGAGAGAAACTGCAGCAATACCTAACCCGATTCAATGCCGCAGCGGCCGCAGTCCAAAATGCCGATGAGAAGCTTATCCTAATGGCCCTCTGTAGTGGTGTGCATTCGGACACTAAATTTGCTAGAAGGTTGACAAAAGAAAAACCAGCTACTTTACCCGATTTTTTCCATGAAGCCGGGAAATATATGAGGCTTGAGGATGCTGCCGTTGAGGGGCAGTCAGGACAACAAAATAAGGCAACTCACAGCAACGCGCCTGCTGTGGCAAGGGACGTTCGAAGAAATGATTCCAGAGACAATGCTGGGGGCAAGAAGGGAGAAAAGTGCATATATCGACCAGGATCGAGATTCGACACTTACACTCCTTTGAACGAAACCATCGAAAACATCTTCCTTGCCACCCAAGGCGAAGTTAGATATGAACGTCCACCATACAAGAAGGAATCAGATAACGTGCAGAAGTCCGGAAAGTTCTGCCACTTCCACGAATCTCATGGGCATGATACCAATGAGTGCCATCATCTTCGGGACTTGATTGAAGAACACATCAGAAGGAAGAAACTGGAATGCTATGTAAAAAGTCAGGACAGGACTCCAGCTCCTGCCAATGAGAACCCAAGGCTACCCTCACCGGAGATCGGTAGAGGAAACCGCAACACTAGCGGCTCTAGTCAAGAGAAGATAGTGGTCCATCCCATCTCAGGAGGACCGCACATTGCAGACAGAAGCTGGAAAGAGATGGAAAGATATGGAAAGTCGCTTAGAGACAATAAAGACTGTGTCAATTCGGTTATAGAAGAGCGCCACCCAAAGCGGAAAGAATGTGATGACATCACATTCGGTAAGCGTGACCTAGAAGGAAGGCAATACCCTCACATGGATCCCATGGTTATCTCTGCCCGGCTCGGTCCCGCCGAAGTTTACCGAATTCTAGTAGACACTGGAAGCTCAGTAAATATCATGTTCAAACATGCATTCGACAAAATTAAACTATCAATGAAGGATGTATCTCCCTGCAATAAACCACTACACGGTTTCACTGGAGATGCGAAGATGCCCCTCGGGCAACTGGACCTCTTTGTTGAAATTGGAAGCCATCCCCGCTCCGTTGTACGGAAACAGACGTTTGTGCTAATAGAAAACCACTCGGCCTACAACGCCTTCTTAGGAAGGCCAACCTTGTCTGACTTCCAAATTGTCCTAGCCCCATGGTGCCTAAAGATGAAATTTCCAATGAACAATGGAGTAGGGGAAGTAGAAGGAGACCAGGACGTTGCTCGAGACTGCTATGTGACTGAACTTCGCAACAACCACATGAAGGATAAAAGGAAGGGTGTAGAGGTTGCCCTCTGCACGAAAAGTCTAGAAGCGTAGCAACTAAAGAAAGCCCCTCCTCTTCGATATACCAGCGACCCTTTCAATGAATTAGACCCCAGGGACAAAGAGGAGGAGGCCACCGCCGAGCCTGCAGAGGCTATGGAGTTTGTATCTGTAGACAAGCATGACTCGAGTAGACTATTGAAAATTGGGTCCCAACTAAAAGCAAAGTTGAAGGAGCAACTCATCGACTTGCTCCGCCACAACTTGGATGTATTCGCATGGTCACACGCTGACATGACCGGAATCTCCCCCGACGTAGCATGCCATGTACTAAACATTGATCCTACCAAGGCGCCCGTAAAACAAAGAAAGAGAAGTATGGGGGCAGAGCGATCAGCAGCCCTTGATGAAGAAATAAAGAATCTACTTGCCAATGACTTCATACGAGAAGCCATCTACCCGGAATGGATCGCTAACCCGGTACTGGTAAAGAAGGCTAATGGGAAGTGGCGAACATGCATTGACTTCTCCAACCTAAACGACGCCTGCCCAAAGGATTGCTTCCCACTTCCCCGAATCGACCAACTTGTAGACAGCACAGCCGGGCATGAGCTCTTATCTTTTATGGACGCATACTCAGGATATAACCAAATTCCTATGCATACGCCCGATCAAGACCACACTAGTTTCATCACTGATCGGGGTTTATACTGCTATAAGGTAATCCCTTTCGGACTTAAAAATGCAGGAGCCACCTACCAGCGCCTCGTCAATAAGATGTTTGTAGGGCTAATAGGACAAACTATGGAAGTATATGTGGATGGCATGCTGGTAAAGTCAAGGAAAGCCGACGATCACGTAAGCCACCTAGGCGAGATGTTTCAAGTACTTCGCTAGTATGGAATGAAGTTGAATCCTCTAAAATGCTCCTTCGGAGTATCATCAGGAAAATTCTTGGGATTCATCGTCCATGCCAGAGGGATTGAAGCAAACCCTAAACAAGTCCGAGCGCTAAGGGATATCAAGATACCTTCCACTCGAAAGGAAATGCAAAGCCTGAATGGAAAAGTCGCCGCCCTAAGCCGATTCATCTCCAAAGCAATGGACAAGTGCGTCCCCTTTTTCGAAGCTCTAAAGAAAGACAAAGGAAAGTTCGAATGGACTGACGAATGCTTAACCGCTTTCCTTAACTTAATCGAACACCTCCAAAAACCACCGGTACTCTCGACTCCAAGCGAAGGCGAAGAGTTATACCTATACCTTGCTGTGTCATCTCACGCCCTAAGCGCTGCCTTGGTAAGGGAAGACAACTACACGCAGCGGCCAGTTTACTTCGTAAGTAAGAGGTTTACGGGGGCAGAAGTCAGATATCCTAAACTTGAGAAGCTAGCATACTGTTTACTAATCACATCACGGAAACTGCGTCACTACTTCCAGTCCCATTCCATCAAAGTTCTGACCGATCAACCACTGAGGCAGGCACTCCATCGTCCCGACACTTCTGGGCGACTACTTAAATGGTGCATTGAACTAAGTCAGTATGATATCACCTATCACCCTCGCACCGCCATCAAGGGACAAGCCATGGCTGATTTCATTGCAGAATTCGCTACCAACGAAGATAAGGAGCAATTGGAAATAGCAGAAGACATCAAGTGGAATCTCTTTGTGGATGGTGCATCAAACGAACAAGGCTCGGGGGCAGGTGTGGTAATAATCACTCCCAGGGGAAATAAGCTGCACTATGCTATAAGGTTGGAGTTCGCTGCCACCAACAACGATGCAAAGTATGAAGCAGTGATAGCTGGATTAGAACTTGCCTTAGAAATCGGAGCCAATTCTTTGTGTCTTCATAGAGATTCTCAACTTATTGTTAATCAAATACTAGGAGAATTCAAAGCTCAAGAAGAACGACTCATAGCGTATTTAAAGAAGACCAAGTTACTTCTCAACCGATTGGACCACTACTTAGTCAAACACATCCCTCGGGAAGAGAACCAAGAGGCCGACGAATTGGCAAAGCAAGCAAGTGTGAGAGACAGCGCCATCTTCAAAGCAGTAACCACCTCAAAGCAACTGACCCCAAGTTTTGAGCAAGTGAATCAGATAGCTGCAACCGAAGAAGCAACTTGGATGACTCCCATCCGAGACTACTTACAAAACGGCACACTACCCAACGGGTGTAACGAAGTCAAGAAAATCTTGAGGAAAGCTTCCCGCTACACAATACAAGAAGACATCCTCTATCGGCGCGGATTCTCTAACCCGTTATTAAGGTGTGTCGCTGGGATGAAAGCCAAGGAAATCTTATCCAACATTCATCAGGGAAGCTGTGGAGATCACACCGGAGGGCAAACATTAGCAAAAAAGATACTCTGATATGGATATTTCTGGCCCACCTTAAGCAAGGACGCCTTAGATTTCGTCAAAAAGTGTGACAGATGCTAGAAGTTTGCTAAGATTCCGCGGCTACCAACAACTGAGATTACTCAAATGACCAGCCCTTGGCCCTTCGCAATATGGGGAATTGACTTAATCGGCGAGCTACCAATGGGCCGAGGCGGGGCCAAATATGCTATAGTGGCAGTCGACTATTTCACCGAATGGGTGGAAGCAGAACCTCTGAATAAAGTATCTTCAGCAAAAGTTATTAACTTCTTGATCAAAAATGTTCTATGCAGGTACGGAGTCCCATTCAAAATCATATCAGACAATGGACTTCAGTTTGACAGCGAGGAATTCGCCAACTGGTGCCGAGAGCACGGAATTCACAAAAGCTTCTCATCCGTAGCGTATCCCCAGGCAAACAGACAAGTCGAAGCCGTCAACAAAATTCTGAAAACTCTAATAAAAAAGAAACTCGAAAAGTCAAAGGGCGCTTGGGTGGATGAACTCCCTACGGCACTGTGGGCCTATCGCACATCCTTCAGAACATCAACGGGGCATACTCCTTTCTCTTTGGCATACGGATCGGAGGCTATGCTCCCAGTTGAAACCATTATGCCTTCCCACCGTAGGATCCACTATAACCCAGAAGAGAACGAAGAACTCCTTCACATGTCTTTGGATCTAGTTGAGGAGAGAAGAAATGATGCAGTCCTTAAAGCAGCAGCCCACAAGCAAAAAGTGGCAGCATAATACAACTCCAAAGTCAAGCATCGTACCTTACAAGAAGGGGATCTTGTCCTCAAACGAATCTTCCCTCGCCCCGGAGCACTAGATCCAATCTGGGATGGACCATATGTAATTCATAAAGATCTCCACAATGGAGCTTATATTTTGTCAACAGTGGACGGAGAGGTGTTCCAGAGGGCATGGAACATCCAACACCTCCGTCGATACTTTTCTTAACTTGTGCTGCCCATATGAAGTGAATTAACAAAGAGAATCAGTGGACATAGGCATTTTCGTGCCGAACCACTTTAAAAAACCTTGTCTCTTTTTTAACTTGTTCCTTTATATCTTGGCTGCTTGTTAACTTTATCCTTTTCTGTTGAACAAAATCCTATGCATATAGCATTTCCATTCAAAGCACTCCACAGCGCAACTTCACCTGGACAAGACCTAACAGGTACTATGCGAATCTATGCCCTCGCCAATGAGACACTTTTGCTCCGACATCCCTCTGTTGCGGGTTAACTCATTGCTCGCGACGGCCCTTAAAGCCAACTGTAATGAGCCGATTATAAGCCATCGAGAAGGCCGACTATAGCCGAGGCAGCTCATTACGACGTTCGGCTCGCCGGCAACTATGAACCGACTATAAGACCCAACATAAGGTGTGGCCAGCCAGGGGCAGTTCACGGTTGACGATCGGCACCCACGCTAGCCGGCCACAGTAAATCGAATAATACCCACGATTACGGACCATAATGGCCCGGGTAGTTACTGTGCGCGATCTCGGCTCCGATGTGTCTTAAGTACGGCTGTGGTAAAAAAGAATTAACTCCCCGCGGAGGCGTAAGATGGGTGACAAATGTCTCCAAGACCCACAGCTAGGGAAAGTGACTACAAAGCCCGTTTGCCACGAACTTAAGCACATCGAAGGCCTTCCGTGACTGGAAGTTTTACTATTTCACATATTTCAATTTTATTTAAGAAACTTTTCTCCTATCCTCTGTAATAATCCCTGAAGTACAGGACACAGAACAAGAGACATTCGCTAATGGAAGCGGACACTCACGGCAAGATACTGGACCGCATTCCGTACTCTGTCACACAAGACATTCAAAGCTGCCATCTACAAGCAAAATATAAAGGGCGGTATTTCCTTCTTTCATGAGTAAACACGTGACTACAATTTATTCACACCTCACGCTAACATTGCAAGTCGTATTTTAAACAAGAACTTGACGTCAAACACAATTTAATTACAAGAATATGCATAGCTATATTTCTCACACAACATGTCAAAATAGCAAAAACATTCAAAAGACGACAGAATCAGTTTAAGTTAAAAAATTACACGTCAAGAATAATGTTGTTTATTACAAGTAACATAATTACAGCCTAAGAGTTACGTTACCATTCTGGGACTAACATACACTACAATGTCAAGTTCGCAAAAAGATATCCAGGTCAAATCATGGAGCCGGCTGCGTTGGAGTTTTATCCTTGTCCTGTTGCCCACCTGTCGCTAGCAAGAAATAAAAACACATAAGATGAAGCATTGCAGTTATAACGGAAATTATAAATAAAGCTTCACACTTACAGCCGGAGGTGAAGCGAAGGATGGAAACAGAGTCATCCCTGATAAAGAACCATTCTTTCTTAAACATACTGAACTTCGAATATAAGTCCAGGACAGGCTTAAAGGGTACGGCCGATTCCAAGCTGATGTATGGAGACCCCTTCTTATAGCCTCTCAAGTTGTACAAATACCGGATCTCCCGGTTGGAAGGAGGACGCCCATATCTCCTCTGGAAGATGACGAAGAGACTCACCAGAATGGCATAGGAGTTGGCCTGAAGTTGGAATGGAGCTACCTTTAGATATGTGAGAAAGCTGACTACCTAGGCGTTGAGAGGCGGGATGGCACCACACATGCAATGGTATCTGCTGTAGGCAAAATATCCTTCGGGAGGATCATATGGCATCACTCCCGCATCCGGCAATAACATGCGCGCTCGGTCGATCCCGAAAGAGCGAGATATAACATCAAGTTGCTCGCCCTTGAGTGAGCTAGGGAAGCAATCAGGAGGCAAGTTAAGAAGTTCTTGAGGACCGTATCCATCTACCAATGATCTCGGGGTGGGCCCATAACGGGCAGATCCTGGCTGAGTTGGGGGCACCGAGGAAGGCTCTTCTCTATCCTGAGATCTCTTTTTCTCTGATCGGGTTTCCACTCTTTGAGACATTTATCTGCAGACATAAGAAAGTATATCGTTAATACACATAAACTATGTAATCTAGAGTTTCACTGGTGATTCAGGTATAAAAGTCCATCCGGTAAAGGGTTCATTCAACACTCGAAATCCCCGAATTCATTCAGTAAGGCCCAACCAAGAGCTCATTCGGCATTCCAAATATGAAAGCCCATTCGGCATTCCAACTCTCGGGCACATTCGGCGATCATACTCTCCAATACATTCGGTACTCAAAACCCTAGAGCCCATTCAGTAGTACAATATAAAAATTCATTCGGCGGCAAAGAGGTCTCACCTGGTTCGGCTAGCACTTTGATTAGGCGAAAATGAGAGTTTGATTCGGCAAAAGATTTGGCTCGGTTAGCGAGAAATAACGAAGGCATGTGGTTCCAATTTATAAGCAAACCGGATGGCTCGGCGTCAGAGACCGGATGGGAATAACCACGCTAAAACAAAGCACGCCATATACAGGCATATGCCCTACTTTGGGGGGCAATTGTTGGGTGCATTTCCTACACACCACCGACCCAGGAAGAGGAGACCACCGGTCCAAACTAACTCCATCTTCATCATCACCGAATCAAACCATAAAGCACACCTACCGAACCAACATCCTTCTCCGTCTTCCACCGAACCAGACCTTGCTCGCTGCCGAACCAAAGCTCCACCGGTCCACCATACTCCTACCACCGAACCAAAGCTCCACCGGTCCACTCATCTCCTTCCACCGAACCAAGGTAAACCGGACCAACTCCATCAGGCCAGATTACATCAGCCCAGGCCCGCCAGCTGCTATATTCATCCAAGATCCCTGCCCCCAACCTCACTCTATAAATAGGGGGGCAGGGGTACAACAATGGGGGAGAAGTTTGAGAGCTCAAGCACGGAGAGAACTTTCAAACAACTTTCAGATACTAGTATCAAAGCTTTGTACTTGTAATCTAAATCAAGAAAAGAGAAATAATATATAAAGTGGACGTAGGCACATTCTGGCTGAACCACTATAAATCTGCGTGTCTTTTACAGTTTAGTCCCTGCTTTTCATATATTTGCATAAATCACCTGAATCACTAAGAACAACGTAAAATCAATTAAATCCTACGACTTTGAGGTGTTTGTCCATTTTTTGTGCAAACAAAAACGAAAAAAGGGAAGCTGAGATACGGATCTCTTGTTAATGACCACTAGCTCAAGTGACAATTGTTATGACGTCGTAGGCCAAGACCCTATAGGTCATTGGTTCAAACTAGGGTTAAGCAAATAACGGTTGGTTCGGTTCGGTTATATGTAAAAAAATAGAAAACCAAAACCAATTATTAGATTAACCAAACCGAACCAAACCGATCTAATTTAAAATTGAACTGGAACCGAACCAAATTAATTCAGTTCGATTCGATTGGTTAGTCCGGTCGTGGAATTTTAATAAACTCAAGATGCAAAACGACCATATGTTACTGTTAAATGAATATTCACCCTTTAAAGGTTGGTAATGTGAAACTTTTAACGAATCATGTTCATGCAATCTCAATAAGATTACTCAAAACCTATGAATTTAGAAACAAAAACAACTATATCACCTGATTATCATTGAAAAAAGAACCAACAAATTTATCCTTTTGTAGTACATCCAATATATCATCGTAGAAACAAAAGTAACTATATAACAACCAAAACATAAAGCATAATAATTTTTACAGTATACATAAAGTAAATAACCTCCATCCAAAAATTCTCTCAATATGACCATTTGCAGTACATCCGCTGCCATTAATTGATCAGGCCAAATTTATACTACCACGCATTACTGCTAACAAAATAAGGACAATATGATAATATGACTTGAACAAATTTTGGATCAGCAAAACACAAGCCCTAATCTTTCCTAATTTCAAAAAATAAGTTAAATTGAAGTTATTACCTAATTTGAAATTGAAATTTTGGTTGCAATCGATTGTCGAAATAGATCACAAGCCCTAATCTTTCCTTGTCTTCGTCAAATCGGCGAAAAATAATCAAACGGAGGCAGTGGTAGAACGATGGAGATAGTGGTAAAAGGCGGTGGCAGATTGGCTGAGGTGGCGGCCGAAACGGCGTAGGCGGTGGGAGAATAAATCGGAGGCGCGATAGAGAAATTAAAATGAACGATGAATTGTTATCCGTGAGAAATGGAATAAGTAATAATAGAAATTAAATTACATTCCTATCCATGTTACTTTTAACTATTTACAAAATTACCAGATTTTGTAACGGTTATGACAAACGTTTGTAACGGAAACATCGGTTATAAATTTGTAACGGTTATTACCGTGACAAACTGAAAGCGAAAAAGTTTTACAAAATAAGCTATTTGGTGTAGTGCAATGAAGATTTCACAAAGTATCAAAGGCAAGATAGCTTAATATACTCATGGCTATTATCCTCAATAAGTATGAAGTTGCAACCTTAATTGATTGGAAGTAATACTGCTAAAGGAATTTGGACAATAGTTGAGAGAATATTCAATTCTCAATCAGTTGCAAAAATTATGCATCATAAGGAAATTACATAGTATCAGGAATGACAATATTACATGGGAGAATACTTAGCAAAAATCAAAGCAGTTTGTTATTTTCTTGAAGCAACATGACACAAAATCTCTGGAATGGTATCAAGAAGAAACCCTTCAAGGCCATAGCCTCTAGCTGATGTTTCTACTTGAACTTTCCAAAAAAGATAGTTATCTTCTTCTAAGTGAGCAGTGATCAATTGACTCTGAGGGCTAATAATAGTTTTGATGAGATTTTCAGTGGCAATCTGATGAGAATTGGATGAATTTGTTGAGGTGGCAGAACTTCCATCAGCCATGATGATTTTTGATACGAGAACTACCTTGAGAATTCAGAACTATCCATTTTGGAAACAAGAAATGCTTTCTTCTGCAGGAAAATCAAGTATGTTGCAGCCAAATCTGAATGATGAAGTTATTCTAATAGATTTTTGGTATGACACTGCCTTTCTTGCTGTTTTGAAAATAAGATTTGAAAGAAGAAACAAAATTTCTTTATTGCTTATTTTCTCAAATGAAATGCATAAAACAAATGCTGATAAGCTTGTTTATTTATACAAGCTGAGATTAAAAGGAAAAGAAGAATGGGTCAAATATAAAAGCCCGACCCATAAATAAAGATGGAGTAAAATTACAAGTGGGCAAACATTATGTTATATCTATCAGTCTTAATACCCCGCCTCAAATAAAGCTAGGGTTTCCCAACTGCCTCCATGTCTTCCTTTTCGCTACTCTCGTCGCCGCCATTAACAATACACAAGAAATCTCTAAATCTGGTGAAATTCTTGCTGGATAAAGCCTTGGTCAAAACGTCTGCCTTTTGAAACAGGGATGGCACGTGATTGACTTGAAGCTTTCCGGCTTCGGTTCTCTCATGAACGAAATGAAGGTCCACTTCCATGTCCTTAGTCCTCGAGTGTTGAACTGGGTTCATCGAGAGGGATATGGTGCTCATATTATCACACCAGACCGTGGGAACCTTAGCTGACGAAAGCCCAAATTCAGAAATTAGGCTTTCTGTCCATATAATCTCTACCGTGACGCTGGCTAAGGCCCTGTACTCTGCCTCCGTACTCGATCTGGAGATTGTGGGTTGCTTTTTGGTACACCAAGATACCGGGTTGGATCCAAGGTAAACACAGTGCCCTGTGGTGGACTTGCGATCATCTAAATCACTTGCCCAGTCAGCATCGCTGTAAGCCTATATTGTAACGACCCAGAATTTTGAACAAATTAAATTGAAAATATTTAATTAATTTTAAATATTTGAACGATGATTTAATTTGAATCCCGAATATAACTTTGAATTTGGTGATTAAATTATAGAATTTAATCTATTGTAAGTTGAATAAAATTGGTATCTTCAATTGTAAGCCGAAGAAAAATATTTCGAAAGCTTTTAAAATTCGTATTGATATTACTAAAGATAATAGAAGCTTCAGAATTGAGTTTGAAAACGATTTGTTCAATTTTGAAATTTAATCGTTCGAATTGATATTGGAAAATAGCCGTCCGAGGCGCAGTCTTGGAATTTGACGAAACAAATTCCATTGGGTCCGTAATACTGTATTATTATCGGATTTCAAATTTCGTATTATTCGGAGTTGTTACGTGAGCATACGGTAAGCAAACGCGTTGAGATTTAAATCAAATTCAATTTGAATTTAAATATATATAATTGGTCAGCATCAGCCACCCTAGTTTCTTAGCATACCTACTTTCTGTAAATCGCGTACCTTTGTCTCCCCTTTCTCTGTCAAAACACACGAAAGAAAATAATTTCGTTCAAAATTTATACAGAGAAAATAATGGCTGTAATTTAAAACTGCATCTCCATCTCTTTTCATTTCAAAACAAAACCGAGCCATCTTCGTTTAAACAAACACCCTTCCTTTCTTCGTATCTCAGATTCAAATCAAACGAGATAAAAATGGCGGCAGAGTTCAGGCG
Organism: Allium fistulosum; assembly: GCA_030737815.1. NCBI lineage: Eukaryota > Viridiplantae > Streptophyta > Magnoliopsida > Asparagales > Amaryllidaceae > Allium > Allium fistulosum. The sequence continues at coordinate 923,561,210 of CM060901.1, forward strand.
CGCGAACGCGTGGAGCGACGTGGTTGAAGGCGACGAAGGAGGGGGCCGCGGACTCGATTAGGGTTTCGCGAATTCGATTGAAACGCGGTCGATCGCAGGTGGCTCGCGAGATGGCGGTCGACTGGATGTCGACAACTAGGGCAAGTTCGAGCTCGCGAGTGGTGCGATGGGTCGACGACGACGTTGAGGTCATCGAGCTCGAGGTCGCGGGGCGTCGTAGTAAGATTCCAGTCGAGAACAATTTGGGGCTCGAGCTCGTGAGCGACACTGGTGGCCGCGATATCAGGATACGAGGTAGCTCGTAGCGGCGCTCGTTGGCAATGGGACTGCGAAGGCGGCTGTTCGATTGGGGTTAGGATGCGACTTGATTGCGGTGGCGGGTCTCGCGATGTTTGCGTGCCGTGGCGATCTGGTGGAGGCATCGTTCATCCTCTGCTCGGTTGCAGGTGTGTGAATTTATTTATGTATTTGATTTAAAATTTTATTTTTATGCTATGTAGGAATCACGAAATTAAAACAGTAAAACTGAAAATATACAGATTGTTTTACAAGCAGTTTCAGAGAAAGAATATAAGTATAAAAGTTTTAGTTTACTTTAAATGATGATGTTGGTGGATAGATAATTTAATTAACCTATTAAATTTATTCTAGTCATTAAAGGGTATTTTTTAAAATGGAAAATTATGGATAAATAATTTGGTTAACCTATACAATTATTTTTGGTAACTAGAAAATAAATTGATTAAAAGAGAAATTGGTTTAAAAAATGAAACTATTAGTTAATTAAACAATCAAGGACGGAAATTGGTTATTTGATTGGTTTGTATATTAATTAATTAATTTGTATAATGTTTATACAAGGTATAAATCGAGAAAACAAGCCGGAATTGGAAAAATGGATTGCGAATTAAAAGCGAAGGTGAGATCTTCTCACTCAAAAAAAATTGAAAAGTGGAATTTTCAGTTATTTATTGACTGATATGATTGCTATTTGGATGTGATATCAGATATAGTAGGATATATCTATATATATATATAGCAATATATACATATTGGCATATGTATATATTGGATTGATTGATTCCCGCCTCGTATAGCGGATGAGACCCTATTGCGCCGTTAGTAAGCGGATATTTTTATAAAACCCATATACCGCGATATTCCACCTCGAAGTGGAATTGGTATTGTGCTAACATCTGTGGATGCAGGGAAACAGGTTGGAGGGATCCAACTGGATTCCTCACCAGTAGTTATTTATTTACAGATATTGATGTGTATTCTGTTATCATATTGATATATGATGATTGTTGTTATTGTGATTGACTAATTGATGCGTTGCATCATCGGATTCAGTTTTGAAGTTTAAAAATAACGACTTTTACTTTAAAAGGATTTTAAAGTGATTTTTGAAAGTAGACGTTTTATTGAATTGTTGAATTGATTTATTTTAAATAAATAAACGTTTAAAATTTTAAAGTTATAAAAGTTAAGATTTTTGTGAAATATAACCAAAGTGTCATTTTTGAAATAAATAGTTGATTTATTTATAAAATGGTTTAAATTGAGTTTTTCACAGTATTATAAACGGTTTATTTAAAGGATTTAAAAAGTCGATATTTATAAATCTAAAACATTGGAATTTTAAACGAGCTTTGTAAGTGTTAGAACAAAATGAAATAAAAATTTGTAAGTGAATGAAATTTATAAATTGTGAAGTATAAATTGAATAGATGTTGTAGAATAAAAGATTTATAAGTAATAAACTTATAAATTAGATTTTTTGCACTTAGATGGAATATGAATAGAATTGGCTAATAAAATGATTTTGTAAGTTGAAATTGTTATGAAGTATGAACGTGATTTATAAACGATGTTTTATAAATCCAAAACCAATTGAAATTGATAAGTTAAACATAGAAGTGTAATAAAGGAGATATATCCGCGATTTTGGATAGTGGATAATGCTTGAAAAATAAAATGTATAGAAAATAGTGAAATTTTGGTTAGTGAAGTATATTCACGATTTTGGACAGTGAATATATTGCTAAGTAAAATGGATACTGTTTTGGGAAAAGTGATATTTGAAATGAAGTAATTATTTTAAACGATGTTTTAAAATATATTAAATATCGAAATCATAGATTTCAACATTTATTGTTGAAATAGACGTTTTCGAAAATATAAGGAAATGATGGACTATAACACTGTTGTTATAGTAAATGATTTCCGAAAGGAAATGTTTTGATGTAGTATTGGGATTTATATATCTATCTTAAAATCCGAATCCCTATACTAGTAATTTTGAGTCGTCGTAACGATGTTTTACGTAACATTCGTTTTGACTCAAATAAATGTGCTTAAGAGAATGATTTCCTTAAAGAATGAAATGTATACTTAATTTTGATTTAAGTATAACGAATATTTTCAAATGTTGAAAATAAATAGATTTGTGAATTACTTATTATTAAATAAGTATGGAAATGCTTTTCCAAAATGAAATGAAATGTTTTGAGATTTTATCTTCTTTAAGATAAAATGAAATTGAATATTTGAAATCGATTTGAGAATCGTATATCAATAGATATTTTGAAATATAAATTCACTATGGAATTTATAAAAGAAAGGGAAGTTGTTTAAAAATAAACGTTGATTTATTTTTAAAGTGTGGAAATTTTATATCTAGTAAAGATATTTTTGAAGATGAAATAATTTGGAAAATTATTTGGAATCTGATGATGTTGCGCATCTTTATTGATAGTTAAATAACCGACTATCAATAATTACCTTGAATTGGTATTTGTTGTGAATTGGATGAATTTGAATGCCACACTTATTTTTGAATAAACGCTCACTATTCGGGTTAGCCGGGAAAGGACCATGGGGTCGTATAACCCATTCCGAATATGTGATACGTCGTTATGAATTTGCATTCGAAGACCGGTGTTGAAGACCGGATATTTTTGAAAACGGAAGGATTACCGTCGAGTTACTCTACATCGGCTGATCTCCGATTTAGAGGTTTTATCACCCTTAGTGACGGGAAGTCCGAACGTGATTGAAAATTATCCGGAATTGCAAGGGCTTCGTGAGAAGTGCCTTCGGTTCTGTTCGATCCCGGAACAGACTTGTATGGATTGTGTGTCTGACGTTATAATTTGAGATATAAAGCTGATTTCTTTCAAATACATATCTGTTGGTGGCGGAGAATTTATTCTCTTAGCTTAACACCCTTCTCTGAGACGTACGAGCTCAGAGGTTATGTAGTTGAAATTTATCAGCGATATACTCCCAATTTGGTAACGTGGCATACTGAGTGTTGCTGTGAAATGATCAGTGTTTGATCATTTGTGATATGATCATTTGTTTGATCTTATATCTTTGTGATCATAGGTCGATCATTTGTTTGACCCGAAGCATGGCTTTGTAGAAAGCGTAGCTTTGTGGACGAGACTTCGTCGAGCCTCACACCCCAGAAATGGTCAAAACAGGAAGGATGCAGCAAGGTTCTAGGGAGTAGCGCCCCTTAGTGTATGTCATTCCTTCTGGATAGAGGTGGTATCATGGTATGGAGCCCAGATACTTAACCTATGTGGTTGCTGCAAATTTATTACTTTGTGGTTGTTGGAAATCGGGGATCCTCGGGAAGATCGGTTACGATCGGGGGATGGCATACGCGTGTCAGTAGTTACCTATTTTTGCAGAGGTAACCCGGCCTTGTGTAGGCAGAGATCTAACCGTAACGTTAGGTTCTCGGGTCGTCTATTCCAGGGACGTACCCATCGTGGCATAGGAAGTTCCTTAGCCTGACCATTTGTTGGAAATCCAAAGAAACAATACGTGACGTGTACGGATTTAGTTGTATTACCTGCTATGGAATGTGGCGGTAACCTGCTATTGAACATAGTAGCTATAGTAGGCATACGATACTGGTCGTATGCTGGCTAAGATTTATATTATACTTTCGAAATGTTTTCTACACTATGCACTAATAATAATATCAAAAAAGATTTGATTTTGCGTAGTAAGCATCTTTGACTATCATAAGAAGAAATCTCCTCCAATTCTGCGTTTGCATTGTGTGTGTGTGGTGGGAGGTCTTATGGTAGTTTCATTTTCCAAAAGCATTGCGAATTTGTTTTATTTTCTTTGTGAAAAATAACTGTTTTACGATCTCACACCAGTCACCATGACTGACTCGGAGTTTATTGTTCCCTTCTAAACTCTGGGTGCCCACAAATTTCCACACGGGCAGTCTAGAGTTATGTTATCAGGATATTCTGGATATTCTGGAGCTTTGGAAGCAAGCTGGATGGCGAGACGTAGTATTTGTATCTGATAGTATTTATTCCGCTGTGTATTCTGTATGAGGACAAGTTTATATAACCGTCCATTGTTGTATATTGACTCTGATTGATGTATGTATAAAAACTGATATAGTTCTTTGTTTTAAAAGACTAGTGTTTATCTATTATATATTGTTCCGCTGCGATGTGTAAGATTCTGATATTGTTTTCTGTTCTGATGTTGTTCTCTCTTCTTTCTTCCTCCTCTTTTCTTCTTCTTCTACCTTTTTCTTCTATTTAAAACCCTCACTATTGGAGTTTCCGGCACTCAATTGCTCGGTAGTCGATAAAGTGAGTATCGATGTTGAATTTTCAAAAGTCGAAAATTCCGTACGTGACATATATCGTAATCTCTTTACTTGATTTTAATAGCAACCCGAAGTTAATTGTGCCCCTTAAGTATCTCAAAATTCGTTTAACTGCTTTCTAGTGAGTGTAAAGGTCTTTGCATGTGTTGGCAAACTTTATTCACACTATAGCAGATTTCTGGTCGTGTGATAGTAACATATTGTAGTGCACCGACAATACTCCTATATTGCTTAACGTTATCTATTGCTTCACCTATATGTTTGGATAGGTGTAGATTGCTTGTCATGGGGGTAGCCAGTGGTTTTGCCTTGTCCATGTTTTCCCTGATTAGGATTTCAGATATGTACTGCTTTTGAGATAGAAACAAACTTGAATCTGATTTTCTTTGAACATGTATCCCCAGGAATTGATTGATTTCTCCTAAGTCTTTAATTGCAAAATGTTTATCTAGGAGAATTATGACTTGATTTATCTCTTCCATGTCATCACTAGTAATAAGAATAGCATCTACATAAACTAGTATGTAAATGATGTTTTCACCATTCTTTCTGATGTATAGTGAATTATCTGACTTGGTTGCATTAAAACCCATGTTGCCTAGAGTAACTTTTAGTTTCTCATACCATGCCCTCGAGGCCTGCTTTAGACCATAGATAGCCTTGTGTAACTTGCAAACATGTGTGCTGTGTGTTTCTGAACAGTATCCTATTGGCTGCTGCATATACACATCTTCCTGAAGCTCACCATTTAAAAAATCATTATGCACATCTAGTTGTTTGATTCTCCAATGCTTGTGTAATGCAACTGTCATGATGATTCTTATAGTGGCTGGTTTGATGACTGGTGAAAATGTTTCCTTGAAATCAAAGCTAAACTGTTGTGTGTACCCTTTTGCAACTAATCTAGCCTTATATTTGGCTATACTCCCATCAGGGTTCCTCTTGATTTTATAAGTCCATTTGCTTCCCACAATGTTTTTGTGTTTTGGTGGTGTGACCAGACTCCATGTTTTGTTTTTAATTAAAGCATCATATTCTTCATCCATAGCCTTTCTCCACTTTTCATCTTTTACAGCTTGGTCATAATTAGCTGGTTCAACTACATTGAGAACAGCAGTATATATCTTAGGTTTAAAAATCCCACTTTTGGACCTTGTAATCATAGGATGTTCAGCTCTTGGTTATGGTTGATCCACATCTTCATTGTGGCTGTTAGTGTTTTCATTTGTTGAATGCCCACTATGATCACCAGTTGTTTTTGTTGTTGAGTCACCATTTTCATTATGTTCATGCCCTGTCTACTGTTCCTGGTTGATATGAGAGCTATCATGAATGTTGCTTGAGTTTGATTTGTCTGAACTGTAACCAGTTTTTGTGTTAGTGATGGATGTTTCTTTATGTTGATGACTACTGCCACCATCTTGAATTTCACTTGCCAGTTCAGTTAATTCTGGAATCATTGGTACATTGGTTGCTTTGCTACTTGTTTGTTGTTTTTCCTTTACTCTATTGCAAATGGAAAAACATTTTCATTGAAAACCACATGCCTTGAAATGTATATTCTCTCATCTTTATCTAAGCATTTGTATCCCTTCTGATTATATGCATAACCTAGAAAGGTACAAGCACTAGATCTTAAGCTTAATTTATGCTTATTATATGGCCTGAGATAAAGGAAGCACAGACAACCAAACATTTTCATGTGATTATAATCAGGTTTAACCCTATGCAATTTCTCATATGGGGATTGTTTATTCAACAATCTCACGGGTATCCTATTTATGAGATATACTGCAGTAGCAAAGGCTTCTTTCCAGTATCTCATAGGTAGTGACCCCTGAGATAACAGAGTTAACCCTGTTTCAACTATATGTCCGTGTTTCCTTTCAACCAAGCCATTTTGTTCTGATGTGTGTGGACAGGTGGTCCTATGTATTATCCCTTTACTGTCAAAAAAAGCTTTTAAGGGCTTGAACTCACCACCACCATCAGTTTGCATAATTTTAATTTTACTGCCATGTTGATTTTCAGCATAAATGATGAAATGTTTAATTGCATTACATGTATCTGACTTGTTTTTGAGAAAATATATCCATGTGAATCTAGTACAAGCATCAACAAGTGAGAGATAGTACCTGTCTCCTTGTGTTGATGATAGAGGGGCTGGACCTCAAAGATCTGCTGCCACTAATTTCAGTGGCTCATGATATATGGTTTCTGATTTACTAAAAGTCAACTTGTGACTTTTTCCTTTTTGACAATGTGAGCATAAAAAAGGAACAAAGAAATTTCTAAAAACAATTTTACTTTCATTAAGAATTTGTTTTACAACATCAATTTTGGGGTGACCAAGTTTACAATGCCACAAACTAAGAGTATTATTCCCTTTTTCAACATTGAAGTTAACTGGGTTAGAATAAGTTGCCATATTAGTAGGTTTTCTTGTGCCCATGTTGCTGAACTTGTAAAGACCCTTGTCCAATTCACCCTGTAGTAATATATTTTTATTTAGTAAGTCCCTAACAAGACAGAATTTTGGGTGAAACTCAAAGTACACACTGTTGTCCTTAGCAAATTGAGAAACACTTATTAAGTTCTTTTTAATCCTAGGGACTCTCAATAAGTTATTCAAAAAGAGAGTCCTACCACCATTAACACTGCCAGTTCCAACATGTGATATTTTTATGGCTTCACCATCACCCATAAGAACAGAATGCGTACCTTTGTATTTCTTATTTCCTAAGTTGAGATTCTGAAGGTTGTTAGTGATATGATTGGTTGCACCTGAATCTGGGAACCAATCATCTATGCTAGTATCATCATTTTTGTCTGCATCTTCACTTGTATCATCTGTGTTGGTTCTGTTTTGTTGGTTCACTTGAGCCATGTTTGCATTGTGTGTCTTTTGGCTTGATTGTCCTGAATTGTATTCAGAGTTGAATCTGAAATAACATTTATTGGCCATGTGCCATGTTTTCTCACAAATTTGACACTTTACTCTGCTATAATTGTTGGACCTTCCTCTGCCTCTGCCTCTTTGAGACGGACCTCCTCGTTGAACTTGATGGCCAGGGTTATTAGAACTGTTGGGTGTTTTTGATTGATTCTTGTTTCTTGTATCTGCTGCAAAGTTAATGTTGACATCACCTTGTATTTACTTTCTTTGCTCAATTCTTCCTTCATGAGCAAGGAGGGCAGCATGTACATACTGCAGATTTGGTAGCACAGGTTGTGTGGCTATAAATGTAACAAGTGACTCATATTCTTCATCCAAACCACTAGTGAGAGTGAGTATCTGATCACTTTCTGCAACCTTATGTCCCACAGCACTAAGTCTGTCACATAAATTCTTGATCTTGGTGATGTATTCTCTCATGGGCATGTCCCCTTTTCTAGCATTTTGAAGTTCTCTTTTGTAATGCATAATTTGAGCAGATGACTGAAAACTAAAAATCTGGTCTATAGTGGACCAGATCTCATATGATGTATTGCACCCAACGATTTGAGACAAAAGATTGGCACTTATAAATGATATTAGCCATGATGCAAGTAAGTTGTCTTGTTTCTGGTGTTGAACATAATCTGGGTTACTAACAGGGTTTTTGTCTTTGTCTAAAATTATTGCAGGAGGCACAGCTTTTGTCCCTTGCATGAATTCTTGAAGGCCATAACCTTTTAGAGCTGTCTCAACTTGATATTTCCACAAGATGAAGTTGTCTTCATCGAGAGGGATGGTGATAACATGACTCTTTGGCTTAACTAGTGTAGGGATGCTTGTGGTGCCATTGTCTTGACCTCTCGAGGTGACAGATGCAGATTCTTCACCATTATCTACCATCTTTGTTCAGATTCTTGAATCTGAAGAACTTTGTCGAAGCAGGAATGATCGAAAAAACAAAGAAACAGAGTTTCTTGGAGTGGTAGACAACAGTTTGCTGCCAAGAAACTGGTTGGAATCAAGAAAATGGTAGGTGTGTATTATATCAATGAAATTGATATAATACACATGCACAGCAGGTTTGAAAAAAGAGTTTGAAACTCGGAGAAAATATGAAAAACGCTTGTTGTTATCGGTTGGAGATGATGAGGTAGCTCTGATCCAAACCTTGGCGGCACAAGCGTTGTGATGAGCACAGATGCTCTTGATCAAGAACGGTATATGGACTCCAATGATGATATCTTTCTGAGGAGCCAAACAAAAATACCCTTTCAATCTTTAAAGCGTGATGAAGGGATTGTAGAGATGAATAAAATGCATTTCGGTTGTTAGCTCCGATGCCAAAATAAGTTTTGAAAGAAGAAACAGAATTTCTTTATTGCTTATTTTCTCAAATGAAATGCATAAAACAAATGCTGATAAGCTTGTTTATTTATACAAGCTGAGATTAAAAGGAAAAGAAGAATGGGTTAAATATAAAAGCCCGGCCCATAAATAAAGATGGAGTAAAATTACAAGTGGGCAAACATTATGTTATATCTATCAGTCTTAATATTTGATGTATTTTCTTGATTTTAGAATTTGAGTTTTATGAATTTTCTTTGTGAGAATTTGTTTGCCTTTGGAAGAGAGTTTTGAGCAGCTAGAAATTTGAATAATTTCTTTGGCACGACATTGATTTTCAAAAGGAAATTCTCATATAATCCAAATGATGAAATTTCTCTGATGGGTTATTTGAATGTCGGATGATGAACCTGATTCTGTTCGATGATATAGTACTTTTCTTGACATTAATTTACTCAAGATGCTGTTAAGCTTGATAATTGCTCCAATACCATGAAAAGATGTGAGATTGAAAGAATTGAAAGATATTCTGATTTATTAAAAAAAAATAAAAAATGATGGTACAACAAAGTCTCTGATATGTACATGTATTTATATTACAGTGATAACTCTTCGTAAACAAATAAAATGCAGTTGGCCCTTGAAGCCCACTTGAGTAATGATACATAATCTCTGAGCTTCATACAGTTGTTTAGATTGCTGGTATTCGGTTGTTATGTTATATGCCGAACATACAAGAAACCACTTTCATTTTATCTTACATTAATAAATTAGGTAATTACTAACATACCAGTACTTCATAATGTATAATATAACATACAGAATAATATATACCTCCGGAACCTTTATATCTTCTCTAGCAAGCGCTTGTGTAAATATTCGAGTATCATGAGCCGTACCATCCCAACCACCCCATGCAAACGTGAAGCACATGTTAAAATCACAAATGGTCATAATATTTTGTGTTGGAACACCTTTTCTTCCAATATGCAAATTCTGTCCCTTAGAGGAAACGAGCTTTGACATGTGTCCACATATTGCTCCAATACAATCCTATAAAAATATATCATTCAAGATAATTACTGAATTTAACCCTAATTGTTGCAAATTTGATATATTTTATTGCTTGAAAAATGGAAGATGACGATCTTTCATCCGTACATGGTATGTTTGCACAAAAAATGGGCAAACACCTCCAAGTCGTATGATTTAGTTGATTTTATGTTGTTTTTAGTGATCTGGGTGATTTATGCAAATATATAAAAAGCAGGGACTAAACTGTAAAAGACACACAGATTTATAGTGGTTCGGCCAGAATGTGCCTACGTCCACTTTATATGTTATTCTCCTTTACTGTTCAGATTACAAGTACAAAGCTTTGATTACAAGTGTATGAAAGTCGTTTGAAATTTCTGTCCGTGCTTGAGCTCTCAAAACCTGTCCCCCATTGTTATACCCCTACCCCTCTATTTATAGAGTGAGGCTAGGAGTAGGGGTTCTGGATGTATATAGCTGTTGGTGGGCCTGGGCTGATGCAATCTGGCCTGGCAACGTTGGTTCGGCAACGCCTTGATTCGGTAGTGCTTCGGTCCGGTGGTAGATGGAGTGGCTTCTGATTCGGTGGTACCTAGGAGATGGGTTGGTTCGGTGGTAGGTGGAGTGGCTTCTGATTCGGTGGTACCTGGGAGATGGTTGGTTCGGTGGTAGGTGGAGTGGTTTTTGATTCGGTGGTACTTGGGAGATGGGTTGGTTCGGCAGGGCCTTGGAGACGTGTTGGTTCGGTGGGACTTTCCTCCCTATGGTTCGGCGATGCCTTCCTCTTTCTGGCTCGGTGGTGGTGGGAACGCACCCAACATTTGCCCCCCAAAGTGTGGCATATGCCAGCATATGTCGTGCTTTGTTTTAGGTCCTTCGACTTGGACACTCTCATTCGGTCCCGAGCGCCGAACCAGTTGGTCCGGTCGTTTCTATTTGCCTATAAGTAGGAGCTTCATGCCTCTGTTATTCCGTACTAGCCGAACCAAACTCCAAGGCCTTTGCCGAATCAAACGTATCACCGAACCAGACCTCAACTGCCGGACCAGGTGAGGCCCTCTTCTACCGGATGAGCTTTCGCTTTGTCTTATCGAATGGACTCGGGGATTCTGAGTGCCGAACGAATCTTTAGCCTTGACTTACCGAATGGACTTGGGGTTTCCGAGTGCCGAACGAATCTTTAACCTTGACTTACCGAATGGACTCGGGGATTCCGAGTGCCGAACGAATCTTTAGCCTTGACTTACCGAATGAATTCGGGAGTTTGAGTGCCGAATGACCTTTCGGCCTTGAACTACCGAATGCACTTCTATGTTTTGAATTTCGAGTGAAATTCCAGTCTGCATACACTTGCTTGTTTTTATCTCTACATCCCTTGTTCTAACAATGTGTTTTCTCGTGGTGCAGATAATGTCTCATAAAGTAGAAACTCGTTCTGACAAAAAGAAGTCTAAGGACCAAGGAGAGTCCTCCATAGTGCCCCCAGTTCAGGCAGCACCTGAACGGCATGGACCAACCCCGAGATCGCTAGTAGACGGGTACGGTCCTCAAGAGCTCCTGAACTCACCGCCTGATTGCTTTCCTAGCTCCCTCAAAGATGAGCAGCTTGATGTTATTTCTCGCTCTTTTGGGATTGACAGAGCGCATATGTTGTTGCCGGGGAAGGAATGATGCTGTATAACCCACCTGAAGGATATTTTGCTTATAGTAGGTATCACTGCATGTGTGGTGCCATCCCACCTATCAATGCTTGGATAGTCAGCTTCATCACATACTTGAAGGTGGCTCCTTTCCAGCTTCAGCCCAACTCCTATGCCATCTTGGTGAGCCTATTTGTTATATTCCAGAGGAGATACGGGCGTCCTCCTTCCAACCGGGAAATCCGGTATCTGTACAACTTAAGAGGCTACAAGAAGGGGTCTCCGTATATTAGCTTGGAGTCGGCCGTGTCTTTCAAGCCAGTCCTGGATTTATACTCGAAGTTCAGCATGTTCAAGAAGTAATGGTTTTTTGTCAAAGATGACTCCGTTTCTTTCCGTCGCTTCACCTCTGGCTGTAAGTTGAATCCCGTTTATAATTTCTTTGTTCTGACTGCAATGCTCCTCCTTATGTGCTTTATTTCTTGCTAGCAACAGGTGGCTTTGCGATTGTAGAGAATGATCGTCTGGTTCAGATGGCTGCGGAAATAGAAGCCATTCCGAAAGGCGAGAGGGCGGCTTCTTATTTGATCAGGAATGCTACTCTTTTAGGGCTCAACTTAATCTTGCCACGCCAGTCTGTGGTCAAGCAAAGAGACACAGCTGAGGAGAGGGCCGCCAAAGCTAAAGGAGGGGCTACGGCGAAGAGCAGTAAGAGAAAACCCTTCTCAAAGCATCCAATTGCCGGGGGGAAGAAACTTAATAAGTCCGATGGACCCTCCCCCAGCACATGTCCAGATGTCCCGGAGGAGGAAGATGTGGAGGAGGAAAGAGGCGAGGGTGAAGGAGGTGAGGCGGAGAGTGGAAGTGGTGGAGAAGGTGATGGTGATGGTCATAGCGATGATGGTGGCGACGGACAGAGCGGTGGTGGTACTGGGGCTTTGTCTTCTAAGCAAGCAGGTGTGATCCAGGAATGGACAGATGATGATCTCCGCCTAGCTTTTGAAGGGTTGGAGGAGGATCGGCTTTAGTGGAGAAGCCTAAGAAAGCTGACAAGGCCGAGATCGATGCTGATTCTTCTTAGAGCGCTTCAGCTAAGGCAATTCCTGCGATTCAAGGTGAATTTTTGACTCCTGCCGACTCCATTTATGATAAGGATTTAGGAATATTTTATGGCCTGTTCCCGTCCTGGAATGAGATTCAGGACTTATTGCAGTATCCTACTCCTCCCTAGGGTTTGTATAACAAAAGCGTCTTTTTACTCTTCTTAACTTGATGTATTTCTTGAATTATAGCTCAATGTATGCTTGTAACACTGGGTTTTTATCATAGAAGCGGGTAAGGTGGCCAAGACGTCGGATGTTCGGCACCGCCTTGAACAATACAAACTCCTCAAGGCTTCTACTAAACCAAAGCCTCCGACTAACCGCCCTGGAGACGTAGTCGGCTACCGTCCTCTTCTCGGAGTTATCGAAGAGGATATACAAAAGAAGAAGAGGAGTCGCTCCTTGTTTGAATCTTCACCTGGTCCTCAGCCCCCAACTCAGCCTCTTCAGGATACCACGGAGGAGAATACTGAGTTTATACCTTCTCCGCACCCATCTTAAAATCCTACCGTTACCCCAATAGATCATCCTGGCTTGGCTCGTAACCCGTTTGCGGGTCATCCGGATCTAGATCCTGGTTCTCATGATATTACCTTTGATGAGGGTACCGGTGAGCACCTTCTCCCTCGCAATCCTATTGTAAGAGTACTAGATGAAGCTAAGTCCCTGGACCTTGATTTGCTTAGCACTCGGGTTGTAACTTTGGGGGATGAAGCTAAGGCAAACATTGACCGGGTTGCTGAGGAAACCAGGAAGTTGATGGGGCATCATGCTCGACTGGTCAAGGCTGGAGAAGAAATCGGCAGTGCTAACATTCGACTGCGGTTAATGGTTTCCGACCAGGCCAAACAACTTGCTGATCAGGCCATCCAGATCTCTCAACATGAGTCCGCCTCTAGGCAATTAAAGAAGACCATGGAAGAGGTCAGTAGGGCAGAGTTACGGAAGATGGAGGCCGTCTGTAAGGAACGGATTGATATGGCTATTGCAACGGTGGATGAGGTTCGGCAAGCGGATCTCGAGCGGGTACATGAGTTATCCGAGAGACTTGAGGCCGCGGAGCTTGCTCAAACCAAGCTGAAGAAGGAGATGGATGCGATGAGGAAATCCTTCCAGGCAGACTGCTCGCGATACCAATCAGAGAGGGATGCTGCCATGGCAAAGTTGTTGGCTTCTGAGGACCGAGTAAGGGAGTTTGAGGAGAACGAGGGGATAATGGATGAGATGCTTCAGGATATATACTTTCGCACTTGGAAACAGGGCAACTTATCTTGGATGGATGACTATCCCCGAGTCATGGCCACGATTTATCTCAGGGCCCTGGAGGAGGCTAGGTCCGATGCAGATAAGGAGGGTGGCACAGCCTTTAGAATGGATGTGGTTACAGCTCAATTCACCAAGGAGGAGAAGGTGGCGGTGAAAGAGGGTATGCGGCTGCTTACTGCTGAGGAGGTAGGTGTGCAGTTAGAGGAAGATGATCAAGGAGCAGATGCTAGTAAGTCTTCCCTTTTAGCTTTCCATTAACTTGGTTGCTTATTATTAATGAATTCTTTCCTTGATCGGATAGGCGGGACCTCCGTAGCACCAAATTCCTCTGGTCAACATGCTGAGAGTTCCCACTCCACAGTTAAAGGGATCCCGGAGGGCCAGCAGGACAAGGGTACAGCTCCGGTGCAGCCGATTCCATGACTTGACCTGGATATTTTTTGTTTTCTTGACATTGCTGTCTATGTTAGTCTCAAATCAGCAATGTAACTTTTAGGCTGTAATTATGTTACTTGTAACCAACGGCTTTATTCATGGTGTGTAATTTTTAACTTAGGCAGATTCTGTTGTACTTGAATGCTTTCGTTATTTTGATGTGTTGCATAAGAAGTATAGCTGTGCATATGCCTGTGATTCGATCGTGTTTGATGTCAAGTTCTGGCTTAAAATGTAATTTCATATCTTGCAATGTTAATGTAATGTGCGAATGAATTATAGCTACGTATTTATATACCAAAGAAGAAAGTACCGCCCTTCATGTTTTAGTTGTAGACGGTTGCTTTGAACGTCTTATATGGCTGAGTATGGCATGTGGCCGAGTGGCCTGTTATTCAGTTGCGACTTCCTATTCCCATTAGCGAGCGCTTCCTATTCTGTGTCCTGTACTTTAGGGATCGTTATAGAGGATAGGAGGAAAGTTCTTTAAATAAAATTGAAATATGAGAAATAATAAAACTTCCAATCACGGAAGGCCTGCGATGCGCTTAAGTTCGTGGAAAACGGGCTTTGTAGTAACTTTCCCTAGCTGTGGGTCTTGGAGACATTTGTCACCCATCTTATGCCTCTACGGGGAGTTTATCTTTTTTACCACAGCCGTACTTAAGACACATCGGAGCCGAGATCACGCACAGTAACTACTCGGGCCATTATGGCCCGTAGTCACGGGTATTATTCGATTTACCGTGGTCGGCTAGCGTGGGTGCCGATCGTCAACCGTGAACTACCCCTGGCTGGCCACACCTTATGTTGGGGCTTAAAGTAGGTTCACGGTTGCTGGCGAGCCTAACGCTGTAATGAGCTGCCTTGGCTATAGTCGGCCTTCTCGGTGGCTTATAATCGGCTCATTACAGTTCGCTTTAAGGGCCGATCGCGAGTAATGAGTTAACTCGCAGCAGAGGGATGCTGGAGCAAAAGTGTCTCATTGGAGAGGGCATAGATTCGCATAGTACCTGTTAGGTCTTGTCCAGGTGAGGTTGCGTCGTGATGTGTCTTGAATGGAAATGTCATTACACAGGATTTTGTTCAACAGAAAAGGATAAGGTTAACAAGCAACCAAGATATAAAGGAACGAGTTAAAAAGAGACAAGTTTTTTAAAGTGGTTCGGTACGAAAATGCCTACGTCCACTGATTCTCTTTGTTAATTCACTTCATATGGGCAGTACAAGTTAAGAAAAGTATCGACAAAGGTGTTGGATGTTCCATGCCCTCTGGAACACCTCCCCGTCCACTGTTGACAAAATATAAGCTCTATTGTGGAGATCTTTATGAATTACATATGGTCCGTCCCAGATTGGATCTAGCGCTCCGGGGCGCGGGAAGATTCGCTTGAGGACAAGATCTCCTTTTTGTAAGCTACGATGCTTGACTTTGGAGTTGTATTGTGTTGCCACTTTTTTCTTGTGAGCTGCTGCTTTGAGGGCTGCATCATTTCTTCTTTCCTCAATTAGATCCAAAGATATGTGGAGGAGCTCTTTGTTCTCTTCTGGGTTATAGTGGATCCTACGGTGGGAAGGCACTATAGTTTCAACTGGGAGCATAGCTTCTGATCTGTATGCCAAAGAGAAAGGAGTATGCCCCGTTGATGTTCTGAAAGATGTGCGATAGGCCCATAGTGCCGTAGGAAGTTCATCCACCCAAGCGCCTTTTGACTTTTCGAGTTTCTTTTTGATTAGAGTTTTGAGAATTTTGTTGACGGCTTCGACTTGTCCGTTTGCCTAGGGATAAGCTACGGATGAGAAGCTTTTGTGAATTCCATGCTCTTGGCACCAGTTGGCGAACTCCTCGCTGTCAAACTGAAGTCCATTGTCCGATATGATTTTAAATAGGACTCCGTACCTGCATAGAACATTTTTGATCAAGAAGTTAATAACTTTTGCTGAAGATACTTTATTTAGGGGTTCTGCTTCCACCCATTTGGTGAAATAGTCGACTGCAACTATAGCATATTTGGTTCCGCCTCGGCCCATTGGCAGTTCGCCAATCAAGTCAATTCCCCATACTGCAAAGGGCCAAGGGCTGGTCATTTGAGTAATCTCAGTTGTTGGTAGCCGCGGAATCTTAGAAAATTTCTGACATCTGTCACATTTTTTGACGAAGTCTAAGGCGTCTTTGTTTAAGGTGGGCCAGAAATATCCATATCGGAGTATCTTCTTTGCCAGAGTTTGCCCTCCAGTGTGATCTCCGCAGCTTCCTTGATGGATGTTGGATAAGATTTCCTTTGCTTCCCTTCTAGCGACACACCTTAATAAGGGGTTAGAGAAGCCGCGCCGATAAAGGGTGCCTTCTTGTATTGTGTAGCGGGAAGCTCTCCTCAAGATTTTCTTGACTTCGTTACGCTCGTCGGGCAGTGTGCCATCTTGTAAGTATTTTTGGATGGGAGTCATCCAAGTTTCCTCTTTGATTGTAGCTATCCGATTCACCTGCTCGAAACTTGGGGTCAGTTGCTTTGAGATGGCCACTGCTCCGGAAATAGTGCCGTCTCTCATGCTAGCTTGCTTTGCCAATTCGTCGGCCTCTTGGTTCTCTTCCCGAGGGATGTATTTGATTAAATAGCGATCCAATTGATCGAGAAGCTACTTGGTTTTCTTTAGATATGCTATGAGTCGTTCTCCTTAAGCCTGAAATTCTCCTAGTATTTGATTTACAATAAGTTGAGAATCACTATGAAGACACAAAGAATTGGCTCCGATTTCTAAGGCAAGTTCTAATCCAGCTATCACTGCTTCATACTCTGCATCGTTGTTGGTGGCAGCGAATTCCAACCTTAGAGCATAGTGTAGCTTATTTCCCCTGGGGGTGATTATTACCACACTTGCCCCCGAGCCTTGTTCGTTTGATGCACCATCCACAAAGAGATTCCACTTGATGTCTTCTACTATTTCCAATTGCTCCTTACCTTCGTTGGTAGTGAATTTGGCAATGAAATCGGCCATGGCTTGTCCCTTGATGGCGGTGCGAGGATGGTAGGTGATATCATATTGACTTAGTTCAATGCACCATTTAAGTAGTCGCCCAGAAGTGTCGGGACGATGGAGTACCTGCCTTAGCGGTTGATCGGTCAGAACTCTGATGGAATGAGATTGGAAATAGTGACGCAGCTTCCGTGATGTGATTAGTAAACAATACGCTAGTTTTTCAAGTTTAGGATATCTGGCTTCCGCCTCTGTAAACCTCTTGCTTACAAATTATACCGGCCGCTGCGTGCGTTTGTCTTCTCTCACCAAGGCGGCGCTTAGAGCATGAGATGCCACAACAAGGTATAGGTATAGCTCTTCGCCTTTGTTCGGAGTTGAAAGTACTGGTGGTCTTTGGAGGTGTTCGATTAAGTTAAAGAAAGCTATCAAGCATTCGTTAGTCCATTCGAACTTTCCTTTGTATTTCTTTAGAGCTTCGAAGAAGGGGATGCATTTGTCAGTCGCTTTAGAGATGAATCTGCTTAGGGCGGCCACCTTCCCATTTAGACTTTGCATTTCTTTTCGGGTAGAAGGTATCCTGATATCTTTCAAAGCTCGGACTTGTTCAGGGTTTGCTTCAATTCCTCTGGCATGGACGATGAATCCCAGGAACTTTCCTGATGATACACCGAAGGAGCACTTTAGAGGATTCAGCTTCATTCCATATTGGTGAAGTACTTGAAACATCTCGCCCAGGTGGCTTACGTGATCGTCGGCTTTCTTTGACTTTACCAGCATGTCATCCACATAAACTTCCATAGTTTGTCCTACTAGCCCGGCAAACATCTTGTTGACGAGGCTCTGATAGGTGGCTCCTGCGTTCTTAAGTCCAAAAGGCATTACTTTGTAGCAGTACAATCCCCGGTCAGTGATGAAACTAGTGTGGTCTTGATCGGGAGCATGCATAGGAATTTGGTTATATCCTGAGTATGTGTCCATAAAAGATAAGAGTTTGTGCACGGCCGTGCTGTCCACGAGCTGGTCGATTCGGGGAAGTGGGAAGCAATCCTTCGGGCAGGCGTCATTTAAGTTGGAGAAGTCAGTGCATGTTCGCCACTTCCCATTAGCCTTCTTTACAAGTACCGGATTGGCGATCCACTCCGGGTAGATGGCTTCTCGTATGAAGTCATTGGCTAGTAGGTTTTTTACTTCTTCATCGAGGGCTGCTGATCGTTCTTCCCCTATACTTCTCTTTTATTGTTTTACTGGCGCCTTGGTAGGATCAATGTTTAGTACATGGCATGCTATGTCAGGGGAGATTCCAGTCATGTCAGCGTGTGACCATGCAAATACATCTAAGTTGTGGCGGAGAAAATCAATGAGTTGTTCCTTCAACTCTGTTTTTAGTTGGGACCCGACTTTCAATAGTCTACTCGAGTCATGTTTGTCCACAGATACAAATTCCATGGCCTCTGCAGGCTCGGCAGTGGCCTCCTCCTCTTAGTCCCTGGGGTCTAATTCATTGAAAGGGTCACTAGTATATCGAAGAGGAGGGGCTTTCTTTAGTTGCTATGCTTCCAAACTTTTCGTGCAGAGGGCAGTCTCTGCACTCTTCCCTATATCCTTCCTGCGATTATTGCGGAGTTCAGTTATATAGCAATCTCGAGTGATGTCCTGGTCTCCCTCTACTTCCCCTATTCCATTGTCCGTTGGAAATTTCATCTTCAGGCACCATAGGGCCAGGATAATTTGGAAGTCAGACAAGGCTGGCCTTCCTAAGAAGGCGGTGTAGGCCGAGTGGTTTTCTATCAGCACAAATGTTTGTTTTCGCACAACGGAGCGGGGATGACTTCCAATTTCAACAAAAAGGTCCAGTCGCCCGAGGGGCATCTTCGCATTTCCTGTGAAATCGTGTAGTGGTTTATTGCAGGGAAGAACATCCTTTAATGACAGCTTCATTTTGTCAAAGGCATGCTTGAATAGAATATTTACTGAGCTTCCAGTGTCTACTAGAATTCAGAAAACTTCGGCTGGATCGAGCCGAGCAGAGACAACCATGGGATCCACGTGAGGGTACTGCCTTCCCTCCAGGTCACGCCTACTGAATGTGATGTCATCATTCTCTATCCGCTTCGGGTGGCATTCTTCTATAATAGAGTTAACGCATTCTTCATTGTTCCTAAGTGACTTTCCGTACCTTTCCATCTCTGCCCAGCTTCCATCGGCGATGTGTGGCCCTCCCGAGATGGTATGGACCACTATCTTCTTTCGACTGGAGCCGTTGGTGTTGTGATTTCCTCTGCCTACTTATGGGGAGGGTAACCTTGGGTTCTCATTGGCAGGAGCTGGAGTCCTGTTCTGACCTTTTACATAGCGTTCTAGTCTCTTTCTTCTGATGTGCTCTTCAATCAAGTCCCGGAGATGATGGCATTCATTGGTATCATGCCCATGGGATTTGTGGAAGCGGCAGAATTTTCCAGACTTAATTGCGTTATCTGATTCCTTCTTATGCGGGGGGCGTTTGTATTTGACTTCGTCTTGAGTGGCGAGGAAGATGTTTTCGATCGTTTCATTCAAAGGGGTGTAAGCGTCAAATCTCGGTCCCGGCCGATATACACGCTTTTCTCCCTTCTTGCCCCCAGCATTGTCTCTAGGATCACTTCTTCGAACGTCCTTTGCTACAGCGGGCGTGTTGCCGTGAGCCGCCTTATTTTGTTGCCCTAACTGCCCCTTAGTGGCAGCGTCTTCAAGCCTCATATATTTTCCAGCTTCATGGAAGAAATCGGGTAAAGTAGCTGGTTTTTCTTTTGTCAATCTTCTAGCAAATTTAGTATCCGGATGCACACCACTATAGAGGGCCATTAAGATAAGCTTCTCATCGGCATCTTGGACTGCGGCCGCTGCAGCATTGAATCGGGTTAGATATTGCTGCACTTTCTCTCCAGGTTTCTGTTTGATACTGGATAAGGAATAAGCGTCCTTAGGTTGCTCCACATGAATGCGGAACTGGCTGATGAACTTTTCTTTCAACATCTCCCATGAGCTGATGGATCCTTGGGGTAGGTGGCAGAACCAGGAGGTAGCTAGATCTGCTAAGAATAGTGGAAAGCATTTGCACAGTACTCCTTCTGTTGCTCCACTCATGAGCATATGCTGTGTGTATCTCTGTAAGTGTACAACGGGGTCAGAGGTTCCCTTGTAAGGTTCCATTGTAGGCATTTTCCATTCTCGGAGGGTGATGGCAATTTCGATATTGCGGGCGAAAGGGCTGGTTACCCTAGAGCCTATTCCTCGATCTCTTTGATCCCGTTGGACGCACTCTCTGAACAGGCGTGCCATCCTTTCATCAGAATTTGGAGCAGATAGAAATGAGTTCGGTTCTGCTCCGTGGGATTGATTCCGACCAGATGACCTGTAGGGATGGTATCGTCTATCATTCCTAATATTTTCCAGTGGCTGTCTTTGGTTTGCTGGGAGCATGCTAGGGTCAGCTACAGTTGGCCCTTGCCTTGATCTTCCCCTGCTGGGTTCTGTTCTAAGCACTTCCTCGGGTCCACCTCCGGGCTGGATTCTAGCTCGGCCCCTCTCATTGGTGTTTCCGTGGTTAGGCAGCATGACAGGCTCAGCTATAGTTGACCTCCGCTTGGTACCTCCCCCGTTGGGTTCGGTTCCAAGCGTTTCCTCAGGTCCAGCTTCGGGCTGAGCTCGGTCTCAGCTCCTACCATGGCTGCTTCTGTCGTTAGCTTCTTCGAAGAAGGAAGATCTTTGTCGCCTCTGAGATCCTCCAGACTGGGACTCACCCCATGATTCAGTTGGGATGTGAAGCAGTTAGTCACTTCAGCCATAACCCAGTCTAGATCTGCCCTAGTAATTGCTACCGGCTGTTCCGTGGCAGGGGTTGTTTCCTTTGTTAACGTCTTTTTTTGACTGGGAGGCATGTTTTCCAAGCAATGAACGACGCTGTTAGGAAGAAGGTTAAGTGGGAGAAGCTGAAGCTTCGAGCTCCCGTCTCTCAGTGAAAGCACCAAAAATGTTTGCACAAAAAATGGGCAAACACCTCCAAGTCGTATGATTTAGTTGATTTTATGTTGTTTTTAGTGATCTGGGTGATTTATGCAAATATATAAAAAGCAGGGACTAAACTGTAAAAGACACACAGATTTATAGTGGTTCAGCCAGAACGTACCTACGTCCACTTTATATGTTATTCTCCTTTACTGTTCAGATTACAAGTACAAAGCTTTGATTACAAGTGTATGAAAGTCGTTTGAAAGTTCTGTCTGTGCTTGAGCTCTCAATACTTGTCCCCTATTGTTGTACCCCTACCCTTCTATTTATAGAGTGAGGCTAGGAGTAGGGGTTCTGGATGTATATAGCTGCTGGTGGGCTTGGGCTGATGCAATCTGGCCTGGCAACGTTGGTTCGGCAACGCCTTGATTCGGTAGTGCTTCGGTCCGGTGGTAGATGGAGTGGCTTCTGATTCGGTGGTACCTGGGAGATGGGTTGGTTCGGTGGTAGGTGGAGTGGCTTCTGATCCGGTGGTACCTGGGAGATGGGTTGGTTCGGTGGTAGGTGGAGTGGCTTCTGATTCGGTGGTACCTGGGAGATGGGTTGGTTCGGTGGTAGGTGGAGTGGCTTCTAATTCGGTGGTACCTAGGAGATGGGTTGGTTCGGCAGGGCCTTGGAGACGTGTTGGTTCGGTGGGACTTTCCTCCCTATGGTTCGGCGATGCCTTCCTCTTTCTGGCTCGGTGGTGGTGGGAACGCACCCAACAGTATTGTGCACCACTATGATCCGGTCATATAATGTTGGTTGAGAGACACAAAACTGCATTCAACACTTTGTGAAAATGTCTACTGATGGTCTCTCCTGAATGTTGGAAGTTTTCTTATGCCAATCTGTTTGCAGTTTATGATCTATAACTTATAGGAACATGGCTACTTGCTCTTCAATAACGACATTACGAGTTGGAGTTCAATCGTAAGCTTTAAGGTCATTACATAATTGTATAAAAACATGTTTTTTTAAATGAAAATCTTGATAACAACATGCATCATTACCATGCAATATTTCTATTACCAACATATACTCGATTCTCTAAGGATTCCAACTTGACTCCTTAAGACAATAGTTTTCATAGCATATAGATATCCCAAGAGCTGCTACTTATGACATGGCAAAAAATCTATATCTTTTTGTTCTTTGCCAGCAAATAAATTGAAAAATTCTTCATTTATCACTTTCATAATATCATCAACATCCATCTTACTATCATATATAAAAGAACGGTAATGATTCATTTATATCAAAAATATTATTTATACAAAAAATAACGATAACTAGAGATAACATATCGGTTTATTGGACATTTATAACAAACATAACATTAATTGTAATATCGAAGAGCATCCATAAACCTGAAAAGTAGAAAAAATAACAAGTACAAAAGTCGGTTGAAACAAAAGGTTGTAAATAATTGGTGGGTCATATATTCCTTGAGTTCTGATGATCAACAAGTTACTGAATGAATGACAGACGTGCCTCCACATCAGGTTGTAATGCAAATAGCTGCCTCGCTTCCTTTTTCATAGAAAAAGGTGCATGCATCATTCCAAAATGGAGTGGCTGGCTTCACTCTAGGTTGTTCTTTTAACATGTCACGCGATATTCTATAGTTACTTATGATTTAGGTTGGGGATATTGAACGGATGAAGTACTTCTGTTTGACATGTGATGTTTAATGCTTTTATCTGATATGATAGCTCTTCTCGAGCCGAAGTCCTTTTCTTTTTTGAGTCACCTTTGTTACCATCATATGGCAATCTCTTTTTAGGGTGTTCAAAGACTACATAAGATGCTTCAACTATGGTCGTAAAGTCATCACTATCCCCACCGCCTTCATGTCCATCATCTTGTAAAGCTTCTACTTTAACATCAAAATAATCATCATTGTTAAATTTTGTGACACTATATGATGGAGAATTGAAGGGGATGAATGTAGCTTGGTGTCGGAGAATACGGTTCACAAATCGGAGTCCGGAGGAAGAAGATAGGAGAGAAGGTGCTGGTGTTGCTGTTGTAGGTCAGATGTCTGGCTGAGAGGGCCAGACATCTGACGAGGTTCAGGTTGTTTCCCGAAAAGTCCTGCAGATGTCTGGTCCCTCTGGCCAGACGTCTGGTCCTGTCTGTTTTTGTCATCCTGAACCTGGCCTTAGACGTTTGAGGTCAGAGGCCAGACGTCTGAGGCGGCGTTTTCCTATTTTTTCTAGGCCGAGTTTCTAAGCTGTTTTGTGATTTGTTGAAGGGCAAAGTGGTCTTTCGCCAGGGTTTTCTCTATTAGTATATATACTCTCTTCAGGTTTGAAAGAAGGGTTAAAAAAACAATTCATCATCTCTAATCAAGGGTTTAGTCCTCCATTAATTAGGGTTTTAGGCAAAACTCTATTTCTTCAATTCTAATCTCCTCAAACATATATTCTTACTGAATAGATCATTGTAATCAATCTCTTGTACTCTTCTCATTTGGTGATAATAAAAGATCTCTCTCAAAGTGGATGTACACTAACGCGACGTTAGTGGAACCACTATAAATCGGTGTGTGATTTATTGTTTCGTTATTGCTTATTATTCTCTATTGCTTGTGGTGTTTTCGTGATCGTGTTTGGATTTGGTTTTATTGAATTCTTCGAGTGTTTGGTTGTTTTGCACTATCTATCACGATCTAGCTTTTCCGCGTGCGTTTGGGGATTTTAGTTTGAGTGGTCTCGATTGAAATCCACCATAACATTTGGTATCAGAGTTTTGGAGTTGGTAGGTGGTTGTTGAAATGCTGGAAACGGATACCTCTGAAAATTCAATGGTTAGTCCAAGTAGTATAGCACCGTATGTATGTGGGTCGTATGTGGCATCGGGATCGCAATTGGTTATCGACAAGTGGAATGGCGATAATGATTTTGAAAAATGGCAATGGAAGATGAAAGCGGTTCTAAGGAGGAATCGGGTACATCGAGTGGTGTTTGATACACATTTGTTGCCGGCGGACATCTCGGATGTCGAGAGAGAAGAAATGGAAGAGTGGGCATTTACTACACTTCAACTTGCTATGGGAGAGAATGTGATCTCCGAAATTAGTGGTGAGACCACCGCTAAGGGAATTTGGGACAAGTTGGAAGAATTGTATATGAAGAAGTCTCTAACTAACCATTTGATCTTGTTGCGAATGTTTTTCACCTATAAGATGAAAGAAGGAACTTCGCTAAAGGCATATTTGAATGTGTTTGATGATTTGCTAATGAAGATGAAGGCAGTAGATCTGAAGATTGAGGAAGAGCAAAAGGCGATGATATTGTTATGTTCGTTGCCGGACTGTTATACGGGTTTCTCAAATAGTTTGATCTATAGCCGGGATATATTGACGTTAGATAATGTCAAGACGGGTCTTCTTAGTAAGGAATTGAGAGATCAAATGAAGGAGTTGAGTGTTGGTGGTAGTAGTGCCGGTAATGGTCAAGGTTTGTTTGTGGAGAAGGAAAGACATGTGAAGAAGGACAACCGAGGGCGTTCTAAATCAAGGAATCCCGGTTGGAGAGGAAAATCAAAGGAAAGGAAGGGCAAGTGGTATATTTGTAAGAAACACGGTCATTGGAGAAATGAATGTCCGAACAAGGAGAAGGGTAAAAGGGAAGTAGCATCTTCATCTGTAGCGGTGGAGAGAGGTGTTGGTGAGGAAGACATAGATGTGTTGACGGCGGTAGCATCGGATGTTTCCAGTAGTGAGTGGGTGCTCGACTCGGGGGCGTCGTATCATATGACGCCTAATAGGAATTGTTTTTCTTCTCTTGTTTCTAAAGAGGGAAATTCAATTATTATGGGAAATGGTGCTATGTGTAGGTCTCAAGGCATTGGTTCCGTGCAAATTCGAATGTTTGACGGAGTGGTTCGTACTCTCACTAATGTACGCTATGTTCCGGGACTTCGGAAGTCTCTTATCTCTTTGGGGCAATTGGATTCTCTTGGATGTAAGATCACTATTGAGAGTGATTGTTTACGGGTTTTGAAAGGGGCACTTATGGTCATGAAAGGTGCTAGGGCTCATGGTGTTTATTTGCTTCGTGGAGAGACCGTAGAAGGTGAAACTTGTGTAGGTGTTGATAGTTCTTGTGGCTTGGATGCAGCAAGGTTGGGTCATAGCTCGGAGAAGAGTTTGGAGATTCTTCGGAAGAGGGAGATGATCAATGGTGAGAGTTTCAACAAATTGGAGTTTTGCAAAGAGTGTGTCTTGGGGAAGCAAACAAAAGTATCATTCGGTGAAGGAAAACATGATTCAAGAAATGTTCTTGAGTATGTGCACACCGATGTTTGGGGACCGGCACCGGTAGCTTCTTTGGGAGGAGCAAGGTATTATATTTCCTTTATATATGATTTTTCTCGTAAAGTTTGGGTGTATGTAATGAAGGCTAAGTCGGAGGCATTTGCAAAGTTCAAAGCATGGAAGGCTCTTGTTGAGAATGAGAGTGGTAAGTCTTTGAAGGTTCTTAGGTCCGACAATGGCGGGGAGTATGTTTCTGGAGAATTCTTAGAGTTTTGCAAGCATCATGGAATTCGGAGACATTTTACTACACCGGGAGATCCGCAATCAAATGGAGTTGCGGAGAGGACGAATTGTACTCTACTAGAGAAAGCTCGATGCTTGAGATTGACATCGGGTTTGTCTAAGGGATTTTGGGCCGAAGCTTTGTCAACCGTGGTGCATATTATTAATCGAATTCTGTGCTCGGCTATTGATAACAAAATTCCGAAGGAAGTGTGGAAGGGGAAGAGTATTGACTTGAGCTATCTTCGTGTCTTTGGAAGTCCGGTTTATGTGCATGATCCGGGTAATGATAAGCTTGAACCAAGAGCTTTCAAGGGGGTCTTGCTTGGCTATACGGATGGAGTGAAAGGCTATCGGATTTGGAATCCAGAAACAAAGAAGGTGACAAACTCTCGTCATGTTACTTTTGATGAGTCGACATTGTTCAAGGAGAATGAGAGCTCATCAGATATTCTGGTCTTGGTTCGTGATGAATCGAAGGAGAAAGAAATTATTCCACCATTTCATCCCAGTGGTAGAGGAGGTAGAGTAGTTGAAGATGCTTGTGAGAAAGATGCGGTTGATGTTACATCACAAAGTCCACATGGTGCCTCTAGTAGTGTTGGTGATGTACACGAGCCTAGAGAAGTTTCGGTTCAAGGTGGAGTCGAAAGGAGTTTTGGTGAAAATATTGCTACTAGGGTTGGTCGTCGTCCCATAAGACCACCCGAAAGATATGGTGATTGGAACTATCTTAGCTTTTGTGATAAGTTGGACTATGCGCTTCATGTAGTCCAAGATGAGCCTCTGGACCTTGATGACATCATTAATTTGAGTGATAGCTCGAAGTGGATTTGTGCCATGGAGGAAGAGATGCAATCATTAATGAAGAATCAAACTTGAAGTTTGGTTCCGCTTCCTAAAGAAAACCGTGCTATAGGGTGCAAATGGATTTATAAGGTGAAGGACGATGGGAGATACAAGGCTAGGCTAGTGGCTAAGGGGTTTGCACAGAGAAAGGGTATGGAGTATGATGAGATATTCGCACCGGTCGTGCGCCATACTTCCATACGGATATTACTTGCCATAGTTGCTATTCACGACTTGGAGTTGGAGCAACTTGATGTGAAGACCGCCTTCTTGCATGGTGACTTGGATGAAGACATTTACATGGAGCAACCGCAAGGTTTTGTTGTAAATGGTAACTCAAATATGGTGTGCAAGTTGAAGAAATCACTATATGGGTTGAAGCAATCACCTAGACAATGGTACAAGAGATTTGATCATTTTATGCTTGAAAACGGTTTCAATAGAAGCATCAAAGATGCTTGTGTGTATTTCAAGAAGTTGGGAAATGATTGTTGGGTGTATTTACTCTTGTATGTGGACGACATGCTCATTGCTTCGAAGGACAAGAATGAAATCAACAAGTTAAAATTGCAATTAAAGTCGGAATTCGAAATGAAGGACCTTGGAGAAGCAAAGAGGATATTGGGCATGGAAATAGAAAGGGATCGAAAGCATTTTGAGTTGAAATTGACTCAAAAGGAGTACATTAAGAAATTGCTTTGCCGGTTTAGCATGGAGAATGCAAATGCGTCAAATACACCTTTACCTTTGCATGTGAAGCTTTCGAGTAAAGGGTCACCTATCTTGGAGAAAGACAAGGCTTATATGGAAAAGGTGCCATATGCAAGTTGATGCAGCGCACAGTGATACGTCACATGCTTTAGGTCGCTCGAATGATTCAGGTGCTTTAGGTCGCTCGAATACTTTAAGTCGTACGCGACCTAACAAGATAGATGCTGCAGTGGAGGAGAGACCTAACGTGTTATGTTTTAAACCATTCAAGCGACCTAGCACGATAATCCTTAAGTCGCGAGCAGGCTATGTTGACCAATCTAGCAAATTAAACACCAAGGGCGCATTTCCTTAGGTCGTTACGACCTTCCGAGCTACGATCTTGCCAAGTTACGACCTATGTTAGGTCGCTGAGATTTATTAAGTCGCTGGATTCTTATGCCATATTTTTCTTAGGTCGTTCTGAAGTATGCCGCTATTTTAGGTCGCGTAAAGATTTTCAGAAACCATTTCCTTAGGTCGCTCGACCTTATGTTGCATAAAGCAAGCCGCTGTTTTGGATAAGTCGCAAGGTCGTGGGTCGTTTTGTTGATATGTCGTTCACGTATGTAGTTAGCTCGTGTGCTGTAACTTTCTTAACTCGTGTTGTATTCTGTTGTGTTGTATTTTCTTTTTTTCTTATGTCGTTATGTAATTGAATCGCTTATGATGTAATGATCTTAGGCCGTAGGTCGCGCATGCTGTTAGGTCGTTAACGACCTATGTTAGGTCGGTGAAAACTGTGCTGCTGTGTATAAAACTCTATAAATAGCGGGTGAGTTGTATCATAAAAGGTTGTTGAATTTTAAATAAAATTTGGTTTGTGCTTCTTGCCTCCATTAAAATTGGTAGTTGAATGTTATCTCCTATCTCCACCTTCGGCATTCGAGTGCGCTCGAATCAACGATTGTTGAAGCCAATTCACGGAATCAAGTGCGCTTGATCAACGTTCGAAGAATTGTAGATCTTCTCTCACGGCATCGTGCACGATCAACGTGTCGAAGATTGCTAGAATCCGGTAACTTCGTGATCAACGGATTTGGGCATTTGGGTATTCTTAAATTCACCGATTTATCATCGATTCACCGATTATTTCTACTAATCATGTGAGATCCTGGACGGATTCGATTTACATCGTCGAATTCGCTTCCTTGTCTACGTCAGTTTGGTATCAGAGCTAGATCGCAAGAAGTTTGCATCAGTTGGAGAATTGGGTTTCGAGAATTTGAAGTTTGCAGATCGCAAGATGTTTGGTGTTCATCGTGAAGTTGCAACAAGTTGGGAGTTTCGATCCATATCATTTTGGATCAAAGTTCGGAAAGTGTTTGAATTTTTGAAGATTTGCTTGAAGTTCAATCATGCCACCGAGACGAGCTCAACGTCATCGCAATGTTGATGCTTTGTATGGAAGAGAAGATGCTGAACAAATGGAGCAACGAATTAGTGATAAATTCTATGAGAAGTTTGATGAGGGGATTGGTCGATTAGAGAGAATGATGCTTGAAATGAATCAAAGTAGAAGAAGGGTTTCACCTAAATCGAGCCATGGGGGAAATAGAGTTTCACCACATTCAGATCGGGAGAGAAGAGGAGATCATGATCGTAGAAATGTTGATGATCGTGATAGGAATGTTGATGATCGAAACCGGAGAGATGTGGATGATCGTGATCGGAGGAATGTAGATCGAAGGGATGGTGGTGGTAGAAATGGTGGTGGTAGAGATGTTGGTGGTCATGATCGACATCGATATGCATCAGATTTTGATGAGGAGTTTGATGGTGGTAGTGTTCATGGTCGAAATCAAAACCAAGGAAGAAATCATTCAGAGTATGATCACAAATGGGAGTCCGGAATGAAAATTGAAATTCCAGAGTTTAAGGGTGGTATGCAGGCTGAAGAATTTCTAGATTGGATATCTAATGTTGAAGAGATCTTTGATTTCAAGGAGGTTACGGAAGATCGTCGAGTGAAGTTGGTTGCTACTAGGTTGAGAGGGAGAGCTATGGCGTGGTGGCAGCAAACCAAACTTACACGAGAACGGATGGGGAAGTCGAAGATGGTTGCTTGGGAGAAAATGAAGAAGATGATGAAGGCTACGTTCTTGCCTTACAATTATCAATCACTCATGTATCAGAGGTTACAGAATCTGAGGCAAGGGACGAAGACTGTTAATGATTATGCTGATGAGTTTTATCAACTGATTGCTCAAAATGACATTATGGAGACGGAGGAACAATTGACTGCTAGGTTTGTTGGGGGTTGAGGATCCAGATCCAGGATATGGTAAATATGTTTGACCCTAGATCTGTGGCTGAAGCGCACCAGAAGGCATCGGCTTGGGAGAAGCAGGGAAGACGAGGAGGTGGTGTGTTTCCAAGTTCCAATACTCAGAGCAAGGGTGCTAGTGGGAGTTCTAATGTTTTTAAAGCTGTCAGTAAACCAGTTGTGAATGAAGTTGCGAAGGCAAAGGTCAACAACAGTTTCAAGTGTTATAATTGCCAGGAAGTGGGTCACAAGAGTAATGAATGCCCAAAACCGAAGAGGCGAGCTATGATTGCTGAAGTAGAAGGTGAGGATGTTGATGAAGGTTATTCTAGTCCAGTTGAGGAGGATGAACAAGATATCGCGTCGGGAGATGAAGGATGTAATCTAATGTTGAGGAGATCATGTTTGACACCGAAGCAGGAAGAGGAGGCTAGTTGGTTGAGGAGTAATATCTTTCAGTCGACATGCACTATACTGGGGAAGGTGTGTAAATTTGTGATTAACGCGGGAAGTTGTGACAATATCATTTCTACCGAAGCTGTGAGAAAGTTGAAGTTGAAGACGGAGAAGCATCCAAATCCTTACAAGTTAGCGTGGTTAAGGAAAGGAGGAGAGGTGAAGGTGGACAGGCGAATTCATGTTCCATTTTCTATTGGGAAGAAGTATAAAGATTAGATCTGGTGTGATGTGGTGGAGATGGATGTTTGTCACTTGCTTTTGGGAAGACCATGGCAGTATGACCGAGCAATGCAGCATGACGGTCGAACCAATAGCTACAGCTTTATGTTTGAGGGTACTAAGATAATTTTAATTCCGAAGAAGAGACAGGAAGGAGAGAGCAAGTCAGAAGAGATTGAGGAGCTGAAGACTTTGTTGACTTTGAAGGAGTTTGTTGAAGAAGTAGAGGAGAGTCCAGAGGTGTTCTTGTTGATTGGACATGAAGCTACTGAATTTGTTGAAGTTCCAGAGGAAGTAAAGCCAGTGTTGGAAGAATTCAGAGATGTGTTTCCTGAAGAGTTGCCAAAAGAGTTACCACCGTTGAGAGATATTCAGCATCAGATTGATCTTGTGCCAGGGACGGCATTACCTCACAGGCCACATTACAGGATGAGTCCTAAGGAGCATGAGGAACCGAGAAGGCAGGTGGAGGAGTTGTTAGAACAAGGGCGTGTTCAGGAGAGCTTGAGTCCTTGTGCAGTGCCAGCCTTATTAGTATCGAAGAAGGATGGAACTTGGCGGATGTGTACGGACAGTCGGGCTCTAAACAAGATCACTGTGAGATACAGGTTTCCTATGCCGAGGTTCAATGATTTGATTGATCAGTTGAGTGGGGTTGTTGTGTTCTCAAAGATTGACTTGAAGAGTGGATACCATCAGATTCGTATTAGACCGGGTGATGAGTGGAAGACTGCTTTTAAAACTAGGGAAGGTCTATACGAATGGCTGGTTATGCCGTTTGGCTTGTCAAATGCTCCTAGTACTTTTATGAGAGTGATGAACCAGATTTTCAGACCATTTATTGGGAAGTTCATAGTAGTTTACTTTGACGATATTTTGATCTATAGTGGGAGTATGGAAGAGCATATCCAGCATTTGCGAGAAGTGCTGTTAATTCTACGACAGGAGCAATTCTATGAAGCAACGAAGAAGTGCGTGTTCATGATGCACAGTGTTTTGTTTCTGGGATATGTTCTGTCGAAGGAGGGTATTCAAGTGGATGAAAGCAAAGTGGAAGCTGTCAGGAGTTGGCCACAACCCAAGACAATTACTGAAGTGAGGAGTTTTCATGGGTTGGTATCTTTTTATCGAAGATTCATTCCACATTTTAGCAGTGTGATGGCACCTGTAACCGATTGCATGAAAGGAAAGAAGTTCGTGTTGACAGAGGAAGCAGAGTTAGCTTTTGAGAAGATCAAGACACTTTTGACGACAACACCCATTCTGGTACTGCTGGATTTTCAGAAATTGTTCGAGTTACACACTAATGCTTCGAAGGTTGGGATTGGTGGAGTATTGAGTCAGAATGGAAGACCCGTTGCTTATTTCAGTGAGAAGTTGTCTGGAGCCAAGTTGAGATATAGCACTTATGACATGGAGTTTTACGCAATTGTTCAAGCTGTGAAGCACTGGAGACATTATCTGTTTCAGAAGGAGTTTGTTCTTTATACGGATCATGAAGCTTTGAAACATTTGCAAGGGCAGGACAAAATTTCAGCTAGACACACTTCATGGGTCGCGTATCTGCAGCAGTTTACTTTTGTTGTAAAGCACCAATCAGGGGTGATGAATCGTGTAGCTGATGCCTTGAGCAGGAGGAATCATTTGTTGACGACGATGAAGGTTGAAGTGGCAGGATTTGAACTATTGCCAGAGTTGATTGAGGAAGATCCTTACTTGGCGAAGATTGCTGAGAAAGTCAAGGATGGGAGTACTGATGAGTTTGTGATGGTAGATGGATTCTTATTCAAGGGGAATCGATTGTGCGTACCAGATTGCAGCTTGAGAATGAAAATTGTAAAAGAGTTGCATGAAGAAGGACATGTTGGTCGGGATCGCACATTGAATGCAATTTCTCAGTCTTATTATTGGCCCTCGATGAAGCGGGAAGTTGAAAAGTTTGTTCGAAGATGTCATGTTTGTCAAGTTTCGAAAGGGACAGCTACAAATGCGGGTTTGTATATGCCTTTACCTGTTCCTACAAAACCGTGGGTTGATGTAAGCATGGATTTTGTGTTGGGCTTGCCGAGGACTCAACGGGGAAATGACTCTATATATGTTCTGGTGGACCGTTTCTCGAAGATGGTACATTTTGTTGCTTGTAAGAAGACGGCAGATGCAGTCCATGTGGCACAGTTGTTCTTTAGAGAGATCTATCGCTTGCATGGTTTACCAAAATCTATAGTTTCGGATAGGGATACTAGATTTCTGAGTCATTTTTGGTGGAGTTTGTGGAAGATGGTGGGAACGAAGCTAAAATTCAGTAGTGCTTATCATCCACAGACAGATGGACAGACTGAAGTTGTGAACAGATCCCTGGGTAATATATTGCGACGCCTTGTGGATGACAATTTGAAGAGTTGGGATGTGAAGTTATGTCAAGCGGAGTTTGCTCATAATCATGCTATCAACCGTAGTACGGGTTTCAGTCCATTTCAGATTGTATATTCAAGCTTGCCAAAGGGGCCGTTGGATTTGATGACAGTACCATCTCAGAAAGGAGTTGTTAAACAAGCTCGTGATTTCGTGAACGAGTTGCAGGAATGTCACAGAACTGTTCATGAACGATTGCGTGCATCAAATGATAAGTATTAACAACTAAAAGATAAGAAGCGAAGGAGTGTAGACTTCAAAGAGGGTGATTTTGTTTATGCAGTGTTGACAAAAGATCGTTTTCCAGTTGGAACTTACAACAAATTGAATGCTTGAAAAATTGGTCCAGTGGAAGTCGTGAAGAAGATCAATGATAATGCTTATCGTTTAAAGTTACCGGATCACATCCACACTGCTGACGTTTTCAACGTCAAACACTTGATTCCGTACCATGAGGAGATGCGTGTTGAAGAACTGGGAAGTGAAAATTCGGGGATGAATTCTTTGCAACCGGGGGAGGATGATGCAGCGCGCGGTGATATGTCACATGCTTTAGGTCGCTCGAATGATTCAGGTGCTTTAGGTCGCTCGAATACTTTAAGTCGTACGCGACCTAACAAGATAGATGCTGCAGTGGAGGAGAGACCTAACGAGTTATGTTTTAAACCATTCAAGCGACCTAGCATGATAATCCTTAAGTCGCGAGCAGGCTATGTTGACCAACCTAGAAAATTAAACACCCAGGGCGTATTTCCTTAGGTCGTTACGACCTTCCGAGCTACGATCTTGCCAAGTTACGACCTATGTTAGGTCGCTAAGATTTATTAAGTCGCTGGATTCTTATGCCACATTTTTCTTAGGTCGTTCTGAAGTATGCCGCTATTTTAGGTCGCGTAAAGATTTTCAGAAACCATTTCCTTAGGTCGCTCGACCTTATGTCGCATGAAGCAAGCCGCTGTTTTGGATAAGTCGCAAGGTCGTGGGTCGTTTTGTTGATATGTCGTTCGCGTATGTAGTTAGCTCATGTGTTGTAATTTTCTTAACTCGTGTTGTATTCTGTTGTGTTGTATTTTCTTTTTTTCTTATGTCGTTATGTAATTGAATCGCTTATGATGTAATGATCTTAGGCCGTAGGTCGCGCATGTTGTTAGGTCGTTAACGACCTATGTTAGGTCGGTGAAAACTGTGCTGCTGTGTATAAAACTCTATAAATAGCGGGTGAGTTGTATCATAAAAGGTTGTTGAATTTTAAATAAAATTTGGTTTGTGCTTCTTGCCTCCATTAAAATTGGTAGTTGAGTGTTATCTCCTATCTCCACCTTCGGCATTCGAGTGCGCTCGAATCAACGATTGTTGAAGCCAATTCACGGAATCAAGTGCGCTTGATCAACGTTCGAAGAATTGTAGATCTTCTCTCATGGCATCGTGCGCAATCAACGTGTCGAAGATTGCTAGAATCCGGTATCTTCGTGATCAACGGATTTGGGCATTTGGGTATTCTTAAATTCACCGATTGATCATCGATTCATCGATTATTTCTGCTAATCGTGTGAGATCCTGGACGGATTCGATTTACATTGTCGAATTCAGTTCCTTGGCTGCGTCACAAGTGCGGTTGGAAGCTTGATGTATGCTATGGTGTGTACAATGCCCGATATAGCAAATGCCGTCGGGGTGGTTAGTCGTTTCATGTCTAATACGGGAAAATATCATTGGGAAGCTGTGAAGCTCATATTGAGATACCTTAGGGGTACGTCATCTCATGGTCTTGTTTTTGGCAGTAGTGGGAAAAGGAGTTGCAACTTAGTTGGTTATTGTGATTCGAACTACGCCGGTGATAGAGATAGGAGAAAGTCAACTTCCGGTTATGTCTTCACACTTGGTGGTACGGCCATAAGTTGGAGATCGAGATTGCAAACCGTAGTAGCTTTATCCACTACGGAGGCGGAGTTGATAGCCGCGGTGGAGGCGGCGAAGGAAGCACTCTATTTGAAGCGATTGTTGTGTGACTTGGGGATTGAACACGATAGCATTGATGTTCAATGTGATAGCCAAAGTGCTATTCACTTGGCAGAGAATTTGGCATTTAGCTCACGGACTAAGCATATAGAAGTGAGGGAGTCATTCTTGGTAGCCATGGATGAGGATAAGCAAGTATATCTTCGAAAGGTGCACACAAAGGAAAACGCGGCGGATATGTTCACTAAGGCATTACCGGTTGGGAAGTTCGAGCATTGCTCGGACTTGATTCGCTTGGAGAAGTGCTAGGTGCCATGAGGTGGCACGATTGAGAGAGATACTTGTGTAGATGAGGAAGAGTATTGGTATGAGATTGTCGTTCTATCTTCTTGGTGTAGTGCTAGTGTACACTCCTAGTGCTCTTGTCTTTGGTGAGACGGTGTTGGATGTTTTCAACATTTCATTGGTGGGTGGGGGCTTTGTGCCTGAACTCGTTGATGGAGTGCAATGGGGGGTGGCTGTGCCGGAACCCGTTGGGGAAACATTCATGTTTGGTTGAAGGTAGAAGTGTTGGTAGTTAGAGCTATCGGTTGTTGATGGTATGGTACCATTGGTGTTGGAGATGGATATAGTGTCAAGGTGGAGTGTTTAATTTTGTGACACTATATGATGGAGAATTGAAGGGGATGAATGTATCTTGGTGTCGGAGAAGACGGTTCGCAAATCGAAGTCTGGAGGAAGAAGATAGGAGAGAAGGTGCTGGTGTTGCTGCTGTAGGTCAGATGTCTGGCTGAGAGGGCCAGACGTCTAACGAGGTTCAGGCTGTTTCCCGAAAAGTCCTGCAGACGTCTGGTCCCTCTAGCCAGACGTCTGGTCCTGTCTGTTTCTGTCATCCCGAACCTGGCCTCAGACGTCTGAGGTAAGAGGCCAGACGTCTGAGGCGGCGTTTTCCTTTTTTTTCTAGGCCGAGTTTCTGAGCTGTTTTGTGATTTGTTGAAGGGCAAAGTGGTCTTTTGCCAGGGTTTTCTCTATTAGTATATACTCTCTTTAGGTTTGAAAGGAGAGTTAAAAAAACAATTCATCATCTCTAATCAAGGATTTAGTCCTCCATTAATTAGGGTTTTAGGCAAAACTCTATTTCTTCAATTCTAATCTCCTCAAACATATATTCTTACTGAATAGATCATTGTAATCAATCTCTTGTACTCTTCTCATTTGGTGATAATAAAAGATCTCTCTCAAAGTGGATGTACACTAACGCGACGTTAGTGGAACCACTATAAATCGGTGTGTGATTTATTGTTTCGTTATTGCTTATTATTCTCTATTGCTTGTGGTGTTATTGTGATCGTGTTTGGATTTGGTTTTATTGAATTCTTCGAGTGTTTGGTTGTTTTTCACTATCTATCACGATCTAGCTTTTCCGCGTGCATTTGGGGATTTTAGTTTGAGCGGTCTCGATTGAAATCCACCATAACAATCATAAAATCCAACACCTGATCGTTCAGTACAAACCAATGTCGGATTAAAACCTTGACTAGGTGCATATGCCTTTTCACCCATAGCAACAACATCCAAAAGTAAGTAACCATATTTCGTTTGGAGTAGTGTACAATCTTTATTATGAAACTCAGCATAGTCATTGTATATCTAAAAAAAGCAAGCGTACATCAGTATTTTTGAAGGAAATCATTTTTTTACCCGGATCCTGTTGGATATTTTCAAGTTCTTCCATTTTTTGTTTTCATGAAGATAGAAGAAAAGAAAAGGGAAGAAAGAAGAAAAACAAAAGTCCAACATCCTGGAATATTGGGGACCATACTCTATATATAGTCTTAACAAACAACTCTTCATCTGACAGACACACCTTTTATCAATCAACAGACACAACCATTAATAATCAACAGACACAACCTTTCACAATCAACAGACACACCATTTCACTTTCTTGTCTTTTGATTTTAATATATTTTTAATGCAAGTTTAATTTACCGTCAACAATGTTTCCCTTGAATTAAACTTGCTTCTTATTCCCAAAATTTCTACATTTCTCTTGAAGACTTGTCCACTAAAGTGCTTTTGTCAGAATATCTGTCATCTGATCACTTGTTTTGCAATACTCAACAGTAATGTCACATTTTTTCACAAGTTCCCTTAATAAATGATACCGAATGCGGATGTGTTTTGTCCTTTAATGAAGCACTGGATCTTTTGTGACTGAAATAGCTGAACTATTGTCATGGAATAATGTTGTTGGTTTGTTCTGTTGCTATTTAAGACTTTCCAGAATTCCACGCAACCAAATTAATTGACATTCCGCATAAATTGCTGCAATGTACTCAGATTCCGTAGTAGAGAGCGCAACGATAGATTGCTTCTTCGAGCTCCATGAAATTGCACCGCTTCCAAGATGAAAAACATAACCGGAAGTGCTTCTGCTATCATCAATACTTCCTGCCAAGTCGCTATCTGTATAACCAATAAGATTAACCGGAATATTAGCCTCATAGAATATTGCATGGTCGATGGTTCCTTTCACATATCTTAGTATTCTCTTTGCAGCCTCCCAATGGTTAGAGTATGGTTTTTCCATGAATCTGCCCACCAAGCCAACCGCATACATGATGTCAGGCCTTGTAGAAGTTAGATACATCAAATTTCCAAGAAGACTTCTGAACATGGTAGAATTAATAAGCTTTCCTTCGCCTTCTCTAGATAGTTTCAGGCTTGTGATGCATGGTGATGAAACTGGATTGGCATTCTCCATTTGAACTTCTTTAATACTTCTTTCGCATAGTCCTCCTGTGAAATAAAAATTCCTTTCTTCTGCATTTTGAACTCAGATACTGTTGGATATTTTCAAGTTCTTCCATTTTTTGTTTTCATGAAGAGAGAAGAAACGAAAAAGGAAGAAAGAAGAAAAACAAAAGTCCAACATCTTGGGATATTGAGGACCATACTTGTTTAAGTATGAATCCCCGTTATGGACCCAGAATTCAAATAAGGTGGGACATTGAAATTTAAAAGGGCACGACCTTTGCCAATGGGTCTGAATCATTAGACGCAACCCTTGATGAATAGACACCTCCTCAAATGGTTCTGAACTGAACGGATGCAACCTTTAATGAAAAGACATCTCCTCAAACTCTATATAAAGGACAGATGGCCAAAACAGTAAAATTATCTTTGTTCTCCTTCTTCTTCCAACACAATCTGCGACGCCATTAGAGTGTTGCTGAACGTTCTCGATCAAACGAATTTGTAACGCCTGCAAGGTGTTGCAAATTCAGTCAGACTGTCACATCTGTACAGCGTTGCAGATTCCATCTTTCTCTTCTTCAATCTATTTGCCTCTGAATTTTACACTATCTGAAATTAAACAAAGTGTTCTTGGCTAGATCAAAACCGTACAAATTTTGAATCTGGTTACGCTGTTCCAAGATTTCATTGAATCCTGAAAGTCGATAGTTCGATAACCCGTTTGTACCTGGTCGGTTGAACTATTGACTAAAAGAATCTATTGCATAGACCATTTAAGTCAGAAGTATGGCATTGTATTCGTCAGATGACTCAAACCGCAAATTTCCCAATAGATACTAAAGACACATACATTAATCTTTCTTTCCCGCCATTCATTATCAGAAATATATGTATTTTTCTCATTGTTCCAACTTAATCTTGTTTCTTTACTCAATTGGTGCCCAGTTGGCCATTCTGATTTCATCTGAGTCTAATGAATTTTGATCTATTTGGATGAATAATTTCTTTTCACCCATCACTAAACTTATTTTTGATGGATTCCCATCCAAACTTATTGAAATGTCCACCATGTTGAATTTTGACGATACTATATGGTGAATTGAAGAGGTCAAGAATAGCTTGATAACGGTGAAAGCGGCGCGTAAATCGAATCTTAGATGCTCAAATTATCGCGATTTGAAAATGCATAGGCTGAAAGTTGTGTCAAATATCTGACAGGAATCCTCATACGTCTGATAGTAGGTTTACTGCAGCCCGAAAGTTGCGACAGACATTTGAGATGTTGTAACAGATGTCCGACGTGGTGAAGTTTTGTTTTTTCGGTCCAAAGTTTGTGAATTTTCTAGTAGGGCTCAAGGGGAAAATATGTATTTGTCATGGAAGGATGGTTCACTATATAAGCTATTTTTAGGATTCAAAGCAAGATGACTTAAGGATTCCAAGGGTTTAATTAAGGGTTTTATCCTACATTAACTAAGGTTTGTTAAAACCTAGTTTTCTTCAATTCTCTTCTCCACAAATCTATTCTTTTGAATATTGATCATTGTAATCTATCTCTTGTGCTCTTCTCATTAGTATTACTAAAGGCTCTCTCTCAAAGTGGATGTACACTAACAAGACGTTAGTGGAACCACTATAAATTGGTGTGTGATTTATTTTATCGTTATTGTTTTATTTCTCTATTGCTTGTTTGGTGATTGTGATTGTTTTTGGATTGTATTGAGATTTGGATTGAGATATAGATTTGTTGTTTTTTTACTTCTACCATGATATCGTTTTACGCTATGCTTTGGGGTTTTGATTTGAGTGGTCTCGAGATAGAATCCTCATAACATTTGGTATCGGAGCTTTGTGTTGGTAGGTGGTTGTAGAAATGCCAGAATTAGATAATACCTCAGGTAGTCCCTCAATGGTTAGTCCAAGCGACGTAGCTCGGTTTGTACGTGGCTTGTACACGGCTT
Organism: Allium fistulosum; assembly: GCA_030737815.1. Taxonomy (NCBI): domain Eukaryota; kingdom Viridiplantae; phylum Streptophyta; class Magnoliopsida; order Asparagales; family Amaryllidaceae; genus Allium; species Allium fistulosum. The sequence goes on from CM060901.1 coordinate 923,600,808, forward strand.
CAGGATCACAATTGGTGATAGACAAGTGGAATGGCGATAATGATTTTGAAAAGTGGGAATGGAAGACAAAAGCTGCTCTTAGGCAGAATCGAGTGCATCGGGTAGTGTTTAATACACATTTGTTGCCGGTGGACATCTCAGATGTTGAGAGAGAGGAAATGGAAGAGTGGGCATTTACTACACTTCAACTTACTATAAGGAGAATATTATCTTTGAAATAAGTGGTGAGACTGTCACTAAGGGTATTTGGGAAGCGTTGGAGGAGTTGTATATGAAGAAGTCACTAACTAACCATTTAACCTTGTTGCGAATATTCTTCACCTATAAGATGAAGGAGGGTATTTCGCTTAAGGCACACTTGAATATCTTTGATGATTTTCTAATGAAGATGAAGGCGGTAGATTTGAAGATTGAGGAAGAATAAAAGGCAATGATATTGCCGTGTTCGTTGTCGAACAGTTATACGGGCTTCTCAAATAGTTTGATCTATAGTCGGGATACTTTGATTCTAGATGAGTCAAAACGTGTCTTCTTAGTGATAAGTTACAGAATCAAATGAAGGAGTTGGGTGATGGAAGTAGTGGTGCTAGTAGTGGTCATGGTTTATTTGTGGAGAAGGAGAGATATGAGATTAAAGGGAACCGGGAGCGTTCTAGATCAAGGAAGCACGGTTGGAGAGGAAAGTCAAAGGAAAGAAATGGCAAGTGCTTTATTAGTAAGAAATCTGGTCATTGGAAGAATGAGAGTCTGGACAAGGAGAAGGAAAAGAAGGAAGTAGCATCATCATCCGTAGCGGTGGAGATTGAAGTGGGTGAGGGAGACGTAGATGTTTTGACGACAGTAGCATCAGATGTTTCGAGTAGCGAGTGGGTACTCGATTTGGGGGCGTCTTATCATATGATGCCGAATAGGTATTGATTTTCTTCTTATGTCGACAAAGAAGGAAATTTAATTGTTATAGGTAATGATGCTATTTATAAGTCAAAAGGCATTAGTTCCGTGCAAATTCAGATGTTTAACGGAGTGGTTCGTACTCTCACTAATGTACGCTATGTTGCGGGACTTTGAAAGTCCCTTATCTCTTTGGGGTAGTTGGATTCTTTAGGATGTAACATCACTATTGAGAGTGATAACATGCGGGTTTCGAAGGGTACGCTTTTGATGATGAAGGGTGCTAGGATTCATGGTGTTTATTTGCTTCAAGGTGTAACTATAGAAGGTGAAACTTGTGTGGATGTTGATAGTTCTCGTGGCTTGGATGCGACAAGGTTGTTGCATTTAAGGTTAGGTCATGTTTTGGAGAAGAGTTTGGATATTCTTCGAAAATTGGAGATGTTCAATGGAGAAAGTTTCAACAGACTAGAGTTTTGCGAGCAATGTGTCATGGGAAAGCAAACTAAAGTTTCATTCGGTGAACGAAAACATGATTCAAGAAGGGTTCTTGAATATGTTCATACGGATGTTTGGGGACCGACACCAGTAGCTTCTTTGGGGGAAGCTCGCTATTATATTTCTTTTATTGATGATTTTTCTCAATAAGTATGGGTATATGCAATGAAGGCCAAGTTGGAGGCATTTGCAAAGTTCAAAGCATGGAAAGCTCACATTGAGAATGAGAGTGGCAAGTCTTTGAAGGTTCTAAGGTCCGACAATGGCGGAGAGTAAGTTTTCGTAGATTTTTTGGAGTTTTGCAAGCATCATGGTATTCAGAAGCATTTTACTACACCGGGAGATCCGCAATTGAAAGGAGTTGTGGAGAGGATGAACCGTACTCTACTTGAGAAAGCTCAATGCTTGAGATTGACATCGGGTTTGTCTAAGGGATTTTGGGCTGAAGTTTTGTCAACTGCGGTGCATATTGTTAATCGAATTCTATGCTCGGCTATTCGTAAAAAAAATTCAGAGGAAGTGTGGAAGGGAAAGAGCATTAACTTGAGTTATCTTTGTGTGTTGGGTAGTCCTGTTTATGTGCATGATCTGAGAAATGATAAGCTTGAGCCTAGAGCTTTCAAGGGGATTTTTCTTGGTTATGCGGATGGAGTAAAAGGCTATCGGATATGAAATCCAGGAACGAAGAAGGTTGTGAATTCTCGTCATGTTACTTTTTATGAGTAGGCTTTGTTCCAAGGAGAATGAGAGCTCATCGTATGTTTTGTATTTGGTTCATGGTAAATCAAAGGAGAAGGAAGTTATTCCCATCTTTCGTCCAAGGAGTAGAGTAGTTGAAGATGCTTGTGAGGAGGAAGCGGTTGGTGTTACATCACATAGTCCACAAGGTGCCTTTAGTAGTGTTGGTGATGTACACGATTCTAGAGAGGATTCGGTTCAAGGTGGATCCAAAAGGAGTTTGGGTGATGGTATTTCTACTCCGATGGGTCGACATGCTATAAGGCCACCCGATAGACATGGTGATTGGAACTATCTTAGCTTTTGTGATAATTTGGACTATGCTCTTCATGTAGTTCAAAATGAGCTGATGGACCTTGATGACGCCATGGATTCGAGTGATGGCTCGAAATGGATTTATGCCATGGAGGAAGAGATGAAATCGTTAATGAAGAATCAAACTTGGGATTTGGTTCCACTTCCTAAAAAACCATGCTATAGGGTGCAAATGGATATACAAAGTGAAGGATGATGGGAGATACAAAGCTAGATTAGTGGCTAAGGGGTTTGCACAAAGAAAGGGAAAGGAGTATGATGAGATATTCACACCGGTTGTGAGACATACTTCAATCCAGATATTACTTGCTATACTTGATATTCATGACTTGGAGTTGGAGCAACTTGATGTGAAAACCGTCTTCTTGCATGGTGACTTGGATGAAGACATCTACATGGAGCAACCGGAAGGCTTTGTTATAGATGGTAAGTCAAATTTGTTTTGCAAGTTAAAGAAATCATTATATGGTTTGAAGCAACCACCTAGACAATGATTCAAGAGATTTGATCATTTTATGCTTGAAAATGGTTTTGATAAAAGCATCAAGGATGCTTATGTATATTTCAAGAGGTTGGAAAATGATTGTTGGGTGTATCTTCTCTTGTATGTGGAAGGCATGCCTATTGCTTCTAAGGAAAAGAATGAAATCAACAAGTTAAAATTGAGTCTAAAATCAGAATTCGAAATGATGGAGCTTGGAGAAGCAAAGAGGATTTTGGACATGGAAATAGAGAGGGATCGAAAGCGTTTTGAGTTGAAATTGACTCAAAAGGAGTACAAAAAGAAAGTGCTTTGTTGGTTTAGCATGGAGAATGCAAAGGCGCTAAATACACCTTTACCTTTGCATATGAAGCTTTTGAGTAAGGAATCACCTATCTTGGAGAAAGACAAGGCTTATATTGCAAAGGTGCCTTATGCTAGTGCGGTTGGAAGTTTAATATATGTTATGGTGTGTACAGGGCCCGATATAGCAAATGCCGTTGGGATGGTTAGTCGGTATATGGCTAATCTAGAGAAATCGCATTGGGAAGCTGTGAAGCTTATATTGAGATACCTTAGAGGTACATCATCTCATGGTCTTGTTTTTAGCGGTAGTGAGGGAATGAATTGCAAATTGGTTGGTTATTGTGATTCAGACTATGCCATTGATAGGGATCTGAGAAAATCAACTTCCGGATATGTCTTCACACTTGGTGGTACAGTCATAAGTTGGAGATCGAGATTGCAGACCGTAGTACCTTTATCCACTATGGAGGTGGAGTTTATAGCCGTGGTGAAGGCGGCAAAGGAGGCACTTTATTTGAGGCGATTGTTGTTTGACTGATTCAAGCATGATAGTATCAATATTCGATGTCATAGCCAGAGTGCTATTCACTTGGCAGAGAATTCGGCAACGGACTAAGCATATTGAAGTAAAAGTCATTTTTAGTATCCATGGATGAAGATAAGCAGTATATCTTCGGAAAGTACACATAAAGTATAACGCGGCTAATATGTTCACTAAGGCATTGCCGGTTGGGAAGTTCGAGCATTGCTCGAACTTGATTCACTTGTTAAAGTACTAGGTGCAACGTGGTGGCACGATTGAGGGAGGAGCTTGGTTATGGATGATGAAGAGTATCAGTGAGATATTGTGGTTCTATCTTCTTGGTGAGTACTAGTTTACACTCCCTAGTGCTTTTTTCTTTTAGTGAGATGGTTTTGGATTGGGTGCTTTCAACATTTCATTAGCAGGCGGGGGCTTTGCCTGAGCTCGTTGATGGAGTGCAATGGGCGGTGGCTTTGCCGGAGCTTATTGAGAAATCATTCAAGCTTATTTGGTTGAAGGTAGAAGTGGTGATAGTTTGGCACTTTCGATGGTTGGTGATGGAGATGGATATAGTGTCGAGGCGGTGTGTTGAATTTTGGCGACACTATATCTTGAATCGAAGAGGTCGAGAATAGCTTGATAATGGTGAAAACGGCGCGCGAATCGAAGCTCGAATGCTCAAATTATCGCAATTTGAAGATACATAGGTTGAAAGATGTCTAATAGGAATCCTCAGAAGTCTAATAGTAGGTTTTCTGCAGCCCGAAAGTTGCGACAGACGTCTTAGAGGTTGTGACAGACGTCTGATGTGGTGTAGTTTTAATTTTTCGGCCCAAAATTTGTGAATTTGCTTGTAGGGCTTCAAGGGGCAAGTCGGGTATTTATCATTGAAGGTTTGTTCACTATATAAGCTATATTCAAGATTCAAAGCAAGATGACTTAAGGATTCCAAAGATTTAGTTAAGGGTCTTATCCTCCATTAAATAGGGTTTTTCAAAACCTAGTTTTCTTCAATTCTCTTCTCCACAAATCTATTCTATTTAAATATTGATCATTGTAATCAATCTCTTGTCCTCTTCTTATTGATATTAATAAAGGTTCTCTCTCAAAATGGATGTACACTAACAAGACATTGGTGGAACCACTATAAATCAGTGTATAATTTATTTTATCATTATTGCTTTGTTTCTCTATTGCTTGTTTGGTGATTGAGATTAGTTTTGGATTGGATTGGATTGAGATATTGATTGGTTGTTTTTTTTGTTTCATGTAAGCAATCAAAACCTGAGATAAGTCAACAAAGCTTGTCTAAGATTCGTCCGTAGAAAATGGAGTTGTCATCATCAAAAAGAGGGAGAATGTTGGATCATAGGTTTTGATTGCTGACATGAAACAACAATTCACGAATCTACAACTACGACAACATCTGGACTCAACAACTCAAAGTATGGTTCGTATAGTTATAAATTTTAACAAGAGTCATCAAATGTGTATATAAAGTCTAGTTTAGTGTTTTGCTAAAATATTTCCTCAAGAATCATCATTCACATTCAAATAAACTTGCATGCATATTTTAATCGAATTCAAAATACACACACATATTCTTTAATGTACTGAACTGCACTATTCAGTAGACTGACCAGGTATATTCAGTCGACTGAATCAGTAGTTATATTTTTATATAACACGGACCAGTCGACTGAACACACCTGGTCAGTTGACTGAATCAGTAGTTATATTTTTATATAACACGGACCAGTCGACTGAACACACTTGATCAGTCGACTGAGTCTATGCATGAAACTTGTGCACTTTTTGAATTCAGTCGACTGACCTTGCACTTTCAGTCGACTGAATCTTGCAACATTCAAAAATTTGAAAATATGCTTCCCTATCCGAAAGGTTATCTTCCTTCTGAAGTGTTGCGTCCTTTAGCTTTCCATAATGAACTTTTACCAGAAGTTCTAACTTCTCATACACTATAAAAGCACTCACCGAATTTTCTTATCTTTCTTGATCTATAGTGCATCGCTTTCTTGATTATATTGCTTACAAAATTCTATACAATCATTGCTTACAATTCCACTTCCATATTCTATAAGCAATTCTAATCTTCCTATTCTTTACACACACACAATTATACACATCATTCTTGAGGAAAAGATTATAGGAAGGGTGTACGACAAGTGACAAATCCGTGTTATTCAGAACACACAAAGTCAAGTTAATCCAGTTTGTAAGAAAGTCCTGTTTGGTTGCTCAGGTGGTCAAGTCCTATTCTGTTACTCAGGCAGTCAAGTCCTGTTTGGTTGCTTAGGCGGTATAATACCTGTTCCTCCGGGTTAAGTGAGGGTTGCTAGCTTTAATTCCAGAAGGAGTCTGGGACTGGACGTAGAACGAGAGTTCGAACCAGTATAAAAATTCCTGGTGTCATTTTACTTTACTACTATTATTTTCCGCACTAGTTATTTATTATATTCCATATTACTCGATCCTATAGCACAATCACATTCAAGTAGTGTAACGACCCGCCTTTTAATTCCTTGGAAGTCGACACTAATATAATCACGGTATTCACGTGCCGAGCATCCAAGTGCTGGAAAGACAGATTGTTGCGAAAAAGAAAGAAAAGACAAAACAAAATCTCACATCGTGCCGAGTAATATACAATATACAACATATCTTTACAAAAGGAAACTGTAATATACATACATCATAATCAAAGTACACTTAATCACTAATCATCAGCCTGGACAGTTATAACAACCTGTCCTCATAAATACTGACAAATAAAACAACAAATGGAGCAGAAATAAAAAATATACAAGAGATATGTCATGGACATCCAGCTCATCTATTGAAGCTCCAAGGCATCCAAACTAGATATGAAAATATGCTCGGTCTGACCCGAGCATTATAAGAAAAATAATGTCCAGATTAGTCTAGTAAATCAACATGAGAGACAAATCTCAATTGAATTATAATGTTATAAAAACCATTTGAAAATAAAGGTATCTCGTAAAAACACGTCGCACATAAATACAGACTGGTTTTTACCTTACGATAACCAAAACATTTTATAGGAAATCTTCTGATATTATAATAATGTCTAGGGTTTAAAATAAATATTGAACCATAGCCGAAATTGTTACATTAATTAAGTTCCATCATAATGGGTATACAACTAAGTCCGAAGGCACTTATTAGAGAATGTATTTCCATACAATGACAAGGCACCGGCGTACCGCCTGCCACAATACACCTCTTTAAAATGCACTGAGAGTCACACATGGACTCCCTACCAACATAGGTCCGGCCTACCCCTTACTGGGTAGTACCGAATATTTCATTACCCTGGTTGCTTTTGCAACCTTTTTGAGAGCTCCCATGCACAACCAAATCCAAAAATTTATATATCTTGAAAGATGATGACGATACCCTAATAGGTGTGACCCACTTAGTCCTGCTACATATCCCATGTTTTTGTCATTCTCGATTGATGAGGCTTAAGGCTACATTTTACCTTTTATATAGTAATCCCACTTGGAATGCTAACACTGCCCTCCAGGCAGAAATGCAATACCAACATTCATCCATACAAATTCGTTCTAGGTCTAAACGAAACCGAAGGCACTACTTCTACTACATCCATTTTGGAGTCACCCTCGAGATTAGTAGCAAGTAGCCCTTGCATATCAAAGAACTCCATCTTCAAAACCATCATCAAGATGTCACTAGTTCGAACGCTTATGCCGATTCGAAGTGGTTTTCGGATAACATATCCGATCTTCGTCTCTCTACCGACAATGATAGTTTAAAATAGGCCTACATTTGATAGTCGGTTATTTAACCATCAAATAACAGTCAATTCAACCAGAGATTTAATTTCCAAAGGAAATTAACGCTGGTTAAGCACATAGCACCAATTAGCCTCTTTAGTTAATCATTTCATTAATTAAAGTCACTTTGTAATAAGTGAATCAAAATACTTTTACAAAGATATATTCACAAACCCTTTATACTCCTTTCAACACTTGAAAACATATCTATATACTTATGTTAACGATATAAGTATATTCACTAAAACACTACACTTTCCCTACTTAGAAAATGTATTCATATACTTATCTCAACGGTATAAGTACATTCACAAAACATTATGAAAGATTTCTTATTTCAAAATCATTTCTTATTTCAAAATCATATCAAAGGATTAAAATAAATATTGTTTAAAAGAAACGAAAATAAGGATAAACCCAAACAGTATTCCTTTAGTGTTAAGCATGGAACGAATGTCCACATCACCAAAATTAAGAAGGTCAATTTGGGGAAATCCAATCTCAATTTCTTTTATAAATTTCTTCAATAAATCCTTTTAATAAATCTCTTTCGTTTATAAACATCTCCTTTACAAAAATTCCAAATCCATTTATAAAATTCTTAATAATTCTCCAAGTTTATTTATAAAAATCTTTTATAAATATCCAAAATCATTTATAAACTTCTTTCCAAATTTCAAAATCTCTTTTCAAGTTATAAAACTACCCTATTAACCTATAAAACAATTTATAATACCTTTTATAATATAAGCTCTAAACTCATTTTAGAATTTCTTTCAAAAATATCATTTATAAATTCCTTTATAAATATATATATATATATATGTATGTATGTATATCATAATTACAGCCTCCTTTTATAAATTCCCAAACTTTACTTAATGTCTCCTTTATAAATACCTTTTATATAAAATCTTTTATAAAAACTTCTTTTTATCAAATACCATTTATAACTTATCTTATAAATCCTTGACTTATTTGTAACTCTTTATAAAACTCCAAATTCATTTATAAAATTCCTTTTATAAATTTTCTTAATAAAATTGTCAAAACTTCATTTTTAAATCAAACTTAAAATATAACACATACTTCAAATAAAAACAAATTCCAAATATCATTATAAAACTCATAACACGATCATTCCATATATTTCAACAAATTTCTAAATTGAACTTATAGCTCCAATTTATCAAAATGATATTGATTTCCTTTTATAAATTCAATTCAATTTATAAAACACCACTTATACATCTTCAAATTTATCACACTTCCAATTTCCAAAATGGATCCAACTACTATCTCTATAACGATCATTCCATATATTATTATAAATCCATTAATGTGATTTATTTCTCAAATTTATCAAATGGAAACATCTTTCCTTCTATAAAATATTACTTATAAGAATCTCCTTAAATTCAAAAGATACCATTCATAAATCTGTTCTCTTATTTACAACATTTATATAAAATGTCTCACAAATATTTATTTTCAAAATATTTCCATCTTCTTTAAAACAAAATTCACTTTTAAATAAAAGAAAACCCCATTTTATTTACTTTTGAATACAACTATTATTATTATAATAATTTTATATTAAAATAAATACTTCCAAAAATAATTATTAAAACATTTACTTATATATATATATTAGAAAAGAAAAATGAAAGAATTTGAAATAAAATAGAAAAGTTTAAAAAAAATTAACAAATCATAGAAATTCCAAAAAAATAAGATTTAAAATCATTTTCCCAATTAAAAAATCATTTCCAAACCAAATCAACAATTTATAGTATTTCATAAATACTACATCGAGGCCAAATAGTTACTATAGCACTTAACTAGCTTTTCTACTACAAAGATTCGATTTTCACATATATAAGTGTCACATCCAAAATGACTTACAATCAAATTCAGCATTTAATAATCTATATCATAGGTATTTAACTGAAATAAACCAACAAGCAAATAAATGGAAATTAAAAATAACAATATCGAAAAATCCGGATTTCTCAATAAAATTCCTGTATTTCAATTTTAAATGCCAATCGCTTTAAAAACGGATATTTTAACCAATCAGCCAATAATTTCAAAAAAAACTCAAATAGTAAAATTTATCTACTAGCTAACATATTGATTTATCCAAAGAGGTGACTTATACTCACCGAAATTGCAGTTCGCGCCGAAGCGTTCTGGTTTGAACTAAAATCGAACGACGTCAAATTTTAGCCCAAATTTTCACTCGCTTCAAATTCAACCAAACTAGTTCCATCGTGTAGCCTTCGCCATTACGAGAGCAACACAAAAAGCCTCCTCTCGATTGGACCTCGTATGAATAAGTTATTCAATTTATAAGTTAATGAATTTTAAAATATATTAATTAATCCCTTAATTTCAAATTTAAAACTAATTATCCATTTTTAAAACAAAACCCTTCTTCCTCAACAAACTCCCACCTCTTTTTAGTTCCTCTCTTCACCATGGCCGCTCCTACAACCTCCTCTCTCTTGCTCATCTCCCTACGGAAAGACGTCGCAACACCGCCAAACTCCTCCTCCTTGCACGCTCCACCATCTCGACCTACAAATGCTAAAGCCGACACATTCCAACAAATTGTGACCTACAACACTTCCATGGTCGTACGCAAAGGTCGACCACCCTAGGCTCGACTGCACCTTCCAGAAACTCGGCCAAAGATGTCAAACTCCACCCCAAACCCGAATCCAAGCTTTCATTTGCCAAATACACTTCCAATTTTCCAAAAATCCAAACCCTAGCTAAAATTGCCCATGAAAATGCACTGTCGAGCCTCCAAACTCAACCAAATACACCCAAATCTTATACCAAATTAAAGCTCTCTGCTCTATGAGTTCGAAGATGCTTGTTTTGTAATTTTTAATTCAGTATATCATGAGATTGGGATTTTTGAAATCTTAGAGTTTACCTTTTCTTTGATTTTTTTTTCTAACTTACTGAATTTGGATGGAACGACTAACAGAAAAGAAAACGTGAGGAATGAGATTTTTCTAAGTGTTAGTCTAAGATATAGCCCAATTTTCGGCATCTCGTCATCCAAATTTTTGTATGCGTATGAACTACAGACGATAAAAAAAATATACGGGCATGCGCAGAAAAGCGACACGGCCACAAAATAAAAATAATATACACTGGTTATTCAATTCTATAAAATCAATAAAACACTATCGTTTGCCAATAAATTATCAAATGGATAATTTAAAAAATTTCCAAATTAAAAATTATGGAAAATCAAATAAATTAAATTAAAAATACGTGAATAAAAATCGAGTCGTAAAAATAAAAATACATTTCTGTTTAATTATCTAAACTATTATTACTGAAAATAAATTTACAAAATAAATTCAACATTATTATTTATTAATTAAAAGGAGTAAAATAAGACCATTAAATCCATTAACTTAATATTCAATTAAAAATCCAGATATTTAAATCACTATTCAAATATTAAATTCACCATTCAAATATTTATTAAAATAGTCACTATGTTTGAATTCTAGTTATTAACTTAATAACCAATTATTTCAATATTTAAAATTAATTCAATATTCAAAATCAAACAACCAAAATTCTAGGTCGTTCCCCTTAAAATAATTCGTCCCCAAAATTTACAAAGTAAGAAAAATGCCTCCAAGTCCATTAAATTTTCAAAATTCATTTTAGTTGAAAAGGATTTTTAAATTTCTAAGTTGTTAAAGTTATGAAAAATTTCAGCATCATCTCCTTTGCGCGGCTCGATCGAAAAAACTACAAATCGCTACTACGGGCATAAACCTACAAAAGAAAACAAAAGTCAAGTGACCTCCCATATCTGGGGCATAAAGTCATCATCCAAAACCAAAATATAAACATATACCTATTAGTCGAGCAACCAACTCTACTCATGAAACCAAAAGCATCAAACTAGCCTTGGCTTCCATGAGCCTATATCTCATTTACAAACAATATCCAACCATATATTTTTGCATTTGCTAATAAACAAGCACACAATTATTCAAGGCCCGTACGATATACATATGCCATCCATACGCAATACCAATCCAATCGCTCGCTCGATAACACAATTTCATTTTCGAACTAGTATCGCTCACTCAACCACTCTAGTGTGGAATCAAATCTGGTTTCTTGATCAGAAACCTCCGTTCTCCTTGCATAGCCATATATGATGATAGAAAAATTCAAAATCAAATTGAAAATCCATATCAAGTGTTCACCATCAAGAAATGAGTGAAAAATCCTACTCGGATTTGTTTATATTACCTAAAAATTATATACTCGAATTTGGATCAAACCAGTTATGCGAATAAAATGATCTACCTACAACTTACATACTTATTCCAATTGGTTCTTAAGTACATCAAATTTCTTTTATTCACATTAATTTTAAATCATAACTTCTTAAACCAATAGTATTTCATTTAATATTAAAATTCATTTACAATCCATTTCATAAAATCATTTCATTTAACCTTACTTAAGTTTATAAACATTTTCTTAAACACCACATATGTTTCTTTATCACTTTAAAACTTAAGTTCACATTTATATAACATTCCGCTACAATCTAGGTGTATATATACAATTTTTTTAAATTGTTTCACTTAGCATAAATATCCAAAAAATTAAAAAAAAATTAGCTTATTATTTTCTCAAATTTGTAAGTTACAAAAACTTATTATCTTATATTTTCACCAAAAAGACTTAGCTTTTATTTCCAATTTAAGTTAGGAGTTTTCGACCATCCAAAATAGCCAAAAATTCCTTTTCATTTCAATTAACGAAAATTACCAAACAATATCCCAAAATGAGATACACAAACCAATCTATCCTAATGGATAGGATACATGAGTATACAATGTTACTTAACTGAAAATTTCAGAATTTAAACACCTGGTTTGATTTCAAATTATTTGAAATAATATGTATATCTCCTTTATATATCAAATCATCCTTTGGGAATTTTAAACAAATTTGTTTTACCCAAAACAACTCAATAACCAATTTATGTTATGGTAGCAACTCCTCACTTTAGAAACTCAAAAATGAACACTGACAATGCAGCAATCATCACCAGAATTATTTTCTAGCGACCGAAGTAGTACTTTTTATCTCAATTAAAATTCCTTTTTGAATATCTTTATTCATAAATACTTTCAAAATAATATCATTATTATTTTCTCCAAGCAATTTCCAAAAACACCGGGATTAAAGTTTTCAAATTCTCAATTTTAATCCATTTTACTTATAAACCATACTTATAAAGTATAGTTATATAATTTCATTTTCATAAAACATTTCATAATTGTTCTTTGATTAGATTATAATAAACAACCTTTATTAAAATTTAACTTTAACTTAGCATTATCATCGACTACCTTATAGTCAAATCGTGAAGCTTAATACATATTGTGTTTGTATTTGATTTAACCAAAAAAATAAATGCTCACAAACTATCTGAGCACAAACAATCAATTGCTAAACAATAAATGATAATAATTGAATATTATCATTCAAACAACCAACACACCATATTTAACTATGTTAATTTTCTGAAAATTATTTTTTAATATATAAAATATAATCTAGGTAAAATTATTTCATTTACCAAATTTCAAAACAATACTGTGTCGGTTTCCCTTGTTCAAGTGTTTAGAAACCCCCATCAATACAGTTGTCCCTTGTGTACCGACCAGAATTCACTAGCCACTCAACTGATAAATCAACACAATATAAATCATTTTTATAGCAATGATAAATACACGCTTATATATATAATACACTCAAACTTATCCTAGGGTCTCATTTACCCTATCTCAAATGAGTTTACCCCACCAAAGCCTTGGTGTTCGCTCAACCTAAGCTCTGATACCATGTTGTAACATTCCTCCTAAATGGGTGGTGCCTACAACTGGTACCTCAAATATAATTTTACGGCCAGCCTCTTGACTATAAGCACGAAGCAAATCAACCTATTAATTTCAGGGACATGTAGGGGTAGGAATCTAAGCTTCGGCCCAGTTCACAAGTGAGAACCCCCTATCATGTTAAAGTAACTTTGCAAATTGATCTGATCTCAGTCTCCTCGAACCGACAATGATAGTTTAAAATAGGCCAACATTTGTTAGTCGGTAATTTTTATCAAATAACAAACAATTCAAGCAGAGATTTCATTTTCTAAAGGAAAATAACGATGGCTAAGCACAAAGCACCTATTAGTCTCTATAATTAATCCTTTCATTAATTAAAATCACTTTGTAAATACTTGTATCAAAATACTTTTACAAAGATATATTCACAAACCCTTTAAACTCCTTTCAATACTTGGAAAAATATCCATATACTTTTGTCAATGGTATAAGTATATTCACAAAAACACTACACTTTCCCTACTTAGAAAATGTATTAATGTACTTATCTCAATGGTATAAGTGTATTCACAAAACATTATAAAAGATTTCTTATTTCAAAATCATATCAAAGGATTAAAATAAATATTTTTTAAAAGAAATGGAGATAAGGATAAACCCAAACACTTTTCCTTGGTGTTAAGCATTGAACAAATGCACTCCATCAAAATTTAGAAGGTCAATTTGGGGAAATACAATGTCAATTTCTTTTATAAATTTCTTCAATAAATCCTTTTAATAAATCTCTTTCATTTAATTCCAAATCCATTTATAAAACTCCTAATAAACTCCAAGTTTATTTATAAAACTCTTTTATTATATCCAAAATCATTTATAAAACTCTTTTACAAATATCCAAAATCATTTATAAATATCCAAAATCGTTTATAATACATTTTAGAGTTCCTTTCAAAAAATATCATTTATAAATTCCTTTATAAATACGAGTATATATGCACGTCCAAGTGGACATGCATCTAATCACAATTTGCATGCATTAGTTCAACAATGCGTTTCAAAGCATGTATAATTTTTTGTTTATAGATATAGTATACATTTTCTCGGTTCATGTCGCAATGCCTATAAATTACTAAGTGGGATTCACTATCAAAAATGATGAAAGTCACAAATATAGGCAGCAAAATCAAAAGATATAACCACACTGTAAAAATATATAGGATTCAATCCGAATCAAAATATATACGGTTCAACTACAATTGAATATTTGAAGCCATAACAATCGCTCTGCGTCCGATTTGGATAACATGCAATTATCATAAAATTGAACATAAAGATCTAGCCCGCAACTCAATGGGTAACATTTGGTTTCTATTTTGAGAAACCAATAATTTGTAATGGAAATGACACATATGTATCGTAGAAACTATGTTATGGATATTAACACAATATATGTAATCAACACGACAATAATCCAACATCACACATCAAAACAAACATGTATGTAAATCTTTTCAGCACAAATATTTTAACACCAATAACATCATTATCCAACAGGAGAATATCATAATGTTATGATAAATAGAAACAATAAAATAGTACAAAAAGCATCTCTCTCAATGTCGACTATAAAATGTCCTTACTACATCATCAAGTGCAAATGTTTATATCCATTTTAACTCTATTGCAGCACATCTAGACATTGAAAGATCGATAGAAGGATCCCATTAATACTACATTATTCCCTACTTTGACCATTGTACGTTCAATTTGATTGGTGTAGTTTTTCGTAAGCCTTTCTAATCAAAGACCAAGATTTTCTTGTAAGTCTTCTCTCTTAATAAAAATTAAGTACATTTACTATTTTTCAAGAACGTTGTTGTTTTCCTAAAGAATGTGATTTGTTATTTAATTAATTGTACACATGTTTACTTTTTTGAGGCTGTTAAATCTCTAATATAACTATCACAACATGAATTTTGGTTATTCACAAATTAATACAGTTTCCACTTCCAAAATATAATGAAGATAGCTGGAACCGAAGGAAGATTCTAATCTTGTCATTGATATTGAAAACGCTTAAAATATAATAAGAGATCGGTAGACTTGCACTTCAAAACTAATTAAACAAACTTCATACTTATAGAGATTATCAAACCCCAGGTGCTCTTGGCTCTGTAATTTTGTTCAATATACTAACTCATCCAAGATATAAATTATACTATTCAACCAACCTTTTGCAAATTAAGTTTTGCATATTTTGATGTGAAATAAAAATTGAATTAGGAATATGAAAATCACCACAACCAATGCATAGTTGTATTTGAGAATACATAATGTTAATTAAGGCACGTAACCAATTTACATTAAAATGTTGGACCATGCCAATCAAGAGCAACATCATTATACCAACAATATCTTGAAAGAAACGAAAAGTTCAAATCATTAAAATGCTAAAGTATGTCAGCTGAATTGGTGCATGCAGCTTTCAATAGTCTTCAATCATGTAGCTATGTACAACAGCACAGTATAAGAAGCCTTCTGAAGAAGCTTAGGCATCTAAGTGATGCTTAAAGAACGGTTTGTTGTCACCCATAGTATTGAAAACCATAATGATAAGAAGAGTAGTGGCTCCATTCTTGAAACTATTGATTTAGGTGACAACAGTCCACTTAGAACTGCTAAAAAGGTACGTTCAAATAATAAGAAGATTGAGCCACCTGCGGATGCAGATGAAATATATAAGAACATAAAGGAAACAGGCTTGATTCCAAATGCTGTAGGGATGCTTGATGGATTGTGTAAAGATGGGTTAGTTAAAGAAGCAATGAAACTGTTCAGTTCAATGCATGAGAAAGGAACTATAACTGTAGTTGTGATATATACTGCAGTAGTTGAAGGGTTCTGTACATGTATAAAAGCATTGCCTGTCAGTTTGAAATATGTATATTTGCTTCAAAAAAAATATGTACATGTATATTTTTTCTTCCCTAAATATGTAGTAACAACAAACATTGGATTAATATAATATCATTTTATCAACTGGTATAGAAATACAAATCAATTCGGTGCAGAATTCTAAAGCATATATTTTTGTAGGTAGAAATCCAAATCGGTAATTCCTTTAATAGCCATAGTTTGGATTCAAACTCAGAATGGTCCTAGAAATTGTAGCAACTTATTTTGTTACATAATTCTCGAACAGAGTTGGGAAAATTGAATGAATCAATATGAAGTAATACCTGTGTCATAGCAATAAACAGCGGAGGGAGCACTAAGTAAGAGGAAGGGGTTTGCAGTGTGGACTGATTAGGCAGTGACCGCTGGTGAATCGTGTGCTGCGATCGAGAAGAAAGGTGATGGGCGATCAGATTTCCATTCGAGCTCGATGGTGGAAGGGCTGTGGATTGGATTTAGAGATTTAGAAAGAATGCGGGGTGGAAAGAGGGTAGAGGATGACGAAGAAGTTTGGATCTGAAAATGTTCAATATAAATATAGATTTAATTATTTACAATCATCTTATGAAAGGTGAAGTATCATTTTCTTTATTGCGTTATTAAATGTGTAAAAAACAAAAAGTGATTTCTTTTGGAATATCAAGTAATATGTGTTCCATATAAATTATTTTATATTTTTTTTTACATTTGGGTACCCCTAACCGATGTTGCTACTAAAAAATCATAGACTATAAATAACATGTAGAATATGAATGTGTGTATATGTATTGGAAATGTAAGAACCATGCTATTTGTTGTAAGCTACAGGAAAGTATGTATTTTACCATGCCCAAATCCACACAAATTTATAATTATATACACATATATGTATATTTATGTAAGGCATTAAATTCTATTACATATACAACTTTAAAGTATTACCTTATTTGTATGTCTTAATATGTTTGTTTATATAAGGCAATAAGTTCTGATACATATACAGCTTTGAAGTATCAGCTCATTTGTAAGTCTTGTGTTAAAATTTCTAGATCAACGAATAGAAATTGAGTATTATATATATCGTGTTAAAATTCATTACTGCTGCTAAATTAGAGTTATGTACTTTGGATTTAACTTGCATATAAGCTGAATAGTGAATCAAAGTGTAGTAACTATAATTTATAATTTTTCAAAACATAAAAAAATTAGTGTTCTTTGCACAGGTTAAATATAAGAATAACTAAAGACAAAAAATTGCAACATCTATTGAGTAAATATGAAAAGCGAGAAAATTTCAAGCATATTTGAGCACCTTTTGTTGGACACAGAAAATTATATATTGTGTATTATATTCATCATTCACATGTTGTAAGCTAATAGAAGCATATGCACAACACATGCATTTTAACTAATTTAAACAATTAATAGCATGATCTAAATATGATAAATAAGGAAGCTGAAGAGTGAATAAGGGAATCATTAAGTTCAAGATCGTTCATGTCATTAGGTGAGATATAATAAGAAAGCTAAAGAGTGAATGTAAAGAAAAAGTATGATGTGCAACATCAATGAGTTGACAGCCTGGGGTATGCTGAAGCTCAAGCAGGTATGATTGGTAAGGGAAATCTGATGCATGCATTAACTGAAATTGCAAGCATGTATACATTGCTCATTAAAAGTCAGAAATATGTACCGTATCTTTAAAGGCAGTTGCAAAATATACGACTAAAGAATTCTAGCCACTGCATTGATTAAAATCTCATTGTAGCTTGCTTATTCTATTACTGATTATTTTTCATCTTTGCTGCCAGAATCAAAAACAAAAAATAGAAATAAACCAATAAATAACTAGTTAAGCAAATATGCATATAACTCAATATGAAGTGTAACTGACAATGAACACATAGATCATAACACATAAATGCACATAAAATAATGACTTATTAAATTAAGAAACATGTTTAGGAGAATAAAAATATTAAGAACTTGTTTCCAAAAATTTGAAGCCTATGAATTAGCAAAAATGATTGTGTATATCCTCCTCACATAGAATACTGCGATAAAATTCAGACAAATAGGAAACAAATCCAAATTTAGTTGTTATCATATCATAAGTTTATCGATTAATTTGCATCTCACCTTCATAAAAGACATAGGCAGTTGATGATATTTCTCTCCTCTATTGATGAATCTATCTGCAACCAAAATCAATAGCAAGAAGAAAGAAGTGAGGGATCCAAATTAAATTCAGGGAATATTGTGCATGAAGATACCTATCAAATGACTAACATCATACATTCACTGATTATCCAAAACTTATTTTAGTAACCATATGAGATCCAAATGAAATCATGCATAACTTACGTCAGTGGCCATATAAAATTTATTTATAAATTTTCACAGCACTACTTATTACATATACACATGATGTCATTTATGTTTTTATGTGTTGCTTCAAATAAGCAAAAAAGAAAAACATTAGGAATCAACTATTTGGGAGTAAAAAAATAATAATGATATAAAGGTATTCAATGCAGTAAAAATTTAGAACACTTATGACTGCATTTACTTGCATTTCTAGCATACATAACTACACTTCATTAGTTTCTACCTCTTCAAACAATCTTGGTAATTAATGTGTTACTCCAATCCACTAATTACTAAACTGCTACATCTTTAAATTCTCAATCATTTTAATACCAACTTCTCAAATTTTGAGTAGGTCATCTCACACCTACAAATTTATTTCATATTATAGAAAATTCAGAAACTACATTGTATCAGCAACAAATGCAAAGTGCAAGTATAGTACATATCTCCGTCAAAGCTTCGGTCTACGATAAAACCTATCAACTTCATAGATATCATTCATAAAAATTATAACCAAATTAATGTCATTGAATAGTGGCCATATAAAACAAAATCATTGTTATTTAATAAATATTTTAATTAGTGCTCAAGTTAAATTGTTGCTTATCATAGTAGTTAACAGGGAAGAAGAAAAATGAATTCTAAGTGTATAAATTGATATTAGAGTAAGATTATTTATAAATCAATTTAAATATCACCAAATTAAATAGTAATAAGTGATTCACCACCAATCATACATGTATAGATTCAAATGCTACCAAATTGGAAAATTTTTAATTATGCTCAAGTTAGAACATCGTGAACAAAACTATCGGAATCATTAATTAGTGTTCTACACCCAGTGAATAGTTGGTTGGAAAATTTTATCCTTAAATAGATCGGATATCATTAATTAATTTTAATATGCTACTGTTGTCACCCAGCAGACATTGGTTGGAAAATTTAATCCTTAAATAGATTGGATATCATGGTCGACTAAATAAATTCCATTTTGAAACATATGCAACAAAACTGTTGAAATATGGCTTAATAAAATCTCAAATTGTACTAACTTATTGTTACTTTAATCCAATTTAATGCATGTAATAACACTCTGGATTCAAAGAATAAAAAGCATAACTACCTGCAGTCTGTTCTCAAGTCTAAAACCATAACTTATGCTTGACTTAATACCATGAAAAGCTGGATTTTCAGTGATTTTCAAGGTAGTCCACTAAATGTTTTACAAATATACACACTTCACGTTACCTTCTATATTGAAAAAAAATCATGAGCTAAACAACGGATTGCGAAATTTGACTTAGAAAATAACCAAAGTTAAAGTGGAGAGTAAAATGATTGAGACTTTAACTTCTCAAGCCAATGTGAGCGCAATCTGGTTAAACTGCTATGATTAATGGAACAAAAATTAATTTTTAATCAAATAAACTTAGATTTAGGAAAAAAGAAAAAAAACATAATCTGCTGAATTTTATCCTACGTGCATCCTTGATCATCAGAAACACAGAAAAAGAAAGAAAAAAGGGGAAAAAAGGAAAAATGATAGGATTTTATCATTTATCATGGTAATTAGTTAGGAAAATTAAGCAAGGCAATGAAGATTTTTCGCAATTTCTACTATAGAATCTTTCAAGAGAGTATAATAACAAATTTCATGAAAGAATATTGTAACATATCAATGATATAATCATATAATATTAAGTGTGATGAGATCAAGGAAACGACTAATGTACGCAATAAGAAGTAGAGTAATATGAGAATCTACAAATACTATCTTAAACCATAGAAAACTAATTAAATAAGCAATATTAGAACAAACAAAGTACATGTGTTATCTCAAATAGTATATCCTACTTCATCAATGTGCTTGAGAAATTTCAATGTTATGCATCACTGTCCATTCATATTCTATACTAACAACCTTTTACACTTCTGCTAATAAAAAAATAACATAAATTTTACTTGATTAATGAATTAAATATATAAACTCACAAGTAATAAATTAAATCTTTCCTAATTGGTCACAACCTTACTTGTAACATCATTCAACAACTTATTTTAATGCAATAAACTATAGAGTGTGTGTTTATAAACAACCTGTTTTGATGTATTAAACTGCTCGTAACAACCTTACCTAATCCTAAGTTCAATATGTTGGCCTGTAATGCTCAACACTCACAGAGTTATTTTTGCTATCCCTGAGCTTATACAGAGAGGACTCTTCTCTTATTCTGGTACATTTTTATGTTTACCGAGTTAATATTACGTAGCAGTTTATACGTTGAAATCAGTTTAATCTTCAAGTAAATTAAAAGCAGTACTCAATATTAATATTTAAAAATAACACAGAGTAATTAAATTCAAGCTACAAAAAAAGAGTGATACAAATGTGGTTGCAGAATCTAATTGCAGAAGATTCGAATCTAATGGTGATGTAAATTGAACTGAAGGTGTTACCTTAAGATTTTCGAAGAACTACGATGCATGACCAATGATCATCAGAAAAAGAAGGAAGCTTAAAGGATCTGATACACAAAACGATTTGGAAAACTAACTTCAGAAGATTCAACGTGAAAGAATCGGTCAACGTTTAAGGGTTGGAATGGTGGGGCGAGCATCATCGACATGAGGCAAGCTACATCTAGATGAGGCGAGCGTCATCGAGATGAAGCGAGCATCGTCAGAGGTGAGGTGAGAGTCGCTGGAGGTCGTGCTAGGGTTGTCGTAGATGAGGCAAGCGTCAGCGGTTTAATTTGGGGAATGTAGTATTAGGTTATAGGATTTTTGATGAAGAAGGTTTGATTCGATAACCGAATATGTTTTGGTAAAAATGGTCAAAGTATGGTGGGACTAAGAGTATTTTGGATAATTCAAAAAGACACGGTTGAAATTGGTTTATGGAAGTATCATTATTAGTAGTAAAGATATATATATATATATATATATAACATAATTACAGCCTACTTTTATAAATTCCCAAACTTTACTTAAAGTCTCCTTTATAAACACCTTTTATATTTTCTATACCATATTTTATAAAAATACCATTTATAACTTATTTTATAAATTTCTGACTTATTTGCAACTCTTTATAAAATCCAAATTCATTTATAAAACTCCTTTTATTAATTTTATAAACTAAATTATCAAAACTCCTTTTTTAAATCAAACTTCAAATATAACACCGAACTACAAATAAAAACAAATTCCAAATATCATTTTAAAACTCATAAGCTTTCCATAGCACGATCTTTCCATATATTTTAATAAATTTCCAAGTGGAATTTATAATGCTCTAATTTATCAAAACGATATTAATTTCCTTTTATAAATTCATTTCAATTTATAAAACACTACTTATACATCTCTAAATCCATCACACTTTCAGTTTCCAAAATAGATACAACTTCTTTCTCTAAAATGACCATTCCACATATTATTATATATCTACAAATGTGATTTATTTCTTAAATTTATCAAATGGAAATATCTTCTCTTTTTGTATAATATCACTTATAAGACTCTCCTTAAATTTATAAGATACCACTTATAAATCTATTCTTTTATTTACAACATTTTATATAAAATGTCTCAGAAATATTTTTTTTCAAAATATTTCCATCGTCTTTAGAACAAAAATCACTTTTAAATAGAAGATAACCCCTTTTATTTACTTTTGAATAAAACTATTATTATAATAATAATTTTTTATTAAAACAAATACTTCCAAAAATAATTATTAAAACATTTAATTAAATATATATATATATATATACACACACACACATATCTATGTATGTATGTATATTAGAAAAGAAAAATGAAAGAAGTTGAAATAAAGTAGAAAAGTTTAAAAACTCTTTTAAATTAACATATCATAGAAATTCTAAAGCAATCATATTTAAAATCACTTTTTCAAATTAAAAATCATTTACAAATCAAATCAATAATTTATAGTATTTCAAAAATACTATATCGAGGCCAAATAGTTACTACATCACTTAACCACTGCTATAACTACCTTTTCTACTAAAAAGGTTCAATTTTCACATATGCCGGTGTCAAATCCAAAATGGCCAACAATCAAATTCAGCATTTAACAATCTATATAATAAATATATAACTGAAATAAATCAACAGGTAAATAATTGGAAATTAGAAGTAATAATATTGAGAAATTCGGATTTCTCAATAAAATTACTGTATATCAATTTTAAATGCCAATCACTTTACTACAGATATTTTAACTAATCAGCCAATAATTTCAACTAAACTCAAACAGTAAAATTTATCTACTATATAACATATAGATTTATCCAAAGAGGCAAGTTATACTTACCGTAATTGCAGCTGGCGCCGAAGCTTTCTATTTTGAACTAAAATCGAACAACTTCCGACTTCAACCCAAATTTCCACTTTCTCCAAATTCAACCAAACTAATTCCATCGCGTAGCCTTCACCATTACGAGCGCAATGCAAAAAGCCTAATCTCGACTGGACCTCCTATGAATAAGTTATTCAATTTATAAGTTAACGAATTCTAAATTATATCAATTAATCCCTTAATTTAAAATTTAAAATTTAAAACTAATTACCCATTTTAAAACAAAACCCTTCTTCCTCAACAAACTCTCACCTCTTTCGAGTTCTTCTTCACCATGGTCGCTCCTACAACCTCCTCTCTCTCACTCTTCTCCCCACGCCAACTTTTGTAGCTTAAATGAGGGCAATATGATGGGTAGATAGTGGGCCTTCTAGCATAGCTGGAGATTTTGATGCATACTAGATTTGAGTAGCCCCACGTGCTTGTTACCTAATTATATATGGGGATTGAACTTCGATCATATTTTGCCTCAGATCGTCTTTGGTAGAGTTACTATTCCACTAACTACTTTTGAGCCTTTTTCATGTATGCATGATTCCCCTTAGCATGCATTCAAAGCATATGATTTACAATGTGAAATCATTGAGTATCCAGTACAGTATCTTATATATGAGTTCATTCGGGGTTTACCTTTTGCCGGTTTATATCATTTATATGAGGTATGTATGATTGTTTAATATTCATATAGTTGACTACCATTTATAGCTATGATATATGTATAATATTCTTTTTTACATCGCAATATGCTTAGTATATGGATCATGATAGATGAGTGATTGCTGCATTTGAACGCATGACACTTGATTATTCTCAGACTCTATATAAGACTTATTAAACCGCCTTACATCAGCACCAGACTCAATATAAGGCTTGGGTAGCTCAATATCAGCTAGTGTATCAGGCTTAGTTGGCTCAATATGAGGCATAAATAAATGATTATTAGGTACAGAGTCAGCGGTTTCAGCAGCAGCATCATTTGCCATCTACCTACGTGACTTCGAGGACGTCAATGTTTTTATGCACAATAGACGTAGTATGATTTTGTATTCATATTTCTATATGTCTATGTTGAAGATGATGTACATGTATTTTATAATATTATATTCGAGATGTTCATATGATGATGATGTTATTTGTGTACACTGGTTTACATATTCTTGTATTGGTCATATGAAGACGATTCAAATTATTTTGTTTTTATTTTTTACTAGGTTCATAACATAAATAAAAGAAACAAACGTTTAGTTCATTAACAAACACACTTGGAAAGAAACAAACAAACACAAGTTACACAGGTCATCGAATGGAAACAAACACACTTATGTTCATTTGTTTCAACATCGTGGATGGCTGGCACATGGACATTTAGATGGCACTTGATTTGGGTGATGTGAATTTTGAACTTTATATTTAAGTGAAACTTTTATATTGAAAATTCATAACACGCCTAATGGAAAGCGAAACTTAGACTCTAAAAGATTATTTGGTGCTGCTAAAAGCATACGTAGCGCTAACCACAGACATATAAAAGAGGAGATTGATCAAGATTTTTGGGTTACCCTTAACGAAGCTTTTGTTAATCATCCTGATTGTAGGTTAATATAAGGGGTTTGGAAACTCGGAGTATTTACGTCATATTTACTAGAGCTTATCGAATGCACATAAGCATTGTAAATATAGTGGAAAAGGAAGACTTATTTCTACTAACTCGATCTACATTTGATTCCTGATATTTTGGGAGTATTGTACTAAGTTAATTAGACATGTTGCATATGATCTTTGAATCAACTGTGTTAGACAATTTGAGAGATTTTCAAAAATTATTAAGAAATTTAAGTTAAGTAAGTTGTATGTACTTTTCAAGGATATGACTTGAAGCCAAAATCCATAACCGTCTGAAAAATTGTGACATCTATAGTGGCATCAACCAATGTCATTTCAGTTTCTTATAACTGAAAACAAAATAGAAATGCCACAGTAATAGTAGATTTGTTGAGAATTAGCCTCTTGTTCTACTTGAGGTGGTTGGTTACGGAGTTCGTGCCTTCTTTGCATTCTCCCATTATGGCTTCTCTATTCTTCTCTTTATATTCTTCCATCCTCCTGGAGCCAACCTCTTGTAGTTCTCTCACATAACCTTTTAAACCTTTATAGTCTCTTTCCTCCATTTCAATATCACTCGGTTGGAAGTTAGGGGGATGACGGATTCGATGGGATGTCATGGGTTAAAGGACCTTTATATGAGTATGATGAGGGAAGAGAAGTATGGTTGTAATCCACCATTTTTATATACTATATTATAGTGATTTGATATGTGGGTAGAGAAGAATGGTTGTAATCCACTATTTATATATACTATATTATAGTGATTAGATATGAGTGTAGAGAATTAGAGTAAGTAATATGGTATAAGTAATACCACAATAAATAGAGAGACAACATGGCTAAAATGTTTGACCTGACAGGACACTAAGCTATTATGACGATACTGTACTAATTGGCATGCAGATAGAAGGACAACATAGTTACAGTATTTGACATGACATGACATACTCTGACTACACTAAACTAATTGGCATATGGATAGAAGGACAACATGGCTATAGTGTAAAACCCTGTAATTTTACGTTTTCGCATAATTAAATTAAAAAGGGTTAATCATAATTTTAAATAAAGAGCAAAATAGTGCATTTTACAAAGCTAGAATTAGGTTTCAATATCTATCTCATTAAGTTTGGAATGTCGTTTATAGTCAAAAAACATATATAACTTTCCGAATTTGGTTAATGGGATAGAAATTGGAAAAAGTCAAACTCAGTGACATTCTCGTAGTATATTAATTATGAAATTTCAGCCTATATATTATTGATTTCAACCTATAAATAGATCTCCAACTCTATTTTTTTGGCTTTAAAAATCTCGCTTGCACTTATAAAACCCTAATCCGTTAATCACTAATAAATTGCCTAAATCAAATCCAAATTAATACATGAAATCAAAAATTGCTAAGAGAGCTACGCAAATAAATCAAAACTATCGATAAATTTGGAGTTTTGAAGCTATGGAAATTTTGGAAAGTAAAGAAAAATGAGGATCTACATCAAATCGAAGAAGATGCATGGTTAAACGGTGACTTAGGCTCTTCATATTTGCATATATATTAATAAGGCATATCGCACCTTTTGATCTGAAATCAAATTATAAATAATGTAACTAAAAATTAAAAGGTGTTATATATATGTGATTAGGATGTAGTATGCCATGGTTAGATGAAAAAAGTGAATTTTTATAATTGTAATTAGCCGAAGTTAATCTCTCTCTAATTAAAAAGTGTGAAATACAAAAGTGTTCTAAATGAGGGATACTATATATAAAATTGTATTTCTCGATGACATGAATCCACTAATGGCTTCCATTTGTCGATTAAGCCAATGGATTGATTAAAAAACACATTGGAAGGTTCAATTAATGTAGATCGTCTATTTTGATCCAATAATGAAACAACGACGATAGGATGATCAAAGGACATGGATGTGAAGGATGAGTCGAGCAGGTTGCCATTTGGTGGTCTGATTAACTAGATACGATTAGAAATCACAAGAATATGATGATCTAGGGCAGCAGTGGTGAAGTAGTTTGGCTATAGGAAAGGCGATGACACTAGCAGCGAGCTGAAAGCGATGTTACAGGAATTCTAGTGGTGCCTTTTGATCAACGAATGAACCTCTTTAGTGGTAGTGGTGGCCGTGAATGGAAGGTGGCAAATGGTCGTTGAGGGTCATAATATCGGGTTTTGCAAAATGCTATAACGATGCGAAATGGAAAATTAATAATATAATAATTAAATTATTTAATGAATTACGAAGATTCCTTATCTTTAACGCTTATATCTCTCGCATATGACTTCCGTTCATGTGCAATTCATGGCATTAAGATCATGGCGAGATGAAAAATGTTTTCATATGTTGTCCGTTATGTTCTGAATTATTTTAGAAAAGTGCCTTTAGGTTCATTATACGGTTTTACTTTTATGGGTTTAGGCTTGATCCAGTAGCTTCATAAACGCGGGGGTGATGACGAGTTTTGGGCTTGATCCCAACAATAACGTAAATTGTTAGGGAATAATTAGCTTAAACTTGACCTCAATAGTCACATGTGATATCCACAACGACGAGTTGATATTTCAAGCTCAATAGTGTCGTATATAGGCAAAATGAGTTAAGACTTTGAGCTCAATGTTGTGGTATATGGTAGATGTAAAGTGCACTTCAGTGGGGCTAGTGACATCCAACGACAACAATTTTAGACTTTAAGCCCAGTGGCGTCACAGTTGGCAGTACATGAGTTGTTACTTTAAGCTCAATAGTGTACATATGTTAAGCGACGGTGATTTGAGACTTTGATCCCAATAGTGTCGCAACGTTTTCTGCACACAAGTTAGGACTTTGAGTTTAATAGTGTGCATATGTTTAGGGGATAATGAGTTGTGGCTTTAGGCCAATTGTGTTGTAGTTGTTTCGGCATACAAGTTGAGACCCTAAGATCAATAATATGTGTATGATTAGACAGACGATAGAATTTAGTGAGACCTTAGCATATGATGTCACCATAGTATCTTATTTTTTTAGCTGACTCGTTGGGTGCAGGTGACACATGTTATGGTATGGTTTTCGAGAATAAATGTTGTTTTACTAGCTTATTACTATTATACACTTATATGATGTGTTTCACTCACCAAACATATTTCTGACCCCCTTTATCTTTTTTTTCCTTTTTAGTTATACTCTGATAGGTCGATAAAGACGATGGGTGGTGATTTTGGAGGCATGATGGAATGACAGAGATGCATATATAATTATTAGGGACAGTTTGGCACAGGTCCCTAATAAGTTTCAAAATACACAAAAACCCCAGTAAAAAAAGTTTGTAAATTAGGTCCCTAGAATTAAGTTACCGAATAATGTCATACACTTATGCAATTATTCAGTGAATAATTGCAGACATTTATGCAATTATATAAAAAAATTGCAGACATTTCCACAATTATTCACTGAAAAATTGCGGAAAATTCCGCAATTATTCACCAAAAAATTACGGACATTTCCGCAATTTTTCAAAAATTTGCGGAAATTTCCACAATTATTCACCAAAAAAGTTGCAAAAATTTCCGCAATTATTCACCGAAAAAATTGCATAAATTTATGCAACTTTTGTATATAATTGCATAAATGTCTGCGATTATTCAGTGAATAATTGCATAACTATATGCAATTACTTAGCAACTTAATTCTAGGGACCTAATTTACATACTTTTTTTTACTAAGGTTTTTGTGTATTTTGAAACTTATTAGGAACCTAAGCCTAATATTCACTATTTATTAACTATCTACAATTTTATTTTATTTATTTTTGGACATTATACTATTTCTGTTACCAATATAGGGAGATGTTGTAGCTGGAGTTTACTTGATACTATTGTTTTGTTTGTCATGTATTGTATTACTGAATACTATTATATTTTAAACCTTCCATCGTGAGTTTCAAAAAAGTGTAGAATGTTGTAAATAGCTCTATGATCTATTTATTTTTATATTTTACTTCAAATCGGTCTACCATCTATGAGGTTAATGATGTCCGCATCAATTTATGCGTGAATCGAGCATCGTAGATTATGTTATTTCACTCGGTATTAGAGCTTAGGTTAGGCGATTCCTACTAAATATGGGCGTATCAGAGAGCGTATTATATATTTATATGTGTGTGTTTGTGTGTGTGTGTGTGTGTTTATATGCCATACCAATATATTTTGACTTATTATGGTAGTTGTTGGTTTATTCCATATAGAACTAAACAGCTATGAGCTAAACAAATATTAAGATTAAAAACAGTTTTGGAGAGAGAAATTAATCTATCACATTTATTATAATTTACTCCATGAAGAATTGATAATAGACGGACTTTGTACCAACTAGCAATAAAGTAAATTGTGGGACTAAGGCTGATTAAAAGATGAGAAATACACTTGAGTCCATAGAAAATACATATGATGGAGGTACTTGAAGCGTTATCAAATAGCATGACTTAGCTAGGTTTGTGTATGTTATGTTATCTAATCAAATTAGAGTATTTTAATTAAACTAGAATATTTTCTCTAAAAAGTTAGAAATAATAGTGTTTGAGATTTTAGGAAAAAAAATATAAGTCGAAGTTTGTTTAAAGTATGGAAATAATAACCCCCTTATTTTAACTTTTTATTTTTGAATTTTTTTGTGTAAGGCACATCGTTAACTTTATATTTTGTTGTGTACTTTTCTTTTGATAAAGAAACTTTTTAAGTAAATTGATAAGTAAAAACCCATCTTCACACTTTGGAAATTTTTTTAAAAATATTTCATTACACTTTTGTGAAAATTTCTAATTTATAAAGGTAAAATTTAAAATGGTACATTTTACTTTTTTTTAAGTCAAATTTGAACAATTTTGGATAGAATTTGAAATAAGGAAAAAATGATTTAAAATTATTATTTTGAACTTCTAAAAAATTTCAGTATTAATGTGCATGTAATTTTGAATGGAAGTTGAAGAATTTATGATATAAACTCTTGAAAGTATGCATTCATAAATGATATAAAATTTTGGAAACTATTTCTGGATTCAATAAAAAAATAGTTAGCAGCTAAAACCGAATTTTAAAATTATATTTTGTATCATTTCAAGGTGTTGGAATTTGGCTAATTATAAAATAAACTAATATATACGTGTGCGTGTGTGTATGATAAAATGCTTATTAATTATATGAAATAATGTGGTAAAAATAAAGTAGGATTATTTTAGAAAATGACCATAAGTATTTCCAACCTAATTACATTTTGAGTAATTAATATTGAATTTGGTAAAGCTATGATGACTTGAGTTTGTGAAGTTAAATATTTTTAAAAATGGATATTTTTAAGAATCATTGAAAAGAAATTAGCTTGGGAAATTAAAATAAATTTGGGTTATAGTTTCCTATGAAATGATTTAACATGAAATGTCCAAAATAAAAAGTTTTGAAAATTTATTGAAGTAGAATTTAATTCGAAAAAATGTGTTATGGTTTTTGTTAACATTTATTAAAATTAGTAGGGAACTTTATAATTAAATATGCTAGTCCTGTGAAAAATGAAATTGGAAATCAAAAATTTGATTTAAAAAATAAATTGAGAAAGTTATTGATATTTTTACTTGAAATTGGATTGGAGGCAGAAAAGAATTACATAGCTTATAAAATTTTGAAGTAATTATAGTGAACTGACTAGAATAGTTAATATGCTAGTGTGGTAAGAACTTACTAGTATTGAACGTAATGGATCTATGGAGTGTTGAAAGATTTGAGTGATGGAAAAATTAGCATAGAAATTTGGTGGCCTTTTCAATCAACGTTCGAGTTGGAAGAAAGTACTACATTGATTTTCCATAATAATAAGAGATAAATATCATTTCGTGTAATTTTACCCTTCTAATATGGTTTGAGTCGTCGAAGTTTAGCACAAGATGACCTGAGAGATGAAATTTGGCTAAAACAGGCTAAAACATAATAAATTTTAAAGTAAGAATAAGCTAAAATACATTGTCATATAGTCATAGAGAAGAGATGTTAAATCAAATGGAATTGGATACACTCACGTAAGACCTAATGAAGCATAACAATGCAGTTGAATATGAAGTTTCCCTTAAATGTTGAATAATAGAAGATTTTCTACATGAGGCAACCGACGATGGATATGGCTATATTTGTTTTTAGAGAGTGTCGTTATGTGGACATATTGGTTAGTGTGAAGACGCATGTGCTTGTTTTGGTTTATTGTATGCCCATGTATTGGTAGTTATTTTGCAGTAGATGCTCTTGGTTTATTGTTGTGCTATTTTATACTTAGGTCATCGTTACAAATGCATGTACGTTTTTCCTGAGTAATGATTAGGTATGAGTATCCAAAGTGTAGAAACGTTTCCATTTGAGTCATTTTTTAGCATTT
Source organism: Allium fistulosum (assembly GCA_030737815.1). NCBI lineage: Eukaryota > Viridiplantae > Streptophyta > Magnoliopsida > Asparagales > Amaryllidaceae > Allium > Allium fistulosum. The sequence continues at coordinate 923,632,005 of CM060901.1, forward strand.
GGGTGTGTACCATTACAGTGTGATCTTGATATCACTCATGAATAGTTGAATTTGATAGGGGCTCGATGTCGTGTTTGCAATCTTAGGACGTCGATCCATTTTTCGGTGTACCTACATCAAGTTCATGGAGTATATGGAGGTTATGTTATTTTGTGACTCAGTAGTATATTTTTTCAGTTAGTGGGGCGAGGAACAATTTGATATTTGGTTCCATCATCCATTACACATTGGAAGTTTATCAATCATAGCTCTTTGTTAAAGAAGATACCATTTAGCAAATATAAATGTTTTTGGAGTACGACAATGTACATAAAGGTAGTATAGCCATATGTTAGTTTATAGGACTTCACAAGCATATGGAGTTGATATAGTTTTCGAAGTATCAAGTACAATAGGATTTCAAGACAGAAAGTAAATATACTAACTTGCATGAACTACGGTATGAAGGCGATTTTTTTAAGAAGATGATATCCGGTGATTTGGTAGAAAATTGGCAAAGAGGTGGGATTATTTCTTTTCAGTCCTCAATTGGATTGAAAGAACTATCTTCCTAAGTCAATATTCTGAAATTGTGATTTATGTGTTCATAACTTATTTTCATTGCCTGACACACATGAAAAATAAGCGAAAAATGGATGACTTAGTCTATGACTTTGTTATAATAATTACTAGGTTGAATTTTCGGATCATATAGAATTATACCTTAATTCTTTTTTTTTATTTAGGACTTATCAGGTTCGTCCATTTTGTTTTTTATTAGTTGCTCAGTTGAAGTAATATTATGTTCACCAAAAGTTAGGCAGTTCTCATAAAAATTCAAAATGTTAGTCCACCTAGAGTGGAAACACCGTCTATAATTATGTTGTCATGCCTTTGGACTTAAAGAAGAAGCTTAGCAAGTCATGTGAAAATATGCAGAGTTGGTTAGTATTTTAGCAATTTGAAATGAAAAGGAATCTACTCTTTATGGAACATTATTCCATTAATTATGAAGGAAGGCTGAGGATGGATGGAAGGTTATGTATGCCAGTGGCTATTGATGTAATGAATGAGATACCTAATTAGTATCATCGTTCTTGGATGACTATTCATCCAAATGGCAGTAAAACGTATCAAGATATAAAGAGGGTTTTCTATTGGTCGAGGATGAAGAAGCAAGTGGTGGATTATGTTGCGAGGTATTTAATGATGGAGATATGCTAGTAGTGATGTATATTTAAATTAATGCCATACTTGGACGTTATATCATTTGAGACATCTCAGTGAAATTTAAAGTGGTATACAAAGGAGTGGAAACTGCATAGGATAGTGATAAATAGAGAGTTTGGAGTGGATGACATGGTGTAGGTGAAGGACTCGCTATTAAGACGAGTATACATGCACGTCCAGATGGACATGCATGCATTTATAGTTGCATCTACGGAAGTGGATATGATAGTACCTTTGCTAGCATAAAATGAACCCGAAGCAACGAATGAGACGGCCGAGACAATTGAGAAATATCCATAGAACTAATAACTTGAAAGCATTCATAGTTTTATCATTCAATTATTTTGTTTTGGTTTATTTTATACCACTGGAAATGGAAATAATATTTGTGTTTTTATGTGCATATGCACTTTTAGCTAATGTGAGCTGCGAGTAAAATAGCCTTGGTTGCCTTATGATAGGGCCGAGCTGGTTGAAACAAATTCATGCATACACCCAGATGCGGGAACACAGAAACAGACATGAAAAAAAATTCAAGAAAGAAAAAACATTGATGACAGATTGACAGGAATATAACAGCAACCTAATATTGAAAAGAAAATTTAATAGATTTTTGAGGTAATATTCTAGGTGTGAATATATATTAATTGTGAACAAATGTTGAAATTCAATTAGTTGAGAAAACAGGTTTCAGTTTTATGTGCTAGAGTAGATAATGTCCGCATATTCATTATCAAAGTCAATGGATGCATATACCCAATACAACTTTTTAGTTGACTATAAAAATCAAATCAAGCGTATACAATTTAAAGGCATTCATTATGAGGGTATATATCACAAACATCTTTTCTTTTCTTGTGGTAGTACTTAATTACATTTAACTAAACATATTTTGTATGCCTGAGCATTTATTGTTTAAATGCAATAGAACCCACTACTTATATGTGGAAAAAGAAGTTTAATTTATCAAACAATAAATGCATGTGTTAGGTAATTTGTTACCATATAGGGTAATAAAGACTACATTACTATTTGCATAAGGTAGTCATTGTAGAAGTTTAACAAAATTTAATTTTATCTTCTCTTTCAGCAAGGATGTGGGAGCAAACAACTTGCTATAATAACATTTCATACCCATCAGAGGAGTAGAGTGAGTTAATGTATGTCTTATTTGTCATATATAGGTAATTATAAACAAACAAATTAAACAATGCTTCTCACATGATGTTGTATGCCATGGTGTACTACTAACATTTTTAGTTTATAAATTTTGAATAGTCCAGATAATGAGTGAAAAATTATTTGGGTGTATGATATAAGTACTACAATGTTGATATCATGAAAACTATGTATATTTACAAAGGCAAGTGTTTAAGTAAGCCGAAGTTAGCTCCTAGTTAGGTACATTCTATATAGAAAAGGAAGACAATCTCAAAAGAAACAATACAAATTTTCAATTTGTTATAATGAAATTTCTGATATTTTTACACTAAAGCTGAATGTTAAATAAAGCAACATGGTAATAGGTAAACCAAAGAAGGAAAAAGGAGACAAAGAACTAAATATTAATAATTAAATGCTTAGCACAACTTCAAAACAAAGCATTCCACGAACAATAAAAAAAATCACATCAAACTCTATTTAAGCTAGAGCCTTTCAAATGTAATCTTATACTAATAGAGTAATCAAGTTAAAAATAAAGTAGTACAATGGGTCGGTTTTGTGATAATACATTGAAATAATGTCAAAAGCATTCGAAAACAAAAAGGCAAGGTCAAATGGCAAAAATATTTAATGGATATAATTGCCAATTTATTAAATTGTGTAACATTGAATGTCAGCGTCAACCAAATAGGAAAATCATTTATGTTAGTTGCCTAACGAACATATGTTTACATGATAGATGATTCATTATGATAGCAGTTGCTGCTATAAAACCAAAAGGATCCATAATAATTCAATTTAAGCATGGAAACTTATCTTTATAATCAATCATTATCTTAGTTTCTAAAGTTTTATGAATTTCACATAAATCAATATAGCCTTGTCGATTTTTATAAATAATAATTGGATATTCAATCTTCCAAAAATTAATCGTAGATAGGAAATGTGAAGTACATGGTGAAATGTATTTTTTGAAATATTGTGTGTTACAACTTATATAAGTAGGACTGTACACTATGGTTTGTATAAGTTAGCTTATGTTATATATTACATACAAATTTCTGGTTTTATTTTTGAAAACATTTTCCTGATGTCAGCAAATTACAGATTGATAATTCAAAGATTTTTAAATGTTAAAATTGGAATTTTTATGACTTTATGTATTTAATTTAGTTTGAATTTTTAAAGAATCACCGAGTTATAATGTATATTGTGTAGCCAGAACTCCACTGCATTGTTTGATAGGAATTTGCAAAGGAATTGTAATTTGAAAAGAGTTGACAAATAAAAGATAGGAAAATTTATAGATTTGTGTTTATATCAGTGCTGCAAACTAACACATAGTAAGTCATTAAAGGCTGTAAAAAAGTTCCTTTGAAATGTACTGAATATTGGAACAAACTAACACATTATAACCCATTAAAGGCAGTAAAAAAAAGGTTCCCTTGAAACGATTTGAATTTTTACATAGTGCTTTAACATTAAATATGGGACAAAATTCTATTCATTTCCTTGAAACGATTTGAATTTGTACCCACTAAGCCATTCTAACACAAAATTCTGTTCCTTTCCAAATTTACGAATTACTGTACAATTAAAATTAAATATGAAACAGTGAATTGAGGTCCTAAACAAAATACGTAATTTACAAAGAAGCCAACATTTGAGCTGAAAACACAAAAAACAATAGTTGATCACATATTTGTATATGTGTATGGCAACTAAATATATTACAAACCTCGGTTGTGATAGCTCATCCATTGATAGCTCTTTAAAATCCTGAGATGTATTTTCCAGTCCTAAGATGTTAGGATAGTGGGATTGTTGCGGTGGAGATAGCAGCAGTCGAAAAAGGAATCTAACTAATTTCTAGTAGTTCTGAACATAATTAAGATCATGTGGAAGAAGGGGATTGCAGTTTGGACTGAGTAGACAGTAGCCGTTGTAGTTTTGGGATTACTGCAGGGAGTTTTTAAGTTGAATTACTGCGTTGTTGGACCGTGTGCTGCGATTCAGAAGGAGGACGATGGCGATGAGATTTCCGATCGATTTTGAAGGTAGAGGAGCCGTGGATTCGATTTAGGGTATTAGAAACAATGCGAGGTGGAGCGAGGACAGAGCGATGACGAAGGAGTTTGGATTGAAAATCGAATAGCTTCTGATTTAGGGGTTTCATAAGAACTAACTGTATTTTGGTCCAAAGGGTATTTTGGTCAATTCAAAAAGACACGGTTGAAATTAGTTTATGGAATTTTCATTATTAGTAGTAAAGATATGTTATGTGGGAAAGCCTACGCCATTAGTTGTTAAGATTTTCCTAATTTTATAGAGAGTTGGGGAATCAACACATTTGATTAGGCTTCTTGAATAGTTCGCAAGTGTTCCACACACATTCGGTTTATCACAATTGCAAATACACGTTAATGATTTAGCGGTTACGGTATAACCTAGTCAGCTTGATGAGGCAAATATAGAGGCAAAGCTTAGAATACTATGTAGGCATATTCACATCTTTGAGTTTGATGTCATACGGTATGAAAATGGAGAAATGGAATTGGTTCAAGTACGAAGAGGAAAAGCTTTGGATGGGAGTATGAGGGAACTCGAGAATATAATTCAAGTTTCCCATCATAAGCTCTCTTCCAATAAGTTAATATTTTAGCTATTTTTTAGGTTAATTGCCTTGTTAGGTAGTTTTATTTCTTGTAGGTTGCTTTAGCTAGCAAGTTGACCTAGATATGAATGTTAGCATTGATTATATGCACATCCTTATGAGGTGTTTTGGTTATGATGGTTGCATTGTTTGAATTATACCTGTTTAGTTTATACAGTATGGCTTGTATGTATATACATTCCAACCTATGATAGATACCTATATTTAGGTGTTCTAATTTATGTTATATGATTATATATATATATACTATTTATTCTTTCTCTATATATGCACTTATTAGTTGTTCATGCATGTGGTTATTTACTTGCACTTTGATATGGATGTTGCATATGGATGTATGGATGCACATACATATAGAAATGTGCGCAAACATATAGAAATATGTGTGTGTGTGTGTGTGTGTGTATAAGTATATATACTTGCATATATTAGGATGTTTGCATACATATTGGCTGTTACGATGTGTGCATTTATATAGGAGGTTGATTTAGTTGCATCTGCACTCATCCCACGTCATATTATTCTATTTTTATCCATTATAAGTATTGCATACTCTTAGTTATGTTTTGGCTTGTGTTGTATGATGGATTGATGTAGCCATATTCATCTTTATTAATAGTTGGTTTGGAAGCATAAACTTTTGGTCCGATCGTGAACTTCCATAATTGCCCTTTATATCTTTATATATTTAATGTCACACTTTTTTGGTATCAGTATGAAATACCAAAAATGTCTCTTAACATATATTATTAAAATTTAGCATCACTTAAAATTAGGATCTGACAATTAAGCTTCTTTTACAAATTTAAAATTTCCTCTACAAATATTTACTAAGTCTTAATATCACTTAAAAATAGGATCTAGCAAATAAACTACTTTACAAATTTGTTTTTCTATTAATTAATAATATAAATAAAAATTTAAACTCACAAGAAATTAGATATTGCAATTTAGAAATAAAATTTTAAATTACCTACGTATGATTAACACAAAATATGACTAAATATATGTGGAAATCATTTTCTTTTGAACGTATTAAAAAAATACAGTTTGTAGAAAAACAATTCAGCCTTCTTCATCACGTGCGAAGCGCATGCCGTAATGCTCGCACATTATAAAGTGAGTTGCATTGTCCATCTCTTGGAATTTCATGGACGAAATTCTTTTAGGGGGTGAGAATGTAACACCTCGTAATTTAATGTAATCAAATAATTAAATTAAAAGGGTAAAATCATAATTTTACGTAAAGGAAAAAATATTATATTTTTATAAAATCTTTAATTAGGCTTCTGGACCTATCTATTGTATCCGAAATACCGTTTATATTCAAAACACATACATAACTTGCTGAATTTATTTAAACAAGCAAGAAATTAAAAGATGTCACACCCAGTGGCATTTTATAGTATATTGATCACAAAATTTTAGCCCGTGATTTCAGCCTATAAATAGATCTCCAACTCTATTTCTTTGCCTCTAAAAATCTTGCCTCCACTTCTAAAATGCTAATGCCAAAATCAATTATAAATTGCCCAAATCAAATCCAAATTAAACAAATTAATACATGAAACCAAACATGTAACGACACAGAATTTTAGTAATCCGAATTTAGAATATTTAATTGATTTTAAATATTAAAAAGTTAATTTTATAAGTTAAATAACTTATATTTCAAATATAGCAATTTATTTGATAATTAAATTTTTAAATTTAATATTTGAAATTGTTTAAATAATTAAATCTTGAATTTGATATGAATGAAAATGATTTCTAAAGTTGATTTAAGTTATATTTAAATTAGAATGGAGTTATTGAATTTTTAAATTTGATTTAAAAGTTAATAAACTGAAATTGAAAATTTTAAATTTTAATTAACGTGTAATGCCACTATCTCGGATTTTGACGAAACCAGTTTCATTGAATCCGTAGTAGTTATTATATGCTATTGAATTTCGTGGCGATTGGACGTATCGTTTAATCGTGCGAGTTCGAAATGCGTAGAAATTAATTAAAGGCGTTTAATTAAAATAATTTGATTTTGAAAAGCTATCTTCTAAATATGATGGAATTGGTTTCCGATATATATTCTATTGTGTTCTCAATAGGGGTATAACATATAGAACGCCAGGTGCCACGCTTCGTTTGGAGCAAGGAATTTTCACGGATGAATAGTGCCGAGTTTATTTCCTATAAATAGCTCTCAACTCTCATTCATTTGCAAACCAAACCCTAGTTTTGTTCTCAACCGCCATTAAATTAAATCCATCCAACGATCGATAACGATCGGAGCCTCTAGGTGCCAAATTAGCCTTTGACTTCAACTAGAGAAATTAGAGCATAACCATAAGAAGCTATTGTACGGTCGAATCGTTGAACGGCGAGCCAAGGCGGCGGATAAGGGGCTGCGATGTGCTGCAGTTTTGGGTTCAAGCAAGGAGATTTTTGGCGCATTGGCATGTGGAGGTTGGGCGAAGTCGAGGCGGCGTGGTAGGGGGGCTGGGTCAGGCGCGGTGGTCGGTGATCTTCAAGGCAAGCATGCGCGCATATGGAAGGCACGAGGTGCAAGTGGCCGCGAGATGGAGCAGGCGGCGTTCGCGTTGGTCAGGGCGAGGTCAGGCGAGCGTGGTGATGGAGGCACGACCGATTTCGAACGGAAAATATATATATATATACCTCTGGGCACGCACGTGAACATGGAGCATGAGGGAGGGAAAGAAAGAAAGGTTATTAGTTTAAGTTATTCTAATTTTAAGTTAATTTAAATTTAATTTTATCGAATGATTATTAATTTATAACTTATTCGTACGAGGTCCGTTTCGAGCGTGATAAGTTGTGGAGCGACCATTCAATTTTAATTTAAACCGGAGCGCTTAGGTGATTTCTGGCATTTTTGTGAGTTAACTCACCTCTCTGGCCTACTTATATTTTTATATAAGTTGGAATAATTTTATATATATTAGTTGTTGCTTGTTTGGATGATATACTATACGTATTAGTTGGTTTGGATATATTTCCTCATGTTGGAGCGGATGAGACCCTATTACATTCCCGTGTAAGAGCGGATAACCCTTTGTATATGACTCCCGCCTCGAAGCGGTTGATTTTATTTTTATGACCATATGCTGTTGTGATGCAAGGGGACAGGTTGGAGGGATCCAATAGGATTCCTCACCACTGTTGATTTACTTTTTATATATATGCTGATATATGATGTTCAGATGTCATTCTGATGTCTTTGATATGATTTGATTTATTTAGTGCTATGGTAGCACTGAGCATTATTTTTGATATTTTAAAATACTTGAAATGATGATTTTGATTTAAAAAGGATTACGAAGTGATTTTGGAGGTATATATGATTTAATAATTTTAAATTATAAAATGGAATGAATTTGTTTTTAAATAAATAAAAGTTATGATTTTTGATGTTATAAAAATATAGTTTTGAGTAATACTTTGATTTGGGATTTTTGAATAAGTTTATATAAAAGATTTGTAGAAGTGATATTTTTATAAATAAAGTAGTTGATTTATAAATGAAATTTATAAATGTATAGTAAAAGGATTTGAAGTTATTTTCTAAATGGATTTAAAATAGATTTTATAAAGAAATGGATTTATAAGTGGATTTTGATAGTAGAATTAGTTTTTATAAATGAATTTATTTATAAATAGAATTTTGTAAATAAAGGAGTTTTAATAAATTGAAGTTTTATAAAATCGAAAAGAGATTTATAAAAATAGTTTTATAAATATAGAAATGTTTTATGTTGTGAGGTAAAAATGGATTTTTATTTAAAGGAGTTTTGAAAGTAATTTATCATTTGGAAGTAAAGGTTTTGGAAATATAAATTTTAAATGGAATTTAAATGATTTTGAAAATGTTTTAAAATGTGATAAGTATCGAAAACATAGATTTCAACATTTATTGTTGTAATAGACGTTTTAGGGAAAGTATGGAAGGCATAAACTATAACGCTGTTGCTATAGTAAACGACTTCTGAAAGGAAATGTTTTAAATAGTATACGGGATTTATATATATATATATATATATTAATTACTCGAATCCCTATACTAATGTTTTTGGGTTGTCGTAACGATGTTTTACGCAACATTCATTTTGACCCAAATAAATTATGTTTTGACATTCCATCGTGAAATACATGAATTGGTTCTTATGATTGTACTAAAGGCTTAGTGGTGTAGGAGCATTGCTTCCTATACTTAACACCTATCTGGAGGCGTACGAACTCTGGAGTTGTACGGTTATAGAAATCTATTTGGCGTGTCTCCAAATGGTGGTGTTATTTAAATATACTTATACAGTTGATATAAGTATATGAAAATATTTTCGAAGTGTTGAAAATAAAATGATTTGTGAATATGCTTATACCGTCGATATAAGTATATGGAAATATTTTCTAAGTGTTGAAAATGAAATGATTTGTGAATATGCTTATACCGTTGATATGAGTATATGGAAATGTTTTCCAATATAGAAAAATTTGAAATGGTTTTTGAGAATAATTTTTTTTAAAGATGATTTGAAGTAAATATTTGGAAATGGATTTAATTAATAAAAGATTTATTAAATGGGCCTTGTGATTGCTTAAGTGCTAGATATTGTTTGTTTGCTTTGATAGTTAAATAACCGACTATCAAATATTTGGTCTATTTATCGTTGTTGATCCGGAGAGACCGGAGTCGGATTTATCCAAGAACCACTTCGGACCGATGTATATGCGTTTGAATGTGTTGATTTGGAAGACATTGATATTTGGGATTTTCGTAATGAAGGAGTGCGTGTTGATCATTAGGGGATAAACTTCCAATATACATATAGGATCAATGGTCTCTTCATTATGAAATATCCAATGCCAAGACTAATCGTTACTAATCCTAGGGGTAATTCTCGATAGGATGTGATAGGAGAGTTCCATCGGTTTGTCCTGTTCCTGGACAACTTGTATGGATGTATGTTTGACATTGCATTTTTGAGATTATATCGTTGAATTTTATAAACGCACATCTGTTTGGTGGTGGAGAAGGCAACTTCTCTTAGCTTAACACCCTTCTCTAAGACGTACGAGCTTAGAGGTTGTATGTTTGTGAAATTCAATAGTAACCGATGGAATGGCAATGTGGCATTCAAAGAAGAAAATGATGTGCTATGTGAAAGGTAAACGTGACCTCAGGCCTCACACCTGGAATTGGCCGAAATAGGGTAGATGTGGTAAGGCTATGTGGTTCACAACCATTAGGATGTGATCATCCCTTTCCAAGTATATTTATTCCCACTATGACGTTCGGGTTTTAAATTATTGTCGATGTATGCTATAAGGGTCCTCAAATAGGTTGGTAACGACCGGGGTGATGACATATTCGGTGCTATCTAGTTAGAGGTAGGCCGGTCTTGTGTTAGTAGAGGACCATCAGTTGGGTCTCGGTACATTCCTCTAGAGATGTACTACTGGAAGGTAGCCCTTTATCTAGTTATTTGTCTGGAAATCAATTCTCCACTATGTGCCTGCCATTTTGTTTGTAGAGCCTAGTATGTTGAAATTTAATAATTGTAACAATTTTGACTATTTGAATTATTATTTGTATACTATACTATTATAATATAATAGGATTGGATATGAAATGTTTTGGTTATCGTAAGGTAAAAACCTGTCTGTGTTTATGTGTGGGCGTGGCCATACGAGATAACCTTGTTTTGATAAAGGAAAAGTTTTATATCTTTATAATTCAATTGAGATGTGTTTTCTCACGCTAGTTTACCAGACTGATCCGGGCGTTCTTCCCTTTCAATGCTCGGGTCTGACCGAGTATATTTACAGATGTAGATTTGGATGCTTTGGAACTTCAACAGACGAGCTAGAAGTTTTCTGATCATATTCCCATATATGTTTATTTTCCGCTGCTTTGTTGTTTAAATTATTAGCAATTGTAAGGGTAGGTTATTATAACTATCCTGGCTGATGACTAGTGATTGATTGTTGTACTCTGATGGATGTATGTATATTACGGTTTCTATTTTGTAAAGATCGTTGATATTATATTATATGTTTTTCCGCTGCAATTGTGAGATTCTGTTATTGTTTTAGATTCTTCTGTTTCTCTTCTTTTTATTCTCTTTTTCTCTCTTCTTTTTTTCCCATGATTATTTGTCTTTCCGTTCGGTTTGGGCTGGACATGTGTAGTTTATTATCAGTTCTAAATGGGTCGGATTTGCAGGTCGTCATAGCGTAGTGTCAAAGCTTAGGATTTTGCAAACACCTAGGCTTTGGTATAGGTACTCATTATAGATAAGGTTAGTAATGCCCTAGAATGAGTTTGAGTGTGTGTGTGTGTGTATGAAGGCGTATTTGTTATTGATTATAAAAATGGTTTATATTATGTTAATTTATCAATTGAAGTGGCCTTATGAACTCTAGTCGATACATGGGACGCCATGTTATCGATATGGATTTCTAAACGCTTGAACAAGGCAAACCGATACAATATTGTTTTGAAAGTGGGTAAATAAAATAATTCTACCTAAATTATATTTTATATATAAAGGAATAATTTATCAGAAATTATTACAGTTGTATATGGTGTGCTAGGCTGTTAGTGAATGGTAATATTTGATTATTATCATTTGTTGACTTTGTTTTAAATATAGATAATTTTTGTTATTATAATATAAACAAAGGTAAACAAATAAGAAACGGTTTTATATAAACAAAGTGAAATAAGCCAAATTATATATAAGTACAAATTTATAAATGTGATTTATAAATAAAAAAGGGAATTTAAAAGAAATAAAAGCACTAATTTCACTTTAGTCGCTGAGAAATAATTCGAATGATGACTGCAGCATCATCATTATTCATTTTCGAGTCTCTAAGAATTGTTACCATTAATAATTTACTATTGAAGTTTTTTTTGATAAAACAAGTTTTGATTGTAATAAATTCCAAATATGATTTGATAAATATATGAAAATAAGTTTTTAATCTCATAAATTGAGATGATATAAATAATATAATAAGTTTACAACTTATGAATTTGAACAGGAAAGTAAATCCAAGTTTTAAAATGGTTGAACATTTTGGTTAAACAAAGAAAAGTAAATTTGAATTTGAGATATAAAATAAATGAATTAACTTAGGTAAAGTTAAATAAATTGAGTAAATGAAATGAAGTTTAACTTAAGGAGGGTTAAATGTAAGTAAATTGAATTTGAAATGAATAAGATAAAATAATGAAACGATTATACACTTAAGTCATAAAGTGATTATATAATCTTGAATTGTAAATATATTATGTGAATAAACTCAAATCAAATAAATTCATGAAATTTTAAGTAAATAAGTTGTATAACTTATGGATTTGGATAATGTTAGGCTAAAAACAAATTTTAAATTTATTGAATGTGAATGTCAAGAAAATAGGAATTTGAATTTGAATTTTGAATTGAAATGAAATTTAACTTAAAGTTAAGTAAAGTAGGATGAAACGAGTTAAATAAATTAGAATTTGTCTTTTGAAATGAAGATGAACTTAAGTTATGAAATGCAATTAAATTTGATTTGTGAAATCAATTGAATATGGTTTAGAATGTTGCTTGGTAGAATGCAATACAAATTTAAGTTTTAAAGTGAAATAAAAATAAGAGGTATTGTGTAAAATGTTTATGAACTTAAGTAAATAATTTTATGGAATGGTTGATTAAATATTGTTAGTAATGAAACGAATAATATACTAAGTAAATGGAATATGGAATTAAAGTGAAGATTAATAAGTGAATATTAATAAATTGTATGTAAGTGAAATTAATATGAATAATTGAATTTGATTTAAACTGAATGTGGATCAAATGAATATGAAAAATGAAAAATCCTAACGTTCATGATAGGCGCGCGTGCAGGCGAAAGGCGCGAGGCGCTGGTGGTCGTGAGCTGGAGCAGGTGGTGTTCGTGGTGGTCAGGACGAGGTCAGGCGAGCGTTGGTGGTGCGACGTTCATAGTGATGGAGGCACGACTGATTTCAAATGAAACATATATATATATATATACACACACGCCTGGGTGCGCGCTTGAACAGGGAGCGTGAGGAGGGAAAGAAAGTAAGGTTATTAGTTTAAGTTATTTTAATTTTAAGTTAATTTAAATTTAATTTTATTGAATGATTATGAATTCATAACTTATTCGTACGAGGTTTGTTTCAATCACGACAAGTTGCATTGCATTCGTATCGGCGAGTACTACGTTACGGAGTTGGTTTGGACGAATTCGGAACTAGTTGGAATTTTGGGTTAAATTGAACGACCATTCAATTTTAATTCAAACCAGAGCGCTTAGGGGATTTATGGTATTTTTGTGAGTTAACTCAACTCTCTGGCATGCTTATATTTTTATATAAGTAGGAATAAATTTTTATATATATTAGTTTTTGCTTGTTTGGATGATTTACTATATACATTAGTTGATTTAGATATATTCCCATCTATTGGAGCGGATTAGACCCTATTACGTTCTCATGTAAGAGCGGATGACCCTTTGTATACGAATCCCGCCTCAATGTGGTTGATTTTATTTTTATGATTATATGCTGTTGTAATGTAGGGGGACAAGTTGGAGGGATCCAACAGGATTCCTTACCATAGTTAATTTACTTTTCATATATATGCTAATATATGATGTTTGGATGTCATGTTGATGCCTTTGATATGATTTGATTTATTTAGTGATATGGTAGCATTGGGCCTTATTTTTGATATTTTGAAATACTCGAAATCATGGTTTTGATTTAAAAAGGATTTCGAAGTGATTTTGGAGGTATATATGATTTAATAATTTTAAATTATTAAAACGAATGAATTTGTTTTTAAATAAATAAAAGTTATGATTTTTGATGTTATAAAAATATAGTTTTGAGAAATACTATGATTTGAGATTTTTGAATAAGCTTATATAAAAGATTTATAGAAGTGATATTTTTATAAATAAAGAAGTTGATTTATAAATGAAATTTATAAATGTGTAGTAAAAGGATTTGAAGTTATTTTGTAAATGGATTTGAAATAGATTTTATAAAGAAATGGATTAATAAGTGGACTTTGATAGTAGAATTAGTTTTTTTTAAAAGAATGGATTTATAAATAGAATTTTGTAAATAAAGGAATTATAATAAAAAGAAGTTTTATAAAATCGAAAGGAGATTTATAAAAATAGTTTTGTAAATATATAAATGTTTTATGTTGTGAGGTAAATATGGATTTTTATTTAAAGGATTTTTGAAAGTAATATCTTTTGGAAGTAAAGGTTTTGGAAATATAAATTTTAAATGGAATTTAAATGGTTTTGAAAATGTTTTAAAATGTGATAAGTAACGAAAGCATAGATTTCAACATTTATTGTTGTAATAGAAGTTTTCGGAAAAGTATGAAAGGCATGGACTATAACACTATTGTTATAGTAAATGATTTCCGAAAGGAAATGTTTTATATAGTATACGGGATATATATATATATATATTAATTACTTGAATCCCTATACTAATGTTTTTGGGTTGTCGTAATGATATTTTACGCAACATTCATTTTGACCCAAATAAGTTATATTTTGACCTTCCATCATGAAGTACACAAATTGGTTTTTATGATCGTACTAAAGGCTTGGTGGTCTAGGATCATTGCTTCCTATACTCAACATCCGTCCAGAGGCATATGAACTCTGGAGTTGTATGGTTATAGAAATCTATTTGGCGTGTCTCCAAATGGTGGTGTTATTTAAATATACTTATACCGTTGATATAAGTATATGGAAATATTTTCTAAGTTTTGAATGAAATGATTTGTGAATATGCTTATACCGTTGATTTAAGTATATGGAAATATTTTCTAAGTGTTGAAAATGCAATGATTTGTGAATATGCTTATACCGTTGATATAGGTATTTGGAAGTATTTTCTAAGTGTTGAAAATATAATGATTTGTAAATATGCTTATACCGTTGATATAAGTATATGGAAATATTTTCTAAGTGTTGAAAATGAAATGAATTGTGAATATGCTTATATGGTTGCTTTGAGTATATGGAAATGTTTTCTAATATAGGAAGATTTGAAATGTTTTTTGAGAATATTTTTTTCTAAAGATGATTTGAAGTAAATATTTGGAGATGGATTTAATTAATAAAAGTTTTATTAAATGGGCCTAGTGATTGCTTAAGTGCTAGATATTGTCCTTTTGCTTTGATGGTTAAATAACCGACTATCAAATATTTAGCCTATTTATCGTTGTTGGTCCGAAGAGACCGGAGTCAGATTAATCCAAGAACCACTTCGGACCAACGTATATGCATTCGAATGTGCAGGTTTGGGAGACATTGGCATTTGGAATTTTCGTAATGAAGGACTGCTTGTTGATCGTTTGGGGATAAACTTCCAATATATATATTAGCAGCAGTGGTCTCTTCATTATGAAATATCCAATGTAAGGACTAATCACTATTAATCCTAGGGGCAATTCCCAACAGGATGTGGTAGGACAGTTCCTTCGATTTGTCATGCTCCTGGACAACTTGTATGGATGGATGTTTGACATTGCATTTTTGAGATTACATCGTTGACTTTTATAAAAGTATATCTGTTTGGTGCTAGAGAAGGCAACTTCTCTTAGCTTAAACCCTTCTCTAAGATGTACGAGCTTAGAGGTTGTATATTTGTGAAAGTCAATAGTGATCGATGAAATGGCAGTGTGGCATTCAAAGAAGAAAGATGATGTGCTATGTGAAAGGTAACCGCGACCTCAGGCCTCACACCCGAGAATGGCCGAAACAACGTAGATGTGGTAAGGCTATGTGATTCGCAACCATTAGGATGTGATCTTCCCTTTCTAGATATATTTATTCCTGCTATAACGTTCTGGTTTTAAATTGTGGATGTATGCTATGAGGGCCCTAGGATAGGTCGATAACGACCGGGTGATGACATATTCGGTACTGTCTAGTTAGAGGTAGGTCGGTCTTGTGTTGGTAGAGGACTATTAGTTGGGCCTCAGTACATTCCCCTAGAGATGTACTACCAGAAGGTAGTCCCTTCACCTAGTTATTTGTTTGGAAATCCATTCTCCACTACGTGTCTGACATTTTGTTTGTAGAGCTTAGTATGCTAGAATTTAATAATGGTAACAATTTCGGCTATTTGAATTATTATTTGTATACTAGACACTAGTATAATATAACAGGATTGGATATGAAATGTTTTGGTTATCGTAAGGGAAAACCCATCCGTGTTTATGTGTGGGCATGGTCTTATGAGATACCTTTGTTTTGATAAAGGAAAATTTTTATAACTATAAAATTCAATTGAGATGTGTTTTCTCATGCTGGTTTACTAGAATGATCCGGGCGTTCTTCCCTTTTAGTGCTCGGGTCAGACCGGGTATATTTACGGATGTAGATTTGGATGCTTTGGAGCTTCAGTAGACGAGCTGGAAGTTTTCTGATCGTATTCCCAAATATTTTTATTTTCTGCTGCTTTGTCATTTAAATTATCAGCAATTGTAAGGGCAGGTTATTATAACTGTCAAGGCTGATGACTAGTAATTAATTGTTGTATTCTGATGGAATTACAATTTATGTTTTGTAAAGATGATCGATATTATATTATATATTTTTCCGCTGCGATTGTGAGATTCTGTAATTTTTTAGTTTCTTCTCTTCTCTTCTTCTCTCTTTTTTCTTTCCCATGATTATCCATCTTTCCATTCGGTTTGGGCCGGACATGTTTGGTTTATTGTCAGCTCTAAACGGGTCAAATTTGCGGGTCAACACAAAACACCACAAAGAGATCTATGTAAATAAATCTAAACTATCAATAAATGTGAAGTTTTGAAGCCTTGGAAATTTCGGATAGCGAAGGAGAAAGAGGATCTACATCAAATCGAAGAAGATGCATGGCTAAACGATGAGTGAGACTCTTCATATTTGCATATATAAGACATAGTAATTCACCCCTTATGGTCTTAAACCAAATTATAAATGATGTAACTGGAAATTAAAAAGGTATATATATACACACACACACACACACATGATTAGATGTAGTATGCCATGACTAGATAAAAATAAAGTGATTAGATGATTGGATCTAGTATACATGATTGGATGATGTACTTAGAATTTTTATAAATTATAATTAGCCAAAGTTAATCTCTCTCTAACTAAAAAGTGCGAAATAAAAAATGTTCCAAATTAGGCATATTATATACAAAATTGTATTTCTCGATTACATGAATCCACTGATGGTGTTCGTTCGTCGATTGGGTTAACATATTGATAATAAAACATGTTGGGAGATATAATTAACATAATCCATCCGTTTTGATCCAACGGTGGAACGACAACGACATGATGGTTATTGGATAAGGACGTGAAGGTTATGTCGAGTGGGTTGACATATAACACCCCTAATTTTTCTTTAACATTATTCAAGAGATTTAATTAGATTAATTAAACAGAATAATATGTGACATGAAAAGGATATGAGACTTGATAATTAATTGGGTTAGGCCTTAACTAATAAACATATAAGATTGTTTTAACTTAAACATAACTAGGAGGATTTTTGAGAGGGGTCAAATAAGAATAAGCTTCATTTTCTAAACATAAACACTTCCACCCTCATATCCTCATTCATTTTTACATCCATACAAAAATAATAAGTAGAGGCCACTGCTAAAGCTTTTAAAGGAAGAAAAGTTAGAGAATCAAGCTAAAGCTAAGAGGAATCAAATCAAAAACTCAAATCTCAACTCTTTTTCTCAAATCAAGGTGAATAATAGTATCCATCTAATTTATATGTGTTAAATTTCATATTTTTGATGTATTTCACATTTTTTGATGATGATAGGGTCGATTTTACCATTGTTTGCATGAATGGTGATTTATTGGAATTTTTATGAAATTATTATGATAGGTTTTAAGGGAAAACCTTAGTGAGTGACCTCCAAAAACCTTAATTTTTGGTTATATTGTGTAATACATAATTTTGGAGATGATTTTTTAATTTCATAATTTTTGGAATTAATAGGAATATTTTATGAATTTCCTAAGGTTAAAAGGGCATTTATTTCGAATTTTAATTATTAAAAATAATAAAATAATAAATTTTACTCCGAAATTTTTATCTGGCAAATAAAATGTTATTTTAGATTTTTGGTGGATTTCTATGATTTTTTCCAAGTGTTTTTGATTTATAATGAATTTTCTAAGCTAGAAAAGCATAATAATTATATTAAAATAATAATGAATATTGAAGGGTTGCAAATAATTTAAAATTATTGAAAACTGAACTATGTCGGTTTTTCTGAAAAGAAAGTGGATAAAGAAGTCACCACCCAATAGAAATTTGATAAAGAATAGGAGTTGGTGAAAAGAATATACTTTATTTAGCAAAATAGCAGTTTTACGTTAATTATGAATCTGCCACTGGACTCCCCTTTCTCCGATGTCGGTGGAACCGCCTTTCTTCAATATCGGTGGAACCCCCTTTCTCCGATGTCGAAGGAACCCTTTTCTCCAATGTCGGAGGAACCCCCCGTTTTCCAATGTCGGTGGAACCCCTTTCTCCAATGTCGGAGGAACCCCCTTTCTCCAATGTCAGTGGAACCCCCTTCTCCAATGTCGGTGGAATCCTATTCTCCAATGCTAGAGGAATCCCTTTCTCCAATGTTGGAGGAACCACATTTCTCCGATGACGGTGGAACCCCCTTTCTCCAATGTCGGAGGAACCCCCTTTCTCCAATGTCGGAGGAACCCCCTTTCGCCAATGCCGGTGGAACCCCTTTCTCCCATATGGTGGAAGCCCCTTTCTCCAAATTCATTGGATCCCCTTTCTCCAATGTTGGTGGAATCCCTTTCTCCAATGTCCGAGGAACCCCCTTTTGCCACTGTTGCTATACTACCCTTTCACCAGCTATGTTTTCAAAACTTAAAACATGCATAACTTTCTAACCGTAAGTCCGTTTCTCTATTATGACCACTCTACGAAAAGGAAAACCATCATTTAGATACAATGGAATAGGTTAGAGAGCCTAATTCTACACCAATTAAAAGTTATAGCCCAAAAAAAGTTTTTATTTTCTTATCACTTTGTTTTTAATAGACTAACTAATTAGGGACAATAAGGCATATTTTAATAAAGTTGATACTATGATTGAGGACACTAATAACTGTAAAAATTTATCGTTTACATTAGGGAACACCAATGTATGTCTTATAAAGGAGGTATATATGCTTGGGTAATCATATTCACTTCATTTATAACCCATAACTACATTTGCGATGCTAAGAGAAGGATAACCAGCTAGGTTTACCCAGTAGTGAATACACATTTATTTAACCCATGTGTGAGTAGAATAGCATTCAGGAGGTCGGATAGACCATAATATAGAATGCCCAAAACTGGTTAAAAGATTATTGATTTAAAAAGGTTCTTAGATAGCCCTTGAAAACTATGCCTTGAGAAATGTTATTGGTAGAGGCCGATAGGTTCTTAGTGATCCCATGAAGATTATGTCTGGAACAGGTTATTGATAAAGATCAATAGGTTCATAGTTAGCCCATGAAAACTATGAACTGAGTGATGTTATTGGAGAATGAGTCAGCCCATGAAAACTATGTTTGGATGATGTTATTGGTAGACACCAATAGACTCTTAACAATCCCATAAAAACTATGAAACTGGGCCGACAGTCCGTAAGCTAGGAACATGTTATTATTTAGCCCATGAAAACTAATAGGTTAATAGTGACCCTAGAAACTATAACTTGAGATAGATAGTCAGATGAACGGGGATGAGAAATCCAGGATATATTGTATAATTGCATATCATAATAATATGTTATGTATTAACCATTATGGATGTAGGTGCATAGTATAAGGTTAATTAGTTTTTGGTTAAGGTATTCGTGAGGGGAAAACTCATTCCACTTAGCGGCATGGTCTCGCTAGATATCTATTTGGTTCGAGATGGTATATTATTACTCACACCAGACTTTTTGTCTGACTCGAAATTTACGTTTTTCCCCTTAAACTCTTGGGTACTCAAAATTAATTTGAGTTGGCTGAGGTAAGGGTTTTCAGGTTATTAGTTGACGAATAAGCTTCCGGAGACTTGTAGGAGGCAAGCTAGCTATTTAGGAGATTCGATTTATTGTCCGCCATGTTATGTGGATGTAGGGGAAAATTTATTTAATTGCCTATATATAGACTCTGATCAACCAAGGGGCATCTTCATATGTTGCTCCTGACGCATTTTGTTATAAATTGTAATTTCTCTGAACGTGGCTTACGTATGGGATTATGTAATGAATCTAAAATGCTATTTGTAATGAATGAGAAATTTGTTTTAAATTGAGTTTAAATTTTTTCATATTCATGTGTTTTTGGTATATCAATGTATCTAACATTACCGCATTTAGTCATCGAAAATAAATAACTATGGATGGCTGCAGCATCCATAGTAGTTTGTTTTGGGCCTCCAAATGGGGGATGTTATAAGTTGGTATCGAAGCATAGGTTTATGTAAATTTAAAAGAAATTTGAACCTAAAAGAATTTCAAAACATAACCTAATGAATTAGAGAATGAGACCGAGGTTCGGGTTAACGCTATAGTAACGTACTTGTATTTGCTCTATATATAAGTATGTATTCCCCTCTCTATTAGACCGTTCTGCTTTTTTCTACCAAGGCTCTTACACGTATATTGAGAAAGCATGGTGTGGAAGCAGGAAACGGAAGAGTGAATCTAGGTGGAGGAAGCTCCATAACTAACAGAAATGCTCAACTCACCACCAGGAGAAACTTGGGTCCACAGGGAAATGCTTGCCAAAATGCAAGTGCCAACGTAGGTTCTGGAACCCGCTAGTAGATATAGGGAAGATGTATCATCCCTTTGTGAATATGGTGCAAGCTGGAGTTGTAGCTGGTTTGGTTGGAGGAAATGCTTCAACATTTGGACGTGAAAAAACTATAGAGACTCAAGGTTATTAAAGCAAGAAAAGAAAGTTCTTCAGAAAGAAGGATGCTCAGAAAGGGGGAGTAGCAAAGAAAGGGAAAGAAAATATAGTTTGCTACAAGTATGACAAGAAGGGGCACTATGCTATGAGTGTTGTTCGGGTGATGTAAAAGTGGTTATGGGGAAGCAGAATGTGAAATGCTATAATTGTGACCATATTGGGCATTACAAGAACAAGTATTCAGAAGCTGCCAAGGTAGGAAAAGGAAAGGTCTTTTCTTTGGAACCATCATCCTCTAAACTAACTGCTGTTGAGAAGGGAAAGTCTATTATGGAAGGTATGCTTTTGATTCATAGCAAACCTGTTAGGGTACTATATACTAGTGCATCACATTCATTTATATCTCAGTATTTAGTAGATAGATTATGTTTAGAACCATCATGTAACAACCCCGGATTTTATCTAAATTTAAATTGATAATTAAATTAATTTTTGAATAAAAATTGTGGAATTAACTGATAAACTGATTTGAGTTTCCCCAAATTCCAATAGAATATATGTTAAATCATTTAAATTTAAATATTGTATATATATGTGAATATGAGTAAATTTGAATATATATTTATATATATATATATTGAATTGAGTTTAAATCTTAAGATAAATTAAATATAAAATATCAGTTAAATTATGAATTAATTGAGAATTAATTTGGATATTTGAAAATAAATAATAAAATGTTGGATAATTAAACTTTAAAAGGAATTCAAATAAGTGTTGATGTTAAACAAATATTTCAAATAGATTTATAGTTGTATAACATATGAAATGAACATATAAACTTCTAAGAATAAATATTTAAGTTAAAATAGAAGTAAATATACAAAGTAAAATAAAACACAAACAAAATGTACTTACAAAATACATCAAAAATAAATGTACAATATAAACTATTGAAATAATTATATAAAGTAAATATGTATTGATACAAACAAAGTATATTCATAAGATAATAAAAATAAATATATACATAGACAATAACTATTTGGGTTAGAAATGAGTGTTTAAGTTAAAAATAGGATTTCATTAATATTACAAAGCCATAAGATAAGCAAAAACCCATATACATTCAAGTACATTCAACTATAAGTATGTAAGCTGGTAAAACAAGGCTAAAGAAAATACAAGACAACAAAACATATATACTCATACACGCACAACCGAAATAAAGGAAACAAAAAAAAATACATAAGTATGTAAACAAGTAGAGGCTTCCAATACAAGCCAAGTAATAAATGCAAATATCCTTAGTACACAAGATAAATACCATTAGCCCCCAAACGAAAAAAATCAATAACTATTGTACAAAAAAATATCACTTTGTATTGTACAAACAAATTATCACCCTGTACAAGATAATACATCATCCAGTAAAACTCATTTCTATATATCATTATCTTCATCAGTTCATTCATCTAAAAAATTGAGTAACCTCTGAAGTGAATACCATCTTAAACCTTAAACAAACTTCAACTTAAACAACAACACATATCAAAATAAACCAGAGATCAAGTGAAAGATTTCAACTTGCAGTTTTTTAAGCCTGTACAAGTAGAGGCTCTGTTTATTCCTTAATCACGGTGAGTAAACATACTATTTTAAACATTTAAAATTGTGTATTTGATTCATGAATGACTTGTGCTTTGTTGTATATTTTTAAGTTAGAAATCCTGTACATATATGATTGTACTGTTAATTCTTGTATGGTCTGTTCTTCCTTGTTCTTAGTTACAGGGTTGAAATTGTAATCAAAATCCAAAATATTATCATTCAACCTTAGTTAGGGCTTAAGGTATCAAACAAAACAAGTTTGTTTAAACTTAAATCATGACCTAGAATATGTTTAAGCTTGATAATGAAGAATTTGACTCAGTAAACTCAATTTTACAGTAGAAAGAAATCATATGAATGATTTCGAATATTTTAAATTACTGATTTGATTATATAACTTGAATCTACATTCAAAGATAGGATTTTTAAAATTAATACGATGATTTTTAGTTAAGTGTGCAAGGTACAGTTCCTAGTTGAACCAAATATGCATTTTAATCAATTTCCGGTGATCGAGCAAATCTTAGATGTTGAATTTTTTTTTAAAGCTAGTTTGTTGAACAACGATTTCAGGAAAATTGTTAGAAAAATTACCTATTGCAAGAGATGAGAGAACGAGGTAAGAATAGGGTTTAAGCTCGAGTTTTGTTGTGATCTGGAAACGAGGCGATTTCGTCACCTCTGATGCATCGAGCTTCTCGAAACTCGAGGGAATGGAAAAATAGGGGTTTGACGTGATTTGGACGGAGTTGGAGCACCTTCGATGGTCGGAGCGACCGTGGCGAAGTGTTTTTATGTGGTGAGTTTGAGTTCCAGGTTTCGAGTGAAATGCTTATTTTCGATCTAGAAAGTTTGGCATCGAGATGATCCTTGATTTCGATTGTAGCGTTAGTTTGCGACTCGCTGGAGGATTCGAAGTTCACTGAAGTGCCGGCACGACGCCGTGCACGTGCACGATGTCGTTTTGATGTCAGAAGCTTGTGGGGGTGAGTGACTCGAGTTGATACTCGAGAAAATGAATGCGTTGCTTCGGGAGGGAACTCGAGGGCGTGAGCGTGTTTACTTGATCTCGTTGATTTAACTTTAACCTAAACTTTTAACTGAAAAAAAGAAGAAGAAGAAGAAGAAGAAATGAATGTGTGGAAGGGAGAGGTCTCGGGGGAAAATGGAAGGGAACTCGAGTGTTTACTCGAGTGAACAGGGGGGATTACCCGGGTTTGATTTCCCAAACCTGCCGTATAGTTAAAAGTAAGTTAAGCAAACTTTTTAAAACAATTTTAAGCAATGATGACAATAAATGTTTGACAAATTGAAATTAAGACTTTATTTCAAGTGTAATTATTTAAGAAAATACTTAACGATGTTTTCTAAAATCTTAATTAATATTGTAGTTGAGTAGATAATTTAAGTTAAGTATTAAAGTTAATTACCATCAAAGTTTTCAAGTTAATAATAATTTGATTTCAAAATTATTAAGGAAGATTTTTAAATATTAATTTAGATAGAATAATTATTATTAATTAATTGTCTAAAAAGGATAATTAAGAATGGTTAATTAATTTATAATTGTAATTAACTAAGTGATTAGAGATTAATCAATTTGTAATTTAAGATTGGGTAATTAATAATTAATTAATTGATTAATTAAGGTAATTAATTTAAGGTTACTTACTTAATTACTTAAAGAATAATTTGTTAATGTGATTAATTGATGGTAAAATTTATTAATGTAATTGGTTTAAAAGATAATTACTTTGTGTAATTAAATTAAGGTTAATTGCTTTGTGTAATTGATTTAAAAGCTAATTACTGAGTGTAATAAATTAAGGGTATTTAATCACTTAAAGATAATTACTTAATAAAATAATTAAGGATATATAATTAATGATTAGAGGTTGATTAATCAAGTGATTAAATAATAACTAATTTAAGGATAATTAAATAAGGTGATTAATTAATTAAGGTAATTAATTTGAGAATAATTAATTTATTAAAGGTCAATTAATTTATGAAAATGATTAAGAAATAATTATAAATTAAGGAGTAATTTATTTGTTATTGAAATTACTTAAGAGTAATTTATTAATTAAGAATAATTAATTAAGGTGTTTGATAAATTAATTTATATCAAATGATTTGTAATTAATTTATCAGGATTTGATAATTAATTCATAAGTAATTAATTTAATTGGAAATTAATTGAATTAATAAGGATTAAACAATTAATTAATCCTGCTTATAAATGATTATTGAATGTTTGACCCTACTTATGGATAACTGTATTCTATTGAATGCTGTAAATTGTTCGATATTCCTACTATGTGATGATGTGTGATATGAATTGTTTTAATTCAAGCTATGATGAATGTAATTTATCTTATCTGTGATGAATGTATATTATTTATCTGTGAATGGGTAAATGGAAGATAAGCGTTATAGGAATATACCGCTTATCGATATTGATATGCTTAAATCTGTGATGATGTGATGATTTGTAATGTTGCACTATTGTGTGAAACCCCTGGACTACACTTTTATACACACAAACATGGATTTCACGAGGAAATCAGTTAAGTCACAAATGAATTAAATTTAATATTTTTGAATTTGAAATTTTAATTTCAATTGATTTTGGAAATGAGTTTGGGTTAAAAGTTAAAGCTTTTGAAAAGGAGTTTTCAAGATACAAGTTATTTTGAATAACTTGGTAAAGTTTTCAATTTAAATAATTCAATTTGAATTTAAATTCAAAATTTGGAATTGAATTCCATGATTGGAAATTATAGTTAAAGATGTTATAAATGTGTTTATATGAATTTAAACCATTTTAAAAGTATGGTTTTGAGAATTTGAATTTAACCCAAGGATTTTAACTCGTATAAATGAATCAGATTTTCCGAAATGAAAACTGTTTGTTTTCAAATGATAAAAGCTTTCATATAAGAAATGAAATTCCAATTTAAGTTAAAGGAATTTCAAGTTTGAATTGAAAAATGGCTTTCCAATTTATGAATGAATCTTTGGAAATGGTTTTGAAAGCTATAAGTTAAATCTTGATTTAAAGATTTAATGAGTTAATCCAATTGAAATGGAAATTGTTTGGAAATCTATGAATAGATCTTTGTGAAACTGGGTGAACTTTGTGAATTGAATCTGTTTATTTTTAACAGATTTAAAATGGTAATGTGTTTAAACCATTTGAAGAATTTTTTTGGATAATAAGTCGTGACTTAATTGAAATCCCATTATCCATATGTTTTTAAATATTACGCTCACTATTCAGTTTAGCCGGGAGAGGACTTTGTGTCATATAACCCATTCCGAATAAGTGATACGTCATATATGGATAGCAATTGAAGACCGGTATTGAAGACCGGGTATTTGCGAAAACGATAGGATAACCTATCGATTGTCTCTGCACTAGGTAGCGCCCGGTATAGAGATTCCCTAAGTGATGGGAAGTTCGATCGGGATTGTGAATACTCGGATTGCAAGAGCTTCTTTAGAAGTGCCTTCGGTTTTGTTCGAACCTGGAACAGACTTGTATGGTTGTATGTCTGACACTACACTTTGAGATATAAAGCTGATTTCTTTTAAATACATTTCTGTTGGTGGCGGATAATTTATTCTCTTAGCTTAACACCCTTCTCTGAGACTTACGAGCTCAGAGGTTATGTAGTTGAAGGTTATCAGTGATATACTCCCAATTTGGTAGTATGGCATGCTGAGTGTTGCTATGTGTTGATGGTCATTTGCTGATCATTTGTTGATCAAAGCATGGCTTTGTGAAAAAGCGTAGCTTTGTGGACGAGACCTCATCGAACCTCATAGACCGAAAATGGTCGAAACAGGAAAGATGCGGCAAGGTTATGAGGGTCGCGCCCTTTAGGGTATGTCATTTCCTTCTGGAAAAGGGTGGTATCAGGTATGGAGCCCTGATATTTAACCTATGTGGTTGCTCCAATCTCATTTACTCTGTGTGATTGTTGCTGTGTGATCGAGGCCTCGGATAAAGGTCCCAAAGGACCGGGGGTGGCATATTCGTGTAGTAGTTACCTAGTGTAAGAGGTAACCCGACCTTGTGTTGGCAGAGAGCTAGTTAGTTCTCGGGACGTCCATCCAGAGGCGTACCCATGTGGCAGTAGGAAGTTCCTTAGCCTGACCATTTGTTGGAAATCCAAAGAAACAATACGAACTTTGTATGGTTTTAGTTGTATAACCTGCTATGGAATGTGGCGGTAACCTGCTATTGAACATAGTAGCTATAGTAGGCATACAATAATGGTTGTATGTTGGCTAAGATTAATATTATACTTTCAAAGTGTTTTCCACTATGCACTAATAATAATAATCCAATGATTTTGCATAGTAAGCATGTTTGACTATCATAAGAAGAAATCTCCTCCAATTCTGTGTTTGCATTGTGTGTGTGGCGGGAGGTCTTATGGTAGTTTCATTTTCCAAAAGCATTGCGGATTTCAATGTTTAAAATTCTTTTGTTGTTTGTTTAAAGATAAACTGTTTTTGTTACTCACACCAGTCCCATGACTGACTCGGAGTTTATTGTTCCTTTCCTAAACTCTGGGTGCCCACAATTTTCCACACGGGCAGTCTAGAGTTGGGTTTTTCAGATAGTCAGGTTTAGTAGACTAGTTGGAGCTAGTTCAGTTTTTGGAGATCAGGAATGACGTTACTTATCTTGGTGCAACGTGATGGTGGTTCGAGCTTGATGTTGGAGTTTTTGGAGTCATTCTCTTTTGTAGATCATTTGGAGTGATCTCTTCCATTGTTGTTATTTCCGCTGTAATATTGTATCATATCTCTGATATTCTTATACCATATTGATATTATTGTTGTATATCATTCTGGATATTGTATTCATTGGAGTTGTATATGATATCATTGATTTCTTTATTCCGCTGTGTTGTTATACTTAATGGTGTTATAAGCTCCGGGGAGCCAGATTCGGCGTTTGAATCTACGGCATTCGAGTACAAGTGAAGTACGGGTGTTGAATTTCGAAGGCCGAAGTCCGGGATCTTCACATTTGGTATCAGAGCTAAGGTTGAACTTTAGCTAAGGAGTATAACACATTAAGTAGCTCATTAGAGATAGGGTGAAGTATACCATAGAATGAGTATCTCTAAGATATCTGTCTGTATACCTCAGTAAATTCTCTTACTATCCACTGATAGTAAGTATGAGTGCAAGAAGAGGATGAGATAGGGGACAGGGGAATATGACTATAAATGGTCAATGCCCTGTAACAACAAGGAAACAATCTTTTCTCTACCAATCTCTTTTGTTCAACATCTCTTCTCTATTCTTTGATAGTTCCTGGTAGATTCAGGAAGAATATTTGATATGGGACATAAACTCCAACTGAGTCAGAAATTGTTGTTTGGATGTATTGGTTGCTTTGATTGCTATGGTTGATAGGTATACTTTAGTTCTAAATTAAAAGTTTTGAAATTGTATCCATATATCTATCTATTCTTTGGGTCCCAATATGTTCTACGAATGGTTAGTTATCCCTTCGGACTAACCAATACCTCTCTATATTTCGTAGATCTGGATAACCCGATTATCTTGTAAAGTGTTAAAACAGATTCGTTCTTTTATCTACTGTTGATATTTTGATTTGGTGAGCCAAATGCAGAATAGATATTCAGTTTGATTTGATGAAATATTCTTCATCTATCTTTATGTCTCCCTGGCAAATTTCAGGGACGAATTCTTTTAAGGGGGGAAGGTTGTAACGACCTCGGATTTTATCTAAATTTAAATTGATACTTAAATTAATTTTTGAATAAAAATTGTGGAATTAACTGATAAACTGATTTGAGTTTCCCCAATTCCAATAGAATATATGTTAAATCGTTTAAATTTAAATATTGTATATATATGTGAATATGAGTAAATTTGAATATATATATTTATATATATATATTGAATTGAGTTTAAATCTTAAGATAAATTAAATATAAAATATCAGTTAAATTATGAATTAATTGAGAATTAATTTGGATATTTGAAAATAAATAATAAAATGTTGGATAATTAATCTTTAAAAGGAATTCAAATAAGTGTTGATGTTAAACAAATATTTCAAATAAATTTATAGTTGTATAACATATGAAATGAACATATAAACTTCTAGGAATAAATATTTAAGTTAAAATAGAAGTAAATATACAAAGTAAAATAAAACACAAACAAAATGTACTTACAAATACATCAAAAATAAATGTACAATATAAACTATTGAAATAAATATATAAAGTAAATATGTATTGATACAAACAAAGTATATTCAGAAGATAATAATAAATATATATGTAGACAATAACTATTTGGGTTAGAAATGAGTGTTTAAGTTAAAAATAGGATTTCATTAATATTACAAAGCCATAAGATAAGCAAAAACCCATATACATTCAAGTACATTCAACTATAAGTATGTAGGCCGGTAAAACAAGGCTAAAGAAAATACAAGACAACAAAACATATATACTCATACATGCACAACCGAAATAAAGGAAACAAAAAATATATATACATAAGTATGTAAACAAGTAGAGGATTCCAATACAAGCCAAGTAATAAATGCAAATATCCTTAGTACACAAGATAAATACCATCAGCCCCGAAACGAAAAAAATCAATGACTATTGTATAAAAAAATATCACTTTGTATTGTACAAACAAATTATCACCCTGTACAAGATAATACATCACCCAGTAAAACTCATTTCTATATATCATTATCTTCATCAGTTCGTTCATCTAAAAAATTGAGTAACCTCTGAAGTGAATACCATCTTAAACCTTAAACAAACTTCAACTAAAACAACAACACATATCAAAATAAACCAGAGGTCAAGTGAAAGATTTCAACTTGCAGTTTTTCAAGCCTGTACAAGTAGAGGCTCAGCTCATTCCTTAATCACGGTGAGTAAACATACTGTTTTAAACATTTAAAATTGTGTATTTGATTCATGAATGACTTGTGCTTTGTTGTATATTTTTAAGTTAGAAATCTTGTACATATATGATTGTACTGTTAATTCTTGTATGGTCTGTTCTTCCTTGTTCTTAGTTACAGGGTTGGAATTGTAATCAAAATCCAAAATATTATCATTCAACCTTAGTTAGGCTTAAGGTATCAAACAAAACAAGTTTGTTTAAACTTAAATCATGACCTAGAATTTGTTTAAGCTTTGATAATGAAGAATTTGACTCAGTAAACTCAATTTTACAGTAAAAAGAAATCATATGAATGATTTCGAATATTTTAAATTACTAATTTGATTATATAACTTGAATCTACATTCAAAGATAGGATTTTTAAAATTAATACGATGATTTTTAGTTGAGTGTGCAAGGTACAGTTCCTAGTTGAACCAAATATGCATTTTAATCAATTTCCGGTGATCGAGCAAATCTTATATGTTGAATTTTTGTTTAAAGCTAGTTTGTTGATCAACGATTTTAGGAAAATTGTTAGAAAAATTATCTATTGCAAGAGATGAGAGAACGAGGTAAGAATAGGGTTTAAGCTCGAGTTTTGTTGTGATCTGGAAACGAGGCGATTTCGTCACCTCTGATGCATCGAGCTTCTCGAAACTCGAGGGAATGGAAAAATAGGGGTTTGATGTGATTTGGACGGAGTTGGAGCACCTTCGATGGTCAGAGCGACCGTGGCGAAGTGTTTTTATGTGGTGAGTTTGAATTCCAGGTTTCGAGTGAAATGCTTATTTTCGATCTGGAAAGTTTGGCATCGAGATGATCCTTGATTTCGATTGTAGCGTTAGTTTGCGACTCGCTGGAGGATTCGAAGTTCACTAAAGTGCCGATGCGACGCCGTGCACGTGCACGATGTCATTTTGATGTCAGAAGCTTGTGGGGGTGAGTGACTCGAGTTGATACTCGAGAAAATGAATGCGTTGCTTCGGGAGGGAACTCGAGGGCGTGAGCGTGTTTACTTGATCTCGTTGATTTAACTTTAACCTAAACTTTTAACTGAAAAGAAGAAGAAGAAGAAATGAATGTGAGGAAGGGAGAGGTCCCGGGGGAAAATGGAAGGGAACTCGAGTGTTTACTCGAGTAAACAGGGGGGATTACCTGGGTTTGATTTCCCAAACCTGCAGTATAGTTAAAAGTAAGTTAATCAAACTTTTTAAAACAATTTTAAGCAATGATGACAATAAATGTTTGACAAATTGAAATTAAGACTTTATTTCAAGTGTAATTATTTAAGAAAATACTTAACGATGTTTTCTAAAATCTTAATTAATATTGTAGTTGAGTAGATAATTTAAGTTAAGTATTAATGTTAATTACCATCAAAGTTTTCAAGTTAATAATAATTTGATTTCAAAATTATTAAGGAAGATTTTTAAATATTAATTTAGATAGAATAATTATTATTAATTAATTGTCTAAAAAGGATAATTAAGAATGGTTAATTAATTTATAATTATAATTAACTAAGTGATTAGAGATTAATCAATTTGTAATTTAAGATTGGTTAATTAATAATTAATTGATTAATTAATTAAGGTAATTAATTTAAGGTTACTTACTTAATGACTTAAAGAATAATTTGTTAATGTGATTAATTGATGGTTAAATTTATTAATGTAATTGATTTAAAAGATAATTACTTTGTGTAATTAAATTAAGGTTAATTGCTTTGTGTAATTGATTTAAAAGCTAATTACTAGGTGTAATAAATTAAGGTTATTTAATCACTTAAAGATAATTACTTAATAAAATAATTAAGGATATATAATTAATGATTATAGGTTGATTAATCAAGTGATTAAACAATAATTAATTTAAGGATAATTAAATAAGGTGATTAATTAATTAAGGTAATTAATTTGTGAATAATTAATTTATTAAAGGTCAATTAATTTATGAAAATGATTAAGAAATAATTATAAATTAAGGAGTAATTTATTTGTTATTGAAATTACTTAAGAGTAATTTATTAATTAAGAATAATTAATTAAGGTATTTGATAAATTAATTTATATCAAATGATTTGTAATTAATTTATCAGGATTAGATAATGAATTCATAAGTAATTAATTTAATTGGAAATTAATTGAATTAATTAGGATTAAACAATTAATTAATCCTGCTTATAAATGATTATTGAATGTTTGACCCTACTTATGGATGACTGTATTCTATTGAATGTTGTAAATTGTTCGATATCCCTACTATGTGATGCTGTGTGATATGAATTATTTTAATTCAAGCTATGATGAATGTAATTCATTTTATCTGTGATGAATGTATATTATTTATCTGTGAATGGGTAAATGGAAGATAAGCGTTATAGGAATATACCGCTTATCGATATTGATATGCTTAAATCTGTGATGATGTGATGATTTGTAATGTTGCACTATTGTGTGAAACCCCTGGACTACACTTTTACACACATAAACATGGATTTCACGAGGAAATCAGTTAAGTCACAGATGAATTAAATTTAATATTTTTGAAATTGAAATTTTAATTTCAATTGATTTTGGAAATGAGTTTGGGTTAAAAGTTAAAGCTTTTGAAAAGGAGTTTTCAAGATACAAGTTATTTTGAATAACTTGGTAAAGTTTTCAATTTAAATAATTCAATTTGAATTTAAATTCAAAATTTGGAATTGAATTCCATGATTGGAAATTATAGTTAAAGATGTTATAAATGTGTTTATATGAATTTAAACCATTTTAAAAGTATGGTTTTGAGAATTTGAATTTAACCCAAGGATTTTAACTCGTATAAATGAATCAGATTTTCCGAAATGAAAACTGTTTGTTTTCAAATGATAAAATCTTTCATATAAGAGATGAAATTCCAATTTAAGTTAAAGGAATTTCAAGTTTGAATTGAAAAATGGCTTTCCAAGTTATGAATGAATCTTTGGAAATGGTTTTGAAAGCTATAAGTTAAATCTTGATTTAAAGATTTAATGAGTTAATCCAATTGAAATTGAAATTGTTTGGAAATCTATGAATAGATCTTTGTGAAACTGGGTGAACTTTGTGAATTGAATATGTTTATTTTTAACAGATTTAAAATGGTAATGTGTTTAAACCATTTGAAGAAAAGTTTTGGATAATAAGTCGTGACTTAATTGAAATCCCATTATCCATATGTTTTTAAATATTACGCTCACTATTCGGTTTAGCCGGGAGAGGAATTTGTGTCATATAACCCATTCC
Source organism: Allium fistulosum (assembly GCA_030737815.1). Lineage (NCBI taxonomy): Eukaryota > Viridiplantae > Streptophyta > Magnoliopsida > Asparagales > Amaryllidaceae > Allium > Allium fistulosum. Next base: position 923,664,912 of record CM060901.1, read on the forward strand.
GAATAAGTGATACGTCATATATGGATAGCAATTGAAGACCGGTGTTGAAGACCGGGTATTTGCGAAAACGATAGGATAACCTATCGATTGTCTCTGCACTGGGTAGCGCCCGGTATAGAGATTCCCTAAGTGATGGGAAGTTCAATCGGGATTGTGAATACCCGGATTGCAAGGGCTTCTTTAGAAGTGCCTTCGGTTCTGTTCGAACCCGGAACAGACTTGTATGGTTGTATGTCTGACACTTCACTTTGAGATATAAAGCTGATTTCTTTCAAATACATTTCTGTTGGTGGCGGAGAATTTATTCTCTTAGATTAACACCCTTCTCTGAGACGTACGAGCTCAGAGGTTATGTAGTTGAAGGTTATCAGGGATATACTCCCAATTTGGTAGTGTGGCATGTTGAGTGTTACTGTATGTTGATGGTCATTTGCTGATCATTTGTTGATCAAAGCATGGCTTTGTGAAAAGCGTAGCTTTGTGGACGAGACCTCATCGAACTTCACAGACCGAAAATGGTCGAAACAGGAAAGATGCGGCAAGGTTATGAGGGTCGCGCCCTTTAGGGTATGTCATATCCTTCTGGAAAAGGGTGGTATCAGGTATGGAGCCCTGATGTAATAATCCGCTTTTCCGTACCCCTTGAGTAGACACTAATCTCCATTGATTAACTCAAGATGAACGAAAAACCGAACCATTAGGGTTTAAAAGAAGAGGTAGGAGAAAAGATAGAAGAAAAAGAGAAGAAAGAAGAACAGAACAACATCAGAAACAGAAACAATATCAGAATCTCACATATCGCAGCGGAACAAAAATATAATAGATAATCACTAGTCTTTTAAACAAAGAACTATATCAATTTTATACAATACATCAGTCAGAGTCAATATACGACTCAATACAACAATGGACAGTTATATAAACTTGTCCTCATACAGAATACACAGCGGAATAATACAAAGTATAGGTGATACGTTTCGCCATCCAGCTTGCTTCCAAAGCTCCAGAATATCCAGAATATCCTGATAACATAACTCTAGGCTGCCCGTGTAGAAAATTGGTGGGCACCTAGAGTTTAGAAGGGAAACAATAAACTCCGAGTCAGTCATGGTGACTGGTGTGAGATCGTAAAACAGTTATTCTTTAAAACAATAACGGGATAAATTTTTTTAAAGTCAATTCGAAATGCTTTTGGAAAATGAAACTACCATAAGACCTCCTACCACACACACAATGCAAACGCAGACTTGGAGGAGATTTCTTCTTATGTTAGTCAAAGATGCTTACTACGCAAAATCAAATCATTTTGGGATATTATTATTAGTGCATAGTGGAAAACATTTCGAAAGTAGAATATAAATCTTAGCCAGCATAGGTACCATTATATTATGCTTGCTATAGCTACCTCCTGAGGAGACAGGTTATACAATTGAAATCGTAAAGGCTCGTATTGTTTCTTTGGATTTCCAACAAATGGTCAGGCCAAGGAACTTCCCATTGCCACCTGGAAACGCCTTTGGAATGACGTCCCGAGAACCTAACCGGATCTCTGCCAACACAAGGCCGGGTTACCCCTAACTGGGTAACTACTGACACGAATATGTCATTCCCCGATCGTAACCGATCTATATCCGAGGATCCTCAATTTCCAACAATCACAAAGTAATAAATTTGCAGCAACCATATAGGTTAAGTATCTGTGCTCCATACCATGATACCACCTCTATCCAGAAGGAATGACATACACTAAAGGGGCGCTACCCCCTAATAACCTTGCCGCATCCTTCCTGTTTTGACCATTTCCGGGGTGTGAGGTCCGACGAAGTCTCGTCCACAAAGCTACGCTTTGTCACAAAGCCATGCTTCGGGTCAAAAAAATGATCAAAGTAATGATCACAAAGATAAATGATCAAACAAATGATCATATCACAAATGATCAAACAATGATCATTTCACAGCAACACTCAGCATGCCACGTTACCAAATTGGGAGTATATCGCTGATAAATTTCAACTACATAACCTCTGAGCTCGTACGTCTCAGAGAAGGGTGTTAAGCTAAGAGAATAAATTCTCCGCCACCAACAGATATGTATTTGAAAGAAATTAGCTTTATATCTCAATCTGTAACGTCAAACACACAATCCATACAAGTCTGTTCCGGGATCGAACAGAATCGAAGGCACTTCTCACGAAGCCCTTGCAAATCCGGATAATTTTTCAAATCACGTCCGGACTTCCCGTCACTAAGGGTGATAAAACCTCTATATCGGAGATCAGCCGATGTAGAGTAACTCGACGGTAATCCTTCCGTTTTCAAAAATATCCGGTCTTTAACACCGGTCATCAATTGCAATTCATAACGATGTATCACATATTCGGAATGGGTTATACGACCCCATGGTCCTTTCCCGGCTAACCCGAATAGTGAGCGCTTATTCAAAAAAATAGTGTGGCATTCAAATTCATCCAATTCACAACAAATACCCATTCAAGGTAATTATTGATAGTCGGTTATTTAACTATCAATAAAGATGCGCAACATCATCAGATTCCAAATAATTTTCCAAATTATTTATTTTCCAAAATATCTTTACTAGATATAAAATTTCCACACTTCAAAAATAAATCAATATTTATTTTTAAACAGATTCCCTTTTCTTTTTATAAATTCCATATTGAATTTATATTTCAAATATCTACTGATATACGATTTTCAATCGATTTCAAAATTTCACTTTCAATTTATCTTTAAGAAGATAAATTCTCAAAAACGTTTCATTTCATTTTGGAAAACATTTCCATACTTACTTAATAATAAGTAATTCACAAATCTATTTATTTTCAACATTTGAAAGTATTCGATATACTTAAATCAAAATTAAGTATATATTTCATTCTTTAAGGAAATCATTTCTATAACAACATTTATTTGAGTCAAAACGAATGTTACGTAAAACATCATTACGACGACTCAAAATCACTAGTATAGGGATTCGAAATTAAGATAGATATATAAATCCCAATACTACACAAAATATTTCCTTTCGGAAACCATTTACTATAACAACAGTGTTATAGTCCACCATTTCCTTATTTCCTTGAAAACGTCTATTTCAACAATGAAAGTTGAAATCTATGGTTTCGATAGTTAACATATTTTAAAACATCGTTAAAACAATTAACTTCATTTTTAATGTCACTTCCCCAAAACAATATCCATTTTACTTAAAAAATATATTCACAGTCCAAAATCTTGAATATACTTCACTTACCACATTTCACTATTTTCTACACATTTTATTTCAACATTTATACATTATCCAAAATCGTGGATAAAATTCCCTTAATAACTTCTATATTAAATTCATCAAATTTGATTGATTTTCGGATTTATAAAACAACGTTTATAAATTCACCTTTATATTTCATAACAACTTTGATTTATAAATCTCCTTTATTAGCAATTTCGATCAATATTCCATTTAAAGGAAAAAATCCAATTTATATGTTAATTTCTTATAAATCTTTTATTATACAAATTCATTCATTTTATAACTTCACAATTCATAAATCTATAAATTTTATTCACTTACGAATTCCATTAATATTTCATTTTTAACACTTATAAAATTCGTTTTATAATTCCAATATTTTTAATTTTATAAATATCAATTTGGTACATCTTTTATATACATCGTTTTAATAACACAAAAATCCAGATTTAAACCCTTTTATAAATTACTTAACTATTTATTTCAAAAATCACATTTTGGTTATATTTCACAAAAATTTTAGTTTTTATAACTTTAAAATTTTACGTTTATTTATTTAGGATGAATCAATCCAAAAATTTAATAAAACGTATACTGTCAAAAAATCACTTTAAAAAAAATCTCTTTTAAAGTCAAAAATCATTATTATTAAACTTCAAAAATGGATCCAATGATGCAACAGCACCAAATGGTCAATCACGACAACAAACATCATATATCGATATGACAACAAAATATATAACAATATCTGTAAATAAATAAATACAGTTGAGGAATCCAGTTGGATCCCTCCAACCTGTCTCCCTGCATCCACAGACGTTAGCACAATACCCATTCCACTTCGAGGTGGAATATCGCGGTATATGGGATTTATAAAATATCAATCCGCTATTATGCGGCGCAATAGGGTCTCATCCGCTATATAGTGCGGGAAATCAATCAATCCAATATATACATATGCCAATATGTATATATTGCTATATATAATACTATATATACTATATCACATCCAAACAGTCAAACAATCAATAACTGCAAAATTTAATTTTCCTTCGAGTGAGAAAATCTCACCTTAGCTTTTATTTTGCAATCCATTTTCCATTTCGGCTTGATTCTCGATTTGAAACCTTGTATAAACATTTATACAATTTATTAATATTCGAAGTGATCGAACAATCAACTTTTATTTGGTAATTTTAGTTATTCAATGGTTTTGTTTTAAACCAATTTCAATTATTAAATTTGAAACTAAATTTCTTATCTGATAAATTAAATTAGCCAAATTATTTTGTCGAACCAATTTTTCTCTTACCGATTAAATTAAATCGAATAAATAAATTTCCATTTGCTAAATTAAATTAACTAGTGATTAAATTTAAATCAAAGGATTAAATTTTAATTAATTTCCTTGAAAATCTTTTTATAACAAAAATGATTAAATAGGTTAATTACCAAAATACATTTTCTTAAAATAAACAGGTAGGTTCAAAATGTGTATGTATAGATATATCTATTTTATATATATTTTCTCTCTGTTTTACCTATATGTTAACTTACTGTAAAGCTTCTTCTTCAATATATATTTATTTAATTTATTTCAAACTACTTATAAAAATAAGCTATTAAAAATCTTATCTTTATAAAATTCTTATATATATATTTTTTGAAAGAAATTATACTTCCTGTTTTACTGTAATTTCATATATAAATATTTATTTATAAACCTAAATCTGAGAACAGTATATACCTTACTGTGAATTACTTTCAAATGTATATACATATTCAATATTTTCAAACTTTCCTACAAAAAAATATATTTAGTTTTAAATTTGAAAAGGCAAAAATTGAAAATACCTCAAAGCCAACCCAGTCTTCCGACTCTTCGAACGACACTACGACCCCTGTCTCCACGCGAATCGCTGCCGCTCTAGATGTGTCGCCTCACCATCACGAACCCCTTCGCGACTCCAGACGACATCGACTCCCACGTCGAGCAATTCCAACCTCGCGTCGACTAGACGTCGTGACTTCGACTTCCACTCACTCACGCGCGCGCCCAGCTACATCGCAGAGGCCACCGCGATCTCGTGCTGCCTCTCTTCTCTCCCTTTTGCTCGCGAAACTACTCGCGACCCACAACTTCACCTGCTTCCATGCTTCCCCCTCGAGTTGCAGTTCGCCGACCCCAGCCTCAAGTCGCACGAGACTGGTCGATGAAGCCAAGCTCCTCAAACTCGAACTCAAGTTTGATTTCATCTCGAATTGAATGAGAGAGGGGATTCGTTCGAACTATTATTCGTTTTCGAATGTGAAGGAGGTCTCGGCCATTTTATTTCTCGAATTTGGAACTGAGGAAGTGATTTCGTTTTTGATTTTGAACGAGAAAAAGGGTACTCGGCTCTATCTTTAAACGAAGATGGTTGCGTGGTTTCTGGCTGAAAGAAAGGAGAGGGATGGGTTGCGTGATTTCGTTCGTGATTTTAGGCAAAAATTTAGGGAAGCTACAGTGTTTTGATTTTGACCAAATTCAAATTTAAATTTAAATCGAAATTGATTTTTATTTCAACGCGTTTGCATATTGTACGGTCACACGGCAACTCCGATTGCTATAAAAATTGGAATCCGGTAATAATTCAATATTACGGACCCAATGGAACTGGTTTCGTCGAATTCCGAGACTGCGCCTCGGACGGCTATTTTCAAATATCAATTCGAACGAGAAAATTTTCAAAACTGAACAATTCACTTTCAAATTCGATTCTGAAGCTTCAATTACCTTCAGTATTATCAATACAAATTTTATAAGCTTTTGAAATATTATCCTTCAGCTTAAAACTGAAGATTCAAATTTTTATTCAACGTACAATAGATTAAATTTTAAAATTTAATCGCCAATTCTTTCTGATAATTTGAAATTCAAGTCAAACCATCATTTAAATATTTAAAATTATTTAAATATTTTCAATTTAAATTGTTCAAAAATTCTGGGTCGTTACAATTTTCCCCCTTAAAAGAATTTCGTCCCGAAATTACAAGTTAGGAAAAAATGGTCCTTAACTCATCTACTATTTTTCACAAACCAAATAGTTTTATCAATTTATCAAAACAAATCTTTCTACTAAAGATTCGTTATTAATTCAACTAAATTTCCAACTTCAATTATAAGTTCCAGACACATTGTTTACTTCAAAATTCAAATTTAAATTTAAATTCAAATTTTAAACTTTCAAAATTTTCTCAAAATTTTCTAACACTCGAAATTTTCAAAATATTTCGCCAGCGTCTCCTTTGCGCGGCTAACACGGTAGAACTACAAAATGTCCCTACGGACTCTCAAATTTCAAAAAGAAAAGAAAAAGCCAAGCGGCTAGACAAGAAAATCATCAAATCTCATATTGAAATTCTAATACTTACCTTTTTGTCGAGCAATTCACATTTATCTTTGAAATTAAAATCCCAATTCAATTTCCTTTATAACACCTATATATCATACTAGCCATAATATCTAGTTACAATATTCAATTTACACTTTCAATTTAATTTGGATTCAGTTTAACTTCTGAATATTGAATTTTTATCGACTATTTTTTTCCATTCACAACCGATTATTTTAAATTAGTTCCAGTTACTAATTCATTACAAATTCCAATTCACTTTATTCAAATTTGTTTTCAACATTCAGTTTTAATCCCAGTTTTATTCTTTTGTTTATTCCAAAATTTATTTACAATTCACTATTATGGTTTATAACCACTCATATTTAACTGGATCTCCAATTCGAATTCAATTTACCTTTCTTTTATAATTATTGAATTTAATTCGTTTCAAACCTTATTCACTTGGTCAATATTCAATTAGCTTCACTACTAATTTTAGTTTAATACTTCACAATTCAAATTCAATTTCAGTTTTATTTACTTAAAAATTCAAAATGAATTTTAACATTCAATTTCATTTTCTTGCACTTGCAATTGCAAATTTATTTATTCACAAATTCATTCATTTTCAATTCGAATCTCATTCTAATCAGATTTCAAATATTTTATAAGTTATCAACTTATTTACATTCCATTAATGAATTTTATTTTCAAATATCTTCCAATTCATATTTATAAATTTCATTTGTTAAATGAATTTATCTTCAAATCTTTGGTTATTATTTTATTTCTTATTCAATTTCAATATAACAATGATAATATTCAATGTTATTAATTCCTAACAACCAAGCATCCACATACTATAATAATTCATAGAAAATCATTTCTTTTCTATACAAAAATAGTTTTGGGTAAAATTATTTCATTCATCCTATTTTAAAACAATACTATGTCCGTTTATCTTGTTTAAGAGTTTAGAAACCCCTATCGATTACAGTTGGCCACCCTGCACCGACCAGAATCTATAAACAATCAACCGATAAGTCAACACAATACAAAACAAATTTTATATTCACTAACAAATACGCGCTCATATCTATTATTAAACTCAACTCATTCTAGAGTACTACTGACTCTATCTCTAATGAGTAACACCCAACAGAGCAGGGTTGTCGCTTAACCATATGCTCTGATACCAAATGTAATAATCCGCTTTTCCGTACCCCTTCAGTAGACACTAATCTCCATCGATTAACTCAAGATGAACGAAAAACCGAACCATTAGGGTTTAAAAGAAGAGGTAGGAGAAAAGATAGAAGAAAAAGAGAAGAAAGAAGAACAAAACAACATCAGAAACAGAAACAATATCAGAATCTCACATATCGCAGCGGAACAAAAATATAATAGATAATCACTAGTCTTTTAAACAAAGAACTATATCAGTTTTATACAATACATCAGCCAAAGTCAATATACGACTCAATACAACAATGGACAGTTATATAAACTTGTCCTCATACAGAATACACAGTGGAATAATACAAAGTATAGGTGATACGTTTCACCATCCAGCTTGCTTCCAAAGCTCCAGAATATCCAGAATATCCTGATAACATAACTCTAGGCTACCCGTGTAGAAAATTGGTGGGCACCCAGAGTTTAGAAGGGAAATAATAAACTCCGAGTCAGTCATGGTGACTGGTGTGAGATCGTAAAACAGTTATTCTTTAAAACAAAAATGGGATATTTTTTTTAAGTCAATTCGAAATGCTTTTGGAAAATGAAACTACCATAAGACCTCCCACCACACACACAATGCAAACGCAGACTTGGAGGAGATTTCTTCTTATGTTAGTCAAAGATGCTTACTACGCAAAATCAAATCATTTTGGGATATTATTATTAGTGCATAGTGGAAAACATTTCGAAAGTAGAATATAAATCTTAGCCAGCATAGGTACCATTATATTATGCTTGCTATAGCTGCCTCTTGAGGAGACAGGTTATACAATTGAAATCGTAAAGGCTCGTATTGTTTCTTTGGATTTCCAATAAATGGTCAGGCCAAGGAACTTCCCATTGCCACATGGAAACGCCTCTGGAATGATGTCCCGAGAACCTAACCAGATCTCTGCCAACACAAGGCCGGGTTATCCCTAACTGGGTAACTACTGACACGAATATGTCATTCCCCGATCGTAACCGATCTATATCTGAGGATCCTCGATTTCCAACAACCACAAAGTAATAAATTTGCAGCAACCACATAAGTTAAGTATCTGGGCTCCATACCATGATACCACCTCTATCCATAAGGAATGACATACACTAAAGGGGCGCTACCCCCTAATAACCTTGCCGCATCCTTCCTGTTTTGACCATTTCCGGGGTGTGAGGTCCGATGAAGTCTCGTCCACAAAGCTACGCTTTGTCACAAAGCCATGCTTCGGGTCAAACAAATGATCAAAGTAATGATCACAAAGATAAATGATCAAACAAATGATCATATCACAAATGATCAAACAATGATCATTTCACAGCAACACTCAGCATGCCACGTTACCAAATTGGGAGTATATCGCTGATAAATTTCAACTACATAACCTCTGAGCTCGTACGTCTCAAAGAAGGGTGTTAAGCTAAGAGAATAAATTCTCCACCACCAACAGATATGTATTTGAAAGAAATCAGCTTTATATCTCAATTTGTAACGTCAGACACACAATCCATACAAGTCTGTTCTAGGATGGAACAGAATCGAAGGCACTTCTCACAATGCCCTTGCAAATCCGGATAATTTTTCAAATCACGTCTGGACTTCTCGTCACTAAGGGTGATAAAACCTCTATATCGGAGATCAGCCGATGTAGAGTAACTCGACGGTAATCCTTCCGTTTTCAAAAATATCCGGTCTTTAACACCGGTCATCAATTGCAATTCATAACGATGTATCACATATTCGGAATGGGTTATACGACCCCATGGTCCTTTCCCGGCTAACCCGAATAGTGAGCGCTTATTCAAAAAAATAGTGTGGCATTCAAATTCATCCAATTCACAACAAATACCCATTCAAGGTAATTATTGATAGTCGGTTATTTAACTATCAATAAAGATGCGCAACATCATCAGATTCCAAATAATTTCCAAATTATTTATTTTCCAAAATATCTTTACTAGATATAAAATTTCCACACTTCAAAAATAAATCAATATTTATTTTTAAACAGATTCTCTTTTCTTTTTATAAATTCCATATTGAATTTATATTTCAAATATCTACTGATATACGATTTTCGATCGATTTCAAAATTTCACTTTCAATTTATCTTTAAGAAGATAAATTCTCAAAAACGTTTCATTTCATTTTGGAAAACATTTCCATACTTACTTAATAATAAGTAATTCACAAATCTATTTATTTTCAACATTTGAAAGTATTCGATATACTTAAATCAAAATTAAGTATATATTTCATTCTTTAAGGAAATCATTTACTATAACAACATTTATTTGAGTCAAAACGAATGTTACGTAAAACATCGTTACGACGACTCAAAATCACTAGTATAGGGATTCAAAATTAAGATAGATATATAAATCCCAATACTACACAAAATATTTCCTTTCGGAAACCATTTACTATAACAACAGTGTTATAGTCCACCATTTCCTTATTTCCTCGAAAACATCTATTTCAACAATGAATGTTGAAATCTATGGTTTCAATAGTCAACATATTTTAAAACATCGTTAAAACAATTAACTTCATTTTTAATGTCACTTCCCCAAAACAATATCCATTTTACTTAAAAAATATATTCACAGTCCAAAATCTTGAATATACTTCACTTACCACATTTCACTATTTTCTACACATTTTATTTCAACATTTATACATTATCCAAAATCGTGGATAAAATTCCCTTAATAACTTCTATATTAAATTCATCAAATTTGATTGATTTTCGGATTTATAAAACAACGTTTATAAATTCACCTTTATATTTCATAACAACTTTGATTTATAAATCTCCTTTATTAGCAATTTCGATCAATATTCCATTTAAAGGCAAAAATCCAATTTATAAGTTAATTTCATATAAATCTTTTATTATACAAATTCATTCATTTTATAACTTCACAATTCATAAATCTATAAATTTTATTCACTTACGAATTCCATTAATATTTCATTTTTAACACTTATAAAATTCGTTTTATAATTCCAATATTTTTAATTTTATAAATATCAATTTGGTACATCTTTTATATACATCGTTTTAATAGCTCAAAAATCCAAATTTAAACCCTTTTATAAATTACTTAACTATTTATTTCAAAAATCACCTTTCGGTTATATTTCACAAAAATTTTAGTTTTTATAACTTTAAAATTTTACGTTTATTTATTTAGGATGAATCAATCCAAAAATTTAATAAAACGTATACTTTCAAAAAATCACTTTAAACAAAATCTCTTTTAAAGTCAAAAATCATTATTTTTAAACTTCAAAAATGGATCCGATGATGCAACAGCACCAAATGGTCAATCACGACAACAAACATCATATATCGATATGACAACAGAATATATAACAATATCTGTAAATAAATAAATACAGTTGAGGAATCCAGTTGGATCCCTCCAACCTGTCTCCCTGCATCCACAGACGTTAGCACAATACCCATTCCACTTCGAGGTGGAATATCGCGGTATATGGGATTTATAAAATATCAATCCGCTATTATGCGGCGCAATAGGGTCTCATCCGCTATATAGTGCGGGAAATCAATCAATCCAATATATACATATGCCAATATGTATATATTGCTATATATAATACTATATATACTATATCACATCCAAACAGTCAAACAATCAATAACTGCAAAATTTAATTTTCCTTCGAGTGAGAAAATCTCACCTTAGCTTTTATTTTGCAATCCATTTTCCATTTCGGCTTGATTCTCGATTTGAAACCTTGTATAAACATTTATACAATTTATTAATATTCGAAGTGATCGAACAATCAACTTTTATTTGGTAATTTTAGTTATTCAATGGTTTTGTTTTAAACCAATTTCAATTATTAAATTTGAAACTAAATTTCTTATCTGATAAATTAAATTAGCCAAATTATTTTGTCGAACCAATTTTTCTCTTACCGATTAAATTAAATCGAATAAATAAATTTCCATTTGCTAAATTAAATTAACTAGTGATTAAATTTAAATCAAAGGATTAAATTTTAACTAATTTCCTTGAAAATTATTTTATAACAAAAATGATTAAATAGGTTAATTACCAAAATACATTTTCTTAAAATAAACAGGTAAGTTCAAAATGTGTATGTATAGATATATCTATTTTATATATATTTTCTCTCTGTTTTACCTATATGTTAACTTACTGTAAAGCTTCCTCTTCAATATATATTTATTTAATTTATTTCAAACTACTTATAAAAATAAGCTATTAAAAATCTTATCTTTATAAAATTCTTATATATATATTTTCTGAAAGAAATTATACTTCCTGTTTTACTGTAATTTCATATATAAATATTTATTTATAAACCTAAATTTGAGAACAGTATATACCTTACTGTGAATTACTTTCAAATGTATATACATATTCAATATTTTCAAATTTTCCTACAAAAAAATATATTTAGTTTTAAATTTGAAAAGGCAAAAATTGAAAATACCTCAAAGCCAACCCAGTCTTCCGACCCTTCGAACGACACTACGACCCCTGACTCCACGCGAATCGCCGCCGCTCCAAATGTGTCGCCTCACCATCACGAACCCCTTCGCGACTCCAGACGACATCGACTCCCACGTCGAGCAATTCCAACCTCGCCTCGACTAGACGTCGTGACTTCGACTTCCACTCACTCACGCGCGCGCCCAGCTACATCGCAGAGGCCACCGCGATCTCGTGCTGCCTCTCTTCTCTCCCTTTTGCTCACGAAACTACTCGCGACCCACAACTTCACCTGCTTACATGCTTCCCCCTCGAGTTGCAGTTCGCCGACCCCAGCCTCAAGTCGCGCGAGACTGGTCGATGAAGCCAAGCTCCTCAAACTCGAACTCAAGTTTGATTTCATCTCGAATTGAACGAGAGAGGGGATTCGTTCGAACTATTATTTGTTTTCGAATGTGAAAGAGGTCTAGGCCATTTTATTTCTCGAATTTGGAATTGAGGAAGTGATTTCGTTTTTGATTTTGAACGAGAAAAAGGGTACTCGGCTCTATCTTTAAACGAAGATGGTTGCGTGGTTTCTGGCTGAAAGAAAGGAGAGGGATGGGTTGCGTGATTTCGTTCGTGATTTTAGGCAAAAATTTAGGGAAGCTACAGTGTTTTGATTTTGACCAAATTCAAATTTAAATTTAAATCGAATTTGATTTTTATTTCAATGCGTTTGCATATCGTACGGTCACACGGCAACTCCGATTGCTACGAAAATTGAAATCCGGTAATAATTCAATATTACGGACCCAATGGAGCTGGTTTCGTCGAATTCCAAGACTGCGCCTCGAACGGCTATTTTCAAATATCAATTCGAACGAGAAAATTTTCAAAACTAAACAATTCACTTTCAAATTCGATTCTGAAGCTTCAATTACCTTCAGTATTATCAATACGAATTTTACAAGCTTTTGAAATATTATCCTTCAGCTTAAAACTGAAGATTCAAATTTTTATTCAACGTACAATAGATTAAATTTTAAAATTTAATCGCCAATTCTTTCTGATAATTTGAAATTCAAGTCAAACCATCATTTAAATATTTAAAATTATTTAAATATTTTCAATTTAAATTGTTCAAAAATTTTGGGTCGTTACACCTGATATTTAACCTATGTGGTTGCTCCAATCTCATTTACTCTGTGTGATTGTTGCTGTGTGATCGAGGCCTCGGATAAAGGTCCCAAAGGACCGGGGGGTGGCATATTCGTGTAGTAGTTACCTAGTGTAAGAGGTAACCCGGCCTTGTGTTGGCAGAGAGCTAGTTAGTTCTCGGGACGTCCATCTAAAGGCGTACCCATGTGGCAGTAGGAAGTTCCTTAGCCTGACCATTTGTTGGAAATCCAAAGAAACAATACGAACCTTGTACGGTTTTAGTTGTATAACCTGCTATGGAATGTGGCGGTAACCTGCTATTGAACACAGTAGCTATAGTAGGCATACAATAATGGTTGTATGTTGGCTAAGATTAATATTATACTTTCGAAGTGTTTTCCACTATGCACTAATAATAATAATCCAATGATTTTGCGTAGTAAGCATGTTTGACTATCATAAGAAGAAATCTCCTCCAATTCTGCGTTTGCATTGTGTGTGTGGCGGGAGGTCTTATGGTAGTTTCATTTTCCAAAAGCATTGCGGATTTCAATGTTTAAAATTCTTTTGTTGTTTGTTTAAAGATAAACTGTTTTTGTTACTCACACCAGTCCCATGACTGACTCGGAGTTTATTGTTCCTTTTCTAAACTCTGGGTGCCTATAATTTTCCACACGGGCAGTCTAGAGTTGGGTTTTTCAGATAGTCAGGTTTAGTAGACTAGTTGGAGCTAGTTCAGTTTTTGGAGATCAGGACTGACGTTGCTTATCTTGGTGCAACGTGATGGTGTTTCGAGCTTGATGTTGGAGTTGTTGGAGTCATTCTCTTTTGTAGATCATTTGGAGTGATCTCTTCCATTGTTGTTATTTCCGCTGTAGCATTGTATCATATCTCTGATATTCTTGTACCATATTGATTATTGTTGTATATCATTCTAGATATAGTATTCATTGGAGTTGTATATGATATCATTGATTTCTTTATTCTGCTGTGTTGTTATACTTAATGGTGTTATAAGCTCCGGGGAGCTAGATTCGGCGTTTGAATCTACAACATTCGAGTACAAGTGAAGTACGGGTGTCGATTTTCGAAGGCCGAAGTCCGGGATCTTCACACATCATACCTACTTACTTCCTTAAGGGGTGCAAATACAATAGGAGGGCATGCAACTTTGGGAATGAGATGTGATTAGTAGAACTTGACTTATTAGGTCATAAGTTTGCATGCAGTCTGGATGTTTTTTATTTCCTAGGTTTCGAGATCATATTGGGTATGGATTGGTTAGATAGATACGATGCAAGAATACTTTGTTGGGATGGCGAAATATCATTGTGACACCCCAACAACAGTAACCGAATTAGATACTTGGTGAAGAAGTCGGACTCAAATGCTTGTGCTTTGCTGAATGCAATGGAAGCGAAAGAAGAATTAGATTGGGTGTTGGTAGCAAAAAGGGTTGCAGATGTTTTTAAGTCAATGTCAGGGCTACCGCCAAAGAAATCTATCGAGTTTTGGATAGATCTTGTGCTAGGAGCAGAACCTGTAAGTAGACCACCTAGCCGGATGACACCTAATGAGATGAAAAAGAGAAAGGTGAAGTTAGTGGACTTAGAAGGAAAGAATTTTATCGGACTAAGCAGTTCGCCTTGGGGAGCGGCCTGGTGTTCATGAAGAAACTGGATAGGTCGTTAAGGATGTGTATCGACTATCATAAGTTGAACGAGAGAAGGATCAAGAATAGGTATCCTTTGCCGAGAATCAGCGACTTATTTGATCAGTTGAGTGGAGCCTAAGTGTTTTAGCAATAGATTTCTATCAACTAAGGGTGGCAGAGGACAGTATTCTGTTAATGGCGTTTCGAACCAGATATTGATCATATGAATGGTTAGTGATGCCATTCGGGCTAATGAATGTGCCAGCTTTCTTCGTGGATTTGATGAACCGGGTTTTCCAAGAACGCTTGGATTGGTTCATATTAGTATTCATAGATGACATTTTATTGTATTTTAAGGATGAAAGAGACCATGAAATTCATCTTAGAATCGTGCTTGAGACGTTGAGACAACATAAGCTTAAGGCAAAGTTTTTGAAGTGTCAATTATGGAAGAAAGAAGTGAAGTTTCTTGGTCATATGGTTTCAAAGAAAGGTTTATCAATCGATATAGATAAGATCGAAGCTGTTAACAATTGGAAGAAACTAGAGATGGTGATTGAGATCAGATGTTCTCTTGGACTATCTGGTTACTATCAGAGGTTCATTAAGGATTTCTCACGGATAACAGCGACTTTGACTAAGCTAACCAGGAAGGGTCTAGAGGCTTTGACTACTTGTAGTGTGCAGTTAAGATCGACTGCTATTTCTAGTCGGAATACTGCCATGTTACCTTGCATGGAGATCCGACTAGTTCTGATCGGTAAGATTGCATCTAAGCAGAAAGATGACCTAGTGTTAGGTTAGAAGATTAGAAGGCTAAAGGCTTGAATCGAGATTGATGATCTAAAGGATTTTAGTCTGGACAAAAGAGGGTGGTTGAGAAAGAAGGGACGATTGTGTGTCCCAAATATAGAAAATCTAAGGAGGGAAGTTCTTAGGGAATGTCATCGATCAAAATTTACCATTCATCCTGGGGGGACCAAGGTGTATCAGAATATGAAGAGGAGTTTCTACTGGGTAGGTATGAAGAGGGATGTTGGCTTGTGGGTAATGCAGTGTGTGAACTGTCAACAAGTGAAGGTCGAACATCAGAAGCCGAGTGGGTTGCTTTAACCTTTGGAGATAGCATTTTGGAAATGAGATTCGATATCCATGGATTTTATAGACAAGTTGCCAAGGTCAAATCAGGAAAATGAAAGTATATAGGTCATAGTGGATAGGTTGACCAAGAGTGCCCATTTCATTCAAGTTAAATCAAACAGGACGACACCTGTCTTGGCCAAATTGTTTATAAAGAACATGGTTAGACTACATGGGATTTCTAGTAGCATAGTTAGTGATAGAGATGCCTTGTTCACTAGTGAATTCTGGAAGAGTCTACAAGGAATGTTAGGAACCAAGCTTAAGATGAGTACCGCTTATCACCCACAGACGGATGGGAAAACCGAGAGTGCCAACAAGGTGCTCGAGGATCTATTAAGAGCTTGTGTATTAGATTTTGGATGGGTCGTGGGAAGACCATTTGCACTTGGTTGAGTTTTCCTGTAACAAAAGCTACCAAGCTAGTATAGGGATGACACCTTTCGAAGCTTTATAAGGAAGGCCATGCAGTTCACCAGCGTGTTGGTTAGAGACCGGAGAAGAATTGGTCCTTAGTCCGGATATGGTGAGAGAAGCAACAGAGAAGATGGAGTTGATTCGAGATAGGATGAAGGAAGCTCAGTCTAGACAAAAGAGTTACGCAGATAAGAGGCGTAAGGATCCAGAGTTCTCAGTTGGAGATAGGGTTTTCATTAAAGTATCACCGATGAAGGGTGTTGTACGATTTGGAAAGTCATGGAAACTGGCACTGAGATATGTTGGACCGTTCCCAGTCATAGAGAGGATCGGAAAGCCCACATACAGAGTAGAGTTACCGAGCAGTTTGGCAGGTGTCCAAAATGTGTTTCATGTGTCTCATCTTCATAGGTATGTACATTATCCAGAGACTAATATCCCTCCGACTACATTGAAAGAGTTAATAGTAGAACCGAATCAGACTTTTGTTAGGCAACCAGTTTAGGTTGTAGCAAGAGACGAGAAAAGGTTAAGAAACAAGACAGTCAAGTTGGTGAAACCTCAGTGAAGCGACAACGAGAAGGACTGCACTTGAAAAACAGAAGACATGATTAGGGATAATTATCCTATGCTGTTACGAGGGTAAGCTCTATATTTGTTTTATATAGACTTTTCGCTGGTAGGATATACTAGCTTTGTTTACATGATTGATATGCTTGTTTGTAGTCCTTACTGAATTTTTAGAACGAAATTCTTTAAGGAGGGGAGCCTGTAATACCCCTAATTTTTCTTTAACATTATTTAGGAGATTTAATTAGATTAATTAAATAGAATAATGTATGACATGAAAAGGAGATGAGATTTGATAATTAATTGGTTAGCCCATAACTAATAAACATATAAGATTGTTTTAACTTAAACATAAGTAGGAGGATTTATGAGAGGGGAAAAATAGGAATAAACTTCATTTCTTAAACCTAAACGCTTCCACCCTCGTATCCTTATTCATTTTTACATCCATACAAAACATAAATAAAGTAGAGACCATTGCTAAAGCTTTTAAAGGAAGAAAAGTTAGAGAACCAAGCTAAAGCTAAGGGGAATCAAATCAAAAACTCAAATCTCAACTCTTTTTCTCAAATCAAGGTGAATAATAGTATCCATCTAATTTATATATGTTAAATTTCAGATTTTTGATTTATTCCACGTTGTTAGATGATGATAGTGTAGATTTTACCATTTTTTGCATGAATGGTGATTTATTGGAATTTTTATGAAATTATTATGATAGGTTTCAAGGGAAAAACCTTAGTGAATGACCTCAAAACGACTTATTTTCTGAATATGTTGTGCAATACATATTTTTGGAGATAGGTTTTTAATTTCATAATTTTTTAAATTAATAGGAATATTTTATGAATTTCCTAAGGTGAAAATGGCATTTATTACGGATTTTAATTATTAAAATAATAAAATTATGAATTTTGCTCCGAACTTTTTATGTGGTAAATATAATGTTATTTTAAATTTTTGGTGAATTTTTGGGATTTTTCCAAAGTGTTTTTGATTTATTGTGAATTTTCTAAGTTAGAAAAGATTAATAATTATATTAAAATAATAATAAATATTGAAGGGCTGCAAATAATTTAAAATTATTAAAATCTGAACTATGTCATTTTTCTAAAAATAAAGTGGATAAAGAAGTCGCCACTCAATAGAAATTTGACAAAGAATAGGAGTTGGTGAAAAGAATATACTTTATTTAGCAAAATAGCAGTTTTACGTTATTTACGAATCTGCCACTGGACCCCCCCCCCCCCCCCTTTCTCCAATCTCGGTGGAACCGCCTTTCTCCAATGTCAGCAGAACCCCCTTTCGCCTATGTCGGAGGAACCCCCTTCTCCATTGTGGGTGGAACCCCCCTTTCTCCAATGTCGATGGATCTCATTTCTCCAATGTCGGAGGAACCCCTTTTCTCCAGTGTCAGTGGAACCCCTTCCTCCAATGTTGGAGGAATCCCCTTCTCCAATGACGGCGGAATCTCCTTCTCCAACGTCGGAGGAACCCCGTTTTCCAATGTCGGTGGAACCACTTTCTCCAATGTCGAAGGAACCCTTTCTCCAATGTCGATGGAACCCCTTTCTCCTATATTTGTGGAACCCCCTTTCTCCAATATCGGTGGAACCCCTTTCTCCAATGTCGTAGGAATCCTCTTTTGCCACTGCTGCTTTAGTACCCTTTCACCAGCTATGTTTTCAAAACTAAAAACATGCATAACTTTCTAACCGTAAGTTCGTTTCTCTATTATGACCACTCCACGAAAAGGGAAATCATCATTCGGATGCAATAGAATAAGTCAGAGACCCTAACTCTACACCTATAAAAATTTATAGCCCAAACAAAGGTTTTTTTCTTATCACCTTATTTTTAATAGACAAACGAAGGGGTGGATAGCCCTAGAATTTATAAAAGTTGCCTTTGGACCTTAGGGACACTAAAACATATTTTAATAAAGTTAATACTATAGTTGGGGACACTAATAATTGTAAAACTTTGTCATTTACATTAGGGGACACCAATGTATGTCTTATAAAGGAGGTATGTTTGCTTGGGTAGTCATATTCACTTCATTTATAACCCATAACTACATTTGGGGTGCTAAGAGAAGGATAACCGGCTCGGTTTACCCAGTAGTGAATATACATTTATTTAACCCCTGTGTGAGTAGAATTGCATTCAAGAGGTCAGGTAGACCAGAATATAGGATGCCCAAAACTGGTTAAAAGATTATTGATTTAAACAGGTTCTTAGTTAGCCCATGAAAACTATGCCTTGAGAAATGTTATTGGCAGGGGCCAATAGGTTCTTAGTGATCCCATGAAAATTATGTCCGAAATAGGTTATTGATAAAGATCAATAGGTTCATAGATAGCCTATTAAAACTATGACCTAAGAGATGTTATTGGAGAATCCAATGGGTTCATAGTCAGCCCATGAAAACTATGTTTGGATGATGTTATTGGTAGACACCAATAGGTTCTAGAGACATGTAGGAGGCAAGCTATCTATTTAGGATATTCTATCTATTATCTGCTATGTTATTTGGCTGTAAGGGAAAATTTGTTTAATTGCCTATATTTAGACTCTGATCAACCAAGGGGGCATCTTCATATGTCACTCTAGTCACTCTTGGCGTATTTTGTAATAAATTGTAATTTCTTTTAACGTGGCTTACGTACGGGATTATGTAATGAATCTAAAATGCTATTTGTAATGAAATGAGAAACTTGTTTTAAATTGAGTTTAAATTTTTTTCATTTTCATATGTTTCTGGTATATCAATGTATATAACATTACCGCATTTGGTCACTGAAAATTAATAACTATGGATGGCTGCAGCATCCATAGCAGTTAGTTTTAGGCCTCCAAATGGGGGATGTTAAATGTCATGTTAGGGTCTGATCAACTAGATACAATTAGAAATCACCGAAAAATGGTAATCTATAGTGGCAGCGGTGACGTAGTTCGGCTGTAGGAGAGGCAACAAGTTGAAGGCAATGTCAAAGGGGTTCCGGTGGTGCCCTCCGATGGACAAATGAATCCTTTTGGAGGCGGCGGTGGCGAATGGAAGGTGGCATCTTGTTATTAAGGGTCATGATATCGGATTATGCAAAATACTAAAGTGATGCGGAAAAGGGAAAAGCAATAATAATATAATAATTAAATTATTTAATAAATTATGAAGATGCCCATCTCTTGCATATGACCTTTGTTTCATATGTAGTTAACGACATCAGGATTGTGGCAAGATGATGAATGTTTTGGTACATTGTTTGCTATGTTCTGAGTTGTTTCAAAAAAGTTCCTTATTGTGTTAAGTTTATAATACGACTTTATGCTTACTGGTTGGGGCTTGATCCAGTAGCTTTGTAAACAGTAGGGTGATTACGAGTTTTGGGCTTGATCCCAATAGTGTCATAGATTGTTGGGTTAATGACTAGCTTGGGCATGACCTCAATAATCACATGCGATATCCACGATAGTGAGTTGAGATTTCAAGCTCAATAACGTTGTAATAGACTATATGAGTTGAGACTTTGAGCTCACTAGCATGGTGAATGGCAGGCATCAAGTGCACTTCGATAGGGCCAATGACGTCTATGATAGCAAGTTGAGATTTTGAACCCAACAGCGTCGTAGTCAGAGGTACATGATTGGGACTTTGAGCTCAATACTGTATGTATAGTAGGCGACGGTGAGTCGGGACTTTGCCCAATGGTGGTGTAACGACCCATATTTCACGTATCTTAGGATTGTGAGATATTATTTTTAAAATCATATTGGACCGCTTGATGCTATAACTTTGAAAAATGTGAGTAGTGACATTTTTACTCATAGGAATTATACTAGATGATTTTACCCTTGAAAACTTGTATCGACTATAACTTTTGGCAAAAGCCAAATTACGGTCTGGGATCAATTCCATTGGAAAGATATGATGGTTTCTCTTTCTGTAAAGTGGTCATAATAGGTTGTTGGACTTATTGTTTAGCAGATATGGTTGTTTGAAGTTCTGAGTGATTTTAGCCAAATTAGCGGTTGATTAGTAAGGCCTGCTAACCCAACTCGGGATTAGGGTTAATACCAGCCTCCCTTAGCAGCTCTAACTCATTTTTCCATCTTCCGAAATAAGATCTAAACCTCCATTAAACATTTCCTTAACCAAAACCACCTCTAATTTCTTCTAAATCAATCCAAATTCATATATTAAGCGTAGATTGATAAAGGATTAACTAGAGACATACAAATCTACATTTTTGAATGAGGCTTTAGTGTCTGTTCTTTGGTCTTCCTCGTTTTGCATGCAAATCATCAATTTCTAGGTGTTTGGTGAGTGATTTTTCGTCTCCAAACCTCTTGTATATGTATATATATGTTTTGAATCCATTTTTAAAAACAAAAATATATTTTTCCACTATTTTGAAATTAAACTTAAATTATAAACGAATTTCAAAGGATTTAAACATGTTATTTTGATGTTTGATTTTTTATATGAATGTTAGGCTATGTTATAGAAGTGTTTTGAGATGAATTACCAAGTATTGATATATGTTTGTAGGATTTATGTGTTTGAATGTTGTTAAGCGAGTGTATAGATGTTATTTTATACGTTGCATGGTTGTAAATGTTCGTTGGAGCAAGTTAGGAGTGGTAAACATAGGATTTGGGTTGCAATTGATCAACTATAGTGCATTCGAGGTTGTGTGGATGCATTGGAGTTCCGTATTGGTCAAAATGGTAAGTGCAGCTACCAAACCGATGTGAAATTGGGAGTTCTAGAAATGCTACAGGAGCAGTGTTCAGCAAATGGTGGTTGTCGGTCCGGTGGTTGTCGGTACCAGACAGGAGCTCATGTCTGATGTGGGATGGCTTCGGTTCAGTAATAGGGGGACTTCGAGTTGGTGATGTGAGGATGCACGGGGTTTGTTTTGGTGTTAACCGAATAAGAAAAGATATCCAGTTATGTGCTTTGGTCCGATAGATGCATTGCCTAGGGCTGGTGATAGGGTGTAGCGGACAGAGCTATAGTAAGGGGATACTCGAGGGGAACTTCGGAATAGGTATAAAGGTGCTTTGTGGGTTCTTAGGAGTCACTTAAAGTAGAGGTAAATGACTCCGAGATGACTTGAGATGAGTTTGGAATTTCGTTCGACAAAGTGAGGTGTTTGATCGAGTACTTCTAGTGGAAAGGATATGCATGGGATTAGAGTAGTCTGAAGACGCACGTTCGCCGAGGTGAAGCGATATGATGGGACATGAGATGTTCTGAGTCAAGTTGGGTGCTGAAGGGATCGTTGATAACTCAGGATGTGATGAGTGTTGTGTGCAGCATGGGTATATGAAGACACTCACCTGTGTACCCTAGACTATAAGATAATCTTGCCTATCATGAAAGGGTAAGACCTATAAGATAGATACTTGATCGAAAACCGAATCCGATTATGACATGAAATTTAATCGGCCTGAGAGTTCGTTGTGTGTTATCGCATATTCAAGAGACCTTGTTGGTGGACATGATGAAGTAAGGCTTTGGTGATAATCATGGTGAAGTGAGACTTTGGTGATAACTGTGATGAAGTGAGACTTCGATGATGAATGTGGTGAAGTAAGGCTTCAGTGATAATCATGTGACATGAGACCTTGGGGTTGGTTGTGACGATGTGTGGCGAGGTGAGGCCTTGGTGATAGATATGGCAATACGGGACCGCGAGGATGGTTGCCACTGCTTGCTTACTTTGTGTTCGTTGTGGTTGTTATGATTGGTGTGACTGCTATTTGATGGATGGATGTCTTGTGATATAGGTATTCTGGAGTTGGGTACCCTGACACTCATATTATACTTAGTGTAGTAGACCTATATATTGATAGTATAACATTTATAGATTGTTATGTACTAATTTGTTTGATGCATGATAGGTCAGGTACGGTTTATATACCATATGTACTTATTACTATATATGGGTTTTATAGTGTTTAGGGATTGTTTATCGCTCACACCAAACTGTTATCTGACTAAAGGTTTTATGCTTTACTTCTTATTATCTTGGATACTTTTAAATAAGTAGACTATATAGCAAGTCTAAGATAACGCATGGAGCTGTTCAGTGGATGACCAAGAGGCTACACTTTTATATATATATATATATATATATACTTAAAGCTTACTATCGCTTATATTTCGATGTGTAGTAATACAGAGCTATACTGGTACTTAGTATTATTAGAGATAGTTTATGGAGTTTATCGAGGAGAGCTAGAAGTGTAAACTCTATTTTTTCTGTTTTTTATAACCTTGTAAACCCGATGCACTCTTATGTTCTTATTTATGGTTCATTTGATTATATTACTATCTCATCTATTTTATATATATGTTGTTATTATATTTTATCTTGTGCATTGTGAGATATATGACTAGTTCTATGATTGTTTTAGTTATTTCACCCTTGACAATAGTCCTACATCGGCAGGATACCGTCAGAGCCACTCTATAAGGTATTTGGGTATCGGAGATGTAGGGTAGTCGTCACAAGTGTTCCCGTTGTTTTGGCACATGAGTTGGGACTTTGAGTTTAATAGTGTGCATACGTTTAGGTGATGGAAAGTTCAGGCTTTGGGCCCAATCATGTTATAGTTGCTCTTTTTTTCTTTTTAGTAATACTCTGATAGGCCGATAGAGAGGATGAGGGGTGACTTAGAGGTGTGATGGAATGATGGATACATGCATTTATTTATTAGCTATCTACTATTTTATTTCATTTATTCCCAGACATTATGTTATTTCCCTTACAAGTATGGAGAGATGTTTAGGTGTAGTTTATTTGATACTGTATTATTTTGCTTGTCTAGGATTATGTTATTGATTACTATTATATTTTATTCCTTCTACCCTGAGTTATATAAAGTGTCGGATATTGTAGATAGCTCTGTGATTTGTTTATTTTTATATTTTACTTCAAAATGATCCACCATATATGACGTCCACGATGTTTGCATCTATTTACGCATGAATTTGGGCATCATAGATGGCACGTTGTTTCATACAGTATTTGGCATGACATGACACTGAGCTATTTTGACTACACCGAACTAATTGGCATGCAAACAGAAAGACAACATGACAACCATCCATGATGTTGAATCAAATACATGGCAACAACAAACACCCACACAAATATTATTCATTCTCACACATTCAATGCCTTGTTGCTTCTTTATTTCTATTCAACAGCATAATAACAATGTCAACCGAAGAACTTACATTCTTCGATGATAGCGATGATAGTTTCGATGGAATGATGGAAGATCATATTCTTCATGAAAGAGATCTACTAGCAATGTCTGTAATAAAATCTGGCCAATCCAATTGTCAACACGATGGATCAATTGTTGGTCGTCGTTACAAAACTACAATCATTTCATGTATGATGAAAGATTGATGGACGAATATTTTAATCCAAATCCTACTTTAACCGAAGGTGATTTCAGATGTAGATTTCAAATGCGATGACCTATATTCCTTAGGATTATAATATGTTAAAAGACATCATAAGTACTTTGTCTTCAAACCCAATGTATCTCATACTTTTGGTTTGTCTAGTACTAAAAAATGATTGTTGCATTGAGAATGCTTGCACATGTTGGATCAGTAGACTCTCTCGATGAGAAATTGTGCTTCGGGGAAAGCATGGTGATTAAAGCTTTGGATTATTTCTGCCAATTATCATCGACATGTGATCAATACTTACGAAGACAAAACGAAGATGACATAGCAAGATTAATGGAGATGCATGGCAGTAGAGGACGGCCTGGAATTTTTGATAGTATAGATTGTATGCATTGGTAGCGAAAAAAACTATCCAAAGGCATACGCTGGAGCTTATCAAGGTAAGTCCCGTAGGTAGACAATTATTTTGAAGTGATAGCTTAACAAGACTTATGGATTTTGCACGCTTTCTTCAAATGCTAGGTTTTAACAGTGACCTTACCATAGTAGAATAATATACTTTATTTAATGATTTATCTAATGGTAGATCAACTCCATGTTCCTTCACTTTAGGAGAAAACACGCACAGATATTATCTTGACGATGGTATATCTTTGGTTTTAGTCATTTCTGCTAATGAGGCTATGTCCGGCATTCTAGCTTACGCACCGCTCCAAAAATAGATCACAGAATCCCATATGGATTCCTACACCACAATGGCCTTGGTATCATACAAATTCCCGTATCTCAAATATATCTTGGAATCACACACGGATTCCCACACTCCAATGAGTCACGGAACCACATATGGATTTCAACATCCCAAAATATAATACATCTCCTCCATTTAACCGTATATGGTTTCGGAGTAGGTCATGGGTTCCGAATCATCTCTTACGAGTACACTCTCCATTTCATGGGTGCTCCAAATACCATTTGTCGTCTTTCCGGAATGCTCAATACCGGTTCTTTAGGAAATAACCTGAAAATACATAAGATCGGGGATCACCTTCTAACCGTTTAAGTGGACGGATCTCCTTATCATTTATCCTAGAAGAATGAAACAAGTTTATACGTACAGTATAGCACCTCGAACGTTAACTGTACCATATAATCCCCGTGTTTCCCTTAGATATTTCTAGAGTTAAAATCCTTCGATGTTAAGTAGGAAACCGTTTCCTACCAACAAAATTAAGAAGGATTACATATTTGGGCCAAGATTTGATAGTCGACTATTTAACTATCAAATAAACAAGCATTCAACCATAGATCACATTTCCCACTGAAATCACTAAGCCTCGTTTATTTTGATTTTGATAAATCGAATCTTCTTAGTAAAACATTCGTATACTTATTTCATCGGAATAATATATTAACAAATCCTTTCTTTCAAAAATACTTGAAAACTCATTTAAATAGATATGGGAGTACTATTCAGTATCGACCATGGACCGCAGCTCGATGGTTGCATCTCTATCCCAGAAAAACCGAACTTAACTTAGGCAATCTCTGCCTCTCGATTTCCGCCATGCAATCAATCATAGTTCACAATTTGCACAATGGTTACGTCACCATCCCAGCGAAAACATCCCAAACTGTAGGCAATCTCTGCCCCACGAATTACGCAATGAAAATATACCATTACTTCCCAAAAATTTCTTTACTTCATAAATATTTTCAAATCTATTTACAAAACTTCTTATAAATTTCAAAGTTTAATTTAGAGGAAATTTCTTTTATAAATTTCAAACCTTTCGTAAACTTCCTTTTCAAATTTCAAACCACCTTCACCTTTGTGAACTTCTTTAACCAATTCTTCACATAAAGGATTTCTCTTATAAACCATTTATTTCCCAATTATAATCAATAAGATTTTTAAACATCACAAAAATATCTTAGCCATTTTTGATAATAAAAATATACTTTAAAAAAAACATTATTAATAATAAATTCATTTTAACCTTTAACATTTTAAAATTTAATAAAAATGAACTAAATCAACCTTTAAATAAAATTAACCCACTTTTGAATTGTGTTATTACTATAATAAATTTCTAGTTCTAAATAATAAATAATAATAAATAATTTATTTACTTTTAAAAAAATCAATTTAACAATTAATTTTAAAACATAATTAACTTTACTAAATAATGATTTTACAAACATTTGTAAATAAAAATTTAAACAAAACAATTTGTATAATAATTATTAAATAAAATCTTTTACTTCAAATTATAAAATATGTAGTTAAATAGGAACCTTAACCTTCCAAATTCAAAAAGAGGTTTAACGATCACAATGGTACTTAACAAGCTACCATTTAATTTCAATTTGACTTACAAGTTAAATTACATGCATTTACATAATAACAGGCATATATGCAAGTCAGTCCATAATTAACATCAATTGTTAACACATCAATTATCCAATATAAATCCATTTGCATTGAACAATGTCCAAATTAACCAAATAGCAAAATAAAAATTGATTCTGCTAACCAATTATCATTTAAAATCAAACTCGTTCATTTATTATCCAACGGTGTTTATTTGGCCAAATAGATAACACCAACATATTTAAATCCAGCTTATGTTATAATTTAACAATGTAATTTTAAAACAATCCATTTATCAATTCCACACATATATGATTCAATACTGGAAATAAGCTTTAAAAATAAACATAAACAGTTTAATAGCAATTCGAGATGCTATATCGTTACCCTAGATCCAGTTTAACCAATCTAATAGCATTTCAAGATGCTATATCGTCATCCTAATTTAATTTCAACAATCACAAATCTCAACAATCTAAATAACATAAATAAATTTCACTTATTATAAAAATTTCTGATTAACCAAATGAGTGAATTTAACTCACCTTGAGTTTTCAATTTGCCAAACATTCCAATTTCAAATCAAATCGAACAACATTCGATTTAACCTAAAATTTTAGCTATCTCTAATCATCTCCAAATCAATTCCATAATGTAGTGCTCGTCGCCACGATTCCATCGCCGCTTGTTTCGTCTCAATCGGACCTCGTATAGAAAAGTTGCAGCATTTTAAAGATTACACGATTATATATATAAATAAATTTACAAATTTCTTATATATATATATATATATATATATATATTAACCTAAATAAATCTGGGCTGTTGATATGGTATGGAGGAAATATGGCCGCCCCTATTCTTCTTCCTTCATCTTTGTTCTACATTCGTTTCCAGGTCGAGAACCCACCAGCCGCCACCGTCCATCGATTTATCACGACCACCACGCTCACCTATACAACAATCATACACCTCCATTCGAAGCGACTTTCTCACCGTATGACCGACCTTCCCCCATCAGCCCACCTTCGAGAAAACTTGCCCCCAAACGTAGCAAAACGCGGCCAAAACCCAGCCTCTTCGATGAACTACAGACGATCTTCCCCGTTGGTTTTGTAGAGCTCGACTAGCTCTACAACTTCTATGTTGAACTTGAAGCGTGAAAGGGCGTGGCTTGAGAGGATATGAGGGAGAAAATCAAATTATTTTCGACCTTTGAATTTGTTATGGCGGCTAGGGGAAATAGCTAGGGTTTGGTTGTATGGTATACGCGTATTTATACGTGTATCCTATTATTTTATTATTATTTTCGCTGTTCACGTGCTTTTCCGGACGAACTCCAAACGAAGCGTGCCACCTAATGTTTGTAATGTTTTACCCCTATTTCGAACACAATGGAACAAGTTTCGAGGGCTAATTCGATCATATATTGAAGATAGCCTTTCGAATCGAATTATAATTTTAAATTTCCAATATTAATTTCAATGAATTTCTATCCCGTACGACCAAACGGTAACTCCAATCACTACGAAATTTGAAATCCGATAATAATACACTATTTCAGATCCAATGGAACTAGTTTCGTCAAATTCCGAGACTGTGCCCCGGAAGGTGATTTAATCGTGTCGATTAAATCGAGCGATTTCCAAAATTGATGAAATTATTTGAAATTCCAATTTTAAAAACTTACTAACTCAATTATAATTCAAATAGAATTTATATTCATATTAGAAACCATTGCGATTCATATTAAATCACAAATTCAATTATTTACACTATTCCAAATATTAAATTTCACTATTAAATTATTATATATATAATTTCAAATTTTAATTTATTGACTTTTAATTCCATTCAAAAGTCCACTATCGTCACTCTTATTCAAATAAAGTTTAAATCAACTTTAGAAATCATTTCCATTCACATTTAGCTCCAGATTCAAATATTTTCCCAATTTCAAATATTAAATTTACTATTCACCAAATTCATTTAATCGCTATATTTGAAAATTTAAACCATTTCACTAATTCAACCAAAATCTCCATATTCAAAATAAATTAATATTTCAAATTCAACATTT
This sequence comes from Allium fistulosum, assembly GCA_030737815.1. NCBI lineage: Eukaryota > Viridiplantae > Streptophyta > Magnoliopsida > Asparagales > Amaryllidaceae > Allium > Allium fistulosum. The sequence goes on from CM060901.1 coordinate 923,694,082, forward strand.
AAAAATAAATTAAACGTCAAAAACCAAATGACCAAAATTCCGAGTCGTTACATTCCTTCCCCCTTAAAAGAATTTCGTCCCCAAATTACTAAAGTTGGAAAAATGCTCCAAACCCATTTCCTTTCAAAACCCATTAGGTTAAAATTTTATTATTTCCATTTCCTAAGCCTTTTAGATTCACCAAAATCTACTAATTTCTATTTATTCATCAAATTTCGTTACTCTGATTTGGATGTTGACTGTGATGGATGTCTATTTATTAACATTTTGGATGGTTGGATGTTTATTTATTTTTATATATCCCTGTTATCACCCTGTATATTAATTGAAAGCATATAAACCGCTATTTGAATTATTTTGAATAAATTAAGAAGTAGGTTGAAATGATATATACCTATGACACTTCGATTTGGATTGAAATGATATATATCCATCCCTATAATTAAAATTGAAATAACTAATCACTTGGCCATATGATAGAAAATTATATACGGATACCGAGTTGGTTAAATTAAATGGTTTTAAAAATCTTGAATTTGGATTTTGATTAAATGATATTGTTTAAAAGAAATAAATTTTGGATTAATATGAATTGAATTATTTCTAATTCAAGCTTTCAAATGTTGGGATTGAAATTGGTTAAAGAAATTGTTTTAAAGAATTGAATTGGAAATGTGAAGCTATAATTGATATATGACTTTAATTTTGAAAATGGAATTATTTTAAAGATTTGGATCTTAAAATAGAATAATGAGGTTTAATTTGATTTAAGTATTTAAATCATTAAATTAAAATTAGACTTGAAATAGATATGAATTGAAATGGTTTAAAATAATAATTGAATTGGAATTTTAAATCATTAAACTGAATCCTTGAATCGAATTTGAAGTTAAAAATTAATGTTTCGAAAATTGAAGTTAATTCGAATTAAAATTGAAATCAAGTTGATTTCAAAACTAAATCAAAATTGAGTCAATTGAATTGGAAGATTGGAAATTGAGTTTTGTTGATTTGAAATTTGGACATGGATCCAGATTATTGAAATGGGAAGAAACAGTTTGATTTGATACTATTTTCAAAATAAATTATTTTAATTTAAACTGTTTAAAATCTATTTTTTTTAATAGTCAAATTATTTTGGTTTTCCAAACTATTTTACTATTTAAACCATTTTCAACACTCAAACCATTTTATATCAAACAATTTTAAACTATTTAAACTATTTATACCTATTCAAGGTATTTTCTAAAATTTCAAACTGTGCAAAGCTGGAATGTTTATATTTAAATCATTGATTTAAATGCGAATGTGATTAAATGAGGTTATAATCTAAGTTGGAATTTGAAATGATATTTTTAAGTGAAAATGACATATTTTGAGTAAATATGGTATTTTGAAATGAAGTGATATTTTTGAAGTGAGTATGATATTTTGATATCAAATATGAATTGGTTTCGAAATGGAAAAGAACCAACCGGTGTGAAAAATGACGTTTGGTTGTTAAGGAGACTGGGGCCTCTTATTGGCATACTCTCTGTCCATATTGAAACCATTTTAACAACTGTGTACATGGTGGATGTTATTCAGAATGAAGTGGTTGAATTGGAGGCGTTTGCTGGATTTAAAGAAAGAGAACGATGGTGGATGACCCCGACACTTGTATCAATTGGAAATGACTAAAACATGAGCCTATGTCTAGCCAAGGGGTTCACAACCTTTAGGGGCCATCACCCCTTCGTATTATTATATTGATTTTGGAGTTTATCCGTGCACCTTGATTTGATTTGGGGGTGGTGGAATCGGTGGGCGGTTGTTGCTACGATGCGTTACCACCAGCCAGAAAGGATAAATTAGTAGAATCCTACCTTGGACATTGCCTCACGTGCCTTCTCATACTTTTATCCTTATGCGCACCCACTACGATTTTGTTTTACTATGGTACCTATAGGGGACTCACTGTCTACCGCGTTACTGGTTGTGTTACAGGACCTGCATAGCCTACCTGCTTAAAAACGTGTTAAGGGAGGTCAATGTAAAGCCTTAACGCTATTTTAATACTTTACATTACTGATAGACACTACTTATATAGCGTATTTTACTACCTATAGATAGTTTAATGGATCCTTAGGAGATGGAAAATCTCGTAACATCTCTTAAGTTATTGCACTCACTTTGTACACTTGATAGGAGATGTAAAACCCCATAAACATCTCTGAAGCTATTACACTTATATTTACTTGTTATTGATTTAACTTACATTAGAACTTTTAGTTCTGACTCGAGTGTTTTGTCTTTTCATTACGCTCAGGTCAGCTTGAGTATTTCAGTGTTGAAGACATTATTCCTTGAAGATGGAGATGGAGTTGCTAGATCGTATTTACTATTATTATTACGCTGCATTATTTTGGTATGTCTGTTGATTGTACTATGATTTTGTGTAAAATTTGTGTAATCAAATGTATATTGTAAAATACCTTCATGAAATGTTTATTTGATTATTATATTTTGTCAATTCCGCTGCGGAATTCTATGTTTTGTTTTTCTTCTTTTCTCTTATTTTCTTATTTACCCTATTGACAATCCTCCCTTTTGAATGGTTTGAGTTAGACATGTTTGGTTTATTTAAACTATCCAAAAAGGTGGGTTGTCACAGTTGGTATCAGAGCTTAGGTTTAGAGGTACCTTAGTTCGTAGGGTGTTAACTCATTAGATATAGGGTTAATAATACCCTAAAGTGAGTCTGTGTGTGTGTGTGTCTGTGTATAAGAGAGCATATTTGTTGGTGCTATAAAAATATTTTATATTGTGTTATTTTCTTCTGTTTGGTAATTATAAATTCTGGTCGAAACATGGGACACCATGGCATCGATAGGGATTTCTAGCCACTTAATAGGGCAAACCGACACAATATTGTTTTTAAAATAGGTAAATGAACTAATTTTACCTAATATTATATTTTTTATATAAAGGAATAAATTTTAGTGATATAGTATTTTTGGTGTGTTGTTTGTTAGGAAATGATAATATTCAATTATTGTCATTTATTATTGGCTAGTCAAAGTTCTTAAAACTATTGACTATTTTATGTTATAGAAAATGTAATTTATAAATATGGTATTAATTATGATTTATGAATAAAATGAATATAGATTGGAAATTTGAGAACTTAAATTCCATGTTTTGAATTTTCTTTTCAAAGATTTTGGGAAAAAAATAATATTAGTATTATTTGGAAGTATTTTCAAATAGAAATATTTCAAAAGAGGTTTGAAAGAAATGTTTTAAAAGAATTTTATTGAAAATAAGTTCTGTACTCCCTTCTTCTATCGCTGAAAAATAATTTCGGTGATGACCGTGCGGCATCATCGACATTCATTTTCGAGTCTCAAAGTAGGGGAGGCCACTTGGTAGCTTTGCTACACATCTCTTTTGATAAACTAGTTTTGATTAAATCCATTAAGTATGATTCGAAAAAAAGAAAAAAGGAAAAAGATATATATGTATATATTATTTCCAAATGATTTGAAATGGACTCGATATTAGTTCTTAAATTCCTGTTAATTAATAATTTTCAGTTGTAGAAATAAAGTAAAATTTTAATAATTAGAATCTTCTAAATGAGAGATAAGAAATTAGGAGCTAAGGGTTTTAATAAAACTGTAAAAAAATTGGAGATGTGTTAATTGTAAATTAAAAGATAATGAAAATTGAGAAGTAAACTATTGAACATTTTTGTTAATTAAAATGAGTAAGATAAATTTGTTAACACTCAATTACATTCTAAAAACATATATAAAACTTACCAAAAATGTTTAAAAAAGTTGAAATGTTAATATGAATATGTAATAGAATATTATACAAGTAAAAGCTTAAGTAACAAAAATGCTTCAAAATGAACATATGTTTATAAATAAAAAAAATTAAAATGTTACAAGAATGTATAAACATAAGTTAATGTTTTGAAATGCTAATAATTAAATTGAATTGTAAAAATTTAATACTATTTAAGTAAATGATTATAAACTTAAGAAATTGTTGAAATGATTCATAAATAGTTTTAATATTAAATGATACTATATATGAAGAAATAAATGCAAATTTAAAAGTAAAGAAACATAAGTATGAATTGGTCCACAAATGAATATTAATATTAAATGGAACTCAAGTATATAAGTAAATAATATATGTGAATTAAACTGTAGTGAAATGTATGTAATATTTTAATAATGGATTCATTGATGATTTCAAATATTGAATGGGAAATAAATTATGTAAGTAATGAATGTAAATTATAAAAAAGACCTTGTATGAATGAGAATGAAAATAAATGGAAAGTAAATGATGTGAAAAGAAACAAATAGAATAAACTTAAATAATATCTAAAATTCTTTTTTTGGGCTTACGGGAAGTTTGGGAAATGATACTTCAATTTGTGTAAGGTTGTATGAATAATCTATTAAGTAATAATCTAAGGCTGTTGAGCGTAAGGTACACTTGGTAGTTTATTTACACTTGGTAGTTTATTTATCACCCTTGTACGATGAAAAGTCTCTGAACCTGGACAAACCATTAGTTTTGGTTGCTATGGATGTGTGATTGATTCTTTTATTGCATATAATGGTTGTACTGCTTTTGTTTGCATATGATTATTATATATTGTATGTTTCTTGTGCTACTAATTGAAACAACTAAAATATTACTCTTTTACATAGTTTAACTCTTTTAGATTATGTAAATAGGATACAGGTTTATGGAAGCAATTGCAGTTGATTTTGGTTTCATAAATAAAGTTTGTTTGCCCAACAAATAGGTACGTTTCGGATTACGGTTTTTAGAAAGTTATTTTATCGTTTTTCCCAAGGTTTGGGATGTTTATTATTGAAATATGATATATATTGTAATTAATGACATTGTTATTTTTTCGGACCTATCCACGCAAAAGAAACTCTGTCGAAATTTTTCGTAAATTTAGGACTTACAAATTTTTGTGAAAGTTGAGTTATTTTCAAATTTTAGATAAGCTTAAGTATGTAAGTTAATTGTTATAAATTGTCTATTTTGAATAAAATATAATGAATTTCTTGATTTATTCTTATTCCTTTTCAGGGACGAAAAGTTTTGAGTAAGGGAGATTGTAACGACCCGTATTTTTTATAGTTGAAAATATTAAATTAAATGTGATTTTGAAAATTAATATTGTCAGAAATTAAAATTTATGATTTATAAATGGAATAAAAAATTATTATAATATAATTTATTAATGTTGATTGAATGAAATTGAAACTGTTTTAATATAATTTCAATCAATTGAAATAATTGTAAGTTTAATAAGGAATAAAATAAACGATGTATTAATGGTTAAATTACATGTCCTTTAATTGAAATTGGTTTTAACATTTGTAAGTAAATTTATACTCCTTGTTTGTATACAATAAATATATTAATGTGTTCAAATTATTTAAATGAAACAACTGTTCATTTCTCATTTTATTTTTAAATCCTTGTTTAAATTTATTTGGAAATCAATGAAATTATATGTAATTAAATGTTGCAGTTAATGTAAGGAAAGATGTTAACTGTAGAGTTTGAGTGAAATAAAATGAAAACTTATGTTAATAGATTACATAAAGAATTTTTGATTTAATATAAAAGACTTTTAAAACAATTATTATGGATAAGTGTTAATTTAATAAAGAATAAAAACATATGTTTATTTTTTTGAAATGTGTTTTAGCTTGCAAATTAATTATAGGGATAAGAAACTATTATTTAGTAAGAAATGCATAACTCCTACTTGTATCCAATAATGTACGAATGTGTTTAAATTACTACTAGATAAGAAAGAATTGCTTTATTCCTCATTACATTCATTTAGTCCATTTTGAAATTCACCTTTGTAATCAACTGAAATTAATGTAATCGAATAATTTCAATTAATAGGGGAGATGACACTAAATTGTAAATTAATAGGTGTAATTAAACATAGCTTATGTTTTGTGAAATATAAGGAAAGTTTGATTTAATGAAAAGAATGTTTATATCAAATAAAATGAATGTTTCATTTGTGAATGTAGGTTTAATTTCATTAAAATAAAGAACAGTATGATTAATTTAAAAGAAGAAATATATGTTTATTCGAACTGTGTTTTAGCATACAGATTGATTATAGGAATAGGAAAATAAATTTATTTAAGTAAGTTATTTATTACTCTAGTGTATAAACAACAAATTTATAAACGTGTCTAAATGACTAAAGGAAACAATTATTCTATTTTTCATTCATTTTAGTTGTCTGTTTTGAAATTTAACTTTGTAATTAATTGCAACTAATGTAATTGAAATGTTTCAAATAAAAGGTAAGCAAACGTTGAATGCAATTGGTAGATTTAATAATGGAAATGCACGTTTTGTGTTAAACAGAAAGAGCGTTTTAATGGAAATTAAAGATCATATTGAGAAAACCAAATTGAACGTTATCATTTTTAGGGTAAGTATAATTTTATTTATTATGTGTTGATTAGAAAATTAAATGTGTACAAATTGAGTATTATTTGAGTTAATGAAAATAATTTGGTTACATTTCAAAAATTAAATTTCAAAAGGTTGTGTGATGTACATGGTCCCTTCCATTTCTTTTGTTATTAATTGTTGCCTGTACGTTTTAAAATAGTTACCTCATTATTAATATTTGGTTTGTTCATTTCTCCTTTTGTTTAATACCTAAGCCTAGACATTTAGGCTATATTTAATTCTTGCCATCTCATTTTAGTCATATAGAATTTCAATTTTCTTTGGTTTGCAAACTTTCCCATTCCTACGTACATTTTCTTATGCACTATTAATGCCTGAAGCTTTCAAAACAGAACGTGAGATTAACTTTTGTCCCTCCACCTTCATTTCCTTATTATTAAATAACCTGCAATTTTATTTCATCACTTGCGTTTTGTTATTCCTGATACCTCATATTCATTTAGTTCAAATTGTTCTTTGCTGAAGATATATTCTTATCATAAAATTGTTCACGTTTTAAGCTTGTCCCTTCATTTTTTTGTCACCATCTTATTTCCTATGTTCAGATCTCCATTTCAAATATTCCTTTCCCAGAATCATTTTAACATTAGCTTGCAAATTCAAAATCTCTCATTTTCTGCAAATTCAAAAACTTTCTTTATGAAACATGAGTTTCATTTTTTCATTTTACCCAAACGTCCTGCCCTCGTCTTAGTTTGTTCTTCCATCTTTGCCTGAACTCATCTTGAGAAAAGCGTAAGTGTTAAACTTTGTTTATTTTTATATTAAATGTGTATCAATTATTATTTTAATAATATTTCTTATAACATGAATATCTTTTGCATATAAACTTCGATTCACGCGTGATTTCTTCTATTGGATTCATATTTAAATTCCGGACAACATGAAACTGATTTGGTTGAATTTAGAGACTATTGAGATTTTGCGCTTCTGTTTGGATTTTTATGGGCTAAAATCAAAGGTGAGTGATTTAACCCAATCACGCAATACTAAATTTTCTTATGTTAGTCGAATTAAATTTATGAAGTGATAAGAATGTTACTGGTTGTTGTTTGATAGTTTAAGTTGACATTTCAATTAAAATTGAATTTTATTGAATTAAATTGTCTTTAAATTAATATTGAAATTGAATTGCTAGTTAAATACCTGGTATTGCTAACCAGTTAATTGTTGTGATTTATTGGCTGGGTTGGATGTTGACTGTGATGGATGTCTATTTGTTGACATTTTGGATGATTTGATGTTTATTTATTTTTATATATCACTAATATCACCCTGTATATTTATTGAAAGTATATAAACCGCTATTTGAATTGTTTCAAATAAATTAAGAAGTAGGTTGAAATGATATATACCTATGACACTTTGATTTGGATTGAAATTATATATATCCATCCCTATAATTAAAATTGAAATAACCGATCACTTGGCCATATGGTATAAAATTATATACAGATACCCAGTTGGTTAAATTAAATGGCCTTAAAAATCTTGAATTTGGATTAAATGATATCGTTTAAAAGAAATAAGTTTTGGATTTATATGAATTGAATTATTTCTAATTCAAGCTTTGAAATGTTGGGATTGAAATTGGTTAAAGAAATTGTTTTAAAGAATTGAATTGGAAATGTGAAGCTATAATCAATATATGACTTTAATTTTGAAAATGGAATTATTTTAAAGATTTGGATCTTAAAATTGAATAATGAGGTTTAATTTGATTTAAGTATTTAATCGGTAAATTAAATTGGACTTGAAAAAGATATGAATTGAAATGGTTTAAAATAAGAATTGAATTGGAATTTTAAATCATTAAACTGAATTGTTGAATCGAATTTGAAGTTAAAAATAAACGTTTCGAAAATTGAAGTTAATTCGAATTGAAATTGAAATCAAGTTGATTTGAAACTAAATCGAAATTGAGTCAATTAAATTAAAAGATTGGAAATGGAGTTTTGTTGATTTAAAATTTGGACATGGGTCTAGATTGTTGAAATGGAAAGAAAAAGTTTGATTTGATACTATTTTCAACATAAATTAATTTACTATAAATTATTTAAAATCTATTTTTTTAATAGTCAAATTATTTTGGTTTTCTAAACTATTTTACTATATAAACCATTTTCAATACTCAAACCATTTTATATCAAACTATTTAAACTATTATAAACTATTTATAACTATTCAAGCTATTTTCTAAAATTTCAAATTGTGCAAAGCTGTATTGTTTATATTTAAATCGTTGATTTAAATGCAATTGTGATTAAATGAGGTTATAATCTAAGTTGGAATATGAAATGATATTTTCAAGTGAAAATGACATATTTTGAGGAAATATGGTATTTTGAAATGAAGTGATATTTTTGAAGTGAATATGATATTTTGATATCAAATATGAATCGGTTTCGAAATGTAAAGAACCAACCATTGTGAAAAATGACGTTTGGTTGTTAAAGAGACCGGGACCTCTTATTGGCATACTCTCTGTCAATATTGGAACCACTTTAACAATTGTGTACACGGTGGATGTTATCCAGAATGAAGTGGTTGATGAATTGGAGGCGTATGCTGGATTTGAAGAAAGAGAACGATGATGGATGACCAATGGGTTAATTGGAAATGACCAAGGGGTTAATTGGAAATGACTAACCTCGACACTTGTGTTAATTGGAAATGACTAAAACATGAGCCTATGTCTGGCCAAGGGGTTCACAAGCTTTACGGGTCCTCACCCCTTCATATTATTATATTGATTTTGGACTTGATCAGTGCACCTCTATTTTACTTGGGGGTGGTGGACTCGATGGGCGGTCGTAGCTATGATGCTTTAACACCCACCAAAAAGGGTAAACTGGTAGAATCCAACCTTGGACATTGCCTCACGTGCCTTGTCATACTTTTATCCTTATACACGCCCACTACGATTTTGTTTTAGTATGGTACTTATAGGGGACTCACTGGCTACCGACGTTACTGGTTGTGTTACAGGACCTGCATAGACTACCTGTGACGACCGCCCATGACCCCTGCACCGAATCTAGAGATAGTGCGCTGTAAAGTGTGCCAGGCGAACATGGACGATTGTCAAGGTAGATTCGAATAACAGAATCTATCGTATTACTCACAGCGCATGGCCAAAATACAATAGAACATATATATAGTGAAGCTTTACAGAATAAAATGCCATCATATAAAACTTCATAATAGTTGAATACAAGCATCTGAACAGTCAATACATCAAGCCTCACTACATATCACTCAGAGAATACAAAGCAGCGGAACATCCAGTACATATAGTAAGAAGATAATATGCAACCCTTCAGCTCGTCTTCGATATCAGCATCGTAGAAAGCAAGAACAACACCTGTCACCTGTTACCTAGTCTACCCGTCCCAAAATGGACGAACAACCCAAGGCAATAAGAATTAAAACATAAAGCCTTGAGTCAGACAACAGTCTTAGTGAGCAGTAAATTAACGAACAACATACCCAAAGAGCATAAAGGAAAAGGAATAGGAATACAACCCTCCCACTCCACCTCTTTCTACAGTGATAGCCCCAAGACACACACTAAGCAGAAGCAAACATAGCAAAGCATACAATTTAAAGTAAAGTAATATTCACTCGAGTCAAGGGCGATGCTTTCCAAGTACAAACCCCCAAGGCCTAAACCAAGATCAGATAATTAAGCACCCAGAAAACACTGCTCTTGAGACCGAATGACGATACAACCAAACATCCATGACTCTGGCTATCACTGTTATCATTGCCTTGATATCACCGTTAATTGAATGACCGGCACATTCTTTCAGCCGTCCGTCAAGGGCTAATGGAAACCCCGGTTCTAGACATAACTCTGCACGTCATCGTGACCCGTGCCTAGGACTATCGAATCTGCCCAGAGTACTTGACTATCAATCATTAGCCTTCAGGGACTATCGAATCTGCCCAACGTACTCTTGCTTTGAGCATGCTAGAACCTTCAACAACGATGAGATCTCAGCTTCCTAGTCATCCTCCTCGACGACTATTTCCATACTAGCTCAAGCGCCTCTCGAGCAAACCATTATCCTCAACTCGAACCATTTCACCGAGTTATCAACATGCTTGGAATGATCCCGTCTGGATTAGACCAAGACTATCTCATATCATACTTCACCTCATCATCATCATAGCAAAGTCTCATCTCAATCATCATCATCAAATCTATCCATATGAGCTTCATCATCCGCTACATATGCCATGAGCAGCTTTTCCAATTCAAGATCCTTTCCCTTAGCTTTTGAATCATCTTCGACCAACTTGTCTAAATCAAATCATCAATCATCTAATTCATAGCAATCAATCAAGTCAAACATTAATCCAAGTAAACAAGCATTCAAATATGATCAAAATGGACAATTATAACAATAATGGCAATTTCGTAATTAAAGAGTCGAAAGTCTAACAAGCATGAAAACATGAAAAATGTCTCTACAACTTGATGAATGAACTTGCATAGGTTAATCATGTAGAAAAATGGTTGTCAAATCATCATGAACAATGGATCTATATGGATCTACTCTTAGGTTTACAAAAATGCATGATCACTACTTTAACACCAAATCAAGCCAACGATCCGATATACTCCTTTGGATCCGTGTGAGAGATAATCACCACTCACCAAATCACCCAAACAACCCCAAAACAACACGCTTCAGATCTGGATAGCGAAGGATCTAACTTGATCTATCACAAATCCGCTTCAAATGATGAAATCTCTCTTCGAAGAATGTAGATCTTCAATCTAAGCTCTTCGATCTTCGATTTGATCTTCAATATGGATGGAAGGAATCACTAGATTAGAGTGGAGAAAAGAAGTGAAGAAGTGTAGAAGTCGAGCTCTCAAAATGGCAGCACTTCGTCGCTTCAAAATCCGGATCCCAAAAAGTGAGAAAAACCCTTCTATTTATAGGCAGATTTTTAGGTCGTCCGCCCCCTATAAGTCATTGCCGACCTAATTCTTCCGACCTACGACCTAACAGATCCAAGCCTCTACGACCTACGACCTAACCAGATCCAACGACCCAACACTTTAGCGCTTCTACGACCTAACGACTAAGCAACTCAACACTTCTACGACTCAACGACTTATAGGTCGCTCACGACTTAACACCCAGCGACCTAACACATCACGACCTAAGACTTAACACAGATACGACCTAACACAAAACAGAACTCACGACCTAACCCTTAGGTCGTCTACGACCTAACAACTTAACTACTAGGTCGCTAATTACTAAAGGTTACTAACTCCTAAGTCGTTAACTCACTTAATCCCTTAGGTCGCTAACATTCTATAGGTCGTTCCAACCGATCTAACACTTAACCAGTTCATTCCCTTAGGTCGTAAATCCTCCTTAAGTCGTCTACGACCTATCTTCCTTCACGACTTAACTCTCACACGACCTAACTACTTAGGTCGTTCTAACACTCCCAGCTTTCTTAAGTCGTCGCCGACCTACCCCTTAGGTTGTCCACAATCTTAAGTCGCTCCCACACTCTACGACCTAAGCTACCACGACATAACGACTTACGACCTAAAACCCTTAAGTCGGTCACGACTTAAGACTTAACCAGATACTCTACCCAAAATCTAAAACGACTTAACAACGCTAAAAATTCCAGATTTTAATGAACTTTTCGATCCGTAAAAATACGGGTCGTTACATTCTCTCCCCCTTAGGAATTTCGCCCCTAAAATTCCAAACAACCAAAGCAATCAAAGACTATTCTGCACGCCTACCATCCATAGCAATCAACAAACCATGCATCCAATTCTAGCTTAGCATGCAGAATTCTAAAACGAGAACAAGTTACAATATCTTGAGATGACACGACACCTTAGGGCCATACCTTGAAGAGTTCAGGATGAGCTGCTTTCATCCTCTCTTCCACCTCCCACGTGCAGTCGTTATCATCATCACTCCATTGTATCTTGAGCAACTTAACTACCTTCCTCCTAAGCTGTTTCGTGTTGGTTTCCACAACACGAAGCGGCTTATGAGGTCTTCTATCGACTAGATCGACTTCGAAATCTTCACAGCTATCAGCAGAAACTACAGTATTCGAGTCGTGCACATACTTCCGTAGATACGATACATGAAAAACATTGTACACACTCGACATCTTCTTTGGTAACTTCAATCTATAGGCGAGCTTTCCAATTCGCTCGATGATCGGGAATGGTCCAACAAATCTCGGAGTCAATTTTCCTTTCTTCCCGAATCGAATAACATTCTTCGGTGGAGAAATCTTCACAAAAACCATATCGCCTACGTCGAACTCCAAATCCTTACGACGCTTATCGGCATAACTTTTCTGACGATCTTGGGCTGCCTTCATTCGTTGCCGAATGATCTCTATCAAATCCAAAGTCTGTCGAATCATCTCTGGCCCAAGTATCAACTTTTCTCCAGTTTCTAACCAACATGTCGGAGAGTTACACGGTCTTCCATACAATGCCTCATACGGTGCCATACCAATGCTTGACTGGTAACTGTTGTTATACGAAAATTCCACCAAATGAAGATGATCTTCCCATGATCCTCTGAAATCCAAAACACAAGCTCTAAGAAGATCTTCCAAAACTCGGTTGACTCTCTCGGTCTGACCATCTGTTTGAGGATGATAGGTTGTACTCAAACATAACTTGGTTCCCAAAACTTCCTGGAAGCTCTTCCAAAATCCACTAGTGAACAACGGGTCTCGATCGCTCACTATACTCTTCGGAATACCATGGAATCGAACTATCCATTTGACATACAACTCAGCCAACTTTGATGCGGTCCTAGTCGATCGAACAGGAATGAATCTTGCACTCTTGGTCAGACGATCTACAATGACCCAAATCCCTTCATTTCCCGTTCTTGTTCTAGGCAATCCATCAATAAAATCCATCGACACTTGCTCCCACTTCCATGTAGGAACTTCTAATGGCTGAAGCAATCCACTAGGCTTCTTCTACTTGGCTTTTACCAACTGGCAGTTCATACACTTGGAAATAAAATTTCCAACATCCTTCTTCATACCTTCCCAGTAGTAGGTTCTCTTCATATCCCGATACATCTTATTTCCACCTGGATGAATTGTCAACTTCGAGTGATGACTTTCCCTCAGAACTTCACTCCTCAATTCATCTATATCGGGAACAACTAGTCGTCCTTGCTTCCGAAGCCAACCCTCTCGATCGACCTCGAATCCTTTATCCTTTTCTGGTTCCAATCCAGATTCCAAATCACGGATAATCTTGACAAGCTTATCGTCTCGCTTTTGACTCTCGCCAATCCTTTCCACAAGAGTCAGTCTTATCGATAAGTTTGCCAACATCTCAGGTTCCAATTCACATCTGGGCCTGAAGTCAAATCCAGCTAAATACTCGAGATTCTTCCATTCTGAAAACATGGCTCCCAATCCTGCATGTCTTCGACTTAACGCATCTGCCACTGCGTTACCTTTTCCCGGAGTATAAGCTATGCCAAAATCATATGATGCCAAAAACTCTAGCCAACGTTGCTGCCGAAGATTCAAATCCTTTTGGGAGAAAAGATACTTCAACGACTTATGATCTGTAAACAACTCGAATCGAACTCCCAATAGATAATGTCTCCACATCTTCAGAGCAAAAACGATCGTCGCTAACTCCAAATCATGAGTCGGGTAATTCCTTTCATGCGGCTTCAGTTGTCGACTTGCATACGCAACAACTTTATCCCTCTGCATCAGCACTGCTCCAAGTCCAGTACCACATGCATCGGTGTAAACCACCATCTCATCATTCCCACTTGGAATAGTCAAAACAGGAGCACTAGTCAATCGCTCTTTCAGGATTCTGAAAGCTTGCTCACACTTATCTTCCCATCTGAACACTTGGTTCTTTTTCGTCAATCCTGTTAACGGTGCAGCCACCTTGGAGAAGTTTTTGATAAACCGTCGATAATATCCTGCTAATCCAAGAAAACTTCTCACATCAGATGCATTCTTTGGTCTAACCCAATCCTGGATTGCTGCCACCTTAGCGGGATCAACCGCTATTCCACTTCCAGAAATAACATGGCCTAAGAACCTCACTTCGCTCTTCCAGAAGTGACACTTCGAAAACTTAGCCTTCAGTTGATGTTTCCGCAAGATTTCCAAAACAATCTGCAAGTGCGTCTTGTGCTCTTCTTTAGTTCTGGAATAAATTAGAATATCATCCACGAACACAAGTACGAACTTGTTCAACTGATCTCTGAACACTCTATTCATAAGGTCCACAAAATACGCTGGCGCGTTAGTCAATCCAAACGGCATTACCAGCCACTCAAAGAAACCGAATGGTGTCCTAAAAGCAGTCTTCGACACACTATCCTTTGCCACTCTCAACTGGTGAAATCCCATTGCCAAATCCATCTGAGAGAACACCTTAGCTTCGTGAAGCTGATCAAACAAGTCATCTATTCTCGGCAATGGATACTTGTTCTTCTTAGTCACCTTATTCAGCTCACGATAATCCACACAAAACCTCAGCGATCCATCCACTTTGGTTACAAACACAACTGGTGCACCCCATTCGGACACACTACGCCGAATGAATCCTTTCTGTAAAAGATCATCAACTTGCACCCTCAACTCTTGCTGTTCCCTAGGCGCCATCCGCCTAAGAGGCATCACAATAGGTCTGGCTCCTTCAACTAGATCTATACGAAACTCGATCTCTCTATGCGGCGGTAACCCTTTGACCTCGTCAAAGACATCCTCAAATCCATTAACGATTGGCAACGATGACAGTCCATCCCGTGGAACAACCAGCGAATACATGAAGCTCATGAAGACGCCTTCTTCATGCTTACATCGTATCACAATCCTTCACCCTTCCACATTCTCGACTGTCACCTCCAACCTCTCACAATCAACCTTTGCATACTTCCTAAGCCAGTCCATACCCAAAATAATTCCGAACCCCGCAAAGTTCAGAACAAAGAAATCACAAACAAAAGAGCAATCATGACTCGATACAATCAGACCACGGCATAACATACACAACAAGACGAACCCCCAACTGGATTAGTCACAACCAATGGCCTATCAACAATATCCGGTTCTAAACCCAAACGGCCTACAAGTTCGCTACAAACAAATGAATGCGACGCCCCAGTATCAAACAGAACTCTAACTGGAACACCACATAGGAAAAGAGTACCTTGAACCACCACACTCTTTCCTTTCTCTTCAGCGGTAGGAGCTTTTGAAGACGACGGAACAGCTCCCAAAGCATAAGCTTGCACAATCTGCTTGTCCCTCCTTGGTTCTGGACAATTCTTCCTGAAATGCCCCGGCTTGTCACAGTTGTGACACTTCATCGGTACCTTCGGATTCTTACAATCCTTAGAGAAATGGCCCTTCTGCTGACAATTGTAGCAATTCACTTTGCCCTTCGGCTTCTTCTAGCCATCCCTTCCCTTCTGCTGCTGCTGCTTCCTCTTCTTGTTTCCACCCTGCTGTGGTTTAGACTCTCCCCTAGTCACAGCAACAACAGATCCTTCCTTAGGAAACAGACTCTCAAGTCTGAGAGCTTTCTCCACAAGCTTCTCAAATGAATCGTCCAAATGATCCACCAACTGTCTCCCAAGATAACTGTCCAAGCCTGTCACAAACTTCTCATTCTTCTGATAAGCAGATTCAATATACGACCGGGCATACTTGGACAAAGCTTCAAACTCAGAAACATACTCAAGAACTGGTCTTCCTCCCTGCTTGAGCTCCACGAACTTCTTGAACAAAATAGACTTCTGAGCAGTAGAAATGAACTTAGCTTCAAATCTGGCTTGGAATTGCTCCCAAGTAATCTCTTCCTCCGAAGTATCAATAGTGATAGAGTTCCACCAATCCGAAGCTCTTCCTTGAAGCTGTCTCGATGCTAACTTCCTCTTAGTTGCATCCTCAATTCCCAAGTCACCAAAGATCCTTCTACAAGCATCTATCCACCTCTGGAATTCAATGGTTGATTCTGTTCCCAAGAAAACCTTTCCTCCAAGAGCAGTATAGTCCTTACACAGCTTAGCAAAATCCACCGGTTTTGGAGTTTGAACTTGAACTCCAACATCCACCGATGGCCCCGGAGCTGGCATCCTTCTCATGATCGAAGTCATCATAGATTCGAACATAGCAGCATAATCAGCAGCTCCTTCAATAGCACGGCCTTCCCTAGCAGCTGGTCTCCCTCTTCGACTCATTCTCAATATCTATAAAAAGGAATGATTAGCACGTCTAGAGAAACAACTGCATAAAGCACTCAAACTCTACTCAGCTACTATATTATATATAGTAATCATCCATTAAAATACAATTACGTCTCTCATACGTAGTTATGTCAGCGAGCGTTGGGTAAAATCGATTAACCAATGCTCTGATACCAAATGTGACGACCGCCCATGACCCCTGCACCGAATCTAGAGATAGTGCGCTATAAAGTGTGCTGGGCGAACATGGACAATTGTCAAGGTAGATCAGAATAATAGAATCTATCGTATTACTCACAGCGCATGGCCAAAATACAATAGAACATATATATAGTGAAGCTTTACAGAATAAAATGCCATCATATAAGACTTCATAATAGTTGAATACAAGCATCTGAACAGTCAATACATCAAGCCTCACTACATATCACTCAGAGAATACAAAGCAGCGGAACATCCAGTACATATAGTAAGAAGATAATATGCAACCCTTCAGCTCGTCTTCGATATCAGCATCGTAGAAAGCAAGAACAGCACCTGTCACCTGCTACCTAGTCTGCCCGTCCCAAAATGGACGAACAGCCCAAGGCAATAAGAATTAAAACATAAAGCCTTGAGTCAGACAACAGTCTTAGTGAGCAGTAAATTAACTAACAACATACCAAAAGAGCATAAAGGAAAAGGAATAGGAATACAACCCTCCCACTCCACCTCTTTCTACAGTGATAGCCCCCAGACACACACTAAGCAGAAGCAAACATAGCAAAGCATACAATTTAAAGTAAAGCAATATTCACTCGAGTCAAGGGCGATGCTTTCCAAGTACAAACCCCCAAGGCCTAAACCAAGATCAGATAAGCACCCAGAAAACACTGCTCTTGAGACCGAATGACGATACAACCAAACATCCATGACTCTGGCTATCACTGTTATCATTGCCTTGATATCACCGTTAATTGAATGACCGGCACATTCTTTCAACTGTCCATCAAGGGCTAATGGAAACCCCGGTTCTAGACATAACTCTGCACGTCATCGTGACCCGTGCCTAGGACTATCGAATTTGCCCAGAGTACTTGACTATCAATCATTAGCCTTCAGGGACTATCGAATCTGCCTAACGTACTCTTGCTTTGAGCATGCTAGAACCTTCAACAACGATGAGATCTCAGCCTCCTAGTCATCCTCCTCGACGACTATTTCCATACTAGCTCAAGCGCCTCTCGAGCAAACCATTATCCTCAACTCGAACCATTTCACCGAGTTATCAACATGCTTGGAATGATCCCGTCTGGATTAGACCAAGACTATCTCATATCATACTTCGCCTCATCATCATCATCATAGCAAAGTCTCATCTCAATCATCATTATCAAATCTATCCATATGAGCTTCATCATCCGCTACATATGCCACGAGCAGCTTTTCCAATTCAAGAGCCTTTCCCTTAGCTTTTGAATCATCCTCGACCAACTTGTCTAAATCAAATCATCAATCATCTAATTCATAGCAATCAATCAAGTCAAACATTAATCCAAGTAAACAAGCATTCAAATATGATCAAAATGGACAATTATAACAATAATGGCAATTTCGTAATTAAAGAGTCGAAAGTCTAACAAGCATGAAAACATGAAAAATGTCTCTGCAACTTGATGAATGAACTTTCATAGGTTAATCATGTAGAAAAATGGTTGTCAAATCATCATGAACAATGGATCTATATGGATCTACTCTTAGGTTTACAAAAATGCATGAAAATCACTACTTTAACACCAAATCAAGCCAACGATCCGATATACTCCTTTGGATCCGTGTGAGAGATAATCACCACTCACCAAATCACCAAAACAACCCCAAAACAACACGCTTCAGATCTGGACAGCGAAGGATCTAACTTGATCTATCACAAATCCGCTTCAAACGATGAAATCTCTCTTCGAAGAATGTAGATCTTCAATCTAAGCTCTTCGATCTTCGATTTGATCTTCAATATGGATGGAAGGAATCACTAGATTAGAGTGGAGAAAAGAAGTGAAGAAGTGTAGAAGTTGAGCTCTCAAAATGGCAGCACTTCGTCGCTTCAAAATCCGGATCCCAAAAAGTGAGAAAAACCCTTCTATTTATAGGCAGATTTTTAGGTCGTCCGCCCCCTATAAGTCGTTGCCGGCCTAATTCTTCCGACCTACGACCTAACAGATCCAAGCCTCTATGACCTACGACCTAACCAGATCCAACGACCCAACACTTCAGCGCTTCTACGACCTAACGACTAAGCAACTCAACACTTCTACGACTCAACGACTTATAGGTCGCTCACGACTTAACACCCAGCGACCTAACACATCACGACCTAAGACTTAACACAGATACGACCTAACACAAAACAGAACTCACGACCTAACCCTTAGGTCGTCTACGACCTAACAACTTAACTACTAGGTCGCTAATTACTGAAGGTTACTAACTCCTAAGTCGTTAACTCACTTAATCCCTTAGGTCGCTAACATTCTATAGGTCGTTCCAACCGATCTAACACTTAACCAGTTCATTCCCTTAGGTCGTAAATCCTCCTTAAGTCGTCTACGACCTATCTTCCTTCACGACTTAACTCTCACACGACCTAACTACTTAGGTCGTTCTAACACTCCCAGCTTTCTTAAGTCGTCGCCGACCTACCCCTTAGGTTGTCCACAATCTTAAGTCGCTCCCACACTCTACGACCTAAGCTACCATGACATAACGACTTACGACCTAAAACCCTTAAGTCGGTCACGACTTAAGACTTAACCAGTTACTCTACCCAAAATCTGAAACGACTTAACAACACTAAAAATTCTAGATTTTAATGAACTTTTCGATTCGTAAAAATACGGGTCGTTACACTACCTGCTTAAAATGTGTTAATGAGGATCAATGTAAAGCCTTAATGCTATTTTAATATTTTACATTACTGATAGACACTACTTATATATCGTATTTTACTACCTATAGATAGTTTAATGGATCCTTAGAAGACTGAAAATCCCGTAACATCTTTTAAGTTATTGCACTCACGTTGTACACTTGATAAGAGACGTAAAAACCCATAAACATCTCTGAAGCTATTACACTTATATTTACTTGTTATTGATTTAACTTACATTAGAAATTTTACTTCTGACTCGAGTGTTTTTTCTTTTCATTATGCTCGGGTCAACCCGAGTATTTCAGTGTTGAAGACATTATTCCTTGAAGATGGAGATGGAGTTTCTAGATCGTATTTACTATTATTATTCTGCTGCATTATTTTGGTATGTTTGTTGAATGTACTCTGATTTTGTGTAAAATTTGTGTAATTAAATGTATATTGTAAAACACAGCTTCATTAACTGTTTATTTGATTATTATATTTTGTCAATTCTGATGCGAGATTCTATGTTTCGTTTTTCTTCTTTTCTCTTATTTTCTTATTTACCCCATTAACAACCCTCCCTTTTGAATGGTTTGAGTTAGACATGTGCGGTTTATTTAAACCATCCAAAAAGGTGGGTTGTTGCATAAATATTTTCAAAATAAACATATAATACAATCGAGATAGCACAACCTATGTACCACATTTTCAAAAAAATGACCTACATACAACCTAAGTACCATATTTTCAAAATAATTGCTCTGATGCCACTTGTAATGACCCACCCTTTCGACCCTCAAAAGTTGATACTAATACATCCATGGTATTCATGTGCCGAGCATCCAAGTGCCAAAAAGACAGATTGTTTAGGAAAAAGAAAGATAAATTAAAATCTCACATCGTGACGAGTAATATATAATATACAACATATATCTACAAAAGAAAACTGCAATATTCATACATTAATCAGAGTAACTATCTATCATAAGTCTGGATAGTTATAACAACATGTCCTCACAAATGCTGATAAATATAAACAACCAGTGCAGCGGAAATAAAATATACGTGAATACGCCTTGAAGGCATCCAGCTTGTCTCCTGAAGCTCTAAAGCATTCAAACTAAATCTGAAAAACATGCTCGGTCTGATCCAGCATTATAAGAAAATAACGTCCGGATCAGTCTGTAAACCAGCGTGAGAAACACACATCAAATGGATTTTTAATGTTATAAAAAGCCTTTCAAAATAAAGGTATCTCGTAAGACCACGCCGCACATAAACATGAACGGGTTTTTACCTTATAATAACCAAATCATTTCAAATAGAAAATCCATTGATGTTATAATAATGTCTAGGATTTAAAATAAATATATAAAATAGCTGGAATGCTTTAGTTAGGCAGAACTACGTCCGTAATGCACTTATTGGATAATGGATTCCATCAATGATAAGGCATCGGGGTACCACCCATCATAGTACACCTCTAGAAAAACGCATTGAGGTCAACAAGAACATCCTACACACCTACCAACACAGAAGCGGCCTACCACTTACTGGATAGTACCAAATATGTCTTCGCCTTGGTTACTTTGCAACCTTTTTCTAAGAGCTCTCATGCATATAACAAATCGATAAATATATATCTAAAAGGGTGATGTCATACCCTAGTGGTTGCGAACGACATAGCCCTGCCGCATATCCCCTATTTTAGTCATTCCCGGGTGGTGAGGTTTCAGGCTATGTTTTACCTTTTATATTGAAATCCCACTTGAAATGCTAATACTACCCTCCAAGCAACAATGCAATGCCAACATTCATCCACACAAGTTATTCGGGGACTGAATAAACCAAGGGCACTACTTCTACTACATCCTCGGGATTAGTAGCAAGTAGTCCTTGCACTTTAAAGAACTCCATCTTCAATCATCTTCAAGATGTCTCTAATTCGAACATGCTTACTGATTTGAAGTGGTTATCGGATAATATATCTGATCCCTGTCTCTCCAAACCCATAACGATAGTTTAAAACTGGCCAAGATTTGATAGTCGGTTATTTAACTATCAAATAACAAACAATTCAATCCGAGATTTAATACCATAAGGAAAATAACACTAGTTAAGAACATAAGCCACCATTAATCCTCTTTAATTAATTCTTTCATAAATTAAAACCGCTTTGTATATTCTTGTATTAAAATACTTTTACAAAGATATATCCACAACCCCTTCTCTACTCCTTTCAATACTTAAAATTTTTTGATATACTTATCTCAACTGTATAAATATACTCACAAAAACATTTAACTTTTAAAGCTTTGAAAATTTTCTTATATACTTATACCAACAGTATAAGTATATTCACAAAACACCACATTTCCAATACTTAGGGAATGTACCCATATACTTATCTCAATGGTATAAGTATATGCACAAACCTTAAGAAATATCTCATTTTCCAAAACCATACTTATTTGGGTTAAAACAAATGTCATTTTAAAACATTAATAAGAATAAACTCAAAGCACTTTCCTTTTGGTGTAAGTAAATAGATCATGTAGAAATTAGATCGAATATACTTAACACCACTTGCCGATTTCAAACAGTATTATCCCTCGATTAACAATAAAATCGAACAAGTTAGAAAACTATCGTTGCCTCGACACACATTCTTAATTCTTAAGATAGAGACGAGTTTCCATGCTTTGGAATTTGGTGTTAATTATGAAAAGAATACTTTCCATACCACCATAATTTAAAATGATCATTATAGAAATCAAATCTCATTTCTTTTACCAAATTCCTTTATATAAATCTCTTTTACACTTACACACTCCATTATAAAATATTATTTATAAATCAAAAAATTCCCTTTATAAATATCTAACCATAATTGTAAACCTCCATTTATAAGTCTCTAAATTTTTTTAATAAACTGCTTTATAAACATCCTTTATTCTATTTATAAAACTCTTTTATAAAATATCATTTATAAAATTCATTTGATAATTTCCCAAATTTATTTGCAACTCTTTTTATAAAAATTCCAAAACTCACCTTTTTGGATAATCGTTAAGATATATAGAAAGTTAAAACAATTTTTAAGGTGTTAAACATCCTAGTTGAGTAAAACCAATCTGAAATTTGTATGTATACTCTTGAAGATGATTGAAGATGGAGTTCTTTGAAGTGCAAGGGCTACTTCCTACCAATCCTAAGGAAGTAGTGTCTTCGGTTTGTGCAGACCTAGAATAATTTGTATGGTTGAACGATGACGTTGCACTGTTGCCTGAAGGGCAGTTTTAGCATTCCAAGTGGGATTCGAAGGGTAAAACGTAGGTAATTTACGTATTTTGAAAATGTGGTATATAGGTTGTACTTTCACGAAAAGTAAGAATGTATGTCGAGTCAAGGTTAGTTTCTAACTTGTCTAACTTCATTGTTAATTGAGAGATAGTACTGTTAGAAATCGAAAAGTGAGGATAAGTATAGTATGTCTTATTTTTCATATGCAAATAACAACCCAAACTTTTTAATGTTTGGAATGGGAATATTTAATTATTTAAATATTCAAATTTAATTCAAATCCAATAAATAAGAAAACAATTATTAATATAATAACTCGATTTTTAATGACGTATTTTTAATTTAATTTATTTGAATTTTTCATATTTGAATTTAGAAAATATTTAAATTATCGTGTAATGATTTTTCGGCAAATCATGGTATTTTTAAAATTTTAAAGAATTAGATAACCAGTGTATAATATTATTGTTTTGAGACCGTATCACATTTTGTACGCGGTTGTATTTTTGTTTTCTCATTCATGGATCATTGCGAATGAAATTCTATGCAGCGACATGGCAGAAATTGTAGAATAACATATCTCAACTAGGCCTGTAAATGGATACTTTTGGATACAGATAATGCCATATCCATATCCAAAATCATTTTCAAATACAGATTTTCGTATCCGCCGATGTGGATGGATATCGGATATTCTTCGACCAGTTCACAACCAATAAATCTAAATAAATAAATGGAGAATTTTGATTTATTATAAATCCATTTTTGTACTAAATATATATATAAAATAATAAATACACTAGGAAAAATAATTTTAAGAGGTAAAAATTAATTTTTGTATACATATTAACTTTTTTACATGGATAAAATAGTAAACGACAATCATTTTATGTACTAAAATACATAAAAAAATAACTATAATCTTGATAAAACTGGACGGATAATTATTAGATACGGGTATGCCTATATCCTATCTGTATCCTTTTTCGAATATCGGGTAATTTTTCATATTCCGGATACGGACGGATTTTGAATTTTTCGGATACTCATTAACAGCCCTAATCTCAACCCTTAACCTAACTTTTCACTTTCCCTCTTCTCTCTCTTTCATTTTTTGTGTAAAAAAATGAAAGAGAGAGAAGAGGGAAAGTGAAAAGTTAGGTTAAGGATTGAGATATGTTATTTTATAATTTTTGCCACGTCGCTATACAGAATTTCGTTCGCATACAATCCGAGAAAGACAAAACAAAATACGATCGCATACAAAAATACGATACAATCTTAAAATAATAGTAATATACACTGATTACCTTATTCTGAAAAATTTCAAAAATACCATCAGTTGCCAAAAATCAACAGATGATAATTTAAATATTTTATAAATTAAAAATTATGAAAAAAATCAAATAAATTAAATTAAAAATACATCATTAAAATCAAGTCGTTATATTAATAATTGATTTTCTTTTTATTTACTAGTGTGTTATCCGTGCGTTGCACACGGTATGTTTTATAAAAATATTTTTACAAATATATTTAAAAGTTGAATTTAGTATGTAATATATGATGAATTAGTTAAGATAATTGAGTTAGGTACTAAACTTATTATTCCTAAGTACGTAATTTTTGCTATGTGATTTATGTAGTTTCATATTTGTGTAAAAAAAATTGTTATTTTCATACATAATAACGTGCTAAATGCTAGTTTATTATTTTTTATCATGTAATATTTGTTAAGAAACTAAATGAAATTTAGTGTTCTTAATTAATTTTAAAATTAATATTTTAATAAATTTCAATTGGTAAATATTTATATGCACAAATTTTTGAGTTTAAACATTTAGTTTTTAGTACATTTGTTTAAAAGATAAATGGTGTATTGATTGAATTTCAAATATTAATTGAGAGAACAAAAAATACCTCAAAATTAAAGTGTAATACAAACGAATGGTATATTTTATGATTTAAAGCTTTTGCAGTTAATATCAACTTTAGAAATAAGCATATAACATTATCAAAGTGATAAATAAAACATTTATTCAATGACTAAAAGAAAATGTTAAGTAAAAGGAATGTTACAAATCATATTCTTATTTTATCACTAAAAAAATAACTTCGTTTTCAAACCATCGTTTCATACCTTAATATTTTTAGTTTATAATAAAAAATCTCAAAAATTGATTAACATCTGCAATCTGCCTTAAAAAGACAATAAAAGTATAACAACCCAAAATTTTGATCATTTGATTTTAAATGTTTAACTAATTTTAAATTTTTAAATAATTTGATTTTGGAATTTAATAACTTAAATTCAAATATAGTGACCATTTAGATATTTGAATTTGTGAATTGAATATTAATTAAATGGGTTTAATAATCTTATTTTAACTCCTTTTAATTAATAAATAATATTGATGAATTCAATTTGTAAATTTATTTACAAATATAAAAAGTTCGGATAAATATTGATAATTGGATCAAAAAATATAAAACGATATTTAAATTTGTGAAATTAACATTTCGAGGCATTGTCTCAGATTTAGACGAAAGCAGTGCCATTAGATCCGGAATAATAAATTATTGCACGCCGTTGAGATTTGTAACGATCAGACGTACTGTTTGATCAAGCGAACTCGAAATGCCTAGCGGTTAATTTTTTTAAAAATAATTCGATTTACAAAGCTAACTTCCGTATACTTTGGAATTGGGTCTTGAAAATAGTTCCATTAAGTTAGAATAGGGGAATTTAGTGTAGGATGCCAGTGAGCATGTCTCGATTGGAGTTCGAAATTTTCGGAGTATGTAAGGCCGGATATTTTAATATAAAATAATATATACCCTACTTTAGTCACCTTACCTCTCACATGTACTAACCCATACATATCTTCTTACCTCCTCACATCCTCCCATCGTCCTCTCCTCTATATTAACATTGCCTGTAACCTCTAATAAGAAGGTTTCCCTCTTTAAAAATTGAAAGCAAAATCAATTCTCAACGAAAAATCACGCCGTTAGATTCGTTCAACTCATATGCTCGAGAGCTACCTTTACATAGTCTAGATTTGGGTTGCGTCATCATCTTTAGTGGAGGTCATTCATGGCTATGAAGCTTGGGTTAACTATTGTGTGTGATGGGATAGGAGAAGGCTAAATCGGAGGGTACGGTTGAATTCGCCTTGCCGTTTAGCAACTAAGGCCAAAGTTTCGCAGAGTGCGATGCCTTGGGGGGTGTGCGACGTCATGGGGATGGTATAGGACCCATCAGGTTTGATTTTGACCTAGGGGTGCAGGATTGAGTTTGTGGGGTCTGGGGCGACGAGGATGTGTAGTGGAGCTCGTCGGTGGTGGCGGATCATTGTTCTATTGAGTATTGAGTGAGTTAGGAGGAGAGAGAAGGTTGAAGAGGTGGGTTTGTGTATATCAGGTGCACGGCTGTGCATTTGGAAAAGGGGAAGAAGGATCAATTGAGTGGTTAGTGCGAGATGATTAAGTTAAGTAATGTAATTAACTATTTAATTATATTATTTAAATCCGAAAACTTATAATTTGAATAACTTTTGCGTACAAGGTCGGATTCGAATGCCATCTTTTTTTTGGACTCGTAGCGACGATGGCTACGTAATGGAGTTGGTTTGTTTAGATTTGGAACTAATGGAATTTTTGGCTAAAATCGAACGCTTGTACCATTTTAGTTCAAAAACCCGACGCTTCGGCGAAAACTGGAATCAATGTGAGTTTAACTCACATTACATTTTACTATATCATATCTATGATACTATAAACTATTATTGATTGCTTAGATGTTAGTTAAATTGTTTGATTGATTGTTTGGTTGAATTTCCGTTTGGAAAATGGATGACATATTGACTTGATTGTTATGAACCCATATGATTATATATAATTTCCTTAACCATTGTTTTGCAGGGAGAATTTATAGACCAATAATTATTTATTTACATCTTTTTGCTATTATATTGATATTTAATAGAAATAAATATTGATATTCCATTTAAATTGTTTAATTATTGTTATAGTGATTTTCGCTATACTGTCATTTATTGATTTTCATCCCCAAAACTCTATCGTGTGTGTTTCGAACTTGAGCTCGTGTTTTCACAAAATAGAATTTTAAAATTCATTAATCATATTAATTAATGATATTTTAAATTAATTAATTATTGTAATTAATGGTTATTTAAATTAATTAATCATTTTAACTAATAATTTTGAAACTAATTAACCAATTTAGTTAATGATGTTTAAAATTAGTTTATTTTTAGATCTGATTAATCATTTTTTGCTAATGATGTTTTATACTTAATTAATCGTTTTAACTAATGATTATTTAAGTTTAATTAATTGTGTTAATGAATGATAATGGAGTTTAATTAATCATTTTAATTAATGAATTTTGAAATTAATAATCATTTTAATTAATGATGTCTAGAAGTAATTAATCATTTTAAATAATGATACTTGAATCTAATTAAACATTTTTATTACTAATGTTTGAAATTAATTAATTTTTTTTATTAATGAGATTTGGATTTAATTACTCATTTTAAGTAATGATATTTGAATTTAATTAATTATTTTAATTAATGATATTTGATTTTAATTACTCATCCTCATTTCTTATCTTTAAATGTAATTAACCATTTTAATCAATGATGTTTGAAATTTGTTAATCTATTTGACTAATGGGATTTGAATATTAACTAAGTCATTTAAATTAATGATTTTAAACTTTAATTAATCATTTTAATTAATGATTGTTTTAAATTTAATTAATTGTTTTAACTAATGATTTTTGAAATTTAGTTAATCATTTTAATTAATGATGTTTTACAACAAATGATGTTTTAATTTATCATTTTAACTAACGATGTTTGAATTTAATTAGTCCAATTAATTTATGATTATTGAAACTTAATTAATTGTTTTAATTAATGATATTTAGAATTTATTAATCATTTTAATTAATGATGTGTGAGATTAATTATTCATTTTAATTTATGATTATTTGAATTTAATAAATACTTTTAATTAATGACACTTAAAGTTAATTAATTGATTTAATAAAAGTGATTAAAGTAAATTAACTAATATAATGAAAGTGTTTAAAAGTTAATTAACTGATTTAGTGTTTTAAAGTTAATAAACTGATCTAATAAAGATTTAAAATTAATTTACTAATGATATAAAAGTGTTTTGGAAATAATTAACTATTTTATTTAAAATAATTGATTTGATTATTTAAAAGAGATTATAAATGTGATTAATTATCTTTTGAGATGATTAATATTGTTTTAAATTTATAAAGGTATTTAAATTGTTTTATTTTCTTTTAGGATAATTAATATCTTTCGGGATAATAAACATTGTTTAAAATTTTACAACTGATGGTTTTAAATGAGAAAATCCTTTAAAAGGAATTAATATAAATAAATCTAAGTGTAAATTGTCTTTGGTTTATAGTAAACAATGTTTTAATGACATTTTTTATCTTTGTTTTAATACACTTAGTATTATACGTTTGTCTTTTAAAAGAATATTTTGAAGAGTATTTCCAAAATGTTTGTACCAATATTTATAATATGAAAATTAAGCATAAGTTCAATTTTAAAAAGTAAAGTTCGATTCGGTTATGGAAAAGTAATTTCGTAACGATATCGCTTATATGGAAAGGATTTAATAGTTTTAATGCTAAATGTTGAGACTAGACCTGTTACTACCTTGAAAGTTAAAAATGTCATCAAGGTGATGCGTAGTGGTAACACCACCTCAACCTACCTGGCTACATTTTCAACCGAGAGATAGCACTTGTTTGGAATCGACGAGTAGTTTTAAATATATGATATTTAATTTCCATAAATGATCATTTTAATTATCACCGATAGTTGATTTATTAACTATCAGATCCAGCTTTCTTCATGGTGTATCTTCACCTTAAAAACGATTTGCTGTTCTTTTGAGCTTTGTTATCCTTTTTCTAAAAATGACTAAATCCAAAGCGCGAGAGAGGGCCAAGCTATACGGAGTTGCTTCCATTAGGATACTTTCACATCTCATCTAGGTTGGATTCGGTTGTGCACTTAGATGTGAAATATTATGATACTCGGTAAGGTTTGGTGGGTTCTGGCATGGAGGTTTCTGAGAAGTGTCACAGAGTAAAAGAGCTTCTTAGAAGTATATTACTGGAGGTATACTTCAAGGGGGTGCACCTTTCTACTCATTTGTTGGAAATTTTCCTTTCCTTATTTGATTTGAATCTATTTTACTTTAATTGCAATGGAAAGAGTCAATCACTCTTCGTGTTGTTTAATTACTGGTTTTGTCCATTCTAACAAGTTTGGACTATTATCGTATTTTATCCATTCTATCCACTTTGGATTTTGCTCAGATTATCTTCATTCATTCAAGTCTGGTTTTTTTAATACTATTTATGCACATTCTTATTTTGATTTGCTTCCTGTTGTTTATCTCTACTCTTTCCTGTATGGATGTTATTCTTGTGAGTTAAAAACCCGTTCCGCATTAATGGCGTGTCTCATAGAACTCTTTTATGTTCTCAATTGTTTGAGTTTTCTCACGCTAGTATTTCCAGACTGATTCGGGTGTTCTTTTATTATAATGCTCGAATCAGACTGAGTATTTTTCTAGGTTGGCTTTGGTGTTATGGAGATCTTGGAGAGTAGCTGGAGGTTCACCTAGCGCGGTGTTTTATTTTTCGATGTATTATATAGTATCCATATCAGTAATTATTATGTCAAGATTTTATAACCGTCTAGTTGATAAGATTTTTTTTAACTGTGATGTACTCTGTATTTTGGAGTGACAGATTTTACTGTCCTTTTTATATTTTATGTTGTTGATTCCGCTGTTAGATTATGTTTTCCTTTTCTCTATTTTTTTCTTTTTATTTTACCATAACAATTTGCTCTTTTGATGATTGGATGCTCGATATTTGAACACAGTGGTAGTATTCGGTGTCGACTTTCGATGGTCAAAAAGGCAGGTCGTTACAAAAATAAAGAAGAAAAATGTTTTTAATAAAAAAATCATATATTTTTTTCCATTTGTTTTTTTTTTGGAAAAAGGTACTTTATATACGATGAAAAAATCATATACTTCCTTGATATGCCTCGTTAAAACCTTACAACCCCCCTAACCTATATGGGTGCCTTGTAAGGGAAAAGAGTACATATCAATTTCATATATTAACAGTACAACACAACGCAAACTGGGCTAAGCTGTCAAACAGATGGAGGAGCATTTATAGTGACACAACAATCTCAAAACCATCCGTACGAGCAGCTTGCACCAGAGACAAAACACAAGGCCTAACATAAAACAAACACCCCAAAAGTAAACAAAGAAATAAAAGAAGATAAAAATCTCCAGAGTCAAGAACAAGACCGACTCAATCAACAAAAGCTAAACACTAAACAGGAGGGAAGACGAAAAGTTCCCAAATTCTCAAATCGAGAATCCAAATCTGCAGAGAGACGAAGGATCTTGGAAGCTACCGAAACCAGCAAAACCAGCAAACATCGAGCGTTGAAGTAAGGCGAAAACCATCAATCTCCCAAAGTTCAAGGTGGTTGAAAGCAATCGTAGAGATCTATCTCCGAGAAGAAATTCAATAAGATAAGTCTTTCTTCAGAATTTAAGCTACTAATATGAACTCTCTGTTGAATTAGATGTTTGCTTTCAATGAGAATGTGCTTAACTCTCAATTCAAATGGTTCTTCAGTTCCCTTAAACACACGATTGTTACGTTCGCACCATATGTTCCATATGATAGTAGTAAAAATGATACTGGGAATGCAAGAATTGTGTGCGTGGAATTTTTCCTGTGCTTTCGAGATAGCAGGCAATATAAAACTGAGGTCAAAATTGGGTCCTAACTGAATATCGAACTTAGGTAAGAGGGTGTTCAAAATGTTTTTCGCATAAGTGCATTGGAAAAAAAGATGATCCCTGTCTTCATTGTGATTTGAACACAAAACACACTTTTGGTCAATTTCAGGAGACCATTTACTAATTTTGACCTTGGTATGTAATTTATCTCTAATGGCCAATAGAGAACATGTAGACATTTTCGGCGCACACCCTTTATCCCATATGGTTTTGGTCCAGTCGAATTCTTCGTATTTACTTCTAAACATATTCCAGGCAGATTTCAAGGAGAATTGCCCTAGTTTATTAGGGATCCACCACCAATAATCCTGATTCATCTGATTATGAATGTGGATTTTCCTAACAACATTATGAGATTGAATGGGAATGAAACTGAGAGTTTGATTCCAGTTATTATTAGCAATAAGAGTAGCAACTTTTTTATGACATCCTCTCAAAGTAGTCATGCAATTCCATCCATAATTGTCAATTAAAGAAGATCCTTGTAACCATGGATCAAACCAAATGTCAGTGTTATTCCCATCCACAATTTTTCTTTCTATATATCCTTTGCACCAATTTCTAGCACGTAGTATAGTTTTCCATGTATGTGAAGCATTATTGTCCATATTGACAATCCAGAAATTAGCCTTTTTACAGTATCTGTTATGAATCCATTTTGCCCACAAAGAGTTACCATTAATATAATTCCATAAAAGTTTGGTTGCATGAGCTGTAGCTAAGTCTTCAATTCTCCTGATTCCCAAACCCCCTTCTCTCTTGGTTTTACAAACTTCATTCCAACTCATTTTATGGGACCTTGATTTCCATAAGAAATTTGCACATAAAGAGTTAATCCTCTGAATAACTGTAGCAGGAAATTGAGAAACTTGCAGCCAAAAATGCAGCATGGGGTGGATAACAGTCTTGATAAGCTCTGCCCTCCCACTAAAATTGAGGAATCTATTTTGCCAGTTACTGAATTTTTTGTTAATTTTGTCAATAAGCCACCCAAAATCTCTAATTTTCAAAGCATTGTTTGAAAGGGGAATTCCCAAATAAATGATTGGCAAGTTGTCAATCTTGAAATTAATAATGTCAGCAATTTCCTGTTTGAATCTGGCACCTTTACTGAAAAATAGCCTGGATTTTTCAGTATTTAATTCTAGGCCAGCAATTTTTTCCAAATTTTGTAAAATATGATGAATTGTAACTGCATTTTCAGAGGTAGCTTTTGTCATAATTAAGATATCATCTGCATAAAGGAGGTGAGTAATCATTGGTTCAATTTGTTAATGTAAATTACGAATATACATAACTAAATTAACATTTTCATAAAACATATTAACTAAAAATATTCATTATTTTTTAAAATTAAAAACTATAGTATTCATCACTTGTCATTAATTTAGTGTCATTCTTTAAAAAAATTATTAATCATAAATGATTCACTTGTTGTACCAAATTTAAAAAGAAAAATCTTGTACATGTGTAATATATTTATCTTAGAAAAAAAAACTTGTCTACATATTTGACTAAAATAAAGCACCAACTTTAGAAAGAAAAATTATCTATATTTTTTTGTAATAAAGTACTACCTTTGGAAAGAAATAAATTATGTAAAGTTGAATTTAGAATAATTAAAAGAACTTAATTTTGTAAATTTTAAGTTATACGGACTTGAATGAATATTTGACAATTTTTATCAATATAATTGTGGTATTCATTAAATTGTCATTTTTAGGATTTATCAGACTAGATAATAAATATTAATTCACTTGATTTATTTTAAATGTTGAAGTTTATATCACTTAATTAATTTAAATATATGGACTTGAATATAAAATAATACGATAAAGCTGAGAAGAATTTTGTAAATAATTATAGAAGTTATAAAATTTTGATATTTCAATGTAAAAATGGTAATGGAGAGAAATAACATAATTTTGTAATAATTATGGTAATTGTAATGATTTGAAAATAAAATATCTAAAAATAACTAAGGAGAGAGTAAAAGATTCCTATAATAAGCAGGAAATTCTTCTGCTTTATTATTATTTAAAAGACTGAAAATATTTAAATAAATAAATATTACCATCGAAACAGTAAAAATTTCCCGTCTATGCATGATGCTCCTTCCATCCATCTTTAAAACCAACCAAAAAGAAATACAACCATAAGTTTATCAGATCCACATATCACATCTTATGATGCACTGTAATTCCCAGTTCCAAAATTCGCTTCAAACAATCCTTTTCTATCTATGATATATCTATGTTGGAGTTTAATTGGTGTTTTGTTCCCCAATGAATCCACCCTGGATGACTATTAATCGTACCCATTAGAACCGTAATGGTTGATTTTAATTATAAATTGATGTCTTCGAAGTTCTATCTGGTGCACTATTACTTGGATTCTGACACCAATTTATACACCTTAATCGAAGTTTGAAGTGTGAGATAAAAAAATGATTATCCTACACTACACCACAGATAGGATTTTGGCGCAACCTTAGGCGGCACATTTGATACGGCTATAAGCCGTATCAAATTTTAATACGGCTTATAGCCGTATCTATATTATTTAATACGGCTGTAAGCCGTATTAACATTTGATACGGCTTATAGCCGTATCAAAATCTGTGCCTCTTTTCGTGGGAAAATTTTCCCCAAAACGCACACCCTCCCTCCTTTTTTTATTTCCAGCTTTCATTTTTTCCCGTGCTTATTTAGGGTTAAATCTCCAGAGAGCCTTCCACCTCGATCGATCGCAGCCTCATCTTCAGCCACCATGTAAAAACCGTCCAACACCACTCAACCGCACCTATTTCCACCATATCAACCTCCGACGCGCAACCGAGCCACCAGACCCGCCTGCTCCGAGCCCTGTTGCTATTCCTATGGCCGCAATCGAACCCACTTTTCCCATAGCCTCCACCCATTAATTTTCTTTGACCACAGCAAACCCACTCCGGACCTCCTTCCCTTACTGTCACAGCCGCCAGAGCTCTGCCTTCTCTCCTCCCTCAGCGTCAAACTCGCCCATCTCCACCTCATACTAACCTCGACCAGCACATCTCGCTTACATAATTTGATCGTGCCTAGCTTCTTCTTTTTTATAAAGAAAGGTATATCTGTTATATATATAAAGTATTACAATTCGTATGTCAAGGTAATATATTTGCTTATTTAAATATTGAGGAATATATAAAGTTATATGTATGTTTTGATTTCTTGAAATCGTATTGCAAGCTCTCTAAATATATATAAACAACATGCATATTTTGTTATCGTTTAACTTCGATATATATGTGTTTTGCATATATATTTTTTACAGTCTGATCTATACATATTTGTTTATAGATATAATCTGTATATAACTATCTATAGTCCAATTTATATATACATTCGTTTAGAAATATAATCTGCATAAGTTCATAGTCTGCATATATTTATTAGAAATATAATCATTGTATTTCTATCATTGCCTAATCGAGGTCAAAAAAATGAAACTTTAGTCTTTGGTAAAGAAAAACCACATAACTGGCCCTGTTCATGGCATGGCAAGAGCACCATGTACACAGAGTCTACTTGGTCTTTATTTTCTCTAGGCAAATTCTATTTGAACTCGTGAATTTGTTGAGTAACCCCATGTAATTTGAAAAAAATGAAGAAACCCAGTTTTTTTGCTGAGTAGCCCCATGTTTAATTAAAAAAAACCAATAATACCATGTCTAATACAATAGTCAATCTTATGCTATTTTGTATTATTTTGATCTCCTTGCATAATTTACAGCGTGGTGCTAATGTTGTATATGGTTCTGACATTATATATGGTTTTGACATTGTTTTATAAGTGGATAAAATTATTATTAATGGCGCAAGCCAAGTATCAGGAGAGGGGTAATGCATAGACATTACTCCGGTGCTACAAAATAGCGCCGTTGTAATGGCAAATTTTTTGGAAACAGTTTGGTGCTAATGTTGTATATTGTTCTGACATTGTTGTATAAGTGGATAAAATTGTTGTTAATGGCGCAAGCCAAGTATCAGGAGAGGGGTAATGCATAGACATTACTCCGGTGCTACAAAATGGCGCCGTTGTAATGGCAAAAATTTTGGAAACAGTTTGGTGCTAATGTTTAAAATAAACCCTATATTTTGAGTTCCATTTATTGAAATTTAAAGAGTCCATATATTTTAACTATTTAAAATTAATTAAATGTTTAAAATCATGCTACAAAATTCTAGGTCGTACAGGAAAACAAAAAACGATCATGAAAAAGGCATGCGTATAAATCTTACAAGGAAGTTAATTGTTTACTAAATTATATTGTTCTTATTGTTCTTTTTGACATTATGGCATAATAAAACCTAGAATTGTTATCCCCCTCTGTTAGCCAAAACAAAACCCTATTTCATTTCACCTAAAAAAGAACCTAATTTGTTCTCTCGGCTAGAAACATATTTACATGGGAAAGAAATAAACTTCCAACTCAATAGAAGAATCCAAAATTATGGTCGAGTTTCGAAGTACAATTACATAAAGAACTAACACAAACAAATATAAATGAAAACTAAAATATGGAGAAATAATTATACCATGAGTAATTGGATTGAAGTTACACAAAAGATTGAGAATCAACAATTGAGTCCATCAGAACTGATAATTTAAACAATCCTACCAAATTTTTAAGTAAACGTTAATAATTAGATTGTATAATTTATGCTAAAGATAGAAATTTCGTATGAAGTTGCGCAAAAAATTCTCCAGCAAGAAAAGCAAATAACAAAGATGTTGAAAAAAATGGGTCATTTTAAATGTCAGCTGTTTGAGACATCTCTTTGTTCAAAGGAAAGCTAAATATATGCATAAACTTATCGATGCTCAAAGGAGTGACCCATTTGAGACATCTCTTTGTTCATGCTTCTACTCTTGCTAAGGACGATATGAATTTATACATGGTCATTTGAAACATCAAGTAACATGGTCTTCGTGAGGTTGTTTTCATATATCTATTTCTTACTAGTCAGTTAGAGTTCTTGGTAAATGATATAGTTTAGCTTATGTGACCACTATGCATTCTAAATTTGACTTATGGTCTGTTTGGATGGACTTATCTTTTTTTTTAAGTTAAAACTCGTTTATTTTTTATTTTTAAAAAGAAAAAAAAATAAAGTTTATTTAAGTCTATTGAAACATGCACTGGGTCGATCGTTTTGTTTTGAATTTTTTGGAAACGGTGTGATAATGAATTTTTTTATATTTTGTTGTTTGATGTGTACTGAAAGTTCTTCTGTAAGACACTTTACATAAATGAGATGTTACAGCTTATATTTCTTCTTGTTAACTGGTGTACGATATTTTTTCCCACTTTGTTGAACTTTAAATATAAAATGGACATGAAATTCAAATATTACTATATTAGGAGCTTGGTATTCAGGATATGAAAATCATGTATTAGCAGACAAATCTGAGGTTAGTTGTCTTTGGGTTTGCTGTCTTATCCTTCGATTTATGCTCTCCACCTACTGTTTTTGCAGACATTTGATGCACTATGCAATTAAGAATTATGTTTTTCCAACCAATTTGTATAGTTTTATAACTCATTGTTTATACAGTTTAAGTAACTACTAATGAGAGATTTGGGTGCAACAAAAATATAATAAAACAAGGATTTGTCATGGATAATATTTATAAAAACCTTGTTATAGATCTATTATTAGACACAAGATGTTCATTCTGCAGCAGTAGTTATACTGGACTTGAACAGTAATGTAATTCCACCCTTCAATATGTGATTAAACTTATTAATCCTACAACTATCACTCTTTTATTCTATAAATTGTCTGTGTGTGGAGCACGAGTCTTATTCTAGTAATATACAGAAGGAAACAAAATAAGACATTATTCTGAGCTATCTAATAATATGGTCTGAGTTAATGGTTAAGAGAAACAAAAGACAAACAAATAAGGGCTATGATTTAAGAAAACAAAGCCATCCAACGGCAAGTAACATGCGATTTGTATATTTCTAAATGGTGCAATAATTTCATCTTATGCCGTTATAACGTTTTAACTTGCTTTATAGTTGAAATTAGTGCTTAAGTTACGTAGTTTAGTTTGGAAATGGTTTATTTACAACTGATATGGTACTATTATATGTTACTTAGCCTATTTGATATTTAGAACCTTTGAACTATCTTGTATTCTATTTATGTTAAGACTCTTTCCTTCCCTCAATCTACTTGATTTTTAAGTAGGAGAGTTACATTTGTAGAGATAAAAAGATTCAGGATACAACTAGAGAAATATTAGGCTAATATTATTAGTACATAGGTTTAAAGAGCCTGCAGTTTTACATCTGTGTTTCAATAGTTGAAACTGAAATGGCTTAGTTCCAAAGTTTATTGGCTGTTATGGTAATTTACTTGCAACACTTTTATCGAACCTCTGGCTAGTCTCATTTATAGAAACTGGAAACTATGACTAAGTTTTACAGTGCCATTACATTGGTATTTTCCAGTACTATATTTAAAAGCTTAAGAGTTTTGAACTTTTATGCTTTTTGGCAATGCCATTTATTTAAATGTTTTTATGGATGATTCCATTCTTTCTTTGTTCGTTAGTTATTTTATTAAGTATCCTTTGCTTCTAAATTATTTCGCTAAAGATTGAGTTTGCATGAATCATTGCATACTAGTACTACGAATCGTGTTTGTTCAATTTTAAAACACAATTCCTTAAATAATGTCTATTATATTCATGTGATGATTGTGCACATCAAAAAGAAAAGGAAAGAAAATAGCCTCGATCGCCTACAAAGTCACCATCCTCTATAGAACATCCCACTTCACTGCATCATTCTCCAATCACCTGCATACTCCCACTGGCAGCATCCCACTGACAAAAGTATTTTAGTCTTTAATTCTTTATGGTGTATTGAGTCTGTGTTTGGGTATTTACTAGTTGCATCCAGATGCATTTTCTAAATCTGAGTTTTCACATAACCAAATGGAAAAAAATGTAGTTGCAATGAACCGTAATATAGAGTTAACTCCTAAAACTAAAGATTTACTAATATTTTGTAATGCTTGTGTAGATGTTTTGGGCTGGAGGAGTTAGCTCTTTGGCTTTGCATTGTGCAGTGGCTGCCGTAACAACACAGTATAATAGAGGCTTGTTGTGTATTTGTATTATGTAGTAATGTGATACATTTGTATTATTGTTGTGTATTTGGATCTTGGTACTGGAGCGATAGTGTTTTCTAGTATCCGCTACTGCGATATATTAATGTGCTAAATGCTAGTATTATGTAATGATATTATGTAATGATATTGTTAAGTTATTACGCACTGCAATGCGGATTATTGAATCATTTGAATGTGCACTGTCTATAATATTATTTGTTTTGATGTCTCGGAATTATTGATTATATATTGGATATGAATAGGTCTATATTATTATATATTGGATATTGATTATATATCTATATCTAATTGGTTCATTAGACGCTGCTTATTTGTCAATTAGATACGGCTTCTGGCCGTATCTAATGAGCCAATTAGATACGGCCATTCACCGTATCTAATTGACACATTAGATACGGCTAAAAGTCGTATCAAAATATTAAGCTCGGCATATTTTGATACGGCTTTTAGCCGTATCAAAATATCGTTTATGGTGTAGTGCTACTTTACTCCTTACTATTATGTGTAATCCACAATTTGGTTATTGCTAGAACAATTAATCGATTTTCAGCTGTTTGGCATTTAAGATGTTATGTTGTATATTTGTATTGTGTACCCAACCATTCTGACACATATACAACTCCAGTTGGAACAGGAAATGATTTTCCTCTCAATATGTTCTCGAAGAAACGTTATGTTTTGAAAAATAGTTCTAAATGATCTTCTGAATTTGATAAAAATTAGTGATTAGTCAAAATTTTACCGTTGCTTTGAATCGGTAATCAGCTAAATTAGGTAAATTCAATACTTTTTTAGCCAGTGAACTGAAGTTGCTTTTTACACGGCAAAGATTCGAGTAGATCTAATTTATCTATTGTTTGGTGCTAAGGCACCACCTTGGTTGTTTGGGGCACGACGATCGACGGTTGACCACCGACCAAATAGTGTTTGGTCGGTGGTTGACCGTCGATCGCAGTGTAAAAAAACTAAGTGCCCCAGGCATAAAATGCGGCGCACTTAGCACTGCACTATCTATAATACCATTTTGTATTACCTATCTCTACTACTAATCTATTCTATTACATATAAAGTAGAATACGAGACTATATATATTCTTGCTTCTCATTCATTCTTACTTCCAATCCTCTTCTCAGATTGATGTGAGAGAAAAAGTTTCACTTACCCCTCTAATAATTACTTACCATTCCAAACTCCAAACTAAATTTACATTATATATTAATAACAATATGCCCTTTCATTTTCTATTTCAACCGTTAAGAAATGTTCCACATTCATTTTCCCTTCTTATTTTCAAATTCTGAACTTTTATCTAAAATAAATCATTTTCCATTTCAACTACTCAAAAATGTTCCATTTCCATTTTCTCTTCTTACTTTCATTTTATGAACTTCTTATCCGATGTTTTTTCCCTTTGAATCCAAGTGGAAAATCTTCTCTTATGACTGTAATAATAGAATTCCCTCTTTCATGTTTTATGGTATGCTTCACGCTTTGGGTATGTACTATTTTTTTATTTGAATTTATATTGGTTAATATGAATTAGAGAAATTAACATGTTAAATAAAATATTGCTTAATCTTCAAAAAATTGTCTTTTTTACAAACCATGGTTGGAAAAATCATGTTAACAGACATTTTCTTCCAAAATGTTACCCCAATCATCTTTCTTCGGTTGTAGGTAAGAGATTTTGATTTTATTTTTATGGTAACTCTAGTACACAAGTTTTGATCGATCTTTTGAACATTTTAATTCTAACTAGAATTTGATTTAATTCACTAACAGATCTTAACTTTGTAACCATCTTAAATTATTTATGATTTTACTGACGTATTGCAGTGTATTCCTACCTTGCTTTCAATGTTACTGATCTAAAGAGCCCCAAAAGTCTTAGCTGACTGGATCGATCAAAATCAATTTAAAGGTTTAAATTGTATTATGCTATTTTTCTTTTCTTTTAGTTCGATGTTGAATTTATTATTTTTGTTCAAAATTGTTTTCTTTTCTTTGAGTTTTATGCCTAAAGTTATGTCTTCTTATGATTTTTATTTCGATTTGTAGGATTATGAGTTTGGTTATTTATTTGTATTGTGCTACTGAATTTATAAATGCTATTTTGAGAGTAAATTTCTTTTATAGCATATAGCTCTTTATTTCATATGTTTCCCTTTGTGACATTCTTATTTCCATATACAATAATCCTGCCTTATGTTTCCTTTATATTCTAACAATAGTTCTTTTTCCTCTTCTCTTCATTTTCAATACAAGAATTTTTGTATTTCCTCAATTATTTCCCACGTTCAATAGTTTCAATACAAGGAATCTTTGCAACAAACTTTGATCGATTTGTATTACTTTTATTTTGATATAATTCAATTTAATTGACTAATAGTTATCTACTTTACATTTATCTTAAATTATTTGTCAATATATACATATTTTATAGTGATTGCGTTTCTATCTTACTTACTTTTAATGTTACTGTTTTTATGGAAACATTATTTAAAGACCTCTAAAAAAACCTCTACTTCGATAAAGATTGATTAATAAGTTTAATTTTTATTTATCTTTTCATTTAATTTAGTGTTCAATTTGTTGTTTTGTTTAATTCCATTAAAATCAATTAAAAATTTTGACTTTTATTTTGTTATATTTCTTTTCACGTATTCGATGTTGAATTTGTCGCTTTTGTTTTAAATTATGAATTTCATATCTTTGCTTAGGGTTTTTGGCCTTAAATTGTGTTTTCTTCTGAATTTGTTTCCTTTGTAGGATTATGAGTTTGTTTCTTTCATTTATTTTACATATTTCCCATGCTTACATTAATTACCACATTTATAATTACTTTGTAACATACTCACTTCATTTTATCTTTCAAACTCTTTACTAATATGTATTTATCACATATTATCAAAAGTACGTTTAACCTTTTCATATTCAATCTTCTTTTTATTTTCCTTTACCGTACCTCATAAATTCTAATAGACTTTTTAAATTTTAGAATATTGTGATATGCTATTGACTTTCTGAATTACTTTCATTTTATTACTTCAAGTGTTCCTTTTACACCCTTTCAAATCCATTATTCGTTATTTTAATTTCATATCTTCCATGTTCATCTTCATTCTTCGTTATTATAACATCTTTATTTACGTTAATTCAAACTTTAATTTATACCTTATTTAACTAATTTTATTATCTTCTAGTTTATTTTTCCAATATATAATCAGGATGAAAGGCTTTATTTATGTTGTTGATTACTTAACATTTATTCTATTTAGACACCATAATAATTTCTTTATCGATCCTACTAATATTGCAAAATTATTATTTATGAGTATGTTTATACATTATGATAAAAATTTACTTTTATGTTTCATAAGTTTGAATCTTACATTAGTTGCTTCTAAATTTTTTATTATAACTATATAGTAATTGCCTATGGTGGTTCGATATTTTTTCCCCTTCTTTCAGAGTATTTTATTTCAAGACTATTCATGGCGGTTCAGTGTTGTACAAAATGTACAAAGCTTATGAGCATGGTTTAGTGGTTGATATAACTTATTTTAATTATACTAAAGCATTTTAATTATTGTTAAAAAACCTTTTCTTCTTTCTCTCTGTATCATTTTGGGCACTGGATTTCAAAATTATTCATGGTGGTTGAATGTCGCGCTAATGGTAAAAAATTGCATGCATTGTTAGTAGCGGATATGAATTTATATCCTCACTTTTTATTTATGAGTTAAATGAATTGTAATGTTACAAAATAAGATTAATAAAAGTTATAATTCCTTGTGTTGGTAGAAGGAGCAACAACTATTCATAGTGAATTATTAAATGGTGAATCATTTTGACTAAGGGAAATGGAAACAATCAATTTTTAAATTAAAAAGGTTTTAATTGTCATTTATATAATCTTATTAAAATAACACATTCTTATCTTATACAATCTTATTAAAATTACTAGATTGTCATTTATATAATCTTTCTCTTCCTTCTTAGTTTCCAGTTGATGTATTGTGCCTTAAAATTTGTCTTTTCATCTCCAAACCCTAAACCCTAAATATTTAATTATGGCCATGGAAGAAAA
Organism: Allium fistulosum; assembly: GCA_030737815.1. Classification (NCBI taxonomy): domain Eukaryota; kingdom Viridiplantae; phylum Streptophyta; class Magnoliopsida; order Asparagales; family Amaryllidaceae; genus Allium; species Allium fistulosum. Next base: position 923,736,271 of record CM060901.1, read on the forward strand.
CTTATCTCAATCTTCATCAAAATGACATGGGTAATAATTTCTTTCCTTCCATTCAAGAATCCAACTATGTTTTTGGAGGAATTTTAGTATCTTTCGTTTTGATTGAATATCAAATTAAGGTATGAGGTTTTGCATTAAATTAAGGTATGAGATTTTGAAATGGTAGGGGGATATTATTGATATAAAGAGTTTTAATTTTATGCTAAAAATGACTATAGGTTTGGAGATTGTCCATCTGACATTTCTTTTTTTATATCATTAGTTTTTAATTTTTACAGGATAATATATCAAAAGAAATTGATTTGGTAATATAGCTAACTTCAATAGATGAATCAAAGTTTTCTAAGAAAAGAAGAAGAAATGATTTGTATTTTATTCTTATTCTTTTTTGCTAATATTACTTTTTTAGCAGATGATTATATAAGAAGTATCTAATGAATGTCGGATTATTATTTGAGAAAATTAAGCATAATCTTTAATATTTGAGCTAAAATTGATTTAGTGTGAGTTACCACTAATTTAAATTCAATCAAGCTAAATTTAGGGCATAAATGCAATTAGTAAATTCATTAACAAATGCAATTAAAATGGTAATGAATGAGGTAATTAATGTCAATATGAGTTACTTATCCATTTATTTTGATTTTGATTTAACTTGATCTTTTAGAAAGTATTTTGAATAAACAAAATAAAAGAAGTAAAAGATATAAACTTTGAATGTGGGAAAAATGAATAATGCTTGATAAAATATATATTCAAGTTGGTTTAATGACCTTGATTTCCATAATGTCATAAAAAACTTATTTATTCATTTTTAAATACCTTTTACAAGGTGGATATATATATATACACAAAAAACTAATTTATTCCTTTTTAAATACCTTTTACATGGTGAAAATATATATACACACACATATACACATGCACACACACATATATGTATGTGTATATATATAACTCAAAATATTATGAGTTGAATGAATTATAATTTTACAAAATAAGATTAATAAAAGCAATAATTCCTTGTGTTGGTAGAAAGAGCAACAATTATTCATAGTGAATTGTTAAATTGTGAATCATTTTGACTAAGGGGAATAGAAACAATCAATTTTTAAATTACAATGGTTTTAGTTGTCATTTATATAATCTTATTAAAATTACATAACCTACTCTTATAAAATCTTATTGTTAGCACCAAAATTGGTCACTAACCTCATTGAGAAAGATTGTGTAGAGATATAAGTGATGAAGATAAATTAAACAAGGAAGAATATGCTAATCTAAATGCAGAAAGTAAGAACACCGGATTTATAGTGGTTCAGCGTAATTGCCTACATCCACTTTGAGGTTAAACTTTATTGACCTTCTTAATGATTGATTACAAATACAATTCGTAGATCAAATGCTCGAATGCAATTGCTAAGTAAAGAAGATGAGTCTTGAAAATGGCAGAGTCTCCCCAGTGTTCCCGAAAAAAGGTCCCCCTTCACTGTGCCCCTGCCCCTCTATTTATAGACAAAGGTGGGTTGGACTTCCCAGGTGGGCTTGGCAGCCAAACCCCTTGGCCCAAATGGAGTAGTTGCTGTATGCCGAACCAATCAGGCCGATCGGTTGGATGCCGAACCACATGCTCCTTGCCGAACGAGGCGCGTGTTATGTGGGAAGAATAGGCTGAATAACCAACGAAGCCGAACGTGCCTTCTGGCCGGCCGAAGTATTTGGTCGAACGATCCCTTTGGCCGAACGTGCTCACTGGCCGCACGATGTTTTCTGGTCGAATGATGCTCCTGGCCGAACGATCCTTTTGGCCGAACGATGCTCTCTGGCCGAACGATGCTTTCTGGCCGAACGATCCCTTTGGCCGAACGTGCCTTCTGGCCGAACGATCCCTTTGGCCGAACGTTGCCTGACGCCGAACGCTTGCTAATGTCGTACACCCTGGATGCCGAGTACTCTTAGATGCTGAGTACTCCTGGATGCCGAGTACTCCTGGATGCCGAGTACTCCTGGATGTCGAGTACTAGTTGCCTGGTCAAATCTCCAGGAAACACTTGCCCCCCAAAGTGTATTACGTGACCGAACGTGGTACGCTTTGAGTTATGTAACCTTCTCGTCTCGTTTCAAATCCTTAACTAACTTCGAATGGAGATGCCTTTTTGAGAATACCAATGGTTTAGGTGTGTGCCGAGCGTGGTCTAAATGCCGAACAAGACATTCGAAATGGAACGCTCCTTCAGTGCCGGACGTCATTATATGCCGATGTCGAACGGTGTGACTTTGACCGGTTCCACCGGATGTAGCCTTTTCAACTTCTTCTTTTTTCCCTATAAAAGCCAGCACCTCCTTCCTTCTTTCCCTTTTCACACTTCTAACACCTCTGCCTTGCACCTGCCGAAGCTCCCAGCTAACATTTTCCAACGATTCGCCGATTCTTTCCAAGTCTTCAACTTACCAACTAGGTACCGATTCTTCCACCTAAATACAGTCTTTACGCTCAAACTCCCTTAATTGATGGGATAAGTCGAGCCTTGACTAAAGTATCTAAAAAGTT